>FPAK01000002.1:2877000-4315500 GCA_900116095.1 Euclidium syriacum | reverse complement strand
ACAAAAATTCCGAAGATTCTAGTATTTGAATGATGAGAGTTTGGATTAGAAGAATATAATAATGCAGTTCGTAAAATGATCTGACACATACAAATTATATAACATGTATATTAATTATATAGCTGATTCGTAAAATATATAACAACTTAAACTGTAACTATTTTGCTTAGGAGTATTTTGGTCCATTTTTCAAAAGAAAAAAAAAAGATCAGAAAATTGAGGCAGCAGTAAAAGAAAAGCAATTAGCTGCTACAGAACTCCCATTTTTTGTTCTGCAAATAAGCTTTCAAATATTTGTCAGCACATTAAATTATTCAACCATGTTTGTCAACTACCATCAACCTTATCAACAAAAGAATCTCTAAACCGGTATTATATACTTGCACGACAAGACATTTATTGAAATTTAATTAATCAATGAGAGAAACGACTTTTGTAGTTATTCGTGCATTTCATGAAATGTCTGGCTACGATCGACATGATGCAACAGTAAACATAGGACATGCTAAAATTTGACAATTAATCCTAGCATAGATTTATTTATTTATTTTTCTTTTAATTATTATTCTAGGAAGCAAAAGAAAATATAAAACTTAAAGTGGTAGAGCATTTTACACAAGAAGGTTGACTTGCAAGAAAAATCCAACAAAAATACATATTAACCATATGAGAATAATTACAAATTCGTAAAATGTAAACGCAACATTTGAAGATTAATCATACATTCTCGAAGAGTAAAATATATTATACGGTATATAAATCTCACAAAATTCAGTAATGCAATACAATAACTTTGTGTTAAATTATATCTCTCGATATTAATAAATCTCTTAATACATGTGCCATATAATTTAGTTAGTTGAATCATTTATCGCCATTTTTTTACTAAATTCATGGATACTTGAATTTGATTTAGTAATGATCTCAGTTATCTAATAGATGGAACCACCATATCTTTTACCACTTAGATGTTATCTAGATAAAAGATATTGGAAAAGAATGGTCGACCATATATAATATTGTGGACTAATGCAACCATGACTAGAATGGCAAACGAGCTGCAGCTCATATACTATTCTTATCTAGATGTTTGGCATACTTGGAGATGAAAGGTCAAATTAATGGATTGCCTCGTGAGAGAAAACATTTGTTCATGTTAGTATCAAAATTTGGTTAATGTATTCAAATCATAATCAATCTCTTTGTCTAATTATTCAAACACTTTTTTTATCGCACTTATGAAGGAGAAGACGTTAGTATAAAAGATTAACTTACAAAAAGGGTAGTGTATCAAGTGTTTTAATACGAAAATGACGACAGAAACTTATGATGCAATGTCACCTCGTATGTTCTGAAAAAATATCTAACCAATGGTAGCTAGCTGCTGCACTACTTTAATAAGATCTCATTCTTCCATAAAGTTAAAAAACAGTCTCATCCTGTTACTGTTTAGTTTCCTAAATTGCCCTTCGTTTCACCGTAATCGATGCAAAGAGTAAAAGGGTATTTTGGGTAAACCAAGTCCTAGCCTTTAGCGTGGAAGGTCAGCCTTCTGCGAGACGGAAAATGTCTCTTTCTTCCCAGAATAAATCTTTTTCTCTTCTGTGCTTTGTCTCTTGAAACTTCCTCGTAAATCTCAAACTTCTCTCTGAAAATCCCAGAATCAAACAATCGGATCTCGTTTCGAGCTGTGTAAATAAGATTCTGAGTGATTAAGAGGCTTAGGGTTTCGGTGTAGACCTTTTTTTTTTCATTAGGGATAATGTTGGTGCAGAGAAGAGTAATGAGTTGGAGAAGAGTCTGGAAGTCGCTTCAAGCGGCCTCCGCGCATGGTTTGCTCTTCTCCTTCACGCTTCTTCTCGCTTTGAAGCTTGATCATCTCGTCTCTCATTCCTGGTGGTCAGTTTTCTTCCTAACTTTCCGTCTTTCTGCAATTTACTGGTCTGACCTCTGTTTGGTATTTGAAAAATCTGGAATATGCATGAGTCAATCGATTCGATTCTCTCTTAATTTTGTAAAACCGAACTCTTGTCTATATCAAAGGGAATATATATTGAATTTTTCAACTAACTGTAGCTGGGCAGAGGCTTGAAGATTGGATTTTGAGTTTCATATGAGGGAATTATGACTTGGTATACAACGAAATAAGCTTTTGCATTAGTAGAATTCTGATCATCTTATTAAACCAAAACTGGTCTTAGTTTTATCACTTGAATCTCTGGTGTTGTCTGCAATCTTCTTATAGAGATCAAGACTTTTTTTTTTTCCTTCTTTCCAGTTATTTGGATGGCTTTGAATCGCTTTGTCTTTTGTTTTGCAGGTTTATATTTACACCCTTGTGGTTATTTCATGCTGTGATTGCGCGTGGTAGGTTTTCACTGCCTGCTCCATCAATGCCTCATGATCGGCATGTATGACATTTTTTATGATTCTTTCTGCTTTCACCTTGAATCTTTCAATTCTTAGTTATCAGAGGTGTATAACCTGTTAAGTTCTAATTTGGTCTTTTTGCAGTGGGCACCTTTTCACTCAGTCATGGCAACGCCATTGCTTGTTGCTTTTGAGATCCTTCTCTGTGTACATCTTGAAGATAAATATGGTATTTTCCATAAATCTTATTCATTAAACACGGCATAAATGACTGGTTGGGTTTATCAAAGCTTTTTTTGTGTCCTCGTTTTTGCAGTTGTTGACTTAAAGATTGTTTTCCTTCCGTTGCTTGCATTTGAGGTAGCAATTTTGATAGATAATGTCAGGTATTTCATCATTTTTGTAAGGTTTGATTATGTTACCCCTTCTTACTATTCTAGAGTACCTATCAATAGATTCTTGTTTTTCATTTGGACAAGCCGTTCCCTTGTTTGCTTTTTCCTTAGTGATGACTGACATGCAACTTCTCCTGCAGAATGTGTAGGACACTCATGCCTGGAGATGAGGAAACTATGAGTGATGAAGCGATTTGGGAAACACTTCCCGTAAGTTCGTCTACACATTATGCTACAGATGAAATGAAATTTTTGTTTGGCTTGTTCTTCAAATCTTATTAATAACTCTGCAGGTTGGTTCTGACATTGTCTATATTGTTTTGTAGCATTTCTGGGTTTCCATATCTATGGTTTTCTTCATTGCTGCCACAACCTTCACTCTTCTTAAATTATGTGGTAAGTTGCTCATTCACTTAACTGTTTCGTTTGTAGTTAGTGATCCTCTCCTTCCCAACTGCAACCTTATAGGTGTATGATATCTGGCGACTGCAATGTCCTAACAGTTAGAGTTTTTGTAGAATCGACTGCTTACTCATCTCACTATCTTTATATGACTGGTGCTGCCGATTCTCAATCAGTTTCTTTTGTTTCTGAATCTATTATCTCTCTCGGGTCCTTGTATAGGTGATGTAGCTGCATTGGGATGGTGGGACTTATTTATAAACTTCGGGTAAACTACTTTCTATTTTGAAATCCTTCACTCTCAATGTCTTCGATGCCGGTGGTTTGAACAAATCTTTTTTCTCCTCCCTCAATCTACAGAATAGCAGAGTGCTTTGCCTTTCTCGTCTGTACAAAGTGGAGCAATCAGTCAATTCATAGATATACACATATACCAGAACCTAGCTCATCTACAATGTCAGTAAGATATCTAGACTGGAACAGAGGTCTAGTTGTAACCGCTGACGAAGAACAACAACAAAGCAACAGAATATGCAGTCTCCAAGATATTGGTGGACATGTTATGAAAATCCCATTCATTACCTTTCAAATTATCCTTTTCATGCGCTTAGAGGTAAACTTACACAGATAATCCCATTCCCATTACCTTTTTATTCTCCAATTTGAGCTAATTCTCTTTGATCTATAATTCCAGGGAACACCCGAATCTGCCAGAAACATTCCGATTTTAGTTCTGTTTGTACCTCTTTTTCTGCTACAAGGAGCTGGGGTGCTTTTTGCTACATATAGATTGGTGGAGAAATCTGTCTTGTTAATACATAGCGATGGTGGTTCTTACGGAAGATACTTTACTGCAACATCATCAGCTCGTGAATTCCTCGGTTTCTTTCAACACGGTGCAAGGTACAAACTGAACAATTGGAATCTTTACATGACAGAATCTTCTTTTGTGCTGATTCTTGTCATATTGTAAATTGACAGATTACTTGGGTGGTGGTCTATCGATGAAGGAAGTCGGGAGGAACAAGCCAGGCTCTATACTGGAGAAGCTACAGGGTAAAGCTCTCATCTTTTTTGTAACAAGAGAATAATAAGCTCTTTTGAGATTTATTACATAAATCGTTTTTTTTTCCAGATACAACACTTTCTCACCAGAGGTTGTGAAGAAAATGCCAAAGGCTGATCTTGTTGAAGAGGTAATTAATTACACAACACTTTTTCAGAGTCGTTTTATAGTAAAGCATTCTGAAACCACACCATTCTTAATAGATTTGGAGACTACAAGCAGCATTGAGTGAGCAAACAGAAATCACAAGTTATAGCCAACAGGAGTACGAAAGGCTTCAAAACGTAATATACATTATTCCACTTATTTCCATCTGTTTGACGAACAAACAAAAAATGGAAGTAACAAAACAATTTGCTACTTGAATTTTCAGGAGAAGATTCTGTGTAGAGTTTGCTTCGAAGATCCGATCAACGTGGTTCTACTCCCATGTAGACATCACGTCCTGTGCAGCACGTGCTGTGAGAAATGCAAGAAATGTCCGATATGTCGTGTCCTGATTGAGGAGCGTATGCCTGTATACGATGTCTAGAGTAAATATTCTTCTTCTCTTGGTTGCTTGTTTTGGTGTTTTTGAGTCATGAAGCAATCACTTATATAATATATGGAAAATCCGATTCGTTTTCCGGTGGATGTACATAATATTGTTACTGTAAAAACCAACGTATATGTCATCGACTCATCACCAACCTTGTTTCTTTTTCTCTTCTTTTTGTAAACAAGGTCCAGTTGGAAATTAGTTCCTTTCCTTTTCTACATGTAACTAATTTCTCTTCATATCAAAATGTGAAACTAGTGTTGAATCCGTTTTGTGGTAAGTGAATATTCTTTGGCAAGAAAGGAATAATTGTAGTATGTGGGTCTGAGCATTCGATTTTGATCATCATGTGAATTTAGTAACCACCCGAGCTACAATCCAAATAAAAATAGAAAGCGTTTATTTCACGTGGCAATAAGTTTCTAACTACTATGCTTGTCCGGGAGCAAAAATCCTGATTAATAAATTGTTGAACTCGCCAACAAGTCTCTCTACAGATTTTAAACAAAAATGAGTCTAAACTTTAACTTACATCTCAAAGATGGTTCGAAGGAGAAGCTCAAGGTTCTGGAGGATTTAACAAAGAATGTGAAGCAAATACAAGACGATGTACTGAAGGAAATACTCACACTCAATGCAAACACAGAATACCTTAGACGTTTCCTCCATGGAGCTATGACAAAGAGCTCTTCAAGAAGAACGTACCGGTGGTGAGCTACGAAGATATTGAGCCTTACATTGACCGTGTTGTAAATGGAGAGCCCTCCGATATAATTACAGGCCAACCCATTACTAGATTCCTCGTAAGGTATTCACAAAGACCCATTTCGATTAATTGATAACTTGATAGCAACTTGTTTGCTTAAATATCATTTATTTTTATTTTTTTTCATACGTACATTATGTTTATGTATAAAATCATGACCGTGTGCTATAATGGTTTTGGAATTGCATGGATATGTAGCTCTGGAACGTCAGGAGGGAAACAAAAGATGTTTCCATGTAACAATAAGTACTTGACGAACATGAAATTTATTTATGATCAACACTCGCTCGTTATATCCAAGTAATCCTTGAATTTTTGAATTTCATATATTTAGTATTTGTAGCTTCACACTGACCAAAATGTCTTGTGATTTTCTAGACATGTCGATGGTGTCGAACAAGGAAAGGCGATGATGCTTTACTTCACTGCACCTGATTCTACAACTCCTTCTAGCTTGCGAGCTGCGAGCCTGACTACGACCTTCTTCAAAAGCGAATATTTTAAGGGCATATCATCATACTGGTACTATTCATACACGAATCCGGAAGATGTCATACTATGCCCAGACACCAAACAGAGTTTATATTGTCACTTTCTTTGTGGCTTGGTCCATAGAGACGAGGTTGTAAGGGTGGGTGCTCTTTTTGCTTCTGTCTTGGTTCGAGCAATGACTTTTCTTCAAGATTCATGGGAGGAATTGTGCACTAATATCCGGTCAGGTCACTTAAGTGAGTGGGTCACTGATCCTAACTGTAGGAAATCTGTCTCCGCTGTGCTTGGAGGACCTAACCCCGAATTGGCAGATATGATTGCGCGCGAATGCAGCCAAGAACCATGGGAAGGTATAATCCCACGACTTTGGCCTAAAACCAAGTTTATTGAAACCATTGTTACTGGTCAATTTTCTCAGTACATGCCAGCACTAGAGTTGTACACCAGCAACTTACCTTTCGATACCACAACATATGCGTCTTCTGAAGTATTTTTTGGGATCAATGTTGATCCTCTTTGCAAACCAAAAGATATATCTTTCACATGTATGCCCAACATGTCATACTTCGAGTTCGAATCAGTTGGGGAAGGAAGCGAAAATGAAGTTGTTGATCTTGTGAATGTGAAATTAGGGTGTTACTACGAACCCTTAATCACAAATTTTTGCGGTGAGTCATACATAACTAACGAAAATTATCAATATTTATTATTATATGGTGACGTAATGTTGTTATATACTTTTCTTGCTAGGTTTACACAGATATAGACTCGGAGATGTTGTACAAGTGACTGGATTCTATAATAACGCACCTCAATTCAAATTCATCCGTAGAAAAAAGGTGCTGCTAAGCGTATATGTTGAGTCAACAACAGAAGAAGATCTGGTGAAAGCGGTGACCCATGGAAAGCTCATTCTTGAATCTTTGGATTTGATATTGATGAACTTTACGTCCTATGCTGATATCTCCACTGATCCAGGTCATTACGTTCTCTACTTTGAGCTAAAACCCAAAACCACCATTGATATTTTTGATCTTGATAGCAAGATATTGGTGGAATGTTGCTCGGTAGTGGAAGAATCACTTGGAAATTTTTACAGACTCTATAGGAGTAAAAATGGTTTAATTGGAGCTCTAGAGATAAGGGTAGTGAAATATGGAACATTCGATACTCTTATGGACTTTTTCATCTCTCAGGGTACGTCTTTAACTCAATATAAGACACCTCTATGCATAACATCTACTGAAGCCTTAGCGATTCTTGAAAACAATGTTCTCGCGCGATTCTTCAGCGGAAGATCCCCTCCTTTCACGTCTTTGTCAGTATAGTATGCATTGAAATAAGAGGAAAAAGTTGTGGAAACTTCTCTTTTCTCTTCTTTTGTAAACAAAGTTACAAGGTCCAGTTGGAAAATAGTTCTTTTCTTTTTTTCCCATGTAATTTCTCTTCATAACTATGCAATTGTGAAATTCGTTTTGAGATACTCTTATCAAGAAAAGGGGAAAAATGTATGTAATTAGAAAGCACATAAATTCAATTAGAAAGCTGATAAATTTGACACTCCGTTAATGATATTCTCTTATGAAAACTGGTAACAATATCCTAAATTATTACTCATCTTTGAAAATAGTGATTTCTTTTTCTTCTAAAATTAATCTTTTTCAAATCAGAATTTCATAAAGTATTTTTATAATTAATAATATTTTATGTTTAGGTAATTTTTTCTGTTAATAGGTCCAACACACGTAGAAATGATTTTATTCAAAAGGGATGATTTTATTCTATTCCATAAGTTGGTGGTTTTTCTAGTATTGGATTTTTCTCTGAACAGACCTAAACAACAGACATCCTATGCAAGCTGAAAACTTTATTTTGCGACAGAGAGAATAAAATCACAGTAGTCCTTTGTGTTTTCGGTCTCAAATCCAATATGTTATTTTAATCCGTTAATCAATTCGCATTCAGTCGACAAGATTTTTTTTTGGTTTCTATCTAGCTCTTATATAATTTATTTGTTTATGTAAAATACAATTTAATTATCATTTTTTTTTAATTTCACAAGTACTAATTATCTAAATGATTATATGCCTTTTTATTTAAATTGAATTACTTTATTGAATTTTCCGTTGAATGCCTAATGGATCAATAATCTAATCAGACTCATGGATTTTTTTTCAACAATTTTATATTAAATCAAACTAAACTGGTTTGGTAATCCAGTTTCATATTGAAAACCAAATTTATATTGGATTCTGTTTGGATAAACTACTTTTGATATTACTCCTCCTGAATTAAAGTTTTTTATTTATCTATCATATGTGATGTTAGTTTAATATCCATTAATGAAATTTTCTTGGATTTTTCTGGATTTTTTTAATTGGTAATTATGATATTGCACTAAAATATTTAAATTTAGTTAATGTTATATGAAAATTTGAAATATTTAAGTTTTATTCTTTATGAATGAATCATATTATTTAGTATGGTATCGTATGTTGTACTTATAATAAATACAATTTTATTTTATAGTCGTATCAAATTTTGAAAAAAGATCGGATTCTGGTTAGTGATAGATCTGTATTTCACTTAATGCTTTCATTTGATTTTCTTTCTTTCTCAACAAGAATGTAATTTCTTTTTTGTAAATCGTGGAGAAAATATGACGGATGATGCATACGAGCTCGTATATTTGGAAACAAAACTTAATAAGTAATTTGTTTGACATATCTCTAACTCTACATATCTATTTCTTATGGTTCAAAAGTATATACTTATCAAAAATTGTATCAAGCTGTGGTACATAAATCAACTTTGGAGAACAAATTTGTTAGTAAAGATTAATGGGATATGCCATATCTTAAGAAAAAAAAAAATATTGTAATAGACACTATAAAACATAGGATATCGAAGTAGTAAGCTACTATTTTACATTTGAGAACGTTTCTTTGGGATGAAAAAACTACAAAAAATACATATAGCTCCAGTATAGAAGCCAATACATATAAGCTTCTTCCCAAGGATTAAGTAAATTAAAGACCCGCTAAAAAAAACTAAAAAAAAAAAAAAGAAAAAAAAAATTTGGTTAGTCTTCAATTTAGCCGATCGAAAATAATGGTAATGATAATGGTAGCGATGATGATGATTATGTTGATTTTCTCTATATGTCGTTAGTCATGCCAACAAAGAAGCATCACGACACATCTCCTTATTATGTAAAGCTTAGCCTTTTGCTCTCTTACGACTCCTCCCATTCCACGGCTCCACATCCTCCTTTTAGTTCCTCCTACGCTCGAACCGGTCGTCTTCATTTTCGTTAAACCGACCAGAGATTAAGAAATCCAAATTTGAGAAAGAAAAAAAAGTCAAAAGTGAATTATGGTTTCTGTGTTAAATGAGAAGGGAATGAATGATACTGATGAGGAGGACGAAGGAAGATGAGCTGTTATATATAGAAGTGAAGAGAAAGCTGGTTAAGGACAGAAACCGAACCGTACCGAACCAGACCGGTCAAAGAAAGAAGCAACGGGTGGGTCCGTTGGGGTTTGTGCACTGTTCCCTAACCCACCGGACACTGTGCCCCTCCATACCCAGGTGGGCCCATAACGAAGGAATCTTTGCCCTAAATGTGCTTATTTATCTTCCTTCACATGCTTATGCTTCTCTGTCTTCATGTAAAACACAGATCCACTCACTTACCGTTTCTGTAACCAATTAAAACCATACCGCTGTTTGAAGTGAGCCTCTGTTTTATCCTATTTCGGTTTACTCTTCTTGGATATTTTTGGGTTTTCCTTAAAATCCTAAATGTATAAGAATCTATTTTTATCGATTGGTTTTCAAGAACCGAATTCAACGTCAGTAACCAACCAAAATTGTCGAGACTAACGATCCAAAATCGACACGTACCCGGCCCGGCACGTTATTTCCGACAAAACAAATTAGATTAGAATTCATAACTGATTGTTGATTGATGATAACAATTAATGAATACCAACATTCCATTCATTTAATTTTAATAGCTTAGTTTTATCAATTTTGTGAGTTGATGATTTATCCATATCTAACCATATCTATTTGGAATAAGTAATATACCAAAGTCCTGTAGACACATGGAGAAATATTTCAAAGGATCGAATATTTATTTAGTCTATTTTCAAGGTAGTTTTGTTTCATATAAAATATAATTTTTAATTTGGTTTTCTGATTTAAGATAAATTTTTAATAGAATTTTAAACTCATTTATTAACTTCAAGGAAGCATGACTTAGAATTTTAGATTGTAAGTTTTTTTATATTATAATATGCCAGTTTTTAATTTTTTTTTATATATAAAGAAATATTATGTATTGTTTTTTGTTAATTGTAACTCATTTCATACACTTGAAATTAAGTGACTTGGTTATCTGTTTATCAAAAGAGAGTTATTTAAAATATGGACTTTGAAATTAGTGATTTCTAGAAAAACTTTTTCCTAACATTAATTTGTCATTCCTTATTATATTTTGTGCAGTGGGTACTAAAAGGATCTCTCTCTTCGCCTATAACCTATGCATCTTACTCAGAAACGGTCAAATGGTTTATGCATCGTAACTTCTACATTGCAATGTTTGATGTTGAACCCTTGTGACTCAGAGGTCACATTGCTCCATTAGCTTACACGCCTGAACCAACACCTTACAACTGCCCATTTTACAATCTTCTTCATATAGTCTAACCATTTCTTTATTGCATTGATCATTGAACGATTTTCTATTTTAAATTGTCTTTATGTGATAGTGCACCGACCATTCTAAAAATGATGACAACTCACCCAGTTGAACTGAGACAATGAGTTGTTGGGATTATTGAACAAACCATCGAAAATCTGAAAAAAGTTTTCGATCAATGTAATAACGAATACATAACTCTTTGGTTATGCATGTATAATGTTTCCAAAACTAATGTTTTCTCGACTTTGATCAATCAGACGAATTTCGGTAGGTATAAATAAATTTACACGCAAACATATCTAAAATATCGTATTTATGATGTTTCTAACAACAATGTCAAATCATTTTTGTCCAAAATATCGTATTTAGGATATAAAAATGGTAGTAATATATTAAAATCTTGTAGACACATGGAGAAATATTTCAAAGGATCGAATATGTTTAGTCAATTATTTTGTGATGCGAGTCAGATTTAAATTATTGATAGAAATTATATATATGGAATAATATAGACTATAAAGTAATATTAGAAATGCAATGCGCCGAAATTGGAAAGAGAAACAAACGTCAAGAGCAGTGATTAAAGACCAAACTAGAACTAAATGTGGGGCAGTTAGGCGTTAATTAGGTGGCATAACCCTATATTATAGATTCTTCCGCATATAATTGAGATTTGATCACCAAAAAAAACCGACAACGGGTAGGTATGATTTGAGGAGTAAACCGTCTTTTTCTTGTTTACATTAATCGTAAATCCAAAGATAATAAGTAACACAAATCTTACAGCTATATCACAGCTTCGCAGTTGATAGTAATACTAAGATTTAAGGTAACTAAAATAATTAGGCTACACAGTTAACCAAGTAGAGCTAAGTGTGATTTGATGTGGTTTACGCGCTCTTGTCATTGGTAAAAGCGAAGTCCTCGAACATGGAGAGTGGAACCGCACGTGAGGTTCTCGTGATTCACAATTTGCCTTTAGCTTTTGGTCGTCTAAAAGAACAAGTTAATTTTTAAAAGTTACTATTATCTTTGTTAATCTAATGGTTTATCATGTGAGTTATTCTCTGTCATTCTTCTTTCCTATAGGCTTTAACTAAATAAATCTTGTCGTCCTTTTAACAACCAACTTTATTTCTTCACCCCTCGTGGACGTGGTTGTAATCAATTTACCAAAACTTTTTTACTCCGAAAGATGTAATTAATATAAAAATTACGTACATGTGCAATGTAGTTTACTTTATCGATAGAAGTCTCTAACATTTTTTTTGGGTCATCAGAAGTCTCTAACAATGTGCTTTGTGCAATGAGTAAAAATATCATTCTACCATTTGGTTCCAAGTTCCAACCAAAGCTCAAACAACTCCTATAGTATCGAAATGTGGTATCAATTAAAGTTCAAAACCCTACAATCTTCTCTAGTAAAATACTAAGCGTGTGTGAAAAAAAAAAGCTTGAGTGAGGGAAACGACTCGATCTTCAATGGCGTACGGAAGGATTTTATTTTGATAAATTATATAAACAAAGAAAAAAAACACTTACCTCGAGAGACAGCAAGCTGAATTGCTTGACAATTACTATATAGTAAAGAGACTTCTCTGAAACTTCGTGCGGAGCTCATGGTTTTTCAGGTACAAAACCCCAAGGGGTAACGTGCTGTTCAAGAAACCTGCCTTCTCCGTTTTTTAATTGTATTGTTTCACAAACTCCTATAATATCAACGAGTATTCATTAACAAGGGTAATGAAACTTCAGAAACAGAGTCGGAGACTGCAAAATAATGTGGATTTAGGTACAATGTTTTTTATCTTTTAAGATTACTTGCTTTACAAATTACAAGTAGTAATTTTCTCTGGTTTCAATTCTCTCCAACGGTTTTTACTCACCGCCTTCAATTTGCTCTGGTTTGGTTCTAATAATTGATTTACAACTGATTCAATTACTTACAACCAAAACAAAGCATAATTACCAAAGTGATTAACTAAAGCAGAAGTTTTATAATGGGGAACTTCAATTCATTCTAGAGTGCTTGCTAATCCTAAATTTGGATCCTAGATTTTACTTTCGGGACAGATTTGGATCCTGTCGGTCTAAATATCTGGTTTTTGGGAGCGAGAATAGTTCAACCTCTAATATTATTATTAATGGGGAAGAGGAAATATGAAAACCAAAACCCTCGCCGGCGTTTTCAAGCTTTGACTGCATGGATGAAGTAAATATAATTTGTATAAAGGAAACACTCGCCGGCGTTTTCAAAGCTTTATGCATAGCAGAGCAACACAGAAACTCAAAACAACTACTGATGAATCAACCATTGGCAAGGTACCTAACAGTGCCAACTCCGTAGAGACCAACCACAACAACTATTTTGTTTGGTCGCTGGGACCTGATTACAACGGATGCGCATAAGTTGTGCGAATGACAATGTTTGTTTGTTTTTTGTTATCTTTAAGGTTACTTGCTTTACAAGTAGTAAATGTTATGTTACAAAGAAGCTACATTAAGATTTACACTATGGGAATGAAGTGAAAATTGATATATAACGTGAGGTAGAGTCTTGTGTGCTCACTCCTCTCTGGGGATCCACCGGTTCCACCACACGGTAGTACGGCCTTCGGTAATCTCGTCCATAGTCTCTGTAACTGTTTTCACAAGCTTCCTCTGTAGCCGAAGTGCTGATGCAAGCGCGTTTCTCTGCGCATTCGCCTTCTTTCGAGGCTCTTTCTCCTATGATAATAATACAAACATCAAACTTAGCGTAATTCCATACAATTGTAAGTCATTTAGCAACCAACCTTGAGTTCTTGAAGCTGAGTTTCTGTGAATCCACCATCTCTTTCTGTACCGGATCTAGCCATTAACTGAATTACCCAGTTTGCAGCTTCACTGTAATCCTGTTGTGTAGCTCTAAAGTACTGCATTCTCAAGTTTTGCATGACGGACAACGCGAGTAATCCTTGTCTATCGAAATATGGGTGAGCAAGAGCTGCTTTCGCGCTGATTCTTTGTCTTGCTTTGTAACGGACCATTGATGTAATTAGTTCCCATCCGATTCCACCGTCTAGATCTAATAGCTCAAACCCTTTACGAAGATCAGGGCTTGCACGAGGCTCCACTAAGTTTCTCCAAGCAGTTAAGTCGTAGTCGCATCTTTTCAGCTGACGGTTGAACTGAATGAGACTGCTGTCAGATCGTAAGGATGGGAACGCCTGTAACGAACAAAGCATGACGATAAATTCATTTATGAACACACAAGGAAGCTGATCAAAACGAAACTGGTCTTCGCTCTGTTACTAACTGATAATCCAGGTAAAAGGCAATGAAATCAACAACAATCCAAGCAACAGAACCAAAAGCAATCCCCAAGGCCCAAACCAACAACATCCCAAAAAGCTAAGGCACCTCTTATTTATTTCTAATCCTAGTCACTGACTGATTACTCTGACTATCTATGAAGGATGTGCTTGCCAAAAGATAGTTTGAACATGCCTGAGACAAAAACTCAGAGAAAGATTGGTGGATTGCTACTTACCATTTGAAGGAAGATGAGGCCAATGCTATAGATATCAAACCTATCTGGCAAATTCATCTGTTTGAAACAAAACCATAAACATCAGAATCCAAAAGTTAAGTGTGTGAGACTAGGATAGCTTTAATCATAGTCAGCAATTAAGTTTTCACCTGCCACAGAACAGGGGAAAGTGCAGCTGCAACAGGTGCTGAAGGTGCAGATGGTGTTTGGGTGCTCATGATGTATTGCTCAGGTGCTGCGTACCTGTAAGCAACAAGCCAGAATAAAAAATACTTCAATCACGGAGGAGGAACATATCTGCTTCTAAGGTTTACAATAGGTTCAAATTTACGATCCTTGGCAAAGCAGGATGCACATTTAGAAATAAGAAGACCTTGGATCTAGGAGAAACTCTTTTGGAATGTAGTTAATTCCCACTCTCAAATCAGCTGCAGCTCCAAGATCAATAATCTTGAATGAACGAGAACCTGCTCAAGTTTCAGTGGATACAAAAACACGTGTCCTGATCCCTTTCATTGGATTTCTTTGCTCGAAAAGCTTCAAGAACTAAAGATCATTTACCTACCTTCTGAGAAAATAATGTTCTGAGGCTTAACATCTCTATGTACAATCCCGGTTGAGTGAAGACCATCTAATGCAAACAAGAGTTGCCTCATGATAGTCTGAATAATCTTATTTTCTCTTTCCAACCCTTTAGGCTTTTCTTGAACTTTCCCAAGGATGATAGTTTCTACCTACAATTTCGCAAAAAAAAGTTCCCTAGAATGTAAAATATATATAGCAGATGATGATCTTGCGAAAGGAACAAGAAGATTACAGACGTTATACGGGAATTCTTTACTCTGCAGCAAACTAGCAAGTGTTGATTCTCCTTCGTATTTCCATAACAGCCAATATTCAGGTCCTTTCTTTGACGATTTCTGCAATGGATTAGACGGCAAAGAAAACATTAATATCCAAAACATGAGTCCTTGAGAGGAAAATGACATTTATGAAGAAGAGAAATTACCTCAAGAAATCCATATACAAAATCAGCACAGCTATTACCACAAGCTCTGCGAACTCTCTCATTCATCCAAATTTCAACTGCACCATATTCAGTTGCCTTCTTCAGTACATACTCGCCATCCTTTCAACAACCAAAACACCATACATCACAAACATTATCCTCACTTTCAATAACAAAATGGTAACCTCAGTCTCATTAATAGCACAATTATGATGTGATAATTGAGATAATAAGGTTGAATCTCAACCAAAGAAACACATCAATCAAAATCCATATCAAATATGGAGCATTTGATCAAGCGCTTGATTACCTCAGAAGAACGTTTTTTGGATAATGAGACTCTGTAGACCACACCAAACGAACCTTCACCCAATTTCTTCCCCAAAACGAAATCATCCTGCCAAGCCAAAACCTAATTCGATTAATTAATCGAACCAAAGACACAGCCAAAGATTTAACCATCCATCTCGACCTTCTTAAAAGTCCGTCTGAACAATCTCTCGACGAAAGCAAGAACAAACATGTCGAAAAACCCAGGAGCCACGCCAGGTGTCGCCCAGAGATACGAGAGAGCAGTGAGAGCTAAAGCCACTCCAGGGGCAGTGATCGTCAGACCGTTCGATTTCGGCAAGGTACTGCGATAAATCATGTCGCCGCATTCCATCACCGTACATGGAAGCCCGACTCCAACTCCGACGAAGAGATTGTGAACCACGTCGATCAGCTGAGCGCGACAATCGTACCCGAGCTTCACCGTTGGTTTAGAACTCAAAACTGATGAGCTCAGAGAGAAGTGCGGTTTCGGCTTAAGTTTCTTGCCCAGAAACGGAGAGGGTGTTCCGATGTAGGCTCCTCCCGGAGATATGGTGGCCATGGCGGAAATGTCACCGGAAGAGTTCAGTGTTGGAAGACGCAATCGGCAATTCCACCACCGAAAGACAAAAACAAAATTCCTTATACGTCGTTGATTTCGCACCACTAGTTTTTTTTTCCTGTATTTAAAATAATAATTTTTCTCGTATGCTATTAAAAAAAGTACGCCACAAAGGACACGCGGATCGGGTCAGGTCCGTATACGCAAGTTTTAAATAATGGGCTTCTTTGTAGCCCATTAATTATGAAATGCCTTGTAAAACAATTTATCCAGTAGGATCATTCGTGTAGGCTTCAATCTCTTCCAAGATTTCACATTAAACTTATCTACAATCTTCTTCCGACTGTACCTTGGAGTAAAAAAAGATGGACCAAAGCTAGAATCCGTAGACACAATTTTCTCTTTTAGTTCATTTACTTGAACATATATCCTAATCCTGACATAAGCCTTTCAAAATATCCAATTTGTCTTATACAATTAATCAAGGGTGGCCTTGGGACAAATGAAATGAAATATGGGTCTAATTAGATCCATCAACCAAACATTATCATATAAATAAACCCCCCAATCTTCTTTTGAAACAAAAGGCCCTCAAATTTTATAAAGCCTTAGAATTTGTTCTCATATTAAGAAAATTAACCAAATAATTTTTTTTGCTTGGAGCTCCAAAATCTCAAAGCCGGGCCTATATACAATGCCTTTACGGAAATCGGAGATCACCTCCTATTCGCTTGCAATTTCTTCTAGAAATTTGGAATTACAACGCTTCTCGAGTTTCTTTGACGTCCCAATTATCGTGTTTAGAAACAGTCAATTCATTCATCACCTTAGTTGGACTACTCACTCGAAACGGGTCCATCTACACGACTTGGTCTGAGCAAATGAAAGACTCTTTGACGCCAGTTTCGAACTTATGAACCTATCCATGCAGCCATCAACTCCACAATTCACAACAAAATCATTGGACTTTGGTTGTAAGATCCTTCTCTAGCCTCGTTGATGCTTCAACACTAGTTCTCTAGTGTTACACAACCATAGATCGGGTCTTGATTATACTTCTCTTCACAACCCACTTCAACTTCCTCTCAGTAGAGAATATCGCTAAAAGCTATGCATATTTAAGAGGAAAGTCTCTCATCTTGCCAAAGCCGGTTAAGCTAGTGCATGTGTCCAGAGACTACATAAAATTTGTCTTAAGTCATATAAATTAATTACATTTAGTGCCATGAGAGATATTCCTTTATTAGGTATTTTAGTATTAGTTCTTTTGTTTGATTTGGATATCCTTAAGCCTCTTAATCAGAAGAAAGATTCTCAATCAAATACGGTATAGAGATCTAAATCTCCAAAACTTTATGGAAACAAAACTTAGTCGAAAAAGTCGGAATTTGAGTTTATCGGCCGTGGAAATCTAGATTTAGGGTTTGACAGAAAAGATTTCAAGACCACCCCTAAAAAAAGAGAGATAGCATTTTTCTGAACGGAGAATTTATAGTACTAACTTTGTATATATACATATATATAATAACCATGAAGCCAGGGTGGTAAACTAAAATTAAAAATCTTATAAATCAACGGTCTCGATGAAGTGATTTGACTACTTCCGTACAAATATTATATGGCAACTGTTTGGCAATTTTGTTTATTTCGTTGACCTCGATGTACGTAAGCTAATTGTCTCCCAATCCTTGTTTACAGGACCATTAAACTATTTTGATTTCATATAATTGTGTGAAACGGGTGGGTTATGTTTGTATATAATTCTTTTTGTAAGCTTAGTTTCCATTGACCTTATTTTGTTAATATTTTCTGTCTTGACTTCTCATTTGATTTCTGTTAGCCTTAAGATTAAGATGATGACAAATTATATTTCGTTAATTATTTAGTTGGAGATATTCTTTATTTTATGACCTTTCTGTTTCGAAATCATTAGATTAACTTTTAAATATTATAATACATGATACTTTTTATTAATTTATCTTAGTTAACACATGTCTAATTTAAATTATTTTTTTTATACTTTTAGAGAGGTTGTTTTCAATTTCTCATTGTGAATTTGTGTTTTTATAATATTAGATCTGTTACTCTATTTCAAAGTAATATATGTACTATATAGTAGTATCATTCTAGCTAGCGTAATAACTGCATTAAACTAAAAATCATCACAAAATTACAAGCATTAAAAATGCTTCTTGCCCAATTTAAAACCAAAACTTTACGCTTAATCATGCTATAACTAATCAACATGTGCTTGACATTGAAAATTTAACATGTCCAAAAACAGTTGGCATTTGTTTTTAATGTTTGTCAAGAAAATATTCAATATGACATATACTAAATAGATAAAAAAAGTGCCATTCACGTTTATTAAAATATTAAAAATTCTTTATTTATAGACGTTTTGAAAACTTTAACTTATAACTTGCAAGAAAATTTATATTATTATTCGGAGGGTGTTGATTTTAGTAATCGTGTTTGATTTACCAAATTTCGAACATCCAAAGTTTTAAAGCGGGGTGGTAGATGAATCATAAAAGGACGAGTGACATAATGGATAACAGATGAGAAATATTTTACCCAACCTGTACAAGTTACAATAAATCTATATATAACTTGTACTCTATAGCAAAACCTTTTAACAAAAAAAAGAACTTGTACTCTACAAAAAGATATTTATATGCATATTTAGTTTTTTTTGTTTTAAGTAAATAAATAGTTTTTGCATTAGTATTGGAAAAGAAATGTGAAACGAATCATAAGAACATTGACCACAATGTATGCACAACATAGACAGCATGTCGGTGTTGACGTGGAGGCATGATCAAAAGATACGTTCAAACATATTCTCCTCTGCTTCTCACATGGTATTCCAGTATTCCTCATACTAATCACTACATTTCGTCACATATTTAATCCGACTTATTCAGTAGTGTTCTTTATTTATTTGAGTTTCCCTCGGCTTTATCAACAAAAGAGCAAGTTGGACAAAGTCGCTTGCTTAAATTAATTCCAGATTCTCACTTTAAGATACAGTGTTCGTTCGATGACTTTCAAGTTTTATATTTTGTTGCGGGTACATCTAAAACAAAACGCAGAGATGAATAATTTGATTCAGCTAATCTTAATAATAAAAACATCATTGCTTATATGTATATTTAATTAGGACATGAATCAATTGCCATTTACCTATATAAACAGTTTATGCTATGAGAGCCCATGATGGTTTGTGAGATCATGGACACTCGATAACGAGCGGCTGCTGCAATTTTAACAAAGAAAATATTACTATACTCAAGATGTGATAAATCTGACAAAAAGCTTATTTTGCAGATTAATAATCAAATAATTATGGTTCCGATGTGTATAATTATTTGATAAATCGCACGCTAATTAATATCTTATTCTTGTTTCTTCTTTTCACTTTTGTGTCCAATTAAGTATGTGGGAGCCACAAAAACTGATCAACTAACTAAATTAAGTTCTATGTTGTGGCCTAAACTAGGCCACGAGTTCATTAGACCACTAGATTTAAATTGAATTAGTTAGTCAAGTCTTATTATGCCGGAGAGGAAAATACGCAAATGTTAATAAATACATGCATGTCACTCGTCTTACCAAAACCGTGAGATCTCAGCAATGGAAGATAAGATTCGTAAATCAATGGTGGAGATGGAATCGGAATATTACAAAAATGAGGAATGGGGATGAGGTTTGGGTCCATGCTTAACAATGACAACGGTGGAGCTGACTTTTTCCTTCACAAGACACAACAAGCATCTCCAAATTGTTGACAAAACGACGGTGTTTCTCCTACCTGCATGGACTTTTTCTTGTTCGTCAAATAATTATTTTTCTTAATTTCTTTTAACGTTTTTACTAAAAAAATACATATTCGATCTTTCATTTCTTCAGTTCTAGTATTAAATGTTAACTAGTAATATATTTTTATTCAAAGCCGATACTTTGCAATGTTAATGTGTTTTGTGGGTACTTTGCAATGTTTTTTCCTCTTTTTTTGACAACTTGCAATGTTTCTTTGTATTCAATATTTTTAGAACTCTAAATCGTCGTTTTATGATTTCCAATTAGTTATTTAGTTGGATCTAGTAAATATGAAATGTTGAGTACGCTCCTCTGGTACGTTCATCTCCCCTTGAAATTGAAATGCATGCACAAACATCCAATCCTGATCATGATTTTATTTTCTGCCCCAATCTTATTTACATATCTAACAGGAAATCGAATAATTATGATATGACCGTATAATATTATAAAATATTTGTTTTGGCTTTGCATGCAATTCGAACTTGTCATGTGATTAGGACGATTATTGAATTGTGTGAGTACAATTAGTTCAATAAATTGTGATGGGATACAGTGATAGCTGATAATTAACCGTAATATATACATATACTATTGTAAAATTCAAAGAAATGTGGGTCAAATATAACTAATTAATTATAGTTCATATTGGACGAGTACACAATAACATATTTGTATAGTAATAATTTAAACTTAATTTTTTATGGACGAGAAGAGTTTCCCGGTTCCTAGAAAAGTTTACAACAATTATAGAAAATTCAACAGATACATAATTGTTCTTTCTAGTAATCTAATCGGATATTATCATAGAGATTATGACTACTGAACTAATAAAAAAATAGCCATATAAGTAAAGATATTTTTGAAAAAGGGGCGAAAATAAAAACATAGCAGCGTTGGAGGGTTCAAACATATTGTGTTTGATATAGGTTCAATTAATCAAATTATGAATTCAACAAAATTAATCAAATTATCTCCCTCCGATTAGGGAAAATCATATATCTACAATTCATCTAATAATTTCTCTATGTTCTAGCAATATATAGATATAAATAAATACGTATATCGATCTTTTTTTTTGTCATAACAAGATTTCATTATCGATTTTTTTTTTGTCATAATAAGATTTTATTCATTCAACAAATTTGTCACACAATAAGATGTGCATCGATCATATAACTATATATATTTTTTTAATTCATTTAATTCGGATTTCGAAGGACCGATGATACAACTCAGCTGGATCCTTTTCGGACACTGATACCGAAAATCAAGATTAGTCGATTAATTCTGAACACCAAAGAGCTATACAAAAACTCTGGTGACCAATCCGAATTAAATTTAGATGGTAAGAATTCTAGTTGAGACTTCTTTACCACTTGGACAAACGCGGATTCGTTACATCGATCATATTTGCAGTTTTATGCATAGTAGATATGCCATATATGAAAGCAACAATTTTGTTGATGTTACATGGACAAGTGGACATAGTTTGCAAAAGGGAAATTATACAGGAACGAATTTGAATAAACTGATGTGGATAATTGAAAGAGGAGGATGACTTACGTGGAACTTGAAAAAAATCATCAAGATAAGGACAAAAAAATATCATGGACGATAATATGATGATATATTATTTATTTTCTAACCATCTGTATATTGTACTGTCTTTTATCATTGGCATAATTCTTTTTCGTTAAATACTGAATTAAGTTCTTAATAAGAAAAAAAAAGAGATAGTTTATGTAATTTTTGAACTTTGCGTTTTTAGCTAAAATATTATATAGACTGAAATGAAGGGATTGTAAAAAATAAAAAGAAAGGTATATATGAGTGGTTAAAGAAAGAGAGAACTATGATTGTTTGCAACTTTCATATTGTTAACAGAGCTACAAATTGTAAATTTTTAATTAGTACATTCATTATCCAATGGTGTAGACTGTAGACAAAAGAAAAAAGTCGCAAACTGAAGGAAAATGAAAAACAAAAGAAAGCAGATTATGTTAGGATATGGTATGAGACAACAGTATCAGATAAGATCACAATCCTTTATGACCCTGCCTATCCAAAAGCCTCCCTTTTTTATGTTTTCTAATTAATTTATGAAACATTATAACAACAAATATATAAATATGGCGAACAAAAAATATGGATACAACAATTGATTCAAAGGGGGATGAACTAAATATAGCAAAAAAAGAAGAAGAAAGATGAAAGGTCCAAATGTCATGTGATCCCCCATCCCACTTGGCCCCCTTGGCGGGCCCTACTCACCATATAATGTAATCCCATTGGTTATTTTGTAAATAGTTGCCTCTCTTTTTTTCTCGTCAAAACTCTGACTTAAAATTATTTTATTTCTTTCTCTGACTTTTTTTGGTTCTAATCTTTGACTCTTCTATGTAACGAAAATATAAACATATTTGGATTGTTGAGTAATATATATCGATATTTGATCTGACTTTTTCTCCTCTATAAGCATCTAGAATAACATAATTACTAGTGTTATTTTCTGTCATGATTTAATGGATTCCAAACAAATGTTGACGTTATTTTTCTCGCCAATTCATTAGCGAGTTACCGAATATAGAAAATGCGGAAGTTTAAACCAGTTATGATATATATTTGATCTTGTGCTTTCTAAACCATAGATATTCTTTACAACATCAAATTATTACCACTCTCTTTAAATTTGATGTGATCTGCATTTCTTACAACACTAATATGTCAAAAATTTATAAATAAAATCCAGAGTTGGTTATCCAAGAAAATAATCATTTCGACTATGGAAATGTGTTGTGAAAGAATGTACTTAAGTCGTTGAAAAATGTATACATGACAATCGTACGAAAAATATAAAAGCCGTAGTACTATATTTTTGGACTGCCGTTCCACGAAACTTCCTTCAAAGCTAATTTGCCATTCTTGTAAGTGTTGACCCCACCTTCTAATTCTTAAATGTTTTCTTTTCAGTTTCACCTTCTGCTTTTTCATAAATCAATCAAATTTAATTAACTTAAAAGTATTTAATTAGTTAGGTACAAATAATAACAGGTATGTACATAACATACATGCACTTGCCTCGTCCATTCCTCACAGCATCATATATGTGTATATAAATAGGTGAACCAAAGAAAAGAAAAAGCAACAACGTCACCCAAATTCCTTCTCACCTAATTTGTGTTTCTCAGTTTGGTCAGAATCTTCAAGAAATTAAAACAACGAAAATGGATTCCAGTTGTATAGACGATATAAGTTCTTCCACTTCAGAATCTTTCTCAACCACCACCGCCGCCGCAGCCGCCACGAAGTTCTCTCATCCTCCTCCGGCGGCGTTACGCCTCTACCGTATGGGAAGCAACGGAAGCAGCGTCGTGTTGGATTCGGAGAACGGCGTAGAGATGGAGTCAAGAAAGCTGCCTTCGTCGAAATACAAAGGCGTGGTTCCTCAGCCCAATGGAAGATGGGGAGCTCAGATTTACGAGAAGCATCAGAGAGTTTGGCTCGGCACTTTCAACGAGGAAGACGAGGCTGCTCGTTCCTACGACATCGCCGCACGTAGATTCCGCGGCCGCGACGCCATCGTCAATTTCAAGACCATCCTCTCGGACGACGACGAGGCTGAGTTGGCTTTTCTTGAAGCTCACTCCAAGGCTGAGATCGTAGACATGTTAAGGAAACACACTTACGCCGACGAGCTTGAGCAGAGTAAAAAACGGCGGTTTCTCTCCGTCGCTGCTAACGGGAACCGTAACGGATCGAGTACTTCACAAAACGCCAGCGTTTCGAAAACGCGTGAAGTGCTTTTCGAGAAGGCTGTTACACCCAGCGACGTCGGGAAGCTGAACCGGCTCGTGATACCCAAACAGCATGCGGAGAAACACTTTCCGTTACCGTCACAGTCACAGTCACTGTCGGTGACTAAAGGCGTTCTGATAAACTTCGAAGACGTGACGGGTAAAGTTTGGAGGTTCCGTTACTCTTACTGGAACAGCAGTCAAAGTTACGTGTTGACCAAGGGATGGAGTCGATTCGTCAAGGAGAAGAATCTCCGAGCCGGTGACGTCGTTACTTTCGAGAGATCGACCGGATCAGACCAGCAGCTTTTCATTGATTGGAAAGTCCGGTCCGGTCCGAGCATAACTCCTGTTCAGGTAGTGGTTCGGCTGTTTGGAGTTGACATTTTCAACGCTACCAGCGCAAAGCCAAACGACGTCGTAGCTGCGTGCGGTGGAAAGAGATCTCCGGATGTTGAAGATATGTTTGCGTTACGGTGTTCCAAGAAGCAGGCGATAATCAATGCTTTGTGACATTTCCTTTTTTTTTGTTTTCTTTTTCACTTTTTTTTTTGGTTTTGTTTTAAATTGTGTTAAGTTGTAGGCTGTGATTCTTGCTAAGTTGTATTTAGGAAAAGAGGACAAGGAAGAAAAAACCAGAAAAAGTGTTTTTGGGAAAAGTGGTAAATAGAATATACTTTGTCCTAGCTTCTTCAAGTGTCAATCTTAGGATATTTCAAATTCGACATTGATAAACTAACAATTTCTACTATATAGTCAATCCTAGAATAGGTTTCAATTACTATGGGTGTATATAAATTTTTTCACCAGATTCCATCGGATTATCTCATAAATTCTGTTGCAATTTAACTAGATTTAACAAGAAATCAAAAACAATTCAGCCAGATTTTGTAAATCAGCCGAATTTTATCGTTACCATTTAAACTCTATAAATGCAATAGTAACATTTTAGTACACTACAAAATACTAAGAAAATAGTAATATTTACTACGAAAACACCTAATTTTTTTTTTCTATTTTACTTTGAACCAAATATATAACATCTCAGTTTTACTTATATATATTTTCTTAGCATCTACATACGTATACCACTCTTTCTCCTGAATCGGAGTCAACAAATTTTATTTTTCTTCAGTTTCTTAGTTTCTTTTTAGTTTTTGACCTTGTTTCGCGGTCTCTTCTCTCCATTTTTTAACTTGAGCGTCGGAAAATTTTAGAGAAACTAAAATCTATTATGTTTTTCCGAAGACTTCAAACGGTTATCGAATCTTGCTCTCAAAACTACTACAACATGACTCAGATTCAGCTGACCCCGACTCCAGAAATCTTCAATCATAGAGTGTTTCACTTCAAAATAGATTCAAAAGCGGTTCAAACCAATACAATGCAACTCGTCCCCATTTAAGAGAAGAAAAACCTATCTGAAGGCCTATTCTGAACACAAACTCAGAGTTTGAAAGATGTGGCAAGTATGAAGTTTTTTATCGGACACATCGACCATCAACAAAGCAGCGTCCAGGTAATGATGGGAAAACCAATCAACACTTTAACTTTTTCATTAATTCGCATGAACTCTCTTTGATTTTTCCTTTATGTATTTTGAATTTTAGTTCCACCTCGACTAATATTCAACTCGAGAAGACTCTGTTGATTCCATTTAAACTTCCCAATATTTTTCCTCTAGTGGGCTTTTTTTATTATTATTATTATTATTATTATTATTATTTTTATCTAACTTTGTCTAAATATATGACATAAGCCAAACCGTCATCCTAATGAAAACCCTGATCGACTATGATGGAGGCATACAAACCACGTCTTGTGGCATATCCAAAACGGTATCCTTTGGCTGGAAAGTTCTTCACAAGTCTTCCTCCACCTTCCCTTGACATAACTGAAAGCACACTGCGGCATCAATGGAAGCTTTCCGGGGGAATGAAGGTTTTACCACTGGAGAAAGACAATATTATCTTATTTGAATTCGAGAAAAAAAGAGACAAGAAGAAAGTTGTAAACGATGGACTTGGAACGTGGATGGTATCATATTAGTACTCAAGGAATGCCCACAAGACATCTCAAAAGTCGATATTGATTTCTCTGTTGCTTGCTTCTGGGTCAAGGTAATAGGCTTACCCTTTCTTCACTACACAGATGCAGATGCTAGGAAAATTGGAAAGAAGCTCAGTGATAAGCCATTGATTTCGTATGACCATAACTGTTCAACGAGATGCTTTTGGGTTAAAGCTGATATAAATCTGAAAAAACCGCTCCCTCCCGGATATTACTTAGGTAGTGGTCGCAGGCGTCAGTTCGTTCAGTTCAAGTACGAGAATCTTGGTGAGTTTTGTGAAAATTGCGGTATGATTAGCCACCGGAAACGTCGTGGAGAAGTCGCGAAGGAGAGAACTTTGACTGGCGAGTTTAAAACGCATGTGTATGGGCCATGGCTGAGATACGACCCTGAACCTACTGGTTATAACGGTTTACTCGTGAAGTCGGACTACTCTCAGCTGTGTGATGATGAAGGTTTGAAGCACGAGAAGACGCTTACTTACGCTCAGTTTATGGTAAAGATCGAGATTGATGTTGTTTACGCCAGCGAGCATGAGTGGGACGGCAAGAAACTGACTCGCTCCTTGTTAAAAAGTAAGTATGATCAACATCGGTTCCGGTTTCCTTGTTCCCATACACGATTCATCAGAGATGTTTTAGCAATTGAAGTGGATAGGATCTCATCTGTGGCGATTTTGACGGCTGAGGACAAGGCTAGCATAGTCCATGGCCTCGTGGATTACTTAATGAAGGAGAGGGAGACTTGGTCGAAGCAGAGATGGGTTCCTCTCTTAGTTCGTGTGGAGAAAACAATAATGGTACCACCAGTGGATATGGAGACAATGCTTCAAGAAGCCGAAGATATAAAACTTCATGACGCCATTAGATCCAAGATTATTAAACTTGTAGTAGACAGACGTTTTGAGAAGTCAGACGATTTATGGAGGAGGACTATTCGAGATGCGAACAGTGAGGTCGGTTTGACTCGGTTCCCAGATTCCTTTATTGAGTTGTGGTTTTGGGTCGTGAAAAACTGTGATTACTTTTCACCTAGAGTTTCCAAAACATTGCATCCTAATCACGAGTGTGTCACAGTGTTTGGCCCTGATATGGATTTGTTTGACACATGTTGTATATGCCAAGAAGATTTCTTCCTTGGGGAGCGTGCAACCCGTACTTCTCCTTGTTCACATATTTTCCACACTCGCTGCATTGAAGACTGGATTCAAGGATCTCAAAAGTGTCCACTTTGTCGTCTCCAGCTTCAACTGTCGACTTGTTAATTTCCACGTTTTTATATTCTTAAAATTAAATGTTGACATCGAGTCTTGTTGTCTTTAGCTAGTTTCCTACACATATTAGACTCCAGTTTCTTCCTATTTACATATTTTGATTTCAAATTAGAAATATCTGTTAAGATTATTCATTCTTCTAAAATTCGTGGAAACAATATTGGCTAAACTCAAATGACCATTCAAAATTTTGTCAAATATAAATGACTGTTACCCAAAAAGTGGACTACAAACAGAAAATGATAATAAAAACATAGTAAGACTGTTTTAAAATTTAAAAACAATCTAAAAAGTATACAAAAGTTTATAATTTTTTTAATTGTTTATATATTTATAAATACGCAGATATTTTTTTTCCAAGAGCACGTTTATATTTAATCAAATAAGAAAACTACTAAATTTTTTATAGTTTTAAAATATGTAAAAACTTTTTTCAAAAACTACAAAATACCAAAAAAACGATTTTATAACTTACCAGGTACTACTTTAGTGAACATGTCTCATTGGTTTAGCTTAGTGTTAACCTTTAAAACTTCAACCAAATCCTCTTGTAAAATGTTAGATGTCTTTGATAAAATGTCACTTTGTATATTTATGCTTAGTTCTCTTATGATAGACAGAGTTCTTAGCTTTGCATATAGCCGTTTTCCATCACAACAAAGCATAAAACCCAATTCTAAACAAGACCTGTTAATCCATAAACCTTCTTTAGTGGCTTCAGTGAGTGCCATGTAATCAACTTGTGCTGTGGATAATGCCACAATGGATTCAAGTGATGACCTCCAACTCACTGTATTAACCCCAACTCTAGAGACGTAACCTGAAACTGATCTTTTTCTATCAAAACCAGTAGCATAATCAGAATCACTCAAATCCTCAACTGTGAAGCTTTTTGATTTGGTAAAATTTAAACATAAATCCACTACACCAACAAGATACTTAAGTATCCATTTAACTGCAATCCAGTGCTCTCTACTTGGATTTTCCATAAAACTACTCACCAAACAGATAGGAAAGCCTAAGGCGGGCCTACACCCAATCATTGCATACATGGGACTTCTTACTGCACTAGCGTAGGGGACATAATCCAGTTTTCTTGCCTCTAAGATGGATTCTTCGTCAGTCAAACTTCCCAACTTGAACTGGGAGTTGACTGGAATAACCACATGTCTTTCCCCTTCCATATTGAAAGTCCTTAACACCTGTTTCAGATATCTTTATTGGGATTCAGAGAATCCTTTTAGTTTGTCCCGGATTATTTCATACCCGATATCCTTGTTGCTGGACACAAATCCTTCATGAAAAATTCTTGATTCTACTACAAGAAGTTTTCCGACGGATTTATCACGAAATTTCCTCATAAGAAAATTCGTTGGAAAAATTTGTAGAATATCGTGGGAAAATCGAAGGAAATCATTGACTGAAAGCACCCGTGGAAAGCGTTATTGGAAAATTCAACCAGAATCATTCGTTTGAATTTCCCAAGGACTATCGACGAAAATCTGGGGAAAATAATAGAGCCGTTAAATTTCGTATGAAAATTTCTCACGAAATTCTCACCAATTATCTGCAGGAAAATAAAGTAGCCTTTTTCAAACGTTTAGACATTTCTAACAGATTTTCCATTTTCAGTGGAAAATCCGTTGGAATGAATTTTTATATAACTACTACAAGATCACTTTGATCACTACACCTATTTCTCTCACAACACATAAATACTTACAATGTCTTCATCATTAGATATTTAATATATTCGTGCATGGATTTATGATCAACGGGATACAATCACGCACGAGAATACGACATAATTTAAGGAAGGGCTAAAAGATTTCATTAGATTTGTATCAAATCAACTGATCACATTGCAATCTTTTATGATGTCATGTCCTTATGTGAAGTGTATGAAATCCACATTTTTAGCTGTTGATATAGTGGGGAAGCCATTGTTTAAAAACAGGTTTACTTCGTATTATTACTATTGGTTGTGTCACGGAGAATACTTGTTAGAAAGTTCCTTCAATTATTCGACGGATTTCCAACCATATATTCCAACGGATTTCCCACGTCATACCTACGGCCTATCTTCCTTGAAAAATTCCTTCCAACGGAACGTGGTTGATGACGGTTTTCATCAACCGCATTCCAACAATTACTTTTTCATTGGAAAACAGCATTGTCCATGAATTTCCAACGAATTAATCCATTGGAAAACACAATGTATTTTTGTAGTGAGATCCGTCTATTTATCTGATTCCAACTCGGGTAACCCAAAATCGGATGTAAAAAATGTACCTAATTACCCTTAATGATAATTTTCGTTTGATTTAATTTTTTAACAAAACAATGGTTTCTTTGAAATTTGTATTTCAAAAATAATTATATGCGAGATTTTGGATGTAGGAACTATTGATTTCCTATATGGAATGGGTGTTTCATCGCCTTTTCCGTTTGCCTATCAAATTCCAAACTTATAAGGTCCAAATTATCATTATTATATATACATAGGAAAAAGCAAATCGATAGTCTATCATCCTAAGGAAAACCTAATCGATGGTGATGGAGGCATACAAGTCAGGTCTTGTGGCACATCCAAAACGTTCTTTGGCTGGAAAGTTCTTCACAACTCTCCTTCCACCGTCCTTTGATCGAACAGAAAGCACACTGCGGCAGCAATGGAAACTTTCCGGAGGCTTGAAGGTATTTCCTATGGAAAAAGACAATATTGTCTTATTTGAATTCGAGCAAAAGAGAGACAAGAAGAAGGTTGTAAACGATGGACCTTGGAACGTGGATGGTATCATATTAGTACTCAAGGAATGCCCAAAAGAAATCTCCATGGCCGATATTGATTTCGCGGTTGCTTGCTTCCAGGTAAAGGTAATAGGCTTGCCCTATGTTCACTACACAAATGCAGATGCTGAGAAAATTGGGAAAAATATTAGTGATGAGCCATTGGTTTCGTATAAAGCAGACGCTCCAAAAAGATGCTTTTGGGCTAAAGCTGAGATCAATCTTAAAAACCCGCTCCCTCCCGGGTTTTACATTGATGAAGGTCGTAGGCGTTCGTTTGTTCAGTTCAAGTACAAGAATCTTGGTGATTTTTGTGAACATTGCGGTATGATTAGCCACCGGACATGTGGTGAAGTTACAAAGCAGAGAACTTTGACCGGCGAGTATAAAACGGATGTGTATGGGCCATGGCTGAGATACGACCCTGAACCGGCTGGTAACGGTTTACCCGTGAAGTCGGACTACTCTCAGTCTCAGCTGTGTGATGAAATAGGTTTGGAGTACGAAGAGACACTTACTTACTCCCAGTTCTTGGTACAGATCGAGGTTGATGTTGTTTACGCGAGCGAGCATGAGTGGGACGGCAAGAAACTGAAGCGCTTCTTGTTAAAAAGTAAGTATGATCAACATCGGTTCCGGTTTCCTTGTTCCCATACACGATTCATTAGAGATGTTTTAGCGATTGAAGTCGATAGGATCTCATCTGTGGAGATTTTGACTGCTGAGGACAGGACTAGCATAGTCCATGGCCTCGCGGATCACTTAATAGAGCAGAGGGAGACATGGTCGAAGCAGAGATGGGTTCCTATCTTAGTTCACGTGGAGAAAACAATAATGGTACCACCAGTGGATATGGAGACAATGCTTCAAGAAGCCGAAGATACAGAACTTCATAAAGCCATTGATTCCAAGATTATCAAACTAGTAGTAGACAGAAGTTTTGAGAAGTCAGACGATTTATTAAGGAAGACTATTCGAGATGCGATCTGTGAGGTTGGCTTGACTCAGTTCCCGGGTTCTTTCATTGAGTCATGGGTTAGATGTGTGAAAGAATTGGATTACTTTTCACTTGGAGTTTCCAAAACATTGCATCCTAATCACGAGTGTTTCACTGTGATTGGCCCTGATATGGATTTGTTTGGCACATGCTGTATATGTCAAGAAGATTTCTTCCTTGGGGAGGAAGAAACCTTTACTTCTCCTTGTTCTCATGTTTTCCACACTCGCTGCATTGAAGACTGGATTCAAGGATCTCAAAAGTGTCCACTTTGTCGTCTCCAGCTTCAACTGTCGACTTTTTAATTTCCACATTTTGATATTTTTACAATTAAACGTTGACATCCAGTCTTGACGTCTTTAGCTAGTTTCATAATCCACATGATAAAACTCCAGTTTAAATAAAATCCAAACGAAAAGATATCTTGTTATAAAATCATGTTTGCGGACCCAATAAAAAATAAAAATCCTTGTAAAAGACATATTGTTTCACTACGTCTGGATATCCAAACTATCACTTACAAGCCCACATTGTTATTGTTTTACCAGCAAATCTAAAACCAAACGAGATTGACCATCCTATTTATTCGAATCAAGTATTGCATGTTCCAAATATTGTAACGTGAGAACCTTTTTCATTGCCTTTGAGGAAGCTTCTTGTTCTTCCCCTTAGGTCTCTCCTTTTTCATCATCGCTTTGTGAACTTGCTTGCTCTTCCATGTCTTTAGCTTTTCTTGCCTTTGCATTTCAATCTCTTCCGGGGAAAGACTCCTTCTCTCCGGCTTGTGTTTAGGAGGAGGACGCCGAGCTCCTCCAATGCATGTTGCTGCTTTAGTCGGGAGACGTTGAATTGAAGATGCTCCTTTCTCGTTCTGCTTTTTCATTTCAGGCATTTCGTAAGATGGAAACATGTGCAAAGCAAGAAGATCCGGCTTGATAACATAAATGCAGCAGAACAAATAAGAAAAGAAAACCATTCTTACTCCTGCTTCAGTTTGCAAATGTTCAAGTTTTGCAGCAAGCTCTGTTGTGTTGAGACTGTGTCCATCATTCACATTGTATTGCAGACACTGACAGGCGAGACTGAAAACTTGAGTAGCTTCTTCTATAGAGAAGTTTCTCTCCAACTTTGGATCCATGACCTCCGTCACATTCTTTCCGTAAACGTAACCTTTTGCATCCTTTGGAGGAATTTGCTTTCCGGTCAGCAAATTTAAGAGGACAGAACCAAATCTGTAAATCATATTTTCATGGTTCACACTTCCTGCAATGTTTATATGAAGAGATCATCAGAATTTGATAACAAGAATCCAAAGATTAGAATTCGAGAACAACAAGAACAAATCCAATTGATCACGTATCTTTTTGAACATGCTCACTCTCTCTCATCAGACCGAAACAAGAGATACAAGCACCATCGTCCTACATTATTAGCCATTTTAAACCAAGAACAAGTTTAGCAGCCCTAGATAACATAGGCATCAAATGTTCATATGATTTACCTCATTGAACAGAACCGTGGAGGCACTTAATTTGAATGATGCAAAACCTCCACTAGTACAATAATTCAATGCTTGGGCTAAACAGTTAGCAGTTCTAAGACGCGTGGACCATTCCATGATCTGATTGTCCTCTGGAAAAATTAGGAAACAACGTTCAAGACAGAAAATTTTAACAACTTATATAAATCAATCCGTTCTAGTCACACAAATTCCGACTCTATGTTATCTAGAGTATTTATAGGCACGATCGTTAGGAATCATACCGTGGAACAGACGCTTTGCAAGAGTATTATTAGGCAAGAATTCTGCAACGAGAAGCCTTTCGTCTCCATCACAGCAACATCCGATCAGACTGGCGACTCTCTTGTGGCGTAAATGAATAACTTGAACTACTTTTATAAGACAAGTAGAGAGCTCAAGATTACGCATCTTGATCATTCACCGTCTTTTTTCATTTCTTTCTTTTTTTCGTGTTTTTCTTTTTTACTTTCTCATTTATGGGTCAATCTGTTTGCAGTTTGCAGTTTGCATGGTGGTAGAAAGTACACTGGCACAAGTAACTAGATTTGTCACCAAAACCAGAAAGAAAAACAAAATGTACGCTTCACATAATATGCTCAAGTTAAATAGACTTTTTTAATCATTTTAGATTAATAATTAATATATCATTTTTAATCTGTCACTAAACATAATTGGTATTTTTCGAAGCAGTAAATCTGAAAGGTGAAATGAATGGGTTGAGAACATTGATTTCAAGAGAAAGTAGCTCAGCGTATTATGTCTAGAGCTTTTTTTACCAGCTTCAATTGGTTATTTGTTCCAGTTGCAAACAAACATTTTCAAGTTGGAGAGAAAGTCAACGACAAAAGATTAAAGAGGGAATCAGAAATAAAAACTGGAACATGGTTGAATTTGAGAATGCAAGGTGTGAGGGAAGCAGTGTCTGAGTCTCGCATCCACAGACAATGAGCTAGTGTAAGGCTTCCTAAGGTTAGATTCGAGCACAACTTTTGCTAGGAATCGGCTTCTCATGGACCTTAGATATTTTCATTAAATATATAAAATCTAGTAACAATTTGAAATTCCAAATTCAGATACATTAAAACAACTTCAACCAGAAGAAAATTGGTGAAACAAATATTCTTTCTTTCTTAAATAAAATAAATCCATTGTCGTATTTTGTTGCTCATGTTTCATGTATTCACGAATCTGCAATCTCTTCTGATTTCTCCATCAACTAAGCTCTCGGAATTCAAAATGTTCCCCATCTTCACCATCGACTTGGAGAACTGCTCGAAGAAAGCCACTGGATTCTCCGCGTACTTGCTCACTATCCCCCGCGTCTGTATCGCGAACAAACTCGTGTACATCTCCTGATCCGAATTCAATAACCCTTCCCCTCTCAGCAACGTCTGGTAAATCGAATTGTCGAAGAGATTCGGCGTCACATTATCAATCGCCGTCACGTTGCTATCACCTTCTCCGCTGCTCGCCGGACAAATATCTCGAAGCGTCGCAAGGTACGTCTCGGAAACCGGATTTAAAGCTGACGTCACCCGAAAATCTCCGTAGATCCGGGATCGGAAGTTCCGGCACTGTGCCATTCCGATCGTGTGAGCTCCTATATAGATTTGGTCAATCTAGGGATTTAGTATTCCGGTCTACCACAATACCAAAATCAATATCCGGTTTTCTACTATTATAACTTCCGGTTTAGTTTGATTTAGACTAGGAGAGATTGATTGATCTTACCAGTAAGAGCAACCATGTCTTCAACAGAGAGACCCTGGGAATAGAACTTAGAGATGATGCTGATCAAACCCTCTTCAGGAGTTGGAAGGTTCGCTATAGCCATCTCGTAGCTTGCTGTCTTTGAATCTTTTCTTCCCACAGGAACGTCCCAGTAAGGCCCACCCACCTTAAATCAAACCAAAATAAAATGATGTAATGTTACTACATAATATACAGTATTAATTGCAATAATTCGGTTTCATGATATGTACCAAGATTGTAGCATCTCTAGCAGAAATCGTTAGAAGATCAGCGCAAGAAACGACTCCAGGGCATTCGGATTCGATTATATTCTTGATTCTGTCAACAATTTTGTATCCTTTCAGTGAGTTTATGTTAGGAGAAGCTTTCTTCTCTCCCTGTAATGTCTCTGTTTCGTCAAGCAACACCGACCCATCGCATCCCTACAATACAGTTTAATCCCTTGAATCAGAACAAAGGATGGTTTCTTGTGTTTCAAGCAAGTCTGTGAATAAGTACTTACTTGGACAAAGCAGTCGTGGAAGTGTAAACGAATAAGTATGGCTGCATTTCGAGGATCTTCTTTCACTATGCAATCCATTTCTTTCTTGATGACGTCAAATACAGTCGGGCAAGTAGATCTGTAATAGTCTAGGGTTAAAGGAAAATCCTTTCCTGATACATCAAAGGAGAAGCAAGGGATAGAGATTGCAAGAACCACTAAGAAAACAAAGATGAGTCTCATAATTCTTCTCTTGAAACCCTTTTGATCAATTTTTTTCCGGAAGTGTAGATTTGTTTGTGGGAGGTAAGAAGTTAGAGAAGATGGGTGGGACTTCAAAGAGATATATAAGTTTGAGAGAAGAGGGTATTGTAGGGTTTTAGATTTCTTGTGTTACAAGGGTCTTGAGAAGTTGGTCGAGTGAGATGCAACTAATTTTTGTGAGATGGTTGTTGGGTTTTCCTACGACCCAAAAGATAATTAGATAAAAGTCTTATTGGAAAATTCGTGCAAATGATTTACCAAACCAAAATCATTTATTACCATAAAGTTTTACTGTTTCCACATTTATATTCTAATTTGCTTATAAAGGCAGATATTTTTGTTTGTATGTTAGTTATATGTTTGCAAAAGCTGCAACCATGTTCATTAATAAAATGATTCTTAAAACATATCTAGAACTCTCGTCCTTTTGTAGTTTGTTCAACTGTTTATTTATTTATTTGGGCATCAATGTGATCTTCATTTTTCATTTAACTAAATAAATTAAGAAATATATAATCCCACTAAATGAACTTTCATGTTTTCCACAGGATTTGAATTCGGCATATTATGACAACAATAATCACAATACGGCTGGTTAGATTATTAAAATTAAACTGTTTCTACAAATTTTGTGTTGGTTCATTTGGAACTAAAACTGAAACCGTCTAATTGACATAATAATATTATGAGTAATTTGTGAGATACATAGCTCGCATATAGCACGTTTATGGATAAAAAAAATGGTGTCATTCATTTAAATCGGTCTTTTATATTCTTTTTTTTATATATATATTCTATATATGATTTTTTCTCAACTTCATATACTTTGTTTATCAATAATTTATATCCTTCATTTAGAAATAATATTCCTAAGTGGTGTCCTCTTCCTCTAGTCTTTTCCCAAGTGACGAAATGTAGATAAAAAGGTAGGAAGGAAAATATGATCCCCCTCTTTGGCGTCATCTTGATTTATACGATTAATTAAGAAAATGACGACGTAGAACAAGAATCTTCGGCGAAATGTATATTTATTAATTTCTCTTCAGCTTGTTATTATTTTAAAAATATTTCTAGTCTTAGGAAAACGGTTAGAGTTAGAAACGAGGTTATATTATAGGAAGGCTACATTAGTTGGAAGAAACTTATGTTAGGTGGTTTTGGTGCAGTGGTAGAAGATTTTGATGAGGTCTTGACGTCTTTAGATTTGAATGTGTCATTGGTTTGGCCCAACGGGTGCAAACCGGCCCTCCTTCTCGACCAAAAATTGTTTTTCTTGTCCATCTCCCACTCCAAAGACACTTAAAACATTTGAAATGCACAAGAAAATAGGGACTCCTAAAAGGCTAAAACTCAAGAAAAATGCATTTAGAATTTGGAAAGTAAATGTTAATGAATGACTAAGTAAATGATAAGAAATGGAAATAAAGAATTAAAAAAAATAGGCTTTAAAACTATTAATACCCACACTTTTCAACTCTCATGGATTTGACAAACATTTGCATGTTCTCAAACAAACTTAAAAAAAAAAGGGGAAAAATATCTGAAGGTGGGAACTCATATCGAAAAGATTCTTGCGAAGCTATCATAAGAAAAAATCCTTAGATTAGAATAAGATGCACCACAAACCAATTCTAGTCGGTTGAATCCTCTCAAGACTCATCTAACTTGAATCTTTTACATTCAATTAATTATTCAACCACTTGACCACATACCAAAGGAAATCAAGTTCTTTGCATAATTTTTGGTTAAACACAAATCTCATATCATGACATAATTCATGATAACTACTAGTTTATAAACTCAAATTCTAGGAGCACCAGAGACATAACTTCATCGACTTAAATGGTCTTGTGAGACCCGCAAAATAACTTAAAAATAGATCAGTACTCGCATTAAATCCGACTGAATCTTATCTATTGTACTCTAGAAAGACTCGAGCTTAATAGACTTGACGTTTGTCATCAAATTTAAAAACGATGTCTTTCCACAAATTAACAAGAATCACACTCTTTAACTTTACATACATTCTTCATCTAATTGGGTTATGATGGCTTTGGAATAAGAAAACAATAAGAGCAGAGAATGAATATTTTCTTGCTGAAAACAATAAATCTATTCAATTATTGAACTTTTTGAAAACCATAATACAAAAGAAAAAAAAAGAATAGGTTGGGCCAAGAAATCTAATCGAAAGGTATGATGTTACAGCAGAGATTTTTTGTCATGTTATCTAAGATTGGCAAGGAAATCATGAAAAAAGTCTTAAAGAAGTATAGTGGTGTGTCTAATTTAAATGCGAGAAGTTTCCAAAGTATATATACATATAATAATATAATAGATAGATAGATATATAGTTTCACATGGGAGACTTATGAGTAAGAGACAAATGAATGAATCCATGGGGAAGTATACCTGACAACAAAAGCAGGCATTCAAAGTAAAGCATAAAGTTTGGTGCCAAAGGGACATACCCACTTTTTTTTTTCTAGCCTTTTAACTGCAAAACACAATTACAAATTTTTTTTTGACATTTTTACTGATTTTATCTTTAAAATTAAGCAGATTCGTTTGAAGAAACTAACACCATTAGTTCTTTCTTCTTATGTAACATATCTATTTATGAGAGTGAAAGAGAAGCTAATCCAAGTCCTCTCTCTTTTTCTCAACCACTCACTCAACAAACAAGAAGAAATTCAACAAGTCAATATTGGCCAAAGAGATAATTCGCTTTACTAATCAAGTACTAAATCATAAGAGATATTATAGAGAGAAAACAGTACTCACACGTGTAGGATGAATGATAGTACACAGACCCACATGAGAAAATCCAAGCAAGTCCACAAGAAAAACAAAGCTTTTGGAGGCATTAACGATGTGTACATATCTAATAAATCCTAATACATCTCTACTCGTGAGACCCACACTGCGTATTATTATTTGTACTATGAGGATCAAAATATATGAGAAAGTCCAAAACTGAATTACTTAAATGCTTCAAAGAGGGGTCAAAGTCTTACAACCATCACACCCCTTTTTTAAATGTTACTCCCACACTTGCTTTTTTTGCTTAGCTGTAACCAATTTGGACTCCAATGAAGCATTTTTATTACTTACTGTAAAAACAATGCAAAAGGTGAAGAAAGAAGATAGATCATTTTTTTTCACCACAGTTGTAGTAGTTACTAATATCTCTGTTTTGTCATTTTCCTAAAGAAATAGAAGTAAATGATGACCAACAAATTTCTTTATTTACAAGAAGGAAAGAATAAAAAAATCGAGTTGCGTTACCTTCAATGCAAAAGAAAACAAGTAAATATTATATTTGGGGGAGAGGAGAGAGGAAGCAAAAGGCTGCAACACTTTTTATGACCAAGACAGGACTGGGGAGGGAAGAAGAGTATTAAAGGAATGAGGAAGAGGAACAGCTCCTAACCTAATTAAGAAAAATATGGGATTTTTCATCCATATTCCTTCTTCCTGTTTGTTGAGTGGGTCTCTTCTCAAAAGCTGCTCTTTTATAGTTGTGAGATTGATTACATTACAGCTCACTGAGAGAGAGAAATTAATTAATGCCTTTATATCTATCCTAATCCAATCCTATCTCATGCTTATTAAGTTTTATTACCAATGAGCATTGCTTACACATAGCTCAAAGAGATAACTCTGGTTTGGTGGGTATGATTAATGTTTTCTGTCTCTACGGTCTGTGTGGTTCGAACCGTGTGTTTTGGGAACCATAATACTCAATTCCCTATATACATGTGTCTATAAAAAAAAAATAATCAGGCTTTTGAATTATTATTATTGATATAGAGAAGTGTACTATTTTTATTAGAGGAAGACGCTAACCTTTCTCCTTCATATATATCTGAAAATGGGCTTGTCTTGTAGTGCTTCAATTGAGCGAAAACAATGGTGCTAATATTGCCATGTGGTGACACTCACTCCTGGTATTCAATTATATGAGTGATTCCATAGGCTCCGGCTTTTTCTGATACACAAGCACTAGAAAGGCAAACACCCAAAAAAAAATATATCAGAAAAAACAAAAAGCCAAGTATTTATTGATGAACCAAGAGCAAAGCCAAAGACAGCGAGAGACACACCGGCTATATCAGAAGGTAAGAGATTGAAACAGTTGAGAGGTATAAGAGAAAAACAGAAGAAGCTATTTTTAATTGCCAGAGAGATGGAGTCTCCAAGAATCCATGGAGATGCTGAAGAGAAGAGTAGCTGTGAGTCAGGATGGACTATGTATATAGAAGACACTTTCCATGGAAACAACCACCACTCTGGTGTTGTCTATAATGATGAAGATGAAGATGATCATTACCGTGTCAAAGAGGCCGATGATGATGATAGTAGTGACGATGAGAGTGACGACTCGATGACTTCTGATGCTTCCTCATGGCCTAGCACTCAGCTTCCAAAGAACACCAAGAATCATGCACCTGCAAAGAATAGTAATGCCAAACAAGTCATTCGTCAGACTGAGAACAGAGCTTTTCAAAGATTCAGCCAAGAAAACGACGACGACCAAGAAGAAGAATCTGAGCTCAAGGCAAGAACAAGAACAAGAACCACTGCATCTAGCCGTGTTCATAGTAGAGGCAAGGTGAGCAAAAAGAACAAATAAATACTGGTTTTAATGTCTTCTCTTTTGTCTCAAGGGACCATGTTAGTTGTTTTTACCTTCATTTGAAATGTATGTGTTATTGCATTGCTTTCTTTAACGGGATAATGTTTTTGCTTAATGCAAACTCCCCGTTCATGTAACTTATCTGCGTGGTTTTTCCTTTGGAGTTATTTCCAATAATATCTACCTTTTTCCGTACATACTCCATTCTTCAACGAAGGTGATGCAGGGGAAAATGTTTCAAGCAAATTCAGATCCAAACAGTTGGATTTTTGGATAAAACAAAGAGGTGGATGACAAAACAGGAGTTTCTAAGGTTACCAATACTGTTTCTATAGGTGTGGCCCCAAAGTAGAGCTAACACCCCATAGCTTTGCTTGTTAACACAGAGTCCTACTGCTTTCAATGCCTTCACATGATTCTTTTCTTTTTTAGAACAAACTTCAATCATTCAAGTTCTGTCCTTTTCAACTTCTCACAAAATTTTCATAAAACTAAATTCATAAAGTATACAAAGAGTTAACAGAGGATCTGAGAAAGAAAGAACCTGTTTGTGATATTCTTCTCCACCTTTTCAACACAGTAACAAACCATGTAGCTTCTCTCTGTTCACTCACAACAGTATATAGGAATATATCTATCAGAGACAGGGAATCATTGCTACTACAGCGAATTCATTTCAAGTGAGAGCCAAACATAGTCAAAATTGATCGATCAGTGAGTTGAGTTGAGATAACAAAGATGTGACATCAGTCTTGGAAAGTCAAAGCTGGTAATTTGTAAACACTATGCAGTTAGAAAATGACTGGAAAGTTTTTTTAGGTTATTGAAGCACAAACTGGGAACAGAAAACAACAAAAGAGTGTTTAGCTGGCAGCTTGCTAGGAGAGGACCGCTCTCACGTAAATGTGACTCTCAAGTCACTTTCGACATTGTAATCTCAAATCCACCATGCACGTGTAGAAGCAATAAACAGAAGGATGATAAGGAAATGAGGGTCGTCCAATCTAATTCTATGACCCACACAAAAAATGTGAGAGAATGTGAATGTGACCTAAATGAGCTAAGGCGAAGAACCAAGCGTTTTGTGATCAAACAATTAGCTTTCAAACGTTCTATTGCTATATCGAAAATGACATCCAAAGGAAAGATCAAGAAACAATGCTGTTGTACCCAACCACCAATCATTAATAGGAGACTCAGTCGTATATCTTATTCCACTGGAAAACATTACCAAAACAACACTAACCTTAAATTTTTTTATCTCAAATATCATCATCTTCGAGAAACTGGTACAATTATCTAATGTAACTAGAATTCCATAATCATAAGAGAAGGGTTTATGGAGTTCAATCAGCATATTAAAATAAAACCGACAGAATTACAATTCTGAAAACTTAAGAAAATTCTAAAAACCTAAAAGGAGAAGAAAAGGCAGAATTTAAACCCTTGAGTGTTCTCCTCGTTATTCAATCTCCAGGCTCTCTTGAAAACGACCAATAGAATTGAATATGCTTGTGCGAAGTTGAAGCTCTAGCCCCAATTTGCAATGCAAAGGTCAAACTAGTTGAACCTGAAACCTATTGATTGTAAACCGTTCGATTTAGGAAATAAAGGGACTTGAAGACAACTCAGCATGCTAAGCTAACAATATCCTTAATTTCCTCCCTGAAAACGCTACCATGACAACCTTACTTCCAAAACATATACTCTATCCATTGCCCAGATTTTCTGCTCCTTTCACTGCCTAGTGATAAAAGCATGACACCATATTGACAAGTATATATATGCCAGTGATATTTCTCAACATACAACTATAAACACAGAAAGCAAAATGACAGAACTCAAATGGATATGTGTTTCCTTCTCACTAACACTTTTACTAAGCTTAGCAGTTGGATCCCTTAACATGGACCAGAAATGGCCTGTTGAAAATACGTTTGGTTACCAGGGTGGGTTCTGTCTTCCCGGTCTCTGCATTGGAGGATCTGGTGGTAGCAGAGTCCATTACGGCAGGGACCATTACGGTGGTGGTGGTGGCAGGGGCATAAATGGTTTCAGAGAGACCATGTACTGTAAACCACTGACTTGTTACGGTGGCTCATGCGATGCACTCCATTTGCATTTAGACAAGGGGCTTTACGAATCTCTCGTAAGCAAGAACGCAGCAAAACAACCATCGACTGTTGATTTCATCCCAGAGACCTTCAAACACAATGTCAACAATAATTATGATATCAAGGAGGTTGAAGAAGCTGCAATGGCACCACAGTCTAATTAGCTAATGAAGTTTCAGTGTTTGTATAGTTATAGTTTGTAATCAATAAACAGCCTATCATGAAGAAGAAACAAAGCATATATATTCTAATAAATCTCATTAGACTGAGATGTTATCACAAGATAATACTTATACCAGAGGAAAGACACTAAAATTGTAATATTTGATTGTTCAATAGCAACCGTTGAGTGAGTTTTTCATACAGATTCTTTCTCATGTTAGTTTTTACTCGAAATCAGAATTCAAGAGAAGGTAAGAGTCTCCTCCGTTTATCTACACTCACATTCACCGCAGACAATTTTGACAAGATAGCAAGAAATTAGAGTATATACCATTGATTCCACGCATCCGGCTTTTCTCCGATTAAGGTTCGCCCTAAATACACAAAACGCCGCCGTACAGACATCGCAATCGGCATTTCACGCCTGCCACCACCTACTTATCCGATCACCAACGATGACCTTTGAATCGCGACCGACACTGAAACTAATTCGGTGTTCGGAAATCTTGCGGCGGGGCACGGAGGAGGAAGAATCAGTAACATCATCGCTTTCTGTCAAAAAATTTCTTTATCTCAATTTTTAATTAAGGAAAATCACATGTTACAGTTCGCCGGATGCTATAACTTTATTTGTTTTAATTAATTTCCGATTACAGTTTTTTAGACTACATTTCTCGTACACGTTGGGCTAAACTAAAACAAACAAACAAAAAAAAAAGCTTTTGTGCTGGTTTCTCTTTTCCCCACCATGTTCGATTCTCGATGCTGAAAAACGATCTCTGAAACAAAAAGACATTTAATTTCCGAAAATTAATTACTTTTATTAATATCGAAATATTTGATTTACTCCGAGAAACAACGAACTCATTGACCAGGTCGGATTTCAAGTAACCCGATATATAGAAAACGAGAAAGATAAAAGGGAGGTCTTAACGATTATTTGCGGCGAGAAGTTAAAACGACGTCTTCGGAAGGAGCGGCTTTGATATGGTGGAGGAAAGTGACGGAGCAGAGGACGGAGGCGATAAGAGCAAAGAACCCAAATCCGATCATTAGAGAGAAACCGGCGACGAACAGATCCATCGCCGTCTGAATGCTAATAATTCCCATCATCTTCGCGTTGTTCTTCTCCGATAAAATTGTTTCGTGTTGGGAAAGTTCGTCAGAAATGGTTTAAGAGGAGGAAGAAGAAGAGGGTGAAAACAGAATGCATTGCAATTGCCTTGGGAACGGTGAAACTCGCATTGCCACGTTACGTGATAAACTCGACTTTACGACACCTGAACAATTCGATTCAATATAGAACACACAAATATTTCTATTTTTTAATGTTTTATGGATATATTTTATTTAACCGTCAGACAAATACAGCTGTTTTGTTACAAAACTTCAAAAAAACTATGCTTAAGGAAGGATGCAGTGAAGAACTATGCTTGATCATGTTCCTGCACGACGGAGGAAAGTGATTGAAAAACCCACAATTGGAAGAGTTGACTCGCTAGAGTCGAATATACGATGCTCCATTTCGGATTTTTTTATCAATAACTCGGAGAAGCATTTTCATAGGCCCGACTAATTTGTCTATGAAATATGTTGTTTCACTCTTTCCATAGCTCATAAGAAGTAACAGCATAGCATTGCTAAGAACCTCTTTTGATGTTCTAATCTAATATAATATTAATATTTAAAAGTTTTATTATTTAATTAAATTTTAATGTAAGAAAAAGATTGGATAAATAATGTAACAAGTGTCATTTGAATCATGGCACACTCTAGCGTAAGAACGAGGGCTAATTCATGTGGCTAAAATGTATTCTTAATATGTAATTCTTAATAACTAATTCATTTCCATAGGGCCGACTAGATGTTTTTTCCTTTTCTCTAGTTTTTTCATCATCAATTATTGAATATCGTATCCTCAGAAATTTGCACGTATATACCTTACAAGATCCCAAATAATCAGAACACCAATCTAGTATTTAATAACATACCTTTGAATCATGATAATGACACAAGAACTAAAACTATTTAATTATAAGAGAGCTACTCTTATGATACGTACATGGTCTTTATCATCATTTATCTTTCTTTTTTCATTTATCCATTCATATTCATTTGGTTTGTATTATCAGTATATGACAAATAACATACATAACGATGCATATATATCACAGCACTAGATATACGTTCACTGATTTATTAGTATCTGAGAATATATTTGGTATGATAATTTGATTGTTCCAAGCTCATTTGCGTACCATTTTATATACGTTGGTCTTCTTTAAGAAGATAAAAAAAAACACCAAAATCCAACAAGCTTTCGACTCGATCAAACGTCGTTCCAGATCTGATCTCCGTCTATGTACGAAACCTATTAAACCCGATCTCACCGATCAACTTCCTCGAGCTGGAATTTTCTTCTCGAAGTTTCTTATTCTCTTCTAGAACCTTCTTGTAACTCTCCCCAGATTGGCTTAGCTCATCGACAAGACATTTGTTCTCGTTGATGAGCTGAACAAGCATGGACCAAAGCTCCTCTAGATGTCGCCGTTTCCGCATACGCGATCTCCGAGCTGACTCACGGTTTGAAACCATCCTTCTCCTCTTCCGATTATCATCCTCTGCACTCCGGCTAGAATCTTCAGACGTGGCAGGCAAATTCACAAGTGGAACTCGATTGTCAAAGGTTTGAAAGAAAGACTGTGGATTAGGGTTTGCACACGAAGAGTCATAGACATAACCGGCCATGTATAAAGAACATACAGTTATGTGTTCGGTCGTAATTTAATAACGGGGAAGTATGATGGTATATCAATGAGATGCAATCAAGTTGGTTTTTATAGATGGGATATATGAGGGTAGTAGGTTTACCAAAAAAAAATTTGAAAGTAGTGCGCATGAACTTTAACCTTATTACATTAATGACTAATTCATGTTGGCTAAAATGTTTTCTTAATATGTTATTCTTAATTACTAATTCATGTGGCTGAATTGGTTTACATGTAAATTCTTAATATAATATATTTCTCACTTGTTTTTATTTTCTGTTAAACTAAATTTCTCATTTGTTGTGATAAAGTCTCATCACTCGATCAATAATGTTGTCATAGTATTGGGTTTGGTTAGCAATATAATAAGATTTATTTTGGGAGTCAAGTCTCTTCGCTCAACAAAACGGAATCTGGGTTTTTCCTCTGATTCCAATGGTCTAATCTATTTCTACTTAGTAACATTTGATGTCCAGTTTAAGTTTTTAGTTGTAAACTTGGGAGATTTTGGTTTTGCACTGTTTCATTTGTTTCCGGTGGTGAGCTTTTGATTCCAGGGACATTCTTGTTGTTCCGGTCAAATCTTATTTATCTTATCAGTAATTTCAGTTGACTAAAATTTTTTTATCATAGTATTAAATTCTTAGTCATTTTTTATCTGATTATTGTGATTTAATTTGGGTAGTTTTAACCTAGGAGTAGCAAGACCAGAAACTGATATGAGTTTTGTTGTAAGATAATAATTAAGTAAACGAAATGGTACTGTCATGCATCAATCTTGTTTTTGGGTTAGAAATCAAAAATAAGAAATATTATGTTGGGTTTAAATACTATTACAAATGAGAAGAAAAAGAGAAGTTGTAATCGTGAGCTTGATGAGTCATGAAGCACTTGAAATTAGAGGAAATGAAAGGGGACCATCGGGAGAGAAGATGAAAGATTATTTTATTAATTATTTAAACGAAGAAAGTGTGAGAGGCAGCAACTCGTAGACGCACCATGTTTCTTCTCGAGGAACCTTCCCTATCATATCGAAATTTTTAAGAAAATACTTAATTCGTAATCCAATAGTTTCTGAAATTTGTGGGTAATAATGTAGCATAAAGTTACTTTTTCCCCTATACAGCATAACTTAATTAATGTGTTAAATAGTTGCCTATGTAGTATCTTTACGAAAACTTAAGATTGGTGGTGCATAATTGCAAAAGATGTTCTCTAGTAGATGTATTCTTTTCGTAAAAATTGCGTTAGGTAATATTTTTTACCAAGCCAATAAAAGATCTAATAAGCAACTAGAGAAAAATATTGCAGAGGATAAAATTTATTAGCATTATAAAAAAATGGAAAGTGTACGGTAAAATCTATATATTAGGCTCATAATATTCTTAACTCGACTAACTATGGCAGAACTTCAAACCAAATGATAAAGTCATACGAACATAAACTTTTGAATTTCATATGAAACTCGAAACCATAAAATGTTAAGTGATGGCATTTCTGACCATAACGGAGTGCAAATCAGCTATAATCGATATTAGCTTTAACCCAATAAGCCAATTAGAATGAATGTTATAAGGGAATTAGATTGGTTAAATTTGCAGTTCGTGTGACCGCTCTAGTTTTGTTAGCACTTATAATAATCCATTGAACGTAAGATCGAATTTCAAATTATTGACGTTTTATGTGAGTAACGAAGTTTCCTTGATCCACTTGAAACTAATTATCTTAGGTTCATCAAACATAAGCAAGTGGAGCATTAAAAAACTCGAGTGCGAGCGGCAGCAATTGCAAAATAATCTTTTTAGACTATGAATTGTATTTTACTCCAATTGATTTCAAATAAATTTTGAGGTAATCTTCTATTCGTTATATAATTTTAACTAGAAATTTGATACATATATTTTTAAAAAATTATCTAAAATTGGATTTAGATATCCATATAAAAAATCAAATATTCTAATCCAGTTTTTAATACTTCTGGTATCCTATTTTCCGAATTGGATTGGATCTCATATTCAAACAACAGCTCGCATGTTCTCATTCTTCAACAGTGGCGGAATATCGAGCTTGGCACACACGCTGTGTGAAATAAAATGGTTAAAAGAGCTTCTCCATCTATTTAGTCTTAAACATCCACAATTTATGCTACTCCATTGTAACAGTCATGCTGTCATTCACATAGTTGTAAATCTAGTATTCTTTAAACGTACTAGACATATCGAAGTCAAATGATATCAAGTTTAAGACATTGTTCAAGGCATGCTTATCATCATTTAATGTATCTTTACTAAGAAATAAGTTTTGAATCAAAAACTGAAAGCAGCATTTGAAAAAATTACTGTCCAAATTCGAAATTTCATATCCTAATTCGGAGACGATATTAGAAATATGATTATTCAAAATGTTAAACATTATCTTCTCTATAATTGTTTTTAAAATGAATATGAAGTGTTCCTATAAATAATGAATTTACTTAAGTGTTTGATATATGATCAACGAATCAAACCAAGCCTTTGAGAATTAATTGTTCCAATTGTATCATATACTAATATGTAAATTAGTTCAACATATCCCCGACTAATATTAATAACTTTGTTGTTAGTTAATATTTATGGATTTTAGTCCTTCAGTTGGTCGAAAGGGTAGCTAATGAAGGTCAATCAAAGCTATAAAATGACGTATCAATATAGACAATGAAACAATTATTTTGCTGATGTTATTGACCATTATGGTTTGTATCCATATTGTATCAATATGTCTCCAATATCAAAATAATTTCAAATTTATTACAATAATAAAATATAATATAAAATTTAAAATGAAAACATGAAAAGTGGTGATAAAAAAATGAAAACATGAAAAGTAAATTTAAGATACAAAATATCCTTTAGAAATATTCAAATGGATTTCACAAACATTTTGGAGCACATTTTGGGACATACTTAATATATACATCATATTATAATTGTTTTAAGATAGGGTTTACTTTGATATTTTGAAGTACTTGTTATATAATTTTATAAACCTAATACATATGTTTTAAGATCTTAAAATTCAAATACTTTAATCCGGTTCTAAATATTTCGAGTATCATACTTGTCGAACTGGATCGGATCTCGAATACAAAATATTAGCTAGCCCTATCATATAATGTGAGTCTGACTGACTGAGTTGTTTGTCCATCCAAACACCACAATCTTAAATCATATATAATATTTTGAGCTATTATTCAATTTCTTGAAAGACAGAGAAGCAGCTCAAAAGTTTCCATTCTTCAGCTGTGGCGGATTATTGAGTTAGGCACACACGTTGTGTGACATCAAAAGATTAAAAAAACTTCTTCATATGCTTGGTCTTGAACTTCTAGAACCTATGTCACTCCATCATGACAGTCATGTTGTCATTTACATTGCTGTAAAATTAGTATTATATGAGCATATTAAACACATCGAAATCAGATGTTATCAAGTTTGAGATGTTGTCTAAGATAGATTTATCATCACTTAATATATCTTTACTAAGAAGCAAATTTGTTGCATTTTAAACCGGCATTTAGAGAAATTATTGTTTAAATTTAGAGAAAGTTCATACCGATATTAGAAATATGGTTCTTTAAAATGTTAAACATTATTTTCTCTATCATTACTCTTCAATGAATATGAAGTGTTCCTAAAATAATGAAATTACTAAAGTGTTTGATATGATTAACAAACCAAACCAAGTATTAAAGAATTGTTCCAATTATCATATATTAATATGTAAATAGTTCAATATATCCATAACTAGTATATTTCTTTTATAACAATGTGTAATCCGAATTGAAACCTGACTGATTTTCCCAAAATGAATGATACATTATTTAGATCCACAAGATCAACCTTCAACTAAGATAAACCATTAGGTCGCCACCATTTGATTAACTTTTTGTTATTAGTTAATATTCATGGTTTTTTAGTTAAAAGGAAGACTCTTAGTCCTTTAGTTGGTCGAAGGGGTAACTAATGAAGGTCAATTAAAAGCTATAAAATGACGTATCAATATAGATAATGAAATAATTGTTTTGCTGATGTTATTGACCATTATGGTTTGTATCCATATTGGAAAGCAAATTATAATGTAAACTCTAGTGGTAGCTAGAGATTTCTTGTTTTATTCTACATTAAATTTTATGTCCTTTCGTATATTTCCTTTTGCTAAGGAATTTTTAAAACGGGAAATCTAGTTGAATTTCACTGTTCCACACAAAATCCAAAACATTTTCTAATACTATTGTTAAATCTTTCGAGGAATCGGCTACAAATTAACGGTAAAAATGGAGTGACACCTGAACATCTTAAGGTCTTGACTATGAGCATAATCATTATCATAATATCATTAACTTTACCATAATAATACTTTGTGCGCCTTATCCAAAATAAGTAAAAATCAAACGCACAAACATAATTCATGCGCCTTATCCAAAAACCTCTAAAACCCTCTCACCATACATTGCGATTCACATCTCCAGTTCCTAGCGAAGAAAATGCGATCTCCGTGCTATTCTTTCCTAGTCTCGAATCCTCCGTTTCTACCTTCTCTAATTCCGCGTTACAGTTCCAGAAATCCATTCAGACGCGGTAGAGAACAGTTCTCCTTCTCCGACTCTCTTCGGACTTCTCTTCGTAGAATTGGAAGAAACATCGAGGTTATTTCTGCCTCCCGCACGAATAACATCTAGGTGTTGTGTATTCAATTGATTTGGGTTCCTGGGTTTTTGCTTTTCTAGGTCGCTCAGGGAGTTCAATTCGATGGGCCGGCATTGAACATAGACGCTTTGGAGATGAATGAGGATGATGATCTAATGGTCCAAGTCTGCGTCACTCGTACATTGACTCCGGCTTTGACTCTTGAGATTGGCCTCGAAAGTCTCAAGGATGCTGTGGACGAACTGAAGACTAATCCTCCAAAGTCATCTAGTGGCGTTACTCGATTTCAAGTACGGATTCTCATATCTCCGCTTGCCTGTTCAACTTTTGTGAATGCATACATGTTATCAGCTTAATATGTGTTTGGATTTGTAGGTGGCTGTGCCTCCAAGGGCAAAAGCTTTGTACTGGTTTAGCTCTCAACCTAAGTCTTCCGGTGTATTTCCTGTGTTTTTCCTCTCGAAGGACACTGTGAATCCTTCTTATAAATCACTCTATGTAAAGGAACCCCATGGGGTTTTTGGAATTGGGGCTGCACTCTCTTTCGTTCAACCGTCTTCAATTGACTCCAAGGGTCATAGCACGAGAAAAACGTACGTTTTTGCTTTCGCACTTATGTTGTTTAGTTTCAACTTTGGAAACCACGTTAGGATATTATGAATGTGCTTCAGTCTAATGTATGCAAAGTGCTGAATTTCACTTCAAGTAGTTAAGCTAACTAACTTCTGCAGATTCCTCTCAGATGAATCAGCTATGGTGACGGCCTATGGTTTTCCAGATATTGATTTCAACGAAAACTCTGGTGTAAATTGCAAGGATGGCTCTTCTTACTTTTTCATTCCTCAGGTGAAGTGGCATTGACTTTATCGTCAAACTCTTGAATTGCGTCTTTACTTTTTGAGGTATCTTTGGTTGATCTTATGATATGCTTGCAATAAGCGTTCTTACCTTATACTTGGTTTGATTATCGAATTCAACAGATTGAGTTAGATGAGCACGAGGAGGTCTCTATATTAGCAGTTACACTGGCATGGAATGATTCTCTCTCTTACAGATTTGAGGATACAATTAGTTCATATGAAAAAGCAATTTTTCAGGTACGCTGATGGTCTGAACATTTTCTTTTTAGTATCCTGCAATCACATCAACTAAAATTAAGAATCTAAAAAAAATCCCAAGCATTAAGCTATTATGTCCAAAGCACCGTGTTTCACTTTTGGTTCATTTTCGTGCAGGTTTCTTGCAATTTCTGCCCAAATTTAGAGGAGCATTGGTTCAAACATCTAAAAAGTTCTCTTGCAAAGATTAGTGTAAAAGAGATACATCCAATTGAAATGGTACACTCTTTACTTAGGTTCTTTTCCTGGTAATATAAGTGGCTGTAGGTTCTCTTTCCCCAATTTTTAAGTAGCTAAACAAGATGCAAGGACAGATCTGATTATTTATCTACCACGCTGTACCCTGCACAAATTTTACCTTCCTCATCTTTCGAGGGTCACTTAAATGTTCTCTGAAAATCTAGCAATCCAGGGTCCATTTGGATTTCGTTTAGCTGACCCTCAGGCTAATTGGCGCTTGAGCCACATGGATTCTACTTACAACTTTTTTTTGTCTGGACTAAGCATGTAAACTTGGTTTCCTTTCGCATGCCACTCATTGTGTTTTATTTTTTCCCTTTTGATTTGTTGCAGGATCATATGGGGTTTTTCACATTTTCTGGGAGAGATCAGGCTGACGCCAAGGAACGGGTATCCTCTTTACCCTGGTAATTTTCTACCTGTATTTCAGAATTTGATTTTCGTCCTTCAAGATGGAATTGGTTTTCTTCAGATGCTTTGGATTGTATGTTGTTTGATTTGCTAGCTTTTGTTGCAGAAAAGTATACAATCATCAAGTCAGTTCCATTGCAAGCTTTCACCTGACGTTATTTTCTCTAACAACATGGTACGTAAAGATATAGAAGCCTACTTTTGTATTCCTTGTGATATATTAAAGACTGTTTATCGTGCACTCATGGTAATGTTAAGCTTTAAAATAGAAAATTGTGGATGTATGTTGTGAGAGAAACTGTACTTGGCCTGTTCCGGAGGTGGAAGAATCAACATGTAGTACAATTTCTAAAGCATTCTGATTATTGCACAACGAATGTTACAAAGATGTTGGGATAGTGGTTTGGAAGGACTGTCGGCTGGTGTGAATTCTCAAGTTTTTTTCCTTTGTTTTTGTTTGCTATTAGCTGAATCAGGAGGCTGAAGTGAGCAGCTCCTTGAAAGATGAGGCTAACATCAATGCTGTATGGGCCTCATCTATAATTGAAGAATGCACTCGTCTTGGTTTGACGGTGAGCTGAATTTTTCAATCATCTGTTAAAATCTCAAATTTGAATGTCTTTTGTCACAACATTCTGCTACAGTATTTTTGTGTAGCGCCTGGATCGAGGTCTTCCCATCTTGCAATTGCTGCTGCCAACCATCCCCTTACAACGTGTCTTGCATGCTTTGACGAACGATCTCTTTCCTTTCACGCTATTGGGTATGCTAAAGGATCCCTCAAACCGGCAGTCATTATAACATCATCAGGAACTGCCGTTTCAAACCTTCTTCCAGCGGTCAGAGTTGTATCTTTATGCTTCACTAAATTATTTTATAAGCTTGTTGCCTACCACATACTTTACCACATGCATTTTTCTTCCCTTACAGGTGTTTGTTTATTATTTCTGAAAAATACAGGTGGTTGAAGCCAGTGAGGATTCTTTACCACTGCTACTACTTACTGCAGATCGCCCACCTGAACTTCAGGGCGTTGGCGCAAACCAAGCAATAAATCAAGTAAGGTCAAGATAAGACCTTTCTTTCGAATTATACACGCCTATGGTATCCCAGTTAAAATTGTTGGCGTTTTCCGTTTCTATATCCTTCAATTTATTTTGATTCTTTTTCCTGTATCACAGATAAACCACTTCGGTTCATTTGTCAGATTCTTCTTCAATCTTCCTCCTCCAACCGATCTTATTCCAGTCCGGATGGTCCTTACTACTGTAGACTCTGCTCTACACTGGGCAACAGGTTCTGCTTGTGGACCGGTACATCTCAATTGTCCTTTTAGAGAGCCACTTGACGGTAGTCCAACAAATTGGTCATTCAACTGCTTAAATGGATTAGACATCTGGATGACTAATGCTGAACCATTCACAAAATATTTTCAACTACAAAGCCTTAAAAGCAATGGTGTAACAACTGGCCAAATTAGTGAGGTCTTAGAAGTAATCAAAGAGGCTAAGAAGGGTCTTCTTCTTATTGGTGCAATCCATACAGAGGATGAAATTTGGGCTGCGCTTTTGTTGGCTAAAGAACTGATGTGGCCTGTAGTTGCAGATGTCTTGTCTGGTGTACGGCTGCGCAAGCTTTTTAAACCTTTTCTTGAGACATGGACCCCTGCTTTTGTTGATCATCTTGATCATGCTCTGCTTTCAGATTCTGTTAGGAATTTGATAGAGTTTGATGTTGTTATCCAGGTAAAATTATCATTCTTTAATTTTTGCATCATGCATCTAAGACTAGTATTAAGATGTTAGATAGAGGGACAAAGATACTGTTGGGGACCCTGTGGTACTTCTCAATTCAAATTTTTTTTGAGTTTGGAACGCTTTGAAGAAGTTTCAATTAATGAGAAGGAATTGGGAACTATGTGAAGCACGACTAGATTGTTCATCTGCATCTTGTATATGTACACATATGTTAAACATTACTTAAATTGATGTGTAATGACTGAATTTGTTATATGAAATCATGAATAGGTTGGAAGTCGGATAACAAGTAAAAGAGTTTCTCAGGTGCTAGAGAAATGCTTTCCATTTGCATACATTTTGGTTGATAAACATCCATGCCGACATGACCCATCACACCTGGTTACTCACAGGGTCCAAAGCAACATTGTTCAGTTTGCTGATTGTGTACTTAAATCTCGATTTCCATGGAGGAGAAGCAAGTTGCATGGTCATCTACAGGCATTGGATGGCGCGGTATGTTCTCATTTTTTACTTTTTTTTTTTTGGTTCACAACAAACCTTTTACTTAAAATGCGAATAATTTAAGTAGCTTACAGAGAGGAATAATTTTATTTCTTTTATGCAGATTGCCCGGGAAATGTCATTTCAAATATCTGCTGAGTGCTCCTTGACCGAACCTTATGTTGCACATACGCTTTCCAAAGCACTAACTTCTAAATCTGCTCTTTTCATCGGGAATAGTATGCCAATAAGGGATGTGGATATGTATGGATGTAGTTCGGGAGATTATTCTCATGTGGTAGATATGACGTTAAGTGCAGAGCTACCATATCAATGGATACGAGTAACTGGAAATAGAGGAGCTAGTGGCATTGATGGCTTGCTCAGCTCGGCCACTGGCTTTGCTGTAGGATGCAAGAAGAGAGTAAGGTTCTATTACCTGATTGTCCTATGCTTTCTTGTTTGGTTGCCGAGTTAGAGAAAATCTATGCCGTGAAATCTTTCTTGATTTTTTCTCCACTTGATTCGCACAGAGAATTGTTCCCTTTACCTAGTTCTTTCCTTCATTATCCATGAAATCCCAAATGGAAGTTGTAGTTTTATGTGTGAAGTGAAAGAAGTAGCAGAACCATTACTTATTTGTTTTGTTTACCATGTCATGAATAATTACCATATCAGGTGGTCTGTGTAGTGGGGGACGTTTCTTTCCTTCATGATACAAATGGATTGGCGACTTTGAAGCAGAGGTAGCCCTTTTCCTTTGTTTTGTTCTTGTAATTTCACTGTTGGTAGATATGCCATGGTTTATAAGTCAATTTGATGATTTAATTTCTAACAATTTAATCTGGCTTGTTAGGATTGCGAGGAAACCAATGACAATTCTTGTGATAAACAACCGTGGAGGTGGAATCTTCCGACTTCTTCCTATTGCAAAGAGAACAGAGCCTAGCGTGTTAAATCAATATTTCTATACATCACATGACATTTCCATTGAGAACTTGTGTTTGGCACATGGGTAAAAACATACTAACATTTCTTACTTGTGTTTTCCTTTCCCGCTTTGCTATTATTTTAATGTGTTCTGGTTCTACAAAATTTAGGTTTTGGAGAAAAGAATAAGAATTTTCTGGACTGTTAATTTTTTTTTATATACGCATGCAAACAAAAGGCACAGATATATAAAACATACAAAAGAAAGTAATCCAGTATTGGTAGCGCAGATTGTCATTTAATTTGTTCACTCAAGCTATTTCTTAGTCTATTATAGTCGAGTTGGTTCTCAAAGATTTATGGTATCTTTAAGCGTGTAGGGTTTCTCTACATGGTCTATAATAAGAACTAACTCTGCCTAATTGCTAAATATGCAGTGTGAGGTATGTACATGTTGGGACGAAAAGTGAACTTGAGGATGCTCTACACGTATCCAACGAGGAAGAGATGGATTGTGTTGTGGAGGTTGAAAGCTCTATAGATGCTAACGCAGTCGTTCATAGGTTTGCTTTGGGCTTTTGTTTTTTTTTTAGGTTTTTACATGTCCTTATTTTCTCATACACTTCGTTAATTACTTGTGCTCTTTGTTGACACTGGATACTCGTTCACAGTAATTTGGAGAGGTCTGCGCGCCAAGCTGCAAATGATTCCTTGCGCATTATCTCGGCCAGTTCTCCTCTTCATCCGATTATCGCAAATGTACTTCTTCACCAAGTGTCTGGAATACAATATTCACGATACAGGTAAGAATTTTTTAGAAACTATACCTAAATATGAGTCACATTCTCTTTTTGTTATCCTTTTCTTTCCTAAGAAAAACTCTATTTGCAGAGTCGAACTGTGTGACAGACCTACCATATGTTCTGGTGATTCCTCTCAATTTTATCGAGAAGGATTTATACTCTCCCTGACTTTGGACGATGGAAGCATTGGCTATGGAGAGGTTGGTATTTTATACTTCTAATTTTTCATCATTAAGTACTATATTTTTACATTGGTGTTACTTCTCCCAGGTGCCACTGCCAGAGAATTAGCTTGTATTAAACTTACTTGTGCCACTGAGAATCATCTTTCCGTATTGCGTTTCCTGTGCAGGTCGCACCTTTGGACGGTAATAGAGAGAACTTAATGGATGTTGAGGGGCAGCTCCAGTTAGTTCTTCACCTTATGAAAGGAGCAAAATTTAGTTACATGCTTCCTTTGTTAAATGGCTCGATTTCTTCCTGGATTTGGAGTGAACTTGGAATCACAGTAAGTTTCCCTCACCCTGTTTTTATCAGAAGAAAATCAGTATATCCATACAGCTTTTCTCTGTCAGGAGAAGTTTCAGAGTAAATAATCTCTTAAGCAAGATTGCTAGTTCATTGTTTTAATCGTAGTGTTATGTGATCAAGAAATGAACTTCTATCTACAAAAAATAGTGGTCTGGGAATGATAATTGAAAGCTTGTCAATTTCCTTCGTTTTTCTAGGCATCATCGATTTTTCCGAGTGTCAGATGTGGTCTGGAAATGGCTCTTCTGAATGCAGTGGCAGTAAGACATGAGTCTAGTTTGTTCGGGATACTTCATTGCCAGAAAGAAGAAAATGGTTCTGCTCAGCCACACTCTGTTCAAATTTGTGCCCTTCTTGATTCTGAAGGTACTCCATCGGAGGTTGCATACGCTGCTAGAAAACTTGTTGAAGAAGGGTTCACTGCTATTAAACTTAAAGTAAGCCAACGTTGTTTAATCATTTAAACACGATTACACTCAAATCATCCATAATAAGATCGCTGGATTTTATTCTGATAGCATTTTCATGTGCAAATTTGAGGTGGTTTTCTTTCTTGCTATGCGGTTTTTCAAGCTATTAATGACTGACTGAGGGATAAACCTGCCTAAAATGACAGGTTGCTCGCCGAACGAGCTCTGTTCAAGATGCTGTAGTTATGCAAGAAGTAAGAAGAGTCGTTGGCGATCAAATTGAACTCCGTGTAGATGCAAATTGCCGCTGGACTTTTGAAGAGGCTATAAAGTTTGGTTTATTGGTGAAAAGCTGTAATCTAAAATATATTGAGGTCTGGTATAGTATGAATTATTGCAATCTACTTTTAAATAACTTATTTCATTTTCCTATATAACTTACGTGAAGAAACTTCTGTATATCTCAGGAACCTGTCCAGAATAAAGATGATCTTATAAGGTTTCATGAAGAAAGTGGATTACCAGTGGCACTTGATGAGACTCTTGATCATTTTGAAGACTGTCCTCTACGCATGCTTACCAAATATACCCATCCTGGAATAGTTGCTGTTGTAAGCCACTTATCATTCTTCTTTTTTGATTGGTTTGGAGATTGTTTCAAGTTAATATCCGGTAGGATCAGTAATATATGAGCTCTACCATGTTAAATATAGGCTTTATCTTATTTCATTTTTGCTTTCAAATCAATTAGTCTTGACTTCTTTTTTTCTTATCATACCTGATATTCGTAGGTTATTAAACCAAGTGTTGTGGGAGGGTTTGAGAATGCAGCACTGATTGCTCGGTGGGCACAGCAGCATGGAAAGATGGCTGTTATTAGTGCCGCATACGAAAGCGGTCTAGGTTTATCAGCATATATATTGTTTGCATCATATTTGGAGATGGAGAACGCCAAAACATCCAAAGAGAAAACGCAAGGGATGACCCCTCTTATAGCCCATGGTCTTGGAACTTACCGATGGCTTAATGAAGATGTAATGATGAATAGTCTAGGGATATCCCGTAGTCCGTACAGTGGATTTGTCGAAGGATCTGTTTCTGATGCTATTAAAAATCTAAAGGATGTTAAAATAAACAACGACGTTATTATTAGAACCAGTAAAGGAGTTCCTGTCAGGAGGTATGAACTGAGGGTGGAAGTTGATGGTTTCTCTCATTTTATAAGAATCCACGACGTTGGCCACAATATAGAAGTAAGTTTGTCCTTGTTTATTGATTTTGTTTGTCTGAAGCTAAAAAGACATTCTTGGTCAATTTCTTCCTTGTTTTCTCACTCTGCTGTAATGTATTCCAGGGAAATGTAGCTTTGTTTCTTCATGGATTTCTTGGAACTGGTGAAGAATGGATCCCCATCATGAAAGGTATATCCGGCTCTACGAGATGCATTTCAGTTGATATTCCTGGTCATGGAAGCTCAAGGGTACAAAGTCATGATAGTGAGACCCAGAAAGTTCCTACTTTCTCAATGGAAATGATAGCAGAGACACTGTATAATTTGATAGAGCAAATTACTCCTGGGAAAGTCACCATAGTTGGATATTCCATGGGAGCAAGAATAGCACTGTACATGGCCTTGAGGTTTAGCAACAAGGTTGGTTTCCTTATGTCTGAAACATTTAGCATTGTTTAGTGATTAGTGTCTATTAATGGAATTTTGATATTGTTGTATTAGATCGAAGGAGCCTTCGTGGTATCGGGCAGCCCCGGGTTGAAGGATCCAGCGGCAAGGAAAGTTCGAAGTGCAACAGATGATTCAAAAGCACGAATGATGGTTGACCATGGACTAGAAATCTTTCTGGAGAACTGGTATAATGGAAGCTTGTGGAAGAGGTGACTTTTCTTAATATACTACAACATTTTTGTAATTTGATTACTCATATTAGTGATTTTTTTTGGAATGACTAGCTTGAGAAGTCATCCTCAATTTAGAGAAATAGTTGCGAGCCGCTTGCTACATGATGATGTCCTTAATGTTGCAAAGGTCCTGTCTGATCTAAGCAGTGGAAGACAACCGTGAGTTCATCTTACTTGCAACTTCTATTTTCCATGGATTTGATACCAATGAGATAATCTTTGATGATGTTATAGGTCATTGTGGGAAGAGTTGGAGAGTTGTGATACAAATATCTCGCTTGTCTTCGGAGAGAAAGATGTAAAATTCAAGCAAATCGCTTCGAGAATGTACGGAGAGTTGAGTAAAAGCAAGAAGAGCGAAAACTATATTATCGAGACTGTTGAAATCCCAGAGTCTGGTCACGCTGTCCATCTCGAGAACCCTCTTTGCGTAATCCTCGCTCTTAGAAAATTCTTAGCAAGAGTTCGTAAAAACTCTGAGGAAACAGAGCTTTCTCAGAAGCTCTTGTTAGCAATGAAAGAAACATAGCAAAGCTCCTTAATTACGAGAAAATGTAAAACAGATTTGGAATCATATCAATGGACCTGTTTTAGTCCTTAAAGTACTTATTTTATATCAAATTCCAATTGTAGTGAATACAAACTGTGGGAACTAAACAGAATCATAGATATAGTTGAATTCCTATTGCTCTCTCCAATCTCTTAGCACTCACAGAAACAGGTTCCGAAATTACAGTTGACAATCTTGCAGCCCTTAGGACAATACTGGATGCATTCACTATCTTTACGGCAAGACGCATTGGTCTCATGAGAGTCCATTACCGGCGGCAAGCAGTTACAGTCCTTCTTGCCTTCAGAGCATCCGCCGACGCAATTCACTTCTTCTTTCACCATCTCTCTCGCTTCACCAATAGATGAACCTTTCATTAACACACACCAGAAAGAAAAACTTCAAAACAAGACTAAAGCGAATAGTTATAAAAGGAAAGAACTTGATCATAAAAGAAGCATACAAAATGCTATGACTGTGAGGGAGAAGAGGAAGACAAGCTTGAGAGACGTTTTCTCCATTGCTAAATTGTGTAACCTCAAAAATCTTTTGATTGTATAAGTGAAGAAGAGAGAAGTCCGATTGTCTTCTTATGTACAAGGAAGTTAAAAAGGCAACAAATATTATCTTGACCAAGTTTAGTCAGATACTAATTGACTACGCATTGTTTCAGTACAATGTGAGATCTCTCAAATCTCAATTATAGGAAATTACTTTATAATTGGTTAAAAAATATTTCAATGCTTGAATAAAATACAAGAGATAAATGAGTATTTACAACATAATCTACAAACGGCGAATGATATGGCTAAGAGAGAGAGACAGAAAATTTCAAATTAATGATTTTCTTTTCCTGATAAAAAAACCAAAGCAAAGAATGAAATAAACAGCACCAAAGCTACTGACAAAACTGGTATGCGTCTCAAGTTCCTCTCCCTTGTGATCTCCGTGTTCGTGTTACTCTTTTCAGACACAAAATGGCTCTCAGGTTCTTCCCTTGTTCTCTCATCCTCCTGTTCAAAGAAAGCAAAGACCACACACACAAGATTAGTACAAGAGAGGCTCCGGTTTTCTTATCCATCATTCTCCTCAAGCAACAAAAGCTTACTCTTGTAGCGACTTCCCTACTACACAATAAAATAACTTGAAGTATCTGTGTTTTGGCTTATGGAGAAAACAGAATACCTGCCTGCAGACTTTCACCAAATGCCTCTATTCCGTGACCATCTGTGTGAAAAGGCAGCTCTTTGTCCCCAACATAAGCTCCATTTCTTTGGTATTTACATTGATTCACTCTCAGTTTTTCGTTTTCCTTCGCCAGAGAATATATCTGCAAAAGAGACATTTATGTATTAAAAATGTTTGGCTTTTGTGTCTCTTTGCTTTCTACAAATTAAACAAGTACCTGTTCTTGTATACGTTCCCTTTCATTGGATAATTGCATCACCATATCCATCAAACCTTTGTTCCTCGCAGTTATCTCTTGTGCATTTTTCTGTTTTTCATCGTTAGCTCGATCCAACAATGCTTCTAAGGATTTTGATCTTTCCTTCAAAGAGGTCACTTCTTTGTTAAGTATAGAGTTGTTAGTAGAAAACACAGTGCATTGCTCCTCAACTGTCTCCATTCTACTCTCAGCTTTCGAGGCTTTAGACTTAAGATCTTCGATCAACGTCTCCATGTCCCATATAGCTGAATACAACATGTTTTGCTGTTCTTGACTTGCTTCTAATGATACTTTAGAGTTTTGTAATTGAACTTCCAATTCCCTGACTTGCTTCTCGAGCGAGTTCACCTTCTTCGTCTTTTTATCATCAGCATCTTTCAGAAAATTTAGTTCTTCGGTAAGTTCAAGATTCGCAGCAGAGAGCTCTTTAATCTTAGTTTCAGCACTCTCAGCTTTGCTTTCAGCTTCGAATAGGTTTTCTTTAACCGACTCATTTGCATTCTCCATTTCAGCAAGATGCACAAGAAGTTCTTGTTTAGATGCATTCACACTTTTCAGATCAAGCTCTGTGTTTTTCAGTTTTGTTTCAGCTGACTTCACATTCTCCCACAAACTGACTACTTCTGAGACTGTCTCTCTATTCTCTGCAATGATTCCTTCAAGCTTTTGCACTTGAAGATCTTTTGCTTTGAGTTGTACAGTGCTATCTTCAAGCTTAGCCTTAAGTTCTGATTCCCGTTGCGCTAATCCATTAATACTAAACTGGAGAATCTGAAGACGGCCAACAAGTTCCTTTGAAACTCCCATAAGCACCTCTGAAGAATTCTCTGCTTCAAGAAACCGTCCCCATATAAACTCAGACGCTTCTTCCATCTGAGAAGATACCTCCTCTGTGCACTGTAACTTGAGTTTCAACTGTTCTTCATTTTGTTGAGATTCCATTAATTTCTTCTCAAGCTCTAACTCTCTTGCCAATGACTTCTCCAGCATCCTCAGAGCATTATTCTTATGTCTGAAATCCGATGGTCTCAACGCATGTTTCTGCCTTAAATCTTGACTGTTTCCTGACAACTCCACTGACTCCTCATTTCCATTTCTTATGTAATGAAGTGTTCTTCGAAGCTGAGCTAACTGCAAAGTGATCTCTGAGACTTGTCCTCTAGACTGCTTCAAGGATTCTGCAGATTCAGCTAACTTTCCTTCCATAACGATATAACTCCCGTGTTTGCAAGTCGATATCTTATAAGAAATGTCGACGATTTGTGCATCTAGCTCATCTAAAACCTCGTCCACTTCCTTTAACTCGGACTCCAAAATACCGCATAACAGATCAAATGTCAAAGCTTTCTCAAAAGATGCTACAGAAGAAGAATCAAGTGTCCCCATCCCTTCAAGATCATTGTCCCATGCCAAAAGATGCATTAGAAGAACATGAAGGTTCAGAAGCTTTTCACAAGTATAAGCTGAGTCTATCTCTAGCTTTGTCAACATCTTCAACTTCTCATCTATCTCTTGCTCCTCCTCACTCCTGCTATTCACATGTTCCTCAATGATTTCCTCCATTCTTGCCCTGGATTATCGTAATTTCATAAATCTGAGCTTTGAACAAGAAAAAAAACCTAATCCAAAAAATGAAAATCACTTTTTACAAGCAAGTTAAGACCATCTCTCACTCACAAAAATGAAATTCCTCTATATGAGAAACCGAATCATTCATCAAGTAAGACCAGAACATACAAGCAAATAAGGATACTCAATTCCGTAATTGAAGTTTTTTTATCTGATTAGCCAAATCAAATTGCCTATTTTGGACAAAACCTAGGCAAAGAGAACTCAACTTGGGAAATAAGTTTCCTAGATTACATTCACTTGTCGAGAACTGACCAATAAGCCAAGTCAATTTCAGTGTTATGTGTCTACATAGCAAGACTCAGCATTAAAAGAGGTTCCACAAAACAACTATTACTAATTTTACTAATTTAGTACCAAAAGATTCAAACTTTACCAAGAAAACAGAACGAAAAGATCAAAATTCAACAAGCCGACCAAAAAACCAAAACCCGTTTACTTGGAAGTTGGAACAGATAAGACAGAGACTTCGAGGTCAATTTAGGATCTGGAAGAAAAACCTTACCGATCAAAATTCTGAATTTCGGGTAGATGAAAGAAACCGATCAAGGCAGATAAAACAAAGAGTTTTTTTTTCTCCGTCAACGGACTTGAATTTTCCTTTCTTGTTCAAGACAACGATCCAACTGGCACGGGGTTCCAAGAGTCGGGATTGATGCTAAAATGCGCGAGTTGATTACAGATCAGCTAACGACAAAGAAACAACGCGCATAATAGTTGTAAGGGAGGGAGTGGGTCGTGCGCACGTTAGTGGAGGGCTTTGTGGTAGACGTTGAATGATTGGTACGTGAAGCTGCTCTTATTGGTTACAGCCAAAAAGAAAGGCCTAAACATGACAAATTTTTGTCCTCTCCTGATTACATAACTTATAATAACTGTAACACACCTTGGATTACATTCAAACTTTTGAAAATATTTTAAATTTTCGGTTTAGCAAATTTTTTATTTAATGTGTAAATAAAATGATACATTCGCATTTAAGATTATGATTTTATTTATATATAGTGATATTTGTATTTACAATTCAAATTTTATCTTATCTTTTTGTAAGCACACTTTTATTGAATTTGGAGTAATGAAGTTAGTGCAATTAATTATAGAATGGCATGTGTATTATTCAAATTTATGACATGTATCTGTTTTAGTTATAGCTTGTAATGAGTGACGTGACGGATTGGTGCATGTGGTTGAGTTAAAATTGTTTGCGAACAACAAATCATTGAGATTAAAGTAATTGTTACGGAAAATGTTAATGTGTAAAGGACATGTTAAATAGATTTTTAGGATTTAATTGGTGATGTAAGATGGAATTAATATTTTAACGCTAAACGGGAATAGTAAATAGTTACAATATAGTGTAAAGAGTAAGACAAAACAATAAGAAATAGCGGTAAAAAAAAAATGAAGAGTACCACTTTTAGTATCGCTTTTATACCATTTTTTATAATTAGTGACTATTAAAACAGTATACCTTTTAGTGTTTTACCACATTGATAAAAGGTTACCAATCAATACCTAGTGTAATTTTCATGCTTATGTTTTCATTAAATATTTGGATTTGATTGACCACATAAAAAATAATAAAAAGAGAGTGATAAATCATAACAAAATAAATATTTACGAAAATGATAATTAATTTGAAAAAATGTTTTTCAAAATACATTTCTCAATGAAACAGGCAAACCCATAAATTAAAAAAACGAAAAACAACTAGATTGAGGTCATAAATTGTAAAGGAATCGGAGAATATGAGAAAAATGATAGAGTTTTAGTGATTGAAGATCGTAAAAAATGAGTTATTCACGAAATATTTTATTATTTTAAGAGATTTTTTTAATGGTGTAAAAGAAAATAAATAGATAAGTTTGAAAGTGGCTTAACAAAAAAAGTGAAGGTAAATGATGGAGTTCAAGATAAGTAATAGGAGAAATAAAAATTTTGAATATTCCAAACACATTTGTTAATCTGAAACTAAGAAATGTGGTGCATGGCCCTAAAATTTTGGATTGACGGTATTCAATTATGGTGCTAAAAAAATGGTTACGGTATAATCTTTAAATTAATTTATGACATTAAACTCAAGTTGTTATGACTTATTTTAAACATTCCATTTGTTGGACCGACTCCCTCTTAATATTTTTTATTTGTCGAGTATACAACAATATATCCAGAGGTAGATTTAGAAAATTATTTTGATAGGTGTATAATTCACTTAAAAAAGAAAAAGAAAAAAAAAAAAAAAAAAAAGAGTATGTGGGGTTTGAACTTGGGTATGATAGATGCACTAGTGAACAATTACCATATCATCTCGTGTATCTTCAATGGAATGTGGTACTAATATTTTTAATATAGAAATAACAGTGGGTGTACGTGTACAGTGTACCCTTAGGCTAGGTGTTGCATCTGCCCCTAATTTATCTAAGCAAAGGAACATAAGAGGGATAATCTCGATGTTATGCTTCTTGACATATTGGTACTAATATAACTATTTATTTCTCGCGATCCACCAAGGTTTAACTTGAATACACAATAGATATGGTGGTTCCACCTATAAAAGTACAAGTTATCAAACTATCAAACTTAAATACCTTATGAAAAAATAGACTGTGGTGTACGTTGCTAAGAAATTCTTCTAAACCAATTATATGCGACATTATAAAATTTAATGAACTATATTACAATTTGTACGAAAGAGATGGAGGGTAAAAATATTCCAAATATATTTATTAATATGAAACTAGAGATATAAAAAAAAAATACTTAACGAGAAACTTAAATCAGACCAAATCAAAACCAATCCAAACCAATTTTGTATAAACAAACAAAACCGAACCAAGTAAACCATAATCTAAGTTTTCTATTTTTAGTTATATATGTATGTTAAAGTAGATATAATCAAATAACATGTACAATATTAATTAGTTCATTCTTTTTATACTCTTAAATTATTATTTGCATTAACACTGAACCAAATCCTGTCAAAAAGTAAATCAAAATTGTAACAAATCTAATCGTAACTAAATCAAACTACAAATAATTAGGGCATTTCCAATGTATTATTCCATTTTTTTCTTTAAAATAGAGTAACTCCAAAATGGAGTTGAGTTCTACTCCAATCCTACTCTATTTTGGAGTAAAAAATAGAATTATGAGTAAAAAAATGGAATGATAAATCTAATTACTCTATATTTGAAGTAATCCTATTTTTTATTCTATTTTGGAGTTGGAAATAGAATAGAGCTGGAGAAAATTTACTCCAGAAATAAAATTTAAAATGAAAAATAGAGTGGAGTTGGAAATGGTCTTAGTTTAGTTTTAGATTCCAAAACTTAGGAAAAATACAAAAAACGACATATCAAACAGCTTTTATGTTCGAATCGTTGTTCTCAGCTTTATATGATTTTGCTAAACATAATTTGATGCAATGTTCGTAAAATATAAAATACAGTACTATACTAGTCCTATTTTAAAAACTGGTAAAAACTACAATTCACATACATTTATATATGATCCAGTTTTAATATTTCTTATTCAACCAGTTTTTTAATTGCCTAAAAAGTCAAAAATAATATTTAATTAAGTTGAGATAGAAAGATATTACACATGTCGTGATGATGGGTGGGGTTTAGTTAGTAAACCCAACTCGATCAACTCAACTCAAATCATGTCGAGTTCTTTTTAAAAAATAAAAATAAATCACGTCGAATAAAAAACTAAACAATTTGCATAGGGTAAAAGTTAAACTATAGTTTCTATTAAAAACAAAGGTAGCTACGGTTAATAATTAGGGAATTTAAAATAGACAAAGAAAAAAAAGGTAGAAAATGATAAAGCGAAGGTGTGGGCTGGAGATTCCAATATAATAAGGTTTCCTTAGGTCTTTGGAAATTGCAAGTCCCAAGGCCAACTAATAATGACCTCGTTCTTTGCGCTAACCGGACCGTCCATCTACTCTTCCTTTTTTTTCTTCTTCCTCTTAATTTTTTATTTAAACATTTCCGCAACGCTTACACTTGTTCATGACCAATATAAACAAAGAATTTGTGTTAAGCAAAGATAAACAATTTGCGTCAATAATCATTTACCTAGCTAGTTAATTAAACTACACCAAGTTGTTGTTTTTTAAACCAACTTCACGTAACATTTGGCCTTTGATTGGTCATTTTTTGATGGAGTTTCAGATACCAAAATCCCACGGAATGTGAACCGACCATGTAAGTAAGCTGTTGAACGAAACTGCAAAATGGGCTAGATGCGTAAATAACTGTTAAATTCATTTTTTAATTATAAATATTGCTCGGACAAAATTTATTATTTAAACATTCATTCAATTCAACATTTTACCAAAAAGAAATTTAACGACTTTGCACTAATATTTGTTAGATGGTAATGATCTTAATTAACCCCTCTTTCTAGTTAAATTAACAGAAACATTTTGATCTACAAATATTTTTAATCTAAATATGTAAACTTGATGTTTTTATTTCTCCTTTGGACAATTCTCAGAATTACCATACTTTTAAGTTTTTTTCCTAATTTACCATCTCTCTTCATCTTTTTTTCCAACATAATTATTCAATATCATCAAACATTATTTTAATTTTTATTTGTAAACCATATTTGGAAACATATTTAAAAGTGTCGTATTACTCTTGTTGTTTTTAAAGCTTGAAGGAAATTATGTAGGGTTTACTTAGTAATTCATCTCATCAAGTTATAACATAAAAGTAACAGCTTTTCATAGTTTGCTTTTATTCAATTAACTTCGATAGAATTGTCGTTTTCAGATTTGATTTTGCTATTATATGATTCTGAATTTCGGATAACACTACAGAAGTTGTATCTTAATGATTGTTGTGTATTATTATGTAGATTTATTTTATATATTTCAATATTATCTTATTCCATATTATTAATGATATTTTTGTAGGAAATATGAATGCGTTTTTCAGGTTCTAAGACAAATCTTGCGTGTGCATTGATCTTTAACCTCATTGCAAGCTAATTAACAAAGTTTCCAGTAGTATAAATGCACAAACTGAAATCATTATCATTTTCATTGGTATCATACAAAGGAGCGTTGGAATTTGCAAAAATCAAATTAGTAGATTCAAATTATTAGGTTCTTTAATGAATTCGTATGACCTTCACAAATTTTTTTGTTACAACCTAGAGCATACTGAAATTTTTTATTTGTAATTAACGACTAACTTATTATCAATTTGTTTATAAAATAATTGTAAAATCTTCAAAAACTATTGACGTTTTCCTTGACAGTTCAATATCAATTTTAAAGATGATATATTTTATTCTATAGTTTTTTTTTAAAGTATATTTTATAGATAAACACGATCTATATTTATATATTAATTGTTATTTTAGTAAAGATTTAAATTGATTGGTCAATTTTTGTCATTGAAACAATATTTACAATAGAATATATTGGAAATACATCACATGCTCCAAAGCCAAAAGGTTTAACCTACATATTAAAGTCTTTAACGAAATACTAACTCTTATACCAAAAAACCAATGTACCAAAAATGCATCACGAGACCTATCTACGAAATGTTGTAATCCAAAATATGCAGATGAACTAGCAAGAAGAGGAGCCACTCTCAATTTCAAAAATACTTTTAATTTCAGTTACTTTAGAGGTCCAATTGCCATGTAAGATTTCCCAAATTTGTTAATACTTTAGACTATTATCATCTCATTGTTAGTTAAGGTATTGTCTTCATTGCCCATTGCAATTAAGGGTTTAGTTTTCCACTCTTGTATATTTTGTAATTGATATTCTAGTATATGATTTGGATTCACTAATCCAAAACTACATTTAGAATTTAATGTTAAAAAGTTTAGATATTTCTTTAAAATTTAACAAGTTTCTGTTATGGACAATAATAAACTAATATATAATTGATACATTCATTCATCTAAGCAAATATGTTTACAGAGGTATTAGTTTGTTAATAGATATTATTATGAAGTGCTATCTAAGGTTATGGTTACTAAATGGACTCGTTCAGTTTTACAAAAAATTATCAATGAAACTACAATGATTTATATAAAAAAAAATGGAACTACGAGGGAAAAAAAATACTAGGCTTCATAACAAGGTATTTTTTCCAGAAAAGCCTAGATATAATTGTCATAATTTCCTCTTGCCAACAAAATAATTGAAATCTAAGACCTCTATCAACCACGAAGATCTCGTAGATTATTTGACTAACCAAGACGTACGAATTATATTAATTTGAATAAAGGGTCTCAAGTTGTCTAAGCTGACAGAATGTAACAACTTGAATATCTAATTAAACTATTCCAAGCGACAGTAAAAATCTAATTATATGTCTAATATTGAAATATTCTTTTCTTATCGATATATTATTATAATTGCTATGAATTTTTTGTAAGTCTTAGTGGTACGGTTTACAACTAGGCTTGAGCTGCAAAAATATTCTTGAGCTAAAGCAAGCGGTCAAAAGACACAAATATAACTTTTTATTTTATCTTTATTTATTAAAATCTCCAACGGACCGTGCATGAAAAATAAAAACATTTGTTTAAAAATTACCTATGATTCGGTACAAAATCCAAAACATTGAACATGAAACCAATAATTGTTATGATTATTCGCAAGCATTATACCATATATAATATATAAACACCGGGCAATGGAAAGATTAACCTATATATTTTGTTTGCATAAAAAAAAAGGACATTTGAATGTGGAAACTTGAACTTATTCACTCAACATTGAAAGTAGCTGATAAAAGTATGCACATGCTTGACTAAAAGTGAGTATGTAAATAATATATATCAAACTTTTTTTAAGCCTCGTAATCAAATGTATAGAAACATCGAGTTATTGGGTCAAATAATTATGAGATATGCTATAGTAGTGAATTAAGAATTACTAATGATAGGTAATAATTTTATTTCAATCTTTGGTGTGAAAAAATAAATGAGTAATAGAAAAGAACAAAATCAAAAAGTAGGCTTGGAAATATTTGACCAGACAAACCTAATTCATTTATTGTACAAACGAGAAAAGAAATCATGAAAGCCTGTTTTTCGAGGATTTTAATAACAAACAAAAAAAAAAAAGAGAGAGAGAGAATAAGATAACCCCAAAATTGAAAGTTGTCACTGTCAGCCGATTGCTCAAATTAGAATAATTATGTGTTAAACCATACAGATTTATAATTGATCATTCGATTTTAATCAATCTTTGAGACTAAAGCTTTCTCAAAAAAAGAGAAAAAATCTTGCCTGTAAATTAAAATGCTTGAATACTTTGGCTATGGCGGTGTGTATGTTTAATGATCAAAAGCTCTGTTTTTTATGCAAGCGTGGGTATAAATCCAGAACCTTTTTTATGGTTTAATTTTTCTCCTTTCTTCTTCTAGAGCTCCTTTAATTTTTCACCATTTCTAAAAAGCCACTCGTTTGCTATCTTTTCTCTCTCTTTCTACCTCTGCAGCGGAAGAACAGAGAAAGGGGGTTTTATTATCTGACCCAAAGGACCCAGTTCAATAAAGCTTTTTGGCGAGAAATTGAGGAAAAAGATTCCAAGTGTTTGTACAGAAAGTGGCACAGATTCTGAATATGGGTATCTTTCTCTTGGCTCTTTTAACTCCATTTCCTGCTTAAATCTGGCTAGGGTTTTTGAAAGCCTGTACGGAAATAAAAAAATCATGATCCTTTTGTATTTCGTTGACTGATTCTTCTTCCCCCCTTTTCTCTGAGCTTTTCTGAAGCTCACTCGTGTCTTTAATTTCTCTCAGTACTTGAGTCGTCGTCGTCGTCTTTAAGGAATATCTGTTTTTTTGTACTTTGAAAAATCCGAGATTTTTCTCGCTGTATTGATTGGGCTTTCAATTGTCAGGTGGATTCTACTCTAAAGAAGAAACTCGTTTTGGAGTTTGATTAATTGCTGTTCATCGAATATGGATATAAGTGAGAAAGACGAGAGGAATCGCGAGAACTATGATTCGGTTAATAATCCTCCTCCTCCTCCGTCTGGAGAGTGGCGAGTCTCTGATTCATCATATCATCTTCCAGAGAATCTGATTTCATCGTCTTGTTCACCATCTCAGATGATGGATTCTTTTGGGCAAACTCTTTGGTATGATCCTACAGCTGTGGGTTATGGAGGAGGTTTCAATAGTGGCGCTAATCATCATCATCATCTTCATCATCCTTCTTCTTCCTCTTCCTTTAGGGGTAATAATATCGATAGATCTCTTGAAATGGGTTGGAATCTTCCTAATTTGTTGCCTCCTAAAGGCAATAACAATGGTCTCTTCTTGCCTAATCCGAGTTCTACTAGCTTCCTTCCTCCGAGTATGGCTCAGTTCCCTGCTGATTCAGGATTCATAGAGCGTGCAGCGAGGTTTTCGCTTTTTAGCGGTGGGAATTTCAGTGATATGGTGAATCAACCGCTTGCGAATCCGGAATCTTCCATTGGTTTGTTTCTTCAAGGTCAACAGCAGCAGCAGCAGTGTCCAAGTACTAATGAAGTAAATGTTGGTGAAGAAGTTCATAAAGAGCCTAATGTTAGATCTAGTGAACAAGCTATTAAACCGAATGTTCCTGGATCGGGTAATGTATCCGAGGATACTCAGTCTAGTGGTGGTAACCGTCGGAAAAGCAACCGAGAAACTTCTGACTCGAAGAAGAGGAAAAGAAATGGACAGGTGGAGTATTTTGATTTTTGAAGTTATGCTTATTGAGAGCATTTTGGTTAATGTTTTATGTTTATGCAGGATTCTGAAGCGGATCGATCGCATAGATCTCAGCAATCTGAGGAAGAAGGAGATGATAAAAAGCGGAATGGTGAGCAACAAAGTCCAAATTCAGGAGGTAACAAGACAAACAGTGGGAAACAACAGGGGAAGCAACAAACGTCTGATCCTCCGAAAGATGGATATATTCATGTGAGAGCAAGAAGAGGCCAAGCCACTAACAGCCACAGTCTTGCAGAAAGAGTACAGTTTTTCTTCTAAGTCTTGGAAGTTGAATTAAGAAAGCAATCCTCTTATGGTATTTTTTGATGTAATGAACTTTTTGTGATTGATTTATAGGTGAGGAGAGAAAAAATAAGTGAAAGGATGAAGTTTCTTCAAGATCTTGTACCAGGTTGCAACAAGGTAAAGAGTCTTTATGGATAATTAGTATGTAAGAAACGAAGAAAAGCTAATCGATAAAGTTGAATGTGTGTGTAGGTGACTGGGAAGGCAGTTATGCTTGATGAAATCATAAACTATGTGCAATCGCTACAACGCCAAGTTGAGGTATGACATTTTCCTTAATTCTCAACAACTAATTGTGTTTTGCTTCTTGTAAATCTCAGTTTTGTCTTCTTTTTTTGTGTTTAAACAGTTCTTATCGATGAAACTAGCAACTGTGAATCCACAAATGGACTTCAACCTTGACAGTCTTCTTGCAAAAGATGTAAGAAGGCTCTTCTTAAACTAAATTCCTATTTATCACAAAAAATTGTTGTTTATGTTATATATAAAATCGAAATCTATGCGTGTGCAGGCACTTCAACTAGGAGGAGCTGGTACTTCATCTGCAGCACAGTTTCCTCAAAACGTGTCAATGGTTTATCCTCCGTTACCACATGGATTCATGCAACAAACGCTTTCCAACATCGGAAGAACCATTAGCTCTCCACTGTCTCCCATGAATAGTGCTGGATTCAAGAGACAGGTATGTATCCAGAAAATGAATGAATCCGAGTTTGTAAATCTTGATTTGTTGATTATTGTGTAAAAAATAGGAAACAAATGGATGGGAAGGTGATTTGCAAAATGTGATCCACATTAACTATGGAGCTTCTGATGTCTCCCCACCTGACCCTCAAGCAGCAGCTACAGGTGAAAATGACAACTCAATTTTACTTTTTTCACCTAAAAGTTAGAACAAATTTGTTTTGCTAAAACTTGTGTGTTTGGTTTTTAATTTGCAGCATCTGTTCCAGGTGCAAACATGAAGGTTGAGCCCTGATAATAATTTCCTTCTTTTAGATAGAATATTAAAATTCTTGTAATCTTTTTCTTTTTAAGTTACTATGTACTATATATTATAATGATGTTATTATTAACGAATACGATGATACTACTACTACTACTACTACTACTACTACTACTAAGCATTGAGACTAGAAAAGGAAGAGTACAAAATTGTGAACACCAAATATGCAAAAATTGGGTCTATATAGTTTACTATCTTTAACGAATTCCTTTTGACGGCGGATTATGCCTACCTACGGTGAAACTGTTTTACATACTAAACTTCGGGGAGTAGATGTTATAAAAAAACATTGTAAAAATAGAACAATGTCAGATAAATAGTGTAATGACGATGTAATAGCAAATCAAATAAACAATAAAAACATTTGAGATTAACATATTTTGGAGGAATAATCACAAAAAACATGGCTACGTTAGTTTTTTTTTGATAATGTGATATTTTTTGGACTAAGGTTTTCAAGACATTGATGATTAGAGGTCATTGATAAAATATCTATCGTGAATATTCGTTAAATGAATGGATTTGGAAGTGGACAATCTAAAATCAATAACTAAACCTTTAGTTGCATTTAAGGTTTTTGATGAAATGCTAGTATGGTTTTTAAGAGTTAGTTTATGTGCTAAACAAGAAATTGATGGTATCATGACTGTAATAGGGTTTGGTAAATATTGTAATTGCTTGTTGATAATGTTTAATGCATGAATAAATAAATTTTTATTAGAAAGGATTATTCAATTAACATCAATCCCACTAGATTAAGCTCAATTTTATTAAGCCTTAAATTATTCTTAACCCATGGACTTCTACTCTAGCTCAAAATCTTAACTCAATTTCATATCTTTCATACATTGTTGATTATCATTAAGCTTTAATTATCTTCTTTAGTTTCTTTTGTTCAATTTAAGACTTGTTTAGTAATAATTAGGGTAATCTAAGTATGACCAAGCATGATAACTTAGGCTTCTAGTTCTTTTAATCATTCGTAATACCAATTGTGCCTCTCTTGAATTTGGTCCCTTTACTTACCACAATGCTATTCATTTGTGATTGAAATTTTGATAGTTTAGGATTTATGAATTGAGTTTGATTGATAAATTTGGCTACTTAACGACATAGACTTAATCACGCACATCATTAGTACAATTAAAGTTTCCAAAGAAATCAAATTGATAGAGAATCTCTTAGTTAGCTATCCTTCTATATTCTTGAAATATTGTTAATCTCGTAGAATTTAGTGATGTCTCGAGAGTTATTGTTAGTTATCTATCTTTATTAAGAACCCATATGTAAAATTTGTTTCTTCATTGGTTTTATAATGTTGTTATCTAGGCAAAGAAAAACATAATTACACTTAAATTTTTAAAGGGAAATTAGATATAACCGAAAAGGGAAAAAATGATTAGGGGAAAACTACATCACATATTTGTCCTCTAAACGCAACACAACAAGTTTCGACAAAAAAAATTTCCATGAATGTTTCACCGACAACTCAACTTTTGTAAAAAATTCCCAAGAATGTTTGTCACTTGTTGATTAATTTTCATTTGCATTGTGAGCAGATTGTAGCAAAAGCTTAATTGCTGCTTTGACGTTAGAATCCTCGATAGCCGCGTCTCTCTCTTCCCTTACTCTCGCAGCCATGGTACACTGTAGAAAACTGGTTTGATTTGATTGATGTATATTACTTTTGATTTGATGTACCTCAGCACCAACAATTGATTGAAAAAACAGAATTTTCCACCAAACATCTGACCAAACCAAAATCTAGTTTTTACTTACTTTTTATTTGACTATGTAGAGCTTGAATCTTTCAGTCACAACAACATTAGATCTATGACTTTTAGCAAATGGACTCCTGATTACCGGATGGTGGATGATGAATGTGGGATTCACACACATCTCCTCCACATACTTTCCAACAAGCTGCAAAAGAAAAGAAAGATTAAATATTCAATATAATGTTAACAAAAGAAGGAGACATAATAGTATTTACCTTTGCTAAAAGTCGAGATGTTTTCTAGGGAGGAGGGCAATTGACGTTAAGCTTTACACATGCATCAATCAGATACATGTTGGTTTCTTCGCTGGCCAAGTCTTTCAGAATTTCAAGTTGAGTCGCTTTCTCCAACTCGTCTATCATATCAAGCTTTCTGAATGGAGGAGTGAAGTCGATTTCGATTGGTTCCTTATCATACCCATTAGCATGATACTTGATTTTGAAACCACCTGTTATTTCCTTCACCAAACCACTCAGCAAATCCTCAGTCATTTTTATCAATTCGTTGTAGTCTGCATAAGCCATATAGAACTTGTAGCTGGTGAACTCCGGATGATGGATCATGTCAATATCCTCATTTCTGAATTGCTTTACTATCTCAAACACACGGTCAAATCCACCTACTACAAGTTACTTCAGATATATTTTTACATACTAAAAATAAAAATATTTGAAATGAACAAATTTTTTTATGAATAATCACAAAAACATTGCTTAGTTGGGTGTTTTGGTGAAATGTGATATTTTGGAATAAGGTTTTAAAAACATAAATACTATATGTAATTATGTATGATTTATCACTTGTGCAAAACTGAGTTTAGAAAATACGGTTGGTACTCCCTTTTTACCGTTTAGTAAACCCGTGATGAAAATTACAAATTGGTTAATTACGATATGACTAATTTACCTTTTTTGTCATCACTTAGTTTTGTTCTATTGTGTAGTTAAAGCGACGAAGACTATGGCGTCGAACTACTACTCTGCTCAGATAAAGCAATGCATTGGGTTGGGAGGTAGAAATCAGAGCCGCCATTTGAAGACAGTTCACGGACATATTATCAAAACTCTTCCCTATCCAGAGACACTTTTGCTTAACAACATAGTCCACGGGTATGCCAAAATCAGAAACTCCACTTATGCTCGCCGAGTGTTCGATGGAATTCCCGACCCAAACCTCTTCTCCTGGAACAATCTTCTCTTGGCTTATTCAAATTCTGGGCACGTCTCGGAGATGGAGCGCACCTTTCAGAGGCTTCCACATCGTGATGCTGTCACTTGGAACTTGCTTATTTCCGGCTATTCCTCGAGTGGTTTGGTTGGTCCAGCCGTCAACGCTTTTAATACGATGATGAAAGATGGTTCTTCTAATTTGACAAGGGTTACGTTGATGACAATGCTGCAACTTTCTTCCACCCATGCACATGTTAGTTTGGGCAGGCAGATTCACGGGAAGATTATCAAACTCGGGTTTCAGTCTTATCTTTTAGTTGGGAGCCCACTGTTGGATATGTACTCAAAAGCTGGTTTCATCTCTGACGCAAAGAAGGTCTTTTACGGTCTAGACGATAGAAATACAGTTATGTACAATTCGCTGATGGGCGGACTTCTAGCATGTGGAATGATCGAAGACGCACAGCAGTTATTTCAAGGGATGGAGAAAGATTCAATTTCTTGGACAGCCATGATACAAGGACTTGCTCAAAATGGACTGGAAAAGGAAGCTATTGATTTTTTAAGAGAGATGAAAATACAAGGCTTCACGATGGATCAATATACTTTCGGAAGTGTCCTACCTGCTTGCGGGGGAATAGGAGCAATAAACGAAGGGAAACAAATTCATGCTTGCATAATCAGGAGCAATCTTCAGGATCACATACACGTAGGCAGTGCTCTCATTGACATGTATTGCAAATGTAAGTGTCTACACTACGCCAAGACTGTTTTTGATAGAATGAAACAGAAGAATGTCTTCTCTTGGACAACGATGGTTGTGGGTTATGGCCAGACCGGGCGTGCTGAAGAGGCTGTTAAGATTTTCCTTGATATGCAAAGAAGTGGAATTGATCCAGATCATTATACTCTGGGACAAGCGATCAGTGCGTGTGCCAACATAGCTAGCTTAGAAGAGGGCACACAGTTTCATGGAAAAGCTATAATTTCTGGCCTAATAGATTTTGTCACTGTTTCAAATTCATTGGTGACTCTGTATGGAAAATGTGGAAATATTGATGATTCTACTAGGTTGTTCAACGAGATGAATGTCAAGGATGAAGTCTCTTGGACTGCAATGGTTTCCGCGTATGCGCAATTCGGAAGGGCTATCGAGGCTATTCATTTGTTTGACAGAATGGTACAACATGGACTAAAACCTGATGGAGTGACTTTGACTGGTGTTATTTCAGCTTGCAGTAGGGCAGGATTAGTGGAGAAAGGACAGAGATATTTTGAGTTAATGGTAAACGAGTATGGTATAGTACCGAGTAGTGGTCACTATTCTTGCATGATCGATCTCTTCAGTCGATCCGGAAGGTTAGAGGAAGCTATGAGTTTCATAAATGGGATGCCTTTTCCTCCAGATGCAATTGGTTGGACAACTTTACTCAGCGCATGTAGAAATAAAGGTGACTTGGAAATAGGCAAATGGGCGGCTGAATCACTCATAGAACTTGATCCACGTCATCCTGCTGGCTATACACTACTATCAAGCATATATGCTTCAAAAGGGAAATGGGATTGTGTGGCTCAGTTAAGACGGGGAATGAGAGAGAAGAAAGTGAGAAAAGAACCAGGACAGAGTTGGATCAAATGGAGAGGAAAACTGCACAGTTTCTCAGCGGATGACGATTCAAGTCCATATTTAGATCAGATATATGCTAAGCTGGAGGATTTGAACAGAAAAATCATAGATAATGGTTATAAACCAGATACGAGTTTTGTTCATCATGATGTGGAGGAAGCTGTTAAGATAAAGATGCTTAACTGTCACAGTGAAAGGCTCGCAATTGCTTTTGGATTGATATTTGTACCCTCAGGCCTACCTATTAGAGTGGGGAAAAATCTTAGAGTGTGTGTGGATTGTCACATTGCCACTAAACATATCTCTAGCGTAACTGGTAGAGAGATACTTGTCAGAGATGCTGTTAGGTTTCACCATTTTAAAGATGGAGTTTGCTCATGCGGAGACTTCTGGTAGGTTTCTTCTCACTTTTCTTGGAGACTCAGTCCCATGGGTGATGAGTATTCGTATGCAAGGGAGGGTTGAGGCAGAAATGCGAAACGAAAACTCAAAGGTGAAAAACAGAGGTGAGACCCTTGTGTAGTGTAATCTATATATATGATATGGAAATTTGGCTGACAGGAGGATGTTGAACTAAGTCATTTTATATGAACTACTTTTTTTGTGTGTGATCATAACGTAAAGTCACATTCAAGCTGAAAAACTTTATACACAGTGAGTACAAAGAGAGCAATAGTTCATAATAGTTACGGCCTTATGGATTTTCACATTTCATTCTTTTATGTGATATAGGTGGAGAAACTTGGCATCTTGTCCAAACGCCTCAAAATATTTTCGGCCATCTGTCTTGTGTTACCATCTCCACGATGGAAGGCACTAACCAACATACCTGACAGCATCCTGTCTTGTGAGATGCCAAAGGCATATTTTTCTCCGCCTCTAATTAAGAACTTGTCAATCATCCAAAAGGCTTTCTGCAATAAAGACTCTTTCTTGTGTTCTTTGACTGCATTTAGAATTAATGGTACTGCGTTCATCCCAGTCAGCATGTTTAAACTCTTCTCCACCTCAACCTTGTCATCCAATAGTGTGCATATAGCAGCTAATGCTGACTCCACCACTTCCACTTTATCACTCTGCAAACATGCTAGAAGCTTTGTGATTGCATTTGCTTCAACCAAGCAAAATGTGTTTTTCGCAGAACATACTCCCCTGTGGATTGCACAGATCTCTATAGGCTTCTTTTTAGATGAACGGAGGGAGAAGTTTCTAGGCATACTCAGTGATCCCATGAATTTCGTGCTTCTAGTTTGGGGTGGTCTTGATAAACTCATAGTTGTAGATGATAGATTTTCTAGTCCAGTTGCTGATAACCTCTGAACTTCGTCGCTTGATGTTTTCATCAATAAGTCAGCAAACACTGATGTCAAATCATGGTTTCTGGCTAGGTACAGCATTTGGGACTCGTACAGTGTAGTTGTGAATCTCACTAAGATGCCAACGAGACCTTCCAGAAAATCAGTTGCATACCGGCTTGTTCTTGTTCCACTTCTTTGAATCAGATCGATTGCATGCAGAATTTTAGACACTATGCACTCGCTGACCAATGCTAGGTTAAGAGTCAGGTTTTGATGAGGCAGTTTGGCTAGTAACTTGGCTGAAACGGCATGCTTCTCTGTTATCTGACTTGCTTCTACTGGGCATTGGATAAGATTCTCCGGCTGGCCTCTAGTTTTACAGATTCTCTCTGATAGCGTGTGACCGATGAAGGGTGTAAGTGCTATGAGAAGTTTTAATGCTCCGACCCCTAATTCTTCATGAGGATTGTTGATGAGTTCAATCATGGCGAAGCTTGCATCGGTTTCTTTGATCACTGCGACGATAGTTGCCATTGCTTTGGGTGATTTGGACAAGGATAGGAGAATCCTGATCAAATCAATGTTGAGATCATCTGGGCTTGAGTTCTTAAGCATCTGGATGATATTGTATACAAAGTAATCCGAGCCTAATGTGTGGCCATGAGTATTCACCTCAAACGTCTCATGCTGCAGCCCAGATTCCAATACGTTTGCAAGTATTTTAGCAGCTTCATTCCTGGAGTTCATCAGATCACTGAACATTCGCTTGGTGAACATCTCTTCAACCATGATCTTGATGATGCCAACTTCTACAAGTATCTGGTTGTTGGGGTGATACAATGAAATATGAGCAAGAGCTTTGAAGGCGGCTCTTCTAGCTTCGATATTTTCACTTTGTACCAGCCTGATGAGCGCAGGACAAGCCTTCTCAGCTACATAAGTCTTTTTCTCATGTCCAATATCAATTTCAACAAGGTATTCAGCCATTATCACCTGCGTCTCTTCACTCCCTGCCATGTACCTTATTTTAGATGAACTCCAAATATATATATAGTTCCAAAGTAAACCGATATTAATCAAACATCAATTAACTGTTTATCATTTCTCTCCAGGTTATGCTTGTACAGCAAATATGCTTCGTATAAATTGGAGAGAAAAGGGGTGAAGAGTTACCTTCTGCTAGATGACTGAGAAGAGGTTCCAATAGCCCACTCTCTGCCATTTGCTTGATGTTATTAGGGAACTTCTCTAGATTTCTCAAGGTTTGGTCTGCTGTTTCAGACGCAAAGGCATCCGAATCTTCATTATACTTTGAGGTAACTAACATCAATATTGCCCCTGTAGGTGTCCCAATCTTCTCACATGCATACTGAGATTTTGAAAGCTCAAGTAGTAAGACTAGTGCTGCATGTCTTACAGGCTGGTGACTGCTTCCCAAAAGTTTGATTATGCTTGACATATTTATTGTTTTCACAATCATTTCCTGCCAAGATAATTTGAGATATGAAAGTCCATCGAAACAAGAACTAGTGAAGCATGTCTACAAATCATGTAAGATAGTGCTTAAATGAAAGAGATCCAACCTTTCTGTCATCAGTGTCTTCTTCTGCTACTGCTAGTGTCCTTAACAACTGCAGAAGTTCATACCTTACATCTTTGCTTATGTACGTCAGGTACCTGTCAAGCAACTGAATGATCCCAGCTTCACGGACTTGTACCTTGTTGTACTCTTTCCCTTCGCAGGTTATTTGCAGTTCTCTTAATGCATCGATAACCATACTTTCTGAACCACCTAAGGATAGAGCTGCATGAGCCACCTTGATTCTTGCTGCTTCGTTTCGTACTTTCCATTCCTGGATGATAGTTTTCAAGATAACATTGGCAGTTAATCCAGTGGTCAACTTTCCCCCTGTAACTGGACAGGTAATCTCATCGGAGCTTCCAAATCTGTCAAACCACTCTGTTACTGCTTTCCTTTCGCAGGTTACTCCTGTTTCTGTAGTGACTGGATCTTCCATTATCTCTTTGGTCAGTGGACAGATGAAAGCTTGGTACGGAGGCTCCATAAACTGTGTCACCTGTGGTAACATGGACAAGGATTCGCTAAGATTTCCATACTTTCTGTGGCGGCTAACATTTGTGCTCTCGGTGCTAACATTTGTGTTCTGGCTTGGAATATCTGGTATTTCGGTGATTTGTGATTGTGATTCGGTAGATAACAGGTAACTTTCATAGGAAAACTCAGGATCAGTGGGATATAGATCTGTCTCTGTTTCTTCTGACATCATTTCCGGTGTTTCGCTTGCAGGAATCTCCTGCTCCACGTTGTGTATGATCTGGCTTTGACTACCATCTCCAAGGTGAGCATTCTGCAGCATCTCATTTGAAAGAGTTTTTACAACCACTCCTATATATTCTTCCTCGTCGAATGATGATTCAGGTATGGACTGTAAAGTTACACTCATCTGCTTCACAACGCTCTTAAGACCTGCCTCAACGCTTCTCAGATCAGCTGTTGACTCCAGTCCATTGCTTTCTTGAGATTTCCCGACGAGATTCTTGGCTGCATCGATACTCTCAGATAATGACTCAAGAACATCAGTTGAACATGTGACGGTGCTCTCTTCTGTCTGTATCTCCATTAACACCACTGAAACTCGATAAAAGTAGCACGCGCATTCAAGGAAGATCTCTGTTTCTGCCTGTAAGAACTCCAACGATCTGATTATCTCGGAAATGGAATCCAACAACGATCCAAGCAGTGTATCACTTGTGCCTATATCTTCTCGAGTCTGTAACAAGAGAGAAGGGTGATTGAGATGGATTCGGTTGGTTTTGAGAAATTAAGATGATTCAAAAGAAATGATCTTTTGGAAGGTGTAAAAGGAAACAAGAGAAGATTGAAGAGAGTCTTACCGACATCCCATTTGTTCAAAGATGGTCTTGTCTCACTCTGCTTACCAAGTCTCCAACTGCTCACTCGGTTCTCTGTTTCAGAGAAAATGGAACCCACTAAAGGGAAATTGTTGTTTCTGATGATTATAGAGGAGACGACTTTTTTGGCCTTGTAAGTAGTGGGGACACAGTCAGATTTCATGGGACTCTGTAAAGAAGTTGAAGTAGTCAAATCTTAGTCCTTTTGTTAAAGCACCAAACATGTGTGTGGGGTTTGTTGACTTTTTTCCGGTTCTACTTTCAGTCTCTTTATTGGTCGGACCACAGGCCAAAGGGTGAGTGAAGCTGATGGTTCGAAAAGGTTGATCTGAAATTCTTATTGTTCCATTTGGTAGTTTGATTTTATTTGACATTTTCCTCATACTCCAATCTACTTTCCTTCAAATTTAAAAGAATAAGGATTTGGTATGTACTGTTCCAATGTCATTGTCTTTTTCTTTTATGGGTTTTGTTTAATAATACAAGAAGAGGTCTTCTGGAATTGGTAAGATATGCTATTGGCTCACACTGAATTGTATATATCCAGTCCGGCGAAAATTATAAATGATCTAGTCGTTGGTTCTTGTTTGGCATTTGGAGATAAAATATGTACATGTTTGACATTTGTTTAAACTAAGCCAATGGATTTTGATTTAGAAACCTAGAACCTTTTACACTTCCACATTATTTGAGTTTTTAAATTACCAAAAGTCAGACTAATAATAACTTATAGTGGAAATTACTATATTTTCAAGCGATGTAAAAATGTTTTTCACTTGAAGCATATAAATCACAAACTTGAAGCATATAAATCACAAACATTCAAATCAAAGGAAATGATTCGTATAACAAAAGTTACCCCCAACAAAATATGATTTAGATAATTCTGGAAAGGAAAAAATATATTTTATAGCCTAATTCTCTAATTGTTTTGTTCCGCATCCACTTCCTAGTACAAAGACTCCACAGCACAGAGTAAGACTTACTTTGCATCTCTCCACTAAGAAATATTTTTTTCTACACATTTGTATTACAACATCTTGTACATGAATGATTTTGCGTTAAAGTATGTAGGAAAGAATCTTGATGGAGACGAATTACATATTTACATGTTAGCATATAGATCAGCAGAGAGCTTCTTTTATAGATTGTTGTGGAAATTTTGAATACTAGATTGGTATTTTACCTCGATAATATTTTTCGGTGAATAATGTTTAGTGTACTCGTTATCAAACTTCTTTCTTCACAGCTACGATCCGAGCCAACAGAATAGGAATGGCTCAACAAGCTCGGTGACTCTAATGGAAACTTATGCTAACATTAGAATCTTGTCAAGAAGAAGAGGTTTCCCATGAACCACGGCGGCCACCACCGACCGCAGTTTTCGAAGCTAGTGGCTGCACTACAATCACTCTTTCTCTCCGTTCTTCACCTTAGTGTCACAACAACGGCTATTTATTCCGTCAGCACTAAGGTAATGAATTAAAGCCCTATCATCTTAAACCGGATTAACCCGGATTAGTTTAAATACAACTTATGGAGTATCTCGGTAAAATTTGTTACATGGAACATTTTCTTCTCTTTACTCTATCATCACCATAAACTCTAAGCCGGACTAAACCATTCTAAGCCGGATTTTGTTCAATTTAAGGGGGGTATTTTGGGAACGTATATTACGAAATTTATGCTAGAGGGTAGATTATATACGGTCCAAGAGACAGAGCATATAAAAGGAAAGTCTATGAACTTCTTAACTAGATTTGGTCTAACAATTATTACCAAACTTGGTGGAGTCAATTTTTTCATTTTGAACAAATTTCATGAAAAAAATGGATCAATTAGTGCCAAGTGAATCATAATTTATTCAATTTTTCTTTTAAATTTTACATAATGATTTATGGTTACAATGATAAATTTATATCAAATTTTTATTGGACTTTTATAAAGTGGAAGAGAGTTACCAGCTAAGTTCAGTAGATGACATGGCAGGAGAACATAAATAGAATATTTATGAAAAATAATTATTTTATATTTAATTTTCAAAACCCAAGTCAGGTAAAAGTAAAACCAAAGTTTCATCAAACCATAGTGCATATGAATTGTTTTAAATTGGTTTGTAGGTTTTTAAAAACTTAAAAATCCAAACCGCCATAAACCAAATTATCCTTTTTAAACCACAAAATTAAAGCATACCCAAGTAAATGTAGTGGAAAAAGCCAACACCAAAAACAAAAGTGAGCCCAGGAAAACTCAGCAAAGAGTGTCTTCAAACCATTTCTGAAACTTGATCATCTCCTTCGAAGGCAAAGCAGCCAAGACATAAACACCTTTACTATTTCCATCAATGTCTGGAAACAGCAAAACTATGTCTTTGCGATGATACACAACCGGACAGCTATACTTAGGCTTTCCCCAAGGATACTCAACTTCTGCAAATCCAAGTTTCCACCAAGAAGAAACCAAAACTTCCCCATGAGGAAACCCTTTGTGCAACTCTCCCCAATCAATAGCTGATCTTGCGTACTCATTAGTCATCCTCTTCGCTCCTTCTCCCACCATTTCCACTAACTTCCCAAACGGCTCTTCTAGCAACTCCTTGCGTTTCGCTTTTGCATAGGCGGTTAAAACCGCGTTTCCGGCGTAGGAAGATGGCAACGGAGGATTCAGCCTCCCTCTTATGTCCACCGCGTAAAGAATCGTTGACTCTTCTTCAAGATTCTCCTCTTTCTTTTCTTCTTCTACGACAGAGAGTGCCTTGCACCTCCAAACCAAAGCGGTTACAACGTTAAAACCCGACACTCGAACGGAACCGCTACTACTAACGTTCTCTGTGGCTTTGTCCTTGAGCTTTTGGATTTGTTCAGAAGATAGTTTGAAGATTTTGAAATCTAAGTGCTCTGAAGTGGTTTCGAAGACTGTTGTCATCGTTTTGGAGTCTTGGAATGCGACGAGCTCGTGGTGTGGGAATGTGACGAGTGGAGGATCACGAGCTTTGAGAAGAGTACGGTCGTTGAAAGGAAGTGTTGGTAAGGGCTTCTTCTCATCGCTCAGCAGAGAGGCTAAGTTATCGAGGAATGTTCTGAAACTAAGTCCATCGAAGGTTGTGTGGTTTGTTGATAGTCCCATTGCAAATCCACCGCACTTGAATGATGTTACCTGCCACAATAGTTTGACTTTATAAGTAAAATGATCTCCATGACATAAACGGGCCAAATTTATGAAATATTGTTATTTTGAATCATTTGTAAACAACTTATGTATTTTCTAAATTCTAGTCGTATAATATATTTTGTTTCGTTAATTAGTTGGAGTGAATAACAAATTCAAACGAACCGGATGACTCGGAGTCTAAACCAATTTCAAAAACAACTTGATTATCTGAACGAAATATGAATTTTTATACTTATGAATTCAAACCGAATCCAACTTTTGTGTATCTAAATTGAATTATCAAAATTTATATAGAAAGTGTATTTTTATTATATTTTTATCTAAACAAAATAATAACCTCACCAAAAATTTCTAAACGCGAAAATAAAATAACAACGGCTCAGGTTTGTTTTATTCTATATAATATATAGTTAGGATTTTTTCTTGTCATATAAAATATAAATTCAAGAAATTACTGGCTTTACAAATATATACATCTTTCAGATTGAAAAAAGATTCTTACAAATTAGTTTCATCCTCAGCATAGGTACTAACACTGGTAAAATATGTATATTTAGTTTCATCCTAGATGCAAAACTAGCATAACTCATCGGAATAAAATAGCATACAAGAGTAATGATGATAGAGTCTATATATAGTAAATAGTACATAGTAAATATACATTCTCCACATCAAAAGATGTAGACAATGATTACATTCATTAACTATCGAGTAAAATGTGGAGGTACATATGATGTCAAATAGAGTTATGTCACAACTATTTAGATTGCTTTAAGTTTGGTAGAAGTCAATAAGTGAGCAACCAATAATACCAGAGTTTTTAACTTCACGCGGCAAATGTAGATTTATGTTGCAATCATATATTATAAAGTTCATATTTAATACTACAACTAAAATAATTGAAATACTTAATGAACATTTTCAGTTGCTTCGTTTTGTTTAATATAACTTCATAATAAAACATTGATATGCAGTTCTGGTTTAAAACACATATCTAGTTTTTGTATAACTAAAGAAAAAGTGAATTAAATATCTGTGTCAGTGTCGTACAATGTGCATACATTGGAATCGGAAGAATTTTAAACTTATTTGGCATATTATATGTCTGCAGGCGAAAATGCCACATATCCGAATATATATTTTTTCATAGGTCACATGTTTCGTAATACTTGGCATATATGATGCACATACGTACATATTAAATTTTTCTTAAGAATAATTAGTAGGGTGGGGTGATCGATATACTTAAATGCTAAGAGGTTTTTGTTATATATATATATATATATATATGTCCGTTTTAGCATACAAAATGCCTGTGATTAATATTAGTAATTTGAGTTTCGTTGAGTTAAGATCCCCAATTTTAACTCAATTTTTGTTGGGGTATTACAAAAACAACTAGATATGGGGAGAGTGCGCACCAGATCCTCAATTAATTCGTTTAGAAAGGAAACTCAAATCCTAATCACCGTCCAACATGTACTATCAGAGAATTTCTCTTCGAAAAAAAAGACTAAATTTTCGTTTGTAAAATAATCTCAAGTGGGTGAAAATGTACGTCGTTTTTTTCTTTTCCATATTGCATTTTTTTTCTCCCAAATTTAACTATTAAATCCATTTTTCTCCTTTATCAAGAAAAACTTGTGATACGTTACTCCACACAAAAAAAGAACAAAAAAAATCATCTGCAAAAATTATAGGTGGAATAATTAAAAGAAAACAAAAAGCAATGGTTGGTTGGTTACCTGAAAGATAAACAAGGGTTTATCGTCTTTGGGCAAACTTTGAAGCTGGCTTGTTACCAATTGCGCAAAAGCTGGATTTGGATACACCAGATCTCCAAGTTCCTCCAATGTGAGCTCACTCGCCGCCGTCACAAAGCCAACTCCGGCACCGTTACAGTCAATATCGAGCCGTCCAGAGCAAGGATTCACGCTTAGTCTGCCGCCCACGAACTCGTAAACCTCCATGGCTTGCACCAACGCCTTCTTCAGCTTCTCTGACACTATCTCCGGAGGAAAATCCTTGTTTGGTCGGAAGAAATGAACCGTTTCGACGTCAAAGTTGAGAACTTGGTCGACGTTAGACAAGAAGGTGGATTTTCTCTCATGGGTTTCTCTCTGAGGTGGGAAAATGAGTGTTGATTCTTTTATCGTCACTTTGAGATCTTGGAGATGCAATGATGGAGTTTCTTGGTACAAAGCACCCATTTTCCACAAACTCTCTCTTTCTCTTTAGTTTATAATTTGGTATTTTGAGTGAAGTTTGTGATTTGGGTTTGAGCCTTAATCTACATTATATAGACTTAACACGTACAAGCTGATGAAACGTGGAAGATCTTTGGCTTTATGATTATTAACGAGTGAATTATAGTATGAAATTAGCCAACGAAGGTAATACGGATCCGACAATAAATGTGATCTTCTTTGTTAACGGAGGCATGGCTTCGTGTTACGTTGACGTGTTATATGGAGTCACATGAAAGCGCTCTTCTAAAAAAGCAAAGTTGTCACTGTTTTTGTTGTGTTTTATGGATTTAAGAAAAGTGATGGGCTGGTTTAGGTAGGTGGAGTAGGGTTGGTTATTTATTTAAGATTTGATAGGAGAGGTATTCATATGTCGGTCTTAGCTTTACATACTATTTTTTTTTGATAAACAATAGCACATACTATGATGCATGTGATGAGTCTTTTCGACTCGATCGAAGTCGATCCATATTATATTCCAACGCTTTTGAGTTTTCCTTTGTCGATTTATGGAACAATTTGATTTTAAACCCATTTTGAAGATTTTATTACGGTTACAAGTCTATAATTAGTGTTTCTTTAATTTATAAATTTATACTTTCGTGCCAAACTGGCTTTGAGGTAAGAAAGCAATATTAACATAAACTGATTTAGGTTTGATTTAAAACATAAATGCGTTTGATTTAATTTGGTTAGTCATTTTTGTCGTCGAGTGTTATTGATAAAACCTACGAAAAATACAAAAGTTTGACCAGGTCCGGTCCAAGATTTATGAGGACCCTAGGGGAGCATTTTTTTTGGCATAGGCGAATCTGACCTAGAAAATATTTATAGAAGATTTATCATTTTAAAAGAAAACTGGAGCACTTTTGTAAAATTATATTAAAATTTGGACCCGTAAATAGTAACTTTCGTAGTCCTCTTTAACATTTAGGGTCTTTTTCTGATATTTTAACAAAAATTTGGGTCTTTCTACATACAATTTTTTTCAAAAAATTTGGATTCATGAGTCATCGCATTTAAACTATTTCTAACCTCACTCCATTTTACTTTCATTTTGAAGTAAATCTTTTCCAACCGTACTTCATTTTCAATTTCAAAATGCAGTAAAAAATGGGATAACTCCAAATATGAAGTAATTATGTTCATTACTCCATTTTTCTACTCATGACTCCATTTTAAACTTCAAGATGGAATATGATTAGATTACAACTCAACTTCATTTTGTAGTGACTCCATTTTGAATTAAAAATAGATTAATATATTGAATATGCACTTATGCCCTGTATTTTTGTGTCGCTATGGGATTAACACTCAACGGTTTAACTTGAGATACTTATGCATACAATTAATCAAAAGACAAATGATAGTTGACAACTAAAATGATTTTTTTTTTTTTTTTTCTGAATTGCAAACTATTAGTTGATGGGATGGACGTCGAAACTCGATCCAAATTTACCAAAGCTGAATCCAAACTCTGCACATCTTGATAACTGTATATAAAACCTTGTGCTTGTCAATGAAGACCCATAATATTACTTCGATTATAAACCAAAAGACGACAAAAATGACCAAAACTTTTCAAAGAGCAATGTATTCACCGAATTAATGGAAATGTTGGAAGAGTCCCAACGACGGTGACATAACGAATTGGTGTGATATATCAATAGCATAACATATGAACAATAAGAACTAGGATATCACTAGAAAAGATGAAAATATGAATGTTGAAATCTGCCAAAGCTTAAAAGAGGCAAGATATGATAACTTGTCTAAAAAAAGAAACATGAAAGATCCTCATCTCCAAACCTACAACAAATCTAGAGAAAAGTATTTTTTTTCCTTTGAAGAATTTAGTCATTAATTGGATCTACATAGTTTCTTCCACGCCTACCAGTTTAACTTTTTATATATGTATATTTGTTACTCCACCAGAACAAAGCCATACTATTTTATATTTGACATGAACTGAGAGGGAAACAACCAAGTGAGTTACCTTCATTAAGTGGTTGGAGACATGAACCAATTGAACTACTACCGTCACGGATATGCTTATTACCTCCCTTTGCTATAATTTCATTCATTATAAATTTTTGCTTTCTTTTCAGACTTTCTTAGACTACCATCTCTTTTTTTTATTTTAACTCATCTTTGGGAGTGAATTGAATGTACCTTGAGCTTGGAAAGCAAATATTTATCCTTGAGTACCATACAAAAATTATGCTCCAATTATTTGTTTGGTTTAGTCTTATCAGTATAAAGAGATAATGCTCTAGACTTGTCTTTTTTTTAATCATCTGCAATTTGCTTTTTTTTTTGCTTTGCTATATCCCCAGATCTAAAGAATACATATTTGTTTTGTCCATGTTGAACCTTTCATGCAAATGGTGTAGGTTAAGAAGAATATATGAGGTTACTTTCCCTTACCTTTTACCTTTTGTAGTCTTGGTACTTACCTCTTCCCTCCAACTTTTTTCGTTCATTCCTTGTCATCTACTTGTTCGTCTTCATGTTCCTAAACTTGTAATTTAGTTGTTCTCTCCCTTATATGTGAGTTTTACCGACATATGATCTTGAAATCCATACATATGATGTGAATGGCCAAGAAAGTGGTATAGGATTGACTTTTAAATAGACATCTCCAATGGCATATATTTATTTCTTAAACATGTTTATCCTTTCCTATACCACTTCTCAAAGTGGTTTTATGAGTCAATCGCTTTCATAAGAAACACACTTTGAACAGCTTCTCGTAATCCATTCTACTAACCAGTTGGCATTTCCTGAACTTCACAACTCATTTGAATATAATAGGTACCTCCGAAGTCTAAACTCCTGCCCTCACATAATATAATGACTTAGATTTTCTAGCATAAATTTTTACTGACTCCACTCTTCCCAAAGCATCACCATCACACTTCACTTCTTCATTAGTCAAAAGATGGAGAGGAATATACGTGATCATCACCTAAACGGGAATTCCATATAGAAACTCAAGCTTTGGATTAGAAATCCGCTTTTCTCTGTCTATCAACCAACCATTGAAGTGTTATGGAGCCTTTTTCATTGCAACTTGAAAGTTGTCCTCTAAAGGGGAAGATAAGTTGAACCTGATTTCTCCAACACTTCTTCCAAACACCTTCTCCTTAATTTCTCAATATGAAGCAATGATGTAATCACACCTTCACTCTTTACCGCATCAGTGTTGAGGATCCTGACGAGGAAGTTGTTGGAGTGTCTTCAATTCTTTATTGTTGGTCTTAGGGACTTCAATTAGATTCTCCAGGTTCACTGCCCTGCTGACCTTGAGTTGTTGGGTCAAGTCCCCATTTCCTCCTATTTGGTGTATCATTTCCTTGTAAGTCTTAGTCTCATCACATATTTTCCTTTTAGAATCACATTGCCCACACCTCAACTAACCCTAACTTAGCCTTTTGATTATATCTTTACCTTTTAAATCTACTGCTCGACATTTCTATGCCGCCACTACTATCTCCCCTCACTTATATCCCATAATCCAATGAATAATCTTAATTTAGGGTTCATTTACAACATGTTAGACTCATCCTTAATCCCTTAGGACCTCTTATCTTTAACGAGGAACATGTTGCCTTTGGAGACGGACATTGGAAGTCTCAAATCCACTTTTCGGTAATTAACGAAGTGAAACGATAAGCCTTCTAAGAGAGATATACTTTACTATATCACATAATCTTACTATAGCCGGGAGATTCAACGCTTCTCATAGATCTAGGTATGATAAAAAACTAGTCAATCTTAGTAACCCACCATTCCTCCATAATTGTAAACACACACGGATTCGCGTGTGGACTTAAAGTATATGATTAGAACTCTTTAAACTTCGACAACGAATGTAGAGATCATCTTACACACCACTTGCAGTCATAACTCCCAAATCCCGAGCAACACATCAGATCAACGTGATAGAGGAGTGAAACTTTGACCGAATAAAGGCCTGAAAGTTTAACGGTGGTATACGCTCGCTAGATCTAGAGTACGGTGGCTAGAGTTTTTGAAATCGGTTTGAGATATATATTGTTATTTTTATGTTTAATTATATTTGTTGAAAATCGTAAACGCAAAAGTGAAATATAAAAGGAAAAATTTCCGTTTGCGTTTGGAGATATTACAGGTTATAAATTTTATATATATCATTTCTAAAACGCAGACAGGCAAATCTCGGTATAAACGTGAATTTTCTTCGCTCTCATCGTCTCCGTCTTCGTTTCAGTTCTTCTCGCCTTTGCTTCAGCAAATTCACAGTGGTACGCTTCAGCTTTACCAACCCTTTTTCCGCCTAGCCCCCTCGGCTCGATTTTTGAGAACCCTAGAATCACGACAACCTTCTTCCCGTTCTCTTTGTAAAATCAGAATCATTTAGAAATTTAGGTTTTGCAGTTTTCAGGGCTCGTATCTGCGCCACCGCACTTCTAATTTACTGAAAGAAACATGCCAAGGAACACCATCTCTGACGACGAAGGTACAAAAATCTCTGCTTCCGAACCCTAATTTCTCTGTGCGAGACGCCGCGGTTTCCCTAGGGTTTTTTCTTCTTTTGGATTTTCTTAAGTATCGACTCTTCTTCTCCGCACAGAGGATCATGAGCTGGAGGACGAGGAGGGGGAGCCAGTTCATGGAGATCCAGTCGACAACGGTGACAACGATGATGAAGAAGAAGATGACGATGGTACGCGCTTTGTCCTTGATTTTGGCTTCTCTGAGTGAAGATGGGTTTTCCTTTCCATCAATTTCATTACTTCCTCAGTTTCTTTACGCTTTGTGTCAGTCGTTGTTGCTTACCATCCTATATCTGAGAGCCGTAGAGTCTGATTGCATTGAAGGAAATTAGTGGTATGTCCTCGTTAAGTACAGAAGTGCATGCACTTTATTCGTCTCGAAATTGATTAATTTGGAGAATCCGTAAGCATGCTGCATTTGCTCCATTATCGGATGCAGTCTCTCCATTTGGCAACACAAAGAAAGTTAGGAAATTAATGTTGGATGGGTCGAAGGAAATAGAGTGAATTAACAGATGTATGTGTTCTTAGATTATTATCTGCTGGAAAATTTTCTCCTTCTACCATCTTGTCTATATCATCGATGTCTCATGTGTGCTGATGCTTGATTGATACTTGGCAATATTGCCTTGCCAGGTTCCCTTTTAGATTTCATGGTTTCTGTACATCAGGCTCTCACATTTTTTCTCACTTTTGGTTTGAGTCATATTGGGGATTTTTCTAGTCTTCGCACTTAGATTCGGGCTATCTTTTGAGTATTGACGTGAGTTATTGTATTTCTGTTTCGAAGCTGTGGATGAGTATGAAGATGATGGGTTCATAGTGGATGATGATGGAGAAGAGCAAGAAGAAGAAGAGGAAGAGGAAAGGCAAGATAGCGAGGAGGAGAGGCAGAAAAAGAAGAAGAGACGAAGGAAAAAGTGAATATTGTTTCCCTTCTCGCTCTCTAAATTTCATTCTTTCCTAACTTACAAAAAAGTTTATGTTAGTCTGGACTATGCAGGGCGTATTGTGGTTTTAATATGCATTGTAATATACTTTACTATTAATCGAACTATAGCAGGGTTGTCATATTTTTGATTAACTTTCGTATGATGATTTTAATAGGGATGAAGATCTTGATGAAGATGATTACCTGCTTCTCCAAGATAACAACGTCAATATTCAAAAGGTTACGTCATATCTGTGCATTACGATACTGAGATTTTGTCAAAAATATGCTTGTGATACTTATACATATCGCTTTTTCTGCTTGAATCATGACAGAGGAAGTATAAGCGGTTGAAGAAAGCTCAAAGGGAAAGGGAAAATGGTCATTTGGGATCTTCTGATGATGAATTTGATGGTAGTGGTGGAGCTGGAAGAAGTGCTGAGGATAAGATCAAAGACGGGCTGTTTGATGATGTTGATGGTATGTTCTCTTGAGGCTTATGATACTCTTATGTGGACCTTGGGCGCCTAGTTGATTCTACTTTTTGTGTCTAGTAGATCTACCTGATGACGTAGGCGATGAGGAAGATATAGCTGTGGAAGAAGATGTAGTTGGGAGCGAAGATGAAATGGCAGATTTCATTGTAGATGAAGAAGATGGGCTTGGTCCTCAAAAGAGGTATGGTTCTACTGTTCTTTATCTCTATTGTGATCTTATATAGCTCTAATGTCATGCCATAGTTTTACTGATTCTAGTTAACTTATTTATCAGGGGAAGCTCAAAGAAAAAGAAATATAGGCCGGGATCAGATGTTAGTGCTATGAGAGACGCTAATGAAATATTTGGCGATGTTGACGAATTACTGTCAATTCGCAAAAGGGGTTTGGCAAATAGTGAAAGGAAGGAAAGAAAGCTCGAAGATGAGTTTGAACCAACTGTTCTATCTGAGAAGTACATGACAGGAAAAGATGATGAAATCCGCCAGCTTGACGTTCCTGAGAGATTGCAGGTGCGCTCTCTGCTATAGTTTTCTCTATGCGTGTTTGTGGTCTAAATTTTATTTGGTCTTCATTGGTAGATATAAAATTATCTTGTCAACTTTGACAGATAGCTGAAGAAAGCACTGGAAGCCCTCCTGTAGATGAAATTAGCATTGAGGAAGAGAGCAATTGGATATATGCTCAACTTGCGTCTCTACTAAAAGAATCTGATGGACTAGGTTTTGAAGGGCAGGGTTTCTCTGTTAACAAGGATGACATTGCTAAATTTTTGGAGCTACATCATGTGCAGAAACTAGAGGTTCTTGGATTTATTCATTAGTTGGATATTTCCTTGAATCGTTGACTATTATGCTAATGTTTTCTGTCTCATCTAGATACCATTTATAGCTATGTACCGAAAGGAGCAGTGCCGGAGCTTGTTGGACTCTGCTGATGTTGATGGCGTCAATCTAGGCAAAAAACCTGAGACCAAGTGGCATAAGGTAAGCATTTTTCTTAGAGAAACAAGAAGCACTCAGGTTAACATTTATTGTCTGAAGCAATTTGGTGGACTAATGTAAAATATTTTCCATTGTAGGTCTTCTGGATGATTGAAGACTTGGATAAGAAATGGCTCCTTCTTCGAAAAAGGAAAATGGCGTTGCATGGTTACTATACAAAACGTTTTGAAGAAGAGTCTAGGAGGGTCTATGATGAAACTAGGCTCAATCTAAATCAGTATCTTTTTGAATCAATCATTAAGTCTCTTAAAGCGGCAGAAACAGAAAGAGAAGTTGATGATGTAGATTCAAAGTTCAACTTGCATTTTCCTCCTGGTGAAGTTGGTGTTGATGAAGGGCAGTACAAGAGGCCGAAAAGGAAATCGCAATATAGCATCTGCAGCAAAGCAGGTCTCTGGGAGGTTGCTAACAAATTTGGGTATAGTGCTGAGCAATTGGGACTCGCATTGTCCCTAGAAAAACTGGTGAGTGTGCTTTTTATATTTTGTGGTCATGTTGTGCTGATGTGACATTTCTGATGCTGCTTGAGTTGTAGGTTGATGAGCTTGAGGACGCAAAGGAAACACCAGAGGAGACGGCATTAAACTTTGTGTGCGCAATGTTTGAAAATCCTCAAGCTGTTCTTAAGGGTGCACGACATATGGTACACTTTGCAATAAAACTATTTAAATCAACTCTTCAGCTCGATTGAATATCACATGAACTTCTCCTTTCATTAATATGCTGAGATACTTCTGATTTTTTTCCTGTTAGGCTGCAGTTGAGATAAGTTGTGAGCCATCAGTCAAAAAGTATGTCCGTGGCATTTACATGGAGAATGCAGTAGTCTCAACAAGTCCGACGGTAGAGGGGAATGCGGTAATAGATTCTTTCCATCAGTTTGCTGGGGTGAAGTGGTTACGTGAAAAGCCATTGAACAAGTTTGAGGGTGCACAATGGCTTCTCATTCAGAAGGCAGAAGAGGAGAAGCTTCTTCAAGTAACCTTCAAGCTTCCTGAGAATTACATGAATAGGCTAATTAGCGACTGCAATGAACACTATCTAAGTGTTGGTGTTAGTAAGTACGCTCAACTCTGGAATGAGCAAAGAAAATTGATACTGGAGGATGCACTTCATGCTTTTCTTTTGCCATCAATGGAGAAAGAAGCAAGATCCTTGCTAACTAGTAGAGCGAAGAGTCGGTTGCTTTCTGAGTATGGACAGGCTTTGTGGAACAAAGTGTCTGCAGGGCCATATCAAAAGAAAGAAATGGACATTAGCTCAGATGAGGAAGCTGCACCGAGGGTCATGGCATGTTGTTGGGGACCTGGAAAACCACCAAATACGTTTGTGATGCTGGATTCTTCGGGAGAGGTGCTTGATATCCTTTATGCTGGATCCCTGACATTGCGAAGTCAAAATGTCAATGACCAGCAACGTAAAAAGAGTGACCAGGATCGTGTCTTAAAGTTCATGATGGACCACCAACCGCATATTGTGGCTTTAGGAGCTGTCAATTTGTCTTGTACTCGTCTGAAGGATGATATCTATGAGGTAATGATTCATATACCATAATGATTAATGTTTTTTGACTCATGCTAAAGCAACTTACAAGTTCTGAGTCTGTTCTTAAAATGTATATATTTCTTTAAAATGTGGTTACTGGTTTACCTAATTAGTTCCTCAGTATCTACTCTGTAGAAGCATGTATTTTGTGTGTGATCATCATTAATGTCAAACTCGCTATACCTCTTTTGAGATTGACTGCTTTCCAGAAAATGATGTTATATCTGATAAAATAAGCTTGAGTTTCTGCTTTTGTGGCTTACTTAGCGTGGTGGTCGTTCTTTCTTATTTGCTGATTGTTTTGGTCATGTTTTATTTTATATATCAGGTCATATTCCAGATGGTGGAGGAAAAGCCTAGAGATGTCGGACATGGGATGGATGATTTAACCATTGTTTATGTGGACGAATCACTACCTAGGCTATATGAAAATTCTCGAATCTCGGGCGAACAGCTCCCTCAGCAGACAGGGATTGTGAAACGTGCAGTTGCCCTTGGACGCTATCTCCAGAATCCACTAGCAATGATCGCAACTTTATGTGGTCCAGGTAGGGAAATTTTGTCTTGGAAGCTTCACCCCTTAGAGAATTTTCTTCAGCCAGACGAGAAGTATGGGATGGTTGAACAGGTTATGGTTGACATAACAAACCAGGTTGGAATCGACATTAATTTGGCAGCTAGCCATGAGTGGTTTTTTTCTCCGTTACAGTTCATTTCTGGACTTGGGCCTAGGAAAGCTGCATCTTTGCAGAGGGCGCTTGTAAGAGCTGGTTCAATATTTGTCCGCAAGGACCTGATAATTCATGGGCTTGGTAAAAAAGTTTTTGTAAATGCGGCGGGTTTCTTGCGCATCCGCAGGAGTGGGCTAGCTGCTAGCAGTAGTCAATTTATCGACTTATTGGATGATACCAGAATACATCCCGAATCTTATGGTCTTGCTCAAGAATTGGCGAAAGATATTTATGATCAGGATGTCAGAGGTGACTCCAATGATGATGAGGATGCTATAGAGATGGCTATAGAGCATGTGAGAGATCGCCCAGCGTCTTTGAGAAAAGTTGTCCTTGATGAGTATCTTGCAAGCAAGAAACGGGAGAATAAGAAGGAAACCTATAGCAATATCATGAGAGAATTAAGCTGTGGTTTCCAGGATTGGCGGATACCGTTTAAAGATCCAACTCCAGAAGAAGAATTCTTCATGATTTCGGGTGAAACTGAAGAAACTTTAGCTGAGGGGAGAATTGTGCAGGCCAGTGTTCGGAAACTGCTGGGTGGAAAAGCCATATGTGCATTAGATTCTGGGTTAACTGGGATGCTTATGAAGGAAGATTTCGCAGATGATGGGAGAGATATTGGTGATTTGTCGGAACGACTGACAGAAGGCGAGATCCTTACATGCAAGATCAAATCGATTCAAAAGGAGAGGCATCACGTGTACCTGATTTGCAAAGAAAGTGCAATGAGAAACAACAGGCACCAGCAAAACCAAAACATAGATCCTTATTACCATGAAGATAGAAACAGTCTCCAGAATGAAAAAGAGAAAGCTAGAAAAGAAAAGGAGCTGGTGAGGAAGCATTTTAAGTCTCGGATGATTGTCCATCCCCGCTTTCAGAATATCACTGCTGACCAAGCAACAGAGGTATGCCTGGCATTTACTCCCTGTTTTGGTATTGTTAAGATGATTACATCAGTGGTCTTGTTTTCAGGGTGTAGAAGTTTAACTGTTCTAGATGAATGCATTTGTTACTTGTTTAAAAAAAATCTCTAAGTTTTGCTGATTATTGGTGTTATGTGTTGCCAGTATTTGTCTGACAAAGATTTTGGAGAGAGCATTGTTCGTCCAAGCTCTCGAGGACTCAATTTTTTGACTTTGACGCTCAAGATATACGATGGAGTTTATGCTCACAAGGAGATAGTTGAAGGCGGGAAAGAAAACAAGGACATCACAAGCCTACAGTGTATCGGGAAAACACTGAAAATTGGGGAGGACACGTTTGAGGATCTAGATGAGGTACTCTTTTCAGTTAATTTAATGATGCTTTCATCCTTAAGCTTTTTTTTTTTAATTCCTCCTGCTTCTGCATACTTCTGTGGATTTAGTTTGGTGCGTCTCTAAACATTGTTTTCCAAACTCTCTCTTAACTGCAGGTCATGGATAGGTACGTTGATCCATTGGTGTCTCACCTTAAAACCATGATCAACTATCGGAAATTCCGGAAGGGAACCAAATCAGAAGTAGATGAGCTTCTTAGGAGCGAGAAGGGTGACAATCCGTCCAGGATAGTGTACTGTTTTGGGATATCACACGAACATCCAGGGACCTTCATATTGACTTACATAAGGAGCACAAATCCCCATCATGAATATATTGGTTTATACCCAAAGGGATTCAAGTTCAGGAAGAGGATGTTCGAGGACATTGATAGGCTTGTGGCATATTTCCAGAGGCATATTGATGACCATGAATCAGTGCCCTCGATTAGGTCTGTTGCCGCTATGGTACCGATGAGAAGTCCAGCGGACCGTGGCTCTTCTGGAGGAAGTGGTTGGGGTAGTTCTCAGGGTGAAGGAGGCTGGAAAGGGAACTCAGACCGCTCATCTGGATCAGGATCAAGAGGAGGTAACGTTTCTAAGCTGGTTTTCATTTCTAACTTGCACAGAAGGTTTTGTGTGATTGTTCCATTCTGAGAAACTGTGGGATTTGTTGTAATTTGTAGGGAGAGGTGGTGAGTATAGAAATGGAGGTGGACGTGGTGATGGGCACCCAAGTGGAGCTCCAAGGCCTTATGATGGTGGTCGTGGCCGTGGTCGAGGACGTGGCAGAGGACGACGGGATGATATGAACAGTGACAGACAAGACGGAAATGGAGACTGGAGTAGTAGTGGAGGCGGCGGAACTGGAGATGGAGGAGGTTGGGGAAGTAGTGGTGGAGGTGGCGGTTGGGGAAGCGATTCTGGTGGTGGTAAAAAGAGTGGTGGTGGAGGCGGCTGGGGTAGTGAGTCTGGCGGTGGTAGTAGTGGCGGTTGGGGAAGTGAGTCTGGTGGTAAAAAGAGTGGTGATGATGGCGGTTGGGGTGGTGGTTCAGGTGGTAGTAGTGGTGGTCGGGGCAACGAGTCTGGTGGTAAAAAGAGTGGTGATGATGGCGGTTGGGGAGGTGGTTCAGGCGGTGGAGGAGGTAGTAGTGGCGGCTGGGGAAACGAGTCTGGTGGTAAAAAGAGCAGTGAGGCTGGCGGTTGGGGAAACGATTCCGGTGGTAAAAAGAGTGATGGAGATGGCGGTTGGGGAGGTGGTTCAGGCGGTGGAAAGAGCGGTGATGGATGGTGAAAAATTTAAAATAAAATCTTTTTGGTAATTGCAAAATGCTACGAGGAGACATAAGTACATTAGTAGTAAATTAGCTTCTCCCTAAATGCTTTTTTCTCTTGTCTTATTCCGACTGATTTATTAGTATCGGTAATGCCTTGACTTTTTGACATTCCAAGAAAGTCTTTCAAGTGATGCTTACATAAATATTAATATCTCCATATCCTTCTAGTTGGTTTAACTTGACGTTGATAGCATTATGAAAGCTTAAAAAATAGTGAATTACCTAATTTCGCACATTCATGGCTTTTCTAAAATCAACATATCAAATCATATTTAGACATCCCTATCACTAAAAACTTAAACTAATTATATTGTTATGCAATTTACTATTTGTTCCGACCTTTAAAGAATGAATAGTTTTGGCTTTACCTTTTTTTTATTGTCTTCCTCTTTAACCTTCCATTACCATTTCGTTTGACCCTTTTGCCATTCCTGTGAAACCAAACATAAGTGCTTTTTCTTTTGTAATATTTTAAATTTCTTTCTTCTCCATCTCCCCATAAATTAAACAGTGTTGAATCGAATCGGCCAAAAAGAAAATCCTATGGATGCTGATGACGGTTTCTACAGCGGCACCGAAAACGACTCCGATTACGCCGACAGCGTCGATGCCGCCGACTACGAGTTCATCGAAGACGACGCAGATGATTCCGATGACCTCATCTTCCGCCGCCACCAGGTATCCCTCTCGCTTTCTCATTTTCACGATCTGCATCTCATAGGAACGTTAGTGATTCTTATCCGTCGAATAGGAAAGCAGTTTATTTTTATTTTTAATTTGAATCCTGTGTCGTGTTGGACATTTGGAAATGATGGTTCACCTCTTTCCCATACAGAGATGCATTTTGTTTTCCAAAAGAATGTTCATTTCTCTCAGAAATCGTACAAGGGTACAAGATTTTTGTTTAACTAGTTCATGTTGGTGACGGATGATGATGATTCGGCAATTTAATAAGTTTAGATGATTATTACTGTAAAAGAGTTGATTTTTATTTGTTCCTGAATATATTGTTCTTTTGCGTTTTTTTGTTCTACCTACTCATTTGTTTCCTGTTTTTTTTTTTGGTTTTGTAGCAAAATTATAGTGTGCTAAGCGAGGCAGATATATGTCAGCTTCAAGAAGATGATATATCCAGGGTTTCATCTGTATTGTCCATTTCAAGAAATTCATCTGCTATTGTCCTTCGTCATTACAATTGGTGACTCTAAATTCCATTTTCAGACATTGCAGTTCTCCCTTCTCTGTGCATATAAGTTCTTATAGTGGTTGTTTGTCGTTTATGAGAATGTTTAGGTGTGTAAGCAGAGTTCATGATGAATGGTTTGCTGATGAGGAAAAGGTCAGAGATGCTGTTGGCTTATTGGACAAACCTGTTGTTGATTTTCCAGCTGATGGAGAAGTAAGTATGCCTCCCATCGTTTATTTCCATTACGATTATCATTGAAAATTTACCTGATGGAATCAAAGTTGGGTTTTTTTTCATTTTACTTATAGTTTCTATCTCATTTCTGCAGCTTACATGCGGAATTTGTTTCGAGACTCTCCTTTCTGACAAAATGCATGCTGCTGCTTGTGGTCATCCGTTTTGCGATTCATGCTGGGAAGGTTTGTTTCACTATTTATCCTTGAGACTCATTTCAACCTTGATGTTTATTTGAGTTAATTGTCTTCACTTATTAAGCAATGAAGCATATAAGCATTACGGTTAGTGATACTTTGTTGTTATGGCTATCTGACCTTTTCATCTTTAGGTTATATCACGACCGCGATTAATGATGGTCCAGGATGTCTTATGTTACGATGTCCAGATCCTTCTTGCAGAGCTGCTATTGGTCAAGACATGATCAATTTGTTAGCTCCTGATAAAGATAGGCAGAAGTACACTTCTTATTTTATCAGATCATACGTTGAAGACAATAGAAAGGTAAGCTAGCAACATCCATCTTTATAATGATGCTTGGGAAGATCTGTCTACAATATATATGTTTAGACAAGTGAATGATGTTCAATGTTCTTTGTCCTTGGATATTATGTGCTCACGGAGATAGCGATGCATCTTTGTCTTTTGTGTAGACCAAGTGGTGTCCTGCTCCAGGCTGTGACTACGCTGTAAACTTTATTGTTGGGAGTGGTAATTATGATGTGAATTGTCGCTGTTGTTACAATTTCTGCTGGAATGTAAGTCCCTCCTTCATTTAGAATTAAAATAATTTCATCTTTCCATTGCGTAGAAACTAATTGACACAATCATGCCATATGACTCGATTGTCATGGGACATGCAGTGTGCTGAAGAAGCTCACCGTCCTGTAGACTGTGACACCGTATCTAAGTGGGTATTGAAGAATAGTGCTGAGTCCGAGAATATGAATTGGTACGTTGATTTATCAGATACAGTCAAAATATATAATTGCTTAAGGTGTTAAGGATGTTTTAAGTTTAAATATTTTAGGTTCCTTATATTGTGTTAGTAGTTATTGGCTACAATTTGTATAGCCAAAGGGAACAAAAACTTTGCATTTATAATTCTTCAACGAAAGTCTATTCAGTTTCTTCTCGTACATCTCTTAGCATTATGGTGCATCGTGCTTCACTTTATGTATTGTTGCTGCTAAATTCCATATTGATTTTCAGGATTTTGGCAAATTCCAAGCCCTGTCCAAGATGTAAAAGGCCAATAGAGAAAAACCAGGGCTGTATGCATATTACATGCACTCCACCATGTAAATTTGAGTTCTGCTGGTACGTTGATAAAGTGGTTGATTGTACAGAATGCCACTATGTCATAAATTCAGCTTTTCTTTTCTTTACACTTCATGGGATCTTAACTCTGATTTAAATTGTTAAGTTTTATATTCTGAAGCAAGATAGAAATGAATCAATCTACTTTTTGTATCTTTTAATCTGATCCACATATGAATCTGGTTGTGTAATGTTAATGTAGGCTATGCCTTGGAGCATGGACAGAGCATGGTGAGAAGACAGGTGGCTTTTATGCATGTAACCGTTATGAAGCAGCGAAGCAAGAGGGCATTGTATGACTTGTGTTCATTGCTTTTTGCTTCTGATTGACAACTAGTATGTCTATTTTATCCGCTGATCGGGTTTTATGTCTGTCATAATCTATCTGTGCAGTATGATGAGACTGAAAAACGTCGAGAGATGGCGAAGAATTCTCTTGAGAGGTATACTCATTACTATGAAAGATGGGCGACCAATCAATCGGTATGTACCTTTTGGCCGCTTAATTTCAAGAACTCTAAAAAAATCTCTTTATGTACCTTGAAAAGTAGATAAAAAAATTGATGTTCCAAAGTCTATCTCATAATAAGCATACCAGTAAAATTAGGCATAGGGAGGCTCTTTATAAATACTTGAAAATGGTCTTTTCTTATGCTTTGCTGCAGTCTAGGCAACAGGCGCTGGCGGATCTTAAGAGGATGCAAACGGTTGATGTAAGCTTACCAGTTCAACACTTGCTTATGTAAATTAGAATCACCAAGTTTGATTATATGTTCTTATGGATTATTTTCGATGAATATTCCTGTTTTTTACATTGGTTGGTTTTGCTGAAGCTTTTTTTTTCTTTTGATTGGCTTAACAGATTGAGAAGCTCAGTGACATACAGTGTCAGCCTGAATCACAACTGAAGTTTACTATCGAAGCGTGGTTACAGGTAAATTCTGTTCCTCCTGTGATCTATCTGAGAGATTTCGCTCACTTATTTGCTCTGCATTCACAGATAGTGGAATGCAGACGAGTTCTAAAATGGACATATGCCTATGGTTTTTACCTACCTGAACATGAGCATGGAAAGAGACAGTTTTTTGAATACTTGCAAGGTAAAGTTAATTTAGCTTTCGCATGCTTGAGCTAATTTAGTTTTTTGTTGATAACAAGGCTTTATACTGTTGCTAAAGTTAATCATTTAAATTTCTTTTTCTTCTGTTAACATGCATTTAGGCGAAGCTGAGTCTGGACTTGAAAGACTTCATCAATGCGCTGAAAAAGAACTGAAACTCTACTTAGAAACGAAAGCTCCATCGGAGGGGTTCAATGAGTTCCGCACAAAACTGGCAGGTTTAACAAGGTAGGTAGTTTCCAAACCTTGGGAGCAAAATCATAAGCTATAGATAATTTATCATGGCATGTTATGGAAACTTTTGCATTCTTCTGGTTGGATGAAAGAAGCTAAATATAACATTTTGATTTTACTTGGGAATGAAAACAGTGTGACCAAAAACTATTTTGAGAACTTAGTTCGAGCGTTAGAGAATGGTTTATCGGATGTGAGCTCGTACGGTGCATGTGAACGGAGCACAAATTCCAAGAGCTTAGGAGGGAAGAATAAGGGATCGAGTTCTAAAGCGAGCAGCTCGGAGACAAGCCAATGGGCTTGTGAATATTGCACTTATGTAAATCCAAGGTCGGCGACCACCATTTGCCAAATGTGTGAACATGCCCGGTGATTCAAATTCCGCCTAGTGGCAGAGAAAAAAACTGTAATAGTAGTAATCTTATGGTCGCTTTTGGTTCACAATTCACAAATATGGTCAAGTGAAGTGTGTCTTGTAACCTTTTGTGTCTTGTAACTTTAAACGTTTTCTTTTGGTGTTGGAATAAATGGATCCAAATCCAATGAATTGGATAATATTGGCGATGATTGATACGTCTCTATTCAGAGAATGTGCTATATCTATCCATTGATGTCAGACTACTAAGTAGTAAGTAGTAACTAAAACGAATGCTCCATTGGTGTTGTGCTCAATCCGTTTTCACATCATAAAACCATTACCTTAGTTTCTTTGTTAGTAATGAATCACAATGTGTTTTGAAATTTTGAATAGATTAACTTATGTATTAAACTCAGCGTCGAGTCATTTGAAATCAATTGTAGGGGTTACGCTGACACAAAAGAAAATGTAGCTGCGGGATAGTAAAAAAGTCTTTTGAACGGATGAAAACTGAAAAGCTTTCAACTCCTTTTGTCATCGTTTCTTCATCGCTATGCGCTGCGTCTCTCGAAGCTTTCTCATCCCCTCCATTGATTCCTTCTTTCATTTCCCCGTTAGACTAACGAGGAGCATTCGTATCCCTTCTCGATTCATTTTCATTGCGCAGAGTTGATAGCTGTGACGTAGAAACCCTAAATCTCACGGGTTCTGATGGCATGTCAAATTCAAGCTTCACGCGAAGTTCTATCTTTCGCGATTAATGCTTTCCAAAAGACAAGCCATCATAAATCAAGTATAAAAATTTCATGGATTAGGCTCACTTCATTACCCTATCCCATGAAAAAGTAAGCATTTGATTTTGGGCGATAAAAGTTTTTTTTTTTTTTGTTTAATCATTGCTTTGATTTTGAAATTCGTTTCAATTTATTAAAATAGTTTTCAGATGAGAAGAGCAGATCGGAGAATAGCGTTTGCATTAGACACAGAAGGTTCTCTTCCCGGAGATGGTGGAGGAGGAGGAGGACAAGAAGAGATCAATGGAGACAGAGCTGGTCTCGGTAGCACTCGATTAGGCAGAATTGCGATTGCAGGAGGCAAACAGCTTTTCGGGAAGATAAACTCTGCCAGAAAGAACTTCCCGATGAAGATATTTCTGCTGCTTCTTGGTTTCTACACAGCGAATGCACTGGCCACGATACTTGGTCAGACCGGTGACTGGGACGTGCTTGTTGCAGGAATAGTCGTGGCTGCGATTGAAGGAATCGGTATGCTTATGTATAAAAAGAAGAAAAAGAAGCCATCTTCTTCGTCTCCTTCTACTTCAATGTGGTTTTCTGAGAGGTTTCAGTCTTTTGTTGTGTTTATGAATTTCTGGAAAGCTGGTGTTTGTTTAGGTCTCTTTGTTGATGCTTTCAAACTCGGCAGTTAAAACAAAAATCTTTTCTTCTCTCTACTCTGTGTACATATATACATTTTGATTTAGATTCAGTATCAATTTTTGTTGGAACCAATTCTCATCTATTCATTAATCATTTTACTTTAACATAAGATATCTCGAACTGACAACAATGCTTTTCTGATTCTATGCAACTGAGATAAAGAGTGTTTACAAGTAATCTTTGTTTTTGAAATAACTGAAGAATCTTGTGAACCAATTGTGCTCTTGACAGTTTCTTTAGAATCTCTACAGGAGCAACCTGCAGTTAAGGCATATGTTTGCCAGAATCCAGACATTGTCACTCTCGCCACTATCTGAGTCTGAGTCCCTTAGTATCTGATTGGTCCGTCAAGGCTGCCTGAAGCAAACTGAGATACAAAAAAATATGAATAAATCAAATTGCATCCAAAATTTAGATTTTGAAATTAAGTGACAAAAAGGAAACCTGTTGAACTATTGGATTTGTTGAGGTTGTAAATTCATTTGTCATTCCTTGCCAAACGATCTTTCCTTCATACAGAAACAATAACCTGTATACAAGAAATAATACACAACTTCCTTCACAAATGGATGAAGCAAAAACCATATCTTGTGTTTTCAAGGACAGGAGCTGAAAATAGCAGAACCTGTCTACGGCTCTTTGAATGGTGCTATGTTGATGGGTAACAACCACATAAGAGGCAATTTTTCCAGGTTTGGCAAGTGCATCCTCGTCCGTCATGTGAACAGACCGTATCAGATCTTCAACTACGGTTGATGCAATTGGATCTAGTCCAGCTGTTGGCTCATCATACAAGAGCACCTAAGATAGAAAAAAGGTAACATATAATGTAACTTCAACACCCATTAAAGTTTCATCAAGAACTATACAAAATGCAGGAGTCAATGGGCTACAGAAGAATCACACTCGTGAACTTGAGTAGATCTTTGGATTACCTCTGGCTCTATGACCTTTTTCGTTGTATCAAAAACTAGTGAACGAGCTAAAGCAACCCTTTTCTTCATCCCACCAGATAGCTCAGAAGGTAGTCGATTCTCAACCCCCTGATCTTATTAGAAAAAAGAAAACAAACCAATAATAAGCTCGATAAACTATTGAAAATTACTGAACTAGCTTTCAAATAAGCATAAGAAGCAGGTGTTTACTAGCTGGAGTAAACAATCAGCAACTGATGCAAACTTCGATTACAGATTATAATAATTAGCATACCTTCAAACCTACAGCTGCCAAGGTTTGTGTCACTAGCTCAGATATTTGATTCTCCGACATTTTCGAGCGTTCATAACTGCAGTTAATTAACATGTAAAAGTTAATCAAATATGATTGGAAAATAAAAGAGTAACGCCCACATTTTGTCTTAGAAATGAGGTTTTGTAGGACATGAAAGGATAACTTCTTACAGTAGAAAACCAACATTTTCACGAACTGTAAGAGAATCAAAGAGAGCTGCACTCTGAAATACCTGTGAGATGGAAAAAAGCCATTGAAAAACAAACTGCAGACCAAAAATTGCACAACTCATCAGAAAACAATACTTACCAAGCCAATGCGGAGTCCAGATATTTCCTCATCGCTTATCAAACCAGCTCGTTTCTTTCCTCGTATATAAACCTCTCCCTGCATCACCAAGCATCAGAGACAATTCCATAATCTGAAGGATGGATTTTGCTTAAACCAATCTAGATTGGAGACCTTGTCTGGAGCAAGAAGACCAGCCATGATCTTTAAAATAGTTGATTTTCCTGTCCCCGAAGGACCGATCACCCCAACAGCTTCGCCATGTCTAATCTGCATACTAAATAATGGTTAGAATGTGTTGTGATTGTGTAACTTTCAAAATCTGAAGGCACTTAGTCTAAAAATTCAAAACAAGTCTGGAAAAGATAACCTTGTAGGATCTCATTAAAGCCTAGCTAGAAGCATCATTTTGCAGACCACTAACAGCAACCGTTTATATAGAACGAAAACAAGAAAGCATTCTCAATGTAAAATCGGAGAAGAAAATACCTTAAAGCTAACACCTCTCAGGATATGTTTTTCCCCAAAGGATTTGTAGACATCTCGACATTCTATAAGAACATCAGAATCATTCTCACGCTCACGCTCTCGCTCTTTACGTATGCCTCCTGACTTAGAAAGATTCTGCAGATATCATCATCACATTATCAAACACATTAGACATGACCCAAGCTCGTACCATAAATGCAGAACATTTGATATACACTTACAAGGAATTCTAAACACAGCAATATCCCTTTCAAATATCAAGACAGTAATGGTGTACATCCAAAAGACTTAGATAAAGCATAAGACTAGGTTGCATAAGACTAGGTTACAGAAGAGGAATCAATGGCAGATAAAAGGCAGCTTCCAACATTGATCCACGAAATAACTTCGAAAAAAAAACAATTCTATGAGAGAAATTGGGAAATTACATCGAATTTGGTGGGAGGGGCTATGCAGCAGCAAAATACTTTCTTCTGCTTCGGACTGAAGAAGCTAGAAGAACCATGGAAGTATAAACTCGGACGAGGCAACGCAAAAGAAGATAACGAATTCATGATTTTGGATGAGATCCTGAAAAACGCTTCACCTCTCTGGAACGGGTCGAAGATGGCCAAATTCACTAACAATTCGGAGAGCTAATGAATTTAGGAGAAACCCAGAACCAACACCGATAATCGAAGCATCGAAGTGTAGACTTTACAGGAAACTTCTCTGCGGGGAGAGGATTTTTTTCGCCGTCGGCAAAAATAGCTTTTCCTCGCCTACCGATTAAACAGAGCTACTTTTGCTAAAGTCACGTGCCATTATGTTTGGAAAACGAAATTTACATGACGAAATACTTTGCCAAAAAAAACCACTTGGAAAATTCTTAAAAAATGTTTCCGGTTCGGGTTATGAAAATTTAAACCGGTCAAATTATATACAGAAGTCAAGTTAACAACACTCGAGGCAGAAACAAAACTAGCATTTTCCACTTCACATCTCACAGACAACAGATAAGTGTGTTAGAACTAAATGTACAACATGAATACAAATGATCCATCCTTCTTCTCTCAATCATCTAAGCTTTGGAGTGAAGAAAATAACTCCGAGCACGGGCTGAGCAGAAGATACCCAACACTCCAAAATCAAAGCTAATAAACGCACTTAAGCAAAATATCCAAATCGATATCGGTCCTTCCACCAATTCATTTTCATACACATCTTCCTCTGATGCATCAATGTTCGCCGGATCACACTTACTTCCCGGAGATTCCACACACAGTTCCGGATTTCCAACAAGAGCTCCTGGAAACTTTCCAAGCCCTTCTTTCTCAGTAACGATTCCAGAGAAACAGTTATGAGACAGATTCAGAAGAGTCAATCCTGAAGGTGTTGAAATGTTTCCAGTGACTTGACCTGACAGAGAATTATGTGAAAGATCTAAAGCCTTTAACTTGGGAAGCTTCTCTAGACGTGGAAGCTGACCTTCAAGGAAGTTATAAGACAAGTTCAAGTACTCGATGTTCTTTTGTCGAAACAAAGCTTCTGGGATCTCTCCATGTAATAGATTGTTAGAAAGATCAATCCCAACCATCGACAGTAAATTGTAGCTGAAGCTTAGCTCGTCTTTGGCAACCACATTCGCTGTTATTTGAATCTCGACTTTACCTGGTGACTGTATAGATCCAGCAGCCGTAGGAAAATCCTTGAAGCGTGTGCTGTTTAAGTTATCGTCAGGTATGAACCAGGAGAATCTGTTTCCCGAGTAATCGATCATTTGGATTTTGTCGAACTTGAACAACCATGAAGGAAGTGTTCCACTGAATTTGTTTCTAGCGAGAGAGAGATACTTGAGATTAGACCATTTGGTTATGGCTTCATTAAGGTTACCTGAGAGGTTGTTTGAACTGATATCAACAATCTCTAACGACTTCAAGCCAGCCAATGTAAGCGGGATCTCTCCAGAAATCCGGTTGTTGCTTATGTCAAGTATCTTTAAACTGTCTAAAGCGTCGAGCTCGGGTTGTATTTCGCCGGAGAGATTGTTGTTGCTAATCAATAAAGCAAGCAACTGAAAGCAACCAACAATGTTGAGAGGGATTGATCCGGTTAATGCATTGTGTGAAAGATCTATGACTTGGAGATACGTCAGATTCCCGATTCTCGCCGGGATATCTCCGGTTAGTAGATTGTGAGAGAGGCGCAATGCTTGTAAACTCTTCAGCTCGGTGATCCTCAACGGTATATCACCAGAGAACATATTGTGTGAGAGATCAAGAAGAATCAGACCCAGTTTCTCAGTTGTTTCCGCGATTCTGTTAGGTAGACGACCTGAAAACCCGTTGTGGCTTAAGTCAAGCATCACGAGCTTCTCTGAAAACACGAGCCTTGGAGATATCTCGTAGTTGAAGCTATTGAAGGATAGATTCAGATGACTCAGCTCTTTTAAGGAACCCAAACATGAAGGTAATCCACCAACAAGAGAGTTTTCTGCTAGATTCAGTACACTTAGAGATGGACGAGAGGCGGAGAAACAAGGCAGTGTACCGGAGAACCGATTTGAAGCGAGATTAAGAACCACCAATGGCTGCTGAAAATCTCTAAGTGTGCCGGTTAAGTTATTGCTCTCGAGATTTAAGTACTTTAGAGATTTCAAAAACAGCAAACTTTCCGGTAACTCTCCGAGAAACGAGCAGAAACCTAAATCAATTCTCTCCAGATTTATCGAAAAATCTCCGACCCAGTGAGGAATCAAACCGCTTAAACCTCGATTCTCGCTTAGAACGAGTTCTCTAAGGTCCTTAAGGCTAGCGAATGTAGCCGGAATCGCACCGAAGAAACTATTCTGACTAAGATTGAGTGTCCTAAGATTACGCAACGCACCCAAGCAAGAAGGTATGTCTCCGGAGAAATTGTTCCGAGAAAGGTCCAATGATTGAAGGGAAGTGAGCTTACAGAGAGATGGGTGAAGCTGACCGGAAAAATTCGTGGAAGATAAAGTGAGGGAGAGAACTCTTCCGGTCGGATTCTGGCAACCGAGACCCGTCCAGTTAGAACACGTTGAGCCGTACCACGTCGATAAGCTTCGATTCGGGTCGTGAATTGAAACCCGGAATATCAATAATGAGGCTTTGTCATGTGGGTCGATGTCGCGAGGCTGAGATTGAGCCAGAAGCGACGAGGGAGACGAGACGAGGAAAAAAAAGAAGAAGAGGATAAAATCTGCAATCCCCATCAAAGGTCACTGGAGAAGATGAAGTAAGTAGAGTGGTGATTGGAGTAAATTAAGAAGGTTTCAGGGATGAATTACAGAAAAGGTAGGAACCTCTTTGTAATGGAGAAAATTGAGGTGCAACGCGACCTCGAAGTGGAAGATAAAGACAGACAGAACATTCCCTTTCCGCTCCTTTTCTTTTAGCCGTTCAGCCCCACAAAAAATGATTAATTAATAATTTAATATAATTATTTTTGTTAAAGCAGATTGGTATCTTTTTGCTAAAGCAAATTGGGTATCTTTATTCATCTAGAATTAGACTACTAGTCCACGGAATTCGGTTATTCGGCCGAATACCGGGGATCAAACCAAACCGATATCCGAACCCAATTTTTATAGCTGCCGTGGTTCTAACATCTTAACCAAATGGAAAAGAAAAACTGAAAATTTCAATTTGATTTGGTTAAAAAGCTCAATCATCTTGGCGGTAGTTAGGATAATAGAACATTTTAACCTTTTCCAAATCAAAGTTGTATTAGCTTGTCACAAAATGGTTTTGTTAAATCTTTCTCTAAAAAACCCTACATTCATCAAAAAATTTACACATCTTTATATTCGTATGGAGGCGAATATGCTCCCCAATAAGACTAATCAAAAAAACGAGTCTTTCCTAACATACCTAGTATGTGAGACATTTTTAACTATAACCCATAAAGATATAGTTTTCATCTTTAGTTGCACCTCTTCCATCATTGGACTCCAGTTAGTAATGAACATGGGCATAAGTTTCATATTCCTCTACGTAGAACCCTATTTTTTTACCGATGCATCCTTGATTCGAAATATGGTTGTGGTTTTATCCACCATAAATACATCAAATTTTATCGACTATGTCATTCAAGCGCAAATCTTGTTGACGGAAACATGTATTTTTCCATGTGCGGCACAATCGAAAGAAATTTTATGACCAACAAATATTTTCAAAGGGGAGCCGAGTTCTCTGAGATATCTTTCGGCACCCTAATAGTAGGAACACCAACAACATCCTTTAGAGTGAAATCATACTTCTTTATTTTAGAGTTGTTTCAAACCACCGCCGATCACGAATATACACTAGTCTTTTGACCTACATCATTCACTTCGTTCTCTTTTTTCACACATGAATCCTTATCCTTATCCTTTGAAGTCTCTAAAGACACAGTTAGTGGCGGCGAGATTCCCAGAGAAGCCGACGATATCATTACTAGAAGAAGTGTACTGTGAAACCCACGTAAAATCTAATTCGCTTTGATAATGAATGTGTTTTTTTTCCTTTCCCAGCATATGTTATATTTTTAACTGTATTACCATATTACCCTTTTTTTATTTTCAAGAAATTTTTTACCAACAAAATAAACTTTTACCGTATTATGTCATAAAGGACTATAGTGTGTTATGGCATTGATGGTGAGTCTGTAGATGAACATGACAGAAAATATTTGCCCATCTCACGGCTTTCTCCTTTGTCTCTATGGAATAAAACGTGGTCAGCTTTGTGTTGTTTAGGAATATGACTTTTTGAGACCATTACTATGGGACCCTTTTCCAAGTTTTTTTACACCCAAAATTTATACAAATCCATAAAATAACATGATCTTCTTAAGATTGTCATCACTAAAATTGTTAGTATTTATTTTCTATTTTTTTCATAAACATTTGTCACCAAGTATAAAAGAGACGTCCTAAACATATGTTTCCAACTTTTTAGTCTCGTGCCTTATATTTATTCCCTTACAAATTTCATTAATTCTACAATTTTGCCGTGGCGACGCACTTTTTTTATATAAGCACACAAAATCGCAGTGGCTGATCTCTATCCACAAAGACTGATTAAGAGTCTCTCTTGAGTGTGACCAAATAATAATATACTTGACACAATCTCTTAGATTCGCTTCATGGGATTTCAATGTCGAATTCTCTTCTCCTCCTCTTAATCCTTCTCCGATCACCCATCACCGGCCTTCACCTTCTCCTCGTCTTTCTTCACTCCCTCTTATAACTCTTCCTTTCACTCTCTTTCTCCTCTGATATTTTCCTGAATTAGAGAGCGGATCTATTGATCTCTCGTCGAGATTTCGTATTCGATGGCGTCGGTTTTCTTGTATCACGTGGTGGGCGATCTAACGGTGGGGAAACCGGAGATGGTGGAGTTTTACGAGACGGAGACTGTGGAATCGGCAATTAGAGCTATCGGAGAGTCGACGGAGTGTGGAATTCCGGTGTGGAGGAAGAGATCGACGCCGGCGCTTCCTGGGTTCGTTGAGAACAGTGAAGCTAGGCAAAATAGGTTCGTTGGGATTCTGAATTCTCTCGACATCGTTGCCTTCTTAGCTAAGAGCGAGTGTTTACAAGAAGAAAAAGCCATGAAGATTCCTGTCTCCGAGGTTATCTCCCCCAACAACACTCTCCTCAAACAGGTTGATCCTGGCACAAGGTTACCTCTCCCTCTCTCTTTCCTTAAAGTTCAATTCATGTCATAAAAGCACAATGAATTTGGAGTATCTGTTTAGTTCTTTTCGATTTTTAGTTGCATACATCAACTTTACTAAAAAGGGTCACTAGCGTAAGTTAGGTGGCAATAAGATTTGATGTGTGATACCTAAATTCTACTGTTTCGCCTTATTTCCGCGGATCTAGTTGAATCCAAAGTTGGTTAATTGCTTCAACTTGAAAACTAACTAAGATTTTAGATAATTGACTGAATCTTAGATCCCTGATTTCATTTTTGTTTTGTGTTTCTCAACATGGTTGGATCTAAAGCAGAGAAACTCGTACATATTAGCCCATGTGCTTAGATACTCTAAACTTTAAGTGGGACCTCAGTATCTTTCTTATTTTATTGATTGATGATTGAGTAGATAAAATAGTAAAGGTACATGGCCTCGTTTCTCAAATCACCAACCTTGGTTAGCTAAATGAAGTATACAATGTTTTTAGCATCTTGTTTTCTTGTGTCTAGTGTTCAAGAAAGCGGTGCAAAACATCTGGGAAAACCCAACTACTAAAAAGAGAATAGTTTAGAATGCACGAATCTTGTTGACTTCGTTTTTTTCAACCTCTCTCATCTTTGCTTAGACCTTAGTCAATGTTTCTTTTATTTCTGTCTGCAACTATCTTTGTAATTTAAAAATGAGATAACTTTATGTGACACAAGGATAACAGGAAACACATGAATAAATGGACTTTTTCTGAGATTCTGTGATGTGATGCATTTTTATCAGATGAAAAGATTACATTGTTTTTTTTTTAATCTCTTACGAATAGATTCTACCTATCCTTCTATCTTTAATCATTCTCACCCACTACATGCAGGATTCGTTATTTGACTATAAACATGTCCATCATTATATCCATTGCCTCAACGAGTAGTCTAAATAGATATAAGTCATCCAAGTAACCAAATTTAAGTTCTGTTATTTGTTTCCTTTCATCTAATAAGTCTTAAGTGCTGTCTGGATAGCAATTCGGAATTTCCTAGGATCGAGGATTGCTTAAGAGGCTAAGACTAGATGAGAGTTTATGTTTGCTACTCATTGGCATGTTTCTCTGAGAATTTTAACAGTCTTTAAGAGCGGGAATTGTAAAAGCTGAAAGATATGTATCTGTTTAAAAGTCCTGATTTGCACTTCAGAGTTAGTGCAAGGCAAGATGTTAAATGTGTTTAGGGAGCTGATGGCAGTTTACCTTGTAATATTGCTTGAACTTTATTTAGGTTCATTTTGCTTGCTTATTCCTTTTGTTACAGTAAAATTCGATATGTCTGTTGATGGAACTACCTCCATTGTTTCATACAATTTTGTCTTGCCACTGGCTAACTAGATGAAATGTTTGTTATGATGATAATTTTATTATATCCATTTATAATGCAAGGTTGATAGATGCTTTGGAGATGATGAAACAAGGAGTGAGACGACTTCTGGTTCCAAAAAGCGTTGTTTGGAGAGGTATGAGCAAGAGATTCTCCATTCTTTACAACGGAAAATGGCTGAAGAACAGTGAAAACTCTAGCAGTAGCAGTGGTATCGGTGACCCCACCAACAGGCCTACTACTTCCAAGGCTTCACGCCGAGACAAGTTTTGCTGTCTCTCAAGGGAAGACGTGATCCGCTTCCTTATAGGTGTACTTGGAGCATTAGCACCATTACCTCTCACATCAATCTCCACTCTTGGCATCATCAATCTAAACTATAACTTCATCGAAGCTTCTCTTCCAGCCATTGAAGCCACCAAAAGACCACCGTGTGACCCCAGTGCGATCGCTGTCTTGGAACAAACCGAAAACGAAAAACAGTTCAAGATAATAGGAGAGATCTCAGCTTCAAAGCTCTGGAAATGCGATTATCTAGCTTCAGCTTGGGCTCTAGCCAATCTCTACGCAGGACAGTTTGTGATGGGAGTCGAAGACAACATGTCGTCAAGATCATTCAGCGACTTCCTCCAAACTTCATTTGTCGGAGGAGAGCAGAACGGAACAGCAACAACAAAGACCAGGAAATTCAGCAGCAGGAGCATTGGTTTTAATCCAACAAGCCCGACGAGGCTGAGCATTGGTAGGAGCATGTACAGGGGAAGAAGCGCGCCGTTGACTTGCAAAACATCGAGCTCATTGGCTGCAGTAATGGCTCAGATGCTGTCTCATAGAGCCACACATGTTTGGGTGACAGAAGCTGATTCTGATGATGATGATATTCTTGTTGGTGTTGTGGGATATGGAGAGATCTTGGCTGCTGTAACTCTACAGCCTTCTGCTTTCGTTTCTTCGAATCGGTCTTATGAAGGTTTTGGGAATGATAATCAAAACTAAGACTTCAAAAACAACAAAATGATATTACAATCTTTTTCTCTGTTTTCTTGAGGAAAAGGTTCTAAGGATAAAAAGGACGGTAGTTTCTTTTGGGTGTTGGGTCAGTTTGTGTACTATTGAGTATCAGAGCTCAACTAAGCAAAAATAAATGAGCTATTTTTCTTTGTTGGGACAGTCGAAGCTGTTTCTCATTCATTACCATGTGAACAGTTGTTGATATTATAGTGTTTGCAGCATTTGCTGTATATCTATAAACTTATTAATTATTATTTATTTTGTTGGCAAAATCTAGCAACTTATTTCTGTTGTTGTCATATTTATATATTTATTTTATGTTTAAAAATTATTTTCAAGAAATTGAATTACAAAATAAGTTCTAAGAATTGTCATAGAAGGTAGGTCGATAACGTTATGTTGTCTTATATGCATGGTAAATTTGGCGGTTGGTTGACGGCTTTAGATCACCAATCGCATTCATAGAGAAGAGAAGTTCATAAAGTTTGCTCTACATATTAAATAGAGCACCGAGTGTATTTAATAAATCCTCATGTTACCACACAATTAAATAAATGATTGAAAACATCAATAATTGTTATAGTTATCAGGGATATCTCAATCGGAATTTATAATACACAGTTACACTATGATAAGACATAATATTACAACACTACGGAATTTATAGTTACTAGGCAAAACCCGGCTTTGTGCAATTCATCTTCTGCCATAAAATATTCATGAGTTTATAAAGAATGAAAATAAACATAAAAACAAACCAATAATGACTTCATGAAATTCAGCCATTATAATAAAAAGATATCAACAATTATTAGTTATAAATTGGGAATTAAATGTGCTTCCCCAACTCTCCAACCTACTCATGCAAGTGGGGAGCCATACCACACAATTCATTTTGAATGTGCATGTAGCATTCAGATACATAAAATGAACCATTCACATAAATGCAAAGTGTTTGTGGGTAAAAAGTTTAAATCTCAAATCCAAAGAAAAGAACATACTCGAAAAGTGTTTCAGACATGCCAAACTGTTTAAAAAGAACAGCAACATTTAGTTAGGTAGGGAAGAGGAGGAAGTTGTTGAGAATTCAAACACAAACACAAAAAAAAGGGAGACATTTTAACAAAGCAGAGAATTCTGCAAATTCAGTTTGAGGTGAGGACAAGCTGGAATGTATGAGAATGATATTTGATCATTCATCAGGAAAATAGAACAACCATAGACTAACACTTGTCCATGGGACCATGACTTACTCCTCTTTTTGTAAAAGCAAGGATGGCATAAATAAAAGATGAATCAAGTGCATAGATTTGCATGGTACTTGGTTTGTTTTAAAAGTTTTTTTTTTTTTTTTGGGAGGGGGGGGGGGTTAGAAATTTAAGATTTTAATAACAAATCATTGGGTAGCTTTTGTAGGGTTTTTTTTTTTATAATGGGTCTAGATTTTTTTTGAAAAGAATGATTTTGTGGTTTATTTGTTGAAAATAGAGGAGAATCATTTCATATAACATTTCTAAATAAAAACTATTGTTAAAATAATTCCCTCCTAAAATGCGAGACTTTTGGGAGGATAGTTGGTAGATTGAATTGTAAAGATTTCTAAATTTTAAGATTTTATTGTGAATAGTTTATGAATATTTTATATTTTTTTAATAAAATCATCATTAGTTATTGGTTTGATGACTTTGAAGTTCTATTCAAAATCACTTGTTAGTTGTTGTTGACAAAGTTCTTATAACTATTAAACAAAACAAAAAATCGACAAAAAAAACTTGGAATATACAAAACTAAATAAAAGATTAATAAATATCTTGATTTTAACATCAAGAAATTCTATTTACACCCACATTCTATTAACTTATTATGTGATTTATTGTTCTTCGACTTTTTTAGCTGGCTAGAGAGTTGAACTTGAGTGTGGTATCTTAATTTTGAGTCAATCTATTTTTTACCATGCTTCTTTAGAGAAACTTCTCCAAATACCCAAAGCTTGAAAAATCTTTTTTAAGAAAACCAAAGTAGCAAAATAAAAAACAAGATTTTTAACCAAAAAGGAAAAGAGAATAGTAAACAAGATTATAATTAATTTTTTTATATAATTGGAAAATATATTAATGGGAAAACTTATTTCAAATTGTGATGAAATATATTATCACCATTATTTATGGCATGTGAGAGCAGAAAACATATGATAACGTGACACGATTTTTTAATTTATCAATAAAACCTACTACGGCTGTAAACAAAAATCAAATTACAACTTTGACACCAAACTGTACAAAATTATTAAAAGCCAATCACGGAGAAACTGGTGTGGTCAACACTCTTTTAACACAAACACATTGACTTAATTTTACAACAAGACAGCTTTTGTGATGTTGTCATGTCATGTGTGAATGTGAACGAGTAGTCAAGAAAAAATTCGTAATTAAATTTCGGATCTTGACAGATTAAAAATGCTAGCTAAGCAAAGACAGAGGAAAGAGAGTCTGAAGTAGGAACAAACATTTGATTTAAACATCTCTTACAACAATTACAGTGTCTCTTTTGCACTCTAATTAAATAAAAACATATTCAAAGATAATATTAATAACATTTTGTCTACTCCCTCCCTGCACTTAAACATGAATAATTGTTTTTTACTCCACAAATTAAGAAAAAATATATTCTCTTGAATATTAAAAACAAGCACTTAGATCTTATCAGAGGCATTACAGAGCACTAAACTTGATCCATATCTTAAAATATCAAACACTACCATCACCATCACCACCACCATCATCATATTAATATTCTCCAAATTGCCATCTTAACCAAAAAAAAATAATGACACCTTCCAAAATATGCTAACAAGTACAAATCTTGATGATAAAATACTAAACTTTTTTAACTTTTCTTAAAAACCCATGAGAAACAAATTTGGAGTTGACAGGCAAAAAAAAAAAAGAGAGACAGAAATAGAATTGAGTGAAGAGAGAAAGAAAAAAGACAATCTTGTTTGAAGTGGGAACAAGATCTTCACCCTAATGGCAAAGCAAAAGGATAAAATTAATTTAATGAGGATGATGATGTTGTTGAGAATAGTAGGTAAATTGAACTTTAAATGAAGACTGGAAATAATAAAATTATAAACAAAAAATAAAAACCCAAGAACAGATATTCTTTTCTTTCCTTTCACACTTGCAGATGAATGAATCAAGAAGCCCTGTAAATTAATCAGAAACCAAAACATCAAAAAAGGGAAATGAAGAAAAGAATCAAAGGAGAAATGAGAAGAATTAAGCTTACAAATTTTAAAGATCTAATCTTTCAGATATGGCAGCCAAAGCAATTGCAGGTTTTGGGAGTGAAAGAGCAATAACCAAAGGGTCTGTTTGGGATATTGCAATTAATGGCATAACAACAAGGTGAAGGCAAACAAACTCCTTTAGCGCCTCCACAACAAGTGCAAACTGAACATATCTGGAAACTTCCTAGCTTCCTTCTTGTTTCATTCATCACCATAAACTTCTCTTCCATTAATGGCACCATCTTCATCTCTCCCCCTTCTTCTTTATCTAGCTCATTTGTCTTTTTTCAACAAATTCCATACATAACAAGTTCCAATTAGAGCTCAAAACTTTGAAATTAGGCTTAGGTTTTACTCAAACAGTACAAAGCAAAGATTCAACTTTTTTGATAAAATCAAAGTGAAGGGGATCTAAGCGAAGAGACCGAATTGAGGATGAAAACGACAAGGAAATGAAACAGACTTACTTGGAGACTTAAAGTGATGAAGCTTGAGAGGAAGAGAAGTAGCAGCAAAACCATGGAGATCTTCGATTTTTCTAAAGCTCTCATCTTTTTTGTTTTTCTTTAATTTAAAAATCTTTTTATTTTCCTTTCTGTGTGAAGGTTTTGTGGGGTTTTATTGTATTTAGGGATTTTGGTAAAGTAGAGTGACTGCTCTTAATTTTGGTCTCTCTCGTTCATTTTCTTTCTTCTTCCTCCTCGCGAGCTACTTTTTTCAATTATTTGGTTAAACATTTATTATTCGTAGATTTTATTTTTCTATCAAGGGGGAATATGTGGGGTCCTCATTTATTATTCTTTAGTTACCACTTCATTACCACACCAATATCGAATAAAAAAGATTGAAAACCCCATGCGAATGGTAATAAAACAGCTTCTTCCTTTAAGAAGGATCCGATTCTTGTTGGTGACAATTACGGATACTTGAAAGGTTGATTCTTTTTCCCTCAGAACTTACAAGTTAAAACAGTACAGTGAAAATAAAGGTACCAAACAGAAAACTTTATAGCCCATACAGCTTTCGTTGGTCAATGACAAATATTTAAGTTAGATAGTCTTTGAGTTCATATTTTCCATACAGATATTTTAATAGGGATTTTTCAGTAAATTTCTACGACTTGCTGATCCATGATTAGCCACACCTGATTCAGACATCTGATAACAATAATAGTAATAAATGATTCATCTCACTGGTCACCATATAGTATAAACATATATAATGTCTTAACTCAAGCATTATGAGAGCACATGTGAAGCAAGCTACTTCGCTTTGATGTAAGAAGTGAATAGCTGAGATTCTAAAAGAAGTCTATACATTTTGTTAATATGGTCATATAGATATTGATAAGAGAACCCAGTTATCCCTTTTGAGTTAGGGCTTAAACTTCAAGCTTGCCATCACCTTAATTAGTATGAGAAATAGGTGGTTAAGTATGTTTAGCAAATGGGTTAAGGGTATGAAAATGTCTTAACCTAGATCAACTACTCTAACTTTCTATATGGTGCTAATAGAGGCCAAAGGAACCAAGATTCAATCTTTGTTCATTCTATTTTCATCAAACCAAATTAACGTTGATTCGTTGTTTATCATTGTTTGCTTCAGTTTTTAAGAATTGATCTTTTATTTCTATTTAAACTGATTTTTTTATTCTTTTTAAATGCATATAGCTTGTGTAGGACCTTCATTTCATATCATAACTACTTAATTGCTTATTTAGTTGAAACTCAGCCTTAATTTAAGCTTTGGCTTAGCTTGTTAGTGATTGATCAAAAGTTGCCTAGCTTAAGTTATTTTGAGTTTTAATTGTCTCACATTACCCTCCTTGAGTTCGACCTTAATATGCTACATCTTTTCGATCTTATATTTGAAATTTAGAATGTTGCATGATTAGGTTTATAAATTATTAAAACTTGATCATATCACAATCATCAGACAAATTTTAAAAAAATAAGCGGATCAGTAAACTATGTTCAACAAAATCTTTAGTTAAAAAATTAATGAAATCTCTTAAACTTTAACTGAAAAACTATTCATACATACTAAAAACAACCAAGTAAAAAGAAGATGGATAGTCGAATAGAATAATAAGAATTGGGGTTCAAATATCTTCTTTAGAGGGTACATAATTCAGATTTGTCTCCCCAAAAATCTATGAAGAAATTGAACATAATAAAACATAAAGAATAAATTGTGTTCTATCTCGACTCGATTTGGATGAGGTCTAATCAAAAAATAAAATAGTTGTACTAAGGGCACCAAAGTGGACCGACCATGTACAAAGTATGTTTGGTCTTGTTGTTGGAAGTTTGGATCGACCATGTATATGGTGTATCAAGCCAATCCACTTGGTCTGTTGGTATAGTTTGTATCAACCTCATGCATATTGAATTATGACTAATCCACTTCCCTATTGACGGAAAACTTGTTAGGTATTCACGAAAATGGATCAGTCAGAAGTCGAAATGCATGAGTCATAATTCAACCTCATTTCATTTACAAGTGGTTTGGGATCATTCAGATGGATATATCTTGGGAATTGTACATCAAAATGACCAATTTGTAAATGAAATCTAACTAAAATATATATCTTATCCTCGAATTTTAGTTTGATTCCGAAATATTGTCTCTTTAGATCTTGCTGGTCTGGGGTCTGGTTGGTGAAGGAGGGGACATCGTGGTGACCTCTGCGTGAAGAGCCACTGCCTCTTTAGATCTTTTTGGTTTCATAGGCCACCCTATATTCGAACAAATATCTGCTACTTTTGATTCTCTAGGGATCCTCAAATGTCTTGGTCTTTCTTCTCCAAAAAATTGAACAAGAGGACCCAATTTGCACCAATGATCAGAGCCGGCTTTAGGGGTAGGTCAGAGGGGCGTGGATCCTAGACCCATCCTAAATTTTGAAAATTGTATTTAGATAAAATGACCTAAAAATCTTCAAATTTTGTTTTTTTTTATATAACTCGAGATGAACAAACTTATCGAAGATCATATACCAGAAATCTGAATATAAATAAGATAAGTATAAAAGTGTGATGATAATCACAATAATAGGATTTTTTAGTTACCTTTGAAAATAGTAGATGTATTTACCTTGTTTATATTCAAGTTTCTTGGTAATATGATCTTTGATAAGCTTGTTAATCAGGGTGGTGGCATCCGTTTACTCATATGCTCAATGTTTCCACTAGTCTACGAGTCCTCAAGCTTGCCAATGCATGTAGAATTCTCTTTAATCCGGTTGAGTATTATTAACAAGAAAATGTTCGTTCAATCCGTTTTAAATTGTATGTTGCTTTTCTCAGAAACCTGACCTTTGTAGCAAAGAAGCCCCAATAAGTTGGAGACGGCCTAGTATTATTCATGAAAATACAAGTATTAGAAATAGGTTATGTCGAAGAAATACAATGTTAATGGGCCCAAATAAGAAAAAGCCCACGTTTACGATGTCATTTCGTATCTAAAATAGCCAAAATCTCCTCCGATCCTTTTCCACTTTGATTCTGAAAGTACAGAGAAAACTTCTAGGTTTTTCATTTCTGCAACACAGCGATGGCGGCGAGAGGTATTCTGCTTCGATACCTTAGAGTCAACGTCAATCCATCACTTCTAAACCCTACAATCGGCGCCCGAGAATGTGCACTCCCTTTCAGCCAACTTATTCGCCGTTTTTCTGAGGAAGTTAGAGGCTCGTTTCTCGACAAATCTGAGGTCACAGATCGAGTTCTCTCTGTCGTCAAAAACTTCCAGAAAGTCGATCCCTCAAAGGTATTCGCCTTTTTTACTTCTCCTATTCTCTCGATGAGAGCAATTTCTACTTCCAGTTTGGTGTGTATTCCGTTGAAATTGTAAATAGTAGTGATTCTGGTATGCGATGTAGTTTAAAATGTATCTGTTGGGATGTTGAGTAAAATCAAGTAATTAAATGTATCTGATTTTTGCTGCTTCCCATCGGGATATGATTTTATCAAGGAAAGCTTTGATTGATCTAGGATTTAGTGTTCATTTCGATAACAAGCAGATAATATCTAACGGAGTCCATCAATCCGAAATTATTCCACATTATCCATTTCCCTAATAGAGTGCTTAGGATTCAGCATTTCATTTGTCATTTCAATAACAAAGGAGAAAATTTATCGTATTGAGATTGTGGGTTGTTTTTTTCATGCCTTTTTGAGAGATTGTTGCAATGTAGATACATTTTTTTTTCTTCTTAGCCTCTGTGCTCACATGTTTGTACATTTTTTGTGAATGTTCATTGCAACAATCTGGAAACTTCGTTGCGTCAGTACGGATAGCCTTTTGCTCTTACTAGTTGCTCCTGATTTCTCTTTGTGTGGCCTAGGGAGATTTTTCTATTTCTTATTTTTACTTGGCAACAATGCATATGAAACTATATGCCTGTTCTTAAGACATGAATAACAGGCGCTGCTTCTATATTACATCTCTGTGGATTCGTGTCTTCTCCATTCCAGGTTCTGAGTTTTCTATTTTAAAGTTGCGGTCTGATCATGCAGTGTATAATATATCTAGAAGCTTTTGAAAAGTTGACTCGAATGATCATTTATGCATTTTTCTTCAGTAGGCTTTGTGTTTGGATATGTAGCTCTTTCAATCAGCAACTCAAAACCAAACAATAAAGTAATTGCATTTGATGCAAGCTTAGAGACTATATCTGATCTAATCAGTTTTGTTAACTATATCCGAAGTCTCAGTGCTTTCTAGTCTGCTGTTACATGAAACTAGATTTTGAAGTCTGTACTAATTCGTTGATATTGTTGTTGCAGGTGACACCAAAAGCCCATTTCCAAAACGATCTCGGGTTAGACAGTTTGGACAGCGTGGAAGTTGTGATGGCATTGGAAGAGGAATTCGGGTTTGAGATCCCTGATAATGAAGCAGACAAGATTCAATCCATTGATCTTGCGGTTGACTTTATTGCTTCTCATCCTCAGGCTAAGTGAAAGAGGAACAAATTCTTGCATGCCTTTTACTATGTCTACAGATTCTGTTAGCCGAATAAGATGAAAAGAAGCAAACATGGGTGTTTTATTTTTTTGTTTCTTGAGAATGGAGAAGGTTTTTGTTGCTTTACTTTTGTTTCATAAGTATTAGATGTGTTACCGCTTGATATACTACGAGGTCTTTCAAGGAGCTTTGTTTATCCTTGACTTTCATCTTATTATATTTAATGATGCATCAGACACTCGTTGCATTGTGAAACAATCTTTGCAAGTATCGCAGGGTTGTCGCTCAAAATGCAAATATAATTTTTATTTTATTATTTTGTTGTTGCAAAACTAAATTTACGGGTGAATAGTGTTCATAGATATTTAGCGTATTTAGGTGTGTTGACTTTAGTGAGCCATACTGATCACAGAGTATCTATGGCTGACCTGAGAAGTGAGAACACTTGAAAATATCGTAAAAATGGCTCCGTCCTCATCATACCCAATCAAATCGCGCCACGTGGCTGTTATTGGCGCTGGAGCCGCCGGTCTAGTGGCGGCACGTGAGCTTCGACGGGAAGGTCACTGGGTAGTCGTCTTCGAGAGGCAAAATCAGGTTGGAGGAACCTGGATATACACCGATCATGTCGAGCCGGATCCGTTAAGCGTCGACCCTACCCGAACTATTGTTCATTCCAGCATCTATGACTCTCTTCGAACTAATCTTCCCAGAGAGTGTATGGGATTTGGAGACTTCCCGTTCGTCACTCGACCAGGCGTCTCCGAATCCAGAGACCCGAGGAGGTTTCCAAGTCACAGGGAAGTTCTGGCGTATCTGCAAGACTTCGCCAAAGAGTTCGGCATCGAGGAGATGATACGGTTCGAGACTGAGGTTTTGCGGGTTGCTCCGGCGGCGAAAAGCGACGGTGAAGGTGGAATCGGCAAATGGAGAATCGAAACTAAAATGAAAGGGAAGAAAGTTGATGATGAGAAGCTTTACGATGCTGTTGTCGTCTGTAACGGACATTACATTGAACCTCGTCTAGCTGAAATTCCAGGTAACTTCCATTGATTCTCCTCTAGCAAATTAATTTCGCGTTTACTAAATTTTTTGAATTCAAATATGGTATTTCGTAAGAAGTCAGGCTTTAGTGATAATTCTGATTGTGATTTCTCTAGAGAATCATTTCAGGGATAAGTTCCTGGCCAGGGAAGGAGATGCATAGCCATAATTATCGTATCCCTGAACCATTCAAAGATCAGGTACTCATTTCAAAGATGATAAATTTCAGATTCTTATTGGATACTTGACGTAAATCTTATGCTACATTGATTAGGTTGTTGTGCTTATTGGGAAATCAGCAAGTTCTGATGATATAAGTAGGGACATTGCGAAAGTTGCCCTAGAGGTTCATGTGGCGTCTAGGTCAAATGCAGCTGATACTTTTATCAAACAGACTGGTCACACTAACCTGTGGATGCATTCAATGGTGAGCTAATAATACTTACAATAATTCGTTGATCAAGAGAGCATCAAAACGTCAAAATGTTTTCTTGAAACGCTCACGCAGATAGAGCGAGTCCATGAGGATGGTTCTGTGCTTTTCCAAAACGGGAAAACGATTTCAGTTGATGTTATTATGCATTGCACTGGGTATTCATTCATTCATTCATTCGTTCTTTGGTTTTTTCTTTTCAGAATGTGATAGAACTTAAAAAATGTTATTTCCTTTTTCAAAGGTATAAGTATCACTTCCCGTTTCTTGAAACCGATGGAAGTGTTACTGTAGATGATAATCGTGTCGGGCCATTGTACAAACACATCTTTCCTCCAGCATTAGCACCGTGGCTTTCCTTCATCGGGATTCCATGGAAGGTACACACACAGTTTCAAAGCGCTCTAGAACAATTTCACATTTCAACAATCTGTAACAAACCGGATTTTTCAGGTTGTACCGTCTCCGTTCCCTTTGTTTGAGCAGCAAAGTAAGTGGATAGCGGGTGTTTTATTGGGTCGGATCACGCTTCCTTCAAAGGAAGATATGCTAATGGACATCAAAACCTTCTATGCAACACTTGATGCTCAAGGAATTCCAAAGCGATATACTCACTTTTTGGGCATCACTCGGGTAAAAATCTCTAATTGTGAAACCAAATCTAAACCGAAGCCGAAAAGAAAATACATTAATGTTTTTCTTTTGTGATATATCAACAGTTTGAGTACAATGATTGGCTGGCTTCACAATGCGGATGCAGAGGAACAGATGATTGGAGGAAAGAGATGTGTTTGAGGACTTATATGAGGAAGATTGAGCATCCAGAGACGTGTAGAGATGAATGGGATGATGATCATCACTTGATTTCTCAAGCTCATCAAGATTTCTCTTTCTACATGTAAACAAAAGATTCGCTTTATACCAAACTGTTTTGGTAATAGTAAGTTTGGTTAATTTCGTGTGTACAAGGTTAAATAAAGTAACATCACATGTATAATACAGTTACGAATATTAACTAAGAGTGTACGAAAATTGACATGCCAAAAGTTTTAGGACGATTCTTACATAGGTCGTTAGAGACAAAAAAGGTTACATGTTCAAGGTGCTTGCACAGAAGCCAAACCAAAAAACAAAACAGAGGGCCATTGCCAGAAACAGAGCCTGACGTTTTAGCTAAAGTTTTTCTTCTGAACTTGTTCTAATGCCCACTTTGGCCCATTCGACGCTGTCTTAGTCTCGCACCAATGCTATCTGGATTAGGTTCGAGAGATGCTCTCTTCTTACTCCTCGTTTCTCGACAACTCGCAGGAGTATTCAATGAGTTACCTCCGGTCTCTGTCCCATTGCCTAAAGCCTGGTCCTGAGATGCTCTCCTCTTACTCCTAGTTTCTCGGCGATTCTCTGGAGTATCCATTGAGTTAACTCTGGTCTCTGTCCCAGTGCCTAGAGCCCGGTCCTGAGATGCTTGCTTCATGCTTCTCGTTTCTCGGCGATTATCTGGAGTACTCACTGAGTTACCTCCAGTTTCTGTCTCATTGCCTAGAGCCTTGTCCTGAGCATCAATCTGATTTTCCATAAGAAGTAGACTCGGAAGATCATCAACCAATGGAGTTTGGTCGTTCATTGAAGGCAAGAAGAAGCTCAGTGACTTTTTAACCGAATTCAGATCCTCGTTCGTGTTTTCATCTTCCTCTTTCTTCGAGGAATCACCATTCTGATTTTCCATATTCTGAAGAAGATTTGGTACTTCTTCAGGGATTGGATTCGCTACTTGAAAAGCAAGTGATCTCTTTGCAGAAGCTTGATTCGGGGTGGTGTCATCATCATCAGTTTTCGACCGTTTGGTTTGAATCAGATAATGTGCAACAGACTTATACCCAAGTTCAGCTATCTGGAAAAACAAATCCCAAGAAAAGAAATTCTTCAGCTCTTGATTCTAATTCAAGAATCCAAAAAAACAAAAGAAAAGAACAAACCTTTCTGTAAATGGGGCCAGTTGGAACCCATCCGTTATGATTCCGGCACAAACTGCAATTGCAAATCCCTCTGCAAACAGGACAAACCCAATTTGGATTTTCCAGAGCTTCAAGCACATGTTCCCCATATCTGTTCATCGATAAAAAGAAATGCATTCAGTGCCATTCACAGAAAATCCATTGCTAGTGTGATTGTTACTCACCTCATGAACAAACAATCACCACAGAATTGTCCTTGGACCATTTCACATTCACTGCACCGTGTGCGATGACCAAGCGTTTTCTGCCTGTAAACAACACACATTGAAGCATTAAGCAATTTCGTTTCCACAAATTTGCAATATCAAGTTCCCTCATCACAACGAATAAACAAAATGGTTAGTAAATTCAGATTTTTGGGTAAAGAGACTAACCTGCACTGGTGACAAGTCTTACCCTTAAATGGATCATAAATCCTCTTTCCATCCTCGCCGTATCCATCAACAAAACAAGTCCAGCTTCGTTCTGTGTTCCCAAGCAGCTTCTCGTGTTCCTCTGTGTAAATCTCTGGCCTTGGGCCTTGACGAATCACAGGACTCTTTCGTTTACAGTATGTTCTAGTTCCACGCATTACATCGACTCCATTTGTGTAGGTAGGTGGAGTTGTGTTCTCCAATCTAAACGGTCACAAATGAAGAAATTATAAACCCTAATTCCTCATGTAAAAACCCCAATTCCTCCGCTATAACCTCTCTTTCAAAGTGATACGAATCGACTTGAAAAACGAAACTGAGAAAGAAGACGAAGAGATTACCTGGAAGATCGCCGGGAAGGCTGAAGAGGAGGGGTGGATTTCTGAGCCGAATAAGAGTGACCATACGGCTTTTTGACGGGTCGGGTTGCGGATTTGAGTTTGAGAGAGAGATTCAAGATGCCAAGATTGTGCATCCTCTGAAGATTCTCTTTGATCCTCTCTTCTCTGCATTGTTCGTAGAGAGAGGCCTTTGGGGTTCCTTCGATTACTGGATTTGATTTGGGTAGTGAACCTTCGGATCCTGTTTGCATGGCGAGCATGATTCCACTGGTTTCCGCGTTTCAGAGCTCTTTCTCTCTTTCCTCTGGAGAAATGATTTTTTTAAGTTTCTTGATGTTTACAGCAACGGTCTGATTTTATTTGAAAACCTCGTCTACACGGGCTCCAAGAAAGCTCAAGATATTAATAAGGGAATAATATTTGTCGCTTAATATTATACTCAAACGTAATGTAGTTATTTATTTACTTCAATTCATTATAGCTTTCAAACAATTAATTAGTAGAGGAAAATTATAAAGGAGACAAAAACATCATAAAAATTAATTGCTAAGAAATTTTCATTTTAATTGCCCAAAAAAGTACCTTCCGTATATACTTATAATCCCTTTCCTTTTTTTCAGTCTATCTTCTTTCTCTTTGATTCATGTATTTCATATATTATTTTAGTTCCACCATAATTTTCCCATGCGATCCAATTACAAACAACTGTGATCCACTTACTAAGCATTTAAACAAGATTTTTTTTATGTCTTTCATGTTTTGTGGGCAATTTACTTATTCGAAAATTTACAACTATTTCACAAACTTTTTCATTTTTCTCTTCCTCTATTCCGCAAACTTTTTCATTTTTCTCTATTATGCATTGTTACAATTTAATAGCGCCTTGATTTTGTTACTTGGGATATTTTCTAAAGAATAATGTATTATTTTAAATTTTAATAAATTCGGACAAGAAAATACAATGGCAATAACTTCATAATGGGAAGATAGAATACCTCAAAGACAAAACATGAATCAAATTTTTTTTTTCTTAAAAGAAATCATTTTCCTCATTTAGATATCCATTAATTACTTAATTTCTCCAAGATTACTAAGAAAGACATATTTTTGAGATTATTGTCCATATTTTTGACGCCTTGCATAAAATATTAAATTACTTATTATTCTCACCAAATTACGACTCAAAACAAATGTGTAATGATTTAAAGTGGTTTGAAATTATTGGCCGTTATTGAGGAAGATAAACATCTGATGGTCAAGATGAAAAACCAAAAAAAGATTAAGAGAGCTCACGATATCACAAGAATACGTTGAACTTGAATTAATATTTATATATTAACACAACAGACGATTATTAGTCATAGTTTGGTATTAAAAACAGTTTAGAAATCACTATATAGTTATATTCGAAACAACTATTAATCAATTTAGAAATCAAAAAGTAATTTCTAGCAGAAAACAATTTAGAAATAACTAAAAAAGCAAGTATTAACCATGAACATAAAACTGAAAATTTGAAAATCAATAGTAATCATCTTACAAACAAACAATTTGTTTGTGATAGGCTTTGGGATGAAACTGAAAGTGGAATCATCATCATCTTCTCCTGGCTGCTTGCTGAACTTGTGCGCCTCCTCCTGCTTGTGCACCGGGTTGTTCTTCAGCCATGTTTGTTGCTTGTGTCACCGCATTCATCACCACAAGTCCCAGAGGTATCAAGTACATCCACTGGAGTATCATAAGAACTTTCCATCAAGACCTTAAACACACAAGGAATTATGAAAAAGTTCTATACATTGTATATTTACTCACATATTTCGCCCAAAATGATCTCTCTGGTGGTGGTTCCACTTCGCCCTCCACATTCTCAGTGCCTAGAATCTCCTCCGTGAATATTGGAGTTCTGAGGAATAGTCAGAAGTAAGGATGAGATTTTAAAAGCAAGGTTCGTGATCTGATGCAAAGAGAACACAATAATGGTTCTACCTTGGTGCCTGCTCACTGCTCTTCAGGATTGTGTGGGAGTTGAAAGTCCATTTTGATGGCTACAGTTATCAAAAGAAGAAAACTAACATAAATCACATTCTTTAGACATGAAGACAAGGGGAGGATATAAGTTCACGTTCTACTAATCTCAGTTAGAGTTTGAAATGAAACGATAAAGATGAGATTTCAGTCTTGACTTACGAGTTTGAACTGTCGAGGATATGGACACGCCCCAGGAGAACCATAACTAACTGCCAAGACGTTGACACCTTCCTGCAAACGGAAGCAATGCAGCAAGTAAACTAACCGAGACATAAACAGTTAAATATATAGTCCCAAACTTGCCTGTCATTCACAGAGTAGTTAAAACACTAGAGTGCAAACCAAACTTTGAGCTCAGAAACGTTTATACCAAAAAAAGATGTTATTACCATGTGTATAATGAAATGCTCATCCAAGCCATCCCGTGGTAGACATCTCTGTAATCAAACAATCAAATAAATCACAAAGCACATTGAAAAAGAGAGAAATCAACTGAAAAGTTGTAAATGAACTAATCTTAATCTAAGAGCAGCCACCATGGTCACAAAGAAGTCTTTGTTAAAGCGTTAAACAACAGAAAGAACCGGTACGACTCTACCATTGAAAACTTGAGAAAGGAATAGCAAACAATCAAATAAATCACAAAGCTCATTGAAAAAGAGGTCGACAATGACTTACAGCTCTGACTGATGCAATCACAAACTCTCTCCCTGGAGGACTGACCACATTGGAAGGAAGTCTTATCCTATAAAAGTCGTCTCCTTTCAGCAGATTCTACAAAATGGATTCCATTATATTTCCCTTTTTCTGGAATCAATGGAGAAAACAACTGATACAATACATTTAGAATAGTACCGTGAATGCATCTTGCTCTTCAGCAGAAAAATCATTCCTTGAGAATCGCAACTTTGTTAATGTCTGCATCAATTCAACAAGATCAAGGGTTAGTTGATTAGTGAAATAAGCTCGCTAGCTGAAACATCTGATAGCTAACAATTTTATAATAGCAATCCAGAATTTTCTCTGTCAAGTGAATAAGATTGAATTAACATGGATAGATGCGATCGAAAATCCCTAACCATCAATAAACTGCATCTCGAACGATGCGATTCGAAAATAACAAATAAACAGTACTTATTATTGGACAACAGAAACTTCCTAAAGATAAAGGGGAGAAGGAGAAGATACCTTTCCGCCATTGCTCCAGGTCTTGAGGCGAGCGGAGAAAGTTCCGGCGGGGGAGAAATCAGAGTCTCCGAAGGCATGTTCGAGGGTGAATTGGACCTTGGAATCCAAATCGGGATCCGAGTACCTTCTGCGGATGGTTGGTGTCTTCTGCGGCGGCGAAGAAGACGCGGGTGAAGAGGTGTAAAGGTCAGTGGAGCGGGGCTTTCCTCCTTCGAGACCAAACTCATCGTCGTCGACGAGGAGCTCGTCTGATTGGAAAGCAAGGGATGAGGAGAAGATGAGAGAGGTGAAGAAGAAGAAAAGTGTGAGCTTCGCCATTGATTTCTTTAGATCAGCAGAGTGTTGAAGCAATTAGTCAATCTATCCCGGGCGATCGGGTTTTGCAATGCCTGAGGAAAATATTAACATGACCTTTAGGCTTTACCATAACAAAGATTCTATTAAAATAATGCGTGAAAATAACCAATTTCTTTTCAAATTAGGTTATAAGCAAATTATCTTGGTAAAAATTATTAAGGGGTGCTTAGATTAAAAAAAAAAAAAAACTCACTTTTTAGAATTGACAACTCAGTTCATTTAGTTTAACTTTGCAAATGAATAAAGGAATGAGGAGAAACATTAAATTAAAAATTTATTTCATTTTTAAGATACTCTAAAAATTTTCAATGTTTTTTATTTTTAACGGAGATAAAGAGATCAAACGATTTAAAGGGGATATTTGAAAATTCATCATCTACGAAAAACTCCAAATTAAAATCTTTCTTTTCACGAATTACGTTCTTCGTAAAAAAGACTGCTCGTATCTCCAAAGTTTGCAAGGTGCCTACAATTTGATTGTCTAAGTATTCTACATAATCATATTGATTTAATCTTGTTTTGTTTAGACTTTCACTATATAAGAAATGTATTTTACTATTTGTTAAAACTTTTTCTTATGAAAAAGTAGACCACTTTTTCGTAATAATAGAAAAATTTTCATGTTTAATTTCAATCTAGAATTCAGTAATGATATCCTTTCACTGTGAGAGTATCTACTAGAGATTCATATTACTTAGGTAAACTTGTAATCAATTGTATAGTTTGGTCTTATTATGTGATTATGACTTTAAGACTTGCGTCTTGAACAATCTTCAAAAAAATTGTTAGGTTCTTTTCTATTGACTTGCTTTCATCCATTTAGAAAACAATTAACTTTTTGCTTTATATAGATTTCGTTTGGAGATGTATTTTGTGATATTCAGCTTCTAAAGCTCATCCATAATCTTCCGGAGAATTGAATCTACAAGACTAACAATGAGCAGATTCTTTACCCTCTTTTCTTTAGTCGTCTTCAGTGGATCAACTTGAACTAACATAACTCTTCCTTCCTCATATGTGACTGTTATTAGAGTGGTTGGCTATTTCTGACAACCTTTAAGCCTTATCAGGTCCACAACCTCTAGATCGAAGATGATATTTCCATAAACTGAAATCCATCTTTCCATCAAACTTATCAAAATCAAACCTTTCCTCCTTCTTGCTTCCATCTTCTTCCTTTTTAAGTTTTGCCAGTGAAACTTAGGACGGATTCTACCTCTTTGAAACAGCTTGAAGAAGATACTTTTTCCCCTCCTTCCTAAAACTTCATGTGATGAAGTCGCTCTAACCCTTCTTCTTTAGTCTTCTTCGCATATACCACAAGCCACCACAACCAACATTGTGATACCATTTGTTAGTGTTTTATGCTTTGGCTACTATTTGTAATTGAAGAAAAACAACAAACTAAGATAACACGAATTTAACGAGTTCCCCACATTCAGAGGTGAGTATTCTTACTCCCAAAACCAAATATGCAAAATTATCTAAGTCAAATGTACTAGTGTAATTGTTCTATATGTTAAATATTAGTGCTTGTTCGGATACAACCACAAATTCATAACGATCTCTATAAAAAAAGCAAAGAGAGAAGAAACTTACACAAGAAAAATGAAGTGGGCTGCGATTTTCTTGGCTTCTTGTATCTTATTCTCCCTTCTCCCAAACTACCTTGCACAAGGTTTTGACTCTTATCATCATATTTAGATCATCATTTTTACTCATTATATTCCGGTTAACACAAACCGGATTTGTTTAATTTTGTTTTTTTTTCTTTTGGTGATGAATTAGGTGACGAACCAAGTCATTATAGGAAACAAACTCTCTCATGCAGTTAGTAAACATCATTAAAAGACCGATTAGATTCACGATAGGCCCATCTTCGTATAGGGTTTCACAATCTTCAATAATAATATATAGGATACTACTATCCTTCGCTTCCCCCAGCCGCAAAAAAAAAAAAACACAGAAGCCCTAGTTGCAAATTGAAACAATGACGATGATCAGCGACCTTCCAATGAAATTGGAAAACGAGATTCTCTCTAGGGTTCCCTTGAAATCTATGAGAGCAGTGCGATTAACTTGCACAAAGTGGAACACCTTATCCAAAAGTCGGATCTTTTCAGAGATGCACATTGGTAAAGCAGCATCAACAAGGGAAGGCGAGTCTACGATGATCGTGTCGATGAATTACAATCTCTATCTAGTGAATGTGGTCGTCAATGGAGATCCATATGCAGAGCATAAAGGCAAACTTATTTGCCTTAACGAACAAGTTAAGATATCTGAAGTCTTTCATTGTGATGGTTTATTGTTATGCATCTTGAAAGACAATACTAAGGTTGTGGTTTGGAATCCGTGTTCCGGGCAAACAAGGTGGATCGAGCCTAGTTATTCTCACCGGGGAACCAAGGGATATGCCATCGGATATGCGAGTAAGAAAGAACACATCTTGTCGTAGCCACAAAATCTTGAGCTTTGTAGATGAAGGCGTCATGTATGAAAGGTTCATGACATCGCGAACCTTTGCTTCACGCGGAACACGCTTGTTATGGTACGAAATTTACGATTTCGACTCTGATTTATGGACAACTCTTGATGTCCCTTCAGACTGGTTGATAACGTATTACCAGCATGGCGTTTCTCTCAAGGGAAACACTTCTCTGCTGCAAAAATTAACTCTTATGGAGAACTCGACAGTCACATAATCTGTTTTGATTTTACAAGCGCGAGATTTGGCCCGCTTATGCATCTGCCGTTTAGACCTAGACTTGATGATGACTATGTGAGTTTATCTTCCGTTAAAGATGAAAAGCTCGCGGTTTTACTAACACACATCGACGAAAATCCTTATGAGATGGAGATATGGATTACGACCAAGATTGAGGTCGATGAGGTGATGTGGAGCAAGTTCTTGACACTGGATACGGAACCTAAATATCCGATTTCATCGGCGAGTTTCTTGATTGACGAGGAAAAGAGAGTCGCCATGGGTTTTGATGATGACAATAAACTTTGCATCTTTGGAAAGGATGGATCCTTGAGAAATTTGGTTATTGGAGAAGGTGGTGACGAAAACTCAATGCATAGCACAAACCTGTGCTCTTATGTTCCAGGTTTAGCCCAAATCAAGCAAGTTGGAGAAGGGAAAAGGAAACAACTAAGCGACTTAGAAAAGCATCGATTTGATGAGATCAGGGCGAGGCTTGTCGCACTTGAAAACAGAGTTGAAGAGAGAGCCGCAAAGTACTCTGGAATGAGATGATTAATTAGTCTCAGTTTACTCTCCTCTTTGAAACAAAGATTACTCTATCATTAATTTGTTTCTTTCTTGGATTTTGCTTTTTGTTTTAAGGGTGAAATTTATTTCCTTTCTCACATACTGAGAAACTTATCAAATAAATTTACTTCTGAAAAGTGTCATAGTAACGATTTTCTATATTATTACTTGTTAAACAGATTAAAAGTGTTGCCTTGCTTAAGCTCCCTTGTTCGTAGTATACCAAAAATAGGCAAAAGCCGTAGATTTTGATGAAAATGAATAAGTAATAACCATTGTAACCAAACTATAAATGGGTGGGGATAAGATAGCTGGATATTTACTTATTACCCACACATGCTTCTCCTGTCTTTCTACAAGTAACGAGATAGTTTTACACACAAGTAACAACTCGGATGCCTAAAACTCATTAGCTTTCCTTCTTAGTTCATTTAACTCGTTCTCAATCTCAGAGTCCTTGAAAGGGTATCTCGTGCTTGCTGCAACCGCGCTTCTCCCCTCTGGAAGCTCTCCTTTCTGAGGATAATATGAGTTTCATGTATTACGAAGACACAGAATAAGGTAAACCAAACTGGTATTATAAACTTGAAGGAATATATAACATCACCAATGTATTACAAACCTTTGAGCTTCCAGACAATTCTTTCTTCAAGTTTGCAAGATCATCATCCACTGATGAAGTTTCCAGCATTTGAAACTGCAAATTCACAAAGAAGGACAAGTTATAAGAGAAATATTAAATGATGCAGCACATTGAAGAGAGAAAGGTTCTCTTCCTCATAGATAGACAACCGACCTTTCCCTCGAGTTCATCGGATCCAATCTGAGAAAGTGCATCTGCTTCAGACTCCATAGCCATCACTGTCACGCAATTTCTAGATTTTTAGCTTCTACCCAAGTATTTCACAACGAAATATTCCAACTTTGATACCAGTAACTCAGATATTTACAGAAAGAATAACGAGTATATTCCTAACATAAATCAACCCCTTCTTGAATACAAAAATAAGTTCATGGTTAAATTATCCAATGTCATTTCTCTTTCTCGGTACCTAAACAAGAATTGATTCAACCAAGTATATCCTTTCAATTAAGTAATCCTTTTCTCTAATATCCCGCTGCACACATTATATTAGTGTTGCACTGTTCTGCATGAGGTAACTACCACACTAATTATACACCCACGTTGCCCAGAATGTGAGGCACCATTTCTCATGTCACCCATTGCCTGAGAATCAAGTACTAGCTCACAGAGAGAAGGCAACATATCTTTGAAAAAATTGGACTCTCTACTCATTTTCAAAGACTGAATGGGTAAATTATTGTTTTTCTCCTAGCTGTACAAAGGAATAGTAGGACTTATTTATTTCAGTGGTGCATAGACAAGTTTGTACCTTTCTCCTCCATTTTCTCAAATGCTGAAAGAGCCCCACTTGTATTCACTGTCCCTATCATCTCTTGCACTTTGGTTGCAGTCCTAGCAGGAACAGAAAAACGGACGAGTTGGGACGATGTACAGATCGGGAAGAAGCATTTTATATGGGAAAAGTATCCATAAAAGATGTAAAGAAGGATTATAGGGAAATGCTACAAACTTAGCAGTGCGAGCACGTGCAAGGAGTGTATCTTTCTTGGCTTTTGCCTCTTGTATCTTGCTCTCCAAGAGCTGCAAAGAAAAACTTCGTCCTAAGCAAATTCAGAAAGTAAAAAGCAGTATTCTCTGCTATGGAAAAGGGAAAATTCCGACAAGTACAGATATAAATTTGCATTAGCTTCTACATTATGTCTATACAGATACAATTGTGCCTTGGCCACTAAAATGAACAGAAGACATATACTTATCATATAAATCTTAGACGGAGACATCATAAATCGACTATGATCCCTATCACTAAGCCATTGTAGTGTAATGGTGACATGAACAAAACCATGTATATACATTGACGAGAAATTCATTAATCATAGCCTAATGAATCCCAGAGTTTCTAGTAAGTCAAAATATATAGATAAAAATGATCACTAACCCTTGTATTTGAAACAAGATTGTCAACAACACCTTTTTGCTGATCTAGTTGAGTTTTCAGAGCAGTAGCATTGTCCTGTTAAGATAAAAAGTAAACAAATAAATTACTTCAATGCTAAGAGGTCTAAGACAATAATAATTTTTTGTAATGTGACTTTCAAAAGTTAAGAAATGTGTGCATCCGAGAGACTTCAATAGTTGTTGGAACAGAAGCATAAAATACAGATAATACCCATTATTGCCTTCAATTCTTTTGCCATTTGCAAAGGTTACACCAAAATAAACAACAACAAAAAAAACTGAAAAAGGGCCATACAGTCTGTTGCTCAAATAACAGTACATCGAAGTTAAAAGTCAACATCCTAATGTGTCGAAAACTCAGAAGTATTGTTTTCGGCTGTATCTGCAGTGCTACTTATCTCCAAATTCATAATTTTTTGACACTAAAAGAAAAAAATTCAACATCCTAATATGTCTAACCACAGAGAAATCATATTTTGTGCTGCATCCGTAGTGTTATATATGTCCAAATCTTTTTGTTCTGGCACTGAAACCACCTTAACAAACCTAGAGATCAGCCTTAAAGGGGTCGAAGTGTCAAACGATTAAGTACCATGCTTCTTTCATTTGTTAGACTAAGTTAAAAAACTAAGCACAGTTACGTACAGCAAAAGACTTTCGTCGTTTAAGGGCTTCACGTGCAAGATCCTCATCTCCTTTTGCAAGAGCAAGTTGTGCCCTCTTGTACCTGTTTGACCGTTTAACATATAAGAATAATCAGCCAAGTGAAGTTTTTAAGTAAGGAAGCAAGAGCCCAGGCTAAAACAAACATACCAATCATCAGAAGATTGCTTTGCAGCTTTATATCTGTTCTCCAACTGCTTTTGTGATGCTAAAACCTTCAGACACGTAGTAAATACACAAGTTAGCTAATCTCCAAATATATGAACTTTCAAAAATAGGGGCAGTGTAAGGCTGAAGAAGACAAACATCACAAAGGAACATGTATTAAGTTTGTTCAAATGTAACAAAACGTACCTGTGCAGTGGCTTGACGCATCTTTGTCAAATCACTGTTCATTTCAATAACAGTTTGCTCCAAGATTTTCTCCGGGTCTTCAAAGGAACTTATAAGTGCATTTGCATATGACTTCGCTTATTCAAAAGAAAACAAACACGAGATTCGATTAAGGAATATATAGGAGAGAAATGCACTGACTGTAAAGTGCAGAAATCGGCAAGGTTATAAGTACCTTGACCACTCTAGAAAATCGTTCAAAAAGATTCATCCTAGCACCAGCGCCGCCCACACCAAGACCATTGCACTTCAGTCTATTTGCACAAGCTAATCTCAGCTCGTTCACCCTTAGGGCTCCACCTTTATTAGAGAAACAACAGTCCTTTTGAGTGTAATACAATGAGCATACCAAAGTTCATGAGGACTTCAGTCCAACAACATAACTACAGATGAACAGCAAGACTAACACTTGCTGAAACAGTAAACGCATACTGAAATTATAGATACAGACCATGTCCTGCAATTCAACTTCAAGAATGAGAAAACTTATTTATCTTTTCTTTTCCCAAATTATATTGGGAAAGGGATGACTCTAATTGAGATATAATAAGAAATCAAGAAACAAAATCCTACAAGTCACGATCAATACCCATGAGTTCAAAATCAACTTCGATCACTCTCTGGCCAATCACGTTCACAATTATTTCAGAAGAAATTCTAGGTAGCTCACTATTTTCCTCCGGTTTTTCCGAGCAATAAACTAACGGGAAAGGTAATAAAATGAAAAGAAATCAAAACCCTGAGGCAATTAGAGAAGACGCACCGGAGTTTCCGAAGAAGGATGGTCTGAGGGGTAATACCCTGACCGTACAAGGACGATTAGAAGTGGAAGGGGACGAAGAGTGAGTAGGGCGGAGAGGAGGGAATAATCCGGCAACTGGTGAAGCCTTCAGAGCCATTTCAATGGCGGAAGAGAAGTTCCGGAAACGGGAGGGGATTGTGAATGGCGTCTCGGGTCGCTTCTGCTGATTGGAGGATGTTTTGTGGTGTCGGAGGCAACCGGATGTTGTTGTGCTTTTTCTTTTTTGCCCTTTATATTTTTGAGTAATTAGTCTATGAACTAAATGATTTCTCGAAATTTTTCCCTTCACAACAATATTTTCACGCCCTCAGGGTCACAGCTCTTTTCTTCTTTGATACTAAATCAGAATATATACAATGACTCCAAAAAACAACTAATAGTTAGGTAAACAAAGAAAACCAAGTTGTTAGGAGTGATACGGCCGAATGCGTATTTCGATGGGCACGTGAAAGAGAATCCAAGCGGCAACGAATAGTTTGCTTGATGTCCTAGTTGATGATGGTCTTAAGGATGCGGACTAGAGTCTCGTGTTCCTCTTTTTCCGTATCAGATAAATGGAGGCATGAAAGAGGAGTCTGAAGATGATTGAGACATTCTTATCTGGCGAAGGTGCGGAGCCAATCTAAACAAAGGAGAAGCGAGGTTGGTGGCATGGCAAAAGAAAGACCATATTGTTCTATTGTTGGGGAAGTCGAAAAACATGTAATGTCTTGATTCGTCATAGGAATCACACATCATGCACACCATAAAGACCTCAGTAAATGAGTATTCCTTTTGGTTTCGGATATGGAGTTTAGGATCCAATAATTATCAAAATTAACATTTGCACGTGGATTAAGAGTGGACTTCTCATCAGAGAACAAAAATCCCATCAATGAGCTTAATGATACTCTAGGACGATTATAAACTTCTGGAAGTCGATTGTTACCCAGTAGAACTTTCGGGTGCCATATTACCAATAACCTGATTGACTTGTCTTTCTCTCTCAGCACCAACTCAGGTTTCACTACCACCAGATATGTCACATTCTTTAATATATGTAATCTCATCCACAATACATCATTACATAATTCTCATTGTCTTCAAATTGTTCTTCTAATTAGATGCAAGTTCTATAACATCTTTTCTAGATAAAATTCACCAGTTCAGTACACCATCAATGCAAAAACATTATCTATTGTCCCTAGATATTTCAGTAAAAATGAGAGGTGCTTCTACTTCTAAAACGAACATACCTTTGTTAGACAACTTACATCTAATTTTAGATTTCTTGGACTTATGCTTCTTTTGAAAAAGAATCTACTTTTGATGATGTCGTTCTAGTTCAATAATTGTTTGACGCGTCGGCTTCATAAAAAAAATATATGAGTATTGAATAGGTCTAGACAAAATACTCAGATTTGAAAAACTAAACCAAAATCAATCCAAAAAAGGAAATACATGGTCAAATTGGACCCACTATCGAACTCGAAACGAACCGAAAAAATGAATAGTTCCCTTGAACCGGAAAAACGAATAGTTCCCTTGTATGTTTTAGTTTTTAAAAATTTAATAATATTTTCAGAAATTCTAGAACCAGGACTTGTTAAAGTTTTTAAATTATAAAGTCTATAATCACCAATCAATCATTCTATTCTATCATTGTACATTCATTCATTAAAATGCAATACCTTTGTCAATTGTTCCCAAAATGGGTCTTCTTTACTAATCTAAGCATTGGTTTAAACGAAAGAAAAAGCATTGGTTCGGAATAAATAAAACAAAATCTTTTTAGCAGTTTTCTTTTCGAATTTGAAACATCACATTTGGCAATTTGCTAAATCCGTCTTTGAAAACGCGTCTATGTGCTTTCTTTGCCGTTACTATCCTCCAGAATTTAATACACTAATTCAAAAAGAAAATCATAAAAAAAATTTAGCCCCGGAGATTTCTGGAGCGTGGCAATGGAATTAAGGAGGAGAAAGCTGTGCCTTGCGGTGGCAGTTTTCGGAATTGTGATGATCGAAATTGTGACATGCAATTTCGTGTTCAATGTACAACACAAGTTCGCAGGGAAGATGAAGAAGCTTGAGCACTTGAAGTCTCACGACACGCGCCGTCACTCTCGGATGCTCGCCTCCGTTGATCTCCCTCTCGGCGGAGACAGCCGCGTTGACTCTGTCGGGTTTTGTTCTTTTATCCCTCTCGTTCTAATCATTATCGCTCTAAACGCAGTTAGCAATTTTGAAAAACGATCGCTAAATTATATGATTACTATGGTCGTAAATTGTAGATTTTTCTTTCGTTGGTATGATTTAGGGTTTAACTTGTACATCGAACGACCTGAATGGTTGAATAATCCAACAGCGGAAACATTTGAATCCAATAGAATTCTCGCAAATGCTAAAGAGCTTTTCTTAGCTAACACAACTAAAGTAAATAGCGAAGTCACTTTTCCAAAATGTAAAAATGTGACAACTATGAATGTTCTAAATGGTAAAAGATAGTGGAATTGTCTTTTGGTGTGGTTCTTTATTAAGGAACATGAATAGATGTTTGTGGTGCATATGCATTTGAACTAAAGAGAACAAGGGATTTGAAAATTGGGCTCAAGTGTACTAATCAAATTACAATTTGCTTGATGTTTTTTTCTTCAGCTTATACTTCACTAGAATCAAACTTGGGTCGCCACCAAAGGAGTATCATGTTCAAGTCGATACAGGAAGTGATATACTATGGGTTAACTGCGTTCCGTGCCCAAAATGTCCCTCGAAAACTAATTTAGGCGTAATAATGCTTTCTCCTTCTTCGTACTTCCTTTTCTTGATATAAACTTAGTGTGTATAGTGGTTCATCTTTGTTTTTCATTTGGCCAAAGCAGTTCACTTTATCACTCTATGACTTAAATGCTTCAAACACTTCCAAGAGAGTTGAATGTGATGATGATTTTTGTTCTTTCATATCGCAATCGGAGAGCTGTCAACCGGCTGTTGGATGTAGCTATCACATTGTGTATGCGGATGAAAGCACAAGTGATGGGACCTTTATAAGAGACGCGTTAACACTAGAACAAGTCACCGGAGATCTTAAAACCGGACCACTTAGTCAAGAAATCGTATTCGGGTGTGGAAGTGATCAATCTGGACAACTTGGGAGTTCTGATTCAGCGGTTGATGGAGTTATGGGATTTGGACAATCAAGTACCTCTGTGCTTTCACAACTAGCTGCCACGGGAGACGCGAAGAGAGTATTTTCTCATTGTTTGGATAATATCAAAGGAGGTGGGATTTTTTCTGTTGGTGCAGTTGATTCTCCAACGGTTAAAACTACTCCTATGGTACCTAATCAGTACGTGATATATATGATACGTCTTCTCAAAAGTCATGATTATTATACCATCTTGAAATCTTGATTGATAATAATATGCTTTTGCTTACACAATTTCTAGGATGCATTACAATGTAATGTTGAAAGGAATGGATGTGGATGGTACTCCTCTTGATCTTCCACCAAGTCTTATTAAGAATGGAGGAACCATTGTTGATAGTGGTACAACTTTGGCTTACTTTCCAAAGCCTGTTTACGACTCCCTTATTGAAACGGTACCTTTTCTCAACTTCGGTGTTTATTTTCTAGTGTATGAAATCACAATCCTGACATGATTGTTTTTTTGGGTGTGTAGATTACTTCTCGTCAACCTGTAAAATTGCAAATAGAAGAAGAAACCTTTCAATGTTTCAGCTTTAGTGGAAAGTAAGACCAAGGGCTTACTACGAACCCATTCAGCTTTGTTTTATGCTAAAGGTAATCTTTCTTGCTTGTAACATCGCAGTCTTGATCAGTCATTTCCACCAGTGAATTTTCATTTTGAGGACTCTCTTGAGCTCACTGTTTATCCGCATGATTATCTTTGCGAGATTACCAACAACATTGTAAAAAAATTTCATTTGATAACAGAAAGACTTGTATTGCTTTGGTTGGCAAGCTGGTGCAATGACAACTGAGGAAAGATCAGAAGTTATTCTCTTGGGAGGTAAAAAAGTTCAAACTTTTTGATATTGCATGCATGAATCATTTGTGCTAAAGTAGCGTAATTGTAGATATGGTGCTTTCAAACAAGTTAGTAGTATATGATTTGGAGAACGAAGTTATTGGATGGACCGTTCATAACTGTAAGTTTCTCACTATCACCCAAAAAACAGCAAAACCAAAGCTTACTCTTTGTTCTTTCTTTATTCATACAAACAAAATGGGTTAATTTTCTGAAAGGTTCATCAAGCATCAAAGTGAAAGATGGATCAGGAGGAGTTTACACAGTCGGAGCAGACAATCTCTCATCAGCTCCTCCTTTGCCGATGATCGGAAAGCTTCTTACAATTTTGTCGATATTGATCGCTGTGTCTTTTACTTCATTAGCATAGCTTAATTAAGAGAGAAATTAATCTGATTTATATAATGTGCATTGTTTTGGTGATGATGAATGCTGTAAAGGGGATGAGTTATGTGGAAAAAAAAAGTATATCAATTGCACACACAAACACATCTCTTGATTCTTGTTCTGATTTTTTATACAGATCAGCATGTATGTATAGACATTTTACATATATGTAAACTAGATGGTGTTTTTCAAGAACTGTACAACAAAGTAGACAATGGCAAGAAACAGAGCAATCTGATATACATCTCTCTCGAAGCTATCGTCTCTTTGGAAAAACTGCATCACCAACAAAAACTAACACTCTCTTAGAATCGAGCCTTACGGGTTGAAGCAAGAATGTTGTTGTTAGAAACTGACCTTATTTGGATCGGTTGGATCTCGATATATCTCTGTGTCCTCTCTTCGAGTTGTGAAACTAGCGGTCAGGTCTTTTGTGGCATCCACCAAGTCTTTTGTTGATTCATTAGAAGCAAAGAGGCGACGAGATGTCCAGAAATAGGCTTGAGCTATAGGTGACGATGAAGATGAGTCCCAAGTCTCTTCATGTTCAATCACTTGGCCACTTATCTGGTTAAGAGTGAATTCAGATTTGACTTTGATGATCAGATCTCCACTTACAGCAGCAAGAATCGATTTGGGTTTTCCTTTAACTGTCCATCTTATACGCAAGACGCTTGTTGATAACATTACCATCTCTTGTATCGTCTACAAATAGAGAAGAAGGAGGAGACAATCACATTATACTTGTATTTAGAAAAAAATGCAAAAAGGAATATAGAAGGTTGAGAGGAGATTGAGATCTCACCACGGTGGGATTCTCTAATCCACTACTAATCCACATTGGTCTTTTATACTTGTCACGACCTGTAAAACTTCTAACCGTATCCTGCAATCACTATCGATCAAGATATGTGATAAATCATATAATCTTAAACCATGTACTCTGTAACGTAGAATGTGACGAGGAAAAGTGTACCGTATATTTAACGGAGACAGCGTAGCAAGCAAAGGCACGGTTTGTTTCCCTGAGTTCAAGAATGTCCCGAACAAGTTGTCTGGCTGTGGATTCAACCTGCGGGCTACTTGTGCACTCAAAATCATTGCATAATTCCCCAAAGTCAATCCTATCCACAAGCTTGTCTGCTTCTGTTTTATCAATGGATACTTCGGTTCTGCTCGAATTATTCGTAACTGAGAATCAAAGGACGGAGTATAGTCACATAGAGAAGATAAGGTTTAAGATAGAGTACACTGCGAAATATACAATCACAACTAGGGGATCGATGAACAAATCAATGAAAAAGCACAAGTACCATTCAACTAAAAACATCAATGAGTGAGGATTTAAAATCACATCACGTAAGAATAAAACAAGCACTCGTCCTGAACAATTCATAACGAAGCGTTTCTTACAACCATACAATTTTTTTAGAACCACCCAAAAGAAGGTGACGAGTTGAGAAACAGCTAGAAATGACTCCTAGAGTTCAGATCATAATTCAAAAGCGAAACGTAACGGAGACTCCAGAATAACCCAACGAATCAAAAGGAATAAGATAATAATACACAAGAGAAGAAAAGAGGTATGCCGCGAATTAGACAAGAGGAATGTACCTCGAGGAAGACGGTGGCGGATCTTAGAGGAAAGCCGAGAACGGCGAAGGAAGCGCCGGAGAATAGCGGCGGAGGGAGGAAGCGTCGGGAGGAGGAAGGACGATGTAGTCATCAGAATCTATTTCCATTGTGATCTCTGATTGTGTGGCCAAGGGATTAATCAATGTTCCGCCACTTTTTCATTTATTCCTTGCCAATTTTTTGTGGTTTTTATTTAAATAACGTTCTACTTTTGGATAAGGTTTTTCATTTTTTTACTATTTATTACATGTATATACTTGATTGTGTTTAGTAATTACTACACGAAGACACTAAAGATACTAGTAAATTTAGTTTAAAGTAAATCGTACAACATAGAGCCCAAATTCTTTCGTTTTCGAGCCTAATAAAATCTGAAACATAAACAAACAAACAATCCAAACTAAAGAAGTAATTATCCATTCAAAGACAAAAAAAAAAAAAAAACATCACACGAAATCCTAAACCCAACGAAGGAAATCAAAACCTTGAGGCATCTGGATTTCGTGCGACTTGTAAAAAAACAGTTGTCGAACTCATTACGAAAAACAAACATAGTGTTTTATTAGAAGAGAGTTCACAGAAGCAGCGTCTCTCCCGCTCACTCCTCTTCCTCAGCCTCTTCCAGCCAATTCACAAACGGCTCCAATCCCTTGACAAAAGTTTGCCTGCAAAACCAAACCATTCCATTAAGACTGAGACCGAGGGTGTGATTCTTATTTATAGAAACAACCTTCCTTTTTTCTGCAAATTAGTACCTGCCCTTAGGGTTGGTCCCTTTACGATACCAGTGGAGAATGGTGTCTTCAGCAAGCACATCAAGTTCATACAGAGACCTCACTACCTCTGGAAACACTTTCATCAGCTTTGCATCCTCATAGCATTGCATCTGTACTTTGTACATCAGTTCCATCTCCATCTTCCCACTGCTGCAGAACGTGTTCAGAAGCGGAGCCCATGTTTTCACCTATCACAACAACAACAATACCTTAGCTCACTACTCTTAAGACCAAAAACCTTCTAACCCTTACAAGAAAACACTTACTTGGCGTAATACAGCATTTGAGTTTTGCTGCTGGTTTTTCCCAGACCATTGAACAGCATCCATTATCCCATCCCAGATCACACGCACTACCTCTATCTCTGGCAGCTTTGCATCTTTCACCTGTTGCTTCACCGTCTCAATCACTTCATCTATGTTTATTTCCTCTGTCACTTGGCTCGTTAGCACTGCTTTGATTTCCTTCAGCTTCACCTCAAATATTTTCTTCTCATTGTACTCTACTAGAGCTGTCAACCCCGCCTTGCTTCAAATTCACAAGCAAAAAAATATACCACAAATATCAATCATAGATTTTTTTGTTAAAAAGAAAAGCAGAGAAAATAACACCACTCGTCAGATTCTTAAGGCAAGCTATAAGATAATATTAAGTATACAATGCCTCGACCATATGACCTTGGAATTGTTCAACTCAACAAACTATTGACAAGAAGTTAGCTATATAGAAGCGATTTCACTGGTCGAATCTTACCACTAGAGCATTCATAACAATGTTAAGTGACTAAAATTTTTTAGAGATATGCAGTGAATCAGACGAGCAAGGAAGCTGTGCTAGTGATTAAACAAAGCAGCGTAATAATATTGAATGCAGCAAACTTCAAGCAATAGAAACTCACGTGAAATGTTCAGCAAAGCTTTCAGTAGTTCGCTTTGTGGGTGGCAGGAAATCCAAGAGTCTGTCTTCCATTTTCCCACGCCTCAGAATAGCAATTAAGTCGTCAAGGCTGTTCTCAACCAAGTACTCATTGAAGAAGTCTGTTACAAATGTGAGCACTATCCCTTTGGCAACAAGATTGTCCTTAAGCAATGGCTGGAATACAGTCTCTGCGGGTAATCCTGAGAGCTTCTGGGAAAATGCCAGCGCTGTGAATATTGCAAGTTTCTTCCTCTCATTCTCCTCAAAAAGCTCCAGTGACTGCAAGAATCTCCGAGTAACATTTTCAAGGTTCTTTATAAGGAAGGGTTTCCTTCGCAGAATTTTCTGTATGTAGACAACTGATGGTAAAATAGCTTCACGCTTTGGTTCACAGTCGATTATGGAGTAAGGATGGCGTTCTCCTTCATCAGATTTCACTGTACCAGCTTGTGTACGTCCTCCAATGAAAACAACCTTCAATTACAAGAAATATTCATCAATTAAAAAACTCGGATAGACAAGCACAACAAAAAGTCACTCTATAAAAGAAAACAAAGACTAGTATCCCTTGAAACTGAAGAAAATCAAAACATCCACAAGATCGTGAAGAACATAACTCTCGAGAAAATCTACTATTGCACCATCTTCAGTGCATATATAAACTATATCTTACACATTGTGTGGAAGTGATTAGCAAGAAACGGACCCCAGTAGATAAACAAGCAATAGAAGAGAGCTGTGGCAAATCTAGGGAAAATTACCTCAAAGAAAATGTCACCGTATCTTGAGAAATTAAGATCTGATGACTCGATATTTTTGGCGACGAGTTCCTAAGACAAGCAAAAACAAAGTTATAAGTTAAGGTGCAAGAATTTTACAAGCAATTAGGACAGAAAACAAATACTTAAACACCGGAAAAGTACCAGATCACCAGCATTATCCAGATAAATCAGGACAACTGCATCAGAAAAAGCTGCAGGGTCCAGAGGTGCAGCGATATTCCTTTTGCGGGTCTTAATCCGCGTGCCTCTGCACATAAAAATGAATAGTTTATAACGGCATGCAGTTTCAAAGTTCAAATACGCTACATAATTACAGTTATTCTAAACTTTAACATTTTTTTGGATACTAACAATAGAAAGAAAGTACAGTTAGTTGAAAGGAGATGGAAAAACTTAAAAGAGTTAACTGGCAAGGTCAAGAGAAGACTTTCCACATTTCATATACAAATATCTTATTTCCTACCAACAGCAAAAAGTATGAAAAGCAATCAATGGCAGCTTGAAAATATCAGAAGTAAATCGGGTAAAATAATATCTAACCATAAACAGCAGAACATATTAAAGTTTCAACATAAATTGCAAAGCATAAAACTGACGGAAAGCTCAAATTACATTAAAGATGTGCGGAAAAGCTTTAAAATCAGTTGACCTAATGAATAGAATATATATTGAAATTACTTACCCGAGAGTGGGTTTCTCCTTCGAGCTGCAGGAAAAGAAACATAAAATAGATTAGCGACTTACAGAGAGACCGGAATAAGGAAGTAGCTAAGGCTTGACCAAAGACGAAAGTGACAAAAGAATTCTGAGAAGATTTTAACTTAGTTCAGTGACAAGGAAGTAAAATCTCTTCTTACGCCAGATAAAATATACATACATATATACTTTCTGTTTATAAAAAAACCTAGCGGCCAAAAATAGTCTCGTTCGATTGATCCGATATTTCAAGAGCCCTAAATTAATAGATAGCAGATACGTCTAATTCAATTAAGAACAGCGAATAGCCAGACGGATAGAAAACCATCGGAAGAGATTTCAAACGCAAAATCGAAGAAAGAAAACAGATCTTGGTACTCAGGACGACCTAATTGAAGAAACTTCGGCGAGAAATAGAATTGGAAATAGCAGATTCGTAATCATCGGAATCGCAACAAAAGATGCCCAAGAGGGTAAAAGCTTACCTCATAAACCAAGTTGTTGAGAAATCGAAGTAGAGATGAAACTATCGGATCAGAGAACTCGTAGAAGAAAACGAAATCGAATATCGAGAGAGATAGAGAGAGGAAGAGGGGAAATGGAAGCTAAAAGGAGCGATAGATAGGAAAATATGTCTAGTGACGAATATAACCCTAATGTCTCAAACCTATCTTAGTCGGTTAAGATCCGGTTTCTTGACATTTGATTAGACTTCTTTTTTTCTTCGTTTAACTTTACTTTCTTGAATTTTAACACATGCATCGATATTAATTTCTTGGGTTTTTTTTGGGATAAATTTTGTTGTTGATCGCAGAAGACCTTATTAACTTTTTGTTTGCTAATAAGAGGGGAATTAGAACAATTAAGAAGCAAAACCCAACTAGTAACAAGTAATCTTAAGGCTGTTGTTGATGCATCAAAACGTTTGAGCCACAGCGATCCGGAAGCATGAGACTAGTAGAAGATTTCGCGCACAATAAAACGTACGAAACAACCATATCATAGAGGCACAAAGGCAAGCAGGCTTTGGATTTTAAACCTTAAACAATAAAAACTAGACACTAGCATACCTCAACTTCGAAACTACGAAACAAAAAAAACCGATCACATTCAAACCGAGACTCCAAAAACCAATGATTTGTAGCATAAATGATTGGATCTTTCATAGGCCAGAAAAATAGTTTGGTCGGAGAAAACCGTCTCCCTCTATTTAAACCCGAAATTTTGAGATAAACCAAACTGACACACTCCAAAGCCATATTCATTTGTGAAGAGACGAAGCCGGAAGATGAAACAAATTTACGCTTGAGAAAACTTGGATAGAGGCAGCTAGACTTTGACTCCCGTTCAAGCCGAAAGTAGAGAGATTCTCCAATCGTTAAAACAAAGATCGGCCAATGAATGGTAGAGGAGGCTATCAATTTCACATAATCCGTGCATATGTTTGCCATTTGATAGAGAACCTCTACATTAAGCTCGTCGGGAAGACTCATGCCTTAGAAACCGCGACCATCACATAGCATATCACCGAATCATACCGCAATCAAGAGAACAAGCCGGCTCACACCCCTGAGATTTTAACATGGGCTACATGAATCGAGATCTAGTAGGAGAGAAGACAAATTTGAGACAATGTTTTTCGATGATGTTTTTCGGGGGGAGAGAGGATCTCCGATGTCCTATGTTGAAAACTCCTCCCTCGCCTTTCAAAACCATCACTGCCATGCTAGTTATCTCCACCACCAAATCGAGAGGAGACAAATTTGAGACAAACTATACCAATTGGAAGAGGTCACTTCCTATAAAGTATTTCCTTAACCATGGAAGACGTCTAGACTGGACTCAAGATCGGCTCTTCAACACCCACCAGGAGATACAAATTTGGACTGTAGAACCCATCTCTGATCCGTCTATTTTACATTATTCCCCAAAGTTAGAACCTAAACCGACATGTAATTCATTAAAGGGCACATAGTAATTAAGTAGCGCGAGGATGGATGTAGAGCCAAACTCACTTCTCAATTACTTATTAAGTCTTAACATAAACAAAAACAAAAATTACTTATTAGGTTGATGCTACTATAAAGCCATAGAGTGCCTTCAGAATGATAATACAAGTCCATGACATTCTCTAGACTGTATAGATTTACGTCAAACTCAATGCTCTTCTTCACCATTTTCTTCAGTCTTTTTCCTTTTCTCCTTCTCTGCCTCTGCCTTTTTTTCCTTTTTCCTCTTTTTCTCTTCCTCCTCTTCCCTCTTTTGTTTCGCCTCTTCCTCGACATTCCTCTTTGCTTCCTCCTTCTCTTCTTTCAACGCTTCGATCAAACGCTTCAAACAAGTCTCTGGTCCTTCCCCTTGTGATTTCGGCAACAAATTCTCCCCAACATCAGCTGGTGTCATCTTGATTTCTTCAACCTCAAGCAACCTCTTTATCTCCACAAATATCTCACTCTCCTCCACATCCAAGTAGTTCTTAGCCAACACCTTGAACGCTTCAAAAGAGCAATACGACATCTCTATATGCTTATCCATTCTTCCTTTCCGAATCAAAGCCGGATCTAGCTTATCCACAAAGTTTGTAGTGAACACAATGATCCTCTCTCCACCACAAGCTGACCATAACCCATCGATAAAATTCAGTAACCCTGATAGAGTAACTTTGCTCTCTTTATTATCACCTTCTGCTTTCATCATCTTTTTCTCAATCGCGTTTTTCTCGTCTCCATCTTCATCGTCCTCCTCCTCTTTCTTCTTCTTTCTCTGTCCCGTGAGATTAAGCGAACAATCGATATCTTCAATCACAATAATCGATTTCGCCGAAGTCTCTATCAATAACCTCCTCAGTTGTGTGTTATCCTTAACGGTTGTCAATTCAAGATCATAAACATCATACTCCAAGAAATTCGCCATAGCAGCGATCATGGTTGATTTCCCGGTCCCAGGTGGTCCAAACAAAAGATACCCTCGCTTCCACGCCTTCCCGATCTTCTTGTAATAATCTTTGCTCTGACTAAATTTGATCAGATCGCTTTTGATCTCTTCCTTCTTCTTATCCTCCATAGCTAGAGTATCAAACGTTGCTGGATGCTCAAACGTTACATGACTCCACTTTGTCTGATTTCCATGACTCTGCCCCGGAGTATTCGAATAAAGCTTCCTCTCTCTGTTCTTCAGCTCTATCGTCTTCCCTTCCCTCATAACATGCTCAAGGTACCTCTCTATGATTACTTCCCGGTCACGTCTGTGGAATCTCAACATGTAATATCTCTTCTCATCAGCTTCAGGATAAAACGAGAACGATTGCCTCCTACTACCTTCTTTCTTCGACTGCCACCAAACCCTAACGTCCTCGAAATCGTCGGTGATCTCTTCCATATCATCCATGCTAAGAACAAGAGACTTGCTTCCTTTGATGGTGTTGGCCTTTAGCTTCTTGGCTCGAGCAGAGGAATCTTTGCTGAGATAACTCTGAATCCCTAAATAGGCCTCGCTTCGCTTAAAATGCTCTCCGCTGTATTCATGGAATGATATTTGGATGTAAGGGTAGAAGCGACCATAGAGTCTCCGAAAAAATGGCTCCAAGTGATCTCCCAAGTGAGGGAAACATTGTTTGAAGATTGTGTATATAAACATTAGAGTTGCTAGAGCAGAGCCTGTGTTAGTCCACAGCTGACCCATCGTCGCCATTTTTTATTTTAAGACAGTTTTTTTTTGTTTGGGAAGCGGTTTCTTGTTTTGTAAGAAAGGTTTGAGTTGAGATTTTGATGAGAGAGGAAGGTTGATGTTGGGGAAGAAGATGATGGTTCGAGAACACAAGAGCTAAATGTATATTTTTATGTCTGTACCTATATAATAAATTATTAATAAACATATATAATGGAAAAGAAACATTATATTATTAGTTTTGATTAGTGCGTATGCGCATGGGATTGAATCACTTGGAAACTACTTGGAAGTCACCTAATGACGAGACTATGTGGAAAAAAACACAACAAAACAAAAAATCAAATTGAAATTCTTTACAAAACCTACAACTTTATAAACGGAGACTCCCCATCTTAAAATAAATTTAAAAATTAAACATTATGAAAGCAAACAACGAAACCTTAAAATTATCTACACATAAGTAACTCATAAGAAGTTTAAGGTTTAGAAGTAAAAAACGCTAATTATCATCTATTAACGTCTATTTTTACTAAAAGATTATTCATTTTGGTACATGAAAATAACTTTCTCCCATTCAAAACTTGAGAATTTTGGTGAACAAAATGACATAGAAAAATAAATTAATAAAACAGATTTGCTGACGTCTTGTCGTTTTGTCATAGTGTGTATTAAGTTTCCGTCTCTCTGATGGATGACAACTATATTATTATTATTTGTTAACTTTATACAGCCGTGGGATAGAGGCAATTGAGGAGTGGTTAGGTACTTAAGAGATTGTTTATAATATTTCGATCTGATATAAAATTGTTTTAAATAGTTCTACTTTCATTTTTATTTTAAGATTGGTTTAATCCAGTTTTTGATTTGATTCCGTTTGATTTGATTGTCATGATTGATTGTGTTCAGTAGTCCTTATGATAGACATATGTATGATGGACATTGTTTTTGTCTTATTTAAACCCAATAGAAAAAAGCTCAAAGGAAGAGTTGTAGTAGTGCTCCAGGCCCAAATAAAAGTGTTTGCCATAAAACAAAGGGGTTCATATTCTAATTTCAATCTAGTTGATTTAACTAAGGTTTGATTTGGTAACTAATTTGATTTAGTTAACCCCAATTTGAATTTCAAACCCAACCCTTAAACCGATAATTAAGAAATATTAACTTTGGCATTCTTAATAAATTATCTCACTCCAAATTTGGTATGTTAATGTTTTGTACGTTATCTAGAACTTGATGATTTTAGTGAAATAAGTTATTTTTACAATAATTTTGGTGGAACATTTGAATAAACATGAAATGGTACAAGCATCAATTGAAAAAAGTAACAACCCTGATATTTTTGCCTACAATTTTGATATAATCCAAACATATATATGTATGTATTTATACACAAAACATATGCATTACTTAAGCAAAAGTTGAGTATTTAGAAAAAAAAAAATTCTCTTTTTTTTTTGACAAAAAAGAAGAAGTGTCTCTAGTTCTTTCAACAAAAGGAATTAATAACTAATTGTTTGAATGAGTGCAAAACTTGCACAAAGAAAATGTCAAGTAAATAAGATGAATCTACATTATTTACTTGTGAAAACAATATTCATAATTTTAAAATTACAATTAAATTATCGTAATAAATAAATGAAAATAACAAATTAGACTATGAATTAAGAAGTTTAGAGTTTAGAATAACTTGTAGGTAAACGACAATAACTTTTTTTTATCACTATAAAATCGTAAATTATTATATTATATTTTGAAACTCTTAGAAGTGTTTTTTTATGTTTTACTTAGTATAAAGATTTTTCTTTGCAATAGATGAAATCTAAAATTTTAATATATTATAGTGGATTTTTTTTGTTTATGTGGTGAGAAGACGAAGAAAAAAGAAGATATAGGTAGAATAAAAAAAAAACTGTAAACACTAAGATTGACAATGATTAAAGTCCTAAAAGAACTGAAATCAGAAGCAGCGTCAATAGCATCTTACAAATGTTGTCTAAGAAAGCTTTGATTGCAGAGACAGTTGTGAGAAGAAGAGCAATAAAAGGTTTGGTGATTATCATGATTCATAAGTTACTATTTTTAAGCAAAAACGAATCTTTATATCTTTGTATAATATATATGCATAGTATATCTTATTTTCATGTCTAAAATGGAAGTAATTGCTAATATTTTCTTAAATGAAATTTTTGAAGTATCAATCATCTTAAATGATTTTTTTAAAAGTAACAATTACTCTAATATAATTTATGCAAAAGTATATATATATATATATATATAGGTTGTTTAATATTTTACAAAGATTCCATTTTTAAATTGATTAGATCTTAGATAATATGGGTATTTTTTTAATAAAACAAATAAAATATATCTGGGTATTTTACAGATTGAGAAGTTCTTAGCTAAAATATTTAAGAAAAAATTAATAAAATATTGTGGGTTTCACGTAAATAATTAAGAAACAGGTTCCTAAGAGCATCATTAGTGGGGTGTTCTCATTAGTATGTTCTCATAATAAAAAAATTACAAAATAATAAAATAATAATTTTTAAAAAACAATTCATAGAATATGTTCTCGTTTTAGAACTTGAACACCCTAAGAACACCAAATAACACTTGTTAACACATTATTTCTTTAATTATGTTTTAAAATTAAAATTTAAATAAATAATAAAATTAAGTTTAAATATTATTATTATATTAGATAAGAACATTTGTTACCAATGATATTCTAAAATACTTAAATAAGAATCGGTCCTTACACTATTCACGTGATGTGGCGCGCCACGATTAGTCCGTTTATTTTTTAATTATTTTTTTTTCTACTTAAAAAACTAATAAAAAGATATTATACTTTTTTTAAGAATTCTATCCTAAAATTTGATGGAGATGCTCTTAATAATAATAATAATACACATAAAAGAAAATGTACAGTGTGTAGTAAGAGATTACATAACGCATTGAATTTCTTAATGGAAAGAAAAATAGCGAAAACATGGTTAAATGCTTTTTGTACAATGACAGATCCTTCTTTTCAGAACTCAGATCATATGAGATTTCCAAAATATCTGAATCTCTTATTACGAATTTTTCAAACGAACACTTTTTGTGTGTTTTTTGTTTGTTTAGACGAGAATGCCCACAAGGTGCTCGACGGAATTCCCGAATGCTCAAACAAATATATTTTTCTCCCAAGCCCTTGTCACGTGGCTCTCACGTGATAAAGTCACCTTCTTCGATGATGCCTTGCCGTTATTTTCGCTTTTCTCTCCACCCATTGATTGATTTTCCCGCTTCTCTACTCTGTTTTCCCTCGAGACCAAGAAAGCTCAAGAACCTTGAGAATCGTCGCTGCTGCTTATTCTCTTCCCCAACGTGGAGTCTCCTGCCATGGAAGGCGGTAAGGACAAGGAGAAATTTGAACCTGCCGACAATTACTTCCGTCAAGGGGATCACATCAAGGCCTTGGAGATAATTGAAGATTCGATTCTGGTCCATGGGAAGGACAAGGTCTTTGGAATGCTTAATTTCCTACAAGGTACTATCTTCAAGGACCTAGCGAAAAGAGCAGAGAACGATGATGTGAAGTTCGCCTTCTTGCTGGGTTCTGTAGAATGCTTTTCGGAAAATCCAGGCTTCTCATCGTTTTGTGCGGAATCTCTATTCAATTTGGGTACACAGCTTGGATCATCGTTATATTACGAGGAATCCATGGCTAAAGGAACCGAGTACTTATCTGTTTTTGATTCTTTTAAGGAATTGACTTCGAAAGAGAAGGATAGTCAAATGGATATCATGAGTTTACTCAAAGATGCAGAGTCAAGGATCGCTGCTGCCAAGAATCGAGTTGGTTCTTGTATGGAAAAATGTGAACCAGAAGTTAAGGAGTCAAAGGAAAACGAAGAGACGATGAGTGACACTGATCTGGTTAAAAGATTGAGGTCGTATTGGGTGGGTTTGGATGTTAAGACCAAAAGGAACCTATTGAAAGTAAGCACTGCAGAACTTAGAGAATATGTCGAGAGATTATATGGTGGAGAGGGACGAGATGCTTTGGAGACATTTCTCGATGCTGCAAGGGAAAGCGATAAATGGAGATTCTGGATGTGTCGAATATGTTCACAGAAGTTCTCTACTTGTGAAGAATGTAAGAGTCATCTTGAACATGAACATTCTGCAGAATTGGAACCCTCTTCGACGAAGGCTATGGTCCAGAAGATAGGTAAAGTGTGGGGTCGTAAGATATCAGTTGAAGGTTGGAATCCAGTGGATGCAGTAGCTGCTGTTGAATGATTAAAGACCGGCTTGAAGATGTGAAAGGGTTTGTATATGGGAATGGATGGTCCACAGAGTGGCCTTTAGCTGTGGATCCAGAGCGCAGTGATCTACTCCAGAAAATTCGATTGCTACTTGTGTCGTTTCATGACCGTAAAATTCTCTTCTGTAGCATTCGAGACTGGGTGATGCATTTTGTAGTCATGCATCTTGAAAAACTTGAAGTTTCCAGAAAAACTCTTGTGGATTGTCACCTAGTGAAAACACCTCAGAGTACCTGTTTTCTGGAGTGTCCTGAACTCAATGAGATCCTCAACTTTCTAAGAAACATCAAGTGTGAAAGGGATGATGGTACAGATCTGGTTTGCAGAGCAGTGGACAATTTCTGTGGTGACACTCGTGTTAAAGAAAGGATCGACTTTGACCCTCATTTTTCACTTCTGCTTCTCGACAAGAGACTGCTGCAATGTAAGATCACTCAATTCGATGATGGAGGGAATATCAATGTTGTTGATCCCGATGTTCATTACGCCAAGGCACATGCTCAGGGAGATGATATCGTGTCCTGGTTAACTGGTGACTCTGCAGGAGATGAGGGGTTTCGATTTCCCAAACCTATCAGGACACACAATCTTGATATTTGGGTGGCTGTTCTGAGAGCCGTACAGTTCACGTGTCGAACTTTGGGACCCCATTATGAAAATAAATTGCTGTTTGTTGATTATGATGCAGCCCTTTCTTATGCCCAGAAGTTGTGTATTAACGAAGATGAGAGGAGAATGAACCTTGAGGAAAATCAATGGAACAGATATGCATCTCTTCTGCACGATAGGTGTAAAGAGTATTTAACGACAGATGCCGCAGATTCTCAAACTGTAAACGTATTCTTGTGTGCAGTACGAGATGTTCTCGGAGGAGCATTGTATCCAACCTTTGATTTACCCGATTATGACAATTTCGTGGGTGTTATTGGCAAGCCTGAAAATCTCAGTGATGATACAGTGTTGAAGTCCATAGACCTTCTGAAATTAGATGTCACCAAAAAGGTTCATTTCTCATCTGGTTTTCAATCAACAATGGGATAACATAAAATTATTATCTTAAAGTGTCTATTGATTTGCAGGTCGCTCTAATCGATTCAGAGATTGTGCTGATTGAGAATTCAAGGAGTAATTTGCTGAAAGAACTCACCAGACTTTCTGTCTTTGACTACCGCTCTTACATCCTTCGACCTCTGAAAGAATTCTTGCTGGTTGGTTTAATGCAGAGAGCTTTCATCTTCCCACTAATTTGGTCTTTCACTTGTTCCTTATATTATATTTGATGTATCTTCTTCTAGGAAAAGTTAGATGGAATTGTAGATATCGAGTCCAAGGCCAAGGTAGCTGCACAACTATTATCCGAGGAGAAGAAGCCCGGGTCAAAGAAGAAAAAATCTCAAAGCAAAAAGGTTTTTGAAGTTCTAAATTCTCTATTTGCTTCTCTGAATTTTGGGGTACTCAGTTATTAGAATGAATGGTCTTCATGGCGTTACAGAAAACTTCAACGAGCATGTCGAACAGTAATCCCCCTGATCAAAATGTCGAACAGTAAGTACCTCTCCTCTATATAAGAAATTTGGTTTCTGAAGATTCTTTTCGCAAGTTGATGAACTATCTATAAATATTCTCTGAAGAAATTGTTTCTTACATATGTCCAGTGAATCATCTGTCAGCTTTGAAGCTGGAGTTACTTCTCCATCACTAAAACCGCCGAAAGAAGGTTCTATGGAACCAGAAATTTCATCCAACACTGAGAATCAAGAGGAAGCTACTAAAGGTGACCCTGGTTGTAAAAGAGCTTCTCAATTGGCGAGTATTCTAAACTAGTTTGTTATGAGATGCATAATTCTTATTTCTTTCATTTGCCATCATCAAGATATGCAAAACGTGCCGGGAGAAGATTCCCAGTCGGAATATTTGGATTTAGCACTTGGAGGAGCTGCGGCAAGATACAATTCAGCTCTTCACATGACGGTGAAGGTAGTAAAGCAGTTACCAACGAAAACAAGATTCAAAACCTAATAAACTCTTATCTTCTGATTCAGCTCATTCTATATCTCTTTACTTCCTTATTCTCTTTGATAATTAACAAAACATTTGATACTGCAGGCCCTCATGAACATTACAGTTCTTAAAGAGGATTTGAGGCACAGTGGGCAAAACCTGGTACCACAAGTTCCTTGTGCGCTACGAAATTTCTTCAATACTTTTGTGTCAAATGAGATAAAAACAGAGGGAGTCTACACTACCCTCCTGGCCAACTTACTTGCTTCCCTAGAAGAAGTTCATCCCATGGTTTGTGTGGATAAATATAAGTTTCTTATTGCTTTACTAAATACGCTGGATTGTTGTCTTAAATGTCATTCTGTTTTTGAAAATATTTTCAGTCAAATGTTGCTGCTCAGGTAGTCGTTGATGTCCTTGAGTTCTGGCATTACTGGAAAAGTCCAAAAAAAGAAAGTTTGGTAACTCGCCTTTTTACGTTGGAGGAATATGAAAGAATGAGTTGTAGAAGATGCAGAAGGGAACCAAATTATCCAGAGCAGAGCTCTTATGGCATTGCTATAGCTGGAGATTCAATCAGAGAAGGTAATGTTTAATTGATTTCCCTCTTTGTGTTTACTACAAAAACTGGTACTAGCCCTTTTTTACAAAGTTGTTATGTGGTTATATATAAATATATGCAGTGCGCTTTTGGGGATATGAAGTTTGTGGACATTCTTAAGCTGATCCGCGTGGAAGAGAAAAGGTTATGTGACGTTAAAACAGGAGGTTGTGGAAAGACAAACTTTGTTTATCACGTTATAAGTAACTGCCCACCTATCTTCACAATCGGTAAGTTTTGATCTTATGATTGTGAGGGATCTTATGTAGTCATTTAATTTATTGTGTAATGATGATGAAACAATGTTGGTGTTTTGTTGGAATTTAGTGTTGGAATGGGAGAAGAAAGAAACAGAAGAAGATATAGCAGAGACAACAAAGGCGTTGGAGTGGGAGATAGATATGAGCAGGCTATATGAAGGCTTAGCACCAAACACTAACTACCGCCTTGTGTCAATGGTAAATTGTGAAACGAATGTTTTGTGCTATTTGGTCTTGTGTATATTTCTTTGTCACAGTGTCTCAGAAAATGGGATGTGATGTAGGTTGGTTGTGGTGAAGAAGAAGAACAGCTTTAACAAAATCGGTAAGAAAAAACAGTTTGCCTTTGTCTTAGTTGAATTGAGTTGATGAACTTTGATGGGTGAGACGTATATTGATTGATAAGTGTTGTGATGCCATTAGGTTGTTGGTAAGTGGAAGGATGTGGCCAGTTTCTGTGGAGAAAGAAAGGTTCGGCCAGAGATTCTGTTCTGCGAAGCTGTTCAATGGCCAAACAAGGGACAAAGATTGTAGCAATATGAATTCTGATAATACAGACAAAGGTTGAGAAGAAACGGCAGGATTAGTGACTTTGAAAAGAACTGGGTTAGCATAGCTATGGTACTTCAACTTTTGTTAGATTAAACACTGAAAGTAGTGGTTTCAAGAACACTGTGTAGTTTAGCATGTTAAACTAAAAACAAAGAATCGATGTGAAGAGCTGAATTGTATCTCGCCAAGCTAGATGGGACCCATTTCTCTTTGATTTTTTTTTAATTAATAAGAGGAAAGATGGATTGGAAACTGAAAAGTACAACCCTAGGGATTAGTTTTACAATCAACGAGCTCAGCTCTGATTTAGCACCGAGGAGTATTCATGGTAATCTCATCCCTCCAGGTTGGACCATTAAATACTCTTTCAAGGCAAATACTTACCTGTTTGCTATGCTCGACATGGAAAAAGAACCATAATCGTTGCTCAAACTTAACAGAGAAATTTGAACCTTTCCCTCTTCCCTATCAGCTTGATTCTTGTTGTGCTCGTGGTCTATCCATTGTTAGAGATGAGAAACTTTCCGTGCTACTTACTAGAGTGCCAACAATTCAAGACTGAAATATGGGATCACCCAATCTTAGCATTGGATTTGGGGCGAACGCTGGAGGCAAAAGGAAAAGAGAGTTCACCTCCTCTAACATGTCATCTCTTTTTTTCAACACTTTATTGGATTTAACACTAAAAGTTGTGGTTTCAACAACACTCAGTATGATACTATGATTTGTCTAGATATAAAAAAAATACTTTTCTCGGATCAATATAGTCTCTCCCTTAGAAACTACATTCCTTCATCTACACAAAAGTCCTTGAGTTAACAAAACCCACAAACAGACTTTATAATAATCTTCACTTCAACATTAGTGCAACTCGAGAGCCTTGTTCTTCTTCATTTGATCTGATCATCATTTTTCCTCAAAATCGACATCGATGATTTGAGACTTAGATGGCTTTTTAGAGTTGCCCTTGTTGTTGTTGCCCTCTCTTGAGAAGAAGTCGCCTTGTGGCTGCCACACTATGTTCCCACATCCCTCGCATCTGATGACTTGGCTCTTGTATCCTATGAACTGCCTCTTACACGCCGGACATTCTCCCTGTGCAACATCAAACATTTGTAGCAGAGCTTGAACGATTAATATCCTAAATTGAAGAAAGTAGTCGAAAGACCTGAGTTTTTATTAGCTAAATACCTTGATGACAAAGTTGTTGGCCACTGCACCAATGAGAAGGGGACCAGCAATGGGAAGAACCCAAGTCGCGACTATTATCACTCGGAACAGCCATCCAGAGAGCGCAAACCAAAGAAAGAAAATAGTCTGAAAGTGAAATCAAAGCATATCTAAGATTAAACTAATGAACTCTATCCAGTAGGATGTATAATCACACAAGTCATCAAAATAAATGTCCTTTTCTAAGTTGAGCTACTCAATAAAACCCATGGACTGATATTATATTTTCCTTCCTGGTTCTTTTGGTACAGCAAATATAAATTGGAGCAGTGCTCATATGACTGATAAATCAACATCACAAGAATACTTTTGGTTTTCATAGTCCAAAGGTCAGACTGTCTTCTACATTTTCAACTCCACCTCAATCATTAGCAGAGTAAAAGCAAGAGAAAATAACAATGTGCTACTTACAGCAAAACTTCCACCGAGGGGTGTATTCAAGAAATCACTGAATTGCTTCCTATACTGTAAACAAAAGACACAGGGAAAGTATCAGCACAAGCAAGAGTCATGTAATATCATTCATCAACTATTTCCTATCACAGGACAGATAATAATGCATAAGAATTGCAAATCAAATGTAGTGGTAACAACATATTCTACAATGAACCTAGATGAATTGCAAATCAAATGTCATTTAGCATAGATGACAGAATTGTAAACCAGTCGCAAAAATTCAGTTCATTTCTTTCTCAATTCTCACTATTCACTTCAAGCTCAAATAGAAATCTTAATTCTTCCCTTGCATATGCTTCGTTAACATGTTAGCAGAATCTAGCTGAAGTAGTCTATTAAAGGGACTCTCTTTGAAGTCACTACTAGTATTAACCATTTCCAGATTCTCTACTAATTAGCAGGAGCAATTGAAATCACAGGAAAAACGCACCTTAGGGAAATTTCGACTCAAATCGACGGAGAAGCTCCGGACGCGGGGGCTAATCCCAAACTCGCGATCAATCTCACGAGCACGGTCACCGGCGGAACTTGCGGCGGAACTAAAGCGCCGAGAAACGTCGTACTGGCGGTCGATTCGCTCGGCGGTCTTCTTGGCCTCAAAGACGAATTGCTCGAACCCATCGTTGGCTGTCCGCCACGCGTCTCTCCAAGCCTTCCCGGACCTAACGTTATCAGCGAAGCGGTCGAAGTCACCGCGCTGGAAGGCCTTCACCTGTAAGAAAGGGGCGGCGCGTGAGGAGTACGTGCGAAGGCGTAAGTGCGGGTGCGGATAAGGCGTGGTGAATCTGGGTGGAGCGGAAGTCCAAATGAAGTCGCAAGCCTTCATGATAGTTGAAAGACCATGAGATTCCGCAGAGCGATTTAGGATGACGAAGAGGAGAAACTTTTTTGTTGGTTACTCTCCGCCGTGGAGAAGAAGACGCAGGAAAGCTGAAGACGCAACTCACCCAATATGAAGATGTGCGGTGATAAATTGAAAACACTTTTATTTTTAGACTTAACACTCCGAACAATACATATATCGATCCGTCACGGCCGGTTTGATTATTAATTTTCCTTCCGGTCGGTTTAATTAGCTGTAGCAAAAATGAAATGTTCCTTTTTCTGTGGTTTGAAAAATACTGGTGGTCGGCAACCAAAAAAAAAAAGCAAAGAAAAATATTGTGGATGACTGACCGGCATGAGTGACCGGTTTAATTTAGTCTTGGTTTGCTATAAAAAGGTTTGAAACTAGTCGAATTTGGTTCCGGCTGGTTTAATTTAGATGTGAGTCATGTGACAAAATGACATGTTCCCTTTTTTGTAGTATGGGAAATAAATAGCACAATACTATATGATTGGCCGAAATTAATGGCATGAGCAACAGACAAACCACAAATGTCTGGGTTTGCTTGCTCGATTAGAAGATTTGAAGCCGGTGGAGTTTAGAAAACATGTAAACTTTATTTGATCAATTTAGAAGATAATTTACTACGTGTTCTGTGATCAACCAGTTTGGATAAACAAGTTGTGCGTTCAAACAAGTCTAATTTTCTAGTAAATACTTGCTAGCTTTAAGATCGACAGAGTGTTTATTACCCGTTCTTAGTCTAATTTTTAGATGATGGGTGTCGTGATTGATTCAATATTTGAAACAAATCTATATGGATAGGCACATATTAAATCATATAGTCATAGATTCATATTACTCGTTCTCAATACTACTCCAACAAAATTCGGATCCATCACCAATCCCGGCTCTCAATGATCTTAACCCTAGAATGCCCAAGGTTCTCTTCTTGCTGCGTATTCGAAAGTATTCTGATCCAATACAAATTGACTTGACATGTCGAGAAGAGTTTGACCGAAAGTCCATTCACAAACTCAAAGTCCAAATCTCAAAGAAGGTGACAAACCTAGCAATTTTAACTAGGTCCAAAAGGCAATAGTGTGTAAGAAAATATTTCTAAACATTATTCCATTTTTGTCCATAGTAAAAAGAAAGGAGCTTTGGAAAAATACAACGTGAATCGATGTAATTAAATGGTCATCTTAATTCGAACCAACAAAATACGATGAATGAAATCAAAAAGCATTTATAATGGTTAAGAGCTCTTTCTCCTGGTAACATAGTTGATTAGTGCATCGTTGAGTTGATTTGTACATTGAGTTTAAATTTTAATAAATCAAAGTTTACGAACAAAACTCAGTTCTCCAATCTAGTCAAATATTTGAAAGAGGGTGGAGAAGAAGTGGAAAGAAAAAGGAAAAGCCACGTTGCGACACAAAACCATGCAATGTCCAGTTTCTGTCTTGTCGACGCGTGTCACTGTCTTTCTTTGTGTTTTTCTTCGACTTGTCTACACAGAGGTTTCTCTCTCTCTCTTTCCGGCTTGTCATTACTCCCTCCTACTTGCTGCTGAATCTGCCATGAGTTATTCGCTTAGGAAGTTCCTCCAGCCTAAACAGGTTTGTTCTTTATTGTTAAGTAGACCTTGTCCATCTCAAATCACTGGGACTTTTCATCCAGATAAAGTCTTTTTCAGATATAGTTTCTTAATTTTGTTGCATGAAGTTTACTTTTCTCTTTTCTTCCGACATGTGTTTCTTCGTTAACTCCAATAATGAAAATTATGGAATAAGATAATGAAATTGAGAAATGTTTGGTTACTATTTTGTTCCTATGAAAAATGGATGTCTTTTATTATCTCCCTTTTGAGCTAAGAACAGACCCTTTTCAACTTCTTGGCAGGATTAAAGATACAACACCATGAGTGTAACAATGGAGGAATATCATCAGTTAAATGAGAGTGAAGGCCAAGTTAGTTGGATTTGGAGTAAGGCAGTAAGTGTTGGGAAGAAGGTTCTTGCAGCTGGTGTTGTAGTTTCTACAGCACCACTCCTTGTTCCTCCATTTATCGTTGCCTCTACCATCGCCTTGCTCTCCTCGGTTCCTTTTTGTTTCTTCTTAGCAAACTATGCTTGTACTCAAAAGGTCATGCGTAGTCTTCTTCCTGATACTGAAGAAGAAAACGGTGAAACTGAGAAAGATGAATCTGGATTTGAGCACATAAAGCTTGGCTATGGTGAAGGCTTCAGGAATGAAGCTGATGCGGATGAACCTTTGATGGCTTTAAGCGAACCGATTCCAGTTCAGTTTGAGGAAAGTGAGATAGGTAACGAAGAGATGGCGAAAGAGACAACGAGATTGATAGAGAAGATTAGGGACGAGGGTAGAACTGACAGAGAATTACAAGATGGTGAAAAGTCGGATAATGCCAAGTCAGAGAAGAAGGTTCAAGATCAGCCTGGAAAGCAGGAAACGTCTGAGACTGGGCATAAAGGTTGTTCATGATGACTATGTAAGTGTTATCTTGCGAGGCAGATAACTTACCGATGGATGTTTATGCGTTTTTTCAGGAGAAAGTGGAGCCACGACAACTGAAACTTTGACGGGCAAGGATGAGGAAACATCTTCGAATGAGGTTAAGACTTATTCCTATATATCATCTTGATTTGTTTTGGATGTTGAGTATCATGCATGGTATTGTTATGCTTGATATATGAACTTAGCTCATAAGTTGGGTCCACTGGTGTTAAGAGTCCTTAATATGTGAAATCTCCACTGACTTAGTGTCAGTAGTTTTAGTTAACTGACTGAAATTATGTTAAAAGCCATTCTCTGATTTGTTGACTGATAATGGTTCAGCCGATAGACCAAGCTAGTGAGGCACGTGGAACCGGGGAAGACAAACGAAAAAACACAACTAAGAAAAAGAGGAAAACCGGGCGTGCAGGTAACCGGTTTTACTCAATACATCTAAAATGTCTTAGTTAGGACGAGTTGAATGCATCATAGCTTCAAAGAACATAGTCCTGATTCTAAAGCTAGTTTCAAAATCACTGAACCAAACCAAATATGTTTGCAGGTGTACAGTGAGGAGCAAATATGGGAGAAGATGGAGGCGTTGAGGAAAGTAGTAGGATATAGTGTAGCAAGGAGTGCCACGTATGCAGAGGAGTTGAAGGCTCTTTATGTTTTCACCGGTGTGGTGGAGCCTCCTCACTCAAGCTTGAATCCTCACGAAATTGCTCAAGTTACTGTTAGACTTCGCTTCCTTATGTCTGTTATTGGAATAAACTGAGTTTACGTGTGTACTAAAAAGTTCGAGGACTCTGTTCTGAAAACGTGTTGTGTGTAAATCTAAACTCTGTTTGTCTTTTTGTTGTTGACTTTTGGTCCCTATTGTTAGTTTTGAATGTTTTCTAGTTTACTCCAATTGGATTATTTCTAATTTACAGAGGTATTTACTATTGAAAGTGTGAGCACTATTATAACCTTTAGCAGAATTTTGTGCATAAAAACTGAAGTAAACTAAACATCTATACCAAGTACATTTTTTATAATACTTTTACACATAGCCAACGAACCAAAGAATTGAACCGAATTGGACTAGGGAACTATTTTCCAGAAACTAAGAAACCCAATATCCGAACCGCACTATACCGGGAACCAAATGTCCAGGCCTAAGCGTAGGAATCAAATAACTGGAGAGACTCAGAAGTGATCCTTTCTGCTACTGACAAGATCGCTGACCAGCTCATTCTCATCTTCACATTGTTCCAGCAGATGTTTGTAAGCTGGATTGTGATCCACTACTACTCTTAAAATCTTTGCAGCCTCATGGCTTTGTCCTTCTTTGTACAAAGCGCTGCAATAACCAAGCAATCCAAACCTTTTATTTTCACGCTGCTCACAATTAAGTAGTATACACTGCTCAAGCCCAATCTTTATACCCTGCTCATCTATCCCTTAAACTCTGTATTGTGACGGTTCTTCTATAAAAGTAGTACCTTGAAAGAAGAAGCAATGTCTCAAAGTAATTCTCTTTGCTTTTAGGATCTCCGGGTTCTTTAAGTTTCGCTACTCGTTCCAAATGCGTGATTCCGCTTTTCATATTCCCCTGCCATGTAGAACGCTGGTAAGGTAAGACACAAAACGTCGAGCTTGAAATCGACTTCCCAACCAATTCACGAATAAAACTCATTCTGCGAAGTAATACAAGGTGACTGGGATTGCAGAATATAAAAAACAGTACTATGATCTTAATATGGGCACGTAGGAACTAAACATAGGATCATGCTAACAAGTGACATCATCATTTCCAAAGATAATGATTTGAACCTGCTGTACGTATGCAGCACCAGCCCATTGAGATGCAAGCATTAAAAGTTCAACATCCTCAGCATCAGTTGCATCCTCATCAAGGAGCTGAGAAAGATACAAAAGATTATTGCTGCTAAGTAAAAGAATCCCCAAGACTACAGCAAAGACCAATAGGTAGAAAGACAGGAAAGAGAAATGGACTGGAGTATTCTAACCTTTGAAATAGCAAGCTCTAAATATTTAGTAGCTTCTGACAACTGCGTCTTCTGCAACAAAGCCTGCCCCATGAGAACCAAACCTCTTACATATCCAGGATCCTTTTCAAGAGCTAATCTGAAAAACAATGCAGTGAACATGGATTAGTAGATTTAGGTAAAGAATTGTAAGGGGACTAAGAGGAACGTCTTTGGTAAATACACACCGAAGCAATTGAATGGATGTTTCTTTATCACCTTTTGACAAGACCTGAACTGAAAGCTGAGACCAAACCTCATTTAAGACAAAAATGAAACATACAAGTTGACATAATCGGTGTATTCATTCTTTTACTACTTACAGAAAGAAGTTCTTCTGGTGTTAAGCTCTGTAGAGAAACGGTCTGCTCGTTGAAGTCAGAGTCCACATACTTAATTACAGATTCGCTGATCTCTACGGGAGACTCAGCGCTTGGAGAGCCCCCTTGACTTAGTAAACCAAGTTTTGCTGCTACCACAGGGTGCTTGAGAGATAATTGCTGCAGGTATGAAATTTCTCGCTGAGGAACTCATATACTATAAATGAATTACTGGGTGCAGCCACTAGTAGAATCTTTTAACATTTGAATCTATTATACTTAAGAAATGCAGTCACTAAACACATCTCATCAGCACAGTTGCATCAATACTGCCACGGCCAAGTACCTATCAGTCCATTTTAACATTTTCATTTGTTGTTCATCTTCAGTTGCAGAAAACAGCATAATAAGCATGAGAAAAAGACAGAAAAAAAATCAAGTTTTTTTCGATTCTCATTGTAACCGAAAGAAAATTACCATTCCCAAATCCTCAAAACTGACAAAGAGAATATAGCTATACCTGAAATATATTTACTGAGCTGTTGGTTACCCAATAGACAAGACTTCCCTGTATAAAGAGAATTAATGTCAGAATAATTACATGACTTAGGCAAGAGTAAACGATATATTATTAGCTGCAGAAAGAGATGGAAGAAACTAATTACCTGTGGAATAGCATAGCCAACAAAAAACAGTGGAATACTTAAGATCTCCAAATATATCTTGTAATACTGCAACACACAGAAAAAAACAAGATAAGTAACATCACTAACAATACAATATATTTTCATGGTATAAAAAGAATTGGTGGTCCAAGCAAACAAAACAAAATTATGGAAAACGTAAGTAACCAAAGCAGCAAATAAGACTTGTTCAACTCACTCTCATGAGCATCCCGGTCAAGCCGGTAGTTTGACGAACTGTGGATGAATCAAAAGAAATCTGGAAAAAGGATTTAAAAAGTTAGAAGTATACATTTATAATATACTGGCACTTACCTGCCATTTGAATACTCTATGGTAACAATAATGCAGAGTAAAACAAATAAATTTTCAAGAGTATCAAACATAATATTGATCCCAAAGACTGATTTGAGCTCCAAATATTTGAAAAACCTGAATATTAATGTAATGGAAGGCAGCAATTAAAATTGGAAAGACTGGTCCAAAAGCGCCACCAGGAAAAGCACTCAGATTCTGGAACCATAAGGCACCACCCTGCAAGATAGCGGCTCAGTCTGAGAAGCAACATCAGGGAATATTAGATATGCGTAATTCAATCAGAAACAAAACCACCAGGGAAACTGCTAGTGTACCACATGACAAGGTAAACGATTTTTAATCAAACTTTGTGAGTATACAAGTCACTGTTATGCAGTCTAAACTTACAGAATCAAATCCAGGATGACCATCCAGTGACATCTTCCGGATGCTAGCCATCAACAAGAAGAAGCACGGGAGCTGCAGATGATAAAAGTCAAAGGGTAAGTGAGAACGAATATGATGAAAACATGTGTATTATATAAAGAAAGCCAGGTTAAATTCACATAAAAAAGATTCATTTATGGTGGTACTAAACAGATACACAAGAAACATGTGCAATATGGATCTTACTGCACAAGGGTCAACTATAATCCTAAAGAGATGAGTTGCAAACAGAAAGGATTTTGGCTGTGCTTCGCTGCATATAACTTTCTGGCTAGTGTTTGGTATTAGTACTAAAGCCGACTGTAGAAAATATCATGATCAAAGATGTTTTACCTGGACTGATAAGTATGGGAAGAACCACAAAAAGGAAGGGCATCCAATCGCTCGACTTTCTTTAAGAAAATGAGAAAATTGGTCAATAGATCCTCTTAATGTTGGAGTCTCTGGGATCGGCATAGGCACTGTGACAAAATAAACACTAGGATTGGCTTCTAACGCAGAATCGATCACATAGTATGCAATATGATTAACACTAGCTAGTGCAATGTCTATCAACTATAGTTGCCCATGTAAACCAATTTCATGGCAAAAATTCCTAATTGATTACTGGTTCTAGTTCAATAATCAGAAACGGAGACAATGATGTCTAGCATTCAAGATGTTAACTTCTTGTGCATAATGGTAATCCACGCCTAATCAGCTAACAATTTCCGTTTGATGTTTGAAATGGCTTGTGCCATGAAAACTATATCTAGTAAGAAAGCTCTGAACTTTACTCTCAATTCTATGTGTCATTGGTCGCTAAACTGCAAACTAGATAAATAATTGAGGTAGAAAGTAGCTCCCAGGAACAAGAAAGTGAGTGAGCGAGACATAAAAGCACTAACACTGAGGCAATAACTCGGAAATCCTCTTCAATTTCTTGAGTTGCAGTATGAGTAAAGGCAACAAAGCTAATCTGACAGCAACAGTTGACGATGCAATAATCATCCACCAAGGCAACCCTGTAAACTGATGGAGCCCGTCGAGACCATGAACGATGGCGAGAACCGGCAAAGAATAATCATCGCTGGGGATTACTTGAGATACGATGTTTAGAATTGGAAATTCTTGTCCAGACTCGGAAGCGCCGGGAGCAGAAGAGTAAAATCGCCGGAGGGAGGAGAAACACAGCGGGGCAGATGAAAGCGATTGGGTTGGGGACGGCGAGGAGAGAGGTTCGGCGGTGAGGGAGGGAGGGTGGGAGAAGAATATGAGAGGGAGAGTAGAGAAACGGTGGCGCGTTGGAGAGAGAGAGGAGGCGCGTCGTAAACAAGTCCAGACGGCCATCTACGAGTCGTCAATAAGGTTTTTGACAAGTTGGGGTTGAAGATGTGAGAGTAGAAAGGCTAGAAGAAGCAATGGTCATGGCGGCGCATTGCTCCGGACGTGGGTCTGTTAATTTGAAAAGCCAGACTGATCCCGTGGAAGTGGAAACCTCCACAAGCTTTGTTCTCCTCACTGTCCAAATGTCCGACTTATGTTGACTTTTCAACTCGATTTGCTACCATGTTTTGCTCAGAATTTTATCGGAGGCGTGGGGGTTCGGAAAATTTCGGTTTGATTCGGTATGGAATGTCGAAATTTCAAATTGTTCGGTTTAGGTTAAGATATCAGAATGTAATGTCCCTGAGGCTCTCTCGTCCTTTAGTTCCTCTGGTTTGATCTCAAAGCTAAAATAGATTGCATTAGGCCCTTCAGGCATGAACCCCCTTTCCCTCCATTTACACACACCCACCACTATTCACCTCTGCTTCCATACCCAAACTCCCTCACGCGCCGCCTCTCCGTCCGTTTTACGCGCTACCTCTCTGTCCGGTTCCCGCGCCCCCTCGCTGGAAGACTCACAGTCGATCAAAACCCAAACTCTAGAGGTCCTAGAATGGCGCGCTCTCTGCAATCAGCTCTCTCCCTTCGCCTCCACGACTATGGGCCTCTCCGCCACCAAAAAAGCCGAAATTCCGATGGGAAATTCGCCGGAAGAGAGCAGGAGCCTCCTCGACGAGACGGCAGCTGCGTTGGCTGCCATGGAGGTGATGGAATCTCAGCGCTTGGGTTTGTCTAAGATCCTAGACTTATCTGAAATCGTGGAGCGTGCTAGGGCTGGTGAATTGCTCACCGTTGGAATGCTCCGGGATGTTCGCAACACGTTAATTGCGGCCAACTCAGTGTATGAGAAATTACGAGAAGCCGCCACTAGCGATAAACGGTATCTCCTCTTATCTATCCTCTTATTTTCCATGCTTTGATACACAGAATTTGATTACTTCTACCCTAATTTTCCAAATAAACAAAGAATTCTCAGTTAGAATTTGCTAATGGTTATAGGTTTACACTCATCTTGTAGGGTTACTCCCCTTGTAGATATACTTAAAGGGTGTGATTTCAACAATGCACTGGAGCAGAAGATTGATTTTTGTATCGACTGCAGCATCCACAAGATTCTTGACAGAGCTAGTGAAGATATGGAGATGATAAGATCTGAACGGAGGAGAAACATGGAGTATTTAAAATCTCTTTTGAAAGATATATCAAATAGGATATTTCAGGCTGGAGGAATTGAGAATCCTTTGATAACAGAGCGCAGATTCAGGAACTGCGTGTCTATTAAAGCTACACACAAAAGTTTGCTTCCAGGTGGTGTCGTTTTAGGTTTTAGTAACTCAAGAGCAACATGCTATATGGAACCAAAAGAGGCAGTGGAACTTAATAACATGGAAGTGAGGCACGCGTACTATGAGAGAGCTGAGGAAAAGGCTATTTTAAGCATTTTAACATCTGAAGTGTCAGAAGCTGGGATGGGGTTATTGCGTTTGTTAGATAAGATACAAGAACTTGACATTGCTTTTGCAAGAGCATCACATGCTAAATGGATCAATGGTGTCTATCCCAAAATAACTTCAGAGGACACTAAAACACTGGACTTGAGTGGAGACCATGAATCTTTATCTGTAGACATTGATTCTGTGCAGCACCCGTTACTTCTTGGATCCGTTTTAGGCAGCCAAGAAGATGGAAATACTTTCCCTGTGCCAGTAGACATTAAAGTTGAACGCAGAAGCAAAGTAGTCGTTATCTCCGGTCCAAATACAGGAGGGAAGACCGCTTTGTTAAAGACATTGGGATTAATTTCTCTTATGTCCAAGTCAGGGATGTATTTGCCAGCTAAGAACTCCCCAAGGTTGCCTTGGTTTGATCTTATTCTGGCTGACATCGGAGATTCCCAGGTACTACTTATGAATTCCTGCTTTCTCTGTTCAAAATCTATAGCTTACAAACTTTTATTTGCAGTCTTTGGAGGAAAGTCTCTCAACGTTCAGTGGCCATATCTCAAGAATATGCCAGATACTTAACATCGCTTCCAAGAATTCGCTTGTCCTACTAGACGAACTCTGCAGTGGAACTGATCCGTCAGAAGGGGTTGCACTTGCTACCAGTATCCTACAGTATATGAAAAACCGTGTTAATGTGGCTGTTGTAACCACACATTACGGTGACTTAAGTCGCTTGAAGGATAATGAACCTCTATTCCAAAATGCTGCAATGGAGTTCTCACTGGAAACTTTGTTACCTACATTTCGAGTACTATGGGGAAGTACTGGTGAATCAAATGCGCTGAAAGTAGCTAAGTCAATTGGTTTCAATAGAAGAATACTTGAGTTTGCACATGATTGGGTGGAGAAATTAAATCCAGAGTTGGAAGTAGAGCGGAAAGGCTCGCTCTTTCAGTCCCTTGCGGAGGAAAGGGATAAGCTCAATCTACAGGCGACCACGATTGCAGCTTTTCATAGAGACTTAATGAACCTTTACAACGAGGTATGGTTTTGTTTTTTGTTTTTCATCTCTTGTAATATTGTTTGTTTCTGCTGCTGATTTTGCCTCGCGTTTGTTATCCTGAAGCTCGCGCATGAATCGCATGATCTTGTTAAACGTGAGAAGGCTCTTCTGAAGAAAGAAACTCAAAAGGTACAAGAAGATCTAAACACGGCTAAGTCAAAGATGCAGAAACTGGTGGATGAATTCGAAAGTCAACTAGAAATCACTCAACCTGATCAATACAATGCCTTAATTGTTAAAACCGAAGAGGCAGTTGCAGAGATTTTTGAAGCTTACTGTCCTAACGATCTTGTATCCATGGAAGAAACGTATAGTGATTACTTACCGAAAGAGGGTGAAAAGGTTCTTGTGACTGGACTGGGAGGTAAGGTAGGTACGGTGGTTGAAGAACCTGGAGATGATGAGACAGTTCTAGTACAACATGGTAAATTAAGAGTACGCTTAAAGAGAAAAGACATAAAGCCCCTTCCTCCTAGCATAACCACTCAAACTTCTAATCGTCCTCTACAAACAAAGAGACAGGTAAACATCATTTTCTGATTTCAAGTCTTTTCAGGTCCCAAGTCTTGCATTATCTAATTATGAAACCTAACCATTTTGTTACCTCATAATAAATACTTATGGTGGCACAGGTAAGCATGAAAGAGCTAGGCAGTGTGTTGCAGATGGAGAGCGAAATCGAGCCAGCGAAGGTGCAAACGTCAAGGAACACGTTGGATCTAAGAGGGATGCGGGCGGAAGAAGCGATTCACCAGCTAGACATGGCGATAGCGGGAAGAGAATCTGGTTCGATACTATTTATCATTCATGGAATGGGGATGGGTGTTATAAAGGAACTGGTGCGTGAGAGGTTAAGCAAGAACAGTCGTGTGTCAAGGTATGAGCAGGCGAATCCTACGAACCATGGATGTACAGTTGCTTACATTAAGTGACAGTATCTCTTAAACCACTGTCTCTCTGTAATTGGAAAGTGTGTTATTATTGATTCTAACAACTACAAGATTCGATAGTGAATCAACATTCAAGTGTATAAGTTTATTTATTGATTTTGTTTGTACTGAAGAGAAATGTCAAGTTTACGTAAAAGCCAACAATTCAGGCAAATCGTTTGATTGGTGATAAAGGGGTACGACGTGGACGTCAGGAGCCCATGGAACACCCTTTCCGGAGATATACGATTGTGTGGCTTTCACTCTCTTGCACAGTCATGACTATGGCCTATGGCTAAATTGATACAGGAATTTTATATACATACTTTACGTTACAATTCTGTAATTATGATGTTGTTTCTCAAACTTCGAGGCCCAATGAACTAACAATTAGAGATTGACAGATTTCAAGTATAAGATAAATATAGATGGAAGAAAGTAGTATGTACAGACCGACCTTAGCTCAGTTGGTAGAGCGGAAGACTGTAGTAGTTGCTGTGATCTTTAGGTCGCTGGTTCGATTCCGGCAGGTCGGATTTTTAGTAAATTAATTTTTTATCAACAAAAAGAAAATAAGGACACAAGTCGTCCTTTTCTTTTATGGACCATGTGATATCTACATGTTTATTTTTATTAACTGGCCTTTCATCTTAATATCGCATTTGGATACAGTTTTTTTCTTTGAGTTTTAAATATTATGAATGCATTTTATCTTAAAATTATTAAAAACGAATTATCCTTTTCATAAACTTTAGTGATCAAGCTCTTAATTTAAATCTAAAAATAATAAAATTGGGGAATCCCATACTAAAGGGTAAGACAAATTTCCTCTGCTTCATAAAAATCCAGATTTTTTTTATAGCTGAAAATGTTTACGGGTGGCCAAAAATGATTGAAATCACAGTGGAATGATTCGAACTATTCAACTTTTGGACCACCACCATTTGGTTAATTAAGGTTAGATAAAGAAAATCACTAAAAAAAAAGATTACATCGTTGTGTTACATTTATAGTATTAATAATCAATTACAAGTTATAACTTATGATAACAAAGTAAATGGAACAACATATTTGAATAAATATATAAAACTAGTTTGGTAAACTTCCTTAGTTATTATTAATTATTATTATAGATATAAAACAAGAAAGTAAAACTTGTTATATACCCTATTTATTTTTGTGGCAACAGAATTGGAAAACCAATTAAAAAAAAAAAAAGAGATTTAAAGTAAAAAAAAAAACTGACAAGATAGAAGGAGAGGGACATGCAAGAGTATAAACCAAAAATGAAACCTACCAAACGATCCTCCATTCCTCCTCTAACAGCCATTCCCTCTACCTACCCCAATTTTCTTTCCTTCCTTCTTCTCCTCCCCACTTATTTATTTCTTTTCCTCACACCTACACACACCAACATTTATTCATATATACTTTGCTTATATTGAATTGATTTCCAAAAACAGACAACTTTATACAAATCCTCAAAAATATTTTTGAAAAACACACATAATCTTCTCCAAATAATATACGAGACTACAAAATGACCACTGCAGCTTTACAAGAACTCCAGATTCATACACCAGTCGATCCTTCTCCGGCCGTCGTCTCCGGCGATGCGCCTCCTACGCCTCGCATTTTCCGCTCGAAGCTTCCTGACATCTACATTCCCAACCACCTCCCTCTCCACGCTTACTGCTTCGAAAAGCTCTCCTCTATCTCTGACAAGCCATGTCTCATCGTGGGGTCCTCAGGAAAGAGCTACACCTACGGCGAGACGCACAACCTCTGCCGGAGAGTCGCTGCCGGATTGTATAAGATGGGAATTAGAAAAGGTGACGTCATCATGATCCTCCTCCAAAACTCAGCCGAATTCGTCTTCTCCTTCATGGGAGCCTCCATGATCGGAGCCGTTGCCACCACGGCGAACCCTTTCTACACTTCTCAGGAGATTTACAAACAGCTCAAATCTTCCGGAGCCAAACTCATCATCACTCACTCTCACTACGTCGACAAGTTGAAAAACATTGAAGAAATCGACATCGGAAAAGACCTCACTGTGATCACAACAGATGAAAATCCTACACCGGAGAATTGCCTCCCTTTCTCCACACTCACGGACGAGACCAACAACATACCAGAATCAGAATCCGTCGATGTCGGCGGTGATGACGCGGCGGCGCTTCCTTTCTCATCCGGGACAACGGGCTTACCAAAAGGAGTTGTTTTAACACACAAGAGCCTCATCACTAGCGTTGCACAACAAGTCGACGGAGAAAACCCAAATCTCTACCTAAAACCAGACGACGTCGTACTCTGCGTTTTACCTCTTTTCCACATCTACTCTCTCAATAGCGTCCTCCTCAATTCAATCCGATCCGGTGCGACGGTTCTTCTGATGCACAAATTCGAGATCGGAGCTTTGTTGGATTTGATTCAGAGACATAGAGTGACGATGGCGGCGCTTGTTCCACCGCTCGTGATCGCTCTTGCTAAAAACCCTGCTGTGAACTCTTACGATCTCTCCTCTGTTCGCTTGGTTCTCTCCGGTGCAGCTCCTTTAGGCAAAGATCTCCAAGATAGTCTCCGTCACCGTCTCCCTCAGGCCGTGCTTGGTCAGGTCCGTCCTAATTCTTCTATTCCTTCTCTTTTCAAACTCTTCACTCCTTAATTTTATATTTTCAACCCTACTAATTTCGCGGGAACCACCTCACTATGAATCATTTTAAAACATCTCACAAATATATGTATATATATATATATATTGATACTTAACCGAACAAATATTCTAAGCTGATTCGCCATTTTCTACTAGTTTTTAATAAAAATGGATAATTTGGCTAATTAATTAAAACATTTTGAATAATTTTTTTAAATGACTAAATATTTTTGAAATAAAAGAAAAGAAAGAAGAGTGGAATGCACGGGAAGAGAGTGAAGAGTGAGTTGCGTCTGACTCTTCGGAATAATTCCGGTTACGTCTGCCCTCATGCTAATTTCGCATTGCCTTTTTACTATTCTTTTTCTTTTAATTAACTATTTATTTATTTGTTTATTATAAAATAGATGTAGTTTAGGTTTAGTCAAAGGTAGGAAACTAAACATACGGATGTGATTTAGGTCGCCGCTCTAATGGTTACTGCATCCAACTCATTGAAATCAATTCGACTTTATTTATTTGTTTTTGTTGCGTTAGTATTTATTACGAACTTTTCCAAATGTCCTGTTCTTTATTTTTACTCTTTTTATTGACTTCCCTTTCAAAGTATTTTCTAAATTGTTTCTTTTTTCCAATAGTTATAGTCAAAAAATTTCTACACAAATGAATTTTACTACTTTTAAAGAACCGTCCAAACAAATTTTCTCACTAAGAGTTTTTCTCCTCGAAATATTGATGTATACTATCAGAGTTCATTAAACTTCAAAAGCAACAATGTTATGCATATTTATTTTTTGCCAACTACTTAATTAATTGGTTAAATAGAGAAGAAAGTGGATATGCGGACTTGGTCACTTTTTCTAACACACACATATAAATATATATACACATATATATATATATATCAAATAAAATAAAATAGATATGGTCAAGAAATGATATAATTAACTATTTTAATTGGAGCAAAATAGTTAATTTCTGTAAATCAACACGTTAATGCCAAAAATGTAAGATGAATTTGTAAATGTGAAAAACAGGGATATGGAATGACGGAGGCAGGACCAGTGTTGTCAATGAGTCTTGGGTTCGCTAAAGAACCAATCCCGACAAAATCAGGCTCGTGTGGGACTGTGGTGAGAAACGCAGAGCTGAAAGTGGTTCACCTTGAGACACGTCTCTCTCTTGGCTACAACCAACCTGGTGAGATTTGTATCCGCGGTCAACAAATCATGAAAGGTTCGTTTCTCTTTTGTTTTCTATCTCTTTTGTTTTTTGGGAGATAAATTATACACTCTTTCAATTAGATAGACGACATAAGAAATATTTTCAGCTTTATAACTCGACTATAATTGATCAGAGAATTCTATTTAGGAAGACTTTTAAGTTCAGTTGTAGTTGTAGGACCTTTGCTAAAGAGTACTTTTTGGTGATCTTAGAAAACAATTTTTTCATATATAATATTTTTGGATATTCCTCAAATTTTTATTTGGCGAGCTTAAGAGACAGCACATTTAATTTGTAGAAAAAATTGGGAAATAAAAATGTTGAATTGTCTAAACATAAAATACAACCTGTTTATTAATAAGGTAATTAGCATCACATTTACATTTGTACCACATGCATTTTATTCATGATGTACATATATCGCCACGTCACTTACATATACACACACGAGACACGACAAGTGTTTACAATATATATTTTCCTAGAAAATAAATCTTGGGGGTTCAAATTGCGATACGTACGAAGGATTCGAGGGATCTATATACCTAATTTAAGGTTGACTACCACACACATGCATTATATTTATGCTGTACATATATCGTCACGTCACTTACATATACACACACGAGACACGACATGTGTTTACAATACTTGTTTTCCTAGAAAATAAATTTTGGGGGTTCAAATTGTGAAGCGTACGAAAGATTCGAGGGATACCTAATTTAAGGTTGACTATCAAAGAAAGTGTTATAATCTTTTGTATTTAAACTTTTTTGGGACACAGAGTACTTGAACGATCCAGAAGCCACGACAGCAACAATAGATGAGGAAGGTTGGCTTCACACAGGAGACATTGGGTATGTGGATGAAGATGATGAGATCTTTATTGTTGATAGACTCAAAGAGGTCATCAAGTTCAAAGGCTTTCAGGCAAGAAATATAGAATATCAATGAAATTTAAGTATAAGTTCATTTTGGAGACTAGTCTGATTATAAAATGCGAAAGAACAGGTGCCTCCGGCTGAACTAGAAGCTTTGCTCATCAATCACCATTCAGTTGCGGATGCTGCTGTTGTTCCGTAAGTAGCATATGCATGAGTCCTATTAGTGTAAAACGACATCGTTTTCCTTAGTACTATCTTGGGCATGTGTGATGCAGGCAAAACGATGAAGTTGCCGGAGAAGTTCCCGTGGCTTTCGTGGTGCGATCCAATGGAAACGACATCACAGAGGAAGATATAAAAGAATATATTGCTAAACAGGTACAAATAATTTACTTGCTCATTTCTTTTTAGTTTTTAAGTGTTCTCTTTATTGATACAAGTGCAAAATATGATAATGAATAAATAACTGATGATGCACGTGCTTGGATTTGTAGGTGGTGTTCTACAAGAGATTGCATAAGGTGTTCTTTGTAACTTCCATTCCCAAATCTCCTTCCGGAAAAATTCTGAGAAAGGATCTCAAAGCCAAACTTTGTTGAATGTCATGTTTTTTTCCATTCATGATTCAAACGTTCTTTTGTATCCATAATACTCGGTGTGTGTCTTTTTAGATCCTTTGTCTTATAAGGTGATGGAAACCAAGATTGTTAAGAAAATGAACTATCTTGGATTAGTTTATTTCAGTGATTATTTTTTTCACAAGGAAAACTAGAAATTAAAGAGAAAAGAAAAGAACATAAACTAATCTATAAACTGAATAAAAGAAATGAAATAACGTTTTAAGAGATGGGCTACAGATGATGATGATATTTAAGAAAATGGCAATAAATCTATCGTCTTAAAAACCAGTATGGCTGGACTTTTATGGCTAAGAGCAGGACATACTTTGTGCTCATTTCGTACTGGTTTAGATGTGTAGGTATGTATAACATATAGCTCAATTCTCTGCCTAAATGCCAACAATCGCTGGCCCGGTGTAGATGGTTTAGATGACAAGAATTGAAGGCTCGAGATCAAAAACTTGTCCACATTTCGGCAGCTAAAGTATAAAAGCAAACAACAAGACTCATATATTAGAGGATTTGCCAATCTGAGTCTTAACTAAAAAATCAACAAGCACCAAAAGTCTTGAAAGTTTATTGAAACATATGCTATATTGTAATATGGAAATTCTGTGTTCATTTGTGTCAAGATCTTGCAGGAGACTTACTTTTTCTTTTCTTATCTCATCCTCATATTCCATCTTGGAACACGTTTCCCCAGCAGAGGCCGCTCTGCTGCTGTATGAACCTCTCTGCAGATTATTAGTTTTTCTTTTACTTCAGACAGCCTCATTTTGCTGGTTTTCAGGGTATTCAGTCTTTTCACTTCCTCTTGAGACTATGAACAAACGATTACAATTAGGAAAAATTTAGATACTAGCTGACCGAGACATATCAGAACTGATGAATATGATATGTTACTAAGGACGCATTACCTCCCGGACAATCTCCAGACCGAGGGATCCTTTTCTCAAGGCATCATCAGCTTTAACAGAGCGTAAACTACTGATATGGTTAAATCTTCTCCTCTCATCCACAGGTGTTCCCATTAGCTTCCACATCTTATGCATGGTTCTTACATAACCTTGTACCTGGAATGAATATGAATCTTAACTTGTCAATCCGTAACTAGCCATGGTTTGCTTAACGTGTGCATATATATAAATATAGGACCACCTTTGCATAGCAAAGTTGCTGCAGATGTGCTCTAAGTTCATCCAGCTTTGTTTGTGTCAAGTCGCTTTCATCAATTTCAGGACCACAGCTATAAGAAGAGACCTCTGCTATTTCCGTCAGTGTCTTAGAGATTTCTTTGCATCTTAGATCTTTTTTCGTCAGCAGATCATATAGTACAGTCTTTACAGTGGATATCTGATCCGTTAAAGACCCTTCTTTCTTCTCAAAACAGAAATACTAACACACATAAGGAAAAATCTTGAATGATCTCATATGAAACAAACTTGTAGTGATGCTAAGAGTACCATACCATTGAAAAAGAAACTTGTTCACCAAGTGCAGACATGAGAATGGCAATTTCGGCTTCAGCATCAGCTAACAAACGCTGTAACTCAGCTCTGTACTTCCGAGATTCCTCAACCTTTTTGTTGTATAAATATATACATTCCCGCTCAAATTTTAGCAGCATCTTGTCTCTCGAAATGGAACTTCCCCCAATCTCGTCCCATATTATCTACATCAAAACAACAACAAAAAGTTGTGGTACTGGTAAATATAAAGACATTCTGCTCAAGCACAGTACAAAGAAAAAAACAACGGGAACATTCAGTAATCAGTATAAATGCTCAATTCTACAAAACAAGACATCCTTACCAGTCACCAGTAGCATAATCTTAATCCTGTATTCGATTATTTGATTAGATATGAGCTATCTAGCAAGAAAGCTTACTCAAAAACTAGTAAGAATAACGAGCCTAAGTGCCCAAATAAGAAATCCAATCCGAGAAAAATTACAGAACAATTCTTTCACAGAAAAAACTTAAGGAAAGGATATAGTCGACCTCGTATGAATATGATTCGGCAATTCAAAATCAAAATTCATTGCAACTAATATGAAAGCATCAAAAGTAAAAAAGCTGACCTCGAATTGAATCTAACAGACAGTTACTAGAAGCATGAACCCTAGGAAAACAAATTTAATATTCAACTGTGTTCCCGGGACTGATCAAGGAATCATCAGAAAAGCAGATCGAAAGAGATAGCCATGATCATACTCTCCCGAAATCAAAGGCTTAATAAGAGCGAAACTATCCGGAAAATAAAAATGAAAAGCTACGGAGGAAACTGAGAACCTGCAACTCCTGAATCAGGGAAGAGCGAGTGGTTGTTGACGAAGGCATTATCTGTTGTTGTTCCGGCAGCGACGGCTCTACCGGTGGTTCGTTTTCACGGTTCTCCATTCTATTACCAGATAAATCCAATCGATCCAGGAGGAGCAACTCTTCGAATCTGAGAAAGTAACTTCTTCTCTGCGTTTGAGTTTGGCGCTTGATCAGAGAGCAACACATTTTTTGAATTCTCTCCAACGAAATCGATCGTTCTCCTGGTCGCGATGGGCCTTTCAATATTTATGGACTCTAGGCCCATTTTGAATCTAATTTTTGTTGGAATTCTCTCGCCTTCGCAATCGCACGAATAGCGTCCTTGAGAGCGATACCACGGAGACGGGAATCCTCCTTCTGCTTGTTTTCCACGAACAAAAGCATTTGCTCCTTATTCATGATCACCTTCCTGCTCGTCCTCTTTTCCTTGGAGGTCTCGAGATCGGATTCGATTCCGACGGGAAAACCCCAGACGACAACAGTTCCGCAAATGAGATAAATGAGGAAAAAGATAATATCCCAAGCGTTTCTAGTTCTAAAGGTTGCAGGGAACATATATACAATATAGTATTATTTTCACGAATGGGCCCACAAATAGCCCATCAGTTGAACCTCCCATTTTGTGTATTCTCTCTATATATAAGACTTGGTTTTGAGGCAATTTTCTTCTAAAACCAATGATAATCTAGGTAAAAAACTGAAATTGAGGGAATTTGATTTTAACGCTCTGATAGGTTTCCTTTTCATTCCTCTGGTTGTAGGAAAAACAATATGTTGCAGAAGGATGGGGAAACCAAGAAATCGGATCAGTCTTTAGAAGAGAAGATAAGTTTTATGCTCAATAGAGGTGCACATTTGGTTTCCATAGGCGGTTTGGAGTTGGAGGAGAAGCTGAAGAACTGTTGTTATAAAGGACGACATGTCACTTGCACACTACAATATTGGAGAAGGAGAGATGCTTGATTTGGCTTGGTGAGAACGTGGTGGGAGGAAGAGATGACAGAACGCTTGTGGGTGCCTTTCTACTTAATCCCTTGTTTAAATTTCCCAAAACCTTTTAGTACTTACTTTTTAAGTTTGTTTTGGATTTGGTACTCTAATACTCATGGTTAAGCTGAAGTACGATTACATGCTCGTGCTCACTTGGTTTGTTTTATCTATCTTATTATAAAATAGAATTGCTCTAAACGATTTAAAAATGAGAATGCACCCATATGTTTCTTTTTAGGTTTTTATGATGATTAACTCTTGCTTCCTATTTGCTTTTCATCGACTTAAAGCAAACAAAATTGTCAGTTTTCTTTCTACTTCCTTCTCTCTATTTTCAAACTACTTTCTTTCAATCTTCGTAAAACCATAAATCTAACACGTGAAATATTAATTCGGACCGGGACAAGCTAAAAATATGCGCGATTTACAGATTTTGAACTGTGAGTTGGACCGGATTAATCTCATTGGATGTACTCGTACAATACCAGCCAGCGTGTACGGAGATGATTATAACCAAGACTTATGTACACGTGTCGTCATTCCATTGGTTAAGCTTACGCAGACGAATTTCTGAGAGAGTTTGAAGAAATTAATTTTGTCTTTTGTTTCATCTTTCTCCAAACGCAAGCGTTTCTTCCGCTTCTTCGCTCGTGATTTCTCATTTCCTTATGGGAGCTTAAGGCTCGAGTCTCTCTATCTCTTCTTCAACGTATAGACGGCTCTAATTATTGGCTTCTCTCGCTCGCACGTGATTTCTTCTTCCCTGTACGTTTTTCTCTTCCCTGATCTTATGTGTTTGATCGAGTTTCTCATTTTTTTAGATGATCAGATTAATAGTATCAGACGGAAAACAATTTCTGGGTTTCGATATATAGTTTACATCTACAATCACCAGCTTCTCCTAGTTTATAATTCGACCAATGGGATTGTAATCTGGATTTTTTGTGGTTTTTCCCCTCTTTGTGATCTATTGGAAACAGCTTGAAGACAATGATTCAGCTTAGGGTTTACGCGGGCCTTAGTACTCTCGCGGCTTTGGCTGTAATTTATCATGCTTTTAGCAGCCGTGGTCAATTTTACCCGGCGACTGTGTATCTATCGACGTCGAAGATCAGTTTGGTGCTCCTTCTCAACATGGGTCTGGTCCTCATGCTCAGCCTATGGAATCTGGTCAAACTCGTGTTTCTGGGTTCCCTAAGGGAAGCCGAGGTGGAGCGTCTGAATGAGCAAGCGTGGAGAGAAGTCATGGAGATTCTCTTTGCCGTCACTATTTTCAGGCAAGACTTCTCTGTGGCTTTTCTCTCTTTGGTAGTGACTCTTTTGTTGATCAAGGGTCTGCATTGGATGGCACAGAAGAGAGTGGAGTATATTGAGACTACTCCTTCAGTGACGTTACTGTCTCATGTTCGTATTGTTTCTTTCATGGTTTTCCTCCTCATCCTGGATTGTCTCCTTACGTATAGTTCTATACGGCAATTGATTCAGTCCCGGAAAGCTTCGATGTCAGTCTTCTTCACGTTTGAGTAAGTGTCTTTTCTTTTTTACTCTTATCAGCACGGAATCAATTCTGTTGGGTTTGATGTTATTGAGACAGGCTAGGAATCCATAGCATTGCAGATTTTTTTTGAGTTATGAAGGCTATAAGAATTTACATATATCCAGGAGTTTTAGGCTGCAAAATATTGGAGCTGACTTTTGAATTTTTTTGAAAGTTTCTGCACCTGCTAAAACCCATGAGTTTGACATAGCTGAGTTGTATATGAGAAGGATCTTTAATCAATCATCTGCCAAGGTTATGTTTGTTCTTTGAAACTTAGCGGCCGGTTTAGATACCGTTTTACCCCCATATCTGGATAACTGGTACGTTTCAAATATGTTTTATACAAGTAAAAGATGGGAGACATCACAGACGAAAGAATAACTCTGACGCTTGTTTGAGCTCTTTAGATGTCATAGAAGCACTACGTGTGAAAATATTACTATCGTGAATATGTTATTGTATGAACCCTGCTTAAAGGCATTGTAGATATTGTCTCACTTAGTAGATCCTGGTTTATTCAACCCCTATCGTTAAAAGCTTTACCATAAGACATCTGTGGAAAATAGTTGATAAATGGTGAAAGGATGCGGTATTTAAGGGATTTTTATTCATGATAATAGCTTTTTCGATGTTTCATATGATTTAGTTATGTATCCCTCTGTGGATATGCCATTGGAAACTGTGTGATAGTCCCCCCTGTTTAGCTATTTGTTCTTACGATAGTTTTAATCATTGATTCTTAACTTAAGCTTTGGACTTAGTTGATAATTTTATGATGTAGGTATATGATTCTGGCAACAACGACTGTTTCTATTATTGTGAAGTATGCCTTCTTTGTCACTGATATGGTCATGGAAGGTCAATGGGAAGGAAAACCAGTATATACTTTTTATCTGGAGCTCGTCCGTGACTTGCTTCACCTGTCCATGTATCTTTGCTTCTTCCTTATGATATTCATGTAAGTTTTCTTAGTCCATACTGGTTTTTTTCGTTATTCCAATCTTAGATCTTATACCACTAAAAGGCAATTAAATCATGACTAATTCGAATTTCACTTTTTTATTGCATAGGAACTATGGACTTCCCTTGCATCTAATACGGGAGCTCTACGAAACGTTTAGAAACTTCAAGATTCGTGTGACTGATTACCTCCGGTATCGTAAAATCACATCCAATATGAATGATCGGTTTCCTGATGCAACTCCTGAAGAACTTAGCTCGTAAGTTCCAGATATTTGAAATTGTCTTATGAGCCCTTTGCAACATTGCTTATTATTAACCTGATTATGCTTTTATATATAGAAATGATGCGACCTGTATCATATGTCGTGAAGAAATGACCACGGCGAAGAAATTAATATGCGGCCATCTCTTTCATGTGCATTGTCTTCGGTCATGGTTGGAAAGGCAGAACACATGTCCCACCTGCAGAGCACTGGTTGTACCAGCAGACAACAATGCTACATCAACAGCTTCCGTACCACAGCAGCAGGGTACCCAGCTTTCTGTTTATACATATTGGATCTTAGTTATTTTGCTCCCAATTTTATTTGTCTCCTGAGTTTTAAAAGACATCGAGACTAATGATACTCTACGCTTTGAACAGGAACGAGTACTTCAAGTTCAGATGGTCAAGGTTCTTCAGTTGCTGCTGGTGGTAATGAGAATATGAACAGGCACGAGGCTAGGCTTCAAGCTGCTGCTTTTGCAGCCTCCATATATGGAAGATCCGTTGTTTATCCTTCTTCTGCAAACACACTAGTATGGTATGTGAAGAAAAGCTAGTGTCTTTTATGTTATCATCATGACATCCACTAACGCTAACATTTTGAAATATCAAGGTCTCCAGGTTATTCAATGCTTCCTCAGACGGATCCAGAAGCTCAGAGGAGAGTTCTTGAGTCCCAAATCGAGGTACGTACGTTTGATATATAATTACCCAAAAAAAATACCTTGATCGTCAAAAAGGCTGAGGGTTTCTATCAAATTGTTTTCTTGGTAGGTGTTACAAAACCAACTTCGGCTTCTGGAGAAGCCTGCAACTGTAGATACCAAAGGAAAATCAGTTGCAGAGTGAAACCATCAAAGCAAATGTTCATGTGGTGGTGTTTAGGGTTTTTAGGGTGAAGAGAGAAGTAAGAGTAAAACCTCAGTATGTGTGAATGGGTTTTTGGTAAAGAGGATTTTGAAATGTACATGTTGTTGGGCGTCTCATATAGAAGTGTAGTAGTAGCAAGCTGGTCTTTTGTTACTCTACTACATTTGTCTCTATATATTAGCTTTTCTCTTTAGTTGGTTTTTAACGACAAATAAAAAATTGTTTTAATTTGAAAATGAAACTCAAATACCATACTGAAATAGAAGTAAGGTTAATTTTCCCGGATCAGAATATCAATTATCAACATTTTAACAGTACTAAAAACTCTTCTAAACGTTTTCACTACATGATAATTTTTCCCCAAGACCTACGCTGTTTTTTTTTAAGCTGGGAATCAAAGCCAGTCACCCCCATATCGCTGACTTTTGTATAATCGATTGTTTATTTAAGATCGAAGGTTTTTGCACGGCTTCCCCGCACGCTCGCCGGATCCTCGTTGTCCGGTGAAAGAATTTCATAGCTGAAGGCAAGTCGAGAGTCTTCTCTTATTTATGCTTTTGTTTGTCGCCGGTGAAATAAATCGAATGTGATTTTCCTAGCCGATTTGAAGATGCTTGTTTGGTTCGCATTCTCGACTAAAGAAACCCTCGCGATTTTTGATATGATTATATCTAAAAACTTCCTTAACACTGCTTCCTTTAGATATGAAACTGAGATAATTGCTTTTTTCATGCTTTTTTTATCAGTGTGCTTTGGTGTTTGGTTCTTGCGCACCATGTGTTTGACAAAATTACTCAATGAACATTTCCTCCGTTGTTGCAGGACATTCTTGCTCCAATTTGGTCAAGCACGAAGCCATGACGAGCCTGATATGGTTAACGGCAGAAGAAGCTGCAAAAAACAGGGGAAAGGTTCTATCCTTGTACCGCCAGTTACTGAGAAGCATCAACTCGCCAAAATTGCAGCTTAGTTATGCTTCAAGACTTGCTAAGAAAGCTGAGGTTAGAACCATCTTCTTGTTTGGCTCCGAGGAAATATCGAAACACAACGTCGCTGATCTGATCAATACTGCTGAATATGCTCTTTCCCAATTGAAACAAGGCAAAATCCCCAACAACACCACTCAGTATTGAGCCATGCTTCCTCGGCAATCCTTTAGAGTGTACCACTCTAATCCTCACTGATGCTCTTTTTTATTTATTGGAAACTTGTAGTGATTCACCTTTCCTATACTAAATAAACTTGGCGTGTTTGGTACATTTTGGTTTATAAGTGCTCTGTATATCGCAACAGGCAACAAGCCAGTTATGAGTTAACGAATTACATAAAAAAATTGCCCAAATTGAGTTAAGAGCTTATGTAAATCATAATAGTAGAATGTAAGACAAAGTTTATAAATGTAATTCGACAAGAATCTACTAGATCATATTTTAAGATACTACCAAAACTTGCATTGTCAGCTCAAAATTGTTTATAAGTTCAGTAAACACTCAAAACATGTATCATCATTCTAAATTCTCATGCTCTTCTTCCTCTACCTTCTGAGCTTGCTGTCCAACTTGTGACTGTCTCATAGCTGAATTACACAGAAGAAGAAAGATGAAGAATCAATGTCATAGCTTGTTGAAGTTTGTTCATAGTCTTTGTAAAATTCATAGAAAAATAAGTCTTACATTTAAGAGCTGACCCGGCGAGACATGTAAGCCTTGATTTAGTATTCGTCTCGGCTAATGGTTTTGCATTCTCTTTAGCTGCCATTCGCACGTCCCAAACACGTATGATACCATCAGACGATGCAGAGCCAACCAAGTATGGATCTTCCGAGGAACCATCACTATCATTCCTGGTAAGCACCACAACACCTTTGATTCGAGCTGGATGAGCATCTCCTATAGAATAAGCGAGCTTTCCGCAATTCGTGTCCCAAGCTGTGATGGCCCTATCCTCACCAGCTGTAAACAGAGTCCCACTCTGTTGCAATTTAAGCAAAGCATTTAAGCTCAGGAACAAACTTTCTGAATCAAAATCATCACCATTTCCAAAAACAAAACGTAAACACCAAGAGCAAACCAGAACAACTCTAAAGAACATAGCTTCAAGAGCATCTTAATTTAGCATTGAAAAGACAAAAACCATCATGCTTTCTTCTGATGAGATTTTTCTGCCAATTACCTCAAAGTTACTCACAGCGAATACTTTAGGCATGTGAAAATTCTTAGGATTCAGGGCAATTGTCAAATCTTTTCAATAAAGAGACTAAAGTTGTGTAATTGTGGGAATGATGGAGAAATGAAACACAAACCTCTCCCGGAGAAGCGCAGAGTATACGCTTGCCGCTAGGATTTTCGAGCTCGACAAGGAGTTTAGCATCCTCCGACTGATGAACTCCAACCTTGTTATTCACCACCATGAAAAACTTCTCGCCACTAGGATCGAATTTGACAAGGCTCGCCTCATGCCCTAGCCTGCAACAGAAGCTCCTCTTTCCTCTCACCAGATTCAACATCGCAAAGCACTCGTCGCGGTAAACGGCGAGAGCGAGCTTCCCGGAAGGATGAATGGCGAGATCGTTGACTGCTTTCTTATGAGGACGGAAGGATTTGAGGAGAACGAAAGGATCGGTGTCGAAGATGGCGACGGAGCCATCGGCGGCGGCGGAGATGAGATTACGCGGGAAGGAGAGGGACGACGGGGTGTAAAAGGAGATAGCAGTGATGGAGGCGGTATGGTTGTGGTCGAGGAGGGAGCCGAGGGATTTGGCGGCGGGGAGATCGTAGAGGTGGATAGTATCGTCGGAGCCGCCAGAAGCAGCTACGGGACCTGAGCAGGCGACGGTGGTGATGGGAGAGATGTGGGAAGGGTAGGAGAAGAGTTGGGAGAGGGTTAGGGTTTGGTTGTCGGCGTCGTGTTTGGTGGGTTTAAGCTTGAAACCCCATATGTATCTCTCGTACGACCCTGCGATGATACTCATTCTACTTTTTCTTCTCTCTCTGTGTTGCTCTGTTCCAAAGTAAAGTATAATTGGAAGATTTTAGGGTTTTAGGTTTTTATCAGAAGGGTACCCAAATTGGAACAAGGAGGACAATCATTTTTCAATAAAGTGTTTTCAAAATCAAACCCTAAACCGGCTAAATTCGTGTGTGATTCATGGTTCAAACTGGTTGGATCAATTGAACCGACATTAATTAATTTAATTTTTATAAATATAATTATTGTTATATTTTTGTCAACCAGTAATTTGTTTACTTCAGCTGGGGTTTTTCTTTTTTCTTTCAAGAAAAAGAAAAGGGAAGAGCGATGTGGGTGGAGATCATCTGCGGTTTGGTAATCTACAGACTCGTCCGGCGTTTCTTCTACGACGACGAGTTTTCTGACGTCGAGACCTCTGATTCCACTGCTCTCTTCTCCGTTGCTCGCAGGTACCGTTTCATCCGCCGATTATTCTATCCTCGATCTTTGATTCTAGACTCCTGCAAAGATGCCTTGAACTTCATGCCGTTGTTTGCATAACTTCGTCTTGTGGATTGATTTTGTTTTTTGGACTATGAATCGCAGACTTGAGAAGCTTTATGGTGGAAAGGCTTATGTAGGACTTCGAATTCCAGATGCGGACACCGCCTCTAGACAGGACATCGATGTTGTCCTCGTCACCAAAGGGTAAACCTCTCTCTCTTTCTTTATCGTTTATGCCTAGTTGAACAATATGAGTGACTTGAAAAATGATATGCTGGTTTAGAGAAGCTGTGGTGGTTGCTGTGAAGAATCTATCTGGGATTGTCACTGTAACGAGTGATGGCAGCTGGGTTTGTGAAGGTGGCAAGCATCATAGAACTGAGACTTACCCTGACCCAGTAAGTTTATATTGTTTCAATCTATGTATTTTGCTGGACATGAATCTTTCATTGCTTTTCTTGTTTTGTCATCTCGTAACTTCAGCCTTATCCATTTAGCAATGATCACATAGTGCTTCCAGTTTTGGCACTCAAGCAGTTTATGTCGTTGTTGGTATGATTTTCTAAAATGGAACTGGATAAAAAAGGAATAAAGAGAAATCTAAAACATTTGGGAACCTTGCTACTATTCTTGCTGCATAGTAATGTCATGGTGGGTTGAAACTTTATGGTCATGACATTGTTAAAAGATAGCAGTGAATGAATTTGGAGCACGAGTATATTTGGACACTACAAAATGGATTAAGTTCATCTCATGAAATGTGTCCTCTTCGGACTCAAAATATGAGAATGGGTTTTGGCAATGTACAAAGTAGTTGTCGCTTGAGTAGGTTATGTTTCACTGCTAATGAAACAGTTGCTTCTTGTTGATTATAAGAATGTGCTTGGTTCTCCTTTCTTGTCGCCTGGATCCACCTTGCACATTCCTAGGATATGGCGAGTAAATACAAGTACATGTTTATTAAACAATTTTTCATAATTTGTCTTGTCATATCAAAGCTGACCTGCATCATCCAACTATGCTATTTTTTTCTAACTAGTAGATCTGTGTTCTCGCAGCTGGCTGAGGTCAAGAAACAAGCTGCAGTTCTTGAATCATATCTTGAACAGAGAGGAGTTACTTTACTCGAAGGAAATATTTCTTGCAAAGTTGTGATTCCCAATCCAAGTTTTCGGTATGCATCAGTTATCCTTGCTACCGTCAGTATTTTCATTTTTCTACTCATGTTTGCAACTACAGATCCTCTTATAATGTGTCTTTGTCTCTAAAGACATTCTTTATTTTCCCTAGTGGTTGCATAAATGTATGTTTGTGTTTCTTTCAGTACAATGCATGCATTCCCGAGTGAGGTTATCCCCTACGATGAGTGGCAACAGCTTAAACCAGTAGGAAAAAATAAACTTTCGGGCTGGTTTAAGGGTGCATTCAGCGGAGGAAAGGAGATGCAGGAATCCTTTCATCAAAAACTCAATTTCATCCTTGGCACAGCACCAATGTGGGATAGGTCATACTTCTTAGCTTATCGACATTTTACTTTATGTAGTGTTTCGAGGTGGTGAGAGTTAAATCTGTTCAAAGACTTTCCTTTAAGAGATGATTATCTTGCACTGCAGGGTGGAGCTGAGAAGTAGCAAAATTGTGTTAGGAGAATTCCTGGAGTTTAAAGGAAAGGAGGAAGACACTCTGGCCTTGAGAAAGATCAAAAGATCAAAAGTCGACCGTATCTCTATTCAGAAAACAAGCATGCTTGGATTTGGTAATCTCTCTTTAGACTTCCATTGTTAAAATTCTGACTGTATCTAATTGAAGATGAATTCGGGTTGCAGCTCCTTCGAGGCTGCAGGTTCTGTACTCGTATAGGGATTATAGAAGTGAAGGCAGTTCAGGATCCGAGTCGAAGGAAGTAACTGTAAGGTCGAGCACTGAGGTTGTATTTCAGCCACGAGACTTGGGAAAGATAAAGAAATTCAAGCTATCGTCCGTCCTGTCCATTTCACTAAGTGCTTAACTGTTACGTTCTAAAGACAACAGAAGAAAGTCGGTAACGTCGACCATATGAGTTACATATGAAGCAAAATTACAAATCAGAGTAATATATCAACTTTCGGAACTGTTCTTTTCTTGTAGTGATTTGCTTTATGCTTTTGCACCGTCCTCTTTAAATGTTTTTTTCCCTTGTGTAAGAATTCTCGAGTATGAATATAACAAATCTTACTTAAATGCATTGCTTTTTTTTTTTTTTTTTTCTTTTCTTTTTTTGACCTCATGCATTGCTTGTTTGTACTATCAGCACTTAAGGGAAATTAGGACAAGCTCCACAATGAAGTGTTAGAATAATAAGAAACAACTTTGATAAGTAACCCTGCTTCTATACAGAATCTTACAGACAATTAATGAAATGTTCATTCTCTGCGGTACGCTAAATCCAACGATAAAACAGAGACAACCTCAAGAAAGAAAAGAGTGCTCTCATGTCAACATAGGCAAATCTAAATCTTGATTTGGTAGCCACGTGAAAGCATATAAGATCAAATATAAAGCTGTACTCTTAACAATTGTAAGATAATAAAATATAAACCAAGACATGCCAAGTTTCAAAAGAGATAAGAATCAAAGCTCCTCTACTTCTGACTGCTGCTGTTGCTGCTGCTGCTGCTTGTACTCTTCTTTTTAAGCAGGTTTCCAAATTTCCGGAGCAAAGGTTTCTTCTTCTTTGTCTGTTGATCCTTTAAGAGCAGACTTCCAGAGTCTTCAGTGTGGTCTGTTGAATGTACGCCATTGCTGTACTGATCCGTGTTCTCACTACCTTCTGCTTTCGATTCAACTTCCTCTTCCACAGAATCGCGTTCCGTCTCTCTCTCTGGAGATACTTCTCTTCTTTCTATCTTGTAACTCTCCCACATCTTGAATTCAGGCTCCGCAACATCTTTCTCTACTGCTTTTCCTTCTCCTTCAACTCTGTGTGATGTTGCAGCTTTTTCACCCATCAGATGTTTATCAATGGCTTCCTTGGGACTTTCTTGTTTCTGATGGAAAACGTCAGTCTTCGTCTTTTCCTTTCCATTCTCTTGACCATTTACTTCGGAAAACTGAACCAAGTCATAATCTTTTCCAATGTTGGTAAGCTCGCCATCTTCAACAACTGGACTCTCTTTCATGGAAGGGGTTGGCTTTGATAATTCCTCCATTTGCTCCTGTGCGGCAGCTCTCCTGCTTTTCAGCTCTTCATTCTCATGGATAACACTCTGCAACTCGCTTTCTCTGTCGAGTAAACTCTCTTTCAGCTTCGACAATTCCTCTATTTTCTTTGCCGCTAAAGCTTCCCTCGTTTTAAGCTCTTGGTTTTCTCGAGTAACTCTTTGGAACTCACTTTCTTTATCAAGCCAGTTTTGCTCGAGGTGTAACAACTCATCGATCTTTTTCAAAGACGAAGCTTCCTTTGCCTTAAGCTCCTCGTTTTCATGAAAGATACCTTGCAATTCGTTCTGCTTATCAAGCAAACTCTGTTTAAGGTTTGTCAACTCTTCAATCCTCTCTAAGGACGAGACTGATTTGGCCTTGAGCTTCTCGTTTTCAGCGATTGCAGCCTTTAACTCTGTTTCTTTATGAACCAAACTCTGTGTAAGATCTGAAAGGTCGTCTATTGTCTTTAGTGATGAAACCTCCTTTGACTTCAGCTCCTCATTTTCGGAAACGACAGTTTGTAACTCGTTTTCTTTGACGGCCAAACTTGAGTTGAATTTTGATAACTCTTCTATCTTCTTTTGAGCTAGAGTCTCCTTGGTTCTAAGGTCCTCGATCTCCATGACCATACCATGCAACTCATTTTCTTTGTTAAGAAGATCCTCTTGCACCTTCGACAACTCCTCAATCTTCTTGAGATAAGCAGCCTCCCTTTCTTTGAGCTCCTCTTTTTCATGAATAGAACTCTGGAGTTCGGTTTCTTTATCAGCAAAGCTCTCATGCAGTTTCGATAACTCCTCGATCTTTTTAAGATACGCAGACTCTCTTTCTCTCAATTCCTCGTTTTCCTGAACAACCGTCTGGAGTTTGGTCTCTTTATCAACTAAGCTTTCATTCACCTGTGTCAATTCCTCGGTCTTCTTAAGCAATACAGTCTCTCTTTCTCTGAGCTCCTTGGTTTCTTCAGAAATCTTCTGCAGATTGGTTACGTTATCAGCCAAGCTCCCATTCGCCATTGACAATTCCTCAATCTTCTTAAGATATGCAACCTCCTTTTCTCTGAGAGCCTCGCTTTCTTGGATAATGTTCTGCATATTGGTTACTTCATCGACCAAGCTCTCGTTCGCCTTTGACAACTCTTCGATCTTTTTCAAATGAGAAGCTTCCCTTACTCTAAGCTCCTCAGCTTCTTGATCAATGCGCTGCAGTTTGGTCTCTTTATCGGTCAAGCTCTCATTTGCCGATGACAACTCTTCAATCTTCTTCAAATGAGCAGCTTCCCTTTCTCTGAGCTCCTCAGCTTCTTGTTCAACAAGCTGCAGTTTGGTCTCTTTATCAACCAAGCTCTCATTTGCCAATGACAACTCTTCAATTTTCTTAAGATAAGCAGCCTCCTTTTCTTTCAGATCCTTACCTTCTTGAGCAATGCTTTGCAGATTGGTTACATTAACAGCCAGGCTCTCATTTGCCACTGATAACTCCTCAATCTTCTTAAGATAAGTAGCTTCCTTTTCTCTGAGATCCTCAATTTCTTGTACAATAATCTGCAATTTGGCTACCTTATCAACCAAGCTTCCATTCGCCGATGTCAACTCCTCAATCTGCTTCACATGAACAGCCTCCTTTCCTTTCAACTCCTCGGCTTCCTCAGTCATGCTCAGCAGCTTGGTTTCTTTATCAGCCAAGCTTTCGTTTTCCTTTGACAACCTCTCGATTTTCGCAAGTACAGAAGCTTCCCATTCTCTTAGGCTGCTGTTTTCTGCAATGGTATTATTTAGCTCCTCTTCTTTGTCCAACAGGCTCTCTTTAAGCTTCATGCTTTCGGCTTTCGCGTCTCCAAGCGTTTCCTGTAGATACTTTACCTCCTCCTCGGCCTCCTTAAGATTATTTTTCAACTTGGCTTCGTCCTCCTTTCTTGCACCTGCCTCTTCTTCACTCTCCTTGAGCAAATTCACCAGCCTGGTTACTTCTTCCTTCAAAGACGAATGTTCGTCTTTTGATTTCTTCACAGAACCCATCAACTGAAGCTCTTTCTCTTCCCACCCAGCCTTAGAGTTCATGAGCTCATTCTGGTTGCTTTCTAGATCAGTTTTCAGACTCTCAACTTCGATTCTTGCATCCTCGAGCATTTTCCCGTGCTTTTCATCTGTCTCCTTTGCAGCCAACTTCAAGCTCTCAATCTGGGCTACACATTGCTCGAGCTCCACTTGGCAAGCCAAGAGCTTCTCCTTCGCTTCCTTTGCTTCAGTAGATGCTTCCTTTGAAGCCAACGTTATCCTCTCCATATCTTTCTTGCTGTTGTCTTCTTCCACCTTTAAACGTTCCAACTCTGTTGAAAGTTCCGTCTTTTCATTCAACAGATTCTGAATATTTGACGCCGCAGCCTTTTCATTCTCCAAGGCCTTAATTTTTTCCTCTTGAGAGCTCTCAAGTTCAGATTTTATCGATTCAACAAGTTTCTCCATCTTAGAAGCTTCTTCTTTCGCGATGCAAACCTGTTGTCCAGATACCTCGAGATCTTTTCTCTGCGCTTCGATTGTTTTCTCTAGTAAGTCAATCTTTTCCTTTTGTGCAGCATTATCTGACTTCATCTCATCCAGCAACTGATTACAATCAGCCAGCTGCTTCATAACTGACTCCATAGATTCTGAAGCAGATGTCTTTGATTTATTTGATTCTTCGACTTGTTTTTCAAGTTCATGAGCCTTGTTTTTCCACTCTTCTGCCAACATATTAGCGCAAGATTCAGCCATTTTAGCAGCTTCTAGATCAACGTTAAGCTGTTCAATCGATCCTTCTTGCTCTTTCAAACTACTCTTAAGGCTACTGACTTTGTCAAGCTCTCCTTTCAAGATCTCGATTTCAGATTGCAGTTTAGAGGCGATCTCGTTACCTTCAATAGCTTCTTTTTCTTCCTTTGAACCGAGAAACGCCTTTAACCGGCCCAATTCAGAAGAAAGAATCTCAGCCTTCTCAGCTTGGATCTCAGCGATCTTCGTCGCTTCCTCAGCATGACTTAACGCCTTGTTTTTAGCATCAGCTGTCATAGCCAATTCATGTTTCACTCTCTGAAGCTCTTCCGTAGTAGAAAGAAGCGCCGAGATGTCCAACGCGTGCTGGCTTCTTATAGACTCTAGTTCATTCTTCGAAGTTTCGTCCTTTTTCTGAACAGCTTCAAGTCCAGCTTGTTCCAGTTCAAGAGCTCGGAATTTCTCAACTTCGAAACCTTCCTCAGCTCGTTTCTGAGCCGCCAATGCCTCTTTGAGTTTCTCATTGGCTTCCTCTGCAAGTTTCTCTGATTCTTTTAACTCATCAATGGCTTTAGCTTTTTCTTTCTTGAGCAATGCTATTTGCTCATCAGCTTTCTTTAAATCCTCTTGAATTTGATTCAATTGAGCTTGCAACTCCGATCCTTTCACTAACCGCGATGGCGCTTTCTGAAAAAAATGTCAACCGGTTTAACAGATCAGTCTTTTTCTCCCAAAACAACAAGAATAATAAAAGAAACACATAATGTTATAGTGTTTAATTACTAACCTCAGGTGTAGGAACTCTAGGAGTGCGACGCTCGGAAGTAGACTTTGAGTTAACTGTTTGAGGAGAACGGTCAAGCGAAAGACGAGTATTTGGTCCTGGGGAAGCCGAATTGCCGTCGGATTTAGAACCGGTGAGTTTACCGATTCGGGAAGGTGGTGGTGATGGTTTACTACGAGGAGTCTCCATCAACCCGGTTCTACATTTAATAGATACTTGGATTAAATATCAATGTTGAAAATTTATGGATCTTACAGTTTACCAAAACAAGAGTAAGTTCCCAAAGCATTCATTTGACTAAAATCAACTACATTGCAATCAATTTAGAATATTCGAAATTCAGCTTAATTCAATCCAAGATACAGATCCAATTATCAATTCCACAGATCGTATGAATCTACTAGAGGAAAAATGATCAAAGAACACACGAATCTGGAGATCGAAATGCTAAGAACCGCAGTGAGCAAAATTGAACAAATAAAGACCAGTTTTTTTTTGACGATCTAGACAAAATTTCGAGTAATTAAGGAAATAATGAAGCAGAACAAAATTCAGGTAAAAAAATCAAAGATAAAAAGCAGATCATTTAATGGTTTCAGAAGAAAACGAAAGTCGCTTTGAGAAAAGGAGCAAACACAGTATCCGACAAAACACAATAACATTCCGAAATGGAAAGAAAAAAACGGAAGCCATTTTTCAGATCCAATTCTACTTGAAGTTTTTAAGAGTTTGATTATGGATAAGGGAACAAACAAAATATACTAAGAAGGAATGAAGTACTCACTTGGTTCTAGACGCCATTGTTGCTGTTAAAGGAGCTTCAAAGAAAGAAGACGAAACGAAAATTGGAACAAGGAAAGTGAAAATAGTACAAGATTAAGACAAAGCGCCGCTAAATTCCCAGCATTGCTGCGAGCGAGAGAGAGAGAGAAGGAAAACCCCAGATCGATTTTCAGGTCTTGTCTGGGTCTTATTGCTACTCCACAAAGTCTTGAGAGATTTAGCAAAAACCAAATTTTTCTTTTCTTTTTTGGTTTTAATGAAAAATAAAAGAAATAATGAGTAATGGGTTGCGCTGTCTCCATAGTGGTCACCCTCTCTCTCCATCGATAACCTTTTTTCACTTTCTCACCGCTTTTTACTTTGTTTTATTTTCCCGGGTTAATTTACTTGAATTTCTTTAAAGAAGAGTAACGTGGAGACCAAATGACGAAAATGTCCTTGGAAAAAGCTGTGAGTGAAGTGGTATGAGTGGACCAACAGGTTGGCTTTATTTAATAATGGAGGTGTGAGATGTGCGCAGAGAATAAATCTCCAACGATCTGATTTAACACTCTGCTTATTTTTAAGGAAAAGAATTGAGATCCATTTGGGGTTGAGTCATGTGGACTTCATGTGCTCTAATTATTTTTGGTCGATTCCATTATATACACGTAAAATCCTAAACTCAATCATGCTGCTCGAGATCTAGTATTTTACTCTGAACACAGTTAGTAATAGTAATTTTAATATCAACTATTATCCACATTTCAAAATTTTAATCTGCTTTTACTAAACAGTAATCCTCGGCTTGAATTCATAAATGAAAATTAGAATTTCTGTAAAAAAATGGAGTACAGTGATTTGGTTTTAACTCAAGTTACTGTTATTATTTTATCGATTACACTCGTCTGTATTTCTAAGTTTGTTAGGAAAAACCACATTTTCATAATGTAACCAAAGAAAAAATATCACATTTTCATAATTATATCCTTTGTTTGTATCTACAGATATTCAATGCTATGTCTTTTTCGTTATTTGATAGCATTAAATGATAGCCACAAATATTTAGGTATATTTCAATATATAACTTTTGAAATAAAAAATTACAATAATGTTTGATAAAAATATTATTACAATATATTTTCCAAAAGGAGTAATGAACTTCTAAATTTCGAACATATTAAAAAAAATGATATCTGCTTGTAGCAAATTATGTTATGTTTCATTCATCTGCATCAGATTAAATACAATTGTCACACTCATGCCAATCTGTCAAACTACTTTGGCAATGTAGGTTATTCTTTTAAATTCGATTCATTTTTGTACACTTGTTGACATATATACACAAAGTAAAACTTCAATACTGATGAATTGAATATTTTGAAATGTCTACAGAAATTAGTGTTGTAGAGTACCTATCATCCAACTGTGATTCAATAGAGACTGCTTAAGCCACCAGTGCCAGTGACCTCTTCATCTCACACTTAATTATATGCCTCATTTAGATTTTAGTTGTTGGCGTTCATAACAAACTAGGGTTTGTATTATTACAATCCAATGTGAACACAAGACTAAGTCTGCTTTTTTTTAAGGAAAAATTATGACAACAGCAGTAACAAAATATATAAACCTAACTCTAAAATTGTGGACCCTAGTTCGTACTTGATCAATCAGAGGCCAAGTCCTACCTAAACTCCTTCTTGATGCCTAAATTTATCATAATGACCGAAAATAAAGAATTACAAAGCACGTACTCATTTTGATTCTTAACTTAAATCACAAGTCAAGCATCTGTTAGTTATAATCCTCTCTTTTCACGTTAAATACCTAATGATTGCAATTGCATCTAATCTCACATTCCTATTAACAAAACCCATGGAAGCTTCAAGACAACAATTCACTGTGTAGCAGTGCGTGTGCAGTTCATCGAAGTGGTTTAAGAAAGTACCTAGCAAGATCACAAGCTAAGTTTTTTCGTTTACCCGAGATATAGATATATAAGATTGTTTCTATACATGATGTTTAAAGAAACAAAACAAACAGCTCACACACTTAAATCAGTCATCATATGAAATGTGAGGACTGGTGACACAACCTGGTGCATTAGGATCCTCTGCCCCACAGCAATCGTAGAACTTGGCTGCGTACGGTGGATCATCTGGTCCCAGCTCATAGTACCTTCATTAATTGTTAGAAAGCAAGTATTAGTTAATTTAACTCTTACTCTTAGATCAGAAAAAGTAATCAAACATGTGCATCAATATTCTAGTCGATTCTCAAAGTAGGCTTGGAATGAATTATATATTCAGTTTGGAACATCTTTAAAAATAAAATTGAAACTACAAAACATGGATGCCAAAACCAAGAACCATCAACACAGAAATAAACTCATTCGGACAACCAGAGGATTAGCTAGTGCTTGCTATGAGGGTACTAGAGTGAGCCACGAACAGAGGACAGAGCCAAAAGTATGGGATAGACTCATAAGTTCCTTCCTAGACCAAAGGTTCTTAATTAAGATACCAGGAACAGAAAATCAGATTGATATTCTCTAAGATGTACTTTCACCCACTCGTTATTAAAACCTTCCGCTAAATCATTCCTTTATATGTATAGCACAACAAAATGTAGAACAGCAAAGATTATGTGTAATCCTTAGTCCTTGGAAGTGTTCTAGGTTTAAGAGGGATCACAGCGTAGTTTCAACCATGAAGGGAGCTTCATGATTGTGCATAAAATTCGAATATCTCATATTAAACACCTAAATCAGTATTAGAGCGGATCAGGATCTGGTAAATGGGTAAGCCAGATACAACAATAGCTAATTATTTGCAAAGAAGGAGCTTTGACCCTGATGATGGAACAAATAGATTCACCTTGCAAACAATTCAACTGAAATAATGATCGGCCATCAAATTCACATTGATCGGGGTACAGAGAATTTACCAAACTGAATGGTACTCAATACCAGAATCTTGTAATTAATTGAATTAGCTGTAGATTCAGAACCCTAATTGAATTAACTGAATGGTAATTTTGTGCTTTTATCACAAATTAGGTAATGACGCCTGTTTGGGATGTAAATTTCATTACTCAACAAAAGAAATAGGGTTTCTGGTTCAGGAGACATAACCTTTTCTGGTCATCGTGGCGACGACAAACGAAGAGGGAAGGATGAAAACGGCAAGACGAGGCGTCGTTTGAAGAATCTTTATAGCTTTGCTTGCACCTCTGGCACACCTTCTCCATCTCCTTCGTCTTTCTCTTCATCTCCATTTCCATTTCCATTTCTCGATCAACACTGAACCTGGATCAATTCTAATTTTAATTTCTGTGTAACTCAAGTGGACCGAATTCCGGTTTGGATTTTTCGTTTTGGTTTTTAACATTTTACCCCACAAGGCAACTACGTAGAGACAGTTAAAAAGGTGGTTTATGATCTAAAAGTCCAAAAAGCCAAAGGCCCAACACTTAAAAACAAAGAGATACTCCGAAAATTTAGTCTTGAGCAATCTGTGTGACAACTGACAACTACTGTGTAGCTCAATGGGTGGGTTAGCGTTGCTAAGCGCCTTCCACTTTGAGAGTTCGAGTAGAGAGTCACACAGAGGTGGTGATGATGATGAGAAGGAAGATGAGTGTGATTGAGTTTAATCCAGTTTAGGGTTTAAACGACCAAATGAGGTATTCTTAAATACCTTTATTTTTTTGCTTCATAGATGATGAAATTATTTTGCGGTTTCTTCTGGTTAATGATTGAGCTTCGTCAACGAATCCAACATACAGTAACCGTATTAAATCGTTAACAAAAGGAAGGGAACGAAACTGAAACCAATTCTAATTTCTATGCAACTCCAACGGAGCCGGCTAAGGCTGGAAATTTCGGTTTGTTTCGGTTTGTTTTGGTTTTTTTTAGTGAATTTGGTAAATGACAGATACTTAGGAAAAAAATCTAAGGGACATGATTTTACATTTGATCGGTCTGTATGACAACTACTGTGTAGCTCAGTGGATGGTTGGCGTTTCTTAGCGCTTCCCACTCTGCGAGTTCGAGTAGAATAGTCACACGGTGGTGGTGGTGGTGGTGGTGGTAGTATTAATGATGATGGTGATGATGATGATTCTTGAACCAGAAACCCTAAATTGATAAAAAATGAGGTATTCTTAAATACCTCTTTTTTATATTAAATATTTTAATCATTTCGTAAATGATGAAATTACTCTGCGGTTTTTCTGGTTAGCGTATGAATTCAGCTTCTTCGACGAATCCAACACAGTCGAATTGAATCGAACGACACAGAAGCTGATGTTGAATTGCCATGGGGTTTGTAGAGATTTAGAGTGACGTTAAGAGAAATAGAGAGAGGGATCTGCTTCTTCTTCATTTTTTGTTTCTCGTGACGGAAGAAAGATCGAGGGAGATAGAGATCTGGATTAGCGATGGGTTACGGATTGGCAATCTACGAAAGCACGGTGGTGATGGCATCACTGTGTGTTTTAGGATGGGCAGGTCTATGGTTCCTCAACCGGCGGCTATACAAGGAGTACGAAGAGAAGCGAGCATTGGTTCAAATCATTTTCAGCATCGTCTTCGCCTTCTCTTGCAACCTATTGCAGCTCGTTCTGTTCGAGATCATACCTGTTCTATCTAGAGAGTAAGTCTTCTTCAACGATTCCACTCTCTTCTAACTTGCTTATTTTGTCTTCTAGATTGTTCCCACTTTTGTCTGCTAAAGCAGCATAAGTAGATCAATTGAGCTTTTTTTACAGTCACCTGTAGCAAGAAAATTAGTTTAAGCCTTGAATCAGTCTTTCCCTTATTTTGCAGGGCAAGGATGTTAAACTGGAAGGTGGATCTCTTTTGTTTGATACTGCTTCTGGTTTTCATGTTGCCGTATTACCATTGCTATTTGATGCTTCGCAATAGTGGTAAGCCTTACTCGTTCTGTGGATTTCCTTGATTATTCTCTTATCTCATTGCAAGCTTCGTAGAAGTTCCTGAAAGAGTTTTCGTTGTATATATGCTACTCAACTTGTGTTCCTTTGCAGAACACTCGCGAGCGCTTGATAAACAGTCTTAGGCTCCTTTAGTTTTATCGTAATGCTAGAATAATCTTGACCCTTATGATTTGTGTTGCTTCATTTACAGACACTTTAAAGTTCGACAAATGAATATGAGAATCACTTTATTGCCTAAACAGCTGTTGTATTCTTAGTTCTTTTCCTGATTAACTTCTAGACTATTGCTGCCACACGCTACAGTATTTTGTGCTGACTGTCTTTAATTTTTCAACCCAAACAAATATTTCAGGTGTAAGAAGGGAGCGAGCCTCTGCTGGGGCTTTCTTATTCTTGACAGCATTCCTTTACGCATTCTGGCGTATGGGAGTTCATTTTCCCATGCCTTCACAAGATAAAGGTATCTCTGACTGTATCTCCCCTCTCGTATCACCACTGCATTGTTATGTCCTAATTGCTAGTCATTTTGCTGTACTAGTTTCTGCGATATGTATCCCTTGGTGTGAACTTCTGGATGCTTACTTTGCTATTACAGTAAAAAAAAAATCAGCACTAAGCTTGGTATCAGTGTTATTTATAAAAGATATTGCATTATATAATGTCCATGTTATTATTACTTTTTTTAGACTGGCAGCCTTGGTGGCAATGTGATAATCGTTATGAGTGATATTTATTAGTGGTTAGTGTTTTATATTCTTATGCAGATTTTTTTAGACTGCGAATATCACCAAAACGATTTAGATTGTTGACTGTTGTGTGATAATGTAATCACTGTAAGTATCAATTAGGTGTCTATATTTTTTCATTTGTTATGTGCCACCAGTGGTGTAAATAATACGGACTTCTGAATATGTAGACTAGTGGGTACGTTATTTGCCATGTAAACAATAGTGACTCGTGAGAGCTTGATGAAAGTGTCTAAGTTAACTGACTGAAAAATACCTTCAGAAAACAATGCTCAAAATGAACCATTCTTTATTCATTTCTTGTCTATTCCAGATCGGACTAGCTTCTGCATCTAAACATTCTCGTTTGTTGAACTTGTTGACTTAAAAATCCTATTTCTTTGAAGGTTTTTTTACCATGCCCCAGCTGGTCAGTAGAATTGCGGTCCTTGGTGTGACCTTAATGGCCGTCTTGTCAGGATTTGGTGCTGTAAATTTGCCCTACAGCTATATATCCCTCTTCATTAGGTACTATTATTCAACTCTATTTCTTAAACCTGCTATATGCTGGTTTTGCTTTTTCCTTTTTCTAGTTTATATTAACTACTAATATAGAGCTTTCGTATAGTGACATCATTCAGTGAGCTGAATAATAAAGCCTACTTTGAAACAGAAAATGTGAAATAAAGAAAGAAAAAATTAGGATAGAATACATGCAGAGTTGATGGGGACCAATATGCTAAGAAACTGGAGATCATGGGAATTTATATTCCACAATTTGTTCTTGATAGGATATTTGTATAAGATATATGTATGTGGGTCTATACTGATAGGGAGATTCCTGGATTGGCAGTATTGTATAAGACATTGCTTTCTAACAGCAATTTTTGTTCTTCTTCTCTCTCCCTCTCTCCCACTTATAGGGAGATTGAAGAATCAGATATAATATCTTTGGAAAGGCAACTGATACAGTCAACTGAGACGTGCATAGCAAAGAAGAAGAAAATTATTTTGTGTCAATTGGAGGTGGAACGAAGTCAAGGATCAGAAGAGGTTTGCTGTCTTTTTTTTCCTCTAGCATACTTTGTATGATTGTATGCTTTACCTTTATGTTCTTGTGTCATACTTCTTATAAAACTTTATGGATGAAGACTATTTCATACTTTTGGGTCAAGCTGCTCACCGTACTCTGGAATGATTGTGTCCAGACACTTTTCTTTGGATTAGTCAGCAACCAACTAGAGAAAGGATTTTCTTTTGTATTACAATACACTAAAAAGAGAATGGTGCTGTAAAAGGAACCAAGACAATGGATTCTTTATTCAAGACTTGTGAGACTTTTTCCGTTTCAAGTAAACAATCCACGGTCTTGGTTCCTTGATCAGCTGCATGTCGGTTTTGTGAGTGGGTACCTGAATTCTCTCTAATATCTGTGGTGATTAGATTCACATTATCTATTATATTTCCTTGAACAATATGTCTTATTTGAAGCTGGTGAGTTGGGAGCTAATCACCTGATGCTTTTTTTTCTTCCAGAATCAGAAAGGTAGCTCTTTCTTTAGAAGAATTGTTGGGACTGTTGTGCGGTCAGTTCAAGATGACCAAAAGGAGCAAGGTAGTTTATGTGTTTTCCTTTCTAGTTGTAGTTGCGAGTCACACGTTTTTTTGCGTAGAAACTGATATGAGTATGCTCTGGATTCTTTAATTTGAAACGATCATTAGCGTGAAAACATTTATCATTAATCATAAGCGGTTTTGGCCCAAAGAGAATGAATCTGGTCAGAGGGATTATCATAGTGGAACAAGGATTTGTTATTTCAGCTATTTGGAGACGTATACTGTGCTTTGATGGTGCTGTTGGGAATTAGATCAACTAACATTTCCAGACAGACCTTTTTGTTCTCCAAAAGACTCCAAAAAGTAATGTTGATGCTTACTATAGCAAGAGACTCACATCTGTTTTTTTCCCTACAAATGTTTTGACCACTAATCTAGTACAAAAAAAGATGTATTTACATAGACCCACTTGGGACCAGTTTTGGCCTTGTTTATTGGGATTAGTATTTTTATTCAGTAGTTAACACCTTGGAACTGGTTGGGAGATTGAACTTTTAGCATAGCGGATGATTCAATTACATGGGCAGATGTTAGTGTATTATACGAACAGATTTTCTGGTGATATCCCCCCTACTTATTGATAATTTTTCCTTGAGAAGACATAAAAATAATGGAAGCGGAGGTGGAAGCCTTAGAAGAGCTGTCCAAGCAGTTATTTTTGGAAATATATGAGCTCCGTCAAGCAAAGGTTCGCTTTCAGCTACTTTGCTTTCAACTCACTACAGAATTCGACTTATTGACTTGGTGTTGACATCTTAGTTTGGTTGAATATTCTGTTCTTGAGATTATTTATTCTTCTGATGGTCTTATTTGGTGTAATTTTTTAACTGATTTCATCCCATTTTCAGGATGCTGCTGCTTATTCTAGAACTTGGAGGGGTCATGTGCAAAACTTACTTGGTTATGCATGTTCCATTTATTGTGTGTATAAAATGTTGAAGGTAATCATCTGTTTCTTTCTAACGAGGTTCTAACTTTTAATATTTTAGCTCTATCCTCTTCAAAGTATAAGAACATCCTTAAATACATATTATATTCATACGATCAAATCTTTTGAACGATGCCTCCTGTTCCTCTCTTTGTTACTATTCAAAGCCTTAGGTTTTTGGGAAATCAGTTGATCATTAGATGTGGACAATACTCCCTGACTGTTCATCTAGCTATCTCTCTCTGAAACCCTTTATGTTGTGTGGTTTGGACATAGTTATTTTACAGGACACCTATGGCTTACTAGACAATTGTTTTCTATGCCCCTGATTAAAAGTCTTCTCCATATTATAATTGTGAACAAGTGACTCTAACTTCTCCATTTCTTTCTGCTCTGTTTTTGCAGTCTCTACAAAGTGTTGTCTTCAAGGAGGTACCCACACTTTCTTATGTTCAAATATGCATCATTAGCATCGTTTAATGAATCATTCTGTGCGCCTCTTACTACTGGAAACTGCTAGTAATCAGCTTTATTACAGGCCGGTACAAAAGATCCAGTCACGATGATGATCAGCATATTTTTGCGGTGGTTTGATATAGGAGTAGATGCTGCATTGCTCTCACAGGTTTGCGATACTTTGCTTTGCTATCTCTGATAATAGAGTGATAAAGCTAAAGAAATCCAATCCGGACGTATTTTGTTCTTTACAGTGTTTTTTTCTTTCCTGAATTAAAAAGGGCTTAAGCATTTCTCTCACATTAATAAGTCACTTTCTCTGGGCCTGTGGCTGTGATGGGATGCGAAGTTAGTTGGTTAGGACCTAATTATGTGGCCTAATAATTTATCATAACAATGTGAAATATATGACTTGTAAGATTGTCTGCGTTTGGTTTGCTTGATTGTACAGCTTTGCTCTAATTATGTTTCTTTCTTGCTTGCTTGCAGTATATTTCACTGTTGTTTATTGGGATGTTGATCGTGATCTCTGTGAGGGGATTCTTGACGAACTTGATGAAGGTGAATTATGGTTCTCTTATCTTGATTGTTTATGGTGTGTCTCTATATTGTCATCTATGCAGTCAAGGCTCTTCTGGATTGTTGGAATACTTCATTCATGTTTAAATAGTGGTTGAATCTTAAATCCAAATCTCTTCGTATCTTAAATCCAACCTGAGAAAAGGGAGGAACAAGAATGATGCAATAAAATTGGAAATAGAAATGGGACTGTAATGGAGATTCTGGCGAGTTTTGAATGGTGTAGTTTTTGGTTATAACGAGTTGGGTGTGTTCGTGGATGGTGCAGTTTTTCTTCGCAGTCTCGAGAGTGGGAAGCGGGTCATCAAGCAATGTTGTGCTTTTCCTATCTGAGATCATGGGAATGTACTTTTTGTCGTCCATTCTTCTTATCAGAAAAAGCTTGAGAAATGAGTACAGGTACGCAGAATTCTGATCCTTTGAGGAAGATAACAATCCCTAACACCCCTTCATTAATTGTTCGAGTCACCTTTGCAGAATTTAATCATAATAATGCATTTGTCCATATTTGCTGGAATCTGAAGCTTTTTATTGTTGTTGTCATTTTGGCAGGGGAATCATAACGGATGTGCTGGGTGGAGATATTCAGTTTGATTTCTATCATCGATGGTTTGATGCAATTTTTGTGGCAAGTTCTTTTCTGTCTCTACTTTTGCTTTCTGCACACTATAATTCTCGTCAATCTGATAAGCACGCGATTGAGTAAGTGTCCCTATTAATCTTCATCTTGCTGTTGAATTCTTCGGCCTTGATCTGGTATCTGAGATCGTATTATCATTTGGCCTATACCAAAGCGTTAAATCAATTTACTACTAATATTGGTTACTGAATACAGAAAGGACATTGTGTTGTTTAATGTATAGATTTACTGTTAGCTATTTGTTTCCTTTTGACGCTTCTGAGAAAGATTAGTCTGATCAGTTCGAAACTTCATGTTCTCTGTCGTTGTATACCACTAAATAATTTATTATAATTGACATTTAATTATGTTTTACCGATATTGCTGTAACATTTTGTATACATTAAAACAATTTTGTTCTCCTGTTAAATTTGTGAAGAACAAACAAATCATTTCTGCAATTACATTTTTTTTTTCTTTCTAAAACTTCGATATAAGGGCAAAAAAGCGAAAATGCCGTAGGAATCATGAGACGTAGAAACCCATGACTTGTATTAATACTTTTCCAAAAAAAACAATTAAATTAATATTTTAATTAAATATCGATGTCTAAGTGGATACAAATGTAGGAAAATAAAGCCAATTTTTTTATTCAAACACGCATCCAGTTGATTAATAAGGAAAAGGACAAAATCAAATGGCCCCATGTTGGCCCCTTAATTAAGCTCTGAGTTCATGTATTTGTTCACCTTAACTTAAGAAGTTAAGAGGGATCAAATATGGCTACGAAGAGATCACATATTGCAGGGGTTATTCTATTTATGTATCTTCTTTTACTTGTTTACATTTGTTATCCATTTAAGTCCGTGGAGGCAACGACTATTCGCCGCTTTCTAGGTCAGTACATCTATTTTTGTCATGTCTTTCTTTTTCTGGATTACAAAGTCAACTTTCTTCTGCTCTTTGTTTTCTCCAAATCGATTTCGGAATTCTGAACGGAAAAAATTGATTTTGATAAACATAGCATCAATAGTGCAACCGCTAAACCTCTAGCCACCAAAAAAACAAAAAAAAAGAAGAGTTTTGGAGGCTCCGAATTCAAGCGCTGACGACAGCAAATAAAACTATATTAATCCTGCTCTGGTTTCCCATCTGAAGAAATTATGTAAACTTTATAGTGAAAAAATAATGATGATAAACTCTGAGAGATGTTGCATGCTCTTGCTTTGTAAACATCTTTACATGATCTGATTTATTTTATCTCTAGCTAGATATTCAAGGGTTCGTTAATTTATTTTACAAGGTCAAATAGAGACACCACCCTCTCGATCACCAAGAGCTTCCGGCCCATAGACGATCTCACTCACTCTTCATTCTTCAACAAAGTGCTATTATGGAAAATCCAAGACTACATTATATTTGCTTTATTAAATTCAATAAACTTCATTTGTACAGCTTTTTTTTTTGTTGTGGCAATTTAGACCCAAAAAAGTTGTCTACATAGGAGAAAGCTTGATTAACTACAAATGTGTGAGGCTATAGCCATGATACGCTTGAAGTAGCTTTTGATCATCAACAATTGAATTAATATTTTAATCAAAGATCCGTCGTGTAACTCGGTATTCTTGGGAAATATACTTGTTTAGTTAAAGTAAACTTCTTTTAAATAGTATCAAGAATGGTTTGCAGTTCAAAGACGCATTCAATTGAGTGACTAATAAGGAAAGGGACAAAATCAAATGTACTTGGTCCCACGTTGGTCCCTTAAGCTTTGTTCATGTATGTATGATCACCTTGAGAGGGATCAAAATGGCTACAAAGACATCACATATTGCAGGTGTTTTTCTGTTTATCTTTCTTTTACTTCTCTACATTTGTTACCCATTGATGTCTGTGGAGGCAATGATTTCTCGCCGCGAGCTAGGTCAGTTACATTGATATTTTGTGATGTCTTTGTTCTGGTCTGCAAAGTCAATTTTAGTACTTTCGTTTGCTATGCAATAAAAAAACGTATGTGCCTTTGTATTTGTTTACTCCAATGTTTGATTTATCTTATCTATAGATGCTCAAGGGTTTTTTCATTTATTTTACAAGGTGAGATGATAGATACCCCACCCTCTCGATCGCCAAGAGCTAAAGGCCCATAGGTGATCAGTGATCTCAGAACTCGCCAAGAAAATGATAATGGTAAATAAATTAACAAGTACATATATTGAATCTTTAAGCGTGCAAGGATAAACTCATATCAAAACCATGAGTATATGGCAAACCACATGTACAACTTTTTGTTGATTATTTTTATTGATATATACATAAAAAAATTGGTGTGAAAGAACACATTTTCATGTTGGTAATCTTATTTATAAGTATAAGAAATTATTTGTTGATATGTTTCCTTCTTTCTCTATATTTTGAACAATTGCTTTTTTTTTTGTTTCCCGATTCACGTTGTTGATGAAACACATTAATTTGTGTTTTTTCTTTTTTTGCGTTTCTATTTGTTTTCAAAACTACATGAAATTTTTTAATTGCTTGTTATCCGATTACTCATGGCTAGTTGCCCTCGGAATAAACATCAAGAGACCTAGCAAGAATATTTGACAGTAAACTTCTTTTTTTCCCATGACAAAATTTAAATTTAAAATGCTTTTTTGTATCACCTACATAGAAAATATTATTTGAAATTTATACAAAATGATAAAACTTGTTGCCCAAAAAGCAAGGTGTGAAATGTATATGTAGAAGGAAATATAGGATTGACAAAAAAATAATGTAGAAGTTTTTTGTTAAAAAAAGAAAGGAAGATAAAAGCTAAAAACAGAAGGCGCAGCACACAGCGTGGAGGCGAGCCGCGAGCACATGGGAAGAGAAAAAGGCAATGCATAGGACTCACGCCGACGCCGAGTCAACACGTGAGTCAACTCGAGCCTCTCCCTCTCTCATATAATTAGTTAATTTCTAATTGTGAGATTGATTCATCACTCTCCGCCTTTATCGCTCCAATCCCTTTCAATCGGCTTCTCCTGATTTCCCAATTTAGTCCACAAATATAAAACAAAGCAAATCTTAAAGAGACACACAGAAATCCTCTCGTGTCGGTGGATTCTTTTTCGCTCTCTCCAAGCATTTCCTCTAGATCCAGGTACGCTCATTTCCTGGATATTTATTCGTCGTCGATTTCTCTGTTTTAGTCGAATCCTTTTGTTTCATGCTGCTTCATTCATTTACCGCGTTCCATTTTCTCTGCGTTTTCCTTCTTCTTTTCATCTGAGGATACGCGTAACTATCGTTAATTTCCGTTTCTAGCTAGTAATGATCACGATTCCGTAATTTTCGAGATCTTTACTTACTTTTCCAATGAAATTAATGGCAGATCCGAGTACTGAATTCCTCCAACAGCAGCAATGACAATGAGCAACGGCGATGCCAAATCCGTAACCTGTAATGGCGCTTCCGAGAAGAAACCTTTCAGGATCTTTGTTGGTTACGATCCACGCGAAGATCTAGCTTACCAAGTCTGTCGTCATTCTATCACCAAGAGATCTTCAATCCCCGTCGAGATCACACCAATCATTCAATCAGATCTCAGAACGAAAGGACTCTACTGGAGAGAAAGAGGTCAGCTAGAGAGCACTGAGTTCTCGTTCTCTCGTTTCTTGACCCCTCACTTGTCCGATTACCAAGGTTGGGCTATGTTCGTCGACTGCGATTTCCTCTACCTTGCTGATATCAAGGAACTCACTGATCTGATCGATGACAAATACGCAATCATGTGTGTTCAACACGATTACACTCCCAAAGAGACTACCAAGATGGACGGTGCGGTGCAAACTGTGTACCCGAGGAAGAACTGGTCCTCTATGGTGCTTTACAACTGTGGACACCCTAAGAACAAGACCTTGAACCCTGAGACTGTTAATACTCAGACCGGTGCTTTCCTCCATAGGTTCCAGTGGCTGGAGGATGAAGAGATCGGGTCTATTCCCTTTGTGTGGAACTTCCTTGAAGGACACAACAGGGTTGTCGAGAAGGATCCCACCACGCAGCCTAAGGCCGTGCATTATACTCGAGGAGGGCCTTGGTTTGATGCTTGGAAGCATTGCGAGTTTGCGGATCTCTGGCTCAATGAGATGGAAGAGTACAACAAAGAGAACAAGAAAGAAATTGATGTTGCGAATTCGAAAGAATAAAGAATAAGAAGAAGAGGTACGTTATGTTACTTACGAACAAAGTCGTGTTCGTTGTTTACATGGATTATTACATATAGGTTTGGTTGGCTTTGTAGAGCCAGGGATCATTTAGTCTTGTGGAGTGTCATTTTCTCTTTTTTTCTCATTGAATTCGCTAAATCATTCGTAACACTAATACCAATCTCATTGGTTCATATGGTATAATAACCTATTCGTTTGTTTGTTGTGCTTGTACCTTTTAATGATATATTTTATTTGTAATTGATCTTAAAGTTAAGTAACTTATTTGATATGTTATGTAGCAGCTCTTTCTTTTGAATTGATCTGATAATGGTCATTAGCTCAACATATTTGAGAGATAGATTGATATGGTTGGGAGAATAATGATCGTATAGATTGATCAATAATGATCAGCTAGCAACCTCTCTCGGATGATCCTATATTTGAGACAAATCATGTGTTGTCCTTGGGGGCTAATATTGCGACTCGTACATGCAATTGCCGATGAACTCTTTTCGAACTTGATTCTTTACGAGCATATCATTGTGGTCCCTAAATCCAATCTTGTTGTGACTTCGTACCCAAACAATGGTAAAAGCAAGAAACATCAAATCGTAAAACATCACACCTCGGCCAAGCAGCCTTTAAACATGTTAACCAAATTGTATATCTTTATTTAGGACTTCGATTTAGGGACTTTCTCACCCTAAAGTCTAACCTTTCTCGTGCTATGCTATTTTAAAGATAATTAAATCCCCACAAAATCACTTTAACAATGTGTTTTGTCTTCAGTTTATTCAACACCATCTTCTCCTTAATCCATTTCTTAAATTACAAGATTTTATGTTTACAAAAAAGCTCATAAATTATTCCTAACATAAGAGTATATCAAACACTAGTCTCATCATATCACAAATATCATCATATCTTTAAATCTCCAACTCATGAAGGTATTTGCAATTCTTGTCCCATCATTATCTCGTTTATTAACGTTATTTGCAGTGTTATATACAATTTGAAAATATGTATTAATTACTTGAATAAAATCACTTATAAAACATAAATTCTATTATTAATCTACCTTCAAACGTACAAGTGATGTAATTAACCAGAAAAATATTGATTATATACGTAACTAAAAAGTGACTATGATATCATTCTAGTGATTGAAATATTGAGCAACTCATATGTTAGAGAAATTGAATCACTGTGGCGATTCCAAATAATTTTTTTTTTTCCAACAGCTTAAATCTCTATACCGTAAAAGACTTCATTTCATCCTAGATTCTACGAAATAGAAATTAAAATTCGACTTTGTACTGTCAAAAGGACGCTAGTTATAAGCTTAAACAAATACTATATTAAAGAGATACACACAAATTAGTTACATGTCAAGATTATAATTATGAACTTGTAATGTACGAATGGAAAATATTTTTAAAACTAGAATAATCTTCAAATGGTGATAAAGTAAAAGGCTCATGTGTGTAATTGGTTGTTGAAAATTTGGAAGAAAAATCTCAAGACTTGACACTATATTTTTCATTGAGATTAGAGCATATACATATTTTTTCTCAATAACTTTAATATTTTTCTAAGAAGTATTGGAATCCACTTTTTCATTAGCTACTTACTTTAACTTCAGATCTAAAACAACTTTCATAGCTAGAATAGCATTATACTTACCCCAATACTTTCATTCACATCATTAAGTTTATAAAATCGGATCTAACTCTTAAGTTTTAGTTCTCGTTATTCCTTAATCCTAAATACATATTTGAGGATTGCTCCACATAGATTTTCAGTCTACAATCTACTTTCGATTAAGCTTTATCATTTTGAAAATTTAAAATGAATGCAAATCCAATTCCATCCATACGAGTCTTACTTGAAATTGTGTGATTTGAAATCAAATTTGATGATGATGATTTGTTCCATGTGGTTTTGTAAATGGTTAGTGGATGGATAATGGAATATGATGATGAACTTGGTTTGCTTATTACTAGAGATTGAGTCATAGAAGAATTCAAGAATCAGAATGGTGTCATGTTCAATAACTTATGTCTGGATTACATCAACAATGTTATGATAATATTCTTCGAATGAATCAAAGAACATTTGAAGATTTATGTAGAATGCTAACTACGTGATATAGGTTACAAGAGTTTGAAAATGTCTACATTGAGGAATCAACTCATGTTTCTTGAGGTTGTTGATCAAGATAAAACTATGTGGGTTTATAGCTGAAAGATATCAATGATCATTGGATATAGTGAAAAGGAATTTGATGATGCTTTATAGAATAAACAAATAAACGTAATTAGAATAAATATCCCATATGACTTTCTTTCTATCATGGTAAATAGATGATTTAAATATATGGATAATCTTCTATAAATTCAAATATAATGCATTTCCAACAAAGACAAATACAGTTCTCGCCTATGTTGCTTGGTTTATTTTGTTTAGTCTAAATCGGTTTACAAAATATCTTCCTTAATATTTATATATATCGTCATTTTCGTAATGTTGAAAATTTTGGCCATTTAGTATTTGCATTTACTGCGTTTGAACCAATAATCATTCAAGTTAACCGCGTGTAATAAAATTATTCTTTTTTTTTTCTTTTGAAAATTTTAATTTTCTTCCAATCTTATCCAAATAGATAGCAGGATGGTGTCTAGACCCTACAAACATATGTAATGGTTGTCACAGCTATCTAATTAAGCTCTCTTTGCTTTTTTTTTATTATTGTTGTCAAGAAAAGGAGGAAAAATGACCTGTATTTCCAAATCTCCTTTTATTTATAAGGATTATTTAAGAATTTTCAGATATATTAAGAAAATAATACAATTTGACGTCTTATCCCTTAATAATGTACTATATAATAACATTAATAACTCACTAATCGACAAGATAAAAGAGTAGGGATAAAAGTGGAAAATTAATAAGAAAAAAATCATTGAAAATGTAACAAAACTTAAGTTCTAATAGGAAAAAGATGGAGTATCATTTATCTAAGTAAATATTTAATTTTGCCCATTTTACCAAATTAACTCTATAAATTCTAAGCAATTGAATATGAAAAAGTATTTGTTTAAAATTATGTAATGAAACGGTGCTCGGCGGTCTCGTAGCGCTACAAGCATGTGATAGTTGTCACAATTAACTTACGTCTTGTAGAAATATTGGCTTGCTACTGACACTCTACTACATCACTGAAAAAAAAAACTTAATTAAATATTCTTTGCCGTTTTCGTCTGGAAAAGATGTATATGATTGGCGGCTTTTCTCGAGAGACGCAGAAAAAAGAAAGAAAGAGATTGGCCCTTTCCCCAATACTTGGGCATCAGAAAGTTTGTGATTATGAGGCTTAAAAGTTAAAACTGTGCCAATAGCAATAAAGAGAATCACGCACCCTCCTCTTTCACATGCCTCTCTATCAGCATCGTCGAAGAAATTACAAAACCATGATAATAGATTCACTTATTGTAGTGGTTCCGAGCCACAATTGCTACCACCGCAAAGTTTACCATACATTAAATGCTTATACAAAGGGATGTGATCTTGTCAGATGCAGAAAGGCACACTCTTCGGTAAAATAAGTGTCTACCTACAAACACCATGTTATCTCGGGTTCCTTAGTTCTACAACTACAGTAATTAAGGTCACCCGACCCAACTAATTTAGTCTAGAGACTAGTGACGTATTTCATTATCAATACCTTCGAAGAATAGGATGTGGGATGGAATATTAGGTTGGTTAGAAAACTGGATGAGACTCGATTATATTAGTATATGAGGGGACAATTGACAACATATCTCACACATCGGTCCTCATGTTAACTTGATGTTATGACATTGTGCTCGAAATAAAATCCATCTTTCGTTCATTTCTCATCACAACCCCTGTTCATAGTACAATCTCTTTGGCTCGTGTGTTACTTTCCGAAGAGTTTCTACTTCTTTTCATATCAACATTTTTCTTAAATCACCTTCATCTCAACCAAATAATTAAGCATGTTAAGATAAGGAACATATTTTAGCCAGATCCATAACTAAAACCAATACTTTTTCATCTTGTAAATACTAACTCTTCGCTCAGTCGACTTTCTCAAGTTTAAACTTTGAAGAATCTTCGGAAGAATAAACCTATTTTTAATCCTTTTTTATCAAGTATTTCGTGAATGTTAAAAACAATTTATAAAGGTAAGTAAAAAAAAAAAAAAAAAACTTATAATTCTCTTCTATCAAATAATTTCATATCAAATTTTTATATATTTTTTTTGAACAAATATTCTAAACTTCTTAATAATATATATTCAAATATAATACTTATGATAATTTTTTTTCTTTAAGACGCAGTTATTTATGTTTATATAGATTAAATAGCGTATATTTTGATAATTTAATATTAAAACATAAATGCATCTATTGTCAAATACTAATCATAAATGTTTCACAAACACATCTATTTCTAATCGCTATACAAGTTATAGAATAATATAAATTTTTCGATAACATCTAAAACCGCAGTTGTCCGCTTCCACATACTTCCGCTGACTAATCCACAACCTCATTTGAATAAGTAAACATTTAAGTTAGCAGTATATAATAAACTTACCCATTTTTCTTTTCTTTCGAAAATTATAGTTCTCCTAATCTTATCCCTTATTAGCATTTAATTTTTTAAAATAGTATCCCTTGTGTAATAAACTTATCCCATTTTTCTGTTATTTCAAAAATAATAATTTTCCTAATCTTGCACAGTGGTGTCTAGAGGGCTCGTTGCGGTACAAGCATGTAATAGTTGTCACACTTACCCGATTAAGCTCTCTTTGCTTACTTCACGTCTTCTAACAATATTTGTTTGCTACTGACTTTCTACTAAATCACAAAAACAAAATTATTTTGCGATTGCCCTCTGGAAAAAAAAGTAATTAAAAACAAATGTACATGATTGGTCCTCTCTCCAATACGTATGGCAGCCAAAAAAAAAAAAAGTTTGTGGTTCTGAGACTCAAGACTGAAGCAGTGCCAATAAAGAAATCTAATAATCTCTGACGGATCCACGTTTCTTTGTTTCTCCGAGCTCTATAAATGAAAGCGACTCTCGCACCCTCCTCTCCCACTTGCCTTCCCCGTAGCACGCCCTCCTCTTCTTTCCGTTCACCGTCGCTTCCCTTTCGTTCTCTATATCCATCCTCAGCCTCTATGGCGACGACGACGGTGGCGACGCGTGGGAGCGTGGCTGTGACGGCTGCGTCCTCCTCCATGGAAGCGCTGCGAGAAGGAATCGCGGAATTCTACAACGAGACGTCGGGTTTGTGGGAAGAGATTTGGGGAGACCATATGCATCACGGCTTCTACGACCCAGATTCCTCCGTTCGACTCTCTGATTCCGGTCACCGCGAAGCTCAGATCCGAATGATTGAAGAGTCTCTTCGTTTCGCCGGCGTTACTGGTTCGCTTCTTCTTAACCCCTTGCTCTTCTGATGTTATCATTTGTACTTTGAACGCTTGAGTTGGATAAAGCTGTTTGTTATTAAAAAATAATAAAAATACAGTCTAACCAAAATTTAAATCATATTATTGAATAATATCTCCTCATTGCTAAAAAAATAAATTTGAAAATATGCAACCTAGTAGTGTGCAATTATATAAACAGAGCAACAACAGAGGATATATACAGTTGTAAACAGAAAGCATCACCCAGTGACCGTTATATTATTATACAAATGAACTTGAGCCTGATTCCAATTTAAAATGATATGTGATTGAAGAAGAAGAGGAGAGAAAGATAAAGAGAGTAGTGGATGTTGGGTGTGGGATTGGAGGAAGCTCAAGGTATATTGCTTCAAAGTTGGGAGCTGAATGCATTGGCATCACTCTCAGCCCTGTTCAGGCCAAGAGAGCCAATGATCTCGCCGCTGCTCAATCCTTATCTGATAAGGTTTATTTTCTTCTAGCTAAAGCTTTCAACATATATGACCCTTGTTCTAACTGAGAACTTTGCATCAGGTATCCTTCCGAGTCGCCGATGCGTTGGAGCAGCCATTTGAAGATGGACAATTCGATCTCGTGTGGTCCATGGAGAGTGGTGAACATATGCCTGACAAGGCCAAGGTATACTTACTATTAGCTATCTCAGTAGTAGAAGGAAAGACTATGAGAGTGAAAATTTTGTAAAAATGATCTTATATTACGGGTGCAGTTCGTGGGGGAGTTGGTAAGAGTGGCGGCTCCAGGAGGAAGGATTATAATAGTGACATGGTGTCACAGAAATCTATCCAAAGGGGAAGACGCTTTGCAGCCATGGGAGCAGAATCTTTTGGACAAAATCTGCAAGACTTTTTACCTCCCGGCTTGGTGCTCCATCGATGATTACGTCCAATTGCTTCAATCCCACTCTCTCCAGGTTATATTATATTGAATTCTCAGCCCAGTAACACTACTTTTGTTAAGGAGTTGTAATTTAATATGCTTTTGTGTGTGTGTGTGTGTGTGTGTTGTTTTGTATAGGATATTAAGTATGCAGATTGGTCAGAGAACGTGGCTCCTTTCTGGCCGGCTGTGATAAGAACCGCGTTAACTTTGAATGGTCTTTGGTCTCTGCTTCGTAGTGGTATGAAGAGTATCAAAGGAGCCTTGACAATGCCTTTGATGATCGAAGGCTTCAAGAAAGGTGTCATTAAGTTTGGCATCATCACTTGCCAGAAGCCCCTCTAAAATCAAAAGATAGGACTATCCGCTGCCGTTTTAGTGTTTTATTATTAAATGATTCACATCCCATTGCCTTACAAGGAGATTTGAATAAGAGTCACATGACTCCCATTCACATGTGTTAGAAATTATTTAATATATCCATCTCAAGTTTATTCTCGGAAAAAGCGATATTAATAGACACAAATAATTATAATAAAAACAGAATTATGAATATACCGACTCTACAACCCCCAAATCAGCTTGATACGCAAATTTGAATTCATATTTACAAACTTTTAGCCGTAAACCATGTTTTCTCTTTCGGGTCGGGTCGAACTGATCCCCAGAGTTTGGAACCAACACTCTCTCGTCTTGAAAATGTTACCACGAATTTCCATTTCATGTCTATTCTTCTTCCTCCATCATGCGGAACCTTCCGGTTTCGTAGACATGGTACATCCACACAGGTTGAAGCAATTCTCTTGCTGCTTCAAGCTTCTTCACTTCATCTTCATCGCTTTCTTCACCAATCTCTCGCTCAATCATCGGGTAGATTCTTGGAAGCGAAACCAACATTGTGTCCAAATCTTTCCACTCTCTATCTTCTCTACTAACCAACTCCACACATATACAATGCAACAATCCTAGCGCTGTACTGTAATCCTTCTTCTCTATACACACTGCTGAACTTATCAAAAGCACATAACCAATTCCATCCACCACCTTCGACTTACCTTTCACCAATGAAACTATGCTCTTTCTCAGTCTTTTGAATACCGGGAGTTGTATATGGGAATCCGAGGTCTCGTCTTCTTTGTTGATTTCGTCTAGTTCGATCTTCGCACATGTAAGAAGCCATGATGGGAAGCAGAGTTTGATGTGGTTGAACGAGCTTGTGTATGAACTTTCGTCTTCCGAGTTGTTGTTGTTGATGAAACAATGTCCTAGTGCAAGAACCAAATCTGGTATCCAAGGGTTCAAAGCTGTCACTAGTTTTGATGCGTACGCCGAGCCTACAGACATCTCAAACGTGGTGAATAGATCGAGCAGGTTATTTGCAAGGTCAAAAGCTTCAAACGAAGGGGGTGAAGCTTCGGATGTTTGTCTCATCACTAGGTTTAAGAACTTTCCTGCATAACTGATGGAGCTCTTTGTACACAGAATCAGGTCCTTTGAACCCGCATTGTCGAATTCTAACTTACCGGTTGAATGATCGTTGAAAATGGAGATGGCATATTTCAGATATGTGGAAGTGAACTTGACCATCCTTGCTTTGAATTGGGAAGCTAGACCCATCTCTGTAGATTCAACAATAAACTTGAGGATCGCGGTTAGCATCTTGACCTTGTTCACTACACCTCTTTCCTTTGATCCCTCAGAAGCTGCAAGAGACAATCAAATAATGTTAGAGAACTTGTACTCTTTCATTGGGAAATGTTACTTACAACAAGCAAAGCTGCATAAACAAATATTTATGCTGGGGTACACTCACCATCATCACCGACATTTGAACATTTTCTTTTCGATTCCCTCTGTCCTTGGTTACAGTTACTTGTAGAGGGTTTCTTGCTAAGGTTGTCTGGCATTCCACTGTCACCTGCCTGAAAGAGTTCCTCAGAACAGCCAAGAATGTGTTCCATTGTTTGGTCCAGAATATCCTGCTAGAAAATGAAACAAAATCCGTATTATTAGTAATCTTATTGTGTATAGAGGAAAGAGTCAAAGAGAGAAAGCAAAAGGCCCTTGCCTCAGCAATTTCTGTATCATTCTTCTGAGCATCCTTATTCAGATTCTGAAGCTTCAGGCACAAAGCAAGATAACTATATGCCAACAAAGGGTGCACGTCCATGTATTCAAAACCAGAGGCTTGCAGAATGCTAGTCTGTGAGAGGACTTTTAACGCAAGGAGTAAATCTTCAATATCAGACTCGAGTATAGCTTTACGAGCATCTTCAGTAATAACTAAATCCTTTAATTGCCATGCTATTCCTACAGCAACTGAGTAATCTTCCTCGAAACTGATTGCATTTTTTCCACTAACATGTTTCCACCTTGCCGAAGATTTTCCAGACTTTGATTTCTTCCCTGACGCTGAATACACGTTCTTTCTTTCTACTTCATAGCCAAAATTGATATGACAACGGTAAGCAGTCTTTTGCAGGATATTGGTAAAAGTTCCAATAAGGTCACGGATGGCATTAGAAGATAGGAGTAACTTGTGAACAGACCTCAGCTTGTTCTGTCGTCCTGCATCCTCAGGCAACCCACCACAATTAACAACTAAAGTCATGCAATCTTCTAGGATGTCAGAGACGACATCAGGGGAGACCATAGCAAGAATATCATAAACAGATGACTGAGCCTGTGCAGTGGGTGCTAAAGCTAGCAAGCTTTTCAATTTTTCTCCAGGTAACAACTCTTTGAGAGAGGCCATAGACACAGAATCAGCAACCAGATCTTTACAGAGGTGGCAAGCAGCAAGAAGCACGCCTTCAATCTGGTTCTGCTCTAGCTTATCATCTGACAAGACTGAATTCACGAAGAACCCAACAAGCTGCAGTAGAGATTGAACTGTTGCTCCTAAAGATACTAAAAATTCACAAAACCTTGCACCAGCTATTGGGTTTCTCTTTATGAGTGTCACACATCGCTTGCATGCCTCCTCAGCTTTCTTTCTTGATGGAAAGTATGAAGGCATTAGTAGTTGAGCGATTCCCTTAGCGACATTAGTCTGATCAGAGGAAAGGACAGATAATAACACATCCAAGCTCACTACCTGCGTAATAACAAGACAACTATTTAGCCAGTGACTCTAAAGAAGTGAAAAAAGATAGCTGCACATCTGAAACAGAAAGGGAAGCCTCCTTCATACCGTGTTAAACTGGAAAGACCGCAGGTCTCTTAAAAGAAGGAGCATGTCTACCATTGAAACCCGTACTGAAGTGACGTTATCTAGCATGAAATGCCCCAGTCTTGGCAGAACCACTTTAAGAATGCCATGGGATTGTGGGTTCGCAAGGAGGTAGGTTATACCATTCACCGTTGAAAGTCTAACCTCACTGCACGATTCATGTGACATATCATCGAGAATTTTTGTGATGTTCTTGGTAATTATTGCTGATGGTATCACTTCCCAGAAAAGATAGAAAACTCGAAAGAGACCTTCCACAGCAACAGATCTCACATCTGGACATTCATCATTCATCAATTTTTCCAACAAGTAGAACTGTTTGTCAAGCAGCGAATCTTTTGCTTCTTTTGTTGCATCCGGATCCTCCATGGGGAAAAGATCCAGAAGCAGATGTAGAGCATTTAGACGAACATTTGAATTGGCAACCTGAAAGATAATAAGAGCAGCAAAATCACTCCTACCGAATAGTTAAACATTTTCCAGGAAAATACCAATGAAGATAGTTTCATATGGAAAACTAAAGATGGCTAGGTAATTTCTAGGTAAATGCCAAGTTGTGTACCCAAGTCATTCATGTAATGTTTATCTTATCACCGCTATGTGTCTTGTTTGAGAAGAAGCCAAAGAACTTAAGAAACGAACCTGCAATGAGCGAAATATCATGGGCTCAGCAAGGGAAAAGAGGAGCTTCTCAACTCCTTGAGTTGTCCGCTTGCTGATAAACCCTCCCAAAACCTTCCTTAGAGAGGCAGCAAACGCGGACGAACTGGCGTGAATAGCACTATCGATTATGCCCTGCAAAAAACCATCTTCAATCTCACCCTTCAAATCTTGCTCTACTTCTTTCCAAGCCCTGAAGAGAATTCCGCCAAACCCCTCAAGCACAGATTTCCTCCCAAAAGGAATCTGAGCCTTAACAACAGCAAGTCCGGACTTCATTAACTGTCGGCTAAGCCCAAAAGCGAAAGAGACAAATTTCTGGCCGTCTTCTGTCTTTACATACAAAGGTGAAACCACACAGCGCATCAGCAGCATCCTCAGATCTTCAATGCTCTCGTCCTCGAAATCAAACAATGTGAATGCCTCCCTCAGCATGTAGACTCGATGCACATCTAATTTCTTCTTCAATGTCAATGACCTCGACAGCAGAAACGGTAACGACTGGGAAATTAAGGTTTCTCTTTCCACGAGACCTTCCTTCCACCAGCACTCACAAAACCCGACAATCTCTTGGCACAGAACCGGATCCGACTCGAACAGTATAAGATTGTTGTGCAAAGCTTGAGCAGCGGGCAGTAAATCGGAGGTCGAAAAGGCTTTTTTGGGGTTCAAAAGGCATAGATGAAGTACATGAGAGAGAACCTGAAGAGAGGCAAGGATCTGCCGCCTCCGCTGATCCAAATCGCTCGTTCGATCCGCATCGGGTAAGGATCCGGTACCACGTTGGCGCTTCGACGGAGGCGAATTGGAAGGAGAAGAAACATATGGAGTATCGTCTTCCAGGAGTTTCTGGAAGGACTGTGTGTGGTGGATAATGGACTGGTGAAGAGCGAGTGCGAGAGAAGATGAGAGGTCCGACGAGGGTTTCACGGCGTTGATGATGGTCTTCAGCGACGGTTTAGTGGTTTTTAGGGTTAATTTGACGGCGGCTGAGAGGAATTCCTCGGCTGATGTCTTGAGAGACGAGCGGAGCCTTTTCTCCATTTCTGCTAGTTCCGTGTCAATTTTCAGGGTTTTTCAATTTTGTTGGAGAAGATGTAGGAAACGGTAAAGAGGGAACGAAAAGCTTTGAATTTTTGTTAAAACAACCGCCTGTTATCCTTCATACTCGTGACAGATGACGCAGAAGGGGGGTGTCACGTGAACGCGTTCTGTTGGAGTTGAACCTGTGACTGCTGACTCCAAAACTGCCTTCTTTGACACTGTGCCACAATAAATCAATTGTGCAAGAAAATTTCATTTATAAGGGATCAGAATTGATAATTTATCATAAACATGTAATTTAAATTTTTTATTGCAAAGATAGAAAAAAAAATATGCCAATCGTCTGTCATTCTCACTTGTCTACGAAAACTTTGTGAACCTTATATTTTGAACTCTAAATATTATAATTTTTAATGCCAATCAAACCAAACTCAAAACCATACATATAATCTAAATCCAAAGATGTGAATAAAACCAATCTTCTTAAACCTTAACATATCAATCAGACCTAAATCAAACTCAAACATGCAACTCGAGTTAAACCAAGCATGCAATCAGAGAAGTAATACATGGAGAAAAACCCCAAATCACATTATCTTTGAATGTCACATCAATGACATATGTTGTTACATCGTATTCTGAGATTTTTTAGACGATCAAGTGGTATGCCATAATATGCCGCATAAGGTGATATATTCTTGTGGTGTTTTGAATATCCATATCCGAGTTTGGAAACTTTTAATACTCGGTTTGGAAATAATTAAGTGATTGGGTTGGTTTAGGTTATTTTGAACAATCTAAAGGTATGATTTCACCGTGTACACAATACACTTATAATCTTTTAAGTTGCCAAGAAAAATTATCCGAGATATTGGATTTGCATAAGGCGAGATCTTTAATAGATTTAATATCTATGAGGTGTACTAATTCTCTGAATACAAAACCCTCTCAATCAGGACTTAGGGATGAGTGGGGTCAGCTGACCCCATCAAATTTGCCTAACTTCCTTATAATTTCTATATATTTAATCAAATGACCCCTCTCTAATTTCTATTTTGACCCCATTTGTTTTATTTTCAAGTCCTTGTTCTTATTATTTTTTTCAGTTTTGTTTTATTTTATCTTTCCTTACTTCGTCAATTTGATTAGAAAGATAAGTTATTGTTTATGACCTCATTAAGTGGTGTTTTTAAAATGATCCTAACTTTGAGAAAAGAAATATGTTTAACTTCTTTTATAACTCATGTTTAACTATTTTATGAATAAATAAACAAATTTGTTTTAAAATTTTATTACATTAAATCTACTTTTAATACAAATTATTTTTAAAGTTTCATGTTTATCTACCTGTCTTTATTCATTTAAATTCTGTAATTTGTTGTTTTACTGAAATTTTGAAAATTTCTATATAATATCTACTCAACAAAACTAGAAACATATTTAGATAACAGAATTTTCTTTTCTCTCAAATTAGGATTTCATTCCCTAATCCGTTGTTGCTATATACAGTATAAACTCTTTAAATTAATATTCGATTGATTAATAACTCTATAAATTAATAAATTTCTTAGGTCTTAAATTAGTCCTAACATTATTAATTTATAGAGTTTCTATTAATATAATTTTTTTTAACAATAAAATAAATATGTATATAACTAGATAAGATATAATTTATTCATGGTGTAGAATATAGTTAATATTGAAATATATTTGATCTAGTAAAATAAATTTCTGCCTTCGCCACTATTCTCAATGCACATGTGTTTCATTCATCAACTGTCTAACCCATAAGTTAAGATTTCTCATAGATACCCCCATGGTTTTGCTAGACTCATTGGATTTGAAAAAATTCAAAAGTTTCTCAGAAATTAATGAATTCGGGGGATACTGTGCCCTTCTTTTCTAGAATAACAAGTTTTGATTATCGTACATTGCCTCCACACAACGAGTCGTATTAACTATTAACAAAAGAGAAAAGAGAGTATGAATTTGTATCAATTTTATGATTAATGATTTAAATTCATTTAGCACATGCCTCAAAGTCAAAACAAATTTAAAAGTCAAAGATATTGAGATCTACGAGAATTTAATGTCCTCCACGTCACCGTGAGACAAAAATGAGATTTATGTATTTCAAAATTTCAATTTTAACCACGAGCAATTCAATAAGAAAAGGTAGAATTATCAATTATATATGGCATCGTGGAGCACAAGTTATTAATAAATTCATTTCGACATAATTAAACACATTAAACCTGTGTATAAAAGGGCACTTTCCTTATTCATATACAGCATCACTTCACATTGCTCATCCTCTTTATCTCTCTCTCATCCATCATAAGAGTGTTAAGAGGTACTCTCTCTCCCTCTACACCAACATTGTAGTTTATTAAAAATAACATGTTATTATCCCATTCGTTCTATAGCTCAATAGATCTTATATAAATTATACATATTTTAATCTTCCATAAAAATTCATTAATCATTTTTAATAATCGTTAAAAATTTGTCAAATATATAACTTGAAAAAAATTTTATTCCGTAAAACCTTTTAAAACTATTCTCAACAATAAAAAAAAAAACTATATGTTATATGATTTTTTGACCAAAACAGTTTCCTTGAGTGAGTAATAATTCAAATTAATTAAATAATACTAACAAAAGTGGAAAAACTTCATTTAAATGAAGATTTGAATCAGTAAGCGATGGCCCTAAAAGTTGAAGCTAAAGGTGGAAATGGAGGGACTCAATGGGATGATGGATTCGATTACGAAGGTGTGACAAAGATACATGTACGAGGTGGTCGTGAAGGCATTCAGTTTATCAAGTTTGAGTATGTTAAGGCTGGAAAAACGATTGTTGGACCAATCCATGGTGTCGCTGGTCGTGGTTTGACCCAAACGGTATGTTATTAATGTGTCTTCCAAATTATACAAAACTTGATCTCTTTGTATATCTGATTTTATTGGTGTCATATAATAATCTTCTTTTGTGATCTCTTTTTTTTTTTAACGCAGTTTGAGATTAACCATTTGGAAAAGGACTATCTGTTATCTGTTGAGGGTTACTACGACGAGTCAACGGGTGTGATTCAATCTATCCAATTCCAAACTAATAAGAAAACTTCTGATCTCATGGGATACAACGAAGGTACTAGGTTTTCACTGAGAGCCAACAGGAGCAAGATCATTGGGTTCCATGGATTTGCTGAGAAGAATCTCCATTCTCTTGGAACATATTTCATCAAGATTCCTTCAATCAAATCAGCAATGCAGGGTGGTCAAACTACTGGCAAAGGTTATGATGATGGCGGCGACTACGATGGAGTAAGAAAAGTGTATGTAACAACTGATGGATCTGCAATTAGACATATCAAGTTTGACTATGACAAAGCCGGTCAAGTGGAAACTAAAGAGCGCGGGGTAAAGATCGGAACAGAACATGAGGTCGTCCCTATTCCTACATCTCTATAACATATCATTAGTTTAGTTACTTATATTGTTTCATATTCAATATCTAAATGTTGTTAGTATCTAAATTTACTAAACACATTTTTGTTATTATCATTTTAGTTTACGGTGAATCATCCGTATGAATATATCTCATCTGTGGAGGGAACCTATGCTGTTACCGCACCTTACGGTTGTATCGTCCTTACGTCATTGATTTTCAAAACATCAAAAGGGAGAAGCTCTCCAACTATTGGAAGAGTTGCTGGCACTAAGTTTGTGTTGCATAGCCCAGACAATGCTATTGTTGGTTTCCATGGACGGGTAGGTTCTTGTGTTGATAGTATCGGGGCATATTACGCCCCACCGCCTCCTTCTACTCCTCCTCCAGAGAAACTCCAAGGCCAAGGTGGTAACGGGGGAGCTTCGTGGGATGATGGTGCTTTCAACAATGTAAAGAAGATATACGTAGGTCAAGGCCAAGATGGTATCGCCTTCGTCAAGTTTGAATATGAGAACGACGCTAGTGAGGTAGTTATTGGAAAAGAACATGGAGAGAAAACGTTGCTTGGATACGAGGAGGTGATTTACTGATTTCTCCCTCGTTTATTCTTATTAGGAATTCCACATGAGATCTTAAATAATATATACGTATATAATATATTGCTAATTGGTCACTTTAAGTTTAAATCCAATGCTACTTAACAATTCTAAACAAGTAAAGGTCATATGTTTTATCTACTGAATCATATTTGTTACACTAACAACTTTTCTTTTATGTTTTATATAGTTCGAGCTAGATTATCCAAGTGAGTACATTACATCCGTGGAAGGTTGTCACGACAATGTAATGGGAGCTGAAACAGGAGTTATAACCATGCTTAAGTTCAAGACCAACAAACGCATCTCTCAACCATTTGGACTCGAATCTACTTCCAGCTTCGTCCTCGAGAAGGAAGGTCACAAGATTGTTGGGTTCCACGGGAAAGCCAGTACTGTGCTTCATCAGATTGGGGTCCATGTCCTACCTATTGCCTAGTTACTATCTTTATCTTTATCATCGAATGAACTATCCTCAAATAAAGTTTGATTATGCTACTGTAATGTATTTCTCAATTATGCAATAACAACGTGTAACAAAGTACGGTTTTTTCAAACCGATTTCAACTTTTCATTTAATAAAGACTAAAGATATGCTTTTCTTTGGGTTATCATGCCATTTTATATTCGGTTGAAACTTTAATATTTAGTACTGGATCAATTCCTCCAAGTTAGAATTAAAATTAATATTTTAAAAGTTTTTTCTCCAAATTAAAATAAATAATTTTAAAGTTTTGAAAATATTTATCTATGATCTATCTCTTTATTATTGTTAGAATGATCTATGATCTATCTCTTTAGTATTTGTAAGTTGTAAATTCTCGATTTATTGTTTGCCTGATAAAAAGTTAGTTTTTAAGCTTTAAAAGCATTGGTTAGTTTTCCAATTATCAAAGATTTTTATAATACTAAATCAGTTTATCATTGAATCTTGTTGACCTATATGGCTATATCTTGTTGTGTTCTTTAAATTTTCTGTTTCCCTTTCAAAAAAACAATAGGAAGAAAACTGAATCGCACTCCACAAAACTCCCTTGTACGACGTGGCCCACACCCAAAATCTGATCCATGATAAACTTGAATCCCACTTAACTAGAGTCTAGACCCACCTACAAAACATCTAGCATAAAAAGATTCGTTTTAATGAAGAGTGTCAGAGAAAAATAAAAGCAGTAGTACTTGTATCATTTATTTCATTCTAACGTATAGACTGTACCCTAAAATCTGGTTCCATAGCTGACTTCACAAAACAAAGTACGCACATTGCATCAATTATTAGTTATTATCATAAAAGTATTTCTGACTATTCATAAGCCGAAGAAAATAGAAACAGAGGACTAGTCTTTCTACTAAGCCTGGATCACTTGTCCTCTCCTGGGCACAGCACGAGCCTTAAGCGGATTCTTCATGACGACGGTGAACTCCAACTTCTCCGTCAAGTCAACTTCATGACCTTCCACTTCCTTCCACTCGAACTCCTTCACCATGTTGGCCACGTAGTACTCCAGATGCAGCATCGCTAGCCCAATCCCTGGACAAATCCTCCTTCCCGCTCCGAACGGCATCATCTTTATCCCTCTACTTCCGGTTATGTCCACCGGCTCTTCTTCTCCGATGAATCTCTCCGGCTTGAACGCCATCGGATCCTCCCATACCGCCGGGTCTCTCCCAATCTCCGCAACCATGAAATTGACTGTCCCTTTCTTTGGCACCTTGTAACCTCCCAATACAGTGTCTTCCGTCACACTGTGTGGTAGCACGAAGTGTCCCGGAGGATGTCGCCGGAGACCTTCCAACACCACCGCCTTCAGATACGGCATCTTCTGCGCATCTTCTTCCTCGACCTCATTTGCATCTCCCGGGACCACGCTTTTGATCTCCTCGTATAATCTTTTCTGGATTTCTGGATTTTTCACAAGATTAGCCATGATCCATTGCAGCGCCGTGGCCGTTGTATCAGTCCCACCGTTGAGGAATTCCGAGCACAGGCTCGCTATCTCGTCCTCGTTTAACTTCCTCTTCTCATCTGGAAGCTCCAGATCGAGCAGAGTATCGACATATGATTGCACATAACCTTTCTTGTCGTCTGCCTCCGATCGCTTTCTCTCTTGGACGATCTTCCTCCGAGCACGAATCAACGGTAGCAAAACGTCGTGCTGCTCTTTTCGGATCCGGAAGAATTCTTCCCATTTCTTTCGCAGAATCAATTTGGTGAACTTAGGCCAGAGGTTGAGGATGTTGAATTTTCCGAAGCTAAGAAGTTGTTGTCTCTGAACGAATTCGACCTGTTTGATTTGTTTCTCGTTGAGCTTGTCTCCGAAACACATCAAGACGAGAAGCGCGAACATGGCGTAGTGGAGATGATCGACGAGGACGATCGGTTCTTGGCCACCATCTCCGTGCATACGGAATCGGTCGTAAAGGATCTCAAGCACCCAGCGGCGAGCGTGGGAATACGTTCTGACGCGCGCAGGATGAAGAATCTCAGAGGTGAGGTTTCGGCGGAGGAGACGCCACGTGGCTCCATATTTCCCAGAACTGATGTTATGTTGATTGCTGGAGACGATCTTGCTGATTGGAGGCGCCGGCGGACGATCGGCGAAGATAGCACCGTTCAAGACAAGAGCCTGGTGAGCGAGGGAGCGATCGGCGATGAAGATCGCGGGGCGAGCAGTGATACGAAGGGTGACGATGGGGCCCAGACGCTGGTGGACAGAGCGTAGATAAGAGCTGAGGCCACCTAAGCCTTGCCGGATCCACCGGAGGGTTCCAATGAAAGGGAAGAAGTTAGGGTCAGGAGGTAGCGGAAGAGAGGAGGAGTTACGGCGGCGAAGGAGGAGGAATTGGAGAAAGAGACACACGGAGACAGAGGCCAAGATGAGTAACCATATCTCCATTTTTTTCAGTTACTTCTTCTCTCTAATATTTTCGACTTTTCTTCTCCGTATATTCGTTAATATATATACATACGAACACGTGTGTGGCCAGATCCTTCCGTAATAATATTTTATTGTAATTCAACGGTCAACATACGTGTAACACTTTTTTCCTTAACGCATTGAAGCATAAATCATTTTATATATAATTCGGGAGTATTTTCTTCTTTGTTAAAAAAACTTTGGAATAAAATCTATTTCGAAATTTGGAAAAATCAGGTAGAAAATGCAATATCTTTTTCTTTTCTGTGCGGTGTTTGTTTGTTGTATTCCCACGAGCCACGAGATATTCTAAGGACAAAGACGATTGATTTAGAAGGGATATATATTATATCCGGGTCCGGGCGGGTCTTGGGCGTGAAGCGATCTGGAGAAAGTGATAGAGCTCTTTAACGTCTTTTAGCTTTACATTACTACACTACAAATTACACCCCCATCATGGATTTCTGTGACGTCATCGATTGCGTATGTTACTTAGTCTTTGGTCCGAAATGGAACCAGCGGTACTGGGGGGAACTTTGAAAAGCTACCGAAAACTAATAAAAAGACGCAATCAGTTAGCAACCCAATTTTTAGTGGATTGGCGTTTTTCTCTAAATATACAGAATTTGGTGAAATGTCGCTTTTTTTATATGGTTAAAATGTCCTCTTAAAAGGAGTACATCTTTAGTAAATTAATAAATAAAACTTGTAGACAAAATTTGATTAATTATATGTTTATTCGGGATGAATATTCGAGATCGATGCACAGTTTTATTTTGTAGGATGAATATTCGAGATCGATGCACAGTTTTATTTTGTAGTAGGATTATCTCTCGGAGAATGTCAATTTTGATGGATAATTAGTGAGTTCAGATAGACGGTTTGATTGCGTAAACCTACACAAAACTCAAATTCACTAGCAGCATAATACTTAACTTTGTTAGCTTTTGGTAGTTCCTCGCCATATTTCAGTAACGAATGAACATGGAAAACCGTTTATATCTGTAATATTACATTTTAAAGATTCTCTCAACTTCATATGACTTTTTTCTACAAAAAAAAACACTGACCATCGTGAAACAATTAATAAAATCGATTAAATGAACATAAACCAATAATCACTAACACTACTCATTGCAAATAAAGTCACCAATACTGATACACAAAGCATAACCCCAAAAACCACAAGAATGTCACAGATATATACAAAACTACACTTAAACCTTAACCCAAAACTCATTCTTTCTTTTTACTTCTGTCCTTTGCTTCCGTTTCATCATATATCCAAGAAGTTAATAGCAGCGGAATCCCAACGCAGATCGCTTCTATACCGAGTCCACGAGTAAACCCCGAGAAATCATTTTCCGTTATCCCGACAAACGACGCGAGAACGATTCCAAGATATCCGCTAACTATGAAAGCGAGTGCAATGGCTGACATTACAAACGCCATGAGAGACCCTTCACATCCAGGAGGACAAAGCCGAGCTATCAATACAGTGAAAGGCAGATTCTTGAAATAAAACAGAGTTTCCAAGATTCCAGAAAACAACACTACGTATACAGAGTCAGACACTCCTAAATTCTCCCGGTAAACGCCTTTCACAAACAAGAGATCGGATATCACGAAAACCATTATCGTTCCCTGAATGGCTGTGATTAGTTTCCTTGGATGGATAGATTTCAACCAACGGTTATATGCAACACCCCATAAGAGCATCGCAATTTGACCAAACACTTTGGAGATACCTAGATGCGATGCGTCGATTTTCAGATGCTTTGTTTGGTAAAAGAACATTGTCCCTGTTAGAACAGGAACTACTGCGGTTGATAACGCGATCCAAGCTATGGAATAAGATATCTCCGGTTTCCTCAACGCGCGTGAGAGGTCGGTGAGATGTTTTCTGATACCACCAGCGGATGATGATGGGTTTTTGGGAAGATTGAGAGAGCTTTCTCGGATGTTTATGGTTATAAGGAACTGAACAAGAGCTAAAATGCCAAACACGATGAATGTTGACTGAGCGGAATACGTTTTGATGGCAATACCACCTAAAAAGCTTCCTAAGATTCCACCAAGAGAAGAAGCCATCCAAACAAACGAAGGTAGCTCACCTGATGATGTAGAAGACGGGCTTTTCTGCTTTCCGGCCTCAGCAACAATGGCATCGTTTGCTACTTCAACTATTGAAGCACCGAGATTACTAAGGAGAAGGTATAGTGATAATGTTAAGATTGACACATTGGATCTTGACAGGAAAGCTATAGCTAGCCATGAGATTGCTTGTAGCAAAGCTGCAATGATTCGAAAAAGTGAGAGGGAGGTCAGTTTCACAACAAAAGACTAGAAAATCACTCAAGGAAGAAAAATGAAGTAACAAGAATTTATACACAATCATTTCTCAATCAATTTCGATTCACAATTCCATCAACACAAGAAGCACTAATACCAAATCAACGCTAAGTTTGGGTATCTTCATATTTTTGATTTGATCGCGTACCTCCAATAGCGATGTAGGGGATTCGGTGCTGACCAAAGAAGTAGACAGCGTCGGAAACGATACCGTAGATGGGCTTGGCGACCATAGGGAGATTGGCGGAGTTTTGCAGAAGCTGCAACACTGAAGGATTGACACGGAGTTCATCGGTGAGGAAGAAGTTGGCACCAAACCAGGGGAAACCCCTAAATCCTTGAACGAAGTAACCAAAACCGAGCAGCCACCGGATCGGATTACTGCGACGAAATCCTCCGCCGCTCATCGGGAAGAAATCAGTAACCCTGCTCGAGGTCAGATCAGCAAGGGATCGCTTTCTCCGTTTCTTTCTCTTTTTTTGGGGGCCCTTTTTGGGATTAGTGTCCGTTACGTGTAAAGTTATTATAATCAAGTATTTTGGGAAGCTCTAGAAAGAGTACACAAGGACGGTATACGTCAGTTTCTGGAAGTCATTAATAAAATATACTCCTTTTTTTTTTTTTTGAACTGCAATAAAAAAAATAAAATATACTCCTTATTATAACATTTCTGGATAAAATAATGGAAGAATTTGTCAAATTGTCGTATAAGTCACATTTTCTGTCGGCTGGTAAATCACTAAGTCCGATTATTAGTTTTAGTTATTTAAACGGGGTGAAAATTTCAGTAAAACCTTATAATCTGAACCTATTTGTTCTATTTACCATAGCAAATGGGGATTGATCATCATCATAGCACTTGTGACAATGATATCCATCGTCAAATTGAGACATTTCTTCACAAATCTGGTGAATTACACTATTATTTACCTTGAAAATGTCAAATATAAATAAAACCAACCCAACAATAAAGTCCACACAATCTTCTCGGAATCTGAGGATTTCATCCACGGGATTTTAAGACTTTTGAGTACCAAGTACAACCAAACTGAATATTGTTCATATCTAACCAGAACCAAAAACTACATAGATTTGGCAAAAGGATAGTGTATCTTTGACAATTTTATTTTTCACCAAGATCGTAAAAAGCGATGAATTCTATAGTAGAGTAAGAATTGGGCTATTAATCTAAAACCAACATAACACTTCATCCAAAACTCAACAATACATACCCAAAAGCCTTAAAGGCAGCTCTCACAGCAGATATTTCTCGACAACTGTCCGCCCGAACTTCTCTTGAACATCCTTTGGCGTTTCGACCTGACCAAAAAAGTAAATGAGATTTGGTTCAGATTATAACAATAAGGTTTTAATCAAAATCCCCCTTTTAATGATTCTTCGTCATGGGCTCAGACCACTCACCGCATTCAAGGCCTTCAAAACTGCCTTAACCGTGTTGTATGAATTCCTTGAACCAACCACCTGGTGAATTTGGACACCACAACCATACATTACAAAACCAAAACGAAAACAAGAATCGGTGTTATATCAGGATGACGGGAAAAAAAAAAATGCACCTTTGATTTGATGTTCTTGAATCCAGCTAGGAGCAACATCGTTTTGACAACTCTCCCAGCTTTCATTCCCGTCGTTGTTGGTGCAGGCCATAGATATAACTAGTTGCAGATTCAAGTTTTCTAGATAAGTGGCGTGAACAGAGATCATACAAAGTTATAAAGAAACTCAAAATAAATACCTTGGTTTTCTTGTAAGAAGTCTGTATTGCGTGGGCAATGGTGTGCTCCTCATGACGCTCCACATAATGAAGATTCTGAAAGCATTTCTCATACGCCTGTTTTGCAGTTGTTAGAAATTACAAAGTGAGAACTAACTGAAGCCGGGACACAGAAAGATGTGTAATACTACAAGTTTTAAATTTCATCTTCTTTGACCAGTTCAGGAATCAAAGCGAAACAGAAATAACGATATTCATGCACACCAAAGAATCTTGTCAACCAACCTAAAGTTGAACATAAGCTTTTCATTGGTATCGTAATTAGGAATACGGCATCAAGGTAGTCAAATTAAGGAAATGTATGACCTAATATAATGTCGTTTAAGATTTCTAGGCCTATAAAGGTTGAATTTGGGTGAAACTATGGAAGTCTAAATTTAAATTTCAGTATAACCCAAGCTTTTTGAGCATCTCATATCTTCAACGCTTATCAGTAGAAACAAATCAAGTTAGCTTCCTGTTGAATTAAAATCACTTAATTGACTGTCTTTGCTACAATAACATTCGGCCACAAGACACATATCCACAAAATGCCTATACTGTATTATCCATCTTATTAAGACACCAATATTTGTCTCTTCCAACAATCCTAGATGACAAACGGCAATGTGAAATTACCTTCTGCATTGCAGACTGGCCGGTCTCAGCTTTTGCTTTTGCATACCCAATGACACCTTCATAGTTCCCGCAAACCATCAATGCAGTGTACCTTTCAACTCTGCCACCCTAAAATAGAAATTTTTCTTTTATAGCCGAGCAATTGAATTTAAAAGATACAAAAGAAAGAAATGTCAGAAACATTATACCTTTGTGACCTTAGCAACTTTCTTCACATCTATCACATGAACATCATATCCCTGCAAAAAGACACGAAATAACCTGATCAGCATTTAAAAAACCTGCGCTTGACTTTTTTATTTCACGGTTGATAATTTCAGTAATAGTTTGAGTGAGAAGTTGTATACCAATATCAAAATGGTTCAGGAAAAGAAAACATCATACCAAACAAAATATATCATGAATATTGGCTTATAAGCAAAATAAAGCTCATTTAGCTATTAAATCATTGGCCTTTGTAGATACTCATATATTTTTGACAACATCATGGCATATAGACACACATACTACCAAAATGTTTTCCCTAAACCCTAAACCCTAAACCCTAAATCCTTATACTCTAATAGAATGATAGTAGAACTAACTAGAAATTTTTTACATAGCAGAGTGAGTAAAACAAACATCTTTTGATATAGATATGCGGCATTGTACAAGCACAGAAAGCAGTTTACAGCAATGTAACTCTATGGCTATGTGCGAATACAGCACTACAGCTACATTGGTTTCACAAAAGTTTCTAAGTCGAGGGCCGTCCTACAAATCCCATTGCATAGCAAGCCTCTGAAATATTGAGACTGCTTCCTGTATCCCACTAGTTAAGAAGCCAATATGTTCAATATATCTCTAGGATCTTTATTCCAAACTTCTGGACACTTTTAACTTATGTAACACAGATCATCAAAAACTTGTGTCAACTAATTCCACTCTATTACTATGATTTGGGTTTCTAGGTTATGCACCGCAAAAGATTTGCACAATGAAAGACAGAATAAATGAAGAATCGACTCACTTTTCTGTATAAAGGTTGTCTTTTCTTGTCTGTCAAATCATTTCTCTCTTCAGCCAGATCTCTAATCTCCTCTTCTAACCGCTTCCCCTTCTTCCCAAATGTATGATCAAGCTCAGAAAGCTTCTCTTCAAGTTTCTTGTCGATAGCATTCAGCTTCTCCAACAGAATATCATCCTTTTCTTTCATGTCATCAAACTCCTCTTCATCATCACTCTTATCATTGTCGTCCTTTTCTACTACAAGACGCTCTTCTCTTTCTTCTCCAGCATTGGCACTTTGAACATTGTCACGTTCGATGACTCCATAATTAAATGGGTTGTTAGGGTCAAAAGTCTCTTTCCACTCAACCAACCTCATGGCCCTGTTTAGTTTTTGCTGGAGCATAAATTTCTCTTTTCCTTCAGCCACTTTCAATCGGTTCATCAGCTCACCAATAACCCTGTATTCAGGTCGGAGTTTGAAATGTTTCTCCTCAAATTTGTCTAATTTTGTCATCCACTTAAAGGTCTCATCGAGTGTCTCTGCCAAGCAAAGGTTTCGCAAACAAAAATTAGAAAAACAAGGTCTCATTAACCATAAACCAATTGTACAATAACAGATGCACATTAGAGGTGTTATTAGAAAATGAAATACCTGACTTGACGAGGGTCTGAAGGAGGTCCTTATGCCTCTGGAACTTCTTATTGAAGATGTCTTGCTTCTTTTTTTCTGCATCCCAATCAACCTCCTCCAGTTCACTGTCCGAATCCGACGACTCCTCGCGCCTGTTTAATTCACCATCATCCTTCAAGTTCTGCTTCTTAAGCTTATCGATAAATGGCTGAATCCCGAGATAATCCTCTTCTTCTTCGTCGTCAATGTCTTTGGTATCCAATCCCTGTCTTTGCCTTTCGTCTCTCTCGCGCTGCCTGTCCTTTTCCACCTCCGCTAAAAGATCTCGCAATACTCTCTCACTTTCCCCAGGTGACATTCCGGCGGCAGCAGAGAAATGGCACCTCTGCGACGCGATCCATGGCGATTGATTTACGGGAAAGGAAGACTCGGAGATTCTTCTGGGAAATGCGGATGATGAGGCATCAAAACTGTAGATTTGACGGAAAATTGAGGATCTAGGGTTCTGAAGATGGTTCCGGTGGAGTAGAAGACGGGGCCAGGACGAGGCGCGGGCTCTGAAGGACATCTCGTCAGTGGTTCATTAGATGGAAATGGGAAGAGAGAAATTCAAAAAACCTCTGCTGAATACAGATGATTTTAGGGTTTTTGTGTGTTGAGTGACATCATCGCCTTACAAAGGGCTTTTGAGTGGCGAAACTCATGGGCCCAATCTGGTCAATTCAGCTCATCCGATGGCTCAAAATCTATACTAATTAATAAATCCACGTCAGCAAGAAGTTCGGGAATAGTTTAGGAAAAGGTTATAGTTTAGTCCCTCATTGGTTTGAATATTGCACTGTCCCCACTCCCACCCAAACAAGAATGAAAAACCCTTTTTTTAATGTCCATTAGAGAAAGTTGAAACGTCGAATCGTTACCGCCAAAGTTGAAACGTCGAATCGTTGCAGAGAGCAGCCCTATGGTCAGATTACTGTCTTCTCTCTCCCGTGAATTCTCTTCTCTCCCTAGGGTTTTCGATTTCTGTCTTTCCTTTGAGCCAAATCCTCTTCATTTATTTCTTTTCTCACTGCTGCAAAGATGGATATGAACACTTGCGTGGCCAGAAGAACCCGTTCGAGGACGGAATCCTACTTGAACTCTCTTTTAAATGGACCAAAGGCGATATCTGTCGAAGATCAGTCTCAGGATCCGCCGGATTCGAGGACAGAGAAGAAGAAGAGAGCTGCCATGCGTAATGGTTGTTCACCACCATCGGCCAAGTCGGCTAAACGGCACCGAAGAAGAGCGAGTGACGATAACGATGTCGTTTTCTTAGGAACTACCTATCCAGACGGTAAGCAAGAGCATGCACATGTAGAGGATGATAATGTCGGTTATGTTTCCGCGATTTCTCCAAAGTTACAATCGAAATCGATTGATGGCGATAGGGTTTATGATTTTGCTGTGGATGATGATAATTCGAGGGGCGAGAATAATAATCGTACTCTGAGACCTTCAGATCCGGATGATGATGATGTTTTTTTTCTCGGAACTATCCCTCCAGAGGATGACAATGTCGGTTCTGCTTCGATGGTTTCTCGTGGATTAGCATCGAAATTGCCTGATTGTGATAAGGATGGTGATTTTTCTATGGATGATGCTAAGTTTAGGGGTGAAGAGAAGACTTCAGAGAGTGATGAGGTTATAAGTCTGAGTTATGACGAAGAAGATTATGTTGAGGATTTAGGGACTGATTCATGTGTCGAATTTAGTGTTGAAGATAGCGATTATGATGACATCAATATTGGCGAAGATGTTGATCCAGAATCATCTGAGTACACGGAGGAAAGTTTAGATTCTTCTTACATAGAGAGTTCTGAAAACGATGACGACGATGAAGTTGATGTTAAAGAGAGGAAGACTTCAAGTGAGAAAGTATATATTCAGAGAAAGCCCACGACTTTTACTAGGAAGAATAACTCGAATGTCTTTGAGCTGCTATCAAAATCTATTTGGGAAAGAACTAAAATTTTCGAGGATGAAGAAGAGATGTGCTCCGGGGACAAAACAGCAGGGGTTGATTCCACTTCCAGAGAAGATGATATAGTTAGAGAGAGCTCAAGTGAAAAGGTATATCAAGAGAGGAAACCAAGGAGTTTACATAAGGTGAAGGAGAAGAAGCAACCGAATGTGTCTGAGGTGATAGGAGATTCGTTTTGCGAAGAATCATGTGATGGAAAAGAGACGATACCCTGCTCAAATTTACCTCCTTTAAACTTGAGATTCGGCTGCGAGGAGGAGCCTGAGCCAATTGAGCAAACAGAAGAGGAGAAACAAATAGACAGGTTGTGGGAAGAGATGGCCTTTCTTCTATCATCGGAAGGAGTACGCTCAGCTAATCCGGCTAAAGTAAGGCTTACCAATTCTTGTCTTTTGTCTGGGGTTTGTTGCATTGTTAATGCATGAAATTAAATCACATGCGTTCATGTATCAGAAAGGAGATGTGCCATGTAGCAACAAGACACATGAATTCATCCTTGATGAGGAAATAGGATTGAAATGCTGCTATTGTTCTTATGTCTCCGTTGAGATTAGAAACATCTCGCCAGCCATGGTAACATCCTTTACGCTAGATTGTTGATTTTCTTTTCGTATTTGGAGTTGTTAAAACATGTTTCAATCTTGTGAATTGTGCAGGACACGTATCATCATGGTAATGATAATCACAAGAAGACATCTAGTGGCAGAAAGGGTGACCATGTCGATAACACGTTTGACTTTGAAAGTTCAGATCACAACAGTCATGGAGAGGCATCTCTGAATAATAATACACAAGGAACTGTTTGGGAAAGCATACCTGGCATCAAAGAAACTTTGTACCCACACCAACAAAAAGGCTTTGAATTCATTTGGAAGAATTTAGCTGGGACAACAAATCTTAAAGAGTTGAAGAGATCAGTGGTGAAGGAAAGTGGAGGATGCATTATTTCTCATGCGCCTGGAACTGGTAAGACACGTTTAACCATCGTCTTTCTACAGTCATACTTGCAACAATTTCCAGAGAGTCGTCCTGTGGTTATAGCTCCTGCAGCCTTATTGAGTATATGGGAAGGAGAGTTTAGAAAATGGAATGCGAACATTCCATTTTACAACTTGAGTAATCCGGAATTCTCAGGGCTTGAGCACCAAAAAGCTGTTTCACTTCTACAAGGGACGAAGAGAGACAAGCGTTCCGTCCGTATGGTTAAGCTATATTCTTGGAAGAACAAAGACAGTGTACTTGGAGTTAGTTACCATCTGTATGAGAAGCTCGCCGGAGGAAAGCTAAAGGAAGAGTTTAGCAAGATGTTGCTAGAATTGCCTGGGTTGCTAGTTCTCGACGAAGGCCACACACCGAGGAACCAAAACAGTTGCATATGGAAAGTGCTTTCAGAAGTTAAAACACAAAAGCGTATCATTCTTTCAGGGACACCATTCCAGAATAATTTTAAGGAACTTTCTAACGTCTTATGCTTAGTAAGACCAGCTAACACGGTTACCATTTCTTCGAGGCTCCAAGATCTTAGCAGAGGGAAAGATTGTGAAGAAACTGGAATTAAGGAGCTTAGGGAAATGATTGATCCTTTTGTGGATGTGCACGAAGGAGATGTTCTAAAAAGCCTTCCAGGTCTACTAGATTGTGTTGTGGTGTTGAACCCAACTTATCAACAGAACAAAATCCTTGAGAGAATTGACCCTCGTCAAAACACCTTTGAACTTGAGCACAAGCGTTCAGGTGTTTCAGTACACCCATCTCTGTATCTGAAATGCAACCCAACAAAGAAGGAAGAGTTAATCATTGGGCCATCAGTAGTGAAAACCTTGGAGAAAACTAGTCTCGACCCGGATCAAGGTGTGAAAACAAGGTTTCTGATCGACTTCCTTTGGTGGTTCAGAGAACCAATGAACGAGAAAGTGTTGGTGTTTAGCCAATACCTTGACACCCTAGAACTGATCAGAGAGCAGATCAAAGTAGTTTATGGGTGGAGTGAAGGAAAAGAAATTCTCTATATGAATGGTAAACTCGAACAGAAAGAGAGACAGAATCTGATCAGCAACTTCAACAAAGACGACAGTGAAGCTAGAGTGCTACTTGCATCGACAAGAGCGTGTTCTGAAGGTATTAGTCTTGTTGGGGCGTCGAGAGTTATACTTCTGGATGTTGTTTGGAATCCTTCCGTTGAGAGCCAAGCGATAAGCCGAGCTTACAGGATTGGTCAAAAGCGGGTTGTGTACACCTACCATCTCATGGTTAAAGGCAAATCTGAGTGGGACAAGTATTGTACGCAAGCTAAAAAGCATCAAATATCCCAACTTGTTTTTTCTTCGACTACCAATGACAAGGATAAAGTGATTAACAAGGAAGCTGTTTCTGAAGATAAAATCCTTGACAAGATGGTTGGGCACGAGAAGCTTAAAGACATGTTTGAGAAGATCATTTATCACCCTAAGGAATCTGACTTGTTTACCAGCAGTCTCTGATGATCCTTTTCTATCTCTCTCTCAGACGTGTTAATTTTCTTTCTTCCTTGTATTTTCCATGGCTATGTCTATATAAGCTCATCGAAGGCAACAATCTTTTGCATTTGCAGGAAGTTAACATTTGAAAGATTTACAATGACAAATAATGAGCAGGTAGGTACTAGTACAAGAGGGTAAGGACAAAAGGAAACTAAAATCATGGTGGAAGCAAATATTACAGGACTGTGTTTTAGTTTCTCAACTCAGTTTACATAAGAAGCAAAGGAAGAAGATACACAAACAAAGAGAGTTCTTCCCCATTTTTACCCCTGTATATATACAACATAAGTCACGACCACTCTCTATGGCTCTCTGATGTAAATAAAAATTTACAAAAAAGTAAAGGAAAACAAAAATCAAGTCTTGAGGATCATTGCCTCCATTTTTCTCTTCCTAGCCGCATGTTTTAGCTTCTCCAGGGCAACAAGCCCCACTTGTCTTACCCTCTCTCTCGATAATCCTATCCTGCAAAACATTCATCAAATAGACACAGTTTTAAAAGATCCAGTTCTTGATGATGGATGCAACAATGGGAGGGCTTATACATACCGTTTGCTAATTTCTTCCCATGTAAGGCATTCTTTGTCTAGACCATAGTATAACCGAATTATCTCTCTTTCCCGTTCTCCAAGTGTTCCACTTATTAGCTTGCTTACTTCCTCCTGCAATTATATCACCAACATTCTCAGACTCTGTGTTCATTTAACAAGTATATAAATACATCCTTCGCTTATGACTTTATTTACCTTGAGTGCCCACTCATCATACTCGTGCCACGGATTGTTCTCCAAACGATTATCCGCAATGTACTGGAATTATCGAGGAGAAAAAACAAAGCCAAATGTTACATACTTGAAAGTGAAATACCAGAAGTCTCGTTTTTGTTGAAGAGAAACCAAAAGAAGATACTTACACTGTGATGGGTTTCTCCAGGTAGACCATTCAAAGAAGGAAATGCATCTCTGTCTAGCGAGAATATTTTGCTTACTGCCTGCAATTTTTCAAGTTCAAGAGCATAAACACAAATGGTCCTTGAAATAGAAAGGGACATGAATTAAAGTTAGTTTTCTATCTTTACCTCTGTTGCATTTCTAACTTTCTTCTGCGACATGTTTAGAGACTCTGCAATCCTCTGGAAACAACAATCACTATATAAGCATAGACAGGAGAAACCAGATTTATTATTGTTCAAATGTTAAGAAACAAACGTGCTTACATCAATGGAAGGTGTGATTCCTTTCTCTTGAAGTCTAAGCTTTGCATTTCGGATTAGACCGAGCCTTTCGTGTAGGTGAGTAGGTAACCTCAAGGTTCTTGAGTTGTCCACTAATGCTCTTGAGACACCCTTTTACAATATTAGAAACAAAGAGTCATTCTTTTAACTTTCTAATCACATTAGCAAACACAAAAACATCAAACATCTAAGGTCAAAGCGATGATCCTCACCTGTCGAATCCACCAATATACATAAGTTGAAATTCTGAAACCTTTGGAAGAATCAAATTTCTCTATTCCTCGCAAAAGTCCGATAAGACCACCCTTCATATTAGCCAAAACAAAAATCTTTCTTAAAAAAGAGTTCATGAAAAAGCTAAACAAAGAGTCCACACAAGAATTTTGAAATATACCTGAACAAGGTCAGACATTTCTGCTCCCATATTATCATAACGCTGAGCGATAGACAAAACTAAACGCACATTGCTCATAGCCAACTTCTCCCTCGCTAGATGACATTCCATCAACCATGCTTGTAGCTCACCCCGAGATATCTTCAAGGATATTGCAAGCTGTTCATCAGAAGGCTCACAGCCTAATCTATCTTTCAATCTAATGTTTCCACCAAACAATAATTTAGTCTTATGTAATTAAAACACTTTTTCTATGTGTGCAACTATGAATTTTTTTACCTTGACTTATGCTCATCAAGACGAAGACCGGATTTGATTTTCTTCGACAAGCGCACAACTTCAGCGTGACTTAGCACATCTTCGCTTATTACACCTCTCACATAACCCTTCCCACGATTGTTTTGGAACAACTCTGAATTCACCACTGATCTGACTTGCTTTCCACTACTAACCTCTGAAACTGCTTTAGCATGAGTCATTACAGTTCTCTTCTTAGCACCGATTCTCCTTTGACGAGCTGAAATCCCTGAACAAGTTACAGGAACTTTCTTCCTGGTTCTTACCATCTTCTTGCTCGAAGACTCACTTAACCCCGTCTTCTCAAATTCAAGATTCCATTGTTTCTCTAACATAGACTTCTGTAACAGTAAAAGCGCTTCAACGGAATGGCTAAGACCACCATCATAGGTTTCCTCTTCCAATTCCTTATCAGCTCCAACAGGTAGCCATGGTTGGGTTGAGGAAGCAACAACATCGACGGTCTCTTTCAATGCCTTGGCTGATTGTGTGTGACGACTTGATGGAGGAAAGCTCGGACTGTAGTTCGATGATGATGTCTTTTTCGCAGTTATACCGGTTTTTGTTGAAGCAATCTGGTACTGTGATGAACAATGATCATTTACATATAGAAACTTCTCGGTGACGTCTGAGTGGTAAAACGATGAACTCAACAGTCTTTTCCCTGCGTTGAGTCCTATCACAGCTGCTGTAGCCATCATATATAACACAATCTCTCAATTCATCAACCCAGGAATACTCTCTGCTCTTCAAGATCAACGGTCTGATTTTACTCCTTTAGTCTCCTGCTATAAACGAAATCAACACTTCAGATATCATAACAAATACAGGAATTGGATGAAATTATGAACAGTTTTAATGAGATCGCTTCAGAACAGATATCGAGACATACACACAAAAAAAAAAAGAATCAGCTTGTGGGTATTGAAAATTACAAAAATTTAGCTTATCCAGTCAAAGAAACGGTATAAAATCGATCACTATATCAAGTCGTGAGTTTCAAACACGAATTTACTAACCCATTGAAATCGACTCCCAGAAAATCAACCCAAAATCAAGAGAGTGTTTCAAATTTGCATCAACGTAGATTCCAAAGACACAGATTTGAGTTAAGATCTATTGGAGAATAAGGACAATGTAAGAGCAAACCCAATTGGGCAAAGGCAATGACTCACCTGAGAGAGAGAGTGTGTGGCACAGAACAGAAGAGAAAAATGGGGAGCCAATTCTCTTTCGATTTTGTTTTTCTGCCTCGCAGTTTTATTTTACTCCAAGAGTTTTTTTTCTTGGCCTAAGATATTGTAAGAATCCAACCGCCATGCAAAAGAATAGAAAATAGAGATAAAATATTGAAATCTGGACAATTGGAAATGAAATTATAGTGGAAAAAATGTAATTATGGGAGAGGATATATAAAAGAGATATGGAAACAAGAGATGGGATTGGTGGAAGCAGATATTGGCTCCATGTTTCTGTGGTATTCAGCTACTCGACTTGTTTCGCTTTTCCGGCCCACTCTTTCCTCTTTAACATTTTCACTATTTATTTCTTTATTTTTTAGGTCCGCGTGGATATACATGTCTAAAATAAATAAAATTTACATTTTAAATCTATTGAGTGTAATATATTTTTAAATGTTAAACATCTACGACGACGCATGTAGCATAGTTGTTGATCTAATTTTTCTTGCTGCCCTGTTTATATTACCATGTTTTGACGTGTTTCTTAAGAGTGCAGTCATAACAAAAAGTCAATTAACAGATAGCACCACATCTGATAACAATTCAATTACAATCATATACAAATAGCGCTAAATCAGTCTCAAATGACGTGTGTCAAATAGTTGTTGAGCGCCTACACAACCTCTCTAGATTGACTTTTACAAGATCGAAACTACACACCAATGTATTATCAGAGTAATAAATATGAGACGAACAAAATGTTGAAAGAAAAATGTTCAATTGCATTGGTGCTCAACTTAAGAATCACAAAATCTCAAAGAATTGCCAATGAATTTGTGTTGCATATGCCATAGTTGTTCCTTTCATTTTTCACCAAATTTTCAAACACAATAAATACCACCTAACTCCAAAGTAATAGACTCGATATGTTTACAGGTACAAATCTTGTTCAAAACATTCTGGTAGAATGTGCTAACAATATTTCTTTTGTAGCATGTTACAAATATCGATAACTCTAATACTTATAAAAAAAATTTGGTTTATTATTAGATTTTATGACATGGTTGGGTTTTGAGTAAAATGGAGTTATGCTAGTTATTGCTTATGAGTTCAAGCAATCATTAAATCACAAGGAACCATTAAATAAAAACCTAAAGAAAAGAAAGAAGTGCCAAAACTTAGCGCTCGAATGTGTGTGATCCTTGATGCAGCCGACTGCATCACGGGCTGGGATTGATTATTCCGTAACTTCAATGACGGCAGTGGAGAAGTCGTTTCATTCTAGTGGAGGTTCGTGTTCACATTTCTTTTACTTGGTGCCAGTTCTTATGCAAATAAACTATTACAATACACTTATATGGAAAGTAAGCATAAGCTCGTAATAAATGATGGTAACGTGGTGTTTAGCTACCGTTGGATAAATGTGTGATACCTACAATTATTATTTACGACAATGAGTCTAGAACTACTTTCTAATGACACGATGGCAACAGGGATTGCACACTGCCGGACAATCATTTTATCATGCATATGTAAGTAGTTAGTTTGGGCTGTTAGAACACAGGTCGAGACAACCAAATGTATTGACCTATGTACTTATAAATTTGACAAGCAATTTGCAGTAAATGAGATTGAATGTCTGCTCAGGATACAGCCAAGACTAACAACTGATGATTCACATTTCCCGCTTGCAGTTGCTGTTACCACAAAAGTTTCTCGTAGTTGGCATTTGGTTTCTCATTGAAAATCAACCATTTGCAGTATGTAGACGATGGTTACTCTATTGGAGTTATACAAAACTTACGCTGCTACATTCTGTCCTGTTCCACAAGTATCAGCATGGCCAGAAGCTTCGGCGTTGTCTTCCTCCCCTCATTCCTCTTCCGCCACCGCTGCCAACTAACGTATCAAAACTACTTCTCGCACTATTCGGAAGAACTGATAATAATTAGATGGATTTAAGCCGAACCGAACATGACTCGGGATTTTGTGTGAAATGTATCCTAATGTTGTAGCGAAGACACATGTGTTGCTGCTTTTGTTCGTGCAAATCAAATACCACCAGATCTCTCTCAACGACCTTTGTTACACAACCTCTGGATTGGCTTTTACAAAATTTAATTTAATGCACGTGCACACCAATGTATTATTAAAGTAACCAATATGAGACGAGCAAATTGAAGCATTGAAAATCTCAAAGGAGTGTAGATGAACCAGAGACTACAAGATTAGGGATAAGGTATAAGCAAAAAAATCCGATGTAAAGTGATAAATATAATATTTAGTTGAAACAACACTAATTAATGAGAAAGACGTCAGTAGCAACATCAATTTTTGTTTCTTTTTGTTTTCTTACTCTGTTTTTGTGCAAAAAGCACGATGAATAAAGCAATTTCTGATCAAACGCCCACAAGCCATGAACTAGTTTTCTTTTTTGGGTCTCACTACAACTTTGTTCCCAAATTTCAAACACAAACTATAAGGCAAAAGAACAAAATAAATGGAAGGTACGATTTGCAGAGAGTTAGGCAATACTTCCGTAGTCCATTCTTTCATGAGACGTCGATGGGACATGATGGTTGTTATTACCCCTATGTCCTACAAAAAATTAAAACCAAAGACAAATCAGCTACAATATCATTTCGAGTATCGTCTCAAAAGATTGTAACAAGAGGCTAAAAACAAGAACAATGAGTTCAGGCAAAAGAAAAGTACCCCATGAGACACCATCTGTATATGAGCTACTCCTGGGAGATTTAGAGTTGGAAGGAGGAAGCTGAGCCTTGATGTGATTCCAATCCTGACCTCTTCCAGCATTTCGTCTCCCCTGAGGGAACCGTTGAGCAGGCTGTTGCTGTCCTAAGCGGCTTGGAGAGTTCTGCGAAACATGAGGTGTAAAATGTGGTGCCGGCATAAACTGGCCAAACCTAGATTGATGGTCATAATTAGGAGAGTTTCCAAACTCTACTTGCGAAAAGCCTTGATTTTGAACATGTCTCCTGAAGAAAAATGAAGTTATTTAAACATGAACTAATCCAATCCACCGCGAGTGAAACAAGAAAAATATTTGTGTGAATAGATATGCAAGTTACCTTTGGGTATTTGGGTTTGAGGATGACGTTGGAGTACTTCCTGATGAAATGGAGGCACCTGCTGAACCAAGATGCATACCTTTGTTGAACGCGTTAGCAAGAGGACTTTCCCCTGTACTATCCTCTTGGAGGAGCAAATCCTCACTGTAAACACACAGAAAAAAGGTTAAGAAATGGTTAGTAAGATTCAGCTGGCAGGTTCAAGGAAGAGTGAATGACCGTTCGATTTTGAAACTGACAGATTGTACAATCTTGACAATAACTAAAATTAGCTCAGACCGATTAGAAACAATTCAAATTCTCAGAAGGTAGCAAGCATATCAATGTTTACCAGAACCACTAGAAGCTAACAAGAATTTGACCAGAGATTAGACAATTGAATAGAGCTTGTGAAACCTTATACTTGCCTGTAATTAGGGTCCCAGTCTCCAGGATCAGGGGCTGACAAGCCAGCATCTGGATTTTCACGATGAGGTGCATTGCTTGATGGGATATGCATATTAGAACTAAAAGATGAGCTTGCCTGAGTGGAGTACCCAGTGCTAAATGTAGTGCCTCCTTGTGTCTGTGCAACGGTTTTATAATCGGGATTTGATTGCATGCGTGAAAATGAACCAGAGTTTTGTGCCGAAATTCCTTCACTTTGATAAAAGTTATCCATTCCTTGCCCTTGAGATTGCGGTAAGGATGAACTCTGAGAATGAGAACCTCCAGAATATCCTACATTTGCTCTCCAGTTAAACTGGCTAGTTCCACTCATCCTCCCTAGAGGAGACCCATGACAGCTATTTCTTACTGGGGATGTCGGACCATAATGTCCGGGAGAACCAGCTGCAAAGTGATTGTTTGAATTCGGTGGAGTGAAATTTGAAGGACTAGTACCAAGGGGCAATGGTGCAAAACTTCCAGCAGATGGACTTGCACCAAGGCCACTTCCTTGTGGATACTGCATAACCCTACGTCTAGCATCAGGGCTACTTCCAAGCATTGAGACTCCACCTCTGTTGTGCATGTTGTTAAAGCCAGAATGATTAACAGGAGAATAATATTGAAACATGTTGGCATTCTCTCCATAGCTCCCGTAGCTATTCCCCATTCTGGGACCATCGCTATGGCTACCGTAGCTCCCATAACTATTCGCTTGCGGATAAGGCACCATCTGATAATGGGAAATATTATGCATAGGCATTGTTGGTCTTCCCGATACCTGTCAGAACAGTAAGTATCTTTCAATAGGAGGTTTATACTAGGATGGTGTAAATGAAGATTTGAAGTTAGATAAATAGGGACCGCACATGAGGAGATAGACCAGCAGCAAACCAGTGCCCCCCGCCTGGATGGTGGTCCACTTTAATATTTCGAGCAACATTCTGCATAGCAAATGGAAGACCCAACTGAAGTCATCCACTGAATGGAGGAATTTGTTCCGGCTTATAACATGATTTCACCTAATAGCTATATAAGACCTTTGCATTGGCACTTGTGCATTTAAAACAGGGAGATAGAAACGCCTATAAAGATATATTTAGATAAATAGTATCACGCCATTATTTTATAAACTTTTGCATGTCTATATATATGAATAAGAACTTCCCGTTCAGTAAAATGCGTTTGCATTGAATACATAACTATATAACTTGTACCAACAGTTTCTGAATTCTACAATTTTTCAAGACTTTATCACTTTCACAATGAAACAAACATGTACCAAGACAGTTAACGTACTGCAATGAGCAGCATTGGTAAGAAAAAAAGGCCATCTCAAATATGAGACCCGTGAAGGTATTACGTCTGACTTACCACACGAGGTGTTTCCGGAGGAGGTTTGTAAGGGCAGATAAAAGGCTCCCCAGTGACGAAGGGGTGCTTTAGTGCCTGAATAAACATAAGATTGATGGTTAAATCCATTCTGGCTAGTAGGAATATAAGAGACCTTACAACTCAATAGAAATGTTATAGGAACAGAGAGTGCCATACCTGCAAAGGTGACCAACGTTTCGCAGGATCAAATTCAACAAGCCCTCTCAAAAAATCAATCAGAGCTAAGCGAATCTGAGTTTCTGCAATAGCAAAAAAAAATCAGTGTTTATGAAAGATGGTCCAATCATTATCTCTGTCAACTTAAGAGCAAAGCGATCTGACTTTACCTTTGATAATATCATCTTCAGGCAAGTTTGTCTTGTACGGGTAGCTATTAACAATAGCTTCAAGGTTCTTTTGCTGGAAGTACTCTTTCCCTATTGCAGACTTTTTCTTCTCTCTCTGGAATTTGAAGGGAAAAGAAAAGCAAAAAACTGTCACAGAAAAGATATATGACAACGTCAAATGTAAAGCAACACTAGATGATTTGGCATGTGAAGAAAAATCTCTGCGAGAAAACATTCTATGTTTTTCTGTTCACTGAAATATTTCTCTCCTATATTCCATACTCTCTTTTATAACTGCTATATCTCCCTTGCCTTCATAGTTTTGCTTAGCTTAGATGTAAATTCAGAGTTACTTACAGCTTCAAACTCTTCTTCAGTCAATGCCAAATAAGAACTTCTGGGAGCCCCAGAAATTTCACCATTCTCTAAATTAAGGACACTTCCAACACATTTAAAGAACTTATTTGTATTTTTTGCTTCCTTGAGCACATAATCAGGTGGTTGTTCGCTGGAAAATGTTAAAATCAAGCATGAAATGTTAAGACAATCATGAGACCACGACCACAAGTAGAAGAAAGAGGACTCTGTTTACTAGGATCCTATATATTTGTTGCTTAAAGAGACGAGAGGACTTCCAATACAAGTTTATTTAAGAAGCTATGTTGCGAACAAAGAACAGTTTGATAAGTTCTACACAACGAGGCAAAGAAGAATTTCCATAAAAGCACCAATAGAAGACTAAAACCAAAAGACCAACTCAAACTAGGTAAAACATAATATAGCAGTCTACACTAATTTCTAAGACTACAGTTAAATTTGCTGTAAAATATAAGAAACAGAGATGCAAGAGAAAAGGTATTACGCAAACAACGGTTAGTGTCTAAGAGTCCATGACATATAAAACAGAAAACTGCTTTATCAAAAAGCAATACCAAAAAAAATCATACCCTAGTATTTCGGCCATTCTCCTCAAAAGATCAAATTCTGAAGCTCCTGGAAACAGTGGCAAACCAAGAAACAGCTCCGCGACAATGCAGCCAAAAGACCACATGTCAATAGCTGTTGTATATCTACCAAGTGGTTAAGCATCCACATATCATGTTCAAGATACAATTAGAATATCACGTTTCATTTGAAGATAAGGGCAAGTTTAAATTATGTCTGATTGCAGAGGTAATGAAAGTGATAAAATATCAGTAAAGTAGCAATTAATAGAAGTTTATCCAAATAGATCAATAGGAGTCTTCTTAGCACAAACGAGAATATTGATAACATCTAGAAATATTTTCCAAAACCCATGAGACTTGCAGTACCAAAAACTATCTATAGTCAGGCAAAACTCTTATTTTTCTATTATCTAGAAGTTTAAAGGATACTGGTATCCAAGTAAAACTTCTGGTGATCTGTAGTAACGACTCTGCAGAAATGTGATCAGACAATTCAGCTATGTGCATTTGGATGACAAGATAGAAATGGAAAAGTAGTAGCGGAAATAAGCCAGTAGAAAACCTGAATATATGAATAAACAGTCCTATCTTCCATGCAAGCTGATCCAAAGTCAATAATCTTAATTTCGGGTGGCTTCACACTGATACATTTACCATCACAGGTTCAATCTCGAGATAACATGAAAAAAATATCAATCTAGCGTCTAGAAATGATTCTAGAAAGTGAACCTGGCACACAAAAGAATATTCTCTGGCTTGAGATCACAATGGATTATGCCAGCATCTTTTAGGAGGGTCAAACCACGTAGAATCTATAGGACATAAAATAAGTCAGTAGCAAGAAACAAAGACTGAGTTTGAAAATATATAAAATCTGAATACCTGCTTAGAGAAGAGCTGGACAATGTTTAACGACAGGCCTTTAAATTTGTTCATCTTTATAAGCTCATACCTGACAACCATTACATAAAGCCAACAAAATAAAATTGGAGAAGATGTATTATATATGGGAAAGACTAAAAGCAGTTAGACAACTTACAGATTGACGTTGAGAAGTTCAAAGCAAATGCATAAATGGCGTTGATGTATGAAGTAATCATATATGCGAACAATATGGTTCTTATCCTCCGGATCATACTTCTTGTTTAGCTACACATACAATTAAACAGTAAGAAAGAAACCCCATTTGCAGCTTTTATTAACAAAAACTAACACAGACGAACATTCAGCTAAAGAAAAATTCGTTACCGTTGTCAAGATTGAAACTTCAACCAGCGCCTGCTGATAGTATGCCGGCTGGTTTTTAATTACTTTCACAGCAACAAAGCTGTTTGTCTCAGGAACCCAGCATTTAACAACCTGACCAAAAGTCCCGTGGCCAAGAAGATCTTTGATAATGTATCTGACAGCGATAAGAGAAAATCAAACATAACATTTTACAAATCAAAAAGAGATCTAAATTGTTATCTTAATAGCACTGTAGAAAGAGGAACAGTATCGGTGTAAGGAAAGTTCAAAAAAATAGCAAACCTCTGCCTTGAATCTGAACCGACCAACACGTCGTTTACGGCCAGGATTAGATCGGTGTTGACATTATCATAACCATCATTGAGCACACCAACTGATGGAGTAGTCAAATACCGCTTGAGATTCAACTCTCCGCTATATTTGAACTGTGGATTGCATATTTGGTACGTCTTAACTAAATCCCTTGTTAATCCCACCACTAGCTGTAAACCAAAAACATATAAAATCTAATATTAGCTCTAAGAGGTATTGTAACAGGGAAAAAACTCTGATCCTAACGGACCCAATGTAAATTAATCATCCTACTATCCATCAGGTCATAACAGTGAGTGATGCAGCTTTAGATAAGGTATGGCCAATAAATTATGCTGTATAAGAATAAGCTTGCCTAAAGTCTAGGCAGGAAGAAGTGAAACAATCAAAGATCAATCAATCCGGAAACCTAGGACAAGTAGTCAGGGCCACAACCGCCATAGATAGGCCCTGTTAGTTACTATTAAAACTCTGTTACCCGTTCAAATGATCCAACAAGCTAGTTGCATGTTATTTAACGATGTACGCTATTAAGTAAAGTAGTATCCACCAATCTACCTAATGCCAAGCCAAAGATCATAACGCACTAGAACAAAGTAAAGTAGTATACTATCTACCAATCTCCCTAATACCTATTTTCATATTCCTACGGCACTTGTCAGTTAAAACAGTAAATATACGAGTCCACAAGAAATGAAATTTTAGTAGAGATATAAAGCATGCAAATATGGGCTTGAGCTCCCAGCATTTTTACAGAGCATATTTGTTAGCCAACTGCCACGACAGGATAACACATGCTAAGCTATCTGTAAAGCTGTCATGCATTATCTGGAAGAAAAAAAGAATCAGGTCAAATCCATTCGAACCTAGAGCTGACTTGCAGCTTTCAAATTTGTAGAAAAGAGATTCCATTTCCACAAAAAAATCCTTGAAGGAATATTTAACCAGTGAAAGGTGATATCTCTACGAGATCAATTAAGCAGATTGAATTACACACAAGTTTGTGGATGCTGAAAGAGACCCTCCTAAAGACATGGAAACAAAACAAAAAAGGAAGATTTAGTTGGGATAAGTATTACTGACCCGCTTCTTAACAGCACGCAGTGCCTGAGCTTTGCAATCAAGACCTTCCTGAGGAATATAACGTCTAAAAACGAGCTGAATCGGCTCCCACGGCGTTGATGCTCCTCTGGAACCCAATTCACGGGCATGGGACGCACCTCCATCGCTGGAACCGACCCCATCCATAATTCAGACGAAACGATTACTCACCAACCCTCAATTGAGCAATCCCAATTATTATATTCCAACGCAAGTTGCGATAAACTAGAGCTTAAGACGATGCGAAGCAAAGGGGGTGAAAGTAAACAACCAACCAAATTTCCCCTCAAGGCTCTGAAATCAAGGGTTTGAGATGATCAATGGAGCCACCCAATTGACTCTAGTCCCATGCCCCTTTCTCATCCAATCAAAGCCAAGTCAGCTCACCCAAAACCCTAGAATCGATCCCTCAGACAATTGATCATTTAACTAGTAAATGTGTCAAAAGGATCTGCCTTTACGCCGTCGAATGAGCAACCAGAGGCAGGAGAAGGGTGGTGATTTCAAACTCTTGAAATTGAGGAAACCGAATGAAATCGGAGGATGCAGGAATCGCCGGAGGGTGTAAGAATCGCCGAAAGTGTATTACAGAACGATGGATTGGAGGGAGAAGAATCGACGGCGAAGAGGAGAGACGGGGAGAGAGAAGACGGAGAAGAGAGAGTGAAATTTTGTTTTCCTTGTTTCGTCTTCCAAATGAGCGGTCCTGATTTGAGTCATTACTAGGTGCTTGCCGTATAAAACCATTTTATTTTTGTCAACCATGTAAGAATATACAAATAAAACAAATATTAATTACACAAATCTTTTTTAATTTGATTATCAATAATTTCAGAAAGGAAATTTGGAAAGAGTTACCATTACAATTTACATTGACTCGTTAACGAGTCACTGGCAATTTCCCCGCAAATTTAAAGAAATTCCAAATGAATTCAAACTTGCTTTGCCGTCATATAACTTGCAAAGTTTTCAATATAACATATCAAAACTAGCATTTGCTCACATCGCACATATATATATTTATACATAAATACTCATGGTTCCGGATTTTAAAATAAAATATTGAACAATGATACAGTATGTTATATATAACACACAATTGCTAATTTCGTGCTGTTAGTTGGATAATTTGTTTTTAATGTATAAGTGGTAAAAAAAATTCATTAATTCCTTGTTTATTACCAATGATGAAAACAACCTAACTTATAGGTCATGATTGTTGTGATCGTCGAACAAAGTAATGAATTTGACCATATGTTTCCATTGAATAAATGAATCACTATTTCTCTTTAACTTCTCTGATATGCAGACTGTAATTTCAATTAGTATCGATTGTTTTTCTTCATATAAAGAACACAACGGTTTCAGAATTGGAACATGTCAATGTTATATACATGAATGGTATATTTCCATATTAACAAATTTTTGTCATTTGTTAGGCCATTGTAGAGCTTCAAAGAGCAGAATCTCTGGCCGAACTTTATTTTCTTCACAGAATCTGACCACATTCTTCCAGTTTCCAACAACCTAATGGCATCACCACACATATCAATTACCTCTGAACCATCAAAGTTCAGAACTCAACTCAAGGAAGATAAATGCAAGCTGTTTTGTCTTACCGATTTTGTTAAAGCTTCATGTCTGAAACTGACCCACCGGTTCTTTTTATAAGCTAGGCAGATGTGTTCTTCGTCTTCACCACAACCAACCTGCATCACATCACATCACATATATTTTGAGAGACTGACAAAGAAAAATACAGAAGACCAATAGCCCAAAACGTTTGTTTCAGATTTTACCATTAACACAAGGCGGTACTTAGTGTTTGGTTCTAAGCCTTCATATAGCCTGCTCATATCTATCTCCCACTCCAATGCCTTTGTTGTCTCTGATATGTCTTTCTCTGTTTCATTCTTCTTCCATTCCAACACTAAATATAATGTTGCAAACCCACAAAAAACACCAACATTATTTTATCATCATACAACAGTAAATGAAATGAGTACATAAGATTATCCCTCACAATCATAAGAACAAAACTTACCGATTGTGAAGATAGGTGGACAGCTACATATAACGTGACGAACAAAGTTTGACTCTCCACAGCCTCCTGTTTTCATGTCACATAACATTCTCTCTTCAAGACGGATCTGCCTAAGGATGTCCACAAACTTCATATTCCCAAAAGCCCACTGTATATATATATTCACAGAATAACTTTGTAAAAAAGGGCTAGTACCAGTTTTTGTAGTAAACACAAAGAGGGAAATCAATTAAACATTACCTTAAGGTCTCCGATTGAATCTGCAGCCATAGAAATGCCATAAGAAGTCTGCTCTGGATAATTTGGTTCCCTTCTGCATTTTGTACAATTCATTCTTTTATACTCCTCCAACGTAAAAAGGCGAGTTACCAAGCTTTCCTTTTTTGGACTTTTCCAGTAATGCCATAACTCAAAGACATCTACGACTACCTCAGCAGCAACATTTGACTGAAAATATTTTCAAAAACAGAATGACATTTAAGACAACAATCCAGCGTATTTAGTAAAGCAATAAGAAACTTATATTTATCCACACAAACCATGGGATGAACTTCTTCTAGGGAAGCAAGTAAGTCACTTAGGAGGAAACTGTAGACTCCCGCTGTTTTTATCTCATCTGACACAAAAGCATTGTGAAATTTCGTAGCGCACAAGGAATTTGTTCTTGCAGATTCTGCCCACTCTGCCTCAAATCCTTTTTAAGAAGTGTAATGTTCAAGAGGGCCTGCAATATCAAATGTTTCGTGATTTATCAAAGAGAATAAGGAAGTAGAGAGAGAGAGAGAGAGAATAAGCTGAATCAGAAGACAAGATTTTAGGTATTGAATTTTGTTTTTGTTGGTAACTGATTTACTACCTTCACTGTCATGTAAAGAGCTGAATTATATCTGGCTGCAGCTTCTCCGAGTGCTGATTCCAAGTTTCCCGATGGTGAATCTACTCCAGGCATGGTTTGCATATCTTTGGAGTACGAAAGATATAAGAGTTATGCATCTCAACACAATGTAGTTTAGAATGTTAGACAACTAAGGAGCTCTATTACAGCCAGGATCACCTTTAGCTTCGCCCTCCTGATTCTCAGTGTTGGATGAATTTTCCAGTCGATCCCTTGCACTTGAAAGAGTATCTTCTGGTTCCATAAAATCTTCTTCTAGCGTTTTAAGTGATGGAGAAGTAACTCTCGGTTCAAGGTCCACAGGAGGTCCGCTGGACATATGCAAGAACAGTTTTTGCTCAGAAAAAACCCCAAAAACAAGTTATCAACTTGCCAAAGACTCTTCAGAAACCATATTTCTTATTTTGAGGAGAGGTACTTACTGTTCGACATTCTGATCAGGGGGATTACTAGGCATGCTCGTTGAAGTTTTCTATAACGCCATAAAGACATTTCATTCTTATAACTGAGTAACATAAAATCCAGATAACCAGATAGAGATTTTAGAACTTCAATGACCTTTTTCCTTTTAGATTTCTCCTGCTTTTTCAACTCCTTCTTTGAATCTGGAATTTTATCTAACCCTCCCTATAAGAAGATTCATCAATTATAATATTAGGTACATGTCAGAGAGAAAATCAAAGGGAAAATGAAGGCTCTCTGTATGAATCCAAAGTTTCAAACCAACCCGCAAGAAACGTTTCAGCATGTGAAGGATATGAGAGCGGTAGTCAAAATTAGAAAGCCTGATGAGGTCGTCTAGCAAATTAATCCTCGAATTTTCAACCAGCAAAATCTTTGAATCGATTACTGGAACCTGCAAGTCAATAGATACTTTAAGATACAATTTATGTTTTCCTGTTGTTAATAAATACTCAGATCAGGAATGAACCTTGTTGGTGACCACTGATTTCAGGTGATCTATGGACATCACTGAGATTTTTATGCCCACCAATAAGCTTCAAGCAATCTTTTAGATCGAGAGAATCAAATCTCGGATCCGATTCTTCGTGGAGAACATCTTGTACTGCACACAAAAATAGTCCTGTAGAGTGAGAATCTTTGGTATTTGTTGCTAAATTCTCTTTACATCTATCGCACAGAAGATATGCATATGTTTTCCATTGATCTTCCGAGATATTCATTCTCCTTTTGTCTTCGAGAATACACAAGTTCTTGGCGTCAATAAGAGCTGTATCATAACCTAAAATCTTCAACTTCTTTTCATATTTGTTCTTCAAAGTCCTACACGTGAACTGAATGGCTCTCAAAACAGCCACACATATATCAAGATTGTATGCCCTGATAGATTTGGGAAATTCAAAGCTCTCATCTAACAAAGGGTAGTCAAGTAACCAGGTTATGATATCATCATCCTGAGGATTTGTTTTGGCATAGTGAACATCGTGATCACATACATCTATTATTCCTTCATCATCAAACGAAGCAATCTTGCTTTTCAGCAGTCTTTTATCCAAAAGCATTAACGAGAACTCAGGGTCAAAGTCAATCCTTTCTCTAACTTGAACACGGCCCCATAAACTCTCTGTTGCGTTGCGAACCAGATCTGTACCATCATTCCTTTTATACTTGATGCGATTGAGAAGGTCTTTAATTTGATTGAGTTCATGGCGTCCCAAAAAGCAGATACTCTGAGGTGTTTCCATTAGCCGACACTCGGTAGTAAGAGTATGCTCAACAACTTCAAATTGTGCAAAATGCTGAACCAGCAATTGCATCATCCACTCTTTAAGGCTACAACAGAGAACTTTATATTTCCAGAGCGACACAAGGAGCAGATGGATTAACATGAGTAACCTCCTGCGCTCTTCATCCACAGCTACAGGCCACTCGCTGGACCATCCATTCTCATATACAAACTCTCTCACATCTTCTAGCCGATTATTGATCATTTCAGCGGCAGCTTCTGCATCCAATGGTTCCCAACTTCCAACAGCTAACACACCAGCCCAGACTTTATTTACCCTCTGGGCCATTTGCCTTGTCGAAGAAGGTTTAAAATTTGCGGCATGGTCTTTTTCAAGATGATTCTTAAATTTATTACGATTAAAGAATCTCTCTGAACAACTTCGACACATCCAGAATTTCCATTTTTTGTTTATCCTTGCAGAATCGATAACTTGATCCAAAGCATTTCTTCCCTCTCTGCCATATAACATCTCGATATAACTTCCAAGCTCTGCAGTGCTTACTTTCATAAAGTTTATTTTCTCCTCAACATTCCTACCTACCCAATATGTCCTGTATCTTTAGCCACAGCGTTTTGCGTGTCACTCCTTCTCGCGTCTCTGATTTCCTTTGACTCCGTAACTTTTGGTCCAGATTTTTCTCCAGTAAGACCAAGTCGGATCTTTGACTCTGCAACTTCAACTATATTCTGAAGTGTACTTCGAGTACTTTGCTCCATCATGCTCAATTCATCATAAGAATCCAGAAGTAATAAACCCTCTTTTGCGTAGCTCAAGGCTTTCCTGTAGTACACGGCTGATCCAAGCAGTTTGGCCAAATCCAAAAATGAAACTGCAGCGAGCGCTTGTACCCCAGAATCTTCGGAAAAGCATTCTACACAACCCAACAGGTAAGGGAGCTTCAAATCAATGTTCTCTGTGCTTCGGCTTAATCGAAAGAGGATAGAACATTCTAGACAATGAAGCGTTCCTGGAACGCTGTCTCTCTGACGGGTCGAAATCGAATCTTCGATTACCTCCAAGGCCTTGGTGTGATTTCCTTTACCGAAGTATTCTTGGGCGCGTTTGTGGAGTTCTGCATCCTCATCAGCTATTCGGAGAAGATCCTCCATGACCAGGAAGAGAAAACGCAGTAGCTACTCTCAAGGTTCTTGCAATTTCTTGGGCTCTGAGGTTTCTTGCTTCAGATAAGAAAGTTGTTACGAATTTTGTTTGCGAGAGAAAACATAGAGGCGGGAAAAGAAACGGCGATGATAAGAAAGACGAAAATAAATGCAAGTTGTTAGCTTTTATCACGTGAGATCCATGTGACAAGAGAGACGAGCCAGGATCCCAAATCGAGGCGTCTTTGAACCCCTTTTGGTACAACTCTTTCTCGATATTCATCTTTCTCACTGGAGAATTTCGTCGAGCAGGTTGTGGGCATTCTCCGTTTCGAGTATATCATAGAAAGTAGTGAATGAATAAACACAATTAAGTGATAATCGGGATCAGGTTGGATATAACCGGTTCGATTTGTGGTAGTTTTTTGGGTTTTAAAGGTAAAAATTCTTCGTTCACATGTGGGCCTAACTAAGGAGGACAAAAATCTTTGGGCCTGTTGAAGGTGACGCAAAAGAGCGAAACAGAGGAACACTCCCACACTTTGATCAAAGTTTAGCCTCTTCTTTCATTATCATTTATCTGCAATCTAACGAGAGGAACGTAATCGCCATGGGACAAGTTTTTGACAAGCTCCGAGGTCAATTATCTCCATTTTTCTTTGTAATTTTGGTTCATCATAGTTAGTATTTACCTGCCGATAATTCTCTTCTTTCGTCACCCAGTCCTAGTTGTCGATTGTTCAATTTTAGAAACTAATAAATATCAAGAGTAAGCTAAATCGCTTTTTAGGCTCAATCAATTATCGAGTTACGTTATCTATAATGAAATTGGTTCTTATGAGATGTGAATTAATTGAATCGTAATGGAAAATTACAGGTAAGCAGTGGAGGCAGAAGCAGGTCAATGCGATATGTGATCGTGTTTTCGATCGGTTCAAGCTTCAAACCGGAAGGGCTAATCTGACATTTGAAGAGCTATATATAGCGGTGCTCCTTGTCTACAAGTAAATAATCTCTTCGGTTCTTTAAACATTGTTTTCTGGGTTTTTCACAGATTCAGAATTCAATTTGAATTGAAGTTTTCACCACTTTTCTCTTTGTTGATACGTTCTCAGTGACATTAACAAGCGATTGCCGGGTCCTCATTTCGATCCGCCTTCTAAGGATCTAGTCCAAAGCATGATGACGGTACTTTCTAAAAACGCTCTCAAAACGCAATAGCCTTGAATTTAATTGTGGCAAACGCCAAATTTCTGTTTTTGCGTTTGTGTTTAAACATGAAAAAAACAAAATTCCAATTTTTATTTTATCAATATTTTTCACAAAGGTTTCTTCTTTCGTGTCCGTCTGGCTTTTAGTGTTCAGAATTTAACATGAGGCTATGAATGACAATAGTTTCTGAAAGGGATTTTAGTTTTTGGTTCTTGAGTTATGGGTTTCTGTTTCCTGATACATATTATAGATTGTTTCTGTTTCAAAATTACTCAATGAATGTCTAATTTTTCAAATGATTGTATTTTTATAACAAATAAAATTCATACAATATATTTAAGTAATTACTTATAAACTGCATGTACTGTATGTTTATAGTTTATAATATTGAATAGAAAAAAATTATATTTATGTAAATGCTGTTATTTACAGAAAATAAGAAACTAAAAATGTAAAAAAATCTCCTGTGAAAAGGAGGTTTTTGAGGAAAAAAAATATCCAAATAATGAGTTTTGTTTAAGATTCTCATGAGTTGTGGTTTCATTTGGAAACAATAAGAGACATCAAAACAATCGAAAATCTTAGGGAAAAGATGGTAATTTTTTGAGTGCTGATATTGTTTGTATGACGTTTTGCTTGTAATAGGACTGCGATATAAACTTGGATGGAGAAATTGATAGAGAGGAGTTTGTGAAGTTTGTGGAACTGCTTACAGCTGACACATTCGCCGTGGTGAGTCAGGGTTTGATCATATCATTGGTCGTGGCTCCGACTGTGGCTATTGCGACAAAGAGGGCAACGGAAGGTGTTCCGGGAGTTGGCAAAGTAGTGCAGAAGCTCCCTACTTCAGTGTATGCTTCTCTTGTCACTCTAGCAGTAGTGTGGGCCAACTCTGTTTGATACAAGTTGCAATTGTGTATGCTTCTCAGATTGTTGCAATCGTTTGCTACTTCTACCAAAATAAATGTGTTTTATAGATAGACCAAAGTTATTTTTATCTAATCCCAAGAGTAAGACCAAAATGGTAGATATTGGAAGTAAATACATTCATGGGGTTGAAAAAAGCCATATGAGATTTGATTTGTAATTTTTGACATTGTTTTCTTTTTTTGTCCTTTTCAACCTTTGAATAATATGTATTCCCTATTGCCAATACTAGGATTTGGTCCGCGCGATTTCGCGCGGGAGCTCGTTTTTAAATAGTAGTTGTATAAATAAGAGTAAATGTCAAATCCGTGCCAATTTTTTTTAGAATAATTACTTAGTGATAAAGGTTAGAAAAAAAGTTATTAAGGAAACATAAAACATCATATGCGATAATATTCTTTTTATTAGCAGATTTATTTCAAAAAACTTATTGTGCCATCCATTGAAACAACATAACATGTAAGAAGCCATACAAAATACAAATAGGAGAGGAGGATAGAGTAATTTATAAGCTTCAAACAAATTATCTTTATAGAGAGTGGTTTGGGTTTTCTCTCTAGCAGTTTGAGTTTTCTTCTTCTTTGTGGTCTCCCACTCTCTAACTCTTACATATGATGATGGCCTATCCTCCTTTAATGGAGCTGCAAAGAAACATGAGTAGTTAACGACAAACCTTGCATCTCTGCTTTAAGCATGCCTTATAATGTTTGTTGGTTGTTGGTTAGCAATGTAACCATGATCTTGCTCCTCATCTTCTTCTTGGGTAGTGTTCCCCCTTTGACCTTTAATCTCCTTTTATAATTGGAGAAATGGTTCATCAATCTTGGAGAAACTTGCACCATCTTGCTTAGACAAGACTTGAAATGATCTATAAAATAAGAATATTCTTCAAAGACAACTTCACGAGACACAACATACCTATGTGTCTCATGATCCATACACCACCAACCCTTCTTCAGTTTTTTCATAATTGAAAAAGATGCATTTCTTCACATTTTCCTCTAACTTAGGTTTTTGAGAAATAAACACATGGACAAAGCAGATTGATAAAAAAGAGTTAATAGATGTTTTATCATTGGATTCTTCCTGAACCATCTCAAGAAAAAATTCATATTGTTTGGACTCAGTCGCATCTGGTTAATGACATATCTTGTACATCTCATATCTTTTGCTCAAAAGGCTTTAGAAATTTTTTTTCCATGTCTCTAGTCTTTCTTTATGCTACTTCATTATGTTGCGGTGTATATGTGCATGTAAATTCTTTCTTTATTCCATGTTTCTAATAAAAAGAGAGAACGTGATTTGACATGAATTCTCCTCCACTATTCCATGGTTTTGATCTTCCGGCCCAACTCGCCTTTCACAAAAACCTTTAATTCAAGAAACTTGGAAAATACTTGTGATTATTCTTCATCAAGAATCCTCAGGTGTACCGTAGGAAATCATCAAAGAACAAGAACATATAACGAAACATGGAGTATGAAATTGTTCTTGTCTGACCCATCAGATTGCTATGGACCCTCTTCTAAAGAGCACTGTATCATAAGGTGAAATTTTTAAATGGAGTACGTGACTTTATATATTGAAAACCTTCACAATGGTTTCCTTCATCTTGAATCTTCTACTATAGGAGCCCATATCTTGAATCTTCTACTATAGGAGCCCATAAGCAAATTTTTATTCACCATAACTTTGAACTTAGTCACATTTATATCGCCAAGCCTAGCATACCATATTTAGGCATTGCCATTGGTACTCATCTTCCCAACATAAAAGTTTGAGTCAAATAAAACATATGTCTTTAAACCGTGCTCCGGTGCGGAGAGAAAAAAAAGCCCTCTAAATACAATTAATTTTTATAAGAACTTGTTCTTTGATAAATTGGTCTCATAATGTACTGTAATTTTTTTTTATTTGGGTCCCGACCCGGTGCAAAAGCACCTCAGGCACTATGCCTAAGCTAATCCTGAATATGAACCACATCCGCATTTAATTCCAAGATAATAATTTTCGCATCTCTTAAGTCAACTAAAATTTAGTTACCTAAATGCACTGCATTAACCACAAAGAGGAAATTTTTCTTTATTTTAGGAATAAGGTAAGCGTTATTGAAAGTGATTGAGCATCCATTATCTCATTTAACAACAACCGTTTCCTTCTTCTTAACGCGTTGAACTGAATTATCCGCAATAATGATGGCTTATTACGCGTCAAGAGACTGAAGATTAAACAATAATTTCTTGTCTCATGTAATATGATAGCTACATCTAGAATCCAAAATCATATGACATCCAAGATTCTTAGTTGTGGGTGCAACCTCGACCGTGAAACATTTTCCTCATTATTTGTCTTCTATGACCTTTTAATTATGCCATATTTGTTTCCTTCTCCTTGACTCGACAATCTTTTATGAAATTCCTAACTTTTCCATGAACCGGCATCAGTTGAATTTTTTCTTATCTCCCGTAGAAGATCCTTCACATCCATCATTATTTTCACACTACCATTATTGGTAGTGGCTTTGAAACTCTGTTGCCTCCGAGCTACAAAAGCACTCCTCGAGTTATCATGGTATTTTAGTTTCCACTATTTGCACCGCTAATTATTCTTGTAAAGGTTTTTAAGTTCTAAAATTTCTACAATAAAAGGTTGTGTAGCCCATCCTTAAACTTAAGTTACAAGCGGTGTATATTCAAGTTGTATACCTCGAATAATAAACTGTTTCAACAGATTTTCGAAAGTACTTCTTCAAGATTAAGAGTACTAATCTCAAAGAAAATTATGTTACCTTAACGAAAAAACTCTTTAATAGAAGACTCCCCCTGCTCATAATTCTCCAACACATTCTAGACTGTGGATATACACTTTGACACACATGTTGAAACATGCCTTAAAAGAAAAATAATCGATTGGAGAGAGGAGTTCTTGTTGTCTTTAAACTTTTTATTTGACGAAACAATAATAACTATAGTTTACTCATACCAAATGACAAGTTGGTTAATGTTAGAACAAAGAAAAATAAACCGTATGGAAAACAGTTGAAGAGTTAGAGCATGTCCATTCGTAAACTCCACAGCCGGGGTTCTTAAATAATTTTTTAATATTTTTTGGTGGGACCCACCTTTTTCGGTGAGAAAAAAAAAAAAAAATTCGAACCAATCACGAGATGACACGTGTGTGAACAGTGCAAGAGTCGAAAGAAGTTGGGGTTCTTAATAAAGAACTTTAAGATTCGGGTTTTTAAAAAAGTTGTGGGGCCTGCTATTAAAAAAAAAAATTTCTTCTTAAGAACCCGGGATAAACATGGTCTTATAATTTGAAAGAGATGTGATGTGAACCGAAAAGTTACGAGATTAGAAGACACAACTTATTACAATATTTTTTTTCATTGAATAATTTGTTTTCTATAATATATTAACCAACAAAAAACTTTATAACCGTCTGCCAAGAATCAAAACTCTCAAGAACAGGAATTTGTATTTTATCATTATTCCGTCTATCGATTAATTCTTTATGACTATATGTTTTTTCAAATTAATGAAATATTCAAGTGTTAAAAATAGAAAAGAAAAAAATGTATTATAGAAACATGAAGGAGCAAGGTTGCGAAGGGAAAATAAAAATGGAGAAGATTTTTGTTGCAATCACTTTCAAAAGAGAAAGTGTTGATGTCGTATGATACAATACACAAATACTCAATGAAAACAACCCCATTCCAACTTAAGTTTATAATTACAACTCACATATATTTTAGAAACGATGGAAGGATCTGAAACCCAATGATTAAAACAAACATAATAAAGTTGGGGCTGCGAGAAATATATTCACCGTTTGCGACTTGTAGTTATCCAATGGTAGGGAGGGGAAGAGGGTAACTCTTTTTTGACAGTTTTAGTAGATACAATATTTTAACTTCCTAAATAAAATCGCAAAGATCGGAAACAAAGCTGTTGTAATCGGGGAAAGACAACGAAATTGAAGGTTTTAGAAGTTTTTCCTTCAGAAACGAAAGTAGCAATAATCGGAATATACAATGGTAATTATAAGAAACAAACGTGATTAAATTAGAAGAGATTTAATTATTAAATAGAGTTGAAAAAACACATTCAAAAGACACATATAAAAAGAAGTTAACTATAAAGATTTACGATAAAAAGACACATTAAAAAAATAAAAAACAAAATTAATTAATTATAAAAAGCTACGATGTAAGATACAACTTTTGAAGGCATTTATTGATTCTGCTATTGTATATATGATTTCAGTCAGGTTTTCTTCAATATTGTGTTTCCATAATTTGAAAGCAGAAAATTTGACTGAAATTTTGGCAATTGTGAATACATTATTCTTATTCAAAGGGTTCATCTCTTAATGATAAAGAAAAAAAAAATCAATATTCAAAGTTCTTTAATTACATCCTTAATGGGAATTCTTTGCATGTATCTTAGTCTTACCATAATTAGGTTACCATTATATTACCACAAATCCCTAATACCTATAAATAAATCAACTCATCCATGTATAGTCAACAACATTCTTGATTTACTCAAAATGGCTTCTCTCATTTCTGCAACTCTCTTCTTCTCCCTTTTGTTCCTATCTTCACCGTTCCTCTCAAACGCAAACGCTCATCCAAAAGAAGGCTTCACCGTCGATCTGATCCACCGCGATTCTCCAATATCTCCGTTTTACAATCCCTCTGAAACCTCTTCACAACGTATCAGAAATGCAATCCGCCGTTCAGTTCTTAGCAACTACGACGATTCTCCATCACCAAACTCACCACAATCTACAATCACCTCATTTAGCGGTGAGTATCTCATGAACATATCAATCGGAACTCCTCCTTTCCCGATTCTAGCAATCGCGGACACAGGAAGCGACTTGATTTGGACTCAGTGCTATCCTTGCAAAAAATGTTACAAACAAAAGGCTCCACTCTTTAGCCCTATAAAATCTGCCACATACAAAAATCTTCCTTGCTCCTCAAGGCAGTGCCGTGCCGTGGAATCATCCTCTTGTTCCGCAACAGGAAAGACTTGTTCCTACTCGTTAGAATACGGTGATAAGTCACACACCAGAGGTGCCATTGCCGTTGACACCGTGACCCTCGGATCTACTGATCGCCGCCGCGTGTCGCTCACGAACGTGGTCTTTGGGTGCGGACACAACAACATGGGAACCTTTGACGAGAATGGCTCAGGGATCATCGGGCTTGGAGGTGGATCTACATCGTTGATCTCACAAATGGGGAAAACAATCGGCGGTAAATTCTCTTACTGTTTAATACCATTAACCTCCGGAAAGTCAACGAGCAAGATCAACTTTGGGAAAAACGGCGTCGTTTCGGGAAGAGGAGTTGTGTCAACTCCTTTAGTCAAGAAAAGAGATGCACCTACGTTCTATCTCCTAACCCTAGAAGCTATTAGCGTGGGGAACACGAGAATACCTTTCTCGGGGTCAGTTCCAACGAAAGAAGGAAACATCATAATCGCTTCAGGTACGACTTTAACTATATTGCCCTCCGGGTTATATTCAAAGCTGGAGTCTGCAGTTTCTTCAACAATCAAAGCAAAGCGAGTGCAAGATCCTCAGAGAGTCATGAGTCTTTGTTATGGAAGCTCGAGTATTCAAGTTCCAGAGATAACTGTTCATTTCAAAGGAGGTGACGTGAAACTCGGCAAGGTGAATACGTTTGTGAGTTTGTCTAAAGATTTGTATTGCTTTGCGTTTGCTCCAAATGATCAGGGTGCCATCTATGGGAACTTGGCCCAGACGAACTTTCTTGTTGGATACGACACAGTTTCTAGAACTGTGTCGTTTAAGATGACTGATTGTGCCCGCATGTAACTCTCCAAATCGGTTTTCTAATTATATATATTTTTCCTTTAAATTTTGTGGATGCTTAAATCCAAAATCAATGATTTGTATGATGAAATTGGTTAAGGAATATGTTCGTCTTTGAATGGAAAATGATTTAATTGTAGACAAGAGATGAACGAAACTCGAGTCAGATTGAATTAGAGGGTGAGTCTAGATGAAAAGAATTGAGTTATGGATTTCACTAAAATAAGTAAAAGAGTACAAAAGTTCAGATTATAATCGTGCATTTTAATATCCCTTCTTCGTCCCATTCTTCTTTTGGCTGAGAGGCTCCGGTTCCCCGTAAGCTGGACAAGGACCTTCTATCTGGAACAAGTAAGAGTTTAAAATTTCGTGATGGAGGATCAACTTCCTCTGGATAAAAGGCAGTAGTCACTTTAAGCGTTCAGCCCTCATACCTGGTTCTCTTTTGTGGCTGTAGGATTTTTTTTTTTTTTTTTGCTGTGCATATCCCCTACAGGAAAAACCAATCATCACACAAAAGAACAAAATTGTTACATTGGAAGGTAAAAAATATTCGTGGGTTGAAAAAAGTCCAAAGAGATCAGATTTGCAACTTAGAAATTAATGTTTTCTCCTTTTTTGAGAGTTTATCCTTTGATTTCTTAAATTTTTTATTCTAAGAATCATTGATATACAAGGACATGGTCAACGTATTTGGCATGGCATTGTAGTTTTCATGATATTAAGTATCCTGAAACTAAAAGCAGAAAATCTAACTGAAAGATTAGGAATAGTGAGAAGGACCCTAATACATTTTCCGTGTAACCAAAGGTTCTCTTTATGATAGAAATAAATAATTCAATATTCAAAGGTTCTAGGATGGCCATATTTCCCGAAACCCGAATCTTGATCCAATCCAAATAAACCGGATCGATACAGATATGAGTATGTTTTCAATAACCGATTAGTACTTATGTTGAGGATCTATTGAATTTTGGATTAACCCGAACCGAACCAAATATCAAATGGATACCTAAGATAAACCGAACTAAACAAGACTAGGTGGAAGTTCCTTCGATGAATATGTCTGAAACTTTTTCTCTCCAAGGATAGTTTCCCAAAATTTTCTTGTTTTGATTTCGATTCTTCAAAGATTTGGAAACAAGAAATCTATTACCCAAATCTTACAAATTTTTGTTTATAATCCCCAAATCATGGTGTATCTTTCAATCTTGTTCTAAAATATCTGAATCCGAACCAATGATTTTGGGTTTTTAGTTTAGATCCCAAATCGATCCGACCCCGGCATAACCCGAACCAAATCGACCTGAAATTCCGTAATATTCGAATGGTACCTATGACCCTAAACCTGAAAACCCAAAAATCCAAATAATTCGAACCGAATTCGATTGGATACCCGAACGGCCATCCCTACTTAATTCTAATTTATTGCATTTCAAAGGATCTTTTAGTCACCATAATTATGTTGCCATTTAATTACCACAAATCCTAAAACGTACAAATATATCAACTCATCTATGTAGTCAACAACATTCTTAAGTTACTAAAAAAATGGCTACTCTCTTCTTCTCCTTTTTGTTCCTCTCTTCACCATTTCTCTCAAACGCAAACGCTCATCCAAAACAAGGCTTCACCGTCGATCTGATCCACCGCGATTCTCCCAAATCACCGTTCTACAATCCCTTTCAAACCTCTTTACAACGTATGAGAAATGCAATCCGCCGTTCAATTATTAGCAACTACGACGATTCTCCTTCACCAAACTCACCACAATCTACAATCACTTCATATAGCGGTGAGTATCTTATGAACATATCAATCGGAACTCGTCCTTTCCCGATTCTAGCAACCGCGAACACGGCAAGCGACTTGATTTGGACTCAGTGCAATCCTTGCAAACAATGTTTCAAACAAAAGACTCCACTATTTAACCCACAAAAATCTTCCACATACAAAAATCTTCCTTGCTTCTCAAGGCAGTGCCGTTCCGTAGAAGAATCCTCTTGTTCCGCAACAGGAAAGACTTGTTCCTACTCGTTAGAATACCGTGATAAGTCACACACCAGATGTGTCATTGCCGTTGACACCGTGACCCTCGGATCTACCGATCGCCGCCATGTGTCGCTCACAAACATGATCTTTGGGCGCGGACATAACAACATGGGAAACTTTGACGAGAATGGCTCAGGGAACATCGGACTTGGAGGAGGATCTAAATCCTTGATCTCACAAATGGGGAGATCAATCGGCGGTAAATTCTCTTACTGTTTAATACCATTAACCTCTGAAACCAAGACAACGAGCAAGATAAACTTTGGGAAAAACAGCGTCGTTTTGGGGAAGAGGAGTTGTGTCAACACCTTTAGTCAAGAAAAGAGATGCACCTACGTTCTATCTCCTAAACCTAGAAGCTATAAGCGTGGGGAACAAGACAATACCTTTCTCGGGGTCAGTTCCAACGAAAGAAGGAAACATCATAATCGCTTCCAGTACGACTTTAACTATGTTGCCCTCCGGGTTTTATTCAAAGCTGGAGTCTGCAGTTGCTTCAACAATCAAAGCAAAGCGAGTGCAAGATCCTCAGAGAGTTCTGACTCTATGTTATGGAATCTCAAGTATTAAAGTTCCAGAGATAACTGTTCATTTCAAAGGAGGTGACGTGAAACTCGGCAAGGTGAATACGTTTGTGAGTTTGTCTGAAGATTTGTATTGCTTTACGTTTGCTCTACATGATCAGGGTGCCACTGCCATCTATGGGAACTTGGCGCAGACGAAATTTCTTGTTGGATACTACACAGTTTCTAGAACTGTGTCGTTTAAGATGACTGATTGTTCCCACATGTAGCTCTCCAAATCGAATTTCTAATTATATTTTTCCCTTTGAAATTTGTACAATGTTATTGGTTAAAGAATATGTCTTTGAATGGAAAATGATTAAGTTCGACTACTTAGAAAAAAAAATTGATTAAGTTCTATAAGACAAGAGATGATCGAAACTTGAATCAAATTCAATTAGAGGGTGAGTCTAGATGGAAAAAAATTGGGTTATGGATATCACTAAAATGAGTAAAAGAGTACAAAGATTCAGACTGCGGATCCTTGATATCCCTTCTTTGTCCCCTTTTTCTTCTTTTATACTACATATATCCTCATTAACTGTGGGATTAATCCCACTGATTCTCTTTCAATGTAATTCATGTGGATCAACATCCTCTGGATTAAAGGCAGTATCATCCACCATTTCACTAGTTACCGGTATTATGGAAAGGTCAGACAAGAGGATCTATTGTTTTATCTTTTTACCCATTCTTACTAAGTTTTCTCAATTCTCCATTTTCTTTTTCGCCGGACTTCTCTTGAAAATTACACAGTTTTCCTTTTCTTTTTTTTTCTTCCTCAAAGATCTCCTCTTTTCTTATATTGTGGTGTGAGTTTTGGCTGTCCACATCCTATTGAGCAAAAACCAAGCATGCCTCAAAAGAACAAAGTCAAAAGAGAGATTTATATTTGTAAATCAGAAATTGATTTTTTGTCCTTTTTGAGCTTTTATCCTTTGAATTTTTATTCTGAGAATCATTGAAACAAGGACATACATGGCCAACTTATTTGGCATTGGCATTGTTAATTTCTTCATTATATTATGCCTCCAAAAATTGAAAGCAGAAAATCGGACTGAGATATATTGGCAATAGTGACAAGGATGTGTCTTAATACATTATCCCTATTCTTTTTTTTTGGTCAGCGCATTATCCCTATTCAAAGGTTCTCTTAATGGTAAAAAAAATTCAATATTCAAAGTTTTTTTTTTAGTAATATATCCTTAATTCTAATTCATTGCATATCTCACCATAATTATGTTACCATTTAATTACCACAGATCCTAAAACTTACAAATAAATCAACTCATCTAATGTACGTAGTCAACAACACTCTTACGTTACTCAAAAAATGGCTTCTCTCATTTCTGCAACAACTCTATTGTTCTCCTTTTTGTTCCTCTCTTTACCATTTCTTTTAAACGCGAACTCTCATCCAAAACAAGGATTCACCGTCGATCTGATCCACCGCGATTCTCCCAAATCGCCGTTCTACAACCCCTCTCAAACCTCTTCACAACGTATGAGAAATGCAATCCGCCGTTCAGTTCTTAGCAATTATGCCGATTCTCCATCACCAAACTCCCCACAATCTACAGTCACTTCAAACCGCGGTGAGTATCTCATGAACATTTCAATCGGAACTCCTCCTTTCCCGATTCTAGCGATCGCGGACACGGGAAGCGACTTGATTTGGACTCAGTGCAATCCTTGCAAACATTGTTATAAACAAAAGGCTCAACTCTTCAACCCTAAAAAATCTCGTACATATAAAAAGCTTTCTTGCTCCTCAAGGCCATGCCGTGCTGTAGATGAACTTTCTTGCTCCGCAACAGGAAGGATTTGTTCCTACTCGATAACATACGGTGACCAGTCATACACGAGAGGTGACATTGCCGTTGACAGAGTGACCCTCGGGTCCACCGATCGTCACCACGTGTCCCTCAAAAACGTGATTTTTGGGTGCGGACACAACAACGTAGGAACATTTGACGATAATGGCTCAGGGATCATCGGACTTGGAGGTGGATCTACATCGTTGATCTCACAAATGGGGAAATCAATCGGCGGTAAATTCTCTTACTGTCTAATACCGTTATCGTCAGAAAACAAGCTAACGAGCAAGATCAACTTTGGGAAAAACGGCGTCGTGTCGGGACATGGAGTTGTGTCAACACCTTTGGTCAAGAAAGGTGCAGCTACGTTCTATCGCCTAACCCTAGAAGCAATTAGCGTGGGACGCAAGAAAATTCAGTTCCCGAGATTAAGTTTTGGAAGCAAAGAAGGAAACATCATCATTGATTCCGGTACGACTTTAACTATGTTGCCCACCGAGCTTTATTCAAAGCTGGAGTCTGTAGTTGCTTCTACAATCAAAGCAAAACGAGTGCAAGATCCTCAAGGAGTTCTGAGTCTATGTTATGGAAGCTCGAGTATTGAAGTTCCAGAGATAACTGTACATTTCAAAGGAGGTGATGTAAAACTCGACAAGGTGAATACTTTTGTGTCACCGTCTGAAGACTTGCATTGCTTTGCGTTTGCTGGGAATGACATGTTTGCCATCTATGGGAACTTGGCCCAGATGAACTTCCTTGTTGGATACGACACCGTTTCTGGAACCGTGTCGTTTAAAAAGACTGATTGTGCCAAAATGTAGCACCCTAATTCGCTCTTCTAAATCTATTTCTCTCTTCTTAAGAATAGTTTTTTTTTTTTGGTTACTTTTCTCCGTTTTTGGTTAAGTAATAATTAATATGTATTTGAATGAGGACAATTTGCAATGGCCAAAGGACTAAAAGTTATAGTTGGTATCTGAATGTGATAGACCTTGATTTTGAAAATGAATGGAACATGGAGAACTAAATGCAGATGGTGTAGGTTTAATAAGATTTAGTAAAGGAAATTAGGATACACAATCCAGTTACTAAATGATGATGTCATGAATCCGTGTAGAAATATGACTATCTCCTGGTAAGTGTAGCCATCGAATAGCACACTCACCAGCTTTTTTATAATGGACCTCCATTTTCGACTGGCCAACTCGTCCGTGATTTTTATTCCTAGTGGAAATCGAACTGAGGGAGGAGTAATACCAACCTTTAGACCATAGCCAAGTGATTTAACATATTTTTTGGCATATTATACATTCACATAATATAAAGATAAATAAACTTTTAAGATTGGTAACGGATTAGATTTTCTGTAACCAAAATGTTGGAATATTAACTATACAAAGAAGTGGCAATAGCATTCAACATTTGCATGTGTCGTTGTACCTAGTATTTGGCAACATCCATAAAATTTAAATCATGTAGATGTAGTAGAGACCAAATATAGTTTACATTAAGTGGAAAACTTGTTTTCACACAGATTGTGAAATATCGTTGACTGGAACTTGTGCATCTTCTTTTGATACATTTTCTGTCTCTTGGTTGCCTTTGACTTGGGTTGCCATCTTGAATACTCTATCCCTGGCTCTCGTTGCCTGAAACCCAAATTCGAAAAAGTCTTAAAACGATAAGAATTGAAGAAGAGGAAGAGTTATATACTATACCTCGTTTTGCCAATTGGTGAAGATAGTGACAAGAGCAAAAACAAAGAGTTGGAGACTGGAGGCTACGAGTATACCGATCCAAAGTCCTTTCCCTCTCAGTTTCATGACAAAACACAAAGTGGCACCCAATGGGATTCCGACCAGATAATATGATCCTATGCCTGTATAAGCACCTATGCGTTGCCACCCTGTTCCTCTTGCAACCCCTGAGAAAAAGGAAAGTCACAAAATGAAAGAGTTTTAAAGTTAAATCTAATTTTCTTGGGTCTCAAGTAAAAAGTACAATCATCTCTCAGTTGATCCAACCGAACCAACTATATCTCAAAACCAAAAAACAAACCGAGCCAAAAACCAAATATCCATTACCTGTGAGCACCCCAAGAAAGCTGCTAACGAAAATGGAAAGGCAGAGAAACGGTGTGATTTGCATTGCATAGTGAGCCACTTCTCTCTCGTTGCTGTATATATAAGCCCAACTTCTTCTGAAACTGTAAAGACTGATGCTTGATATGATTGCATCAACACCAGCTAGGAAAACAGCTGAATTAGCCGCGGCTCGAGCTGCCCACGGATTTCCAGCTCCTAGCTGGTTAGAGACGTGTGTGCTTAATAAAAAAAAAACAAGAAAAAGGTTCAAATAAATGAAATTTCACAAGAAAACTTAGATTCTTGTCAATGAACAATCGTAAATCTAATAAAACCTCGCAGCTGCTCCTATCGCATTCACCAGAACGTAATGCACAGCCGATGTCGTGAGGCTGTTCAATAAAGAAAAAGTTAGAAAGATCAAAAAATCTTATTGAATGTTTGGATTTGTACAAATACATACATACCAAATGGATATCACCGATGTTTCTAGCTTTGAGTTTGGTAAGAGTCCAGACATTAGTAGTAAAATCTCAAACGACCACCATGAAAGGCTTTATTTACACCCACAAAACAGAATTGATGAGATCAGGAAGCTTTAAATGTCGCAAATATTGTTTGGACATGGAGATCGATATAATTTTTACCAAATCATCAAAGCAGAGGGGACCGCGAGGGAGATAAACTGCTTCAGATTCGAGACGATTTCTTGCAAACGAAGATTCCTCATCTCGCGATACAGAACAGAGTATCTCATAAAAATATAAAGCGAGAGAACGTTGAGCCAATACGAAACACCGATGGACAAAGCAGCGCCAACGATTCCGAATCTCAGTTTATAGACAAGAAGCCAACAAAAAGGAATATGGAAACAGAGAGATCCAAAAGCGCTCAAGAACATAGGAAGAACCAACTTTTGTGACTGGAAATACCGAGTTAGGGATTGAAGAAAAGAGTATCCGAACAAAGCCGGTATAAGCCAGATAGAGTATCTGCAAGCTAATTTAGAGATGAGAGGATCTTGATGGAAAAGCTCCAAGAGTTTGTCCATGAAAATCCACAGAAGAGAGATTGGGAAACAGAACAAGAGAAGACAGAGCATTGAGGTGTAAGTGTACGCACCGACTTTTCTATATTGCTCTGCTCCAAAGGCTTGACCACAAAGTGTATCTAACGCACCTGCCAACCCAAGGAGGACGCTGAAGCCGGTGACGTTAGTGAGCGCAGTGGCTATCGCTACGCCAGAGAGTGAGAGCTCGTCTAGATGACCAGCCATGACCATGGAGATGACTTGAAGAAAGTACTGAGAAATAGAAACCCCTACCATTGGAGCCGCCATGGAGCTCACCTTCTTCATCATCACCATTGACAAATAGCTTGTCTCTTCTACTGATTTCTCATTCCTTTTATCATTCTCTTCCTCCCCCTCCTTCCTCACCAACGAGAAATCCGGTTCCATTATTTCTGTTAGTCAGACAAAAAAACAGAACGGATCAAAGCACATCTTTATAAACTTTTGAATAAAACAAGGAAACAATTAAATAAAGACCGATGAGATCGTCACCATTATAATAACGGAGGACCGGTGAGATGTCAGAGAACAGAGAAACAAACAAAAGAAATATTTATTTAAGACATTTACTTTTATTTAACTAATTTCTACATAAGTTTTGGAAATATACTGAATACCCAAATTGCACAATACCAGCTACAAGACTTGGACATGAATACATACAAAATGCGTTGCTTGAGGATCACGAACATTTTCGACATTTATATCATATGTATGCAGATGTGTCTCTTCATCTACTCAAGGCTTCTGGAATATTATCAGACTTACTTGGATGGTAGGTAATGTCCACGTCATAATTGGCTAGAAACTCCACCCACCTTTGTTGCCTTTCTTCTGAGACTGGCCTAGGGCAAGCTAACCTACGACCTGCCCCCAATGTAGGTGGTGCCTTACTCTCTTCAGTATTCCACCAAGCACCTGGTTGTTTCAAAGTTCTGTTCGAACAACTTACTCTAACTATGAGCGCCCATGAAGTTTGTCCTGCCATAGAGTGCAATGCAAACGATTACGCATACCCACATGAATCTGGCACACATTCAACATAAATCATACTCCAAAAAGCCCTAAATGAGCACTAACACAAGCAAAGACCATCATTATCATTGGCAGTCACGGTGTTATCATAACACCCACATCCTTGTCGGTTAACTCCTCGATCTCGGTTTAGACACGAATTCAGGCTCGTCAAGCTACTAATAAGCTGATATAGACTCTCCATCCTTTCTTGCAGACCAACTTCCCCACCTCAGAATGATTCACATGTCCATTCTCTTTGGCCAAACAAACAAATAGCATACATATCCTATGTGGAGGTCTCATCATCATCATCATCATCATCATAAACGCTCATAACATCATCATAGACTTTGTATCATGCTTATATTATCACATCATCTCATAAACACTTCACAAATCAACACATCATCCTACTAGACTGAGTAAAACATAATAGGAGCTAAATAGATATAACCATTCCAAAGGTTTCCTCACCTTAGCGATATCATATCAGAAGCTTAAGTTTTTAGCTAGGGATTCTCCTCCTCTTTTGATACATTTTCTTTTTCTTGGTTGCCTTTGACTTGGGGTGTCATCCCGAATACTCTGTCCCTGGCTCTCGTTGCCTGAAACCCAAATTCGAAAAACTCTTAAAACACAATACGAAGAATTGAAGAAGAGGAGGAGTTAAATACTATACCTCTCTTTCCCAATTGGTGAAGATCGTGACAAGAGCAAAAACAAAGAGGTTGAGACTAGAAGCTACGAGTATACCGATCCAAAGTCCTTTCCCTCTCAGTTTCATGACAAAACACAAAATGGCACCCAATGGGATTCCGACTAGATAATATGATCCTATGCTTGTATAGGCACCTATGCGTTGCGACCCTGTTCTTCTCGCAACCCCTGAGAAAAAAAAAAAGGAAGTTCACAATATGAACAGAATTCCATAGTCATCTCTCCGGTTGTTTCTTCATAAAGAATTAACCAAACCAAAACCGAACAGAAGAGAATATTCAACCTGTTCTTTGTGTTTGATGTGACCTGATTACCTGTGAGCACGGCAAGAAAGCTGCTAACGAAAATGGAAAGACAGAGAAAGGGTGTGATTTGCGTTGAATAGTCAGTCACTTCTCTGTCGTTGCTGAATATATAACCCCAACTTCTTCGAAAACCGTAAAGACTAATACTTGCCATGATTGCCTCTACATCAACGAGGAAAACAGCTGAATTAGCCGCGGCTCGAGCTGCCCACGGATTTCCAGCTCCTAGCTGGTTTGAGACGTGTGTACTTATATAATATAAGACAATATAAAATGAAAAAATATGGTTCAGAGAAATTACAATAAAAAGAGATTCTTGTGAATGAACAATTGGATTTCTAATAAAACCTTGCAGCTTCTCCTATCGCGTGCACCAGAACGTAATGCATGGCAAATGTTGTGAGGCTGCTCCATCAATCAAAAGTTTAGAAAATATCAGAAAGCTTATTGAATATTTGGATTTGTACAAATACATACATACCAAATGGATATCACCGATGTTTCTAGTTTTGAGTTTGGTAAGAGTCCAGACATTAGTAGTAATATCTCAAACGACCACCATATAAGGCTTTATTTATACCCAAAACAGAAGTAAACAGAGTTAATAAGATCAAAAAGCTTTAACTGTTGCAGAGATTGTTTTCTCTTGTTTTTGTACATGGAGATGTAAATTTTACCAAATCATCATTGCAGAGGGGATCGCGAGGGAGATAAACTGCTTCAAGTTCGAGACGATTTCTTTGAAGCGAAGATTCCTCATCTCGCGAAAGAGAACAGAGTATCTCATGAATATATAAAGCAAAAGCACGTTGAGCCAATACGAAACACCGATAGACAAAGCGGCGCCAACTATTCCAAACTCTAGTTTATAGACAAGAAGCCAACAAAAGGGAATATGGAAACAGAGAGCTCCAAAAGCGCTCAAGAACAGAGGAAGAACCAATCCCTGTGACTGGAAATACCGAGTCAGGGATTGAAGAAAAGGGTGTCCGAATAAAGCCGGTATAAGCCAGATAGAGTATCTGCAAGCTAATTTAGAGATGAGAGGATCTTTGTTAAGTTTCATGGGCTTTCAACTCAAAACCAATTGGCAGTAAGTGGATTGGCCCATGTCCCTTATATATTAGTCTAAGTCCCTTCCCGGTTTCATTGGACAAGTCTTCAAAATAACGGCGTTAAAACCCGACCGACGGGTCATCTTCAATGCGGTTACAACACCCAACCGCTAGGTCATCAACGAAGTTTATACCCGGTCGTAGGGTCTAATCAGCGGAAGATACATCATCGTAGTAGTATCTCCATCTTAGCATAACCATCTTCATCGTCAAGAAGATCGTGTGAGTAGACCAATCGTTCGTATTGTCATGATCAAACTCACGGTTAAGAGAATTTAAAAACGTTCATGGTGTTGTCTCCACCACTACCGTCTTGGACACCATGGATACCATGTGATGAACCGTCTTCAATCGGTTACGCATCATCATAAAACGAACCCCATCATGTAGGTTCATGTTCATAATCCAGTGCCTTGGTGTTCAAGAAAAATTTCTTCGTTTGTGTATGATCGGTTTTCTCCGGTCACACATCAACATACCATGATCACCACCACCGCCGGATCAGCACCGTATCCATTGGAGTTATCATTTGGCCGTAATATTCGTAGTCCCACCTTGTGTGTAGTTAAGTGAAAACTACATGAAGATCTATTAAGAGCACAATCACGTGCTATCGTACCAAATCTCTATGAAAGAGACGAGCACTATTTCCCTTTTTTTTTTTTTTTTTCTTCGGAAGATAACGAAACCTTAATCCATATGATTTGGATCTTGGCTCTGCTACATGTTAAGTTTCATAGGCTTCCAACTCAAAACCAATTGGCTGTAAGTGGATTGGCCCATGTCCGCTCCTAAGAGTTTTTCCATGTAAATCCATAAAAATGAGATTGGGAAACAGAACATGAGAAGACAGAGCATTGAGGTGCAAGTGTATGCACCGACTTTTCTATATTGCTCTGCTCCAAAGGCTTGACCACACAGTGTATCTAACGCACCTGCCAACCCAAAGAGGACGCTGAAGCCGGTGACGTTAGTGAGGGCAGTGGCGATTGAAACGCCAGAGAGTGAGAGCTCGTCTAAATGACCAGCCATGACCATGGAGATGACGTGAAGAAGGTACTGAGAAACAGAAACTGCCACCATCGGAGCCGCCATGTAGCTCACCTTCTTCATCATCTCCTTTGACAAATAGCTCGTCTCTTCTGCAGATTTTTCATCCATGTTATCTTTTTCTATCTCCTTCTTCCTCACCAACGAGAAATCATTTTCCATCTTTCAGTTAGTCAGACAAAAAACAGAACGGATCAAAACATCTTTATAAACTTTCGAAAAATACAAGGAAACAATTAAATAAAGACCGGTGAGTTCGATCGTCACCATTATAATAACAAAGGACCGGTGAGATGTCAGAGAACAGAGAAACAAACAAAAGAAATACTTATTTAAGTCAATGAAGGACGATTCCTTGTTTATCTAATATCTACATAAGTTTTATTTCGAAGTATCTAATATTGACAATGAAGGACGATTCCTTCGAAATATCTAGGTGCCCATGAGGTTCTGTATATTGAAAGAATCAATATGAAGGGAATTATAGTATATAGTCAATGCGCTACCATGAAATTCGACTTGATATATAAGAGGAAGAGAAACGTTTTAAGATTGGTAACAGATTGGAGTATTATGGAAAAGTAGTTTTTACACAGTTTCTGAAAGATCCTTGCGTGAAGCTTGTGCATCCTCTTTTGATACATCTTCTGTTTCTTGGTTGCCTTTGACTTGGGGTGTCTTCTTGAATACTCTTTCCCTGGCTCTCGTTGCCTGTAAATCCAAATTCGAAAAACTCTTAAAACACGATACGCAGAATTGAAGAAGAGGAGGAGGTGAAAACTGAAAACTATACCTCTTTGCCCCAATTGGTGAAGATGGTGACAAGAACAAAAACAAATAGTTCGAGAGTGGAGGCTACGAGTATACCAATCCAAAGTCCTTTCCCTCTCATTTTCATGACAAAACACAAAATGGCACCCAATGGGATTCCGACAAGATAATATGATCCTATGGTTGTATAACATCCTATACGTTGCCACCCTGTACCTCTCGCAACCCCTGAGAAAAAGGAAGTTCACAATTTGAAAGAGTGACAAGTCCAATCATCTCTCCAGTCGCTTCTTCTTAAGGAACTAGCAAAACCGAAACCGAACCAAACAGAATATTCACATTACTCTTTGTGTTTGATACCTGTGAGCACGGCAAGAAAGCTCCTAACGAAAATGGAGAGGCAGAGATAGGGTGTGATTTGCGTTGCATAGTGAGTCACTTCTCTGTCGTTGCTGAATATATAACCCCAACTTCTTCGAAAACCGTAAAGACTAATACTTGCTATGATTGCCTCTACACCAACGAGGAAAACAGCTGAATTAGCCGCGGCTCGAGCTGCCCATGGATTTCCAGCTCCTAGCTGGTTGGAGACGTGTGTGCTTATGTAATGTAACATAATACCAAAAAAAAAGTCAGAGAAATGAAATTTCAAAAGAAAACTTAGATTCTTGTGAATGAACAATCGGAAATCTAATGAAACCTTGCAGCTGCTCCTATCGCATTCACCAGATAGTAATGCATAGCCGATGTTGTGAGGCTGCTCCATCAAGAAAAAAAAAAGATATATCAGAAAGCTTATAGAATGTATTCATTCGTACAAATACATACATACCAAATTGATATCACCGATGTTTCGAGCTTTGAGTTTGGTAAGAGTCCAGACATTAGTAGTAATATCTCAAACGACCACCATACAGGGCTTCATTTACACCCAAAACAAAACAGAAAATGTAAAACAGAGTTAATGGAGATCAAGAAGGCTTTAAATGCTGGAAATATTGTTTAGACATGGAGCTGTGAGTTTTACGAAATCATCATTGCAGAGGGGATCGCGAGGGAGATAAACTGCTTCAGATTCGGGACGATTTCTTGCAAACGAAGATTCCTCATTTCGCGATGCAGAACAGAGTATCTCATAAAAATATAAAGCGAAAGAACGTTGAGCCAATACGAAACACCGATGGACAAAGCAGCGCCAACGATTCCGAATCTCAGTTTATAGACAAGAAGCCAACAAAAGGGAATATGGAAACAGAGAGCTCCAAAAGCGCTCAAGAACAGAGGACGAACCAATCCTTGTGACTGAAAATACCGAGTTAGGGATTGAAGAAAAGAGTATCCGAACAAAGCCGGTATGAGCCAGATAGAGTATCTGCAAGCTAATTCAGAGATGAGTGGATCTTGATGGAAAAGCTCCAAGAGTTTGTCCATGAAAATCCACAGAATAGAGATTGGGAAACAGAACATTAGAAGACAGAGCATTGAGGTGTAAGTGTATGCACCGATTTTTCTATATTGCTCTGCTCCAAAGGCTTGACCACACAGTGTATCTAACGCACCTGCCAACCCAAAAAGGACGCTGAAGCCGGTGACGTTAGTGAGGGAAGTGGCGATCGCGACGCCAGAGAGTGAGAGTTCGTCTAGATGACCAGCCATGACCATGGAGATGACTTGAAGAAGGTACTGAGAAACAGAAACTGCCACCATCGGAGCCGCCATGGAGCTCACCTTCTTCATCATCTCCATTGACAAATAGCTCGTCTCTTCTCCAGATTTCTCATTACTTTTACCTTCCTCTTCCTTTTCCGCTTCCTTCCTCACCCACGAGAACTCCTTTTCCATTTTTCAGTTCGTTAGACAAAAAACATAACGGATCAAAACATCTTTATAAACTTTCGAATAAAACAATGAAACAATTAAATAAAGACCGATGTGATCGTCACCATCATAATAACAGACCGGTGAGATATCAGAGATCAGAGAAACACAATAAAATAATATTTATTTATGACAATGAAGCACGATTCATTGTTTATCTAATTTCTACACACGTTTCGGAAGTACTTTATACCCAGATTGCAAAATACACTATCTGAAAAGATTTCTAATGTCTACTATGAGGAAAGATCCTACCTTTGCGAGCTCATTCTATCATCAACCATATTTTTGAAGATTCTTTATTCTAGCAATGGTGTTCTACTATGAAAATTGACCAAAGGCCTATGCAACCAAGTCGGCTTCCTGTGAATCAGGAACGATGATGTCAAGCCTCATCATCGGCAAGTAACGTTTTGGTACCCGAGCTCCGCAGTGCATACAAATCTCAACCAAAGCAGGGGCTTTACCATAAAACCTCCTGAGATTTCCGGTGAGCGGGTCTCCCTTAAGGTCTCTCACATGCCACACATAGTTTAAAGGAAAAACTTCGTCCACTAGAGCATCTTGCCATCCGTGCTTTCCGTCTCTCCATTGGTGTTTGAACTCTCCGCAAAGCTTCACACTGTGTCCCCATGGTCCTACATGCACTTCAGAGCAGTATCCACATGCTTTCACCGTGTATTTCCTCATCAATTTTGTCACTCCCCATCTAACTTTTTCGTAAGCATCCATTGTTTCCTGTGCTATCTTAGGTATGTCCTCTGGTGCGGGAGGTGGATACTTTTCACAAGCACCAAGTGTGTCAAGATCAGCTAGTGAAGATGTTAATGATGGAGGCTTATCAGGCTCTCTAACATATCCACCTCGTTCGATCACTCGCTTCCCGAGCATTCGGACTGGTTGTGTCCTTCTGCGACAGGGAAACTCTGGGATCTCAACTCCAGCTTGGATGCAAAGCTCAACAAGTGCCGGGATTCTTTCAAAGTCAAACCGGGTTTCGTGCTTTATCCGCCGCCCGAAAGGATCAAACATGTGGTATGATTCAACAGGAACGAGAACATCATTGATGGTCCCCTTGACCCATAAATGGGAACCACGTCGCTGTGAATTTGTTGGACCATTACAATCCCTTATGTTGTGGCCAGCACTGGCTACATGAACCGCCGCACATTCACTGCAAAAATACTAGAGTAAAGTAAGTGAAAACTTACTTGAACATTTATGAAACAATGATGCTTTGAATCATATTTCTCGAAGCTCGTAAGGTTAGTGGAAATGGCTAAAATTTGTATCCAGCATTACTGCTAAGCGGAGAAAAGGACAGCTGGTTTACCTGCAAGCAAAGATGGGGACAACATGGAGAAGCTGTGCTAAACCCTTGATCAGCAACTTCCAATTATCTATCACTTCATAGGCCACAGGAACAAGATTGGGGACTAGCAATCCGTTTTTAGGAGGGTCCAAGGGTTTCTCTATGCCCATCTGGGCAAGTTTCTTATCTTTCCTAGCCTCTTCCTGAATTTGCTTAAAGGGAATAGGATAAGGTTTTTTCTTGTTCTTTGGTAAAATAGGAGGAAGATCAACATTCTGTGTATTCACATGCCGTTTCTTGAAAATTTTGCGCTGTGTGGGCTTCTGATTGAAACAAACAAAGTTTCCTAACCTCATCAAGCACTCCCTTTTAGGGATAGCGCGAGGAACCTGTGCATATAAAAGATAAATTATCTGAAAAAAAAGACGTTCAACAACCTCTAGAATCACCAAGATCGAAGTTACAGGAGATGAAATGGAAACCTGAAAGCAAAGTGCATAAGAGCCTCTGGCAGAGAAATCAATTGGCTTGGGATCTATGGTCTGAGGATAAACACCTAGGTGGAGAACAACGATGGCCGGAATTAGAGACTGTGGACAAAAATAGATTATCGGAAAATTATGGTCACGGGGTTAAAGGGGAGGATTAAATTACCTCGATAGGCAGGCGAAACCTGAAGCATGTTGACTTGTGAGGATATGGCGTAAAAACCCCAAATCAGAAATAAGCCAAAATGGCTACTTTCCGTGAGTCCTGCAACATTTAAGGATTCGTTAGGAAGAACTGACAACAAGTACTCGGTTAGTCATTTCGTCGAACAAGTGGGGTGCATAAGTCAAACAGAAAGCGGAAAAGGAAGAGGGTCTGAAGAGGTACACTAAAGCAGAAGTGAGAAAATCTGTAGCCGACGAAATTGATTCCGTGAGATTGCTTTGTTCGTCAGTAAACTGGAGTTTAAGAGAAATACGCAATCAGCTAAAACCGCGAATTAAAGGAATTTATCTTGTTTGTCCACTTTTTTATATATGCACAGTGAACTCGTGGTACTAAACGAATCTTTGAGTTAACAGCCCAATAGACCAAATAATTTCTAGACAAATCAGCCCACTAATTATAAACCAGCTGCCACTAACCAATAAATCAGAAAATAACTTGATAATAACTAGGCCAAACAATGTAAATCATAAACCGCCGAACAGTTTCTGAAAATCGACAGAAAAATTAAATAGGCCATTCAAATATTAAACCAATCATGTCCATGGGCGTCTTGTAAGACCTTCATGATTGTGGCTAAGATCCGGAATTGGATCATCTATATAACAAACATAGACAACAAAAATACTAAACCAAATAAAGTCATGTTTAGATAAATTTGCCCCACTAATTAAAAAATCAGTTGTCACTAACCAATAGATCAGATAAATAAATATTAAACCAATCATTCAATTAACAGTCCAGTCGATCAATGTTTAGATAAATCAGTCCACTAATCATAAACCAGCTGTCATTAACGATATAAGTCTACCCCAAACCGTTTCGGAAAATCGGACGCAATATTAAATAAGCCGTTCAAATATTAAATCAACTGTTCAACAAATCAAAAAATAACTTGATAATTCAGCCAAACGATATAAGGCTAGTGAAGTGGTCAGATAAAAAAATGCCACAAGAATGGACATGTGGAGCAGAGTCAGAGAGTTTATATAATTGCTAAACCTTAACGAACCAATATATAAAACTCACTTAGCTAGCTGTTGATTATAAATTATATAGGCTTATCGTGGACTTCTAACTAAAAGCCAACTGATAATAAAAACAACCGGTTTGAGCCGGTACCAGCGGGTCGAGAAGAAGAAGAACTTCCTAGAGCTAGAGAAAAGGACAGGGGGCTTGCTGCACCGCTGGGAAGGAAGAATAGTCTATAGCTAAAGCCGCCACGTTTAGAAATCCTATAAACTCTAATTTACACCTTTTTTTATCTCTAACCCTAACTTAGAACGGAAGTAAACCTTAACCCTGGAACTCAACTCTAATCACGAAACCTTAAGTGCAGATCCGGTTGATTATATAGCAAGAGTGAGTGGCGACATAGGTGCTTATTTTGAGAGCTGATATTTTCTATATGTTGGAATAAATCTTAAAACAGATACCGCTTTTTGATGAACTTGTACCTTCAAATAATTAACTTATCCAAATATTGGTAACACCTTTCTTTTATACTTTGAATTGGTCAAAAAATTCAATCAAATTTCCCAACTTTCCACAGCGGAATAGTTCCAGTGACAAGTAGGCATAATATTCATGCCTAAACAGCATATCACACCATCGTTCAACTATCACATTGTTTCTTGTCTTTAGCAAGTCGTATGTATAGATAGAACCAACAATGTTGAAGCTCAAGTCAAAAAAGTATATGATCCCAAATAGTAGTTACACTGTTCATCGACTATATGGACCATAAAAAGTGTTAGATCGGATTTATTTAAGACTCGAGATTAAGGAAACGTGGAGAGAGGCCAGAGAGCTCACAGTTTTGAAGCTGAAGAACCAAACGCAATAAAAACGTTTGCACCCACAATTATATAGTAATACAAATTTCAATAACAAATGTTGCTTCTACTATCTTTTTCGAAAGAAATGTATCTACTTCCATGTAATATAATCATCCTTCTCTTTCCTTTCCCCATTACTTATTTGCATCTAAATCACCAAATCCTACTCCTTCCCTTATACTCTCTTTTGCATATCCCAAAAAAAAAAAACACGTTATTCATAACACAAAAGGAACCAAAAATAAAAGTTTCCTGGCAATCTTGTTTGGTCCTAGACTCTAAGACTCACACTCTCAATTGAAATTGCAAGTACAATGATAACAAATTTCTTCACTATATACGCCGAAGAGACCAACATGAAATTGCATAACAAAAAAAAAAACCTAATCCGAAATAGAAGTCCAAATGTATTCAAAGGCCTCAAACTCAAACCTATCATTACTAACCCTTTTAACCGGCCATCTCACTTCACTAAGAATCTCTTCAAACATCTCATTCCCAATATTATCAATGTCGACTGGAAAAAGAGATCCGGGTAAACTCCAATCAAGAGACGTAGAGATCATGCTTTCCTTCATCCACGGGAACTCAAAAACTCCCAAACTACTCTCTTGCACACATTTCTCATTACTCTCCTTCTTCTTATTATCAGGAGGATTCACGTTGATAGGTCTCGCATGTCTCTTTTGTTTCTTCTTCGGATGGTCGTCTGTTTTCTTGCGTTTGTGGCTTGTCGTAGACGAACCCTCCATCGAATGAAGAACGTTACGTGAGATTTGGAGTGAATTGCAATGGAGGAAGAACCAAGAGTGAGTATATATATATTATGAAGAACAATAAATGGAGATTGATTGATCGAAGAAGAAAATAAAAAAGGAGGAGCTAGCTGGGGAGGAGAGGGAGTCACGCCTTCTTACCCGTATGAATCTGTCATTTTGCATTTTAAAAGCAATTACCAACCAAATCCTTTTTGTGTTGTTTTCGTGTTTTCCTTGTTTTACGTTCTCTTTTCTCTCTCTCCCAACCACACACACAAGCAAAATTACTAAAAACGTTTTCAGAGAGGCTGAGAGAGATAATCAAAGCTTTAGATATGAGGTGGATTGGAGATTCAGAAACTAAACAAACGCCTATTTTTAGCTCTTCTTCCTCTTTATTTCACTTACTACTCATCAAATACTGCTAATTAATTAGAGACTTAATGATATGAAAAAGAAAGCAGAATTAATAGAACACGGTTAATATCAAGATTACGTTCCGCGTGAATATATTTCTTCAACTTCTTTACAACAATTTATGTTTTTTTTTTATTGTTTCTACAAATTAGTAGAAACAAAAAAACGAAAAAGATATTCCAAGTAGGGTCATATTTTTGTAGGGTCCAGCGAGATATATTTAATTAATCCTACAAGGATTCCCGACTTTCAAATTCTCAATAAATAAAGAAAGGGAAAAAAGTATATTAAAAATACAAAACGAAAATCTAAATATGTATATATCATTATATTTTTAACACTCTATATGATGAAATTGTTTTGTGTGCTATTCAAATCAAAACACGAATCATATAACTTTAGGGACTGCAAAATTGTCTTGTTAATTGACTTCGTAAACGATAGGTGATAGTGTTAGTTTTCTTGGCAAAACAAACTTGACCGAGGAATGTCCATGGCTTATTCATGTTTTATGTATTTCGTGAAATATGTTAGATTTGCTAATATTGTTATTGTTTGATTATTTAAAAATACACATATAAATTTGTCTTTATTGTTTTGTAAAACTGATTCACATTTGCGAAAAAAAGACTGAATAGTAGAGCATTTGCCGTAGTAGGGGATCAAACGAATAGGTTTTGGACGATTTAATGGTTTTAGAATACTAGAATAAAATACGAAACAAGAAAAAGTAATTTAAACAATTAGATTTTACAAGGGTTTAAGAAAATATAAGAAATGAGATAAAAAAAAGTAAACAAAGAGAAACACATGCAGTGATCAATTTCAAACGCAAACGTTCCATTGAACACAATCTTTTAGCATGAATCACTTGCTTTAACACTATCCTATTTCAAAACACTAATTAACTTTTCTAATCATCCAAATTTTCCTAAAGTATCATATGATTTAAGCATTTACTTATATTCAAGTCCTTTAAAGCTCATGATTTCTCTTCTCTTTAACTCTCATTAGCTATGTCAACTACTCAAAATCAAAAATAAAACCTACCTTTGCTTAGACATAGCACCGCTCATCATCTTAAATCTTTTGACCTGAGATAAGTCACAGACAAGAAACACATTAAAAGTATTGCACACTCTTTAGCCATCCATTCTGAATCTTCAACAGCTCCTTTTTTACAAATTCCTTGTTCATGGATTCTCCAACTTTAAAACAAATAAATAGATAAGAGTAGAGATTTCATCCCATCCGCATGACTTTCTTTTAGTGTGGAGATATCATCTCTCGACATGCTTCATCTGAATGTTTGCATCATAAGGGAAGGCCACATCATCCTCTTCTACTTTGAAGGGCTGTGTCCGTTGACTCGAGCAATGTAGATTCCACATCTTGAAGTAAGCTCTTTCCAAGTTCCTCACCTGTTTAAAAAGAAACAAAATCGATTTCAAAATTGAGCCATAGATAAGACCAAAAGTTTAGAAACTCAATAAAAATCATATCATGACTCACCCAGCGTTCTGTGTCAAATAGAGGACAAGTTAATCGAGCTTGTTTCAGTTTATTAGTAATAGTCTGAAGCTTCTGTCTGTTTAATGCCAAATATACAGCTCTTTCTTCGTACTCCTTCATGCTTTTTTTACCAATTAAAAGACACAATTCCAACATCGTGAATAATACTTTATCATCCCTTCTAATAAATTGCTATATATTTGACTAAGCAACTGTATTGAGTGAGAGTACCTGTTGACAATCATCTCGTCACCAAGACCAGTGGCGAGGCAAAGTGAACCAGCAACTCTTGTAGCCATTTTCTCAAGAGGGAGTGTTACCATCGGCAACCCAGCCCATAGTATATCTGTGCCTGTCGTGTGTCCGTTACATAGAGGCCTAAACAAGAACCACAAAAGTTAATATTAACTATATGTTCAAGGATAGATCAAGATACAGCCCCCATCGATAACGGGACAAAACTTACGTATCGAGGAACAGATCAGCCAGAACACTGCGTCTAATATGTTCATGCTTGATAGCAACATCAGTGAATATTATTTGGTCTGGTTGCACCCCTTGTGCAGCCGCATCTGAACATAAGAAGAGAATATATGTAAAGACAACACATCCACCATGAATACCTAGTGAACGGGACAACACATATTCTTGCAATAGGAATATACTTACATGCTCGAAGCCTCATTTCTCCAGCAGCTGGAAAACGTAGAAGCCAAAGTGCGCTATTGGGTACACGCTTCAGGATGTTGCACCTGTCTCAAAAGTTCTAGGTCAGTTACAACAGTATACGTGATGATAACATGCATAAAGCCAAGTGAAACTGCATTTTACCATGTCATGAAGATTTCTGGATCCATTTTGTACAATTGGTTGAAACATGCAAAAATAAATTTCTCTTCAGGGAAACCGTAATCAGATCTCTTAGGCTGGCAGTTTGGATCCAGCACATCCCTGTTTTTCTGCGACGGGAGATAAAGCAAACTCAGATTCAGAGACCAACCCATTAAGAAAACAACATGAACAGTATATAATCCTCAAAACTAAAACTAACCTGTTTATAGTCATTTACAAAGTAGCAATGAGGGAGATGCACAAGCTTCTCGGAATAAATGTGTGCATAGCGCAAAGGAGAAACAAACTGAAAGGAAATGTGAGCACTTATAAGAACAGTAGCAGTAATCCACAAATGTTACTTATTTCAGGACTTTTAAGACTTATCTACCTCATCAGTGACCAGGTAGTCTATGTAGGTAGCTCCTGTTGTCCCAGGAAACCCCATGTATGAGACCTGAATAGGCGCTGGTTGCATAGCAAATATTTCATTCCTAGCGCCCTAAATTGTCACAGTTGAGCAAATTTCTTCCATCAGTAAATCTCAAGCACCGTAAGTGAACAATAAATGAGTTTAGAACCAGAGATCAGCCAATAGTAATGAATGCCATGTACCTTGGTATAACCGTTAAGATTAACGAGTATCTGTATTTTATCTTTATTTATCATTTTAGCAATCATATCGGATTTCATGGCAGAGACATCCACAAAGTGCTCAACTTCAGATTGAATACGTTGCCTCCACTCAGAACCATCATTTGGACTCAATGCATAGCAGAAAATCTGCTCAAATTAAGAACAGTTGGCACTCTGGCTATAAGTAAGGATAGTAAATTCCGGATAGAATACATGGTGAGAACTTTCCCAGTTACGAACCTCAACATTAAGTCTGTTATGCATGCCAAAAATCGATCCCATCAGGTGTGAAAGAGGGTGGTTACCAAAATCGCTGCTCACATATCCAACCCTTAGTCTCTCAAAACCTCCATCGCATTTAATAGGAACTGGTGCAGGAAGATTGAAAGGGTGCAGTCCAAATCGTGATGCAATAAGGGAGCAATGTGCAGCATATTTGCGACTAGCCAAGAGAAGGAAGTTAGAAAAGTAGAAACATCTCATCACTAAAGTAGCTGGCAAAACATGACAATCTGATGTTTTTTTTATCTTACCTGATTTCTAGTGCAAGAATTGGATCAATGGGATATGCTATAGCATGGAAGGGCTGCACACCGGGAAGAAGGGACATCTGAATAACACCAATAACGGTACAGAATATCAGCTCCTGCCAGCTAACTTATGGAAGCCAAAATCTAAGTCCTGCAACTCTCAGTTTCTCCAATAATAGAATGACTTTATGTTAGCAAAGGAAATCATAAGCATAACGCATCTTACGTTGATCTGCCTTCTGATAATTCCCTCAACTTCAGAGAACATCTTGTCCCGGTCCTCCCAATAGCACACAGACTATTAATAGAAAAGAGGATGCCGTATTTAGGAGACATGACGAACATATCCATAGTAGCAGTAGGAAATAAAGAAAAATAACAACACAAAGTCACATACCTGTAGGGTGTGTAGAAGGTTACAAGTAGCTTCCGGAAAGTCTGGCCTAAGTAACAAAGCCTGTCTGTAGCTCTTTATAGCAGCCTCAACATGTCCACTGTTTACGTCAGATGGGTACATTAATTAGAAACTATAAATCATCTCGTTAATGGCTCTAGTCTGCAAGTCATATACAAACTCATTTGCATTGCCCAAGTATGAACGTAAGAAATATGTCCTATTTTCCGCTTGTTAATAATTTCCTGTGAGACTTAAAAGTCATGAAACAGGTGTACTGAACCATCAACAATGAAAAACCAGCAATACCCAATACTCCTACGGAAAAGAAATCAAATAGGTAAAAACTGAGTATAATCTTCTCAACTAGTTCTGCTGCTTCAATAAAACACCATTATGGAGAAAAAGAGGTACCTGTCCTTGTATGCCGAGGCCAAATTAGCATGTGCTTCAGGCATTGTAGGACGAACAGTTATAGCACGGATGTAATCTTGGATAGCTTCATTGGCCCTACCAATCTCTTTATATGTATTACCCCTGTTCACAAGGCCATCAGCTGCCAAGGGGTCTATCCGAAGTACTTCATTGTAACATGATATAGCATCTGCATGGTTTCCCTGGATGAAAAGAAAACAGTCAGAAACTTACAATGCGTCGATATTCATACCTAAGCCATAACTATGCCAGTGCAAACCATCACCTGTTGTTTATAGATCATTGCAAGATTGCTGAAAGGAGCAGAGAGTCCTGTAGTTACTGCCAACGTTGCCTTATAGTATGATGCCGCTACATCAGTCATATTCCTGCATATTATGATTTGGTATAAGAAATTTACAACTAGTTGTCACTCGTCAGCCTAATTTTTTAGAACTGGCTTAAAGTCCCAATTGCCTACCATTCCATGTATAGATTTCCAAGGTTGGTGAGTGCTTGTGGGTGATTTGGTTGCAAAGCAAGGCATTGCTGTAAGCATCAAGGATAAAAGTTAAACTCAATAACAATAATAGTAACCATCAGAAGTAAAAGACGATACAATCATTACATACATTGTAGCATTTAACTGCTTCATCAACTCGTCCTCCATCCTTCAATGCATTACCCTGTGAATTGGGAATATAAGAGAAATAAATAATAGAATAGGCTATATAGACATCTATATCAATAGAAAAAGATGTGGAGATTGCCAACAAGTAAACATATTAGGAACATAAAAGAAGACAACTAACCAAGTTATTGTATATCTCAACAAATCTTGGGTCGCAGGCAATGGCTTGCTTGTAATGAAGTACTGCCAAATCTAACTGCCCACGCTCATAGTATAGGTTAGCCAAGTTACCTGCATGATCAAACCAATAGTTATTAACCAATTTCTATAACTATACATAAAGATTATCCACGAAAAAAGAAACATTAGAAATAGTAAATTCCATAGATAATAAAAAGACGACATAAAAACTCACTATAAACTGATGCAGAGTTAGGACGGACTTGAATAGCACGTTGATAACAGATGATGGCCTCCTGAGTCATCCTCAGGGTCTGCAAATAGAAGATGTGAGATAATTACTTTCCAGATTTGTAGCTTTCAGAACCTAGTCATCCCCTACTGTTAAGCATCATCCTAATATTTTACACCCACTCACCTTATAAACATGCCCCAGGTTAAGATAGGCTTCATGAAAACCAGGTCTGAGTCTCACAGCTTCCTGAAATCCAAAAATTTGGCAACCTTTTCAGAACGAATAACAAACTAAAACTGTGTGTAAACAATCTGATGCCAGAAACTGAATATTAGGTTGAACTCAACCAACCAATACATTGTACATATATAATATATTTCCTTGCAACTAGGATCAGTTTCATAGAGACAAGCACAGATTCCCCAAGTATGAATCACCTTAAAGTATTGGACTGCTCTGTTTAGATCTCCTGTATCCATGAAGACAGTAGCAAGATTCGACCAAGCAAGAGCACAAGTTGGTTGGACCCGCAGCGCCTCGACAAAGCAATCACATGCCTGCATACAATCTTGATGTTATAAAATTCTGAATTTTTTGCTTTCAATTCACCTTTTTTAGCAAAACCTTTTTAGATTATACATAAGCTATAAATTTAACACGTATAAGACATCACAGCCGTGAGTAAAATCATGGTCCAGACATGTTGTACATTGACCTAGATAATCACTCCAATGATCAAACTAAATGAACCCACCAAATCGCTATGCACACAATAACTAGGTAACTCATCTAACTTCCCTCTGCTTAATAGAAAGCATAAATAAATAAATAGAACAAATGCTAGACTCCTTGCACAAGATTACCAATAAAAGAACTTACTTCCTGAATCAAACCTTGCGTTTTCAAACAACTCCCAAGGTTATTGTGAGCATCCGCCTGTGACATAAAAAGGAAACGAGAATATCAGAAAAGAAACTTCTGAGAAACAAGCAATTGGCAGCCTATCTTCAAGGAAGAAATGATGCATAGATATACAGCTTTGAGTTTCTCCTTGTCACTTATATAGGATGAAATTTGCAGCTGGAGACATTAGAATGCATGAACAAGGATGCCAGAAACTAAATTACCAGGAGAGGATTCAAGGCTATTGCTTGACGACAACACTGTGCTGTCTCGTTTAGTCGTCCCTTTCTCAAGTATCCACCAGCTAAATTTGACCAAGCTTCAGCAAAATTTGGTTGCAGCTATGAAGATCCAAGTAGAAATCAAGACATCAGGGCATGCTATATGAAACACTACTACAAGAAAATACCAGCAAAGCAAGACATAAACTTCCAAGATAATAGGAAAAACAACCTCAATAGCAATGAGATAGTAGTGTATGGCATGATCAAGTTCGCCTTTTTCCTGTACACAACAAAGATCACGAAAAAACTTCAGCTAAAAAATCCATAGATACTCTGAACTTTGAAAGCTTGCCGATAAACAAGTAACTACCATATATGCGTTTGCCATATTTCCATAACAATCAGTAATCCGAGGTTTAATGCGAAGGGCCTCTTCATTTTTTGATATGCACATGTCATAATCACGCAACTGCAGAAAGAAAATAAAGAGAAAAATCATGAAATCTAGGTAAGGTATATCAGGAGTTAAACACTGAAATAGCTCATTCAAAGCCAAAGCCAAAAATACCTGATAATAGATTGCACCCAGGAGAAGGAGATTATCAGTCCTAAGTGGGTTCCTCTCATAAACAACATTGCAGTGTTCTTGAGCAAATTTAAAGTTTCCTGATCTATATAGCTGATGCGCAAGAATAATATGGGTGTCATCGTCAACTGCGACCAACGGTTTAACATCAGAAAAGCACACTGATCTACATGAATAAACTATGCTAGAAATTTGGAAGAAGTCAATTTCACATGAATATTCTTCTATTAAATATTCACAATCCCACGATTTGAGAGTCAAGGAGCTCTCGAGCTACCTTCATAAAATGCATTACATAAAGAAAATGTAGACAGACTCCTTCATTGAGATTGAGATACTGAACCCGCCTTTACAATTTTCACTTTTATTTTCAGAATTGGACCATGAAAACAAAGTTATGCAGAAAGATCCTCTTAGAAACCAAGCCTAATTCATATTCCCAGAACAAGCACGCAAAAAAAACAGAGGACTTAAAAAGGTGGTGTGGGAGGCTCATATCTAGCTCAATTCAGCTCTGGTCAATCGTCGACTACCTAAAGTACCAAAATAATTCTTGTTATCTTTGTGTTAAGACACAATGGGTTCCATCTGAGAATTGACATAATAAAAATTCCCAAAATCCATGAATGAAACTAACTTACATCCCCAAAACCGAATTTAAAGAGATAAGAAGAAACCCAACCTTCACGCGAATCATGGCGGTGGAAATCATGAAGCGCAAGTGAAGCAGAGGAGGAGGAAGGTACCTCCAGCTTCACGGAAAACGAATCGTCCAACCGATCCGCGACCAATGGAGCCCGAGAAGCCCCAGCAATGTTCTGCAACGAGATCATCCTGATCTCTGACGACAGAACAAAACCCCCCTAAAGTTCCACAGCTGATCGTAGAAATCCCAAAATCAACATCAACACTCACAGTCACTCAGATACTCAGACAGATACAGCCATAATCGGAAAGCCTCTCTTCGATTAGGAACCCTAACCTTGTTTCGTTCCTTGCGAGCTCTTCCAATTTTCTGACGTGGCCGTCTCTGGTCCTTTTCCTGAAGTTCCAGAAAAAGGAAACAAAACTACAAACGCGAAATTCAGATATGACGACGTGGAAAAAAACACATGTGGTGAAAAAACAAAGTAATCTGACGTGGATATAAGATTTTTTAGGTTTTGGCTTTTGCTTTTGGTCCAAAAAAAAAGTTCAACGATTCAGTCAACTCCGTCAATGTTGCCGCCCCCGGAAAAAGAGAGGAAGACAACTGCTGCGACGAAGAAGAAGCCGACGCTGACGTCACTTCCCTATGATTTACTATTGAGCTGCCTCGCACGCATCTCAGTGTTGTACTATCCGACACTCTCCCTCGTCTCAAAGAAGTTTCGATCTCTCATTGCTTCACCGGAGCTTTACAAGGCCCGGTCACTCTTGGGCCACCGAGAGTTGTCTCTACGTGTGCTTCAACTGGGGTACTCGATCCATCTGGTACACCATCTGCCGGAAACCCGGTAAGAAGAAGGGGTATGCTTTAGCTAGAGTCCCAATCCCCGATTCTCCTCGCTCCCTCTTCTCGGGTCTCGTCGCGGTTGGTTCTAGTATCTACCACATGGCCAGTTCTAGATCCTTGTTTTGTAAGCCCACTAGCGTCTCGATTCTAGATTGCCGATCTCACACTTGGCACGAGGCTCCAAGCATGCCGGTGGAGCTAATGTCATTTTCTGCTAGCGTCCTTGATGGAAAGATATATGTAGCAGGATACGGAAAGGGTGCTGATTCTGATTCCTTTAAGAACTCGATCGAGGTGTTTGCACTAAAACCCAAATTTGGGATCCTGAGCCCATCCCTTGCAGCGAGGCATATGAGGATCGTTACGACAAAACCGCATATATTGACGGCAAGAGGTGGTTGCTTACAATTCCAAGGAAAGTAGATGGGACATGGTTGAGCGGAGAGACTGGGGTGCTTTTATGCTTTCAGATTCTTATTGCGAGATAGATAGTGTTATGTACTGTGCTTATGACGGAGTGATCGAATGGTATGACACCGAGGTAAGCCAGTGGAGAGAGGTGAAGGGTTTGGTAGGACTACCCAAGTTACCTAATCAAACTGTTCATACTCGTGTTAGATTGGCCGATTATGGTGGAAAGATGGCGGTTTTGTGGAACGAGAAGGCGCCTTATAATAACATATGCATTCGGTGTGCAGAGATTGCGCTTGAAAGACGCAATAGTTGTGAAATTTGGGGAGAAGTGGAGTGGGTTGATCATGTGCTTACTATCCCTAGTACTTATGATTTAGTGAAGGCTCTTGCTGTCACTGTTTGACGAATGCCTGTGTCACAAGGCTTGAACGTTCGTGTGTGTGTTTTTGTTTCAGTAACATTTCTTAAAGTGATTGTTAAGCTCTTATTTGTGACCAAAATAAACGAAACGTTTTGTGTGCTTCTATGTTAACTGCGTTGATTGATTGAGTGCTTCTTATGGCCACAAACCAAGATCAAGAAGTTTATATCTTGGTTTCCAATCTTTATCTTATAGAAGCTTTCGTGTTTGCATTTATTGGTAAGTCATTCTGGGGTTTCATCCCGCTTCTAATCAATTAGGAAGGAAACCATAAACTTCCAGATGGTATGCAAACTACTAGCCTTGTATGACATTTTTTTTGCATCAGATTCCCTAACTCTAAGAAAACTGCAAATATAAACGTTTCAACTTCAGTGGATTTTACTCAGTACTTGTAGAAAAGAACGAGCAACTGGTTACTGTTGCTACTGTTAGGCAGGCTTCAAAAATCATAAAATTGACTCTTTAAGATTGCAGAAACTCTAGAATCTCATGGCCTGCATTTGGTTCTAGATTAAATTGTTAGCCTGGCATTTTTGCTCTACGACATTTTGTTGGAGATAATAAGTTTTGTTTCTTTCCAGGTATATATCTTCGATATTCTTTCTTTTTCTGCTCTTTTTCTGCTCTTTTTCAGTTGTATCTTGAATTACATTTCATCTTTCATGCTATTCTCTATACTTTAAGGTCTCTGTTTCCTTTCTTTAATTAATATGCAGTTTAAAAAAAAGGAGAACATAGTATTATATTTGTTGGAAAAAAAAAATATCATTGTACGAGATATATCATATATTTCCCTTATTGGTAGATATTTTACTTCTTTGGGTAGAAAATATTCTGAAAGGATCTTAAATTCCTTTTATTGGGTAGAAAATATAACGAGAGACATAAAATATTTACAGCGAGAGATTTTTTTTTTACTTTTTTGGGCAGAAAATAATCTGAAAGATCTTAAATTCCTTTTTCATTTTATAGATTTCTTAAAATTGCTTTTAACACGTATACTAATTGGAAAAAAAGAAGATAAGATCTCCTACAAATTTGGAAATCCAACTAGACTCCTTCATTAGTACCAGTGGTAGCTGATTTAAAATGTCAAAGTATGATCCTATTTTTCGTCTATTACATCCATTCACAGCCCATTGTTCAAACTGAATCCAGTCTTTCTGTCTTTTAATTTGTTTCAACTAATTTCTGTTTCACATGTATAAAAACCTTTTAATCTCCGACTTCTCTAACCACAAACAAAAAATCGGTTAGCTCTCTCACAAATTAAAACTCACCACTACACTAAATAAATAAATAAAAAAGAGAATATCCAAAGAAGATGTCTTCACATGGTGATGAAATCGAAGAAGAACAAATATCAAAAATTGAGAAAGGGGAAGTCAAAGATTGCCATGGAGGAATCGAGAAGGTTATATGTACTTCTCCAAACATTGTTTGCCTCACCCAAAAGGTAAACACCAAAATATATATAACTTCTGCATAGTTATGAATTTTGATGGTAAATAAATATTAGAGAACAAAAAAAATGGCTAATGGATTTATATTTGGATTTTTTGGTGTCAGTTGATTGCAGAGATGATTGGGACATATTTCATAATATTCTCAGGATGTGGAGTTGTGGTAGTAAATGTGTTGTACGGTGGAAAAGTGACGTTTCCTGGGATATGTGTGACGTGGGGTCTAATTGTTATGGTCATGATTTACTCCACCGGTCACATCTCCGGTGCACATTTTAACCCTGCCGTCACTATGACTTTCGCTATGTTCCGGCGGTTCCCTTGGTCCCAGGTCATTATCTATATCTTAATTGAATAATGAGATCTAGGATAAAGCAAATTGATATTGAATATAAATAATGTTACGTAGGTACCATCGTACATAGGAGCACAACTTGCAGGATCGTTATTAGCGAGTTTGACATTGAGACTAATGTTCAACGTAACACCAGAAGCGTTCTTTGGAACAACTCCGGCTGATTCGCCGGCACGTGCGCTCGTTGCTGAGATCATTATCTCATTCCTCCTCATGTTCGTTATCTCTGGCGTTGCTACCGATAGTCGTGCGGTTTGTGTTTTCTATATCACCCTATCTTTTTTATAACAAACATATATTAAAGAAATAATTACCGAAAATGCCACAAAAACAAACTTATATAGAGAAACGGACTGGCGATCTCTAGTTATGTTTCATATTCAAATAGAAAGTTCTAATGTTGTTGTTGGACTTTTGTTATTAAAAAATTGACAGATCGGAGAATTAGCTGGAATTGCGGTGGGGATGACGATAATGTTAAACGTCTTCGTGGCCGGGTAAAAATCTAGACACAGTTTAACAAATTCTTTTCATTTACTAGCGATGATTCGTATGTATAATAATTCGAAATGTTGATATTTTTAAATTAGACCAATCTCGGGAGCATCAATGAATCCAGCAAGGAGTTTAGGACCAGCAATAGTGATGGGAGTATACAAAGGAATTTGGGTTTACATTGTGGGTCCTATCGTCGGAGTGATGGCCGGAGGATTTATTTACAACTTGATCAGATTTACGGATAAACCACTCCGAGAACTCACCAAAAGTGTTTCTTTTCTCCGTTCCATTGAAAAGAACGATGATTCTACTTCTAAGACCTAATATTTCTTCTCTTTGTTTTTTGTTTTCTCTATTTCGTTGTTAGTCTTTTCCTTTTTAATTTTTTTTTTAATTTGATTTTAGTTGAATCTAATTTTTTCTTTTAATGAAACCAACTCCAATTCTTGATTAAAGTTTCCGGCGATATATGGGTGAACATAAATAAACGACACTATGCATGTTAAACAAACTCAGCGATTTCAACAATGTTAAGATAAGGTTCGGTTTATCCGGATTGACTACCTCTAAATGACCTAGATACTTGCAAGAGCTTTGGGGTAGCCATTTCAATCTTTTAGTTTTTGGCATAGTGAAAAAAATAAGGAAATTTATGGTTATTCTACATAGAAACTACAATTCTTTAACAACACAATAAAACTATAAACTAAAACCCTTTAATTGGGTACCCTTTGGGTCAGTTGAAAAGGCTTAATTATATATATTGTCAAAGGCACCAGACGAGTGATGTGGTGGGATGAATGAACTTGCATACCAAACCCCTAAATCAAATCCATAATTAATAACTTGATTAAATTAAATCTCTTAACTACCAAATTAGATACTTAATCATCTCATTCCTACCCAACACAGCAAGACATAAAACCCCACAGCCACAACTCCATCATTAAGTCTATCATGTGTGCATGAACAGAAATTTTCTGTTGAAAACAATATCCTTACCGAAAAACCAAATATGTCAAAACTATGTTTTTCACAAAAAATAAAAAGGAATTCTCACAAATAACTAAATTTGGTAAAAAAATTATTAAAATGACTCTCTCTCTCTTTTTCATTTGCAAAATAGCCTCATGTAGTGAAAGTGTGGGATATTTTTCCATCTTTTCTGTTTTTCTCATATTTCATGTTTTTTTCGACTACACACTATTTTTCTTTTTTAGCAATGCTAGTTTTAATATACCAAGATTTTTGATTGCTAATATCACATGCAATTTATATATTATCTTCGTTATTTATATAAAAAGACACCCACGAAAAACATTAATCTAGTCATTACAATATTGTCACCCTGCATTAGTAGTCAATTTTCTAATTATTTGCCAAAGTTTTTCTGTCTACCTAATTAACCTATAGAAAACTATACCAAATTAAGAACCAACTCTCTTTTTTTTTGAACATTTAATAAATGATAGAAACAAATCAGAAGATTTTAGTTCAAAAAGTGAAGCTAATGGTTAAAGTATCATGTCTTTTCTTCACACTTATAAACATGTAGGTCCTCCAATTTATTCAGTTTCAATAATGTATCTTTATCTTACATATGCATTATACATCTACCAAATTATTTCAATAGAGTTGGAGTCAACATATATTACTCTAATATATATAAGCAATCTCTCTTTCTCCATCAGCCAAAACCTATCAAACACATTCGTTAAGCGCCGTTACTTTGAAGCTTCCTTGATCGTATCAATGGCGATGACGACAGTTGTGTTGAGCTGCAAGATTAGGACATGGAAGAGATGTTCGAAGCAGATGAAGGAGCAAAGAGCTCGTCTTTACATCATTTGGAAATGTGCTGTTTTTCTTCTCTCTTCCCATGATTAAATAATCACCAAATCTTCATCAACAAAATATTTCACATTCTTCTTCAATTTGTTCCGTTTACTTGGTCATGTAGTTAGTTTAAATGCAAGAGAAAAGGGAGAAAAGGTATTTTAAAACTTTTTAATAGATGGTGATTTCGTATCGAAATCCAAACTAAGTATTGAATCGTTATCTACGATATGTTTGGTATAGAAATAGTTGTTGATACGCTACTTAATTTTCTGTAGTTTTGTAATTGGAGATCTTGTAAGAACAATAGACCAAAAAAGTTCAGTTGTATTTTATTAAGATGAACGATAAAATAATCTACAATTAAAATCTCTAGAGCTTGAGAGATATATTTGGTTCTATCACTTTTGATATATTTTTCTCTCGTCTAAGCAACTCATGCAACATTGTCTTTGTATAAAATAATTAGGGATGATTACTTATCTAGTATGAAAAAGTTTTAAAATTACTAGATTAGTATTAATTTTTTAATCCTTAAAATGAATTTTTTTTACCCACAATACCCTTAAAACATTTGACAGAAAAAAACATATTTACGAAAATGCTACATTCCCAGTAAAACAAATTGATTATTTTTTAAAAATCCACAAACATGTGTCGAATATTTATTTTTTTTGCGGATTTGTTATGCAGATTTAAATATTTACAGATTTTGTTGTACTTGTTGTAGATTAAAAATCCGCAACAAAGAAAAACTTACTTAAAAAATTATTAAACTAGTACAGAAAAATCCGTAGTGTAACAGATTTGTTTATAGTGTAACATATTTAATTTTCTGCGGATTTTTTTGAGGATATAATTTTTTTTGCAGATTTAATTTGAAGATTTGTTTTTTTTTTCGAAGATTTTTACGCGATTTTGCAGTTTTTCATAATTTACGGATTTATTTTGCAGAATTAAATTGTAGTGTCGAAGATTTAGTGTATTTGGTGCAGATTTATTTAACTTTGCAACACTCGCAAACATGCTCAAAAAATTACTAAAAGAGTATTGTAGTGTAACAGATTTATTTCCTTTGTTATAGATTTATTTAAATTTTACGGATTTTTTACATCTAATGAGGTGGTAAGGGACTAATGGTTTTTTTTTTTTTTTTCAGATTTGTTATTAACTATCCAAAAAAAAATTGTACTTTTTTAAAAAAAAACAAGAGTTTTATTGTGAAAATATTTTTAAATTTTTTTCTAAAAACAGGACGAATTTTTTTTATAAAAAAATTAGGATTTTGAATGTCATTTTAAAAAAAAAATTTAAAATTTAATTTCAATCTCACTTTTTAATCAATATAAAAAAAATTCTAACTTTTTAATTTTAAAAATTGTTCCGTCCTATTATTAAAATTTTAGAAAAAAAAAATTTCAAAATAAAATTATAGTTTTTTTAAAAAAATACGTACAAAAATTTTTCAAATTTTTTTTTTTAAAAAAACCAAGATATTATTTTGATTTTCAAATACGTAATAAAATTAATGTTTTAAAAAATAAATTTTTACTATTTTTTTATTAATTCACTAAATATTGTTAACTTTTTACTAACTTAGTATAAATGTATTTTAGTATTTTAGAACCTCCTTAATACTAATTTTGTAAAAGGATACTAACTTAATAATTACACTAAAAATTCATATTAGTGGGAGTAAATTTCACAAATAATTATCTCTATATTAACGTGGATTCCATGATTTGAGTGGACAAAATTGATCTCAGCTAGACAAGGTCTCTCCTAACCTCCTGGAACACAACGATTTCAAAATTATTTAAAGAGGTAGCCAACAATTGTGGGTTTCAAGATATAGTGGTGCCTCTTATAGTGAAGATACATCGAGTTTGTAATCGGGTTTATGTCATTTAACAATTATCATACATCTGCGAAACGAATTAACTATCTGACATTTTGAATTTTCTTGATAAATTAATAATAAGTCAGTCATACTTTAAAGATATTAAAAAACATGTTCAATTTCATTCTAATGTGTTTGCGTAGAAGATGAACTCGACTTTGCCAAAATATTAATCGAAAATGAAATATCGGTCGAATACAATTTTTAAAGTGTATTACGGCTTCAATTTAACTTAGATATGTACTTACGGAGCAAGTATCTTTTCATGACACTTGAGATGATTTTTTCAAACATAAATGGTTGTTGGATGTTAAGAGGATATTTTAATTCATGTTGTTTTAGTATTTTTTTTTATGTGGATTCGTCAACAAATAACAGATCGCCACATCAATACTGGACAGGAGAACTTGACACGTGTCCAAGAGGAAATAAGACGCTGAAGAAAAATTAATATGTCGCCCTTTCCTTTGCTTCACTTTTCCCCTTCAACGTCTCTTCATCGGAGAGAACAAATTCCACCTCAGTTTCATGTCTGGTTTGAGCCCCGATGACATTCTATTGTACGACCGTCTCCAAATGACTTCATCGACTCAAAAACACTCTTTGCCGTAACCACCCCATCCGGCCCTTGACTTTCACCTAATTGCTTTTTCGGACCAAATCCTTTCTCACAATTTCTCTGTAAAAATTATTGTTATTGATTTCCCTCTTTCTTCTGAATTATTATGTACTGAATTAACTTATCAAGAGCTTCGAAGCTTCTTTGTTGCTATATTTCTCCGCAATGAGACAATTATTGCGGCTATATCAGAAACTCTATATTCCAACTCCACTCCTTTCTTGATATGTTTGACCATCTCTGCCTACTTGTTTTCTAGTCTCTAATCTTTGTGGAGAGATTGTAGGATTTGGAATATAGTGGCGATCCAACCAACAAATGCAAAGCTAGGTACACATCAAAGCTTGCATCAAGTGATCTTAAAATCGAGGTTAGAAGCGAAATTCACAAGTTTGGCTACAATGTTTTTTGGAATATTTTCAAGTAGCAATCAGTTCTTTTACCCACAGTCTAATATGGATAGATTTCTTATTTAGTGATTTTGGCCCAACTTCTTGTTTTTGTAATTCCAACTATTGAACCTTGTACAAATCATCTTACTCTTTTCTCTTAAGATATTTTCCTTGCTTAAATCTTTTATCGAATACTTGGTAGGCACTTTATGTTTTCTGCTCTTTATTACTTCATCCCTTAAAAGGTTATTTTTAGAATTCCGAGCTCAAGTCTTGAAATCAAAGAAAAGACAACATGATTCTTATCAAACTTGTCCTAGATCTCAAGTCCTTACCCGTAAAAAGGACATGAGAAAATATAAAAAAATGGGAAAATTGCCAAAAAATACCCGAACTATTTCTTTCTGGCCAAAAACATACCTGAATTGTATATCTGGCCAAAAAATACCTCGACTTGGGTTGACTTTTTTTGAAAATCATCAAAGTTGTTGTTGACTCGGCCAAAATAGCACGCCGTTATGCGATCTAACAAAATCGTTAAGATGGCGTTTATTGTGAAACGGCGTCGTTTCGTCCAAAATTTTTGTTTGAGAAAATTGCCAAAAAATACCTGAACTTTTTAATTTTGGCCAAAAAAATACCTAAAGTCTTTCAATTTTAACCAAAAAATACATGAGCTAAAATCTTGGAACGATTTTTAGGACGATTCGAACCTGGGTGTCATGAATCATGTAGCATGTACCCAAACCATTATACCAAGATAATATCTTAGGAGTACTTGAACTCGTTAAATATTTATACTATATATTTATATATATATATATATATTATATACATATACTTCAAAACAAAAAAATTTGGTATGTAAAAAACTCATGAATTAATATAAAACAAAAATATTTTTTATATTATTATAATTTTCTATTAATTTTATGATTTTATATATATATATATATAGTTTTGTAATAATTTTATGAATTTTTTGATAAATCTTATAAAAACTATGTACCAAAATTAATATAAAACAAAAATCATTTTTGTATATATTATAGTTTTTTATTAATTTTATGGATTATTTATATATATATAGAGTTTTCTATAAATTTTTATGAATTTTTTATATATGGTTTTATTTTGAAGTATTTATATATATATATAGAGTACAAATATTTATTAAGTTTTAATACTCTTGAGATATTACCTTGGCACAATGGTTATAGTATATTATACGTGAACAATTTTGATGATTTTTCAAAAAATCTAACCCAAGTCGAGATTTTTTGGCCAAATATATAGTTTTGATATTTTTTGGCCAAAATGAAATAGTTTGGATATTTTTTGGTAATTTTTTCTAAAAAAATAAAAAATAGAGATATATATCATTTGATATTGCTGCATATAGAATCAATTTACATAGAAGATACAAAGACAATGATACTGAGTCAAGCAAATATTGTCTGTAAAATCTAATTCGATTCCTTATCCAACTGTTCTTCTTCTCCTTCCCGTCTTTCAGACTCAATAAGCATCAAAACAACTTCTCGCATCGATGGCCTCGCTACAGGAGACACACTCGTACAAAGCAGAGCAATTTTCAACACCGTAAGCATATGAGAAACAATTTTGTCGTCTTCTAGATTTAAGCGAGCATCAAGAACTCCAGAAGACAATGCATCTTTTCTTATGTAACTCCTCACCCAATTCACCACATCTCCACCTTGATCTACCGGTTGAACCGGTGCTTTTCCGGTTAGCAACTCCAATAAAACCACCCCGTAGCTATATATATCAGACTTTTCCGTCACTTTCATTGTATATGCATATTCTGCAAAGAAAAAAAAATATCAAACAGTTTCAATTCAGTTCGACAATAACCAAATTGCATAAAGCAGCAAACTTTACTTTACCTGGAGCAATGTAACCATATGAGCCAGCAATGGCGGACATGGATTTAGAATGTGGCATATCAATCACTTTCGCTAATCCGAAATCTCCGACATGAGCTTCAAACTTGTCGTCAAGCAAGATATTATTCGATTTGATGTCGCGGTGAAAGATTCTTGGCTTGCAATCATGGTGTAAATAAGCGAGACCTTGAGCTGCACCGAGAGCTATCTTAAATCTCTTAGACCAATCCAAATTTCCTGAAGGACAGTGAAGTATCTCTCCAAGGCTTCCTTTAGGCATGTACTCGTAAAGAAGTAGATTTGATCCTTGGTGATTACAAAAACCATGTAACTTCACGATGTTACGGTGTCTGATATTCCCAAGAGTTAGAATCTCTGCTCTAAAGCTATTATCCATGTTGTTGTTGTTGTTTCCGCAGCCAAGTTCGTTGTTTGACGCTAGCTTCTTGACAGCTAGAGTGTAACCGGCGGGCATAACTGCTTTGTAAACCGTTCCACAACCTCCTCTACCAACGACGAAGCTTTCATCGAAGTTATCAGTAGCTACAACCAGATCTTGAAACGTGAATCCTTCCTTTGGTGGGAAGTAAATGTCTAGAGACATTTCTGATATTGGTCTACCATCTTGAACAGAAGACGCGGTTGCTCTCACGGGACGTCTCATGAGGTAAACGATAAGGACAATAAGCATAAGAGAGACTCCACCAATCACAGCTGCAATAATGGCTATGATTCTACTTGAATGCATCCCTCCGTTTTTCCCGGTTGACTGCGAAGGCGAAGAAGGTTGCGTTTGGATACACTGAGTAAGCGGTGGGCCGCAAAGTCCTTGATTTCCGATGAAGCTAGACATGGACATGTTACGTAGAAGTGGAATAGGACCGGTTAAGTTGTTGTATGAGAAATTGTAACCAAACAAGCTTGAGAGATTAGCGAAAGAGCTCGGTATTTCGCCAGAGAGATGGTTGTTGTTGAGGAGAAGGAACTCAAGCATATAAAGATTACTTAGCTCGGAAGGTATTTCTCCTGTAAGCTTGTTGTAACTCAAGTTCAATGCTATCTGCAAACTGGTGAGACTTCCTAACTCCTTTGGAATGCTTCCATTAAACAAGTTTCCGCCCATTTGTAAATCGGTTAAACGCGATAAGTTTCCAAACGCCAGAGGTATGTTACCGGAGAGTCTGTTGTTTGAGAGCTTTAGAAGCTCAAGCTGGTAAAGTGAACCTGCTTGAGTTGGTAAAGCTCCAGAGAAATTGTTGCAGCACATGTCTAGTCTTTGAAGCATCTTGCAGTTAAAGATTTCTGAAGGTATCTCTCCAGTGAGCTTATTAGAAGAGACATTCAATGTTCCAAGTTCTGAAAGTTTACCAATCTCTTTAGGAAGCTGACCAGAGAAGCCGTTGTCTGCTAGTTGTAGCCTTTGCAAGGCGGTGCAGTTACCGACTTCTTGAGGAATGGAGCCGCGGAATCTGTTTTGTCCTAACTCAATCGCTGTGAGTTTAACTAGCTTGCATAAGTTTGTTGGGAACCGACCAACAAGGTTGTTTCTTGATACACGAAGCTGAGCTAGAGATTTGCAAGTGGTGATGCTTGTAGGAATGTTGCCAGATAAGTTGTTTGCTTCTAAGTTCAGGATCATCAGATTAGAATGAAGACATAGGTAGCTTGGGATTCTTCCTGTGAGATGGTTATCAGATAGATCAAGAACCCAGAGATGACTATAAAGACCAAGTCTTGGAGGTATGATTCCAACAAGTGAATTCTGAAACAGCTGAAGCATGAAGAGTTCTCTTAGATACTGAAACCCAAGAGGAATAGTACCGGTTAAGGCGTTGATGGAGAGATCAAGCTTTTGTAGATACTTCAAAGTAGTTAACTCTACAGGGATTGTACCTGTGAATTGATTCTCAAACAGATGAAGAAGCTCAAGTCCTTGTAACTTCCCAAACTCTGAAGGTATCTCTCCGGTTAAACCGTTTTCGGAGAAATCTATCTCAATAGCACTAGTGACATTCCCAATCTCTCTTGGAATCGTTCCGTTTAATCCGTTTCTGTAAAGATATAAAAACTCAAGAGAGATTAAGTTACCGAGTTCTTTCGGTATTGGACCAACTAGCTGGTTCTTGTAAAGAGCAAGTGTTTGTAGACTTGTGCAGTTGCTTATCTCCTTAGGGATAAGCCCTGAGAACTGATTCTCCCAAAGAATCACTTGTGAAAGTTTCTTGAGCAAACCAATCTCTTTTGGTAATTCACCACTCAACTGGTTCTGTGCAAGACCAAGCATGACTAAACTCTCACATCCACCAATCTCAGAAGGTAAACTCCCGGAGATCATATTCTGACCAGCTCTAAAACTCCTCAGATTCTTGAGATTGCCTATGGAAGTTGGTAATGATCCACTGAGGTTGTTGCTGTAAGTCACAAGTTGAGAAAGAGACAAAAGCTTCCCAATCTCTTCAGGAAGAGAACCAGTGATTTTGTTGTTGTATAAAATCAACTTCTCCAAAGACACAAGCTTACCTATCCCCAAAGGTATCTCACCTTCAAAGTTGTTATTGTTTAATGTCAGATTCTCCAAGCTTGAGCAATTCCCAATTTCTTTTGGAATATTCCCTGATAACTCATTATAAGACAGATCCAGAATCTTAAGATAAACCAATCCACCTATGCTTGGTGATAGTTTACCAGAAAGAGACATTGAAGAAAGATTCAGTGACAAAACTTGAGGTGGATCACTTGAATAATTGTTGCAACTCACGCCCGTCCACCCACAAGGTAGGGAATCATTTGGATTCCAGTTATGCAGATTCTGCAAATCATCCACAAACTTGCTCTTGATGTCAAGTAGATATTGACCTTCTAAATTCAACCCTCTTGTCTCGGAGATCAAAAGAATCAGAAGAACAAATATGGCAAAAACAGTCAGCTTCATCATCATCTCCTTTTACCATTCATTCCTACACAGAATCTCTTGAATCTTCTTTAAAAGACATGTTTGTGAAAACACATCTTTGTATATCTCTTAGAAATTAAATACCATAAACCCCTCAAAAAAAAAAAAACGCTTGAAAGAAGAGTAAAGACCCTAAACCAAGGATCTGAATTCAAGACGCATACCTCTGAAGATTGTAGACCAAGAAAAAAGTAAACAGTCTGTGAAACTGGTTTTCTTGAGGAGAAAAGGAGAGAAAAAGAAAGAGGTGCAGACCTTCTTTGTTTTTGTTTAGAGGGAAATAATATTAAAAGGAAATGGTCAAGTTATGATTAGTCTTTTGATCATTAAAAGCTTTGAAGTTTGAAATTCGTTTTTCCAGCATTAAAAAAACTCTGTATTCGTACTGGCCTGCGTCTTTTAATATTGGTTTCAGAATCCTTCAACTTCAAGTGTATCGGACTATCAACTTTGCTTTTTGTTTATTTCAAGTAAAATTAGAAACTGAATATTCGTTTTGTCTTTGAAGTTACCAAAAAAAAAAGAGAAGGCGAAAGTATATTTAACAAGTCAAAGATAAATTTTCGTCCTTTGTGTAGATTTGAAGGTGCATGTGAAATAATATATAACTCACAAAACCAAGAAGATCGAGATGGCCAACATGGCGTGAGAACTTGGCTTTCCTCCTTCTCTCACGATCATTATCATGCATTATTTTATTCTAAATTACAATTTAGACAATTAATTATCGTGCATTCTTTTAATTTATCTGCCCAATGTTTTCATTATTTACAAGATGTCAGTTCTTTATCAGTAAATGACTCACCATCTGAACTGAAATCTGCCCAGTTCAAATTTTTTTAGATAAATCTCGTAAATAAGATCTAATTAACAATACTAAACCATAACATGTGATTAAGAAGTTTCCGAGATCCAAAATATGCGATCGCCTCTCTCTCTTTGTGTTGAATAAATAGGAATTGGAGTTAAAGTTCCATTTTCAAAGTGTAACACTATTATTGTTATTGACTATTTTTAAAAAAATTGATCAAAATATTTTTCCATTATCCAATATTCCAATTCACCTTCAAATTGTCCATCAAAAAGCCTTCCACCACTTCATCAGCATTTAGTTTAAGTGGAAAGTTAACAAAAGGCACTTTTTGTAAAAACAACACTTGGTACGCACTTAGGAGTAAAAAGTTTAAGAACCTTAATGACATGTGCATTACCAAACTTTTCTTGATTTAAGTATTTAACTTGTTTCATGTCAAAGAGGAATAAAATTGATCACTTTTCATATAAAATAGTATTCCACCACTAAGTGGGAAAATAGTAGAATTAATAGTGGTTACTGTATTGGGAAATAATATGAGCTAATGGAAGCTTGCTACATTTATATATCTAAAAGAGATGATCACATGGTGACATAGAAAATCAGTTCAGAAATTTTATTGAATCGACTAAGGTATAACGTCTAATGCTCTTAACCAAATTATCATATTCGTAAATTAAAATATTATCAATTTATACACAGAATCAGAAAGAAATCAATCAATTATTATATCATAAATAGCAATGCATTTTTAACTTCATATCTTGGAGTTTGGTTTGGGTAAGTGGAGACGTCTTCACATGGTTCAGGATTCAGGAATGTATCACAGTAAGCAAGGTTTGTTGGTCAACGGGGATGGTCATTAATCTATATAATTTCTTAGGAATAAAGTTTCATTTATTAATTTATCTTTACATATTCGGTAATTTATTTTCTGTGATATGCATGTACATAATTTCATTTTAAGTTTGTTAGTTTTTTTCCTATCAACATGCATTATATTGATTAAATCCAAATAGTGACATAGCGACGATATTAGCACACACCGCTAATTTACATGTGGTGGTGTTAACGTGTTCAATAATCCGTATGGATAAGTGTCATCGTCAAGAACGAAATTCCGAAATCGACTATCAAAAATGAGTTGCACCAAAAGATATTACACATAAAAGAGTATTAAACTCCGCATAATACTCAATAAGAACAGTTGTTTACACATGATAATGGCTTTCTCTCTTTGTGATTCAAAGATGGTGTTCTTCATTTGTTATTTTCATGAAGCTCTCATCCTTATTGTCTAGCACCCTTCTTAGATATTTCACATGTGCAAACAATTAAAACATAACTAAATTTCTAGCAAATAACCCATATTTAATGAATAACCAAAATTATACTAAAATCGAATAAATTGGAATTCTATAATTCGAACTGAATGTTACTCTCATTTTCAATACAAGAACCCTTGTGAAACCCAAATGAACCGATTTTTCTACTATATCAATCAAATTTGAATTTATTTTATATTTCTTCTCTATACAGTCAAATTTAACGAACACAACTAAATTGGATGACCAAATACCCAACCTACTATATCATATAGATGAGCCTGAAAAAACATGTAAAATGTTAGCTTAAGCAAAAAAGAACTCACTTTATGGTTTCCTAAAATACTCAAGAGTGCACACCCTGAAATCCTAGGACACCGCTACATCAAAAAGTTCTGTTATATCCCAAATATATGAAAAACCGACCGTTGGTATGCAAAAACCAACGTTGGATATCAAGTTCATTGAGCCACGAAAATCTCTTGGAAATTATAGCCTTATCAAAGCATGTACGAATGTCTGACCATCATCTTAAAATTTCTATAAATATATTTTTTTTCCTCCTTTTTCATTTCTATATATTACACTTTCTCTTTCTTTTTTTCCTTAACTCTACTTGATAAAAGCAATCAGTTATCCAACACCCTTGCACTTTATTGGAAATAGTAATCAAGTTTTCTCAGCGAAATACTTGACCCATGTAGTAGAACCGAGTTTTAAGTATACATTTATATCTCTAAGTCATAAGACTTTAGGGGACAAACTTCAATGTGCTTTTACTAGATGTGATTTGACATGTGGTAGCTTTAAGACGGCCATATAACTATTGAGAGATATCACTTATAGTGGTAAAGCATGCTATGCATAGTCGAATGAGACATGATCCCATATATTTGCATTACATATTTGATCAACTTCGTGTGACTATCTTGCAAGTTGCATAGATAATTTATCAGTCAATAGGAAGTCCAAGGTTTGAATCATTGAGCATATGAATGAAGATATTCACCTGATTTTCGGAGTCATTCAAGAATGTCAACTATTTATCAGAATTTTTATCAAAATATTTAGATTAAGATGCTATGGTCCATTTCATACTAGTTTTCTAATAAATCAAGTATTTCGTCTTTTTAAGACAAATTTAACGGAATATTCCATATGTTGGATTTTAATTTTGATTTTTTCTGTCAATGGTTGTTATATCAATGATTAATTATCGGATCAAAACCATACAAGTAGACTATCGGGTCATTGTTTGAGATCTATACATAAACTGAAAGCACAAGCTCTAAGGGTTTCATTTTTTATATCCACCCAAAAAAGGATGAGGATAAACAAAAATATGGCATTAGCAATTAAACCAAAATGAGAACTAAAAAGAGGCTAGCCTTCTCTCATTTTCGAAGAACCACGTGAGCATATAGGATGACTAACTGCTATATACGCGTGTAAGTGAGCAATGCTTCTGTGTGTTTCTTTAGACTCTACGAGAAGATAAGAGCTTCCAAACACAGCTATGGCCGTCTGCACTTCCTCCATATGTTGGATTCTGACATTGTTTTGTTTATAAATATGTTTGTTTTTAAAATATAAAATTTCTTTTAAATGTGAAAAAATTATATTGTAAGACTTACACTAGATTTCTTAGCTATATATACCATGTGGACCTAATTTTCAGAATATGTAATCGAACTAAATTCGAAGCCCAAAAATAAAAGCCCTCGTAAGAATTTCAGGTTCACTTTCATTCACTCTTCGTTTAGACAGATCTTCTGCAACCCAGCGGCTAAGCATCAGCTGCCTAAACCCTAGTAACCACAGAGACGAGAAGCTTACCTTCATTTACCTTTTTCGCCTTACGATTGTCTGACCTACCAACCTGGCTCAGGTTAATCCCTGCGCTCTTTTCCGTGGAAAGAAATGGCTTCTACGCTGGAGTCCCTTCTCTCCATTTCTGGCTCAGTCTCTACAAGCTCCACTTTAGACAGGGTCCGGATCTTCCGTCATGAAATCCCGGAGATTCTCCAGAATTCTGGTGAGCTATTCTGTGACTATTTCTTATTATTCCCAGGGGATAAAACTGGTCTCGTCTTCTGATCAATGAATAGCAAGTTGATAATGTTTGAAATTGGATTGTTTTGCATATACCATGGGATTAAACTCGGTACCTGTGACTTATATATCATGACATTGAAGTTAATTTGATTTATCTTTGTTTAGCAATTTGAGGCTAATATTTGTATTCGGTAGAGTCGATTGTGAACTGTTTAGGCCCTAGAAACTCCTTACTGAAAGTTCTTATTCTTAGTTATTTGAATTATGGTAAAATCATTTATCACATTGAACTGGTTCTCTTGGAAAGCGTATCGCCAGATGTACCATTTCGTGATTGCACATATATTATTTGACGATTCCGGCATATGGCAAATTGATCGGAGAAACATACTGTGAATGAAGGAATTATTAAATATAGCATAGATCTGGATCCTATATTAATCTAGTTAGATTCCTCTTCTCGGCTCCTTTTCCAATTTAGATTCAAGCTGTAGTTAGTTGGATACTTTTTTTCTTAAACTCATCATCTTGGTTTACACTTAAATATCCATTTTCCTGTTCTTAGGGAATTTCCCCGTGTCCAGCATCTAATTTCAGGTGATCCAAATGATTTATTTGCAGATATGACGACTGATATTGCGCCTGTTCTGGTTGACATAATATTCCAAACGTTGGCTATATACGATGACCGTGGCTCACGGAATGCTGTGGATGATTTGATTGTAAAGGGCTTGGAAAATGTTACTTTTATGAAAACTTTTGCGGCCATGCTTGTACAAGTTATGGAAAAGCAGTTGAAGTTTTGTTTTGCTAGTGTCTGTTTCAGACTATTAGCTTGGTCATGTCTTCTTCTGGGGAAAAGTCAATTTGCTACAGTTTCGAAGAATGCATTTGTTAGAGTAGCATCAACACAGGCTTCGTTACTTCGTATTGTTATGGAGAGCTCCCACTGCATGCGGAGGGCTTGTAAAAGATCTGTGTTCCATTTGTTCTCTCAGGTCTGGCTTGGACACTGCATTTTGCCAAATTCAATGTAATAAATTATTGTATGAACGGTATAATTATGAAATTTTGGTTGTTGTTTTGTAGTCACCAGCCATCTACAGTTCATATATGAATGAAGTAAAAGCTTCCCGGATTCCATATAAGGATACCCCTGAGTTATTAGGACTACTGCTTGAGTTCTCTTGTTCGTCTCCTGCTCTATTTGAACAGTCAAAGGTGAGATAATTGCAATTCATTTTTCTCCATTTTCTTTTGCTTCTGAAAAAAAAACTCAGTTTGCAAATGTTATGTGTTCTTCTTAAGTCTGTTTCAAAAATACGTATCATTCTGTTTATTTATCATTCGCAGGCCTTATTTGTTGATATCTATGTTAAAGATGTCCTGAATTCCAAAGAAAAGCAGAAACAGAATCTTAGTAAATGTTTCCAACCCCTTCTTCTGCGCTTGTCACATGAGGAATTCCAAACTGTCATCCTTCCAGCTGCAGTTAAAATGTTGAAACGCAATCCAGAAATAGTCTTGGAATCAGTTGGATTTCTATTAGCAAATGTTAACATTGATTTAAGCAAGTATGCCCTGGAACTGCTACCAGTTATATTACCACAAGCTCGTCATATGGATGAAGACAGGCGTCTTGTAGCTTTGTCAATGGTTAAGTGCCTAAGTGAAAAGTCAAGCAATCCTGATACTATAGAAGCAATGTTTGTGTCAATTAAAGCCGTAATTGGAGGTTGGTATTTATGCCTTTTTGATCATATGTTTATTAACATCACTCTTACAGTTTAATCAATGGAATCCTTATTTAGTTATATCTGTGAGTCTGATTATATTTATAGACGGCCAATAGACAGGTTGGTGGTTGGGTTATTATCCTGACTTATATTATATGATGAATTGCGGTCTTTTTGTCTTAAGGTTCTGAAGGAAGACTTCAATCTCCACATCAAAGAATTGGAATGATGAATGCAGTGCAAGAACTGGCAAGTGCTCCTGAAGGAAAGTACATTGGTTGTTTGTCGAGCACAGTCTGCAGCTTTCTCATAGCCTGCTACAAGGATGAAGGTACAATGTTACTTGGTGGAAAATGTCCCCATCTTGGTGCTCATTTTTCATATTTTTTTTCCGATTTGGTTATAGTTTCAGTCATCATCCTTGGCATTTATCTTTCAACTCTTTACCTTATTTTCGTCTGCTAACTGATTACTGTTTTATATTATAGGAAACGAAGATGTAAAACTTTCAATTCTGTCTGCCGTAGCTTCCTGGGCTTCACGATCTTCTGATGCCATCCAACCAAACTTAGTTTCTTTCATTGCTGCTGGTATTAAAGAGAAAGAAACTCTAAGGAGGGGGCATCTCCGCTGTGTACGGATCATATGCAGAAATCATGATAACATATCACAGGTCTCCTTGCAAATCTTTTCTGGCATCTATAATATCAACCTTTCATTTACTAAGTACGACACTGAATATATACTCCAGATATCAGACTTGCTATCCCCTTTAATTCAACTTGTAAAGACGGGGTTTACAAAGGCCGTGCAACGTCTGGATGGAATATATGCTCTGCTTATCGTTTCTAAAATTGCTGCGTGCGACATTAAAGCAGGTTCAAATCAGCAGCATACTTGTTGTATTCCTCTTTTTCATTATAATCTTTCGGTTCCCCTCTGTTTTCTTCTTAATCGTGTTTATCTTCCTTGTGAACTCCAGAGGACACTATGGTCAAGGAGAAATTATGGACTTTGATATCTCAGAATGAGCCTTCACTTGTGCATATTACTTTGGTAACATTTTCTACAGATTTATTTTGTACTTATTTAATGACTGTTCTTGCCACAGCAGGGTACTTATATTTTGCATTGCTGCCTTTTGTGTGTTCTTTCTTATCTTTGCATGTCACAATTGAAAGGCCTCAAAACTATCCAGTGATGATTGTGTAGTATGTGTCGACCTTCTTGAGGTGCTCCTCGTGGAACACTCCTCCAGGTAAACCTTTTGCCTGATTCTTGAGATAGTTTATTTGACTGTTTGCAAAATTCTTAACTATCTCTCCTGCCTGATTTCAGGGTGTTGGAAGCAATTTCAATGAAACCATTATCACAGGTGCCTAAGCGAGTTCATATCTGCTGACCCGTTTTTCCCTGTTCTAGACTTGATGTTTCATCTTTTCTTTGTATGCAGTTGTTTCTCTTTCTACTTTGCCATCCAAGCTGGAATGTTCGTAAAACAGCTTACAATGCTGTTAAGAGGATCTTTCTAGCAACCTCACAGCTTGCAACCACCCTTTTGGACGAGTTCTCGGATTTCCTTACCCTAACTGGGGAAAAACTCGTTTCTTCTAGAACCAGGTACAAATGATAAGCTTTTTTTTTTTTCATTTTGTAAGTTCCTTTTTTGTCATATTAAACTCTTTTCGACTCACCTTAGCTACTAGGTAGACTGCTGCCTGTTATGTTTTTAAATAGCTTTGATGTTATCTCATATTATTTCTTTGATCTTTCAATATAATAACGATTAGTTTCACATGAAACTTTGAAAGGTTTGCACCAAAATGTCAATAGCGACTCATTCATTTTAGGAACTAACTTGGCACCTCTGTAGTGACACAGATAATTCCGTGGAAGCTTCGTTCATCCCTTCTGTAGAGGTGCTAGTGAAGGCTTTGATTGTCATTTCATCGGCAGCAGTTGCTGGATCTCCAAGTTCATGGATTGTTCGTGCCATATTTTGCTCACATCATCCAACTATTGTTGGTACTGGGAAAAGAGACGCTGTTTGGAAGGTAATCTTACAATAGTCATTCTGCATAGTTAATCTTACTTGCTCGTATTTCTTTTTTATTTGCGCTTTTGATAGTGTTTTTTACTTTCTGATATAACAGAGATTGCAAAAGTGTCTCAAAACTTGTGGTTTTGATGTTGCAACTTTTTTGTCTGCCAATGGAGAAAGTGTTTGCAAGGTAATCTCACTACTGTCAATGACTTCTATGTCACCAGGACTTTTGTTATTTTTTTTGTTATTGTTGTTTGGACATTATTAATCAACTGTTGATTTGAATGAATGTTTTAGAGTCTGCTTGGACCAATGGGTTTGACGAGTCCTAAATCTCCTGAGCAGCAAGCGGCAGTATACTCTTTATCCACATTGATGTCTCTGGCACCAGAGGATACATTTACGGTGTTTCAGATGGTATTTAATTGAAAGGAATTTTGTTTACTAATCTATGAAATTGTACTGTTTGGTTTGTTTGCTGATGTCTTATTTTTTCTGTTTTTCTAGCATCTGCAAGAACTCCCAGATCGACTCGATCATGATATGCTTTCAGAGACTGACGTTAAGGTAATTCTCCTCACTTTTACTGTATGTCTTTCTATAGTAGATTATGGAGTTAGCATTTCTGTCCTCTCTCCATAGGCACTTCCGGAGCTCTAACATCCAACTGTAACATTTCATACAGAGTGTAATGAGTATTGTTTACTTTCAGCTGCAAGTTGAGTACTTATTACTTTACTATTTATGTGTTTATTCAGATCTTCCATACCCCTGAGGGGATGCTTTTAAGTGAGCAAGGTGTTTATGTTGCTGAGACAATTGGTGCCAAGTACACAAAGCAGGAGCCGGTACATATATGGGTTTATTACATGTTTCCTATTTTATACTTGATACATGATTCCACTTTTAGCATATTGTAAACTAGTCTTCTTGCTTGTTCTAGAGTTCTAATCATTCTCTAAAGAAAGGATTGGCTAGTAGAGAAGCTGCAAATTCGGGCAGAAGGGACACTGCAAAGTTAACGAAGAAACCTGGTACACATCTATCGAAGCATGCTATAGTTCTAGTATTATGTCCCCATCATATATATTCCTCAGCGAATTGATAATTGCAGACAAAGGAAAAACGCCAAAGGAAGAGGCACGGGAACTGATGCTCAAAGAGGAGGCCTCAACGCGAGAAAAGGTTCACAGGATACAAAAAAATCTTTCGCTGGTGCTACATACTCTTGGGGAGATGGGTCTAGCTAATCCTGTGTTTTGTCACAGTCAGTTACCTTCTTTGGTATGTACTTTTGTCACAGTCAATTGCCTTCTTTGGTATGTAACACCATCAGTGCTTAATCCATACACGTACTTATCCATATGTACACGAACGTGACTCTTTTTAGCAATCAGGCGCTTACACTTACCGTATCTCTTTCCCAGGCTAGATTTTTGGATCCATTGCTGCGATCACCTATTGTAGGTGTTGCAGCCTTTGAGAACTTGGTGAAGCTTGCAAGGTGTACAGTTGAGCCACTTTGTAGTTGGGCTTTAGAAATTGCAACTGCTCTGCGTTTGATCGCGATTGATGAAGTTGATGCTTCATCTGATTTTCGTCCATCAGTTGACAATACTGGGAAAACATATGAGGGTCTTTTTGAGAGGATTATTAGTGGGTTGTCTTTATCTTGTAAATCAGGACCACTTCCTGTAGATACCTTCACGTTCATTTTCCCGGTGCGTGTCTTATCATTTTTGTTGACATTAATTTAATTTTTATTTCCACTCACTGAAGGAGTTGTGATTTTTTCTTTTCAGATACTGGAGCGAATTTTACTGTCATCTAAGCGGACAAAACTTCATGATGATGTGCTTCGGATTCTGTACATGCATTCAGATCCGATGCTACCACTTCCAAGACTCCGGATGATATCAGTTTGTTGACTTGAACCCTGACTGTTTTCACACAGTTACAGCTTTTGCTGTATAGTTTAGCCGTGGTTTTTTTTAACGTGACCAGCTTTTTAAATGTTAACATCTGAACTGTATTGTTTTCAGGTTCTTTATCATGTCCTAGGTGTTGTTCCTGCATATCAAGCATCAATTGGACCTGCACTGAATGAATTGTGTCTTGGATTGCAAGCAGATGATGTCGCAAATGTAATTTCTTTTTCCTGTGTATTGCTGCAAAATTTTTGGTTCCGCAAAATTATATTTCAATTTACTTCTTGCAGGCGCTCTATGGAGTATATTCAAAAGATGTTCATGTCAGAATAGCCTGCTTAAACGCAGTAAAGTGCATTCCAGCTGTTTCCAAATGGTCCCTTCCTCAGAATGTTGATATAGCAACAAACATTTGGATAGCTCTTCATGATCCTGAAAAGGTTAACCTTCATAATTTGATGTGATATCTAGTTATGTTTGCTGTTGGTAGTTACTATGTTCTTTTTGTATTGTACATAAATGCTGGTTATATAAATGTTTGCCGTCTCTTGACTATTAAATTGATGTACTTGGCTGGAGCTAGCAAAGTTCTTGTCTTATTGTTTTTGCTGTTAAAAAATCTCATACTCTTGTGATCTTAATGCTTGCAGTCAGTCGCTGAAGCAGCAGATGATATATGGGCCTCTTATGGTTTTGATTTTGGGACTGATTATTCTGGAATCTTGAAAGCACTTTCTCATATAAATCTAAACGTCCGTTTAGCTGCAGCAGAAGCATTGGCTGCTGCTTTGCATGAAAGCCCAGCATCGATCCAGGTTACTGCATTTCTTGAATCAGAACCTTTTGTGACAATAAGTATGGTTTCTAAAGATGAATTCGTTTTGCAGCTCTCTCTTTCAACTTTGTTCTCTCTGTACATCCGTGATGCTGCGTCTGGTGAGAATGCCTTCGATGCTGGTTGGATAGGCAGGCAAGGAATTGCCTTGGCACTGCAATCTGCTGCCGATGTGTTGACAACAAAGGACCTTCCTGCTGTTATGACTTTTTTGATATCCCGGGCTCTGGTAATTCTTCTCATCTTGTCAGATGAATGCATCTCGAATGAAAGAACTTTCTCATTCTTAGTCATGTTGCAAAAAAGTTGTGTTTTGTGATGTTATCACTTGGAAACCACCGAATATACTGTTTTTGGAAACTATTGACTTCTACTCAAAAAATTACATGAAACTAAGTGTTTTTTTTTCAAGTGCAGGCTGATCCCAACACAGATGTTCGTGGAAGGATGATCAATGCTGGTATCATGATTATTGATAAGCATGGCAAAGAAAACGTTCCATTGTTATTCCCTATCTTTGAGAATTATTTAAATAAAGAGGTTTGTTTTTCTACAAGCAACTGAAAACCCGATGGATACATAGTTTGTTTCATTATTATTACGAATTGCTTCTGCGTTGCATCATATCTCTTATGCGCAGGCGTCAGATGAAGAGGAATATGATCTGGTTCGTGAGGGTGTTGTTATATTCACTGGAGCACTAGCAAAGCACTTAGCAAAAGTGATTACTCTTCCATTACTATAATCTCCTCGCAATGCACATGATTTTCCTCTCTATCTTATATGTTCGCTAATGATAACAGGATGATCCTAAAGTCCATACTGTCATAGAAAAGCTGTTGGAAGTGTTGAATACACCGTCTGAATCCGTTCAACGTGCAGTCTCGTCATGCCTTTCTCCACTTGTGCCATCAAAGCGCGTATGTTTCCTACAAATTTTGAGATCTTTCCAAAACAAGTTTTGCTAGTCCTTTTGTTCCTAGTGACTTTGGCCTGTGATGTAAATCAGTCTACTTGATGAAGTGTAAGTTCAATCATCGTTTATCTCTATTTTTCTGTTAGGACGATGCCCCTGCCCTATTTTTGAGGCTCTTGGATCAGCTAATGAAGAGTGATAAATATGGTGAACGTAGAGGAGCCGCGTTTGGTCTTGCGGGAGTAGTAATGGGCTTTGGAATTTCTAGCTTGAAGAAATATGGTCTTATAGTCACTTTGCAAGAAGCTCTTGTCGACAGGTATTTCTTCTGCGTCTTTTGTCTTGATATTTTTATGATATTCAAAATTCGCTATATATGTGTTGCTGTTGGGATTCATATTTGATGTAGTTTGTGTTTGGATGTAGTTTGTGTTGGATTACTTTTCTTCTATTTTGTCGAACTCGTGTAGCACCGTGGTACTGTATCACCGAACATTCTATATATTGAGTCAAAAGTCCATTTGATAGATTAGCTTCACTGGTTGCTGTCTTTAGATTGCACATTGTAGCCGCGATCGATTTATATTCTCATGAAAAGGCTGTCTTGTAAGCAATATTCCATTGGAGTGGGTTAACTAGCTGCTGTTTTTTTCCTATTCTTATGTCATTGGTGCTATATTGTTTGTATCACATATAGTGATAATATGTAAAAGTCCACTATGAACCTTTCTTTACATCGGGTAAGTTTTTGTGTTTTGGCTGCAGAAATTCTGCAAAACGGCGTGAAGGAGCACTGCTTGCATTTGAATGCCTCTGCGAGAAGCTTGGAAAATTATTTGAACCGTAAGTAAAGTTTCCAATGATTAATATGCCAAAGCTAATATTGCAACTTGCTAAAAATCTCTTATTTCATTCTTCTGGTATAGGTATGTGATCAAGATGTTACCTTTACTTCTGGTGTCGTTCTCTGACCAAGTCGGAGCAGTTCGTGAAGCAGCAGAATGTGCTGCTCGAGCTATGATGTCTCAACTGTCAGCACATGGTGTGAAACTTGTCCTTCCTTCTCTACTCAAGGTGATAGTTTATATAATTTGGAAGATTTTAAATTTAGTGTTTATATGTGCTCTGCTCGTGATCATCTTTTTTAGTGTGTTAACTAAGTAATATTGCCATCTTTTGTTTCATTTTTATATGCATTCTGCTGGAGTAGAATAGATGTAAAATTTACTGATGCTTTTACGATTGTTTTAAATATCACTTCTTTTTCTTCTAGAGACCCTCTTTAAGTACTGCTCCTTAGAAATGAGGTCATTTATTTTCTGGTCTTCCATGACATGTTCTTCTCTCTTTACTTCGTTCTTTCTGATAGGGCCTTGAAGATAAAGCATGGAGAACAAAGCAAAGCAGTGTACAGCTCCTTGGTGCTATGGCATTTTGTGCTCCTCAGCAACTGTCTCAATGTCTTCCTAGGGTTGTGCCAAAACTTACAGAGGTGCGTAATGCCTGTAGATTCCAGTTGCTTCTTCACCATAAACCTGCGATTGATTTTCATTCCTTTAATTATTTGATATTATCTGATTCCTTGCCTTAACATTTGTACAGGTTTTGACGGATACACATCCAAAAGTCCAGTCAGCTGGGCAGTTGGCTCTTCAGCAGGTTGGACTTATATAGGAGAAAACAAATTCCATATTTAAAATTCCATATCTCATGGACTTTTCTGACTAGAGTTTACTTTCACCATTCTGTTTTTAGGTTGGAAGTGTTATAAAGAACCCAGAAATATCCTCTCTTGTCCCTACTCTTCTATTGGCCTTAACAGATCCCAATGAGTACACACGACATTCTCTTGACATTCTTCTTCAAGTAAGGATTCCGTATTTATTGCCTTCTGATTATACTTCTCTTTTTTTGGTCACGGATTATACTTCTCTTCTTTTCCCCTTTTTTTATTCTAAATCTTTCTCTCTTATTACAGACAACATTCGTTAATACTGTTGATGCCCCTTCACTTGCACTAGTGGTACCAATAGTGTACAGAGGATTGAGGGAAAGGAGTTCTGAAACAAAAAAGAAAGCTTCTCAAATCGTTGGTAATATGTGTTCTTTGGTGACTGAGCCAAAGGATATGATTCCTTACATAGGATTGCTACTTCCGGAGGTTAAAAAGGTAATTTGCCGTTTTTAACAAAATAATGAGTTGTCTCTTGCATAAGATCTTTATCCGATTGAACACTGGAGTTGTCAGGTTCTTGTGGATCCTATTCCCGAGGTACGTTCTGTGGCAGCAAGGGCTGTTGGGTCGCTTATCAGAGGAATGGGAGAGGAGAATTTCCCAGACCTCGTTCCATGGCTATTTGAAACTCTAAAATCTGATTCAAGCAATGTTGAAAGGTCTGGAGCTGCTCAGGGATTAAGTGAGGTATGTAGAATAAGATGTGTTTGTGTGGCTGTTAACTTAACACTATGAGTTTAATTTAGTTGTCTTCACATTTCCTAGTACATCATTGTAGGAGTATTAGGATTTGATTATTAAATTTTTGATGGATAGATTTTCTTAATCTAAATTTAACTAACTGAGACGTCTCTTTATATATGTTTTTTCGTCGATTTATTTGGTGCCATCTTCTAATGTTTTGAAATACATTAAGTTGCAAAATCATTGATTTCAGCTTCTGCGTAACACTTGTTTCAAACAAGTTGTAGCTGCATCTGTTATAGCATTTGTTCTTATGTTTCTCTTCAGGTTTTATCAGCTCTTGGGACAGAGTACTTTGAAAATGTACTACCTGATCTCATTCGTCATTGTTCTCATCAAAAAGCATCGGTCCGGGATGGATACCTTACGCTTTTCAAGGTGAACTCAGTCGCTCTTCAGATGTTCCTCAAACTCCTTTTCTCTAAGATTTATCTAAAAGCCTGTTGGTTGTTAATCGCAGTTCTTGCCAAGATCCTTGGGTGCTGAGTTCCAAAACTACTTACAGCAAGTGTTACCGGCCATTCTCGATGGTAAACCTATCACTTTTTGGCAGAATTTTAAATTCTAAACTAGCTTTTTGACTTATTGGCTAAATTGATGATGCACTTTGATGCTTTAGGTCTTGCCGATGAGAATGAATCTGTTCGTGATGCAGCCCTTGGGGCTGGCCATGTACTGGTGGAGCACCATGCAACAACGTGCGAATCCACATTACTTGTTTCTTTTTTTACTTTTTTGGCTTCATGGTTTACTATATTATTTAGTTGACTTGTTATGATCCATAGATTGATTTGGTTTGTAACCCATTTGGTTAGTTCCTTGTGGTGTTACTGGGTATATCATTCTTCTCTGATCAGTTGTAGTTTTATAAATTGGAATAGAATGGTAGATAAAATCGAAATTTTATTTGAATTGATTATTAATAGTTAGTAAAAGCATCTTTTTATTATTTAAGATCTCAGGTCTCATGAGATTGGATCCTGGAGTTAATAGTTGCATAATTAATAGTTAGTAAAAGCATCTTTTTATTATTTAAGATCTCAGGTCTCATGAGATTGGATCCTGGAGTTAATAGTTGCATAATTGGTTTTACAGGTCTCTGCCACTTCTTCTTCCAGCTGTGGAGGATGGTATTTTCAATGATAATTGGCGAATCCGTCAAAGTTCTGTCGAACTGCTTGGGGATCTACTGTTCAAGGTTAACAGCATTTTTTTGTGTTGTGTTTTCCTTGTTATTTGTCCTACCTCCCAAATTGTGTAGCAGTCTTTACGTGGTAACCATTGTTTTCATCTTCCTAGCCTGTTATAGAATGTTGCAATGCTTGGTTTTCAGTGTGTATTAGCAAATGTACTGGTTCTAAGAAAATGAAATAATGTACTCCTAATTTAGCTGAATAGTGGAGCTATGACCAAGGAAATCTTGATAATGTGTAAATAGGTGCCAAACTTGCCTTAATATTTGATATTTGGAGCTTTTGTACTAGGTTGCTGGTACATCGGGTAAAGCTCTGCTGGAGGGTGGAAGTGATGACGAAGGTGCAAGTACTGAAGCGCAGGGTCGGGCAATTATTGATATTTTAGGAATGGAGAAGCGTAATGAAGTTCTTGCTGCATTATATATGGTCCGGACTGATGTCAGTTTGTCTGTTCGTCAGGTAATTGTTGTTAATGCTTTATCTACGTGATTTTTTTGAGTGCACTTAAATTGTCAGATGGAAATGAAAATATCTGCTTTTACCAGGCGGCACTACATGTATGGAAAACCATTGTAGCCAATACACCAAAAACGCTGAAGGAAATCATGCCAATTTTGATGAGTACCTTAATTTTGTCTTTGGCGTCACCATCCTCTGAGAGGCGGCAGGTTTGTATCCTACTTCTATTTTGTTTCCTTCCTTATACTTTTAACCTGCAGGTGTATAAGTCTATTGTACTGTGTAGGTGGCAGGAAGATCACTTGGAGAGCTAGTCAGGAAGCTTGGTGAAAGGGTGCTTCCTCTTATCATTCCAATTTTAGCTAAAGGACTGAAAGATCCAGATGTTGGCAAAAGACAAGTAAGCTTCATGTTGAAGCAATAAATTATACTCTCCTTTTCAAGAAACTTGTCACTATTGAGTAAACTTATTTTGTTTTTGTCAGGAACTATTTTGGTAGAACTTATCTGAATAGAGCTGACACCGTTTCTGTGTTCTAGTTATTATGACATGTATATGTATTATGTCTCTTGAATGGCTAGGTATTACTGCATGCTTTATGTTCAATGATTTGAGACCTGCCGCACTATGTGATACTTGAATCTTTTCATATCAACAACTGATGCTAAGCATATGATTGTTTGCTGGAATCTGATATTCAGACTTATTAGTCCCATGTTATTCGTCTCCTAAAATGTTGGCTTGATATTCGTGATGCATGATTGACAGGGTGTATGCATTGGCTTGAATGAAGTGATGGCATGTGCTGGGAGGAGTCAGTTGCTGAGTTTCATGGATCAGCTCATTCCCACCATCCGGACGGCACTTTGTGATAGGTTTGCTTAATTCTTCACGAATCAGTTTCTGGTTCAGCATGTTTCATTATACCATTGTAAGAATTAACATTCTAAACCTCCACAACTTTCCACTGCAGTACTCTTGAGGTTCGAGAATCTGCTGGACTAGCATTCAGCACTCTGTACAAGGTACCTGTTCTGACACGTGTTACTTATCAAATTGTTCTTCCCTCTCAATATTTATTGTTCGTCTGCTTTTGAAACTTAGAGCGCTGGATTGCAAGCAATGGATGAGATTATCCCAACCCTTATGGAAGCATTAGAGGATGATGAAATGTCTGCTACTGCCCTGGATGGTCTTAAACAAATTATAAGGTTTCTCTTCTGTTTCCTCAGGCTCTTGTTTCCCTTATTAGTTCAAAATTTTCTGGTTTGCTGAATTTAATTTCGAAATTTTTCAGTGTTAGGACGGCAGCTGTTCTTCCACATATCTTGCCTAAGCTTGTCCAACTTCCTCTCTCGTATGTGTTCCTTTTTTCTCCTTCTGTAAATATACAGCATCAATTGGTGAGTTACTTTTTGATTGTCTCGAACGTTGTGAAATGCTGTATCTAGTCCCTTAAATGCACATGCTTTGGGAGCCTTGGCTGAAGTTGCTGGTGCTGGTTTTAACACTCATCTTGGGACCATACTTCCTGCTTTGCTCTCTGCAATGGGAGATGAAAACCAGGTTAAAAATAAGATTGTCTTCACCCTTAATTTTGTCTGAAAGTTTTTGTTTTTCGGAGTTTAAGATTCCCTCTCTTTTGGCAGGAAGTACAAGAATTGGCAAAAGAGGCAGCAGAAAGGGTGGTGCTTGTCATTGATGAAGAAGGAATTGAGACTTTATTATCAGAACTTCTCAAAGGAGTGTCTGATAGTCAGGTTCGTTTGTAACCTTTTTTAATTAAGTGATTTTTTTTGCCATGCAAGTAATTTAGGCTTCTGAATTGTTTGTTTTCAGGCTTCAATAAGAAGAAGTTCATCCTATCTGATTGGTTACTTCTTCAAGAGTAGCAAGCTTTACGTGGTTGATGAAGCTCCAAACATGATATCTACCTTGATTGTTCTGCTCAGTGATTCTGATTCAAGAACTGTTGCGGTAGGCTACTTGACCAGAACGAAAAGAGTTGAAGTGAGCATGTCTTGTCTAACCTATTCTCTTTTAAACAGGTTTCCTGGGAAGCTTTGTCTAGAGTTATTGGTTCAGTTCCAAAGGAAGTACTTCCATCTTATATCAAACTTGTACGTGATGCTGTATCTACAGCTAAGGACAAAGAGCGCAGGAAGCGGAAGGTGAACTTTTTGCTATGTTTCAATGAATGTCACTATATATGAGATCACTAATATTACGGGTGAAGTGATATTTTCTGTAGACTAACATTTGTAGAATATACTTTGTTACTTGAATTGCAGGGAGGATATGTCGTTATTCCTGGTTTATGCCTCCCTAAATCCCTTAAGCCATTACTTCCAGTATTTCTACAGGTATTTTTCACACCTTGCTTTTCCAGCTCTTAAATTAGATCATTTCAATGGTGTATAAGCAGTGGTGTCTGGCTGGCTGGAGCTTATCTCGCATTTAGCATTTTCCTTACGTACAAGAGCAATCAAGTAGTTCTGTACACTGTTCTCAGATCTACCCCGTTATCTCTTGCTATGTTTTACAGGGTCTAATTAGTGGATCAGCCGAGTTAAGAGAGCAAGCTGCACTTGGTCTTGGTGAGCTTATTGAAGTTACTAGCGAGCAAGCACTGAAGGAGTTTGTCATACAGATAACAGGGTATGTAGAGTGTGAATCTTCATTCCTTGTGTCGATACTTCTGCTAAAAATCTGTTTGTAGTATTTTTACTTTGCTTGGGTAGTATAGATCTGGATAATTGATGTATAAAGTTGCATATGTGCAATCAGAGTCCAGAAACTAGCTCTAATTTTTCAGGCTTAGAGGTGATTGTGCATGATGTTAGAAGATCTGTGACTGAAAACTACCATCAAGTGTTAATAGGTATCATTGTTTGTTGAGCTGAGATACCTTTTCTTGTTTTTTCAGGCCTCTTATTCGAATCATTGGAGACCGGTTTCCATGGCAGGTCAAAAGCGCTATCTTGGCTACATTAATCATCCTAATACAAAGGGGTGGGATGGCGCTTAAGCCATTCCTCCCTCAACTTCAAACAACATTTGTCAAGTGTCTACAAGACTCTACAAGGTTAGTCCTTGATGTTTTGAGTGCAAGTTGGGTTTATAAATGTCTAGTGAGAGCAAGGATACCTCATAACAGTTTGGATTTCACTCTTTCCAATTAAGAAGTCTGCATTTGCCTTGGTGGAGTACATTGATGCAACTTTTCATCTAAACAGTTTTTAGTCAGCACTCCTACATTTTTCCTTTGTTCTAAGTAGTGTTCCGTTGCTTTGACATGACACTAGAAATACGTATGGAAAATGTTTCCTAGAAACTGGAGCTGTATAATAAGGAATTCTAATTGCCATGCTCCATTTGTCTTCATCTTTTCTCGTGTATTTCAGTCTTAACACCTTGCAACTGCAGGACCATCCGTTCTAGTGCGGCGCTTGCCCTGGGAAAGCTTAGTGCATTAAGCACGAGGATTGACCCATTAGTTGGTGACTTGATGACAAGCTTCCAGGTACTTGTTGCATCTTACTTTCGACTTCTTTTAGCAAGAAATGCATATTTTTTTCATCTGTCTATCTATTTCTTATATATAAAATTTGTTATCTGTATCAGGCAGCAGATTCTGGGGTACGTGAGGCGATCCTATCTGCTATGAGAGGTGTGATAAAGCATGCGGGGAAGAGTATTGGTCCTGCTGTTAGATTACGCATTTTTGATCTCCTAAAAGATCTGATGCACCATGAAGACGACCAAGTTCGAATTTCTGCCACAACCATGCTGGGTGTTTTGTCACAGGTAGTGTTTCTTACATGCGTAGGGTATTTTTTTCTTTATAGTTCTATGGTTCACACCACAGACTTAATCCTATTTAAGAAGACACTTCTCATGTGATGCTATTATGCTGCAAGTTTCAGCTTTTAAGCTTACTTTTTTTCTTAATGTATTTTCTTGGGAAATATAATTAGGATAAAATCTACTATTTGTCTATTCTTATATTGATTATTATGCTTGGAAGAAGCCTAAGAAACTTGAAATCCTATTTTTTTGCAGTACTTGGAAGCTGGACAAATCAGTGTTCTGCTTCAGGAAGTTAAAGATTTATCTGCTTCACAAAACTGGGGTGCTAGGCATGGCTCAGTTCTCTGCATTGCATCCTTGCTGAAGCACAATCCTTCCACCATTATGACATCACCACTCTTTTCCTCTATGTTAAATTCTCTGAAGAGCTCTTTGAAGGACGAGAAGGTACGCGTTTCTGAGAAATAAGGCTTCCCAACCTTTGAACCTAATCCTGATTTTCTGACATGTTCCTTTAAAATAGTTTCCACTACGTGAAAGCTCGACAAAGGCCTTAGGAAGACTTTTGGTACACCAAGTTGCAACGGATCCTTCCAACACAAGAGTGGTTATCGATATCCTTTCATCGGTAGTCTCAGCTTTGCATGATGATTCGAGTGAAGTCCGAAGAAGAGCACTCTCTTCACTTAAAGCTTTTGCAAAAGTAAGTATATATATTCCACCTGTTGCTTCAAGTGGATTTATCTGTTAGTGTTACGGTCAATAGTAATGTTAAGATGTTTTCTTACAGAATAACCCGTCAGCAACTAGGGCAAATGTGAGTGTTATTGGACCTGCGCTTGCTGAATGTTTGAAGGATGGGAGCACACCAGTGAGACTAGCTGCAGAAAGATGTGCTTTGCACGTGTTCCAGTTAACAAAGGGTATTGAATCTAGCCTCTCTGTGAAAACTGTAACAACAACGAAGATACATTTTCCTAAAATTCTTTGATTGGTCTCTTCCAGGTGCAGAAAATGTTCAAGCTGCTCAAAAATACATTACAGGATTGGATGCCCGACGATTAGCCAAGCTACCTGAACTGAGGTACTATATCTTTACTTCCAAGATCTTTGAATTTATATATTCAAAGCAATTGACTTAAGACTCGCTTAAAGTATGATTTGTTACATCTGCAGCGATGACAGCGAAAGTGAAGATGAGAATGGAAGTGGGTAGGAGGAGGAAGCTTTTCTTGTCTCCAACTCTATGTTGAATCCATTTCGTAGGAAAGGCCCTCATTGGTTTCCTATAGAATACAAGATATATTTGCAGAAGCATTATCCCGTGAGTTGCGGATAATACTTGTATCTCTTTACCTTCGCATGAGAATATAGATACACAGAGAGGTTCATACGAAGGAACGGATATATGCATACCTGATTTTGGTTTATAAAATTCTTCTCAAGCATTTATCTCATTTTTCTTTATTTGATAAGGCTACTTACTCAAGTTTGTTATATTGTAATTGTCAGAAAGGGTTAAACTTTTATGCTCATGTATTGCTTTGCTTTACTTTCTCGACGTATCTTGACCTTTCTGCCTTTGGTGGAGTATGTCCTCAGATCTCCTTACCGGACATTACAAGTCATTATGCCTAAATGCATTACGATATTATGATTATGTTACGTTTCTAAATGATACCAGTTATGCCTAAATACTCGACACTTCCGGAATCTAACTTGAATTAATAATTTAGAATCAACGAAACGAATTATAATTTGGATTGAAATTCTATTTAAATCTATTCAATAATACTTCAATTTTATTTATATATAAGGATCAGTGAAAACCAAAACTTTTTAAAGTTTAAGCCTGGAAACAACAAATATTCAACTGACTATGAAATGACTTTTATACCTCGGGGAATATTTTCTAATTTCTATGGCAAAGGCGAACTAACTATTGCATATTGCATCTGTATGTGAACCATCTGTTAGGCGGTTTGTAACCGCTTTTTTCAATTTCTAATCGTTCGTTTGGTAATCAAAGAAGCGATTTGTGATCGACGTCACCTAACCGATCTATTTAAAAATAACCAAAGAGAACCAGGGTTTTTCAATAAACCGGATTAAACCCCTCCACTTTACTCACACCCTTTCTCGGCTTTTGCGTTGTGTTTCTTAGGGTTTTCGTTCCACGCTCAGTCGTTCAAAGTCGAAAATCGAAGACAAAAAAAGTGAGAAACATCTCTTGAAACAACAATTCAGCAATCTAACTAAACTTCGTGCGCAAAGATCGTCGAGAGAATGAAAGATACGGAAGTGACGGAGCTAGTAACCCCGGGATATGTACTCGGTAAAGCAACTGAGTTTATAGCCGGAAAAGGAGCTTACGTCAACGACACCACCATCTACGCTTCCCTCACGGGAACTCGCCGGATTATATCTCCTCTTCCTGAATCTCTTGACCAGGTTCGTGTTGATTTGGCCGGATTGTTAGATTTCTATTTGTCTTTGGAAGTAAAATCGAATGTGTTCTCGTTTACATTGACCATTTATATATAGCCTCTTGATTTGTGATTATATGGATTAACTTACTTTGTTCATAACAATGGCTAAGCAGAGAGCCATTGTGGAAGTTACGGGTCACAAGGCACATGGTCTTATTCCAGAGCCTGGTTCTGTTGTCATAGCAAGGGTGAGTTCTACAACTATTCCTTTTGATGACATACTAAGAAAACTTTTTGATCCCTAATTCTCTGTTATCCTTGATAGGTGACTAAAGTTATGGATGTAAAGGCTTTTGTTGATATCATGTGTGTTGGTTCAAAGGCCGTTTCTGAAAAATTTGCTGGCGTAATCAAGTAATTTGCTTCTTTGGCCTTTGTTTCAAGGTTTTATTTATTTATTCATATTCTCCATCTAATTTGTATGTTTACTCTTTCACAGGAAAGAAGATGTTAGAGAAAAAGAGGTTGACAAAGTTGATATGCATCTCTCTTTCCGTCCCGGTGACATTGTTAGAGCTATGGTTGTATCCTTTGTGCTTCTAAGACTCTTATTTTCTAGCTTCTTTCTGCTATCTAGCTTTTTTACACTACAACTTTGCGATTTAGGAACCAACCAGTGCTTTACATCTCTACATTTCTAAGATTTGTTACATTATGCCATTCAATTCTGTTAACACTCACTCATCCTCTTAAGATTAGTTCTAGTCTAGAATGATATATCTGGTATTTTGGGGTATAGTTGCCTTAACTTGGATTCTCAAAGCTTTCTCTTGGTGATGCTCGAGCTTACTATCTGTCAACTGCTAAGAATGAACTTGGTGTGGTCTCAGCCGAAAGTGCTGCAGGTAAATTCTTTTCCCCTACTCTTATAAACTAGTCAAGGTCAAATAAAGCCAAGAGTTGTTTTGTCACATATAGTTGTTTTGCTTCCAACTTGTAGTTCTCGTTTTGGAATGAGTGTCGAATATTTTCATCATGGAATTGGAGTATGTTAATAATATGGAGAGATGCATGTGCTTCTTTTGGCTGTCATATGTTATAATGTGTATTTCCTTGTGATTGTGTAGGCGAAACAATGGTTCCGATAAGTTGGACAGAGATGCAATGCCCCTTGTCTGGCCAAATCGAGCAGAGAAAAGTTGCCAAGAGTTGAAGGTATTTTGGCTTCTCTCATAGAATGAGGTGTGGTCTCTGCACAAATAAGAAAGACCTTTGAGATTATTACAATTTTGGGTTCTTCTGACATCCTTAAACTTAAATTATGTTGTCTGGTTATTATAGAGATAAGTTTAGAGTAACTTATTTGTTAGAGACTGTTTCAAATCCAAAACTTAAGGAGGTTGGTTTAAACTGATGTAGAATATCATTTTATCTATGACAGTATCTATAGCATCGACTTTACAAAGATAGATTTTTTTATTTTCTGGTGGAGAATTCTCCACAACAATACACCAATGATTGCATAAAAGAAGCGTGAAGATAGACACAATTTGCCAACTATATGTGGTCATGCTCAGAAAACGGTAAAATCAATTTGTCTTCCATTGAGCAGTGGCTATTATCAACATTTAGGAGCCGACGCCTTAAATTTTTAAATAATGGATGAGTAACTGCCAATGTTGTTTTTCATAACCATATAAAATTAATCGTTGTTGTTTGAAAAAATATTATATCTTCGTCATCATTTTGTCACTATATGTAAAATTTATTCACAAGTAACTAAAAAATGTTGAAAAGTGCTATTATTAAATATTACTTTCTATCAAAATAATACTAGAGTTTTATTTTGTTCTTATTAAATAATTTTCTATCAAGTTAAGTGTTTTATTCTTTTTATTTTATTTTTTCCCGAATAACAAATTACTCACATGAAAACATGGAAAAACTGCATATCATTCATGTTCATTAACTTATAAAAGCTATTATAAATGTATCATGAAATAAATTCTAAATAATCTTTGTAAAACTTTTTTGTTTTACACTTTAAGTGGAGATATTTTCTTAATTAAATATATAGTAATCAAATAATAATTAATAGTTAATTTTCAATTGTGTAAATAAATCAACACAATAAAACAAAATTGATGTGTTATTTAAAGAAGCGATGATGTGTCTTGTTGAACTCTTAATTTTTTAAAATTATGATCGTCAGAGGTGTTGCGTATCTTATTGAGATTGAGTTAAGTTATTTAATCAAGTTGTGAAGTAGTTGTAGTCAGTTGAATATAATGTAATATTTAAATTTGTGTGATACAAATATTTTAAGTTTTTTAACTATTTGAGTGATCGTCGTTTCCCCTACATCACACTCATATGTCGATGGATCTATCTACTATTTCATATTGACTTCTCCCATATATAAATTTTTCTGCCAAAAAAGGTGACTTTTATGGAAACAGAATAATTTTTAAATTCATGTTTCATAATGCATATCCGGCCCTGTGCATATGTTAGCGGCGTAATTTCTTTTATTTTAGGATGTGTTGAGATTATGAATCAATTACGTTTAGATTTTACTTTAACGAATAACGATGATTACTCATTAGAAATTACAAAGTCAAAGAAAAAGAACAAAAACAAGCACACGCAAAGCTGATTCTGTGCATAATGCATATCTGGCCCTGTGCATATGTTTCAAAATAGAATTCTTCTTATACCGTTCGTTCCGCTGTATAAATAGACTCACGGAGCATAGTCTGACGCGGTGGATGACGGCGTGCTTGTGAGGTTGACTTATGAGCAAGTGAGATCTAAGTATGACAAGATATTAAATTAATTTTTGACAATACATTTAGTGAGTAATGATGATTTCATCTTTTCATAAATAAGTAGTATTAAATTGAACCGCGTCGAGCAGTTTCGATTAGGTATGAACTATTTTTGAGTTTACCTTGAGGTGGACTCTAGGCATTTTGGGATAAATATTAAACGACTGGAATCTCTTGGTTCGGATCTGGATGATGTTAGAACAAAATTCAATCCATCAGAGAATAGATTCCATGTCTGAATAATAACCGCGTGAAGTCTCTAGAATATGTTTTTAAAGATTTTCCGACATTCAAATCATATAAAAAGAGAAAAAGAAAAGGGACTGCCAAAAATATAAAGAAGTTCAGAAAATGAAGCGAAGGAAAAATTTAGTGGACTCTGATTAACAAAGAAAGGGTGATCCTAAAGTTCTCAGTCGTCGCGCTGATAAATTGTTTGCCTAATCGAAACTACGCGTTATATTAAAACATTTGTTTAAGTTGCATCACGATTCACAGAAACGACACAAATGCTATCAATTACTTTTTTTTTTATTTTTTGTTTATAGTGCACTAGATAAATTTTAATTTAAGGAAGTGTATATTTTATTTAGAATAAGGCTGAAAGTTTTAATTTGATATGAAAATATATTTTAATGACAATCTAATATATTTTATGACAAGTTATATGTTTTTTTTCTTTTATTTAATTCTCAAAAAATATTAATCTATCAGATTCTTTTTCCACAAATATTAACAGTTATTAACCCAGTTATTAAGACCCCCTACTTTCTATGGATGTAATAATATATTCTGTTTTGGTAATGAAATAATTCCCAACGTACTCTTTTTTCCGATTTAAATACTCCCACCACCAGAGCTAATCTGCAGCAAACACAAACTCTCTCTCCACCATGGACACCGCAAGCACCACGTGCTCCGCTGCAGATCTGGCCGTCCTCCTCTCCCCTTCTTCTAACTCATCTTCTTCACTCGCCGCGGCGACCTTTCTATGCTCCCAATTTTCCAATATCTCTAACAAACTCTCCGACACAACTTATGCCATCGACAACACGTATCTCCTCTTCTCCGCCTACCTCGTCTTCGCTATGCAGCTTGGTTTCGCCATGCTCTGTGCCGGCTCAGTCCGAGCGAAGAACACCATGAATATCATGCTTACCAATGTCCTCGACGCCGCCGCTGGAGCCATCTCTTATTACCTCTTCGGATTCGCATTCGCCTTTGGTACACCTTCCAACGGCTTCATCGGTCGACACCATAGCTATTTCGCCTTAAGCTCTTACCCTGAACGTTCCGGCACCGACTTCAGCTTTTTCCTCTACCAATGGGCTTTTGCTATAGCAGCAGCGGGAATCACAAGTGGGTCCATCGCTGAGCGAACCCAATTCGTTGCTTACCTTATCTATTCTTCTTTCTTGACCGGTTTTGTCTACCCGACCGTCTCACACTGGTTCTGGTCGACCGATGGTTGGGCTAGCGCCTCTCGGTCCGACAATAATCTCTTGTTCGGCTCAGGTTCTATCGATTTCGCAGGTTCAGGTGTTGTTCATATGGTAGGTGGAATTGCCGGTTTATGGGGAGCTTTAATTGAGGGACCAAGATTAGGCCGGTTTGACCGGTCAGGCCGGTCAGTGGCTTTACGTGGCCACAGTGCGTCTCTTGTCGTACTTGGTACTTTCTTGTTGTGGTTTGGATGGTACGGATTTAATCCCGGTTCCTTTATAACAATTCTAAAAGGGTATAAAACGTCTCGGCCGTATTACGGTCAATGGAGCGCTGTGGGCCGCACCGCAGTCACCACGACGCTTGCTGGCTGTACTGCAGCGTTGACCACTCTATTTAGTAAGCGACTCCTCGCAGGCCACTGGAACGTTATTGACGTCTGCAATGGATTGTTAGGCGGCTTCGCAGCGATCACCTCCGGATGTGCTGTGGTGGAGCCGTGGGCTGCTATTGTGTGTGGCTTCGTCGCATCATGGGTATTGATCGGATTTAACTTGCTCGCCAAGAAACTTAAGTACGACGACCCACTCGAGGCTGCTCAGCTCCATGGTGGATGCGGAGCATGGGGACTAATCTTCACCGGACTCTTCGCGACTAAGGAATACGTCAACGAGGTTTACTCCGGTACTGATAGGCCTTACGGATTGTTGATGGGCGGTGGAGGGAAACTGCTCGCCGCACAGATCGTTCAAATTGTTGTGATCGTTGGGTGGGTCTCGGTGACGATGGGTCCATTGTTCTATGGGTTACATAAGATGAATCTTTTGAGGATATCGGCTGAGGATGAGATGGCCGGAATGGACATGACACGCCACGGAGGCTTTGCTTACGCATACAATGATGAGGATGAGTCGGTTAAACCGTGGGGACAGGTGGCTGGAAAAGTGGAGCCTACAAGCCGGAGTTCGACACCTACACCGCCCCTGACTGTTTGATTGGAGATTTGTGTTGAGTGGTCCTAAGCGGCTGAGAGCAAGACAAAAAGTTCGGGCACCAAACAGGTTGGAAACATCTGTGTGGTTTTTGCTCTTTTGGTCTTTTCTTGATCGCTTTATTGTGGACGTAAATTGTGTAGTTTTTAACAATAACATTATCATCAGTATGTTTTTTTTTTTTTTCAATTGAAAGTGAACTTCTTGTATCAAAACTAGAACCTTAGAATAAAATCCCTATTTGAACAGCTGTTGAGAGATTGTAAATGTTTATGGTAAAGTCTCTAATCGTATGGGATCGTTAGAATGTTCCTAATCAATCATTGGTGAAACCTAGCGGTTAAACCATCCTTCACAACTTGTTACATCTGAAAATTGTTACATCTGAAAAGGGAAAAAATGTGGTATTAGTGGGAACACCTCCGATGTTTTGATTTTTTAAAGGATATTTTTAACATGTCTCGTAGATTTTGAATCTCAAATTCGATCTTCTAAACACAATTAAACTAAAACTGAAAGACACACAAAATCTATACTATTCATCTCTAACCTTTTAGAATATATAACAACCTAATTAACACGAAAGTCTAATGAAGATAGTAAACATAGCGATCATGTCTCTCCAAAATATTAAATAAAAAATAGTATAAAATTCATCATAAAAAATATAAATCCAATATTTTCCACTTATCAGTATAATCTGTAGAAAACTAATTCCACTACTAAGATACCATACATTTTCATAATCATCCATGATTACACATTCATTTAACAAATGTAACATATTTTGTATTTTCATAATCATTGATGATAAACAAGTATTTTGTATACTAATATGATACTACATAAAAAATAAAATATATAATTCTGAAACAGTTAAAAATCACGTGTTCCGTAATTGGATGTTCAAATATATTTTTTTAGCACTGCACAAATCTAACTGTGAACAAATGCTTTAAATAAATTGGAAAATTTAAAATTTTAGGATTCCATTCTAATAAAAAAACTTATATTTTTTTTTAGGTATACTTTTTTTTTATGGAACCGTTTCTAACCAAGCATTTTGTAGCCACTGAGCGCATCAAGAAATCTTTTAAGCGTCTGTGCTATTTCAAACGTGTATATATCCAGCTGTCAGCTCAATTGACGCAAAAATTACGAAACTTTAACAAAAGTGACAACATGTCTGTATCGACTCAATGGAACGTCCCTTTTGTACTGTTGCAATCTAGTCTAGATCAATTTATGCAAAATACAGGTACAAATTTTCTAAAACTTTCAGAACCCGTATATATGTCATGAAAAATATTTGATACATATACATTTGTGTTATTGAAAATTTGTCTCAATATTTACGCATCCGGATTCGAAAATAGTGAAAAAGAAAACATTTTTTTTTTTTGGACTAATGAGAAAATACAATAGCCATCATCAATGTCGCGGCTTAAAAATATTCTCGAGCTTTATTATAAAAGAAATTTGTGGACAAGCTTTTTAAATATCACCCTCTGATAACGAAGTATATACTCTTGGGTCCTTATCGCCATATAATAAGATACGTAACTGTAAAAATCTATGGCTCTAGCTAGTTCATTGCTATCCACTGGCTCACTAATTGATCGATGTTCTTTTGTGATGATTGGTTTTCGAATTTTAGCGGAATAACGGAAAAAAGAAAAGAAAATGAATAATTCTTACAACTTGAAAACGGATGGCTCGGAGCCTTGGATGTACCACTTTATCTTGTTTTTCCCAATTTGTCATTACCATTCAATTTATCTTTTGCCTTTTATGCTATAGCCCTCCCCTTTTGATCATCACCCATTCAATATATTCACCATTGAATTTTGACTTTGTGCGATACTATAAAGCTTTGGAATCAGAACATTCTAGCTTCCCTCTAAATTTTTGTTTATTTGATATTTTGTTTCACATATTGTTTTTGGGTGAATTGTGAGATAATATAATTTTATGGGTTTTCTCATTCAAATTAATTGATGAGTGATGTTGATTAAGTTTTATCTTAATTTTTTAATGCGAAATTCCTAACAAGTTTTTCGATATGATGGATTTTTTTATTTTATCTCGACTGAATCTCTTTCTAACATCAACATTGAATTATATTCGGATCACTCATATGTCATTGTTAAACTTGGATCCTAACAAATTATATTAAATTTTCAATTCAAAATTAATTGAGAATGTAATATTATTAACATAAACCAGCAAAAGAAAAATTAAGCAAGAATATAGCATATGGATGAATAAAATTGGCTGAATAACCATTATGTATGGTTTGGCAAATATACATATAATTAATTCTTGTAAACTATATATATATTTCCTATGTGTATTCTTGATATTTTCATCGAAGATGAAATTCCGAATTTTTCGTATGTTTTTGTCGAGGAGGAAACCAAAGTAACGACTAGCCAAGTGGATCGATTATTTATGTTCGGAACAATTTTTGTATTTTCTTATCAAACGTATTTGTATAACTTCCCAACCCACTAAATTAAGAAAGAATTGTAACACGTTTATTAGAATATAGAGAAAAAACTCTTGCTGAACAGCTTTTTCTCTTTTCACTTATGCTTTGACAAATCAAATTGTAACATCTTTTGACCTCCTTGTGGAAGCTATTATTTTCTAAATATGATCATTGACTATATTAGCTTGGGATAATTAGTATAGTAATCCTTCTGTTTCTAAATATTATGTTTTAGGATTTTCACATATATATATTAAGAAATTTTTTACGATTACATCTTTGTCTCTGATTCTTATTAATTAGTATTTAAATTTATTCTTTGCATAATAAATTTAACAAGAGTAGATTAAAAAAAAAAAGAGTAATAACTACACTTAGAAAATTGAAAACATCTTATTTTAAAATTTTTTTTTTCTAAAACATCTTATAATAAAAAATAGAAGGAGTATTATGTTTTGAAGGAAAATAAAACATAGCTAAAAAAAAAAAAACCATTAAAGGGACCAAAAAAAAGTTGGAAGAAATTGCGTTTTCTTTGCTTTTTCGAGATATTATTCCTTTTATATATGTTTGCCGTGTTTCAATTTTCTCTTTGATGTAAGCAACCGATAGTGAAAATAGTGTATTTTGATTAAAAACTCAACAATAACTCTCAACATTTGGGTATGTACAGGTTCGGTTCATAACTTTCTAATAACTCATCTAGGCATCTGAGTTCGGATCCTCAAATCAGGTTTGATTTGGTTACTCAATTCTTAGGATAGTTCAAGTTTTTAAAATTCTACTAAAACTAACCAATATAAGATACAGTTTGGTTTTCAGATAGTTTGGCTTTTGAATTTCAAAACCAAAAACAACCATAATTTTGGTATTTCGGTTCAAATCAGGTTAAATTCGGTTTTACGATTTGTCTGGTTTTAATTGAGATTTGGACTACAGTAAAACCTCTATAAATTAATAACGTCGGGATCGAAGAAATTTATTAATATATAGAGGTATTAATTTATCGATAAATTAATAATTATTAATTTATCGAGAAATTAATAATTTATTAATTTAAAGAGGTAATACTTACTCTCATGAAAAATATATTTTAAATTTTTTACATTTTTTTTTTTATAATCATGTTTTCCAATCTCTAATATTGAATCGTGAGACTGAAGATAATATTACTTCACATTTCAAAGCGGTTACACGTAAAGAAACAACTATCGCGTCTTGAGTTTATCACAATATTTTATGTATGTATAAATTTATATACATCATTATTAATTTATGATATTACTGGAATCATATATTTACATTGGGGTTTCTAATAAATTATTATCTTATTATTTTATCGAATTTTGTTAAATTTTACACTATCCCAACTCAGGACCGAAGAAATCTATTAATTTATAAAATTTATTAATTTATAGAGTATTAATTTACCGAGGTTTTACCGTAGTTCGTTTGTATCATCTTTTATTGGATTCTTCATTTTGTCAAACAATCTCAAACCTAATTCATGTCTAAAATATTTACAAGCCCAATCAATATGAAAATCTAAGGCCTCGTCTCATACAAACCACAAAAACTCGCGTTGACTTGAAAATATGGCAAGAACTACAAATTGTGTGTTTCTAAACCTCTTCTCGAACAAAATGATAAGGTAAAGTAAATTTTTTCTTTGCATCTATTCCTCCTATTACAAAGTTTGTTATAATACTGAGACTGAAAAACGTCAAAGCTCAAAAATATCATCATCATCATCCTCCTGAATTTCCCCCACGATGCCCTCATCTTCCTCGTCAACGCGTAAATAAGGATTCTTCTCTGCTGGCTGAAAATTATGAAAGATAAAGATGTAGAATGCCAAACTCGCTCCCTCTGCGGAAACATACATGACCCACTCATATCGGTAGCTCAAAACCGCTTCAATCGCAGTCACAATGATCCTCGTGAAGTACAAGTAACTCACCACAACAACGTAAAACTGTTTGAAAAGTGTGAGCTTCTTTAGATTCATCGCTGCCTTACCATCCGATTTAGGCGCCTCTCTCAGTCCTTTTATCGACCACACTATTGGGAAAAACACAGCACAGCAGCAAAAAACATCGATTATTAAAAACATTTGGTTCCATACGGCCCAATCTTTTGTGGCCGGACCTGACTCGCTGATGACCACATACGCAATGTTCTCAAAGACTTGAAGCGGTATCACGATGATTAGAACGTTCTTTTCGCGTTCTTGAAGATAGGGTTTAACGAAAGACCATCCAGTACCGATCAAGATTATCACAGTGAACAACATTATGCCTTTGAAGAACCCAAACACGTAAAACGCTACGTCCCAACCATGAGGTGTTCCTGTTCTACTCACAAAGAGTTTGTCTTCGTAAGCACATACCATCTTCAAGGCTTTGACCACAAGCAACGTACCCATTATAATGTGAATCTTATCGACGGTGGATCTGTTCTTGACGCATATCCACACCCATATGGCGAAGAATAAAGAATAGAGCATGAAGAAGAGAAGGTATATTTTGGGTAATAGTGTTTGGCCAGCTGGTAGAAAATCTTTCTGACCGTCCATTATGTTATATATCTCGGTGTGTACATTCATCGAAATATGGAACTCTGGTTGGCAATTTGCGAATACTAATTGATATTCATCGGGTTTGTCATCGATATCAGCCGTCCCTTTGTACTCAAAATCTTTCTCTAATTTGTCAAATTTCAACACATGTTGAACGTATAGGCTCGATAAAACGCAGAATCCGTCTGTATTCTCGGATTCGTTCAAGATTCTCAAGAACGCCGAATCTTTTGCCATGAAGAATCCAATGGATGAGGGTTTGAGTTGTGCCTTCTGATCTCGGGATTTCCAAATGATATCTTTAACAGACACAAGGACGTGGCCTTTATGGGCGAAACCAAATCGTTCAAAGAGGATGATAGGTCTAGAGTCATATTGTATATGCGTATCTTTGATCTCGGAGACGGTGAAGGGGATAGTGTTGGAAAAAATTAAAAATGTAAAGGTTAATAAGTTGAAACGATTCATATTTTAAAAGTAAGAATTGTGTGTGTGTGTGTTTTTTTTTTCTGGATCTAGGATTTCTTGAATACCAAGAAAAAGACAGAAAGAGAAAGAAACGGGGAAAGAGACGAGTGACCTAGAAAGGAGGGCTTAGTTTCTTAATTTCCAAGAATCTAGTATTGACCACGGAAAATAAGTGGTTAAAATACGATGGTAAAAGACTACGGGGAGAAGAAATTTTCATAACAAATAAAAAAGACCAAGGGGCAAGCGTGACTATATTAACCATTTGATAAGTGTATAATGTTTTTATTTGTATTGTAGACTAATTTGTTTTTTTGGAAGATTTAATTCATTCTTTGACGCGACAATGTTGATAAAATAATTCGTGCATCTTTGTTGATTTTGATGAACTGACTCACCTTATGTCCGGATACTAGCCAAGAAATGTTGGAATTAGTTGCTGATAAACCCAGTGTTTTCAAATTTGTTTTAGTATCAGAAATTAGGTTCACATTAGTAACAGGGATTAGAGGGATTAAAATGTTCGATATGATAATGAAGGTGACAATTCATCACTAATGGCCATTTTTTTACATGATAAACAAGTAAAAGTTGGTGCTTTTGGTTGAGCTCAAATGTATGATGCTACATAAAGAATCCATGTATTAATTTGAGCGTCATATAATTTTTTGGAAACATATATTCCTATCATATTTTTCGAAAACTTCACACAATCTTTGTTGTTGCAGAAAATCATTTCCAACCGGAAGAATCTTGCTCTACACACTACTCTAAAAATATCTCGGAGAACTCAATATCCACCCTGAGGTGAACTATGAAGTAGCTTAGAGTCTACAACTTTTCATGTGAAACGTTCGCAGTCTAGAGGCTTCGATTAACTAGAGAACTCAGAGTTCACCCTAAGTAAACTCAGAAGCGAATCAAAAACCCAAAAATCCTCGAAATCCAAAGATTAAATCCAACTCATCTGAAATCCGAGAAACCCAATATCTCAAAGATGGACATGCTTGGCATTCTTTAACCGAAACACATTCTATAAACTCGTTTTTGTTTGCCAGCGATAATTTCTCTTCAATAATAGATCTATTTGGTAAAAAAAATTGATCCTTGTCCAAACATAACAATAATTTCTCATAGATTGACATGTCCACGTATAGTTTTTAAAGAATGTGTTCAAGTACATACTTATAAAAATCTTTCCACAAAAATGCTTTTATGGGCCTACTAATTTTGGAAAGAATATCAAACTTTTGGTTTTGGATTATGAAAATGAACAGTTAAAAAGTCTTGAAAATTGTTTACTCTATACAAACAAAGTGTCTAAACCCTTTTATATTCTACAAATGTTTTGGTGCTTGTCCGCGATTATTTATCTATAATAAGTGATATATTTGGTAAAGTTCTGCGATCCTTGTCCAGTATTCAGTTTTCAGTGACATATATAACAATAATTTTCCATAAATATGTGTATTTGATGACATGTCCAAGTTTATTTTTTTCAAAGAATGTGTTTAGGTATGTACTTAAAAAAAAAGAAGAGATTTCACGAAAATGCACTCATGCGTCTACTAATTTTGGAAGGAATGTTAACTTTGAGATTATGAAAGTGAAATTTCAACTGCCCTGAAAAATGTTTACTCCATACAAAGTGTTTAGATATACAAAACCAATTCATAAAAGTGTTTAAATGTGCAATACAATTTATACACCTTATGGAAGTGTGTAAATATGCAATACCCTTTTACACTCTATAAACTGGTTCTTACACTCTAAATATACAATACATTCTTTTACCTTCTATAAACTCGTTCTTGCTTGTTTGTGGTTATTTTTATCTAAAATAATTGTTTTATTTGGTATTTTTGCAATCCTTAGGAACAAATAACATAACTCAATTGAGTCTTTTTTGAGACACCGACATCGAGAGTCACCGACTAATCCTAGGATTCAAAGAGCTATATGAAAATTTCGGTGGCCAATCCGAAATAAATCGAGGTGGCGATATTATGGTTTTTGGTTACACAACAATAATTTTTCATAAATATGTATCTTTTTGATGGCATGTGCACATTTAGGTTTTTGAAGAATCTGTTCAAATCTGTATTTTACAAAATGTGTTCACGGGCGTACTAATCTTGAAAGAAATGTTAACTTTGACGTTATGAAAGTGAACAATTAAAAGACCAAAAAGTATTTACTCCATACATAGTGTCAATATATACAAACAAAAAATTAATTAAAATAGACTAACCAAATAGTACTTTATAGAGTGTAGAAGAGTTTCTTTCATACTCGGTCACTTATATGAATCATGTAGATTTGGAATTGTTTATACAATTCGTTGAATTTTAAATCAAATATAGATAATTCATTCAAAATCCAATGTTTACTTTTATATAACCATTTGTACTTATAATTTAAGAATTTGTAAAACCTAATTTGTAATCAAATCTCTATGACAAACCAAATATGAAATTAAATCTTGAATAAGACTGGACTTTGGATGAAGATATCGTTAAAACTTAAAAAGAAACATTGTTATATTTTAACTGGATGTTTAAAATGCAAAAAAAAAAAAAAAAAAAAAAATCTTCTAAATCCGGGAGGGAAAAAAAGGAAGTAAATCGATAAAAGTAGGACGAAGACGAAGACCTAAAAAGACATTTTCCCTACGTCTACTACGATTTGTACCTTCCCTCCAGTGTGCACGAAGAAAAACAACTTTCATTCTTCCCAGCCAAACTCTCTCTCCACTCACGCGCTTCATCTTCTTCCTCCACGCGCCTGATCCTTTCTCTCCCTCCGACTTCAATGGCGGCTATCGCCTCCTCTTCGAATAGCTGCTCGGAAGAAGCGCTTTCGGGGAAGCTTTGGATCAAGTGTAGGAGAGAGTGCCTCTTCTCTATGTACAGCCCCTTCGCCGTCTCTTTTGCGGCCGGAAATCTCAAGATCGACACATTCCGCCACTTTATTGCTCAAGATGTTCATTTCCTTAAGTCAATTGCTCAAGCGTGAGTTCTCTTTTACTTTCCTGCTCACTTTCTTTACAAAATTGGGCATGTTCTTGTCCGACGCTAGGTCGAGGAAGACTAATACAGTAGGATTCTCGATCGTAATTCGTTGGGTTCTATAATCCTCTGGGATGCGACTTTTTGTTTGCTTTTCAATCCAAACGGTTTAGTAAATTCTTCATTCCGACTTTCTTTTAGGGCTCTAATGTTGATGATGAGTTTTTGTTGGAAATAGAAGAGATCAATAGTTCTTTATTAAGGAAAGAAATGTTGTTGTGAGGCGATTTCATCTAACGAAAGGAAAGTAATTAAGTTTTCAATCTGGGCTTTCGCAGTTTTGTTGATTGTCTACAAGTTGTAAATTCTTTAGTAATTGCGAAATGTAAAATAGGAAATAAGTATCGTACGAGTAGCTTAAATTATATTGTCAAACTATGATCTCATTTTCAATGGAGTAATGGTGAAACCCAGTCTTGTCCCTATATTCGTTGGTGATTACTGATCTGGGATGGCGACAATCAATGTTCTAACTGTGATGGTCAAAGAAATTGGTTTACTCTGTATCTTTGGACTTGAATGCTAGATTGTTCTACGAAAGTTAGTCTAGTGATGTTTTAATGTTCTTGCTTGTGTTATCCATTTTTGTAAGTCTTAAGCTTCTAATTTCGTTAGGAAGTAGCTACAAGCATTTTATATAGACCATGAAGCACAAGTTATTTGATTATGCTGCTGGCTCACACATAGGACTTGAGTTTTGCTCGTCATGGGTTTCGATAAATGTTTTCACTTACTGTTCTTGTTCTGTAGCCATTAATAACCAAATCAACTTCTTAGGAACGCTGGTTTTGTTTCCTTCTAAAGTACATGATCTTCTGAACTAGGTATTTGTTTGCATTATATTACTGTTGATGTGAGCAACGTGTTCATATTTGGAGAAACTTTCTAATCTTAGCTCTGAGATGGGAAGAGAGTGCGTGGCTTGTATGGCAGTTAATAATATTATGCCTGCTGGGTATTTTTTGCATATAATTTTTTGTTTTTCTGCATTTTAGATATGAATTGGCCGAGGAGTGTGCTGATGATGATGACGACAAGTTGGCAATCTCTGAATTGAGGAAAAAAATGATAAAAGAACAGAAAATGCACACCTCATTTGCACAGGTAAGAAAAAAGTTATGGAAGTCATCTCACGTCCCTCCTAGTTTGCAAGAATCTTAAAACCAAAGCTTACATGAGTCTCTGAGATGGAAGTTAGCGTCATATGACTTCCTATATATATATATATATATTCCTTTCAGTGATCATATCAAAATTTCTAGTTGAATTTAAGTTAATGTCACTCCATTTATTCTGCAAATGGTTTGTTTCCTCGTATTGAAGTCTAGCTTAAAGGCTTCACTAATGCTTATCCATCAGCAGAATCTAAACAATCCATAACTTAAGCCTTTTGGGTCTAAATTTCAAGGGATTCTAGCGGAAACATGATGCCTATTACTTTATAACCTGGGAAAATCCATTTGGTGGTCCTTCTTGATTACAAAGGGTTTAATGTTCACCCAAAAGTGTTGCCAATAACTTCTGAACTTGGAAAGAAAAATGGTTCATGTTACTTTAGTATTTTTGTTTCATCATTTAATGGCTGCCGGAAGTGATAGTCACATATGCAGCTATGTAAAATTCTCAGTAGAATATTTCTGAGTCATGCAGGAATGGGGTTTGGACATGAACGACGAAGTGCCTGTTAACTCAGCAGCAACTTTGAGATACACCGAGTTTGTGTTAGCTACAGCATCTGGGAAAGTAGAAGGACTAAAAGCTCCTGGCATACTTGATACTCCATTTGAGAAGACCAAAGTTGCCGCGTATACGCTTGGTGCTGTGACACCTTACATGAGGTTGTTTGCTTTCCTTGGTCAGGAGTTTGGAGCATTTCTAGATCTAACTAAAGGAGATCACCCATACAAGAATTGGATCGACCACTATTCTAGTGAAGCTTTCCAGGTATGTGATTATAGGTTACTAGCTATATTGGTTGAATTTGAAAGGTTTATGGCATACTAAATAAAATGAAATGTCTATTTTTTCAATTTAGGCATTAGCTAAGCAAACTGAAGACTTACTCGAGAAGCTTAGTGTGTGTATGACTGGGGAAGAACTGGACATCATTGAAAATTTGTATCAACAGGCTATGAAACTTGTCGTAGAGTTCTTGCATGCCCAGCCCCTTGCACAGCCTACCATAATTCCTGTGATCAAGGAGCATAACCGTGATAGAGATCACCTCATGATCTTTTCCGATTTTGACCTGACTTGCACTGTTGTCGATTCTTCAGCCATTTTGGCAGAAATTGCCATCGTAACAGCTCCAAAATCTGAGCAGAGCCAATCTGAGCTACAAATTGATCGGATGTTATCAGCTGACCTCAAGAACGCATGGAATCTACTTTCTAAACAATATACAGAGTACTATGAAGAGTGCATAGAGAACATTCTGACTAAGGAAAAAGGTTAGGCTTTATTTACTTTTTGCTGAACGAACTTTGATGTCTATAAGGCCTCTAAAAGTTTTTCCTAAATAACGAATAATAGTTTGTTATGCAGTGGAGAAGTTAGACCATAAGGGTTTATGTGAAGCACTGGAGCAGCTTTTAGAGTTTGAGAAAAAGGCAAACCACCGGGTGATAGAGTCTGGTGTACTCAAGGGACTTAATTTGGAAGACATTCAGCGAGCTGGGGAAAGATTAATCCTTCAAGATGGCTGCATGAGTTTCTTCCAGAGAATTGCAAACGATGAAACCCTTAGTGCGAACATGCATGTGATTTCGTATTGTTGGTGTGGTGACCTCATCAGGGCAGCCTTTTCTGCAGGTATGTGATAATTCCCATCTCATTACAACCAGTGTTTTCTTCTTGTTGAATCTGTTCTGTTCTATATATAGTAATTAATGTCTCTAGTTTCACTAAATACGGCTTCTGTTATTCTTGCTAGGTTTGGATTTATTGATCATAAAAATGGTTTCATGCTTATGTTAACTTTCATCTAGTCAAATAGTAAATGAAAATATTTGATATGTGCATCTCTTTTTGGATTTGCTATTCTGGGAGTTTGAATATTTGTTTACTTGTGAAACAGGAGGGTTAGATTCCATGAAAGTTCACGCTAATGAGTTTGCATTTGTGGAATCGATATCAACTGGTGAGATAGAAAGAAATATGGAAGCTCCGTGTCATAAGGTTCGAGAATTCAAAAGAATCCTGGAAACAACAATGGAGGATGATAAGGAGAAAAAGGTGACAACAGTGTACATAGGGGATTCAGTAGGAGACTTGCTGTGTCTTGTGGAAGCAGACATAGGGATTGTGGTTGGGTCTAGCTCAAGCTTGAGGAGAGTAGGAAGCCATTTCGGTATCTCTTTTGTACCGTTGTTCACTGGCATTGTCGAGAAACAGAGACAAGAAGCTGAAGGTGAAAGTGAAGGAGATGAAGCATCGATCTGGAAAGGACTCTCTGGTACACTTTACACAGTAACAAGCTGGGCTGAAATTCATTCGTTCATTCTTGGGTGGCACTAAGTCACTAACCTCTTACCCCCAAAAAAAAAAAAAACACAGTTAGGAGCATTTTTGAGAACACAAAAAACTCTCAGAGTGGCCCATTTTATTAAGAGCCACACACACAGCCACAGAACTACGTTGCAACTTGCAATTTAGGCAGACATTTGATATGCTTTCACGGAACTACTTTCTCCTTTGTGTATGCAAATGGAACCTTTAATTGATGATATGATTTTTTTTACAATTCTTGGGCTTAATTATTTCTAGATTTTGGTAGGGATTTCTCAACTACTTTTTCTTACTCTTAACAGTCCAACTTTAGTCTCATATAATCTTCATCCCTCTCAAATGACTTTACACAAAAAGTTTTCCTTTTTATAAACACAACCAAAAATTCGTTTTTGTTTTTCAGGGAAAGTTTTTTTCCGTATAAGTTAGTCATCAAGAGCTATTGGAGTAGCACTTTGAAAATGATGGTATTTTGGAAAAGATATAAATTGCTTTTTGGACTTTATCTAAATATTAGCGAGGAATAGACTCCATAAAAATGGTCAAACAAAATATTTATGACAAAAATTTCTTTTCAAGAAAATAAAAATTAACTTACTATATATACTCCATGAATAAACTTTTGTCACATGGAATAGACTTTATTTTGTGTCGTCATCATACGAAATAGATAAGAAAGAAACGTTAAATTTTGAAATCAGATGTCGGTACAGTATGCCCCATGAATAAGTTTTGTTTATTAGCTAAAATGATTGATGACGAAGACTGAGCTAGCATTGGTGTGGGTTCCGCAACATGTTCCTCTAAAAGAGCCGTTATAAATCCACCCACAACGTCATTAATAAAAGAAAAACCCATTTTATTATTTCTTTATTATCTAACTCACCCAAAATATCTTCACCTTTTATCGCTCTTTTAGTTTCGAATACCCAAAAAAGTTTACCTTTTTAGGTTTCGTCTCTACACTCTCACGCGTTTCATCTCTGTCTCTCTCTTTCTCTGCGCGTTTCATCTCCCGCTCTGTAACGCGTTATCTCTCTGTTTCCATATCTAAGGTAAAAAAAATGATCCCTTTTTCCGAAATGTTGGAGAGATTTCAGTATACTTTCACGCGCTAATCTCCTTCGTAATCTCTCAGGTAATGACGAATCTATTGGGGCTCGTCTTGGGATTCGCAATCGCGATTTCTCATCTGGGTATTGAGGTAAATGGGCTGGGCGTGAACTGGGGAACAATGGCGACACATAAGCTTCCCCCAAAGACAGTGGTTCAGTTGCTTAAAGACAATAACATCAAAAAGGTTAAGCTTTTCGATGCAGACGAGACCACAATGAGTGCACTCGCTGGCTCGGGTCTCGAAGTAATGGTCGCTATTCCCAATGATCAGCTTAAGGTCATGGGCAGTTACGACCGAGCCAAAGATTGGGTTCGCAAAAACGTCACTCGTTATAACTTCGATGGCGGTGTCAATATCACGTCAGTTATTTTCTCCCCCTCTCACTCAATTTGATTCTTATTCTCTCACATTGGGTCTGATTCTTAAATTGAAACTGTAGAATCTCTTAAACCCTTTCATTGTTTAGTTTAAAAAACATTTAGAGATTGGTTGTTTAGGGATTCCAATGTTGTCTCATTGTGAAATCAAATCTCTGAAGATACAAAAATGTGTTTATATGTCTCTTTGTTGGATGTGTGTTTATTCAGGTTTGTGGCAGTTGGGAATGAGCCATTTCTCAAATCATACAACGGAACATTCATAAACCTCACATTTCCTGCACTTGCAAACATTCAAAACGCTTTAAACGAAGCAGGACTAGGAAACAATGTCAAAGCAACGGTTCCTTTAAACGCTGATGTCTACGATTCGCCAGCGACTAATCCCGTGCCATCTGCAGGAAGATTCCGTCCTGATATTCTTCCTCAGATGACTCAGATTGTTGATTTTCTTGGCAAGAACAATGCTCCCATCGCCATCAACATTTACCCTTTCTTATCTCTCTATGGGAATGATGACTTCCCGTTGAATTACGCCTTCTTCGATGGTGCTCAACCGATTAATGACAATGGTGTTGATTACACAAACGTTTTCGATGCAAATTTCGACACTTTGGTTTCTTCTTTGAAAGCTGTTGGTCATGGAGATATGCCAATCATCGTTGGAGAAGTCGGTTGGCCAACCGAAGGCGACAAACACGCTAATTCCGGTAACATTTTCAGTTCTTGATTAGAATGTAATTTCACGTTCTTGAAATGTTTTTTCAATTCTTGAATTTTGAGAAAATGGTGTTTTTTGCAGGCAATGCTTATAGATTCTACAACGGGTTATTACCTAGGCTTGGAACAAACAAAGGAACTCCATTGAGACCAACTTACATTGAAGTATACTTGTTCGGATTACTTGATGAAGATGCGAAAAGTATAGCACCAGGAGACTTTGAAAGGCATTGGGGATTATTCAAATTCGATGGACAACCGAAGTTTCCTATCGATTTAACCGGTGCAGGACAGAACAAGTTCTTGATCGGTGCCCAAAACGTGACGTATCAACCAAACAAATGGTGTGAGTTTAATCCACAAGCTAAAGATTTGACGAAGCTCGCAGATAACATAGATTTCGCCTGCACTTACGCTGATTGCACGGCGCTCGGTTACGGATCTTCTTGCAATAACCTCGATGCCAATGGGAACGCGTCTTATGCGTTTAACATGTACTTTCAAGTGAAGAATCAAGACGAGCTTGCTTGTAACTTCCAAGGTTTGGCTACCATTGTGACGACGAATATATCTCAGGGACAATGCAATTTCCCTATTCAGATTGTTGCTTCCTCAGCTTCTTCTTTGTCCTCTTCTTCTTTGGTTTTGTTTATCATTGGAGTTTTGTTTCTCTTATTATCAGGCAATATGTTTTGAGGTTAGAGTTCGTTGAACTTAGCGAGGTTTTTGGAAGCCTATTTTTTACTCATATATATATATCTAAATTTTTTTTTCCATGTATTTATGATTTCCAATTCTTTTTTAACTTGGAAGAGAGACTATCATTCACTATCCAAATATGAATATGTTATGCATCATTTTTTTAAGTACAAAAAAAAAGAGGTATAACTGAAGTTTTTGGTGTAGAATTATGCATATATAGGGTAGTCTCTCAGTGATCAGCTTTTATTTTTCGAATACACTATATCCCTAAGTAATATTGGTTAGTCATTTGAGTTTGGTATGAATTGAGTCACGCGTATAGGAGCTAAGGAGTGATAATGCGTTCATTGGAGGCTCGACCACACAATAAAGCGTTCTCGGGCAAAGGATCTTCCTCTTCATATCCATAAGGTTCATATGTATAGTAAACTCGGAGGTAGAATTGTTGACCTAAGTATTGCCTCGCCCAAAACTCGCTTCTTAGATTCCACATCCCCGGATTGTCCAGTGCCACAAATATTGCTGTCCAAGATTTAGGATAGACCTACAAAAGACCAAATACTTTTTTTTAGTTTGAGGTGAATACTATTTTCTCTAGAATTTCATTTTCATTATCCTAATTATAGTTTTATATAAACCGCCTCAAATATGATAAAAACTGAAATATAATAATCATAGTACCCAAGCGCATGCATCACTAGATGTCTTAAAAGTTTACGTACCTGAGTAGTGGAGCGAAAAATAGCATCTTTGAGGTTATATTTTCGTCTGCTCGCGGGTGACCATGTTCCTTTTTCGATCCTGTTCAAAACTCACAAAGGTCAGTCATATGATTCTTCATCAAAGTAATGATTTAGCTATTGTCTGATCTCACTTCTCACCCGACAACCCAGAAGTTGTATCCATCGAGGTGATAACTCTGAATGATCTTCTCGTGGTTCTGAAAGATAATCTCAAGAGTGTCCCCGGGGTGTGCTCCCATCACTGCCGTCTCCAGTCTCATCCCACCTCCTCTTGGTTTGTCAGGAATTCTTCCTTCTTTGTAAACGCCACTGATGTTAAAGTAATCTGCTAGTTTCAACGGAGTATCCGCAGGCACAAAAGACACGCCGTTTATAGCATATCGTTGCTTCCTCTTCACAAGTGCACCTGAATTTTCAAGTATTACCGTCCTAGCAATTTTATGTTTACCATATTGGTACGCGCCCTGAGGGTTAGTCCTAATGGACCGAGCTTGTTTGATAGAAAATTCAAGTTGATCGACAGGTTTTCTAGCAGGGGGGAGCTTATGGCGGTTGGAGTTGGCGTACTGCATAACGGTTGAGGTGATGTAATGTGTTTCGGTAAATCTTGTGGTGACAACAATGGAATAGTTTTGGGGAGGTTGGTCCATGGTGACCAGAACAGAGTAAGACTGACCAACATGAACGTCGAGTGAGGTCAACATGGACTGGACCGTGTAGGTTCCCTCGGCCTCGACAAGCTTCAACGTATGACCTAGTATTATGAAATTCAATGACCGTTGAAGCCCCACGTTCGATATTCTGAATCTGTAGGTTTTACCTATTAAATTAATATTATTTTAAAAATTAATACTCCTTAATCTTTGTAATAACGTATTGAAAGTTGAGATTTTTTAAGAAGAACCTTTGTGAACAGTGAGAGAAATAACATCGCTTACTCCTTGGCCATTGATTAAAACTGCATCAGGCAAAGGCAACATGTGTCCTCTATCCAAAGTTGCCTTCAAACTCTGGATTATGACAAATGACAAAGTAATGTTTTGTTAAACATGATTAGTTAGGAATTAAAGAAATGTACGTACCTTGTGATCCTGACACGAGTTATATTTGGTATAAATCCCATATACCAATCCCCTATAAGGAAAGTTAAATCTCCGGCGGGTTTAGGGAAAAGGGACGTGGAGGCCAGGGCGGCTGAGGATACGGATGGCACCAAAACCACCGGCGGCTTTGTGAAAGGCCAGAGAAGGGATGTAAAAGAAACTACCGATCTGGTCTTTGAGGTGGATGGCATAAGTGTAATTCTTACCCGGTGGGATTGGACAAGTCGTTCCATACACTCCATCTTAGTAAGAATTCTTCTTCAGTTGCACTCCGTTCCTTCATTTATCATTTTATTTTTTGCATTTGTTAATTAACTTCGTTGAGATCAATTATAATTAACATTGAAACTTGACGTGTTCACTAATAATGCGCTAAGTTGCTAACAAATTGACAAGTTTGAGAAGAAACGGCACATATGTGCATGCAAACTGCACTATTCTAATATAACATGCATTTTATATTTATTGATGTTACTGTAGCATTGCTTTTTCAATTCAATGGCGAACTATTTGATATGATAAGTGTGATAAATGGAAACTAAAGAAATAGATACCAAGATAAGAGAAAGGGCTCGTCGAGATGGTTATGAACATTGATGATCAAATTGTCATTGGTGACTGCATGAATCTCCGGTCCAGGAAATTTTCCGTTTATTAGAATTCCCTGCAATTTTTTTTAAATAGATAAATATACGCATGATCAAACAAAAGCAACAAGAAGCCATTTTGTTGATCTTGGAAGAATATGTATACCTTTTGAGGGCCAACGTTAACTGGTTTAATGGTACCGAAAGTGACCTTCCAGTCGAAAAAACGGTAGGAATCTTTAGATTGAACAAAAGAAATGATGGTCATTGTCGTCATCATCCAAACGCCACCGTTTAGCCACCACCCCATACTTGCTTTTGGAGTTGCCTTAGATCTTGATGAAACTTTGGTAATGAGAAGAACAAAAAGTTGAACGAGAGAAAGGTTGGTGTTTGTAACTGTATGACTCGGTCTCGGTGATGTATTTAAAGTCCAATGGGAAGCTTTCCGATAAGCTAGTAATTAATTAACAGTAAAAGTGAAGTAACAACAAAGAAATAAGAAGATGGATGGTAAAAATGTGACATAATAAATACCAAACACACTGTGCACATTGGATGTGGTTTCTTCGATTTTATCCTTAGTTTATTATATGTTCAATAAAACAAATTGGATATTATTTGTATCAGGTCATAATATTAGTTTTACCATATTAAATTAGCAATCCCAATGATGATAATTCATGGACATTACAAAGGAGTTCTTTACAAAGGGGACCAACCTGGCTGACTTCCCTGGGCTGGATGTTGGTTCAGCCTAATACGAGAATCCCTTACACTCTCAGATTATCGTTGTGATATTATTTTCGAGGCACGAGCATCTGTCTGATTCTAAATGGAGTCAATTGGCTTGCCGATGTGTCTAGCACCATTCTCCCCAACGCACAGAGACTGTAAATTTTTCGCCTTCTTCGTTGCCGTATTCACAGAGTCCGACTGCAATTACAATATCGACCTCCTGATTAATCTCTTATATTTGGTTGAAACTTGAAAGGATTGGAAAAGGAAGAGACGAGGGAAAGAGAGATGGAATTAGAGCCAGAGAGGTAATGTTTTATTTTATCTTATGGGGTTAAAATGGTATTTAAAATATTAATTAAACGAAAACAGTGTTAAACCTTTTACTTAATTTTGACTCATTCTTATGTCATCAAATGCAAAAATATTTCTTAAGAACTCAAAACTTTCTGTTACCAAAAATAAAATGTAAAATCATCTAATTTAACAAATTTAAATGAAAACATATTGTCTAATAATAAGAGAAACCAAAATCCAACGATAAACAAAACCAAAAAAGAGGCTGAAGAAGCAACAATCTGAATAGGGAAATTGCATTCTCCCTGAGATATATTTTGCGTTACAATGGTAGCCAAACCTTGGAAGTTACAAGCAAGCTCGTCCTGATTCAAGTAGCATGTTAAACACCTTATTGCAAGAAGATTCATAACCGAGAATTAAGAGCGTATAGGAACTAAGGAGTGATAAAGCGTTCATTGGAGGCTCGGCCACACAATAAAGCATTCTCGGGCAAAGGAAGTTCCTCTTCATATCCATAAGGCTCATACGGATAGTGGACTCGGAGGTAGAATTGTTGACCTAAGTATTGTCGCACTCGGAGGTAGAATTGTTGACCTAAGTATTGTCGCGCCCAAAACTCGCTTCTTAGATTCCACATCCCCGGATTGTCCATTGCCACATATATTGCTGTCCAGGATTTAGGATAGATCTACAACAGAACCAAATACATTTTTTTTGTAAAATCCGACGGAAAAAGAAGAGAGAAAGCAAATTGAAGTGAATACTATTTTGTCTAGAATTTCATTTTCATTATCATGTGAATAATGTTTACAAATCCTAAATATAGTTTTATACAAATTGAAATATAATAAACATAGTACCCAAGCGCATGCATTGTTTGATGTGTTAATTCGTCAGGCATGTTACTCGGTATAGAGAAAATTCATGTACCTGAGTAGTGGAGCGATAAATAGCATCCTTGAGGTTATATTTTCGTCTGCTTGCGGGTGACCATGTTCCTTGTTCAATCCTGTTCAAAACTCACAAAGGTCAGTCATATGATTCTCATCAAAGTAATGATTTGGCTATTGTTTGATCTCACTTCTCACCCGACAACCCAGAAGTTGTATCCATCGAGGTGATAACTCTGAAGGATCTTCTCGCGGCTCTGAAAGATAATCTCAAGAGTGTCCCCGTGGTGTGCTCCCATCACTGCCGTCTCCAGTCTCATCCCACCTCCTCTCGGTTTGTCAGGAATGCTTCCTTCTTTGTAAACGCCACTGATGTTAAAGTAATCTGCTAGTTTCAACGGAGTTTCCGCAGGCACAAAAGACACGCCGTTTATAGCATATCGTTGCTTCCTCTTCACAAGTGCACCTGAGTTTTCAAGTATTACTGTCCTAGCAATTTTATGTTTGCCATATTGGTACGCACCCTGATGGTTAGTCCTAATGGACAGAGCTTGTTTGATAGAAAAGTCTAGTTCATTGGTAGCTTTTCTAGCAGTGGGGGGCTTATAGCGGTTGGAGTTGGCGTACTGCAAAATGATTCCGGTTATGTGTTATGTTTCAGTAAATATTGCGGAGACGCTAATGGAATACTTTTGGGGAGGTTGGTCCATGGTGACCAGAACAGAGTAAGACTGACCAATGTGAACGTCGAGTGAGGTCAACATAGACTGGACCGTATAGGTTCCCTCGGCCTCGACAAGCTTCAACGTATGACCTACTATAAAGAAATTCAATGACTGTTGAAGCCCCACGTTCGATATTCTGAATCTGTATGTTTTACCTATTAAATTGATAATTGTTCAAGATTAATACTCTTTGATCTTTGTAATAACGTATTGAAAGTTGAGATTTTTTTAAGATGGACCTTGGTGAACAATGAGAGGAGTAACATTGCTTACTCCTTGGCCATTGATCAAAACTGCATCAGGCAAAGGCAACATGTGTCCTCTATCCAAAGTTGCCTTCAAACTCTGGATTATGACAAATGACAAAGAAATGTTTAGTTAAACATGATTAGTTAGGAATTAAAGAAATGTACGTACCTTGTGATCTTGACCACGTGTTCTATTTGGTATAAATCCCATATACCAATCGCCTATAAAGAAAGTTAAATCTCCGGTGGGTTTCGGGAAAGGGACGGGGAGGCCAGGTCGGCTGAGGATGCGGAGGGCACCAAAACCACCGGCGGCTTTGTGAAAGGCCAGAGAAGGGAAGTAAAAGAAAGTACCGATCTGGTCTTTGAGGTGGATGGCATAAGTGTAATTCTTACCCGGTGGGATTGGACAAGTCGTTCCACTCCATCTTGATAAGAATTCTTCTTCAGTTGCACTCCGTTCCTCCATTTATCATTTTTTTTTGTATTTGTTAATTAATTAACTTCGTTGAGATTAATAATAATTAACATGAAAACTTAACGTGTTCACTAATAATGCGCTAAGTTGCTAACAAATTAACAAGTTTGAGAAGAAACGGCACATATGTGCATGTAAATTGCATTCTTTTAATATAACATGCATTTTATATTAATTGATGTTACTGTAGCATTCCTTTTTCAATTGAATGGCGAAATATTTGATATGATAAGTGTGGTCAGTGGAAACTATGAAGAAAGAAATAGATACCAAGACAAGAGAAAGGGCTCGTCGAGATGGTTGTGAACATTGATGATCAAATTGTCATTGGTGACTGCATGAATCTCTGGTCCAGGAAATTTTCCGTTTATTAGGATTCCCTGCATTTAGAAAAAAAATATATAAATATAACATGATCAAACAAAAGCAACAAGAAGCTATTTTGTTGATCTTGGGAGAATATGTATACCTTTTGAGGGCCAACGTTAACTGGTTTAATGGTACCGAAAGTGACCTTCCAGTCGAAAAAACGGTAGGAATCTTTAGATTGAACAAAAGAAATGATGGTCATCATCGTCATCATCCAAACGCCACAGTTTAGCCACCACCCCATACCTGCTTTCGGAGTAGCCTTAGATCTTGATGAAACTTTGGTAATGAAGAGGAAGAAAAAGTTGAACGAGAGAAAGCTTGGAGTTTGTAACTATATGCTTCGGTGATGAATTTAAAGTCCCATGGGAAGCTTTCCAATAAGCTAGTAATTAATTAACAACAAAATTCAATTAATGACAAAGAAAGAAAAAGATGGATAGTAAAATGTACGTGGCATAATAAACACCAAAATCACTGTGTACATTGGACGGAGCCTGTAAATTTTTCGCCTTCTTCGTTGACGTCTATTGTCGTTGCCGTATTCAGAGAGACCGATTGCAATTACAATATCGACCTCCTGATTAATCTCTTATATTTGGTTGAATCTTTAAAGGGTTGGCAAAGAAAGAGACGAGGGAAAGAGAGATGGAGATAGAGCCAGAGAGGTAACGTTTTATCTTATGGGGTTAAAATGGTCAAAATGGTATTTAAAAATTAAAATCCCGTATACAGTGTTTTATCGTTTACTTTTTTTGACTCATTCTTATGTCATAAAATGCAAAAAAAAAATCTTAAGAAATCAAAACTTTCGTAAAAGCATCTAATTTTACAAATTTAGATGAACATATTTTCTGATAATAAGAGAAACCAAACTCCAACGATAAACAAAACCAAAGAAGAAGAAGCTGAGAAAGCAACAATCTTAATACGGAGATTCCATTGTATCTGAGATATATTCTGCGTCACAATGGTAGGCGAACCTTGGAAGTTACAAGCAAGCTCGTCCTGATTAAAGTAACATGTCAAACGCATTATTGCAAGAAGATCCATAATCGAGAATTGAGTCATGCGTATAGGAGCTAAGGAGTGATAAAGCGTTCGTTGGAGGCTCGACCACACAATAAAGCGTTTTCGGGCAAAGGATCTTCATATCTATAAGGGTCAAATGGAAAGTAAACTCGGATGTAGAATTGTTGACCTAAGTATTGCCTCGCCCAAAACTCGCTTCTTAGATTCCACATACCCACATTTTCCATTGCCACATATATTGCTGTCCAAGATTTAGGATAGACCTACAAAGAACCAAATACATTTTTGTTGCAACGAAAAAAAGAGAGAACGCGAATTAAGGTGAATACTATTTTCACTAGGATTTCATTTTCCTTATCGTGTGAATAATGATTACAAATCCTGAATATAGTTTTATATAAACTGCCTCAAAAGATGATACAAATTGAAATATTATAAACATAGTACCCAAGCGCATGCATTATGAGATGTGTTAATTCGTCGCCCGTGACTCGGTATAGAGAAAATTCATGTACCTGAGTAGTGGAGCGATAAATAGCATCCTTGAGGTTATATTTTCGTCTGCTTGCTGGTGACCATGTTCCTTCTTCGATCCTGTTCAAAACTCACAAAGGTCAGTCATATGATTCTCATCAAGCTAATGATTTAGCTATTGTTTGATGTCACTTCTCACCCAACAACCCAGAAGTTGTATCCATCAAGGTGGTAACTCTGAACGATCTTCTCGCGGTTCTGAAAGACAATCTCAAGAATTTCCCCGTGGTGTGCTCCCATCACTGCCGTCTCCAGCCTCATCCCGCCTCCTCTCGGTTTGTCAGGAACGCTTCCTTCTTTGTAAACGCCACTAATGTTAAAGTAATCCGCTAGTTTCAACGGAGTATCCGCAGGCACAAAAGACACGCCGTTATAGCATACCGTTGCTTCTTCTTCACAAGTGCAGCTGAGCCTTCAAGTATTACCGTCCTAGCAATTTTATGTTTACCATATTGGTACGCGCCCTGAGGGTTAGTCCTAATGGACCGGGCTTGTTTTGATAGAAAATTCTAGTTCGTTGGCAGGACGTCTAGAAGGGATAAACTTAAAGCGGTTGGAGTTGGCGTACTGCATAATGATTCCGGTTGAGCGTTCTGGTTGGGTAAATATCGTGGAGACGACAATGGAATAGTTTTGAGGAAGTTGGTCCATGGTGACCAGAACAGAGTAAGACTGACCAACGTGAACGTCCAGTGAGTTATACATGGACTGGACCGTGTAGGTTCCCTCGGCCTCGACAAGCTTCAACATATGACCTACTATTCGAAAATTCAATGATTGTTGAAGCCCCACGTTCGATACTCTGAATCTGTACCTTTTATCTATTAAATTAATAATTGTTCAAGATTAATACTCATTGATTTTGAAATAACTTACTGAAAGTTGAGAGTTTTCAAGATGAACCTTTGTGAACGATGAGAGGAGTAACAAAGCTGACTCCTAGGCCATTGATCAGAACCGCATCAGGCAAAGGCAACATGTGTCCTCTATCCAAAGTTGCCTTCAAAGTCTGGTTTAGGACAAATGGCAAAGTAATGTTTGGTTAAATATGATTATGTAGGAATTAAAGAAATGTACGTACCTTGTGGTCTTTAGTACTATACCAATCGCCTATAAGGAAGGTTAAATCTTCGACGGGTTTAGGGAAAGGGACAGGGAGGCCACTTCGGCTGTGAATACGGAGGGCACCATAACCACCGGCGGCTTTGTGAAAGGCGAGAGAAGGGAAGTAGAAGAAACTACCGATCTGGTCTTTGACTTGGATGGAATAAGTGTAATTCTTGCCTGGTGGGATTGGACAAGTCGTTCCATACACTCCATCTTGGTAAGAATTCATCTTCAGTTGCACTCCGTTCCTCCATATATCAATTTTTGTTGTATTTATTAAATAATAAAATCTTTTGAAGTTATAATTAAACATGAAAAGAACTTGACGTGTTTATCAATAATCCCCAACAAATTAACAAGATTGAGATGAAACGGCAAATATGTGCATGCAAATTGCATTTTTCTAATATAACATGCATCTATATTTATCTATGTTACTCTTGCATTACCTTTTCAGTTGAAAATTGTTTTTAAAAAGTGGTAAAGAAATAGATACCAAGATAAGAGAAAGAGCTCGTCGAGATGGTTGTGAACATTGATGATCAAATTGTCATTGGTGACTGCATGAATCTCCGGTCCAGGAAATTTTCCGTTTACTAGGATTCCCTGCATTTTTTTTATATAAATATAAGCATGATCGACCAAAATCACAGGACCATTTTGTTGATCTTGGAAGAATATGTATACCTTTTGAGGGCCAAGTGGTTTAATGGTACCGTAAGTGACCTTCCAGTCGAAAAAACGGTAGGGATCTTTAGATTGAACAAAAGAAATGATGGTCATCGTCGTTATCATCCAGACGCCACCGTTTAGCCACCACCCCATACTTGCTTTCGGAGTTGCCTTAGATCTTGATGAAACTTTGGTAATGAAGAGGAGAGAATAAAAAGTTGGAAAAAGAGAAAGCTTGGAGTTTGTAACTATGACTTGGTGACATATTTATAGTTCAACTGGAAGCTTTCTAAATTCTAATATGCCAGTAATTAATTATAAAAAAAAAAGAGAGTCAATTAATCATAGGACAAGGTGAAATTAGGTGAATGGTAAAGATGTAACATAATACCAAAACCACTCTTTTATTCTTTTTTTGAAAATTTTCATGTAAAATTAATAAAAAAAACTTTTTACAATAGATGCAACTTTTCTTTGGCTTTATATTACAGCCAGACTTTTAACGTTGTCTTCCTATACACAATTCTATATGGTTGCAAACCATTGCTCCATGTATTTGTTGTACCGTCGATGTCCCCCTTCCTTCCAAATTGAACCACTCTTTTATTCTTAACTGAAAGTCTAATGAAAGTCCTAAAAATAATGATAGAAAAATTAGATTGACTTGATAAAAATAATAATGTCGATGATGCCAATACTAGAGAATGTGATAAGCCAATTCCATTATAGAAAAATGCGATATTGGCTGCACACACTCAACACACATCTACATTAAAAATGAACACGAAAACACCAAAATCACTATATAAAAAACTTTGGTGTTGTGTTACTTTCTGGATTTTCTAATGCTTCGTCTTTAGACAACTCTTTTGATGTCAACAAACAAGTAAAAAAATTCAAACTAACCCTGTAGTATTCACAAAAAAATGTTTGCAAATTAATAGAAAATGTTTGAATTAAAAATAGAGAATACAGGAAAAAAAATCATGTGATATACACTAAACAATAAACAATGTCTATAGAATGTCATCACATATTTAGACCCAAATTTTACTAGATTAGGGCCAATTAATAGTAAAAAATGAGTAAACTCTAATCAACTATTATTCTACAATGTGAATCGTTTATTCCACACGCAAAATCATGATGGAGACATGAATTTGAAGAACTAATTTACAATTGAGAATAAAATCTAAATCCATATATAGTTTCAAGATAATTTAATTCTCGAATTCTTCGTAATCGAAACAGGAAACCAAAACTACCCACCCATGACAACGTTTTTATCGTACCGAATATTCTTTTTGCATAAATGACATACTTAGAGAAAATTGTTGATCTGAACCTCAATAATCTCTTGCTCCGACAACCAATAAAAAATTGTGACGGTGATAACGTCACTCTCCAAATGATACTCTTGAGAATTATCGCCAAAACTTGGAGTTTGGGGTCGCTTTCCCAAGAATATTAAATTGTTCATAACTTATGCTTCGAAGATTTGGGAGAGAATTTGAATTATGTGAGTGAAATTAAGGAAATAAGTGTAAAACCATCTAATTTTACAATTTCCAAAAAATGGTATAACCGGGTCGGTACAAGATAGACGGAAGTTTATATACACACGGTTCATTAGTCAGACCATAAAAGTTGAATTGCTAGCGGAAGCTCTCTGCTCTCACCGAGGTAGGGTTTCGTGGTTAACAATTGATCCTCAATTCCATATTTTTTCAATCCCTAACGCTAGGATTTTCTCGGAAAACTTATCGAGCTTTGTGAATCCTGATTCGTCCTCTTAGGTTTCCGGATCTGGTTGTTTGCTTAAACATCTGTAACTATGGCGGCAGAGCCCAAGGCAGCGACTGAAGACGTAAAGGTGGATCTGTTCGAGGACGACGATGAGTTCGAGGAATTCGAAATCAACGAAGGTGAAGTACTTATTGGTTCTTTGATTTTATTGATCCATCATCGGTTATATAGTTTAAACGGCGGTCATGAATTTCATTATAAAAGAGAAATTTTCAGGTAGAAATCTGGAAATTTCTTTATGCAAACTTAGATTCTAAGCTGGTTGATATGGTAATGGTGATTCTGTATTGATGCAAGCTCATCAATAACTAGTTTGTGGGTAGGTTTGGTAGAAATAAGTTATCTTGGATTTGAGAATTACAGAATTCATTCTAGGCTAAGATTTGTTTGATATTGGTTTCTGGTTTTCTTTTGATTCTGCACTGTATCTCGTTTGAGAGAATCGATAAAGATAGTTTCTCCTTTGTATTCTATTTGAACTTCAAATGTTGACATATGAAAATTTGCATTATTGGGCACAGATTGGGTGGAGAAAGAGGAAGTGAAGGAAGTTAGTCAACAATGGGAAGATGATTGGGATGATGATGATGTCAATGACGACTTCTCTCAGCAGCTAAAGAAGGAACTTGAGAGTAGTTCTGATAAGAAGTGAGGCCACATGAATTTGGTCTGGAACTTTGTTTGAATTGCATACGTTTGGTTTATGATCGTTTCTCCTTTGCACAATTTACTCTTCCTTGATGCAAATTCCATGTCTTTGAATTTTATCAACTTTTTCTGTCTTTCAACTATGGAGTGTCCCTTAACAATAGATAGATCAATTGAAATGCCAAAAATAAACCTCGAAAGAATCCTTCAAACTTTTGTATTGAGAAGCACTCTATAATTGCAATCCATTAGCAGCACACAATTGAGAGATATAAAGAGAAGAGAGAGCCATAAAAAACCACAAAATAAAATGCAAAGACATCGTTTGTATATGTACCTCTCAAAGAAAGAAGAAAAACAAATTGAAAAACCGTATCTTTTGTGTTTTTTTCCTTAATACTCATCACCTTCTTCATCATCATCTTCAGCTCCTTCTGCACCAACTTCCTCATAATCTTTTTCCAGAGCAGCAAGATCCTCACGAGCCTCAGAGAACTCTCCTTCTTCCATACCTTCACCGACATACCAATGCACAAAGGCTCTTTTTGAGTACATGAGATCAAACTTGTGGTCTATACGTGAGAACACTTCCGCTACTGCGGTGTTGTTGCTGATCATACAAACTGCTCTTTGAACCTTTGCTAAGTCACCACCGGGCACAACTGAAGGTGGCTGGTAGTTTATTCCGCACTTGAATCCAGTTGGGCACCTAATCATAACACGGACCAAAGATTTTCAGTTAGTAGAAGAAAGAGTTAAAGAGAGGAGGAAAGACCATTGTCTACGCTCTTTCTTACCAATCAACAAACTGAATTGTGCGTTTGGTTTTAATGGCAGCAACAGCTGTGTTTACATCCTTCGGCACAACGTCACCACGATACATCAAACAGCAAGCCATGTATTTCCCGTGCCTTGGGTCACATTTAGCCATCATATTGGAAGGTTCAAAGACGGATGTGGTGATCTCAGGGACAGAGAACTGCTCATGGTAAGCCTTTGCCGATGAGATGACAGGTGCGTAAGAGGAGAGCATGAAATGGATCCTAGGGTAAGGCACAAGGTTGGTCTGGAACTCTGTGATGTCCACGTTGATGGCACCGTCAAATCTCAGAGAAGTTGTAAGCGAAGAGATGGTTTGGGAGATCAAACGGTTCAGATTGGTGTATGTAGGTCTCTCAATGTCCAAAGATCTCCTGCAGATATCGTATATAGCTTCGTTGTCCAGCAGGACAACAACATCCGTGTGTTCGAGAAGAGAATGAGTCGAGAGAACACTGTTGTATGGTTCCACAACTGCTGTAGAAACCTGAGAACCAAGAAAAGGGTTTATATTTCTGCAGTGAACCAAACATTTCAGTCAAATACAAGAAGTATAGTACCTGAGGAGAAGGGTAGATGGTGAAACCGAGTTTAGACTTCTTTCCAAAATCAACGGACAAGCGCTCCAACAGTAAAGAACCCAAACCAGAACCTGTTCCACCTCCAACAGCATTGAAGACTAGAAACCCTTGTAACCCTGTGCAATTGTCTGCCAATTTCCTCAGCCTCTCTAGGCAGACGTCAACAATTTCCCTTCCAACTGCACCGACAGAACAAAAGAGCTATTTTAAGCAAAGCAAGTAAACAAGACAGAGTACATAGTTACTATGGAAAGCAGTTAGGTATACATTTATACACCCCTACTTGTTAGCTTATACATAAGTTGGTATATCTTGATATCTTTACCTAACTCCCTAGAGCTACTACTACTAAGAAAAGCATAACTACTTGTCGTCTAGTTAAAGGTTGTTCCACAAAAAGAAATAACACCATTTTACTTGATTAAAAAATTTCTTAGCTTTGGTCCACTCTAATATCCTATCAAAACTCAAAACTGAAAGAGGTATATGATTAAAAAGTGCTGTTTATTTTTTTGCTAACCAGTGTAATGGCCTCTAGCGAAGTTATTGGCGGCATCTTCTTTGCCGGAGATAAGCTGCTCAGGGTGGAAAAGCTGTCTGTAAGTGCCGGTTCTGACTTCATCAATGACGGTTGGTTCAAGATCAAGAAACACAGCACGAGGCACATGTTGCCCTGAGCTTGTCTCGCTGAAGAATGTGTTGAAAGCATCATGACCTGCACCAATAGTGCTGTCACTGCAAAAACAAAAAACAAAATCAAACCCACCATCTTAAAAGCAACCCTATGAAATGATGACATCCCCATTATTAAACACCAACTTGTCAAGTTCTATTGTTTAATAATCCCTGCATTATATGCAGCAACGTGCCTCCAAATCAGAGAAATATCGACTTTACAGGAAAAAATCTCAATTAATTGAAACTAGGTCTAAATCAAACAGAGACTTTTCAAAGGTGGCTTCGCGAGGGAACGTTCCAGGCTTAAAACTAAAAACAGTCAATCAGGATGAGATTCATAAGCGTATGCTGGAAAATTCGAGAACGGTGGAGCAAATGTTCAAATTGAGAAAGAGGGAAAGAGAGTTTGGGTACCTGGGCATGGTGCCATCGGGCTGGATGCCATGTTCGAGGCAATAAAGCTCCCAACAAGAGTTTCCGACCTGAATCCCAGCTTGACCGATGTGAATGCTGATGATCTCCCTCATATCTTCCTCTGTTTCTTCTTCGTCTGCCTCTTTCTCTGTCTCGGGAGGAAGATGGCTCTCTCTTTATTTCTTTTTATTTTTCTCTCCCGCTTTTAGATTGTGGGAAAAGCTGGAATGGACTGGAGGAAGTTAAAAGGGGCCGGCCCCGGAAATGTCTCTTCCGCTGGAATTTCTCTAATTAAAGAAATCACCAAATGGTAGGTGGATTTTGGATTTTTATTTTCTTTGTTTTTCTCTCTCTTCCTTTACGAATATCAATCCACGTATTTTTATTAACTTTAGAAAACTATTTCCTCAATAGCGTTAAAGTCACGGGAAATATTAATTTTAGTTTAGTTTAATTATTTAATAAAATCCAAAATCTTGTAAATATCTTATCTAATAAAAACTCCAACGATAAACTTTGTAATTAATACGATAGTAAAATATCTCAGTCACTCGATTTATGATTGAAAAAGTATGATTGTCTTTATTGAGTAATTCATTACTGTTTCCATGGTTGTAAGTGATGAGTTATTTTGTGATTTATGACTAGTTGAGACCACCATCTGAGTTGTTAGTTTGAATTTGGAACCGAAATTGATAAAACAATGTTGTATTCCTTAGTATTTTCAAATGATTGGTTCAAGATTTGATAATTTATATTTTAGTTGTCGTATTATATTCGATGAAAAATTTAAATCTAAATGATTATGTCGTTTTAAACCGACATGGTTTTAGTTTCGGATTAGGATGTGTTAAGTGGTAATGAGTGTGAAATTTATTTTTCACTATATGAGTTTACGAAAAATGTTCAGAATATTGTTTTCGGGATAAAATTCATTCTCTAAGTCTAGTGACATGTTAAACTTAATTTACACAAACTAAGTTTCTGTAAAACAATTATAAAACGATAGAAATATAGTTTTAGTAGTGTAATCATGTTATGTTTTGTTTTTGTCTAGTTATTATATTTTTAATATGGTAGTTGTATATAGTGAATCATTTTCTATAAACGTGAAAATGTAAGTTTAATAAATCTCGTTAATGGACAAAAATAACAGAATCACCTTTGTAAAAAAAAATGAATAAGTATCATTCATCACATAAAAATATTAGTGTCTCAAAAGGCTAATGTCATGAAACCATTGGTGCATACTAAATTATCAGTTTGAGTAAATCTTGCCGACGCCCATTTATTTTAATTTTCAATTATTTCTTCAAGCTTAACCCAAATATATATATGCTTCACCGCTAAAGGTGCGATTATCCAGATATTTTGTATCCTCAAATTATCTGAATTTAGTTACTTTCAGGGTTTGGTGTGCGTGTGACGGCGAAATCTTCCCGGACAACAAAGAGAAGAATCTCCATAATACTTATTCCGCCAACTCCACGATGCTACCAGAGAGCTCAGTGTTGAAAAGTAACACGGGAATCGCCATGGTATGGACCGTTGAAGAACTATCAATTCTCGATGATGGCCTTGTTAGGTTAGTGAAGTTTGTTGGTCTCATCAATCTTATTTGTCATCTCAGTCTTGGATCTGTTTTCGGGCTGTAAGGGCTCGCAATGATATCCCTGAGCACGTTTTTGTAGTATCTCTACCAAACCAATAAATGTTTCCTTTCAAAGACACCTTTTGATCGCAGTATCCAATGCTCCAGCCTGAAGCGATATCATGATCAACAATCCTCCATGAATCAGAGTTAAACTCGTAGATTTCCGCTATTTTGATACTCAGACGATAGCAGGATTTCTTGTCTTGGGAGTATCCGAAAGCAATGGAGGCGCATCCTTTGGTGATATGTCTGTCTCCTACGCTCCAGTCTATCACTATAAGCACCCTGTGGACAATGAAGGCCTGAGCCTTAGGAATCTTCTGATTAAGAACATCTTGTACTTCCTTAACTTGAGTGAACTAGAAGAAGGCAATATAAGTTTCAAGAATATATTGATTGAGTTCACAAAGTTATGTTTGATGGAACTAAAGAAAGGCAATATAAATCTCAATGATCTATTGATTGAGGTCACAAAGTTGAGCAGAACGGTACCGAAGAATTTGATTTTCAACTTTCGTTCCTATATATTTAAGGAGGATCTTATATACGCTGCTGAGAGGTAAATCTCGTCTTTACTTGCATAGGAGGACCAATCCATTTATTGTTGGTTTTGAGTTGAAATTCATGGAACTTAACATTGTGTCTCATAATTTTATTTATATTTTTCAGGATGCCAAACATAGAGAAACTTGTTTTGTGGCGGAGGGTCCCTCTGTCACTGGGGAATTCGACTTTTATACTGTGGGAGAGAACTGCAGTAACCTCACAAACTTGAAATATTTAGGTCTCTTGTGAGCCCTACAGGAGTTTTATCGCTAATCACAGGTCTCCCAAACCCTTGCGATCCTAAATTTATCGCATTGTCAAGACTTGGATGAGCCTGGTGGTGGCCCAGTGCCTATTGACAATCTTGTACAAGCCGCCACTCAGAAGCTAGACAAGTTTATCATATGTTCACAGAACAATTGCATGATTTGCAAAGATCAACATCTACGTGGCTTTTCCTTCACGGATTGCTCTAAGGATTGGCAGAATGATGAGATAAATGAATTTGAATTCTGAAAAGCTTTTGTTGATGTTTTTTAACAAATTATTGCATTTCATTCCACATCCTACATTATTCTTACCTTTATTACTACTACCATATACATATAAAAGACATGTTCGTTTTTTTCGTTTGTTCATACAATACAAGATATGGATGTTTCATTTAATAATATTATTTGGCATATATATTGATATGATTTGGTATAACACCACCTTGTTGGTTGCGGAGCGGATATTTATAAAAAAAAAAAATCATGATGAAAAAAGGAAACGAAAAATAAAGAAGAGAGAAATTTGGGAAATTTACAAATTATCATGCTCGATTACCATTGCCCCTCTCCAGGTCTCGCCGGCGGCGACATCGACGGGAACAAGCATGGCTGCGGGACCGGTGCAGATGAAATAGTGTTGCTTACCATACTTGTTCCACATCGATCCTGGGCTTCCCACATACATATCCTCAAAGCCTATCCTTATCATCCTGAAGAACAATCCTTTTCCCTACAATATTCAGATTCCAAACTCATAAGATTCTAATGAATCCAAAGTTGCTGTTAGAAAATAGAAATGTCACCTTATCAATATGTAAAATTGCCGTTAATTTACCTGATCGATGGTTTCATATTTAGAAGGTGGGGTGTTATAAACGGCCTTTAATCTTTCAGCCGGAGGAGCACCATAGACTCTACTCATCTTCTTCTCAAGAACTGTAATCACAGAGTCTTCTACAGACCAAACACCCGGCTTTTCAGCTTCTTCCGACCCAAACCAGCCGGAGTCATCGGCCTTCATTGCCTCAGAAGGAGAAAATACCTCAAAAGGTGATGATAAAGGAGGGTTGGGGCAATAGGAGCATCCTTTTAGTCCTTGAATTCCAGCCCTGTTACGTTTCTTGAAGCTCAAGTAACTCATAATCCCCGGTTTAAGGGTAACCGGTTTGCGTCCATTGTTCTTTACAACCACAGCTGCAGCCATGCTTACCGGGTAGAGAGAGACGATATAGGTTATGTCGAGAAAACCAGCCGTACAGCTCAATTCGATCTGAGAACGTTAAACAGAGATTTCATCATTATCTAGGTAAAATTTTCCAAACCGAAATTCATTCCTACCCGAACCGATTAACCCAATTGCCTACTCCTATTGGGGGTATAGAATCAATCACCTGAAGAGCATCAATGGTGTCTGAATCAGTGTCCTTAACACTCCAATTACAACCTGAGATTACTGAAGAAGACCCTCCTTTTGCTCCAGAAGCTTCTTCTCCGTTAATTATAAGACCAACCCCACCTCTTGTCTTCTCATTATCCTGATCAACTGTGTAAAGCACTTCCTCGAATCCATCGTCTTTCCAATACACCTTTGGCTTATACGAAACCACATGAGCATCTGATAAACTCAGCTTTAGCGAACTTCCATTTCTGACCTTTAGCTCCACCATGGGAACATTGTTTGATTCCGAGAATTTTATCCCCTTTCGTCCGAATTTCTCTTCAAGCCCCTCGATTAGTGTCTGTGTCGGTGGAGCTGAAATTGAACATCTTACTGCTTTTGGTTTAGGGAGAGAAGAAAAAGAGATAAGAGAAGCCATTGATAGTGTGTAAGGAGAGGAAAAGATAACACAAGTTGTTGTTGTAGCGCTAAAGCCTAATCCTTTTTTGTCGTTTACTAACAATCTTTTCTTTCATCTTGTGGCTGTGCTTCTACTTAAACCCAACCCAATTCACACACAAAATGATTTTAGCATACAATTCCTCTGTTGTTTTCTCATAATTAGATATTATCATTTGTTGAGTAAGAACTAAAAAGCAATTGATATCTGATAGGATAAAGGAAATATTCAGATAAGCAAAGAAAAAGCAGAGAACTAAAGGAAAGGGCTGATGAGAAAATAGCCACAACTTAGGAACGCATTTCTTCTCTACTTTCTAGAGGGCGGCCAAGTAAAGGTGCCCTTAGACTTTGGTAAACGACTGACAACAGCAAAAAAAAAAAAAAAAAAACAACAACAACGGACCTCGACTTAAAGTTTTTCACTCGCATCCTCTTGCTTACTCTACTCTTCAAATCCAAACCAAAAAGAAAAGAAAAAAGACAAACGGGCCAAAACTCCTATACTAAGATAGACTCAAGAAAATTTGGTGGCTAAAAAGGATCTAATCCCCCTAAAACCCAGTGAAGGTGACTTCGTTTAACAAGCACTAGCTACTTCACCCACACCGTTTTGGGAAACAGCTGATTTCTCCTCGATCACTTCGCTAACAACTTCTGGTGATGCAGTAGTTGTAGTAGTCTCTTTAGTTTCCTCAAGTCCGGATTTTGGTGTTGGCTTCTTGTCACTGGCAGCCAAAGCTTGCTGAAGACAACAATCACCATGTGTTAGAATTCAGATATTAATCACTATATGCAGAGAGATTCACAGAGGGTAAGGGTAATGCTTTACCTGTTTTTTGAACTGCTGGTGCTTCTTTTTCCTCTCTTTGATGATCGTTTCGCGACTCTCATAGAATGCAAAGTCATCGAGTATGCATGTCTTGCTCACATGTTCTTTGAACACCTTGACGACTTTGTTTCCTTGCTTCAGGTTAACCTGCACAGATTCATTCCAACCAATTCAGATTTTCTAATGTTCATATAACAAAATCAAAAGGAAATACAAAGAACCACGACTAACCTCCTGAGTGTCTCGACTGTTAGTTACTGGCTTGTTCTCATTGTTTTCCAGTGTGATATGCCTCAAGGAACCATTTGGGATATCTTTCACAATGTGCCACTTAACAGGGAAGCATCCAATCCACTTGTCTTGCTGCCAATATTCCACAGTCTTGTTAAAATCGACTGGTCCTACCATCTCAGCCAAACCAACAAATTGTCCACTAGTGTTGACCTGTAAATATTTAAACCAAATAAGAATTCTATTCTAAGATTGAAATATAGCAATCAAATATCGAATCAGAGTTGTTATACACTTACAGAGAAGAGAAGGAAAACAGGGCAGCCAGCATCTGACTTCTCTTTAGCCTCACTATAAGCACCATCAAGCTTCTTATTGCCATTGGGGGTGCTAGACCACACGTTGTATTTGATGCTTTTGTGAATATCATCTTCACTGTAAGACTTTATTACAAAGAATTTCGCATGTGAGTAGGTTTCGGAAAAATCTTCCTTATTGTAGTCTTCTGAATCTGGAAGAGACACATCTTCTTTAATCTTCTCGGTTTCCACTGCATTCTGCGCTTTAAGAGTTTCTGGCTGCAAACCTTCTAGGTTAGTCTTGAAACTCTTGGCTCTTGGCCCTCTGTTCAACTCGTTTAACCCCTCAACGTTCTCTTTCCCGTATCCATGATAACCATAGTTTCTCGTCTTGTACCCATTGTTAAATGCGTACCAATTTGGAGTTTGCTTGTATGAGTCATAGCCATAAGAACCATATCCATAGCCTCCTCCTCCTAAGCTGTTCACGTAAGGCCCATACATTGAGTACATGTTGTCCATGTATCCATAGGACTGACCCATACCAGTTGATCGTCCCTGATAGATATAGATGAAATCCCAAAATCATGAACCAACAAAACTCAAGACAGAGTTATGAACCCAGCTGAGTATTGAAAAAGAGAACATACCAGGTAGGGATACTGAAGATTGCTGGTTTTGCCGGAAGTGTAGTCATAACCATACCTCGGGTACTGATATGCTGGAGAATAAAACCCAGCAGGGTAGGCACCTCTTCCATATGAACCCTTTTGATTATAAGAAGAGTTCTGGTAACCAAGTTTCTTCTGGTTCAATCCTTTATTTACAGTTATTCCTCCACCATTACCCAGAAGATTAGGTTTGCCACTCTTGTTGGCTTGATCAGAGGAATGTAAGAACCCATTGGTAGTTACGCCATACACATCCTGCAAAAAAAATGGACACAAGGCATTATTAGTTCACTCTAAAACATTCTCAACTCAAACCACATAAATAATATGGAATAATCTTTTCCAGTTGCAAAAGCCAAGGACATAAATTAACTCCAAAATACAAAGAGAAGAGGTAAAGATCATAACAGGTTGGGTTATATATGCTAATACCTTGTTCCCAGTAACAGGGACTTCAGCCTTGGCTTGTGGATCGAGCGTTAAATTGTGCAGCAAATCTGAAGCATCTATAATACAAACAGTGAAGGAATAACAAATCTTCGATTTTTCATACGTGAGCTCAACATCAGAGGTTTCAACATTAAGCGCATCAGATCTACATAAAGCTCAACGAGAGATTTTCGATAAACAACCAACAAAAGTTATTATCTTTGAGAGAGCGAACAGATAATGAAAAGCTTGTAAACCCCAGCCGCACACACCCGCAAACTTGTATCCACAGATCGTAAAATAACTAGACGAACGAAGGCGTAAACTGAGCAAGAGTCAAAGAAACGCAAGATCTACCTAGAATCAACATTATCAACAAGAAAGCGACTATCTTGCGGGAAAACCCTAGCTAGCAAAACCCTACTGCTCAGCCGCAAAAAATAATCTTTCAAGAAATCCGAACAACAAAATTACGAGACCTAAGTCCAAAGAATGAAAAGAAGAACAACAGAAATCGCCATAGAAATCGAGAAGCTATTTAAACAAAACAAAAAATCGAGAAATTGCAGAGATTACAACAGAGAAAACACAGTAGCTACGGAATCAGCATAAAGTATTACGAGAGGCGTGTGAAGAAGCAAAAAGGATACGATCCGAAGGAGAAATGGTAGCCATGGCTGTCTCTACAATATCAGCGGCGGAAACTTGTAAGAGAGAGAAATAAAGAAGTGTAAGAAGAAGAAACCACAAAACCCTAGCAAATTTGCGAGTAAATGAGTATTTATGTTTTTTTTCCGCTTTTTTTAGTAGGAGCTTCGTTTCCCAAACCTTCACGCCAAAAATAAAACGAAACCGATTACAAAAAAAAAAAAGGGACAAAGGCAGCCTCCTAATATAACGCAATGTGTGCGGATTAATGATAATTTAAAATCGGATTCAATAGTGAGACAAAAATGTTTCCTTTTTAATCGGATTGCAAAGTCGATCCGGTTTCATCATGGATCAATTGGCTTTCATTTTCCCAATCAGACCAACTTCATTTTAAAATATTAAGAGCTATTGAAGCTTTTCAAGTTTAACCCTTGATCCAAGTTAAGTTAGAATACTACAATCAATAATAATTACAGTATGCCTAGCTTTCCGATATACACATACAATATCTTCACGACCCATATTGAGAGGGTATCATCCATAGAAGTTTTCAATCTTGGCCACATTGAAGGGTCATTTCACGAGGAAGCAATGAAATTGTGACTGGAACGTGTTTGTTATCATGTTTCTCACATAGTGTTATCGGAACGACATTACTTATTTACCTCATATCAAATAGGTTTTGGTTTGTTCCTAAATTTGATATATGATTGTAACCTGAATCGCATAAATTATAATCATTGATGGGGATCTTATTGCGGGAATCACCCCAAAAGGAACTAAACCTTCTAAGATGATTCCCATAGGTAGAATTACTCATGGCTGTAAATACATATTTGAGTAACGCATTAACACTTGAATTTTATGGATTATGTGATGTGATAAAGAAATGTTTAAATAACCATTGATTAATACTAACCCAAGAGCATATTTGACAAATGAAACATCTTTCTCTATCATTTTTTCTTGTGTATTGAAGTGCTATTTGCAAATTTTTAGTTTCAAAGATATATTCAAATGTTAATTTTGAATTTTGTTTTGCAAAACGGCTGAGGTATAGTGTCGCGCTTATGAATATATTAAAAAAGTATGTGAGAGATTTAGGAAAGAGATCAATATTTTAAAAAAATTCGATGATTTTTGGTAGATATGTTCCAAACACAAAAAAAAAAAAGCTCAGTTGAAAGGTATCTTTGGGATTAATAAAATAAAAAAAAAACATGGAATCCTCTTTAATAGGTGTCTAAGAAATATATTAAACTATATAAAAGATGAAAAATGGTTAGGTTAAGTGATGGTCACTTGAACCTATATATAAGGATGGAAAGATAACCTGATAAATCAACCGCTATTGTTATTTCAACTTATGTAATACCTTGTCAAGTTTCAAACTTTCATTATTTAAAACTTTGAAGTTAATTGTGCAATTGCAAAACTTTTGGTGAGCTCTAATAGAGGTAACCGTGAATTTCATTTATAACATTTGATAAACTGTGTAACCTAAAAAAAGAGAAAAATGGGTCTACGGTCTTTATTTAATACGTATTTATTGCCAAATAATTGTGGCGTATATGCCAATATTCACACTCATTAGTGGCAGAGTTTTGAAAGGTAGATATTTTATAATTGAGATCCTTTGAATGCTACAAATCAAATGTTTCATATGGTTTATACGTCTATCTAATTGCAATAATTGCAAAACCCCTAACTAAGTGAACGTCTCCGAGGTCCAAAAACTCTAAAGAATTGGTGACTGCCAATTCTTCGCTAGTTGGTTAATTAAATGGTTGTCCTTTAGGTTAGGTTGCAAGGTATTTAATTTCATTCGAGCTAGTCGAAGAAAATCGATGGGTGCTAAAGGGTGTTTTCAAACAAAGTATATATTTGTGGGTCATTGTGAGTTTCTTTAAGATTACATTAGAGAGGAATTAGTTCCCCTAACTTTTTTCAATGATGTGAAGCAGAGGAGATAGTCAATCATGTCCAATTTTCAATGGTTATCCTAGGTTAGGTTGCAAGGTACTTAATTTCCTTCGAGCTGTTCGAAGAGAATTGATGGGTGCTAGGGTGTTTTAAACAGAATATATATTTGTGGGTCATTGAGAGTTTCTTTGAGATTACATTAGAGAGGAATTAATTCCCCTAACTATTTCAATGATGTGAAACAGAGGAGGAGACTGTCAATCATGTCCAATTTTATTGTCCTCCGACATTACAAATATGAGTTTATCTCTAATCCGATTGGGACCCATAGTCGTTCATTAGGAGCTCGGTTTATTCCAATATACATAGACCTTTTATTTAAGCTCATTCCTTTAAGGAAACAACTAAATGGTATATATAAGTGTTTCCATGTATATTTGTTGTTTCGTAGAATGCACAAAATATATAATAAAAGTTTTTAAAGGTATTGAAGTGGAACTCCTAGGCTTAAGTGAGTTCATAAACAGTTTCCAATCATTTCATAATTATTATTTTGCAAAAAACTCTACGCTAATATCCAAAGTGTCAAAGGTTTGAATCTACCCTACATATTTGTGTGTAGGGAGAACGTATGAATCTTATGTTTGGTGCGAGATGTCAAAGACGAAGTCTACTCCTTCCTTCGCACTTATAGATGGAAACTATGATGTAGACAATGTGTATATGATTGACAAAAAAAATGTTTCAAGTTAAAATCTAAAAAGACAAAATTATAAAACTTATATAAATAATTAATACTATAATAACAAAACCAAGTCTCTCCAGCCTTACCACATCAATCCTCTTGTGTTGGGAGGAGCTGTCACGTCATTTAAAAAAACTGAATTAAATAACCAATGAAAACATAACAATTTAACACATCATTTTTAATTTAAGAAAATAAAAACATTTTCCTAAAAATATCCTAAATTGAATTCTCTCTTCAAGGTTTTATCTTCCTCAACATCTATTTTCAAATCCGGGTATGATGTTCAACTTCTGTTTCAGGTTTCAAATTGTTGTTCTCTGTGTCGAAGCATTTAATTGGTGAAGAAGAGTAGCGACCACAACCATGATTTTTTCAAGATGAACATATCCCCAAGTGTCGAAAGGATATGAGCACCGATTAGCGTTCTTAGAATTGCACTCATCATCTCCAGCGGAGCCTCTGTAATTTCTATAATGTGTATAATTTAAATTAATATATGTATACCAATAGAAGGTTATTTTAATAATATGTATTAGTGGAGACTGGGAAATAAAAGTTGATATGGTTGTGATTTTACTTTCAGATTTTTTTAAATGTTGTTTCTCGTTCAACAACCATCTGCAGAGTTGCATGAAAAAATGTTATTGTGGTTGCTATTAATCCTTTGAATAATTTCTTGTGGAAAAATCTAGATTTTTTGACACGTACCAATTATTTTTTCTTGCAAGGAATTCAATTCAAGACTTTGAACTATTAACAGAAGCTGCTTAAGGGTTAAGATGGTTGATGGTTTTTGCTTTAAGGATTTTGTGGCTTTCTTTCTGCATTCAGTGTCAAGGCAAGCCTAAGACAAAAAGTGGAACGTAAGTAGATATAGTTTCCTGAATTCGATTTTTTTTTTTTTTTGTGGCAAATACTTTCATTGTATATGTATGTAAAGACCATTAGACTGCTTGTATCAGTGTTCTCAAAGTGTTGATGGACTTTTCAGGGTCATTCATGTCTGATGTGTAAAGAGAGATATGTATAGAAATTGGATAACCCTTTTTAGTCATCCATCTTACAAAATTAGTAAATAATGGTCATCTAGATATATGATTTTTAAAAAAATTTGTGTTTTCTTCCTTGGATGGGAGATGAAAGAAAGAAGAAAATTGAATTTGGGAGATGGAGTTTCTTAATACGTCATGCAAAAATGTTCACTATGAAGTTAGTAACATAAAAAAAAAAATTCAATAATGCAGCATGAAACATCGTGAAACTAATTGTTCCTTTTCATCATAGTTTGATATGCTGCAAGGGGAAAATGAGTGTAGATTTGAGAGAAAAAATCTCTTACTGGTGTCTGGTGATGATGATAAAGATAATGCTAATATACTTGGTTATGAAAAAGATTAAACTAAATTTTTTTAAACAAAATCTTGTAATTGGATTCACTTCTTTTACGCTTATGGCAGGTGCGCATAGATAGCATTAAATCTTATTTTGAAATGGTTGTCGTTATCCGTTGATATTCACTTTAGTTGCTGTATTTCTCTATGTTAGAAAGTCTAACACAATGGTTTATAAACCTAAGAGAATCCGACGAAGCAACAAAAAAGACGAATGGGCCACGGTTAAGATCTTCATCCTCTTAAATTGGTCCTTACCATAGTAGTTGTTTAATTGGTCAATGACAATTGTACTTAAATTAATCCTTACCATAGCGATTGTTTAATTGATCATCTTAAATTGGTACTTTTAGCTTCCAATCTGGCTAGATTAACCGATTGATCTATTCTCAAGTAATTTTGCTAATTTTATTAATTTTTATTTGCAAGAGAGGGAAATAGGCCGATAGACGTTGCATCATCATGAACTATAGAGACGTAAAGATCCCCTTTCCATTGACAACAAAATTTGAATTTTTTTTAGAATATAAAATTTATAGAGTTTTTTTCATATAAAATCAAACAAGTTGATATTATAACACTATATAATATAATATTTACAAGACTTTCAAATTACATATACTAAAACATGGAATAAAAAAAATCCGCAACATAGCGCGAATATATACCTAATACAGTATAGGGTATTTACCTAGTACAGTATAATATATTAACATTTGCTTAAATTAAAACAAAATTTACATCTGAATTTGAAAATAAATCTTAAAGTCTGCACACATACATTTGAAAAATTCAAATAAAAAATATATTTTTCTTTCAATTTGTCCCTTCTCTCAAAGCAAGAAAACGCTACGCGTACTGGCTAAAAAGAATTGAAACGCTACGCGCACTGAAATCAAAGATTGGTAGAGCTTATTTATTGCACCCTAAAGTGCGCTTCTCATATTTCCGTCTCCTCTTCACGGTAGTGAGAGGAATACAGAGACAGGAAGGAACAGTGAGAGAAGGCGAGGCGGCAATGGCTGCTTCTTCGTATCTCCCTCTTTATCCTCCTCATCCAATCTCTTTTTTTCTTCTTCCTCTTGTTGTCTTTCTCTCTCCCTCCTTGGTGATCGGCGGGCTCGCGTCGGACACGGCGGCGCTCAAAGGTATAATCTCTTGTTACTGGTTACTTTATGCTTGTTGCGATATCGTTCTCTGCTTAAATCGCGTGGTTGCTTCTTTTGCCATTTACTCCACTAAAGTGCCTTTTTTTTTGTATCAGTTACTTTGATTTTCGTTGCTTCTTGAGAAATTTAGGAAAATCAAAAGAATCTGTCCGCATTTTCATACAATTTCTGTGGCTGAGAGACGGTATTAGCCTATGATTCTCGAAGTTTTATTTGCTAATTGTGGAATGTAGTAAGCAAATTTAGCCGGGCGATCTTTAAAACTAGGGTTTGAATTTCCCACGGTGGTTTGGGAAATTTGGAGTCGCAGGATTTTGTTTCTCTTCACTGCAGTTTATTGTTGAAATCCGAAGGTGTTCCACACGGATTTGATAGCGCGCGCCGTTTCTAGGCCGTTCTCCTCTAAAGCTCAGTCTTCCATGTTTTGGACAAAAAAGTTTATAAACTGTGAACTAGAAAGCACTCTAAAGAATGTAACATCTGGTAGATTTAACTAGCTAGTTCTCTTGTTTAATGTATGAAGAAATTTTAACTATAAGTTTTGTTTGTGTGTGTGTTTTCACGTTTTCATGCTTGTATTGATGACAGAAATGCTCTTTAGTGTGTGTGTGTGTTTGAGAATTTAGCTGACCGAGTTTTTCTAGTTAGCAGTTAGCTTGCATAGAGAATCAAGCTACGAGCATTTCTTTCTAATGGGAATCAGCTCAGTTTGACATTAAAGTAATCTCCATTGTGCATATGTTTTCTTCAGAGTTTTGCTTACTTTGTAATGACATATGGATTCCAAATCTCAGGTGTTAGTCCAGGCAACCCAGTTCTGAATGTCAGCCTTACTTCGTGTGAGCGAATCCAAGTTTCTGGATATTCAAGAACCAAATTAGCGAAGTATGCCCATTCTTATAGGGTAAACTTGGCTCCATTGGTAACCATCCCAGAGAGGCTACACAGCAAAATTCAAGTTTGTGTTCACCGGTAAGTGCAGTGGCTTTTCTATCCATGTTTTACTGATTTCATCCACATGTTTTCTGATTTTCATATGTTAAAAATTCAGTAAGGAAAGAGCCTTCTTTTCACATTCTACTATGGTCTTTCAGGAATGCTTCACTTGGAATGTGCCAGTGTGAGAAAACTGGTTGGAAAAATCTTCAGAAGGGGCTCTGGAGCTCTGTCATGTCCCCATATGATAAACAATACGTTGATGTGAAATTCAGTGGTGAATCCACTGGTTCAATTACCATCTACGTTGCAGAAGGTTGCTCCTTGTTCTCTCTCTGTTTCTGATAAGAATGTGGTATTTAAATAATCCCACATCGAATAGGAGGGTTTACAAATCAAAGCCTATCAATTGATAGGAGTACAAAGCCCACAAAGACCCTTGGGTAGAACTCACCACAAAAGATAGCGCTTGAGTGCCCGGTTTTATAAGGCTTTGATTTGTTACCCTCTCCAATGTGGAATTTCTTAAATACCATAGTCTTATCACTCCCCGTCTGCTGTCTTTGGAGATTTTTCTCCTTGCCATTTCTTGCTTTATGACGGCTAGTACTCATAAGAATGTTGTGTTTTTCTTTTTTTTTTGGCAGATTTTCAGCGATGGCGTATTCTTTGTCTCGTGGCGGGACTGGTTGTGATCTTGGCAGCTCCAGTTGTCAGCAGCTGGCTTCCATTTTACTATACCAGTTCTATGGCTGTTGGGGTTTTTCTTGTCATTCTGATTATCATTTTCCAGGTAAACTATTCTCCATTCCACTAAAGTTTGGATTTTTTTTCCTGATCATGATATCAATATATAAAAAATGCCACTCTAACGTAGAACGTGAGATGAGCCATTGAAAGGATTTTCCATTTTATGTATTGCTGAATTAAGATGTCAAGATGTTTATTAACAAATTCTCTGCAGGCTATGCGGCTATTGCCTACTGGGAGGAAAAATTTCATGTACCTCGCAGTGTATGGATCTGTGGTGAGTATGTTTTACCAAGGGTTTGGCCTCTGTTTTGACATAAAAAGTGCTTATTTTGAAATTACTCTTGCAGGTGGGAGCTGGATCTTTCATCCTACATCAATTCTCAATGATGGTGAACATGATTCTTGTCAATTTCGGGTTGAGCGAGGACATGTATAATCCAGTAAGTCACTGTTTTCTCCTGTATCTATGTTCATGTCCCTGCTTCTGCAGAAACTACAACACTCCATTTCTCTCAATTCTTGCTTTCCTGGTTTATATTTCATAGTTCCAACAATGTTTTCGAAAATGATTTTAATTCTTGCCTATTGCAAGCTAGATAATGTGTATTTATCTAAGCATAACAATTGCTACTTGATGTCCGTCAGGTTGCAATACTCGTGCTTGTGGGAATAATCATCACAGGAGCTGCTTTCGGATTCTGGACGGTGAGGAAGTTTGTTATCTCGGATGATGGACGCGTGGATGCCAGTGTTGCCCAATTTGTGAAATGGGCGATGCGTTCTATTGCAGCCACATTAGTTTTCCAGGTAAAATGCGAGTTTACTGCTACTGTTCTGCCAATTTAAGTTTTATAGAGTAATTGTCTGATGTGTTTAACCCTCTTCTACTTCAGAGCACTCTGGATATCCCTTGGGCGATGGCAGCTTTCCTTTCAGCTAGCTTTCTCGGTTTTCTTGTCAGCAAAATGATTCATAGCAGGTAAATCTCTTTGCAAGTAGCTCCATTAAGTAACATACTTTTACATCTAGCTATATGAATATGATCGTAGAATTATGCATTTTTATGGTCTGAAAAAAAAAATGCAAATCATTGTAACCATGTTGCATTTATGTAGGGAACGCCGTGTAGTTCAAAGTCCTTGGCCTGGCTCTGCTGGGAAGAGACGTCCAATGGATGGGCGAGCTGAATTCCTTGGCCGTCCCGGAGGTGGACTGTGGAACAGTGCTGGGAGTGTACCTTCGTATTCCGGCTCTCCTTCTAATGGTATTTGCACCTTGCAACTGTTATATGCACTTAACTCTTTCTTTATCTACTGCTCAAACATCAAACACATCATCTTTCTGTTCCTTAACCCCATTTTTTCTATGTAAAATAATTGAAATTTTGTTGGCATGGCATAACCACAGGTCTGGTACATGTGATGTCGCCGGCTTCTGTTAACCGGAGAACACCGATAGAAAAGCAAGATTACTATTCTACATACCACAGGACGCCGAACCGGAAAAAGCTGTCAAAGAAAGAGTATGAGAAGTTGACACGAGAAACGACGCGGGAAGCAATGGCAGGACTTGCAGCGTCTCCAGGATTCAGTGACTGGTTAATTGAGCGTGCTGACAGAATCCAATTGGTTCCCAGTGATGAAAGCTATGATGACGATTTGGGTAGTGAATCTGATTCAACCGGTGAACAATCCTGGACAAGTTTTTTCTGGTAGAGCATCCCTTGAAGTAACAACTCTTATCATGAGCTTGGCGTAGGATCAGTACGTTGTAAGGCTCTTTCAGTTTTTAGAGAGTTTAGGGGATAGTTACAAGTTAGGTTTAGGTTTAGAAGAAATCTTTGCACATTTACAGTTTTTCCAATCTAAGCAGCTAAGGTGATTACTTGCGTGTGTGTGTGTAGTGATGAAATTTGGTCATTTTGTTTCTGCCACAAGGGATAGTAAATTTGGAAGTGTTCATAGTGTTACCTCCAGAACACCAAGCAAGCATGAGTTATTAACTCGCAGTGAATGTTGATATCTAGAGTTTTGTATTTTCCACAATCTGAATATTCGACGAAAGTTCAACGAAGAAGCTACAGTCGCTTTTCTATGTCTACTTTCGTAAATTTTACAAAGTAAATGGCCATCAAACCCATTGACGGGTTGGGACCTTCATTTTGTTTCTGCCACGAGGGTTTAGAAGAAATCTTTGTACATCAGGTGATTTTAATTAATTGTGTAGTGATGAAATTTGGTCATTTTGTTCTGCCACGAGGGATGGTAAATGTCGTGACTTCTTAACTCATAGTGAAATGTTGTGATATTGATTTCTAGAGTTTTGTATTTTGAATTACAGCTGCAGAGTCTTTCCCTCCAACAGCGATCCAGAGTCGAAGAACACTCTCTTCTCCTCTCTAACCACCAACAACCAGAAAATACGAGCTAAAAGACAAAATAGCTACAAGATTCCCTTCTATACGTGAAGGTAACCTTTACAAGTTCTAAGCCAATTACAAAGCAAGATATTGCCAACTCATCGAGTCTCTAACTAATTCGCGTTTCAATTCCGTTGACTAGGCCACGTCAGCTGCTCTGTTTCCCTCCTCGGAAGCTCTTCTTCTCCGGTAGAAGACTCTTTGGGCCCTATCAACAATCCATAATTCGAAAGTTCAACGAAGAACCTACAATATAAAGGAGTGAACCACACTTATTGTTGAAAATTCTATATCAAAAATCTTCATAATATTCGTCGAACCCGCGGCCACAAGTCTAATGAATGACTTGGAATGAACATTATAAAAGAATCAGAACTTGGATTGCTTTAATTCACACCATAAGAGAGCAAGAGAGAAAGCTATAATGGGTTGTGCAGAAAAGAATTCTCCTCTTTTTCATTTTCTTTTCATCATATCCACAATTCTGAGCTGTTGTATTGCAGCTTCCGCAACTATCTCAGAAGCAAACAGTCTCTTAAAATGGAAATCCACTTTCACGAACCAGACAAGCTCATCAAAGCTGTCTACATGGGTCAACAATACCAGCTTCTGCACCAAATGGTATGGTGTTTCCTGCAACTCACGAGGGAGCATCATAAGGTTAAACCTCACTAACACCGCCATTGAAGGTACTCTCCAAGATTTCCCCTTTTCTTCTCTCCCAAACATAGCTTATGTTGATCTCAGCTTGAACCGTTTCTCCGGAACCATCCCTCCTCAATTTGGCCACCTCTCTAAACTCATCTTCTTGGACCTCACCACGAACAACTTAACCGGAGAAATCCCACCCGAGCTTGGCAATTTACGAAAGCTCGAAGTTCTATATCTTATCCGAAACCAGTTGAGCGGGTCGATTCCATCTGAGATCGGTCTCTTAACTTCAATTCAAGAAATCGGCTTATTCAAAAATTCCTTGTCCGGACCAATACCCTCTTCCATTGGAAATCTAACCAACTTGGTTCACTTGTACCTCTCTATCAATTCTCTCTCTGGTCCTCTTCCTCCTGAAATTGGAAACTTAACCAACCTTGCTGAGCTATTGGTTGATGGAAACAACCTGACCGGCCAAATCCCTTTCACTTTTGGGAAGCTAAAGAAATTAACTCGTCTTTACATGTTTGAGAACCAACTTTCCGGCGAAATCCTTCCTGCGATCGGTGACATGGCCAGTCTAGATGACCTTAGCCTTGATACAAATAAACTTACCGGTTCAATACCTGCTTCCCTAGGAAATCTCAAGAGGTTAACCATTCTAAATCTTCACCATAATAATCTAACCGGTTTCATTCCTAAGGAACTAGGCAACATGGAATCTGTAACTGATTTAGATATAAGTGAGAACAAACTTACAGGTTCTGTTCCTGATTCCTTTGGTAACTTTACCAAATTGGAGCTGTTGTTCCTTCGTGATAACAAGCTCTCTGGTCCGATCCCACCGGGAGTTGCAAACTCTCTAGAGCTAACTGACTTGCAACTCGACACAAACCACTTCACCGGTCTCTTGCCTGAAACCATTTGTAGAGGTGGCAAGCTTCACAAACTCTCATTAAGTAATAATCGTCTAGAAGGTCCTATACCGAAAAGCTTGAGAGATTGCAAGAGCTTGGTCAGAGCAAGATTCCATGGGAACAGATTCGTTGGAGATGTTTCTGAAGCTTTTGGGGTTTACCCACATCTCGAATTCATTGATCTCAGGCACAACAAATTCCACGGTGAGATTTCAGGCAACTGGGAGAAGAGTCGAAAGCTAGGTGCCTTGATCATGTCGAACAACTCCATCACTGGTGCTATCCCTTCCAACATTTGGGACATGACACAACTAGTTGAACTGGATCTGTCTACCAACAACCTCACTGGTGAACTTCCAGAAGCTATTGGAAACCTCACAAGTTTGTCTAGGCTACGGTTGAATGGGAATCAGTTATCTGGAAGAGTTCCTGCCGGAATAGGATTCTTAACCAAGCTTGAGGAACTTGACTTATCCTCAAACAAATTCATCTCCAAGATCCCACAAAACTTTGACTCCTTTGTAAAGCTTCATTACATGAACTTGAGCAGAAACAAGTTGGAGGAACGCATTCCTATGGGACTAACCAAGCTGACTCAGTTGTCTCAACTTGATCTCAGCTACAACCAGCTCAACGGAGAGATCCCATCACAACTCAGCTCTCTGCAGAGCCTCGACATGCTCGACCTCTCACACAACAATCTCTCGGGTCTCATTCCAACAAGTTTCGAGGACATGGCGCTCACATACATCGATATATCAAACAATAACCTCGAGGGTCCACTTCCTGATACTCTGGCATTTCGAAACGCAAAGGCAGAGGCATTGGAAGGAAACAAAGGCTTATGTGATAATATTACTAAGCAAAGGTTGCAACCATGCCCTCACAATTCGATTGGGTTCAAGAAATCGCACAAAAACGACCACCTTATACTACCATTGCCAATTATCCTAGGAGCACTCTGTGGGTTATTTTTGGGCTTTAAATTATCACATTCTTTTGGGCCTAAAATTTCCTTTGCTCGGCTCTAATAGTTAGTTATCCTTCTGGGGCTCTCTTGTTGTAAACCTTTGTATTGATTAATAAGTAACACGTAGGCAATTCAGAAAACCTACATGTATATTTACGATCCAAACCCTACCTCTCGTCTCATCTCTCTCGTCTAACTAATAAATCGTCTTTATAAACAAAGCCAAAACTCAAGTGCAAGGGAGAAGAAAAAATAAAACCTGTGAGTGATCAATGGTATGTTATGCTCATGCCATCCACACCAAGATGATATGGAATCATTGTTCTTCATAGTGCTGGCTGGAAGAAAATTTGTCAACATATCAGACAATTAATTACCTTTATCACCCAATTTAGTGGCATATATGTATTAATCACTAGACACTGTTCTGAGAAAAGTAAATCAGTCGGGTAAAACTTGTCCTTACTTATCTTGCTTGTGAAGGAAAATTAATAAAGCACGGCCTTTTGTGACACCGAGAGCCAACTAGTATCTTTTCAAGATTTTGCTTCTCTTGTTGTTTTACACCCTTTGACACTGCAAATATGGACTGTTCGGGGATTCAGAAAAAAAGACAATGACGTCATCAGGAAGTTATTTTAGCATCATGACGAAATTGAAATAATATAAACCAGATTCATGCCAGCATCTAATGATGAAACTGATTTCCGAGAAAAAATAAAAAACTAGATTCATGATTACGCTTGTTCTTCCTGCATCTGCGATAAGCGACATAATCACATCCCAATTAGTCGAATAGCGTGCTTGTAGTATTCCATGAGATAGGGACCTCCAAATTTCAGCTGAATAAGAACAGCCAAAAAAAAAAATGCTCCCGAGTCTCTGTTGAATTACGACAAAACACAAAGGGGTTGTGTCCACATTGTCATTTTAATTGGCCATTCGATTCCCAAAAGAAAGCCAAGATCCGAATTGCCAGCCACGCGATGAAGGAATATTTGGGAACGTGGTGCTGAATCTGCAACCAAGTTTCTAAAGCGACAAATTTGCGTTTAAATTTCCCTCAACTACCTCTCCAGAGAGCTGTGTCCGTCCCACTTCCTTCGGGCATTATCAATTTCACAAAAAGAACCCCAATGTCTTCTTCTTCTCCGATTCCCCAGAAGTCAACCATTGATTCATAACAAATATGACAATTCATTCTCAAAGGTGAGACACACCACAAAAAAACTTTCTGACAAACGAACTATAGATGTGTAAAAGTATAGCATGTAAGTTAAGAACTCACAGTGATTATTGTGATGTTGATATCTAGAGTCTTATATTTTTCACAGTCTATAATTGGAATTACTCGACGAAAGTTCAACGAAAAACCCACAGCCACAATCGCTTTTCTATGTCTAATTTCGTAATTTCCCGAAGTAAACGGTCATCACTTATTCGAACCCATTGACGGGTTGGACCTTCATTTTCAAGGAGACGACTCCAAGTCAATCACTGACTCATTATTAAAGAGCCAGAACTTGGATAGTTTTAATTCACACCACAAGAGAGATAAAGAGCTATAATGGGGTGTGAAGAAAATAATCCTCCTCTTTCTCATTTTCTTTTTATCATATCCACAATCTTGAGCTGTTGTATTGCAGCTTCTGCAACTAACTCAGAAGCAAACGCTCTTTTGAAATGGAAATCCACTTTCACAAACCAGACAAGCTCATCAAAGTTGTCTTCATGGGTCAACAATACTAGCTTCTGCACCACATGGTATGGTGTTTCCTGCGACTTGCGAGGGAGCATCATAAGGTTAAACCTCACTGACACTGCCATTCAAGGTACTTTCCAAGATTTCCCTTTTTCTAATCTCCCAAACCTAGCTTATGTTGATCTCAGCATGAACCGTTTCTCCGGAACCATCCCACCTCAATTCGGTCACCTCTCTAAACTCATATACTTTGACCTCTCCATAAACAACCTAACCGGCGAAATCCCACCCGAGCTTGGCAATTTACGAAACCTCGAAACTCTCCATCTTGTCGAAAACAAGTTAACCGGGTCGATTCCATCTGAGATCGGTCTCTTAACTTCAGTCCGAGAAATCGCCTTATACAACAATTCCTTGTCCGGTCCAATACCTTCTTCCATTGGAAATTTACCCAACTTGGTTAATTTGTACCTATTTATCAATGCTCTCTCTGGTCCTCTTCCTCCAGAGATTGGAAACTTAACCAACCTTGCTGAGCTATGCCTTGATAGAAACAACCTGACCGGCCAAATCCCTTTCACTTTTGGGAAGCTAAAGAAACTAACTCTTTTCAACATGTTTGAAAACCAACTATCCGGTGAAATCCCCCCTACCATCGGTGACATGGCCAGTCTAGATACCCTTGCCCTTCATACAAATAATCTTACCGGTTCAATTCCTTCTTCCCTAGGGAATCTCAAGAGCTTAACCATTCTTCATCTTTACCTAAATAATCTATCCGGTTTCATTCCCCGAGAACTAGGCAACATGGAATCAATAATTGACTTAGAGATAAGTGAGAACAAACTTACAGGTTCTGTTCCTGATTCTTTTGGTAACTTAACCAAATTGGAGTCATTGTTCCTCCGTAAAAACCAACTTTCTGGTCCGATCCCACCTGGAGTTGCAAGCTCTTTAGAGCTAACTGTCTTGGAGCTCGACAACAACCACTTCACCGGTTTCTTGCCTGAAACTTTTTGCAAAGATGGCAAGCTTCAGAATATCACATTGGATGATAATCGTCTACAAGGTCCTATCCCGAAAAGCTTGAGAGACTGCAAGAGCTTAGTCAGAGCAAGATTCAGAGGGAACAGATTCGTTGGGGATATCTTTGAAGCTTTCGGGGTTTACCCACATCTCGATTTCATTGATATCAGCCACAACAAATTCCACGGTGAGATTTCAGGCAACTGGGAGAAGAGTCGAAAGCTAGGTGCCTTGATCATGTCGAACAACTCCATCACTGGTGCTATCCCTTCCAACATTTGGGACATGACACAGCTAGTTGAACTGGATCTGTCTACCAACAACCTCACTGGTGAACTTCCAGAAGCTATTGGAAACCTCACAAGTTTGTCTAGGCTACGGTTGAATGGGAATCAGTTATCTGGAAGAGTTCCTGCCGGAATAGGATTCTTAACCAAGCTTGAGGAACTTGACTTATCCTCAAACAAATTCATCTCCAAGATCCCACAAAACTTTGACTCCTTTGTAAAGCTTCATTACATGAACTTGAGCAGAAACAAGTTGGAGGAACGCATTCCTATGGGACTAACCAAGCTGACTCAGTTGTCTCAACTTGATCTCAGCTACAACCAGCTCAACGGAGAGATTCCATCACAGCTCAGCTCCCTGCAGAGCCTCGTCATGCTCAACCTCTCACACAACAATCTCTCGGGTCTCATTCCAACAAGTTTCGAGGACATGGCGCTCACATCCATCGACATATCAAACAATAACCTCGAGGGTCCACTTCCTGATACCCCAGCATTTCGAAACGCAACCGCAAAGGCATTGGAGGGAAACAAAGGCTTATGCAGTAATATCACTAAACAAAGGTTGAAACCATGCCCTTACACTTCGATTGGGTTCAAGAAATCGCAAAAAAACGACCTCCTTGTTGTGTGGATTCTACTGCCGATCCTAGGAGCACTTGTCATTCTCTCTGTATGCGCCGGGACATTTACCTACTACCTTCGGAAACGAAAGCCACAAGTTGGAGACAATTCAGATTCTGAAGCTGGACAGGGTTTGTCCATCTTTAGCTATGAAGGGAAAGTTAAATACCAAGAGATCATCAAAGCAACCAAGGAATTCGATCCAAGATACCTGATCGGAACCGGAGGATACGGCAAAGTCTACAAAGCGAAGCTCCTCCTAGGTGCAATCGTAGCAGTGAAAAAGCTACACGAGACGATAGACGAAGAGATATCAAAGCCGGAGGTGAAAAAGGAGTTTCTAAACGAGGTGAGGGCGTTGACGGAGATCCGCCATCGGAACGTGGTGAAGCTCTTCGGCTTCTGTTCCCACCGCCGCCACACTTTTCTGGTCTACGAGTACATGCAAAAGGGAAGTCTGAGGAAAGTGTTAGGCAACGACGAGGAAGCTAAGCGGCTTGTCTGGGCCAAGAGGATCAACATCATCAAAGGCGTGGCTTACGCACTGTCGTATATGCACCATGACCGGTCAACCCCGATAGTCCACCGTGACATTAGCAGCGGCAACATCCTCCTTGATAATGATTACCACGCTAAGATCTCCGATTTTGGCACAGCGAAGCTTCTCAAGGCGGATTCCTCCAACTGGTCCGCCCTTGCCGGCACCTACGGTTACGTCGCTCCAGGTAAATTCGCTAGATTTGCCCCCATCAAATGGATCCTCGTCGGTGAAATTGAAATACCTAAATTCGATTTTGAACTTTACTGTTTTGGGAATTTTAACGCAGAGTTAGCTTACGCGATGAAAGTGACGGAGAAATGCGATGTGTATAGTTTCGGGGTTCTAGTGCTCGAAGTGATAAAGGGACAACATCCAGGTGATTTGGTTTCAACTTTGTCTTCGTCTCCAGGAAAAAATCTGTCACTGAAAGACATTTCCGACGATCGTCTGCCAGAACCAGGGCTGGAGATTAAAGAAGAGCTCTTGAAGATCGTGAAAGTGGCACTCTTGTGCTTACAAGCGAATCCACAATCTCGTCCAACAATGCTGTCAATTTCCACATCAACATTTTCCTAGAAACCTGATAAGTTGGCTGTTCCTTTAGCCGTTGTGAGGAAGAATAAAGAACAAGTGTGCATTCATAGTGTCCACTTTTGTATCAACACTAGGTATTGTTAAAGTATACATTGTATGCGTTATATACGGATTTGTAGTATTTTTTCCCAACTCGAAAATGTTTTTTTTTTGCCGGCATCTATTGTTATAAATTGATCCTAAGTTCATTAGCCTTTGATCCACTATATCATTTCGGTAAAAGCTGCTGCTCCTCCGAAATTGAGAATCCCAAACCTTTCTTGAATTCTGGCACGAGTCGTCTGATGAGTATTAGCTCCAAAGGTGATTGAAGATTTTTTCCAGGTTGATGATACATTGACCAATATGTCTTATGTAAAACCTCGCACTGCTCCAAATTTACCAAAAAACAAAATAGAAATTCATCTCGCAAAATTATGGTTCGTTTCATCAGCGGTTCTAACATTTACTCGTTTTCTATGTATTTTTTTTTTACTTTGTTATTTTGAGTTGGATAAGGGAATAAAAAAGTACGGCAATGAATCTAAGGATCAAGTAGGATGGAACTACTCAAAGAAATCTAAAAAGTTGGAAAATTGCCGAAGAGGCAAGGGGCACGTTTATTTTGACCAAATAAATGGGAAAGGGTCAGTCGTTTGGATAACATTGGCAGTGGCTCGCTTTTCCACGCGACAATAATTTATCTTTGCTATTTTTTATTCATTTATCTTTCTTCTCCTCCCTTCCATACGTAATCTCGAACTTCCTTTAACTTCTTTAATCCAACAACAAACGCAAAAACAAATCTCCGCCCGCTTCTCCTTTCTCGGTGGTCATCATCGCACCAATTTCATCCAAATAAAAACAAGAATTTTACTGAATCCCACCTAGAAATTATCAACCCCAGGAGAAAGCGGGCAGATTTGTTTGTTTGTTTTTTTTTTTAATTTTCTTTTTTGGCTTGATGCTCGTAAAATTACGGGTTTAGTTAAAGTTGATAGATTTATCCAATAAATATCGTTTTGATGGGTTTTCTGGTGGATACGCAAAAGGAAGGAGGAGGACATTCATGGGGTTGCGTCAGGAGTTTGGTGAGAAGGAAACAGGTCGACTCCGAAAATGGCAAACCTGAGGGTCATCATCAACTCGCCAAAGCCCTTACTGTTCCTCACTTGATTGCAATTGGTAAGTTATTACGATTGTGTTTTTTAAATCCGAGTTTCTGTACTTTTTCTGGTATATTAAGAGATGTGGGTTTCCATGTTACTTTCAAATTTAATTCATTTTCTCAAGTGGTCAATTACTCTGGATACGGACAAGACAAGTTATTTTCTTGAGTGGTCATCGTTTCTTATCTGATGTCACCGTTAGTTTTAGATTCCGTGATTTGTGAACTTTTTTTGGAGGTTTAAGGTGACTTTTTCATCATGTTTATGTTTGGCTTTATTTGAAATTAATAGGATTTGGTCTAAACTATTATGTTCTTGATGGTTGAAATTATGATTTGTTCTTTTGGATTGTGTGTTTGATGTAGCAATGGTTCTTCACTAACTACTAAGTGTGTTTATCTTATTCTATTTAGGTGTTGGAGCAACAATTGGAGCCGGAGTGTATATTCTTGTAGGCACAGTTGCAAGAGAACATTCAGGACCTGCTCTCGCTTTGTCCTTTCTTATAGCTGGAATTGCAGCTGGTCTTTCTGCGTTTTGCTATGCTGAACTCTCTAGTCGTTGTCCTTCTGCTGGGAGCGCCTATCACTATTCTTACATTTGCGTTGGTGAAGGGTAATAATAGTCTACTTGCTTTATTGCCTTTTCAAAAGCAAGTTTTGTTTAATAGTTTCTATCTGCTAACTGAATTATGTGTTTTGTGTTGTTGTTGTTGTTATGAAGTGTTGCGTGGCTGATCGGTTGGGCGCTTATTTTGGAATACACTATTGGTGGTTCAGCTGTTGCCCGAGGCATATCCCCAAATCTGGTTTGTACTCTTTTGATCTCAGTTACAACATGATCAGGATGAACTTAGTTTCCTCTGTTTTAGTTTTATATTACTGATGGCCTCAGTATCGCTTGCACCTATAGTTTGGTTCTTGAAGTGTAGTCTTGTCATTAAACCGTTATATCTATTGTCTTTGGATATCTGGTTCGATGTTCTTGTTAAATAGCTGGAGTTATGGACTAAAACCAAAACACAAAGAAGATGTTTTTTCACTGTTTCACATTCTGTTAGCATCAATAATTGTGCGTTGCTAAAGCGTTATTGGTGAAATTTTGTTGCAGGCATTGATTTTTGGTGGTGAAGATGGTTTGCCTGCAATTTTAGCGCGTCATCAGATCCCAGGCCTTGATATTGTTGTGGATCCATGTGCTGCTATGCTAGTGTTTGTTGTAACTGGCCTTTTGTGCTTGGGAATAAAAGAGGTACAAGCTTTATATGATCTTTGATCCATACGTCAAGATATAAATTTCAATTCTCTTTCAAATTGTATTTATCGTATACGGGAATGGTTTTCTATGCAGAGCACATTTGCTCAGGGAATTGTAACAGCAGCCAATGTGTGTGTCTTGTTAGTTGTCATAGTAGCTGGTACTTATCTTGGATTCAAGACAGGTTGGACTGGTTATGAACTTCCAACAGGGTAAGTTCTGCATTCAACCATGACTTGAGCTTTATCGTAGTTTAAGATTAAGGTTTAAACGATATTCATTTTTGTTCTTTTTCAGGTTTTTTCCATTTGGAGTGGATGGAATGTTTGCTGGTGCTGCTACAGTCTTCTTTGCATTCATTGGGTTTGATTCGGTTGCAAGTACTGCGGAGGAGGTAAATTTTGAAATCTGTTGTCTTCTCTCAGTATCATCTTGCACGTAGAGGTACTAATAGTGCTATTCACATCTATGTGCAGGTGAAAAATCCACAACGGGATTTACCGATTGGTATTGGTCTTGCACTCTTGCTCTGTTGTGCTCTCTACATGATGGTCTCCATTGTAATTGTTGGTCTAGTTCCTTACTATGCGATGGATCCTGACACTCCGATATCCTCTGCATTCGCTAGTCATGACATGCAATGGGCAGTGTAAGTAGTATGATAGTTTAAGATCCAGTCTTGTTTCATTTGGTCTTAAACATTTTTCTGAGATTGATCGTTTTTGTCTTTTGGGAATATTATGTAGATACTTGATAACTTTAGGAGCTGTTATGGCTCTCTGCTCAGCTTTAATGGGTGCCCTTCTTCCTCAGGTAAAGTAGAAACAAAAATGAAGATCACTCAGTCCAGATCTTGAGTCAATGATTTACGATTAAATGTTCTGACTGTTTTTCTCGTTTTTCTAGCCGCGAATTCTGATGGCAATGGCTAGGGATGGTCTGCTACCTTCAATTTTCTCAGACGTTCATTCACGCACACAGGTTCCCGTTAAAGCGACCATAGCAACTGGGTTGTGTGCAGCAACCTTAGCGTTCTTTATGGATGTTTCACAGCTCGCAGGCATGGTAAGACAGAGTATGTTTTTTTAAATTGCTGAAACTTTTCGTTTGTTATCAAGTATTTGAGAGGTGATGTGATGGTTGCAGGTGAGTGTTGGAACACTTCTGGCATTTACAATGGTGGCAATATCAGTGTTGATACTCAGATATGTTCCTCCAGATGAGCTACCTCTTCCTTCATCTCTTCAAGACAGAATTGATTCTGTTTCCTTCGATCATACTGGTACTTCCAGTAGCAGTAAACAGCCTTTAATCGCCAAAGACGATACCGTGGTTGATTTTCCTGTTATCGAGAAGCAAGAAGAAGCTCAAGGCTGTTGTAAGTTATACAATTCACTTTGAGACACAGTCATAGCTTTAAATGTTTTAGCACAAAATTCACGTGTTGTTAATGATTTTTTGCAGTGGTTCTTAGCGATGAAAACAGAAGGATGGTCGCTGGATGGAGCATTATGTTGACATGTATCGGAGCTTTCCTTCTTAGTTACGCGGCATCAAGCTTGAACTTCCCAGGGTTAGTTCATTATTATTGTCTTCTCTAAGCATTTTTGCCTATTCCTCAAAAGTTTTGTTGCTTATACATCAAATATCAAATGGTCAAACAGGATTATAAGATATCCGGTGTGTGGTGTTGGTGGAAGTCTCCTCCTTGTTGGTTTGATAGCTCTGAGTATTATAGATCAAGATGATGCAAGACACACTTTTGGTCATTCTGGTGGTTACATGTGTCCGTTTGTTCCTCTCCTGCCTATTATATGCATTCTCATCAACATGTATCTTTTGGTTAACCTTGGGTGAGTTTTTATCTTTATCTTTCTTCATTGTCATGCTTATTTTGGTTCAAAACTCATTTTTGAGTGGCGTAACATGTACAGATCTGCGACGTGGGCTCGTGTATCGGTGTGGTTGGTGATTGGTGTGTTTGTGTATGTTTTCTATGGCCGGAAACATAGCTCACTCGCCAATGCAGTTTACGTAACTACAGCTCATGCGGAGAAGATATATCGTTTGGCATAAGGCTTTTGAAGAGAAAACCCATCTCTTTATATGCAAACACCAAATCTGTATTGTTTGTTATTTGGATGAAACAAAACTGGTAGACTCTTTGTAAATAATATATATATCATAATTTCATAATCAAGAAAAGACCTCAAATCGCTTTTCAGTTTTCTAAGACTTCAAATCGCTTTAATATGACAGACCAGTGATCGATCAGAACTTATTCTGTCTTGGGATGAAATATACAACAGCTTCGTTTGCAACAGCCTTGTACAACACTCTTCCAGCAGTCACATTCATCCTCGCCTTGATATTTAGACTTGAAAAATTGAAATTTCGGAGTATCAGAAGCGCGGGTAAAGTGGTTGGGACAATGGTTACAGTTGGAGGGACCATGGTCATGACACTTGTCAAAGGTCCAGTTCTCGACCTTTTCTGGACCAAAGGACCGTCTGCACAGAACACAACCGGAACCGATATTCATAGCTCCATCAAAGGCGCAGTGTTGGTCACAATTGGTTGTTTCAGCTATGCATGTTTCCATATCCTCCAAGTAAAGACAATTCCTTTATTAAAATAAACACACTTGTGGATTAATTAATGTTTAATGATGAATCAAATGCTTTTTACAGGCGATCACGTTAAAGACTTACCCGGCTCAACTCTCTCTCGCAGCATTGATATGTCTAATGGGGACAATAGAGGGAACAATTTTGGCATTAGTGATGGAGAGAGGAAATAGTAGCGCGTGGGCCATTGGTTGGGACATGAAAACTTCTTACAGTTACCTACAGTGTAAGTTTTATACGTGTCTCAATAAAACAGTGACTTAGGGATTGTAGGCAAAAATTGTCCAATCATGTGGAATTTTCTTTTAAATAAATTGTGTGCTCAGCTCTTGGTTACTACATTGGAGGAGTGGTGATGAAAACCTAAGGTCCCGTGTTTGTAACAGCTTTCAAACCTCTATGTATGATCGTGGTAGCAATTATGTCGAGCATTATTTTTGCTGAACAGATGTTCTTGGGAAGGTAAGTAAAGACACCAAACAACAACAACAACACAGAGTTAAATATTCAAAGATACAAAGGAAAATATACTGCAAAACTCTTCTTTGTAGAGTTTTTGGCACGGTGGTTATATGTGCAGGACTATATCTTGTGATATGGGGTAAAACCAAAGATTATGAAAATCCGAAATGAGATGAAAAAAGTAGTGTTTTTATAACACTACCTTGAACAAAAAATGTGATATACTAGAGTAGTGGAAATGCAAAAAAAAATATTTTTAATGATAGTTGAGTCAGATATTGTTGGGATAATATTCAACACCATATATTTTTGTGTGATATGCATAGTTTAATAAATGTCTCAGAACCATTCAAAAACCACTGACGAAGACGCTTTGGAGCATTAAGGAGCCGTCCCACCATCACTAGGAATCACAACCATCCAAAATCTTTGGTTTGGAAAGAACTGCAACGAAAATAGAAAAGAGCTCATCACATATTATCATCATTACAATGTCTTTCGATCAAGTATGCAAACAATTACAAACTTCAAAATTGAAATTGGTGTGGATTCAACTCATGGGTGGACCCAAGTGAAATGTGCAAGCATGTATTAGGATAATAATTTTGGCTAAATTGGTTGAAGATTCCATAATTTACCCTTTAAAATTTGAGTTCAATTTACCTTTGCTCAATTTATGCTTATTTTTTACTTTTGCTTTGCTTCAATAATGTGTTTGTTTAAATTTTTGTTTTGTTTTAATAAACAATTAATGTACTTTGGATAATTCAAATTGTCAACTTCAGTCAAAATATCTTCACTGATTCAACTTTAAGAATACCAAAAAGGCAAAACATGGGAAACACCAGATAGCTATTGTAGCTCAATATGATCATTGTCAATCATTGTCAATTGGATTAACTGAAGTTCACTATATTATTATTCAATATCTGTATATACATAAAAGTGATAATGTTAATCAAATTTGAGCTGCAGGATAACTTTATAAACTATTATCACAACTTAGCCCAAGAAACTTATTATTTATCTTCAAATTGGTGTTAGAAATTCAGAATGTCCAACTTCATAACAAAGATTCGAATGTAGAACAACATAATAAATAAGTCGGTGAATTAATCAGAGGAAGAAACGTGATCCGTAGTGATAATCTTGTACAAAATAGTTTTGAAAGTCTTTTAAATCTCAAAATTTTGACTAATTTGGTTTAATTATTTGCATACCTTAGAAACTAATTACAATTTTCGAGTGTGACTGGTATCTCACCTAGAGGAAAAGTATAGGGTAAGAAAAATTTACTTTGAATTCTCTTTTCTAACAGAGTAAATTTTCTCAAACATTGTACATTTTTTTACTTATTACTTTGTTACAAAAAAAATTCGGGGGTCATTTTCGTGTGTTAAAAGGCGGATTCCGTGTCTCACTGTCCGAGGACACCATCGAAGGAATCTCAGAGCATCTAATCACCGCTTATTCAGGTGCATGAATCGATCAACCCATAGTTGCCATTGACGAATCCGAGAAATTGACCATTGATTTCCATTTAATTTACCAACCCGCCTCTATATTCGGAACTTGATCCTCTGGATTTTAACTTTGTTGGCGCAGATACGGATCTCCGGATCGACCTAGCATCGTACGATTTGATCAATTTGGTTTAGGGATACGGAAATGGCAGGAGAAGCAGATGGGCTTAGATTGGAGCAAAGGCATGGGAAGGCGAGAGTTAGGGTGGGAAGAGTTTGGCGTCACGGTCATGACGGATCTCATCACTTTGTCGAATGGAACGTAAGCATCAGTCTTCTCTCTCACTGCCTCTCCTCCTACCACCGTGACGATAATTCTGACATCGTCGCCACCGATACCATGAAGAACACCGTAAGTTAAAAAAAAAACTAAGCCTACAGTCTCGAGAATTCTGCAACTGTAAGCTGAATGCTTAACAATTTAGATGACATTTCATTTGTTGACTCAAACTGTACTGGTAATTTCTAAATCTGTCTTAGCTTTTAACTTTACAAGGATCCTAAGGCTGATGATTGTTTTGATCCTTGTACAGAGCATGATCTTATTGTTTGGTCTTCATTATTGCCCATTTTAGTTAGTTGTGATCATGGTTTTGCAAATATTCTCTGGCCGGCTTAGTATTGGATTGTAGATCATAGGTTATTTGTAGCGAACAACTTATTGGCTCTTGTAGATGGAGATATTCTGGTAGTTTCACCAACTTGTTTCTTATTAGTGTTTGATATTTTAAGCATTTTGCTTTTATTATAGCATATCCAATGTACTTTGATCCAAGGGATCTGATAAATCTCTTATGTTGGGATGCAGGTTTATGTGAAAGCCAAAGAATGTGGAGATCGCCTCTCGGTGGAGGAATTTGCCATACTTCTTGGGAAACACTTCTGCTCATTTTATCCGCAGGTATGAAGTATCACCATAATGTAACTAATGAATTGGATTTATTCACTCTGCTTATTACTCTTTTAACTGTTCCATTACTTTGTGCTTCTTGAATTACATAAGCTAGGTTATTTTGTTTTGCTGTGGCTAATCTCTTTCTTCGTTATCTTACTAGGTTTACACTGCTGTCGTGAAAATCATTGAAAAGCCCTGGGAGCGTGTATCCATCGATGGTAAACCACATTTACATGGTGAGTTTTCTCTCTTTTTTTTTTCTGGAACCAAATTTTGCTCTAGTTCGATAGTTTTCTCAAATCAATTATTTTTGTTGAAGGTTTCAAGCTTGGATCAGAGACCCATACTGTGGAGGCAACAGTACATAAGTCTGGTACATTAAACTTAACTTCTGGCATTGCAGGACTATCTCTACTGAAGACAACTCAGGTAGATAAAATCTGTTTTGTGCAGAGATATATATGTTGTTGAATTTTCTGTATAATCACTGTTATATTTGTGTATAATTCTCGAAAGCGCCGCTTTTCTGTTAATTTAACAGTCAGGATTTGAGGGGTTTATCAGAGACAAACATACCATTCTGCCTGACACTCGAGAGAGAATGCTGGCCACAGAGTTGAATGCATCTTGGAGGTAGGAGTTAACTAATGATCACTACATCTTTTCTTATTTTCTTGACTGATTCTTGAAACTGAAATAAGATTGTTCATGGTGACAGGTACTCATATGATTCAGTTGCAAGCATCCCAAAAAAAGAACTCTACTTCAGCGAGAAGTTCTTGGAGGTAAAGAAAGTTTTGATGGATACTTTCTTTGGTCCTCCAGAAACTGGTGTGTATAGTCCTTCTGTTCAACGCACTCTGTATCTAATGGGAGGCGCTGTACTGAGAAGGTATCTTCATACATCTGTCTATATTCTCTTCACGGTGGTTTGTGTTAGTATGTGATTCTTATTAACATGATTACATGATCAGGTTCGCTGATGTATCAACGATTCACTTGAAAATGCCAAATATTCACTTTCTACCTGTAAATCTTTCATCCAAGGAAAACCCTTCAATGGTGAAGGTAAGAATCTTTATATGCAATCAGAAAAACCCATCATAGAAGCTATATAACAATTCCAAAGATATGAATCGCTTATGATAAATGGCTTTTGCAGTTTAAAGATGATGTGTATCTGCCAACCGATGAACCTCATGGATCTATAGAAGCAACCCTAAGCCGCATAACCTCGAAACTGTAAGGTTTTGGAGAATGCAAGGATAGATTAAAGACGACGACTTCACAGCTTCTGCAACTTTGGGCTTTTGCCTCGTTTATAGAATAAAAAAAGGGCTACTCTTCATGTGTTGCAACTATGGTTTCCTTTCTCTTTATCAACTTGAAAATACAAAGTTATCTGGAATGTAACAGGAATAGTATATCCAGCGTATGCTCTTGTCAACATCTTGCGTACGTACACGTAAGCTGAATCGCAATTGCACACGTAAATAAAAGCTTGTAACCAAATTTGTAATAACCGAAAATTAGTGTTAAGGTAATGTTATAGTATAAGTTCAGACACGAAAGAATTCGTTTGTTAAGTAAGTTATACATGAAAAGCAACCATATATATATGTCACATATACACATTTAGCTTGGACTCGAGCGATGTTTCATGATTTGCTTCCACAAACTTGGGAACGATGAGGGCATATTCGTCATTTCGCCGAGACGGATATTTTCTATAGAGATTAAGTTTGTGGTTAACGGCTCTTCTCCAGTCCAAGTTACTTGTAATAATCTTCCAAGACTTGGATCACCCCTAAACTTCTAAGATTCGCATCAATCAAAGCGTGGAATGGCACATTTCTCTGCGAGACTGAAGCTTCTCTCTAGCAACGACGGATTATCATCCTTCGGTGTAGATTCGAGAGACCAATTTCTTCGGCAGACCCTTTACATGGCCGGTGGATCGCCGTTGGGTCCGGTGCGCAGGAACCGATTAAAGCTTGACAAGTTTCGTGCGAAAGTTTTCTCGTCTTACTCTTTTTCTGCCAGGAGAAAGAAAATTAGGGATTTCGATCACGCCGAGAAGAACGTCGGTAGCGACGAAGACGGGGATGAGTGGGATTTTGACGAAGACGATGGGTTAGAAAGCGATGATCTATCTTGCTTCAGAGGCTTGGTTCTTGACATCTCATACAGGTCCTCTTCTTCTGGATTTTAATTTTTTTGTTCCACTCTGTACTCTTACTGAATATGGCCATTCTTAAGTTTGGGTTTCTTGATAGAAGCATTGATGAGTCTTAGTTCTCTCTTTGTCCAAGTGGATGCATTTGAAATTGGCTCAATTTTTGTCTTGAGTTTTGTAATATCCTTGAGTAGACTAGACAATAAGCTGGATTTGTTGCTTGAATCAGTTGTTGAAATTGGAAACGTTAAACCGTTTTTCTTGTGTTAAGGCCGGTGAATGTGGTCTGCTGGAAGCGTGCAATATGTCTGGAGTACATGGACAAGGTCAGGGAAAAACCATTAACCATTTGATTCTTATTGTGTTATGGAAGTACGTAATTAAGTTTTTGTATGTATCGATACTGCGTTTCTTTAGGCGGACGTTCTGGAGTATTATGATCAGACTGTGAGTTCTCCAACTGGTTCATTCTATATACCTGCTGTATTAAGGGTACGTAGTAACATGAGTTTAGTAATAACCAGTTTTTTTCTCTTTACCAACTGTAGAAGCTTACTTCGTCGTCAATGCTTTCAGGTTCCACATCTGCTTCAGGTTGTCAAAAGAAGAAGAGTGAAAAACTCACTGAGTCGTAAAAACATTTTACTACGAGACGACTACACTTGTCAGTGAGTAATTTTTCTATGTCCAGTCAAAAGCATGTTTTGTTTCCTGCTGAATGAGTCAAACTATTCTTGCTTATACAGATATTGTACTTCCCGTGAAAACTTGACCATTGATCATGTCATTCCGATCTCCCGAGGTGGAGAATGGACCTGGCAAAATCTGGTATGCGATTGATCTCTTCAAGTAGCCTCTGTGCTGTGAATTATTAGTAAAAGTATCCAAGTAGAGTTTATATTAATTTTCTTGAATCTGTTCATGTAACTTAGGTAGCTGCATGTCAAAGATGCAACTCAAGGAAAGGTCAGAAGACATTAGAAGAAACTCACATGAAGTTACTCAAGACCCCAAAGGTAATTTCTTCTCATTATGCTCCAAAATCTTGTTTTGATGGAGAGTTTTGAATCAAAGACATTTTCTTCTTGTTGGTAATGGCAGGAACCAAAAGACTATGACATTGTGGCGATTCCATTAACAAATGCAGCTATAAGGATGCTGAGATCCAATAAAGGAATGCCGGAAGAATGGCGTCAGTATCTTGCGAAACCATTACCCGAGCCATAGCAGTTTTCTCTCAGGAATCAAGATGGAAAGCGTTCGGCCCCAGCCATCACGTAAATACAGAACCGGTGGCTCGATTGTATATGTAGATTCATCATCTAGTTTAACTTCAAACTGTGATAAACTTGTTTTGAGTATTCACTCAAATGTATATAATACGTATAGAATGTGACACCATGCTCATTCATAAACTAACGATCAAAATTCAAACTCCGAATTCATCCACATGAAGGATGAAGTACTGATATGGCAATCTGCGCAGGAAAATCCGGTTAACCTCAATGACCAAGTTATTATTCGGAAATTAATTGTTACTACTTCAAATCACAGATTATATCAAGACCGGGACCATACTCGCCTACACACAGAAAGAAGAAAATAAACCAATAGATTGAAAACAAGCAACAAAACCATCAAAAATTGATTAAGCAATCATTTTTGTTCACAACATAACAACAAGAAAAAGAAATCCTCAAAACTTTCTTCTTTTCTGGGAGCTACTTGTTTCATAAGCAGCAGCCCAAGAATCAAAACATGTTCATTATCCATATGCACACACCTTCTACTCCCAGACAGGGAGAGATATACCATTGTTGATCCATGGCCAAACTCGCAAATCAAAACAATCGCTGGAGAAGAATATAAGAGTAGCTAAGAGGAGAGGATGGACTGAAGTGCAAGCTGTTGCTGTGGTTGCAGAGATGACCATGTAGACGCCAGAGCTGATGGAGACAATGTCTGTTGAAGCTGTCTTAATATATTGATCATCCTGCTCACTGTTTGCTCCGTTGCCAGAGTATTCCCGGCGCATAAAACCTATAATATAATACACCGGAATTTATATACAGACACCATCAGAATTCAGAACTGACTGATATTTAATTATATCGTGGTGTTGGAAGTTGTGGTAGGGGGAGAAGTATATACCTCAGCAAAGACTGCAACTATTTTTGGAAGGTTCTGATGATTGGGCCCTAGGAGATCCGGATCAGATCTCTCAACCATTGAGCAAAGCTGGTCATGGACAATTTTTGCCTCAATTGTATCTCCTTTTATAGGCAAGCAGTTTAACCACGCAGGAACAATCTGGTAAGATGAGGGACAAGTTCCTGGTTAGACCCAATAGAAAGAAGATGCACTGGATATCACTGAGAAGAATGTAGATCGAGAAAGCGCGGATAATTACCCTTCCAGCATCAATACTGGTTCGGTGGAATTGACATATTTTCCCAACAGCGGAAACAGCATTGTCATAGGCCATTGCATTCTCAGACTGCTGGGCATTAGGATGTCTGATGACAACATCCAATTTGGAGAGAGCCTCTACATAAAAGAGAGTGACAGCATTTACTCTAATGAAACAAGAGCCTCATGGACATGGAGAAACGAAAAGCATCTTTGAAGCTTACCTCCGACAAGAGGTTGGAAGACAGATCCTCCAAACTCCGCACAAACTCCTATTCCATAAACAGCAGCCTGTGGAAAAAAACACTACATGATGCCATACTTTGTCAAACCAAAATAAGATTTGCTAGGTTTCTGGTAGAACATACCTGACGAACGTCAGCATTCTCGTCATTGCATGCTTCCAAAAGAAACGGGACAAAGGTATCATAATATCTGCATAGCAGCATATATATCAAAAAGATGCTGAGACATCTATTAGTCAAACAAAATCAGCAAGTAAAGCGAACATCTTACCGAAGAGCTGCTTCGCGACAATGCTCAGCAACATCATCAAATATGCAAATAGCTATTCTTCTTTCCTCTGCCGTTCTATCTTTACCCTGCATAAAAAGAAACCAGAAAACAATTCATCATCACTTAAAACACTCATTCTTCGGTTATCATCATCAGATCTATTTGACAAAAAAAATATACAAAGCAAGTGAAAGCTGTTTGGATTAATTATATATAGAAAACCTAAAAGAACGCAAAGGAAATAACTTACCAACATGGGAGTGATGTAAGATGAAAACTCATCAAACATGGGCAGGAAAGAGGCCTTGAATGTTTTTATTAATGTTCCCAGCAAATCACCAACCTTCACGAAAAGAGAAACAAAGCTTTGATTAATATCCTGGAATCCTCTGTCAGAGTTGATGCCACACCAACACAAATTCACAATAGAGATCATACCTGATCAAAAACCTCTTCTTCCTGTTCATTTTCTTCTTTAAGGATTTCACTTTCTTCTGCATCGAAATCCTCTGCCTTAGTTCTCTCTTCTCTCTCCCTCCGTCTGGATGAGCTAGCTATTACTGCCTGCTTAGTCTCGTCAACAATTCCTCTCACCTGGCTTTCATCTAGAATGGGCCCAGAAATCTGAAACAAGTATTCAGTGCATGTTATTTCCAAAAGAAGATAACATGGGATGGAATATATACCCTAGCCAATAATGTATTCACTACTTGATAATGTAAACAGTCTCTGTAAGAAGTTACAAACCTGTACACATTCATTTAATGCCTCCAACATGCTTGCACAAATCTCCACTTCAGGCTCCTGAGTTGGACAAAATGAACCCGTATAAATAGGTTATTCTTCACATGAAATCCAAAAGTGAAGGCATCCTTCACAAACCAAACAACACAAAAAAAAAAAGTAAAGCCAATATAACCTTGTGCAAGGCCTCCACCAACGCAGGTATTATATAATCGCTCAAGTGCTTTATATAGGATTCATTACGACCCTGAGACAGCCCTTTCTCCACAGCAAGTTTAGCTGACCGTAGCAGCTCCGGCATACCTAATCGCCAGAAAAACGGATAACAAGAATCAAGCCCTCGTTCCAAAAACACAGAGAAACCCAATAAAACATCTAGACGAAGAACACACCTGATACTGCAGCCTTCCTAACTTCTTCATGGAAATAAAACTTGAGAAGAGGAACTAAAATAGGAGCAACCTGCATTGCCATAACAATGTAAGAACCTTGGGACCAACGAAACTCCATACTTTGGAAGTTAGTAGAGCGCAAAGGCCATACCTGATCAATCCAAGGAAAAAACCCTTCTTTTAGCTCATCGGCGTAGCAGCACAACATGTTACAGGCAGTAGCTTTCTCCTCTAACACACTAGTTTTGATCCCAATCCTCTTATCACCAAGAGTGATGGTCTCAATGCTGAAAGAAAAAATAAAACCTCATGAAAGAAAGATACCACACATGGCAAAACAAATCAAATGAATTTCTTAGAAGAAAATATGATGCCGTAAAAAGGCTGCATGGATGCAAAATCAAGTTTCATTCACCAAACCTTAACATTTAATCTAACCTAGTTACCTAAAAAAGGGGGAAAAGATAGAAAAGGAAGCATAAAAGGAAAGAAGAAGAGTTACAGCAGGGGTAAAGAAAAAGAAAACCTATGAACTGATTATTAATTAGCAAGCTTATAACTGAAATGGAAGGAGTGGATTCTTATAACCTTGCAACTAGAACTTATAGTTCTGCAACGTTATCTAATATATATATATATGTGTGTGTGTGTGTGTGTATGTGTGTCTATGTATATGGATGTGTGTGTGTGTATTCTTGAGCTATTAAATGAGAAAAAAATCCATGCACAATATTGGGATGTAATCATTTCATACCCCTCCTCTTCATCATCAATATCTTCATCTGAATCTGCAGATGAAATGATAACATCGGGCTTAAGCTGAGCTGATTGAAGCAAAGGGGGCATAACAACACTCATGTAAGGGAGGAAATCCTGTCCAAGGCATTTGCAGAGTCTAGCCCAGGCCTGCATACATATTAAGTAGACAAACCAAAAGAAATTTTCCTTTAAGTTTCCACTAAGCTTATAATGACCTAACGAAAAGAGCTTATAAAATATCAAACTAATGATATAAGAATGCTGGACAATACCTGTAACATGTAGCTTGTTGTTGGATCATCTGCTTCCAATTCCGAACCTTGTAATGACATCAGCACTTCCATGACCTTTCCAAATAAAATCAACTTTTAGCCTACTGTTTAATTGGGTTATTACTTCCCGCTCTAAAATGATTGAGCACATTGTTAAATGGGCTAATATTGATTGAGAGAAGACACAATAAGAATTTGCAATAACAAAATCAGAAGAGAGTTATCAAAAGTGGAAGTAGGAATCTAGGAAACCATTTGACAAAGATTTAGAAAAATCTGAAAAATCTATTATCTTTACCTGCTTTGCATCGTCCTTGAATTTTTGCTTTCCAACAGCCATTCCAACCAAACTAATGCACTCCATTGATTTAGCACGAAGCATCCGATTAGCTTTGTCATTCGCATTTATCAAAATAGCTTTCAAATAAGGCATAACAGCATCATAATATTTTTGGAATAGTTCCTGTTGAAAGAAGTTAGATCATCAGCATCAAATAATGCTACAAAAAACTTTTAGGGAGGAGCATATATACACCTGTGAAGAATCAGCAACTGATGCTAAAGCGGTCAAAGCGCCCTCTTGCACCATTTGTTTTCCATTCTGCATTATATCCAGAAATAAGGTAAAAAAGCTACCTACAGATACTCATCTATTAAAGATCTGCACTTAATAAATGTGAGATTCCCCAGTGAGGAAACTAGAACTACCAGAATTAACGTGGATATAATTTTGATAGCTATAGGTATGCAGAACATATCGATGACCATTGTAATACTAGAAATTGTCAAAAGGAATTAAAAAAATTTTAGAGTTCCGATAGTCTTCAGAAATTTAAGATTGAATCCTGAAAGCTAAGCAAACTTGAATAACTACTTATTCCTTTGCATTAGTCTAGGATCATCGACAATTTCTAGGTTTCACTTAAGTACAGCTCCCAACCAGAATCATTTATTTGAGACTTAAGGAAAACTTAGCAGTTCTGTTTGAAGAATTTCATCAAAGACAGAACGCAGGAATTTTAGAAACATGCATGACGTTTACCTGAAGCAGTACAAGAAGCTTGCTAATAACGCCATCCAGATAGGGGGTTAAAATCTCTGGCGTGCAATTCTCACTGAAATTAAGAACAGCGGAAGCAGCATGGGCCTGTACCACAAGAGGGATAACTCATTACAGAAACTCATACAAATGGATAAATAATCTGATCTATAAGCAGGATAACTCATTACAGAAATTCATACAGATGAAGAATATCCTACTTTCAGTGGTTGATTTCTGTACAGAACTAAAGCAATGCTCCTATAGTGGTTTTCCAATATCCATCACTTCTACTTCTCAGTCTTGACGTAAGTAAATGTAAATTATGAACAGGATGATAAAGCAGGTAAATAAGAATATTAACTTTCAGAGCCGGATTCATTTCGTAGAACAATTATCCTCTAGTAAATGTAAACAATTATCCTCTAGTTCGTTTTGAAATACTGTCGCACTTCAACTTCTAAGTCTGGGACACCTAAAACCCCTAGTTAAATGCCTAAAAAGACCAATGCCTTTACATCAGCAATACACTGCGTGCTGCATATTTTGAAAATCTAGGAATTTGTTTTAGTTAACCAGAGACCTTACATACTGATGAGTCACATTCTCACAGATTGGCCACAGCAGCAATTTAAAAACCAACCTGGACTCGAGGATTCTGAAAGTCATCCATGGCTCCAACCAGTGCAGGGAGCACGGACTGATGATATCGAGTTTGTAACACAGGTCCCAAGTCTGTAGACAACTGACCAATTGCATTAATTGCTGCCCATCGGACACGAGGATGAGGATGCTGGAAAGCTTTCAGAACCATAGACACCACTTGTTCTAGGTTCCGTGTCATAACCTGTACCAATTACAAGATAATATCAGAGAAGAAAACATGAAAGCAAGTAAGTCGTCTTCTACATGAGAGAAATATAATAACCACCAGACAGGTATGAACATAGATGTGTATCAAAAAAGAACTGGTTAAAAATTCAAAAGAGTAGGAATATGACATTAAAATATTGGGCAAATCACATAAGAGAATAGACAACCCCCTGGGGCGTCCCCATCAACTATTGCACAGTCATTTAGTCAAGAGCATATTTGATAATCACCATACAGTAGGAGGGAAAGGCTAGATGTACATGATTCATATTTCATTCTCACTTGATAGGCGTGGAAAGTAGTAAAGGCTATTACTAGATCTAAGAGCCTTGCAATATCTGCCTTGTAACTTTTACTAGTTGTCAGATATTCTTTCTTTCCCTTCTACCCGCTCATTTAATGTATTTAAATTAACCCAAGTCAACAATGATTACTTTCCCGGATACGACCAATCTTTATCCTATGTACTAAGTCAGCCAGTTGTCTTGACTCACCTAGACACTTATAAAAACAGAAAGAATCCTCACCTTTGAGCAACCTTCAGCAATTTGGGCGAGAGCTATGAGAGCAGCATGGTGCTTCTGCCACTCGGTAGCTGCGAAGAAAGCCGAGAAAACTTCAGAGGCAACAGGAACAATTGTGTTCCCACCCAAAGATATCGCAAGCCTGTCCAGACATTCTTGTCCAAAACAATAATTACTCGATTCTCCAGCATCTTCGTCCTCAGTCTCGGCACTGTGCCATGCTGGTTCATCCTCAATGTCCAAAAGCATACTCATCAACACGCTAAAGAGTTTGGTGATGAACTGCGGCAATTTCCTCATCATACCCGGAGCTCTTTCTCGTGCCTCAGCCAATGTTATCACAAATTCTATTGCCAAGTGCCTAGTTCCTTCTTCTAAAGTATCGGCTTCTGCAATCTGAAGCATTGAACCAACAACTTCCACAAGCTGTCTCCTTAGAAATCTAGGTTCAGTACCAGCCAGTTCAATGAGAAGCTCTAGGGCTTCTTGTGCTGTTGCTTCTTGCCCGGAGTTCAACGCCTCGGTCAACGTTTGCATCATCAATGGTAACAAATCCTGAAATATATCCCTGTCGGAAGCCTTGGACAAACACTGGATAAAATTAATTGCCGCGCCAAGAGCCGTAATTCTAACATCAGCGGATGTGGAACTTCTCAAACACTGAGAAAACACAGAATGTAATGTGCTCAAATGAGGAATTAGCGTTTCACCAATGTACTGAGCCAATCTGGAGAAGATCAATAGTGCATATTCCTGAAGATTAGGGTTATCAGCAGCAACGACACACTGGAACATGAATGGGAGTAGCTCTGGCCACCCGTTCTCTGGTAAAATCGCAGACGCAAGTTCGGAGATGGTATCGCAAACCTTCTTGGCTATAGACTTGGTGCTCTCCTGTTGCAGAGACGCGATGAGAACAGTCTTGAGAGTGGAGCGAGTTGACTCAGCAATTCGAGGGTAGATAAAGGCGGAATCATCCTCAGCACCACGGGTGAGTTGCTTCCGCAGCAGAACAGCGGACATGGCACGAAGTTCAAGGTTGGAAGAGGAATTGAGAGTGTGAACGAGCTTCAAGGCGAGCGAATCGGGATGTGCTTGCTTGCAGAGATTGAAAAGCGATTCAGCGTGGGAGCGTTGCTCGTTGGAAGCAGACATGAGGTGGGAAATTAGGGTTTCGAAGTGGGAAGAATCCGGTCCGAGAAGATAGGAGAGCTGCATCTGCATCTGCTGATCGGCCGCCATGATTATGCTGCCCCTGGGGAGAAACGGCGAAGAAGGGGTTTTAGTTTTATGAGGGAGAGAGAAAAAAGAATGAAGGTTGAGGCGGAGACGCGAGCGAAAGCCTAAAGGGTTTTGTGGGGGCGGAAGAATATTAAAGAGGGCTTTTTCTCTCCACTATGGATATTAATTACCAGATTCGGGTCCAAATACGTATCATTGGCAATAGCAGGCCTTTTTCCGGCGCGGTTTTATTCAGGAAACAAAAGTATTTATTTTCCCTTTTTAAAAATAGCTGAATTAAATGACAAACCAAAATTTTCAAAAATGTCCACTCGCCGCCACACCGTTTCTCTTCAAAAACCCTAATTTTAGGTGCGAATATGGCTTTTTTACCGTCTCTAGAAACTCAAACTATTGGACATCTTCGTGAATTTCGAGACTATACCGAATTAATGTACAGAGAAGATGGACCGGATCGGATCAATAGACTACCGGACGAGCTTCTTTGTCATGTCTTGTCAAAAAGGAGGCTGCTTTGACATCGGTTCTTTCAAAAAGGTGGCGTAATCTGGATAGAGTATTGACATTGAATGGCGATTCTCTTATATAGAAATTCTCTCTTAAGTGTATTGATTCAGATCGTGTGAATCCATGGATATGTCGTGTGTTGGAGCGCGGTGTTTTGGACGTGGACCTGCTCATCGATTTTGGAGTTAGATATCCGATGCTGCCTTGGGGAATTTGCATGAGCAAGATTTTAGTTAAGCTGAAAATAGCAACTCTTTCTTCTACTTGTTTTTTGTCTGGAGATATTTCCTTACCTATGCTTAAGACTCTTGCCCTAGACTCAGTTTCGTTTGCTAGAGGTCAGTTTCGTATGCTACTCTCTGTTTGCCCTGTGCTTGAGGAATTGCACATGAAGAATATATGTTTTTCACGTGAGAATGAGATCGTGTCAAGTGCAACCTTCAAGACTCTAAATATTTACTCTAACAATTTGATACGTGCTTTTTTGCTTGATACACCGAATCTTGTTTGCTTAAACTACTCTAAATACGTTGCGGATGACTATCCATCGGTTAATTTGGAAAACTTGAGCATGTATATTAGAGAACCCCTCTTGGGTTCTTAAAAAAAATAATTTTTTAAGATGAAAAAAAAAATAACGGACCAATAGAACAAGCCACGTCGCTAAAACAGTCTAGATACCGATTCTTAAATAAGAGCTTTATAGATACGGTTTCTAATTTTTATGTGAGACCCACTATTATTTTTATTTTTTTTAAGAGACTCAGCTTTAGAGACTCTAATGTACATGCTCGTTGAGGCTCATATCAAGCTTAGAGTATATTTTGATCTAATCACGAAACTACGAGTATCTCCATTGGTAATATTCTTTTTGGGAGTCTCTTAAAAAAATTTAATAACTTTTTATTATTTTTTTTCTTTTTTACAGATGAATAAAAAATGAATCATTCGCAGCGCGATAGATGTAAGGACCGATTCTTAAATAAAGAATTTAAGAGTTCGGATTTGTCACTATTCATAGGGCCATGATTTTTTTAATATTTTTTTTAAGTCCGCACTAAAGATCACTTAAATCATCTTATTGCAAGATTCTAACAAAGTGTTCTCATCAATAAAATAATAATAAAAAGTAATATTTTATTAAGAGAGTCTAAAGAAATGTTTTAATTTGAATACAGATAGAGGGATGTTATCATAGGTTCTAAACATTTTTATAAAAAAAAATTATAAAATATTACTTTTTTTTTAAAGACCCTTGTGATAACTCTCCAATGCAAATACCTTTAAAATCTATTGATGGAAATGCTCTAAGAATCTGAAATGACGATTCATTTAACAAAAAAAAAAATGACGATTCGTTAAAGGATTATGTTTATCACATACTTGTGTGGAAGTTTGTTCGTGGGATATGCAATGTTAAGAAGCTTTATTTATCTCCTGATGCTTTCCAGGTGCTTACTCTATGGATATAGCGTGGCAAGCAATGTTAGTTCTTCTTATGAATTGTCTACATCTAGATACTTTAGTCATTAAACGTTTTTTCCACTGTGTCACGAATAAATGTGGGGATGCGTGTATCTGCATTCCTCGGGAGGAGAAAGGTCGTTCGCTCATGTCTTATCCAGTGAAGAGGTTCGAGATTCGAGGGTTTGTTGGAACGACGAGAGATTTAGAGATGATAAAGTATTTTTTGGACTATCTTCCGTGTTTAAAGGAAACGGATATCTATATTACTGAGCGTCAACGGTTCCTAACTCCTTTACCGTTGGAGCTTAACTCTGAAATGCTGATGCGTTACAACGATTTATCGAGTCGTAGTCGCAATGTTAATTTCAAGGTGCACGGTTGGACTGCACAATGATTTGTCTACGAGGAAGAATTTTACATCTCCAATTGTTTATGCCAAAATTGCTTTGAATTCTTGTTTGAGAAGTTAAAGGAGTCACGTACTTTATTATTATTTGATGCTTTTTGCTAATTAAAGATTTAAGTCAAAAAAGACTTTACAATATTTATGCATTCATTATTCAATTCCAGTCATAATAGTATAGAACATTTGGGAGAGTGGTTATTAAAAAAAAATATACATTTGGGACTTAAATTTTATTGTTTGGAAGACTGAGACCTCATTCCCATCAAGTTTTTTTATGCCCTTGTCATGTAAAATAAAGTTAGATAAGACCTAAAAAGATTTGAGTCTAAGAAAAAATTCAATTCTAGTGATATGTACATTGGCTCATTTATCTACGAGTTTTTCTATAAGGACTAAATTATTCTCTTTCTGTTTCTAATTATAAAATGTTTTAGAAAAAACATAAAGATTAAGAAATGTATTGGTTTCTTCAAAAAGATTATTTAATAGTTACTTTACAACAAATTCAACCAATTACAAAAGATACTGTATAATATAAATAATTATAAAATATCAAATATATTTAAAATTTGTATTGAAAAGTGAGAATATCTTATATTTTAAAAACAAAAATAAATTCTAAAACATCTTATATTAAAAAATAAAGGGAGTATGATTTTATATGTTATTTTATATGTTTGCTTTTTGCACATACATATGTCACAAAAGTGATAGTAGGCTTTACACATACGCTAAAATGTTTGCCTGATTTAGGTGGATTCCGATTTGTTTATAACTTTTTATTAAATTATTTGTTTCAACCAACATATCTAGATTATTTTTGTGCAAAGGATTTCGTGTCCAAATTTAGTATTCGAGAAACGAGAACGACCCATTACATTCCCAACTAGATGTAACATCGAAACGAAACAAAGGAAATAAGACTTCAAAACATGAAATTGTGGATAATACTGAAACAAATGCAGCTAATTCTTCTTATATCCTTTCTCAAGATCACCAGCAAAAGAGCTTACTTTGGCATAAGTAGAATATTCCCAAGATCTCATACAAGAAAGAAAACATTATGGAGGCAGCACATATATTAAAAAAATGCCAGTAAAGCTCAGGTAATAACCGAAACCACATACGAAAGAAAAGTAAGAAGCATCACCTGCGTCAACTTATTACTGTCCCATTTGGCCAAAATATCTACCGGCGATGGTAATTAGCATATTTGCCATAACGATAACTTCGTCAACCTCTTCTAATGATTTCTCCACACGAACACTTGCACATTTCCTCAGAAGACCCCTGAGACAAGCACAAGTATCAGCGTCCAAAGGAGTCTCCAATGATGCACACAATGCAACCACCCATTTGCAGTCGCTACTCTGCAAGCTGGTCTCCTTCTCAACCAAACCTATACGCTTTTTCAGCCTTGATACACGTGTCACCGAGTCCATTCCTTGTATCTCTGAAAGCATCCCACCTAATGACTCATCTCTCTCTATGTGGAGACACTTATTGAACATATCGATAAACACATCTTCTACAGACTCACTTGATATCATCTCCTCATCCTCATCGCACTCGTTGGCTTCTTCTTGCGATAAAGCCTGTCAATAAAAACCACAACACTTCACCTACACTAACCAATCATGCAAGTTTGAATGAAATTATCAGAAATAGATCAGAGAAATATACCTGGCGAAGGTGTAAGAAGTCGGAAAGCAACGAGTCCTCCCATTCCTTCATAGGCAACAAGTGCTCTGGACATTTGGGGATTTCAGGAATTTGTGGCATATAAACACTTTGTTCTTTCTTTATGTACTTGGTTTCATCTATCTTGGCTACTCTTACATTCGGAATTCCCTTAGCCTCCCACCTAAATTGAGGACATAACAAATGAATCATATTTGTGAAACTGTAAACGCATAGAAAGATGGAAACAATGAGATAATATGTATACCTGACTCGTCTTAGATATTCAAGCCCATCTTCTGGTGGTCCAGAATCAAAATCAGGTTCTCCATCCACCGCAAACGCAGGTCTCAAAATGCTATTGTAATCATCATGATCTTCAGTGTAGTCTTGCCCCTCCGTTCCTTCTTCAGTATCTATATAGGAAATAGCCATACTTAGAATTTTAGTATATGATTGGGTAAGCAACAGGAACAAAAACAAAACAGCAAAAAAATGAACTTGCATGGATGCAGATAAGAACTAATCCCATCAAATAAAATAAACAATAATTACGTGGGAAAGTTTTGACTGTGAATGCACTATTTTTATTGAGAATGTATGAGCAAGTACAATGTTAACCAAAGAATAATGGCTCTATACACTTTGAACCAAAGAATCTCCTAGAGCTCTTTTTTACAATCTGAACCAAAGAATCTATATACAGAAAGAATCTGTGAGGTGTTAGCTCATTGAAGGAAACAAAAGGAATTTGTATTGTGTCTTAGGAAAAGAGGAAAACGGTGAACAATGGACTCTGACAAACTTCTTCAGCTCACAGCTCAGTGAACAAAGAGGTTTCGCCTTGGTACAGCATACATGGGACCTGTGGAAAAGAAAATAAGAAGGCCCCTATCAAAATGAAGAACTGAGGAGAGAATTGATAAATGAAGAACAGGTCTGGAAGCTCTATACAGACATCCAAATCGTGAAAAAGAAGGCTAACACCAAGAAAAAGCAAAGGCTAGAGACGCTTAAACCCTTTTGAAGTTGAAAAACAACTGTTGAAAACACCACAAAACTGAAAACTCGTTTGAGAATTCGGAAAGAGAGGCATACAAAGCTGCAACTGAGTCTAGCGTGATACATGCACTAACTATCTAAATTTGGATGACATATGTTTCTTAGACCTATAGTGTTTTCTCAACATGTTCAACGAACAACAGGAAAAACAAAGAACAGGCAAGGGAGAGACTGTAAGGTGATAAATGCAACGAATAAGACACAAACCAAAATATCTGCAAGGTTATCGAGATTACCATGAATCGGTTGCCCACGAACATGATTAGACTTTGAAGACTTCTGACTTTTCGAACAAACTAAACCTTCATACTCAGTCAAAACCTCAGGTACAAGCTGAGCATACGTCTCACTCCACAGTTTCCTCTGATTCACAATGTTGGCAAACCTCATCGACTCCATTTGCTTTCTAGAGTACATTTTCTTAACCTGCTTCCCATTCGTTTCTCCAGGGTTCTGAAATTCAGAAACTTTTGCTGATGCAACAACTTTAGAAGCATTTCCATGAATTGGTTTCTCTCCAGTTTTCTTCTTATGCTTTCTTGGTGCATCCTTATCAGCGTGTGAAGTGCCTGGTCTCTTAGAAAGATTGTTACCTTTCTTGTAGAAAGAAACAACATCAACCAACGCGGTATCATCAATCAATTCGATCTTCACAGATCTCTTAACAGCAGCATTATCCTTAACTCCCAAACTTTCCATGGTCTTGTGTAGCTCTTTAGAGCAATTTCCATTCTTGTCGATCTTATTGAAACCAGAAGGAGTAGGGAAAGTATCCACATCGACCCTCGTCTTGAATATTGACCCGAGTTCGATTTCAGCCAACAATCTTTTCTTCTCTGCCTCTAAAAGTCTCTGAGCCTCGGATACTTGATCCATCTCCTCGAAGCTCAGACTTTCTTTCCCGTTAGGCGCAATAAAATCTGGTTCAATTGGTTGAATCTCGGAGATAGGGAGAAAGGACCCATTAGTATCATCAGCTTCGTCCATCTTGTGCATATCATCTCCGAATTGCTCGCCTTCTTTGGAAATCTCAGAGCACGGCCCAGAAACAGAAACGTTTGGAGCAGATGCTCGATCAACCATATCGTCTTCAAGAGACGCGGAAACAGTTCCAGCTACAGAGACGACTCCATCCTCCACATCCATCGCTTCGGTTTCTTTGAAAATCATAGAACTCGTTTCGGAGGAAGAAACAGAAAGATCCATCTCAGAAATAGAAGTAAAAAGCGAAGAAGATTCCACTTGCTTCGTCAGGTTTACCTCTCCAACCGAGTCGGACTCTACTGGCGGCAAAGAAACGATCTTCAGCGAGTCTTGTGCGAATTCACCACCACGGATCGGAGATTTCTCTGGGTTAGATGCCTCCTCCCCAATACTTTGACTGGAATCAGATTTCGTCGCCATGGGGAAGAGAGGAAGAGGAAGAGGAAGATGAAGCGGAAGAGAGAGATGAACGCAAAAACCCTTAATGAGTCGTAGAGAAAGCAAGCAAACCCCTTTTCTCGAGAGACGATTAAATAAATAAGCTCTAGCGGTTGGATTAAACCGAACAAAGTCTTCAATCTTTGAACCGGTTCTACGTAAAATAGAAACCAGTGTGATCTCCTCGGTCCAACACCATCATCCAAAAAAATTCGATAGACTCCCTCTTATGTTTTTTAATGCTTATGTTTATGGAGAAATTTTTAATTTATAATTAGTTGATGTTTTCAATTTTCAATGCAAAATTAATTAGTTTTCTACTTATTTTTGACCATTTACATTATGCATATTATTTTATCATTGGATGAATTGTGTTTAATTGGATGATAAATGATGAAAAAATAAATGATTTCTTAATCTCTATGTAAAAACCTTAAACCTTGTAATCTTTATGGTCTCATGTACTAGTGAATCTGTTAGCTGATGCAGAGTTTCTAGAACATGTAACTATTACTCCATGATTATTGGTTCCATTAAGAAAAATAAACAGATAAATCTTGCACATGCATTTCTACTAAACATTGTTTGATTCAACATACTTTAATACGAAACAAAATGAGAACAAGAAGTAGACAAAAGATTACAAACAACCAATGCGTAATTGGAATAACTGAATTACACTTTTCTCTGCTAATACTAGGATTAAATAAAGAGAAAACTAACGAGAGTTGTGATTTGGGAATCATGTAGGAACTGTGTAGTAACCAACATCATCTCGATTCTCCATCAACACCATCAGGGATGTGAAGAGAGCAACCGCAACAAAAGATATCGCAATAACGAATTTGGCATACCTCATGTTCTTCGTCTTCTTCTTACTCATTATCATCTGTGTCTGAGGTGTTGTTTCTTCACTGGCTGTGACGGTTGATGAAATTGTTTCCACCATGGTTGGAGTTTGCTTCCTGAGTCTAAGGCTCTGGCGAGAAGATCCTACGGTTATCTCTCTCTGAACTGGACTTGCTTTCACTGACTGATCTAAGTCTTGATCATCAGGATACTGAAGAGAGCTAATTAGCTTCCGTGGAGTGCTAAAGATATTGAAATCTTCAGCATTGATGCGTGAACGCTGTAGAAAAAAGTCAAGAAAATGTCAAAACTGAGCAATCATTACAACAAATGATGGATTTGAATTGATGAACTCTACCTGAGGACTAGGAGTGGTGTTTTGCTGCATCCGCCTGTTTCTCAAACTCCCCATTAGAAACCCTTCGAACTCGTCGCCGCTATTATAATCTCCATTGTCACAATGATCATAAGGGACAAGAGGTGAATGAGATACAGTGACAGTGTCTCCTTGAGAGATAATACCATCTTTTAAAGAGATATCAACTCTTCCTCCATTCTGATCAGTTCTCCAAAGTTTCCGATTCACACTCCGCCGATCAAACTCAGAGTTAAACGAAGTATGAGAAATCGGTGAATCATATCCACTAAATGACCCTAAAGTCTGTGATTCAGGTGATAAAGAATCATCAGGAGAATAAGCATTGCTATTAACAACGGTTCTTCGACTGAAATTCGAACCAGTAACAGAACGACAGCCATTTTTCTCCATCTTCGACTCTAACTCTGTAGCGATTCTCTTCGAGGTCATCATTGCTTCATAAGCAGCTCCTCTAACATAAGCCATTTGATCAGATTGACACTTCTCCATCTCTTTGATTATCAACTCAACTTCAGAATATATGCTTCTTGGATCCAAACACTTCATCAAGAAGTTCAACATTTGAACCGCTGATAATCTCTTCTGAGAATTTCCTTCTGAAACTCCTAACCCCAAGATTCTCAACCCTGTGTGTATCAACAACCTCGCGTAAGCTTCAACGATCAAAGGATTACGCTTAGCAAGTGCCATAACTAAACCCATTTGAAGATGCGTTTGGTTAGAGTTCGAATCCAACGCAACAGCAACGTTTTGACAAACTTTATTCACCATCTCATCCGAAGCAAATCTCCAGTTATCACAATCCACAAGAGCCTTAAGACACAGAGCAGAACCTGAAGTGAGGCTCTCTTGAGAACCCAATAGAGAATCCGAAAGCGGCTTACATAGAGAATGGATGATGAATCTTTTCTTGTCTTCTTCTGTTGTCGGGTCAATCCCGTATCTAGCAATTGCAGGAATGACTTTGGAACAAGCTTGTTGAAGAGGGAAAGAGCCAGCACTTGAAGCTAAAGTCTTGACGATGGTGGACATGATTATACCAATCTGAGAGACAATGTTTGGTCCATGAACACGAGCGAGGATTTCGTAAAGCGAAATCGTGTATTCACCAGATAAAGCGTTGGTTTCTTTGGTTTCGAAGACTTGAGCTAGAAAACTCGGAATAGCCTTTGAATCCAAGTCCTTCACATAAGATTTGAGAGCTTTCATTGCTGATTTACGGCTCTCTGTGTCTTTGTCAAGATTCGCCAGTTCTTGTCGCAAAATTGGGTTTAGATTCAAACCCATTTCTCCAACTGCACCGAAACAAGGCAAATCTGTAGTTAGTCATAGATTTCTTCTTAAAAGCCTTAAACTTTAGCTACATTTTCAAATCTCATTCATGTAACCCAGAAATAAAGACCAGAAATTCCAGAAATCAGACAAACTTGGAAGGAAATTGCAAAAGGAAAGAACACAAGAAGCGTGAATCTCGGAACAGATCTGTACCTTGCTCCTTCTACTGGAGAATTTCGAAGCAAAAAAAAAAAAAAAAATCTATGTGGAAGTAGAACCAGAGCGAAACGAGGACAAAGGTGAAATCTTGAAATAAAATAACGAAAATAGCGGAACGAAAATCACAAAAGAGAAATCCCGCGGTCCGAAAGATAACACAATTTTCAAAAATATTGGGGTATTTTGACTTGTTTGGGGTTTAGGGTTTTTTTTAGTGAGCTGCTTTTGTCTTCGAGTTCTGTGATTTGTCGCCATCTGTTAATATGATTTTTATAAATTATATATTTTCTCGTGTTCAACCAATAAAACACAGATCGTAGATTGAAATTCAAATTTCACTTGGAAATCTCGCCGCTCACCGTTGGTTTGCCTGGGTCCCCTATTCTTTGACGGAATTACCCTTCTTTTAGATCTAGCAATCTCCATTTTCAAAAATTATTCTAGGTGAGGACCATGTGGATATCCCGTTTTCAAATAAATGCTAATTTGGTTTTACTAGATTTGAATTTTGAGTTTAAAATTCTATAACTTTGAATGATATGTTCACCGTCTATATAAAGAACTATTTTCACAATTGGACGTTCATCAGTAAAGCATTTGGATGAGTTTAATATTTTGTTATATCCAATCAACTATTTTCATTTATAACATTAAACAAAGTATTTGAAATTCTAAATGCTTATTTTACTAATGTTCAAAATTAGAGCATTTGACTTAGCATTAGCATTATAAATTAAGAATTACAATAATATCCTTAGTTAATTAAGTTTTAAATTATTATCTTATGTCATTATGGTAATTTTGTATCCAAATATTTATATTTTTACCAATCACATAATTTAATAAATTGCATGCAGTTTATAAACAACTAATGCTGATGCTTATGCTAGTTTATGTTACTGCTTTAATATAAATTGTATCAATCAAGCCTTTCGTGTCATCTCTTTAATACTCTTAAGATTTTCACATGTTATGCTTTATTATTAGATAGGTTTGTAAAACATTTGATTTCTCATGCTTTTAATTTGAAAACCATTTTTGTTTTTATCAAAAAAAAAAAAAATTGAAAACCTTTTAATAAAAATTTTTTTTCACATGACTAAACTTAATTATTAATTTCAAATTCATTATCGTAATTTTAGTTTTATAACTTTTTGATAATCCAAACCACGTGTGTATATTACAATAATGAATTTGAAATTAATAATTAAGGTTTGGTCATGTGAAAATCTTATAGTATTAAATTTATTTCAATTATTAAATTTAATTTGAAATAAATTAATCAAAAATGTAAAAAAAAAAAATTGATAATATATTATGAATATAACTTGTAATTTTTGATAAACCAAACAGTCATATTCATCGAACAAATTCATATTTATTACGTATTTTAAATTTATTTAAACAAAAAGAAAATTTACATCATGAATGGTATAAGTTTAAGAATTAAACTCCTCAAAAAATTGAAAATGTAAAATTTATTCTAAGGTATTGGAAAAAATTGGCCTAAAAGCAAGTCAATATTGAAGTCTCTCTTCATACCAAAAGTCTCCATGTTTGCGGACATAAATTTTTGTAGTTTTGTAATTCAAGTGGAGGTATTCCAACTTCATCACTCTTTGCACTAGTTGTTCATCCCATATATTTTCCATCATTATCAAGTAGAACATATTTCTCTTCATTAGCCTATTTTTCTTGGTCGAATAGCTTATCTTTATTTGTATTTATGATCAAAGAACTTGCAAAAATCTGAGTTTTTTTTTTTCAAAAGTTGTTTCATATCTTCATCTACCAACTTGAAAATGTAAGTTTTAGTTGAACACCCAAAATCATTATTCTCTCCAACACGTATTAATATAATCTTCTTATTCAAAAATGTGTCATTAGTGCTACCTAAATCGAATATGAATGGGCTACTATTGTTACTTGATTTAACTAAATAGGTAACATAAGAATAATTTCAATTAATAAAGTTTATATAATTGGCAATCTATTGAATGAATCCAAATAATACTCCTCAATTACGAAACCGAAATATCTTTTTTCTCTTTTACATTTATTTCTTCTTTTTATTGTTATTATACACTCTTTCTATCACAATTATAAGAGCATTTAACCGTGGGATCAATTAGAATAGTCTTTATAATTTGGAAGTTACATAAACCACAAAAAAAAAGATTTTCTGACTTTAAAGAAAGAATTCTGCGATATATTGTTTGTTAACTACAAAATTCAATTGCACTAATATTTCTTAAAATAAGATACTGTAAAATTAAACCGGTTGGAATATTTAATTGTACTCAATCGTAGATGAAACCTAAGCTATTCAAATAGACATATTTCTTTTCCAAAAAAACGCCATTATTTGAATGTTTCATATCTTATTAGTTTAACAAAATTTAAGTCGTATATTCAAAACGAGTCTATGAAGACGTTGTCCTTCCTACTGATGGGAATTACCTTTTCGTGAAATTTACTGCTCACCTTATTGTTTATGGCATGACATTTTAATCACATATTTATTTATATTTTCGGTTGACAAAATCGCCACTATTAAGGGTCGACTATTCTAACAAATACTATTTCATCGTACTAACTAGTGTAATTAAAATTATATGAAAACTTAGTTACTCCAATATATCTCACGGCTAATTACACACAATCATTAACACTCAGCTTTGACAACACTCACAATTTCAGCTCTTTGGATATGTTACTAACTTAGGGAGTTATAAAAAATCGAATGTACAACTATAGTCAACTAGAACCATATCTAATACACTATGGAAAACACAACGGAAATCAGCTCTGGCTTTTTCCTAATCCTAGCAATTTCTGCATCATTTAGCTTCATTTTAGCTGCTAGAGCATCATTCTAGCCACCATCTCAACAACTTTATTCCACAATCTTGTAAGTATTAAAAAGTTAATCTTGAATTTAGATAGATTGTGAGAAAAGTGAATTAATTTCAATATAGGGGGTTGATACCCCCAATTTCAGATCCCATTCAAAACGCTCGCAAGAGCAGCAGATCGAACTAGAGAACACCTCAACAACATAAAGACTGTAAATTCTTTTACATGTTTGACATTTTGTTACCCAAAAGTAAGTAAATAAAAAAATTTAAATTAAAATACATCATAAATACAAACGGTATTAAATTCAATATCAATATATATTCAGGAAAACTCAACTAAAAAAATTAACCGAAAAATGCCACCAAAACCCAATCAGAGTCGCAAACTAAACGATAGACAAAATACAAAGATCCAGGGATTAAGCCAAGGTATACAAAAAACATGATGTATTCTCTCCTTCTAGAGTTTGGTTTCTACTTGCACTTGCCACATGTCGCGTATCAACCAAAGATGAGATTGGTGTTGAAAGTAGAAGGTACCAATAGAAGATGCCAATTGCGACCTATGAGAATCAATATCATAAAGTTCATTCAAATCTCCAAACATAAAAGTCTCATATTAGCTACACATGCATTTATGATTGATGCAGATTTCGGCAACAGCAATACCTTGTCACAGGTACGGATGATATTATCACTGTGTTTGGGGAAGGACCCTGCAGGTGGGGCAATACCATTTCCCTTTGAATCTAGTCTCAGGTGTGAGACCAACGCATGTATAGTGAAACCATTCACCTCCTTGGCACTGTCCAAAACACAAAAAACAATCAAATGGTTTCATAACAACTAAACCATGGAAACTAGAAAAAGAGATGAAGCGATGCTATAGGAGAAAGAGACTCACATTCTTCTCATTGTCACAGGCAATCATGTCTCCAAAGGACACCTGAAAAACAATAACAAGTGTTTAATAAAACATTCGCAACCCAAGAGAACTTTCATAGTTCATTTATGTATATAGGACCTACCTGATGGCAGACACAGTAGGTCGGTTCGTTTGGATCGATTGGCTGTTCATCAATAGGGGCGAAATCTTTCCGATTACTTCCTGGAGGTGGCATTAGCTCGAAATCCCTGTCACGATCCCACTCTCTGTCTCTGTAATCAATCTTCTTCGGCTGAGGTGTGCCGTAGAAAGACTTGCGCTTTTCCTGTTTAGGAACTATAGGTAATGGAGGAAGAAGCGAGGGCTCGTCTGGTGGAATTTTCCCCTCTGATAGAAAAGAGCAATGCGAGAATAAACATATTAGAAATAGAGAAGATGCCGATATTGAATAGGTTTTTAACTTCTTCTAGAGACAAACGAAAGTAAAGGCTATATTTATGATTTGACAAGATGGAAGATGAGATTTTAAATTTCTATGATGCTTAAAACTAATCACTGTGCTCTAGAAGAAGTTTACAAGAGATTGTGATCAAGTAAAGAGCCGAAAGATATCCAAAGTATCATTCAACAAGGTATAGAATCCTTGTCCTATCGCCTAAACCAATAATTTTGAAACATAACTCCCTATAAATTAGCTCCACATTCTCTCCTAACATGACATGCTCAATCATTTACAAACGATTAACCACAGTCAATCACAAACCAAACGGATTACAAGCCGATTAATCTCAATCATCCACTTTTCTTTGAAAATAACTGATTGAAATAGCCATTTGAATATGAAAATACGTAGTTCTAATCAATTCCCACGAGAAGACTGTTATTAGACAGGGTTCATATCACATACCTTGCTTTAAATCTTCTGCAAAATTATTCAGATCTTCATCAAGTCGTTTTACATGACTGTCTATCTGCAACCCGAATAAACGTCATAGTTATCAACCACCATATTCAAATTTCAACAACAAGGTCTATCATTTTCAAAATTTTCGAAGGACTTAAAACTCTGTTTTCATCTCATGATCACAATATACAAAGACACCATCTACTTATACCTACACATCCGTTACTAAATTCTGAAGGAGCTGCAAAAGAAGGAAGGCATAATTGCAGAAATATACTTAAATAGCAGAAACTCCGCTTACAAGATCATAGGCCTGTCGGGCTAATAAGACCTTCTCTGTACACAAACTTAATGCATTTTCCTGACTGGACTCAATTTCTTTACGCATTTTCTCAATCGTTTCCTCTTCATCATGACCATTGTTGTAATGATTGCCATTGCCCTTCTTTGAACTCTGTGAGGCAAGCCCTAAGCAAAATTTAGTTTGCTGCCTCGTCTGGTTTATGAGCGCTTCCAACAACAAAAACCATATATAATCAATTCAATGCAACAAATCACTCCACGAAAACACTCACAGAAACGAGGAGATAATATTTAACAGTCAAATCGAAAACACATACGCAAGAAAAAGTTTTACATTGAGATCTCTCGTCTAGTTCGCGAACTGTATTGAGCAGTCTTTGAAGCTCTGCAGGGAAAGTGCTTGCATCTACAAGAATTTGAATTTCCCGATATTAGAATTAAAAAGACTATCCAAAAAAAGCAAAAATAAAACCCTAAATCGAACTAATTCTCGAGTTTGAAATTTTATCCCATTAGAAATTTTTTATCAAATAGTGGAGAGCATTTATCGATCTTACATTCAAGGTAATCATCAACGTAAACTCCAGTTCGCGCTATTGCCATCTTTGATGAAGTAGATTTGAAATCTGGTGTCAGCTAGGGTTTCGAATTGGGGATTCGGAACGCAGGCTAGAAAAATCGAGGTGATGAAAGCGCACTTAAAACGGTATCGTCTCGTTAAATATTTCTAATACATTTATGCTCGTCTATTTTTTTAATACCAACTTCATATACCAAGAACTAAAAATACGAGAACCAAAGTTGGTTTGTGATATCTTTGAAGAATGTTTTTAAAAAAAAACCAATTTTGTTCTTTTTATCTTTTGAATCTTCATCTCGCATACAAGTAAGATCAGTTTCAAATTTATAGACAGGTATTTTTTTCCTTCTTTTTGTTAATACTTCTCTGTTGAATGAATCAACTGTTTTGGATACAAATTGATTAAAAGGAAAGAGATATCCACTACAATTCTGAATGATAATTTTTACCATACACCCATAAACGATTGATACTCATGGTATTGTTGTTAGCTAAATTCGATGCAGTACAAGATAGTTGAAAATAATTTAATTAGTGGTTATCTATCAAAAACTATGAACAAATGACATATGTGTTTAGTAGAGTGTTCAAAAACTAAATTTGAAAAAAGACAAAAAACACAGATACACAAATTCTATCGACGTATTTCTGTCTGTATGAGGCAGATTTTCATTAACATTCATCAGAAACTAAATTTGAAAAAAGACAAAAAATGGTTTCCACGTAGATCAGTCCCCTAGTGATAATAAAAACAAAAGAAAAATATGGTACAACCTTGTGACAGTAAATGATCAAGACGATGGCTTCAAGTTCCTAATAGCAGCTGCCATAATCTGTGAGGTAAATTCCACATGTCAAAAGTCAAATGAGACGAACAGTCAAGTAATTAGTAAGAGATTAACGTTAAAGAAATTCTACATACCCGAGCAGCACCAGGATGAAACCTTCTTTCACCAACACTTCTAATCTTGTCTTCCCTCGTTGTGGCTACACTTGTTTGATTAGATTCCACATTGTTGTCCGCTCTTAATTCTGTATCATCTTCCACTCTGTCGCTGCTGCTTCCACTACTTCCTTCTTCACCCATCTTGCTTCCTCTTGTTGTATCAGCTGCTTTGCTCTTGCTTCTTGTTATGTACTCACCACCGGAATTGTTTGCTCGGGGACTTTGGCTTTGTCCTTTCTTCGAGAATTGTGTAGCTGCTGCTCGTGCACCGGCGATTGCAGCTGTGAGATTTGTAAGTTGTTCTGTCTCGAGTGCTTTCTTCTCTTGTATTGTAAAAGAAACAGAACCGGGTTTTAGAGAAAACGGATCTTTTGGATCTGGAAGCGGGAATTTCACCGCAAAAGGAGTTTGACAAGGCGTAAGACCTCTAGCTGCTCCCACATGAATCTGTTTACATTATACATTACCTGTTATTATCAAAGAACCCCAATTCTTAAGGTTTAAAGAAGTAGCTTGATTTACCTTATTTTCTAAGTTATAAACGCCTTGGTACCCGCGCATCTCAAATGGAATAATCAGTTTCTGGAAGAATAATTCATAGAATCTAATGTCAAATAGTTAAACCACAACACAAATGTAAAGAACCGAAATTCACCTGTGGCTGCTCGCATAGCCAACAAAAATCAGTTTGTCCTTCAAGCCTCACCTATTATACCAAAAACAGTTTTGGCTTTTGCTTATTAACTCTTGAATCATTGATAATGAGCTTGTGTTCATGTTTAAAGATTGTAATTACCCCTTGAGGTAAAGCATCCCAGTTCTGAAGTTCTTCACAGCTAACGCAGCCAACAACCTCAACACATCCTATACCCAAACAAAACCGTATCAAACTTACACTCTAAGATAGAAACCTGTCTCTCAAATAAAGCAAAAATATTAACAAGATATAATAAAGTAAAGATTAGTAATTTAGTTACCTATTAGTCTTGAAACAGGGTAATGTTGGGGAAATTGAATATCCGTGATCCCATCGACAGCGTAAATTTCTTGGTAAAATTCTTCCATTGCTTTGATTGTAGCTTCATCAGGGACTTTACTAGCAGCGTGAATCCATAGACGGCCTAGGTAAACACAATGTTTCATCAACCTCAAATTCTCGTAATCTAATTCCAGTGATCTCAATTGCAATTTAATCAGTTTTGTATTTTTTGAATTTTAGTTTCGGGTTCGAATTTATCAGAAACTTAAAGATCATTAGAGCTAACCTCGGACACAACCACCAAAAGCCAGATTCAGAAACGGAGATAGGACTTTTGGAGAGAAAATTAGGGTTTATACCTCGAATTGGAGCCGGCCAGGATCTGCCTTCGATGCGCTTGATACCATGGACGAGAAGCGAAGCCCATGGCTGATGCATGGTCAAACACGGGTTCCTGTAGTTCCCACGTCTCATCGCTAGCTTTGTTCCAAAAGCTAATTCTTTCAATTTTCTCTACGCAGAGAAATTTAGACCGAAATAAAAAGAAAGTCGAAATCCAAACCAAAAAAGGTCGGAAGTTGGGAAACCGGCACGTGACAACATGTGCGTTTTTTGAAAGAATATGAATTCCACATTGGGGAAATTGCCAATAAATCGATCGTTAAACATGAAAATCAAACCCCTTATTTTTAAAAAGAAAACGAGACATTTTCTTTCTTAATGGTTCTTTCTTATAATGGTAGCAAGGTCTTTGCAGACCGTAGCATTGTCCGCAAACGTTTGATAGACATTTGAAAGATCTTAGTGGCAGACTACTCGCAGATCATTTGCGGATCTTTGTTCCATACCTTCGTGTTAGACTCTTAGCATACGTACATTGATTAATTACAAAAATGGGAATAAAAATGATAGCCCTGGTACTAGTAAAAAACTTGTCCTTCAAAAATATTTTGTACAATATCCAATTAAATCTCCATTTTCGGTCTATTTTGACGAATTTTCTCAATAAATAAACACTTCCGGCGCATACAAAACAACAAAAAGGAGATTGAAAACACACGAACGTAAAAAAAAAAAGGTAAGCACAACTTTTTCATCATCTCTTATAGAACACAATCACGAGAGAAAATAACATCAAAGTAAAAAAAAAGGCCAAACTTTCGACATTGTCGCCACTTGGGCATATTAAGAATCAAACTCAACAACCATATATTATACATAATATCATATACTTAAAAGTAAATAATTTCACAGCTCTTAAATCAGTTCCATGAACATACACATATATGTATATGGATATGTGTATGTAAATGATTAGATATTAAGCTTGATGCTCAGCCAATTTAGGAGAACAAACTGCGACAGCGTCGCCAACGCTAAGGAAGATATTGTCCTCTCCGATCTCATCGGCGAACTTGGAAGCATGAAGCTTCTCAGTCACCACTGGTCCCGGATTTGCTAGAATCAACTGTTCAATATCAAGCGATCAATTAAGGGCTAATCAATCAGAATCTTTCACATTAATTGTCACAAGATGATCATATATAATTAAGTACTACGTACTATAAATTTGGCTTATGACCGTTTTATATGACCAATTTGAAATAATCGATCTATATTAATAAGGTAATTTCAAACAATGAAAGTTCTATTTGGTTACCTGGATATGTTTCTTCTCGAGACTCTTATGAAGTTCTTCGATGGAGTGGATACCACTAGTGTCGATATCGGTGACCGCTGCTCATATAGTCATATATATACAAATCCATCATTAAGCTTGTGTCATAGAACATTAATTATGAGCTCATTAGATTAGTTACAAAATAAAAAATTTGTTCCATTTGTTAAATAGGATAAGAAATATATATATAAGCTGTACGTAAGAAAATTTATTCTATTCTTACGTGACATCTCAATTATCAAAAACTTGATTTCCGGCATGTCCGCTACTTTAGCTTTTTCCTCCTCTTCTCGCAACCATCTTAATATCCTGTCACCAAATTTAAATTATATCATTATTTCTACATATTGTTTAATATAAAAACTAGACAGTTATATCTGTTTTATGTCCTATCTTTTGTGGTTTGTTAATGAAGTATTAAATTTTCAATTTGTATTAAGAGTTTTTTTTTCATATAAAAAATACTATTTTCAAATTTGATATTTTGGCAGTTTTAGATCAGATGTATAATGATATATATTAAAGAAAATAGTTTTTAAAAAATTATTGACATGTAGTTTATGTACTTTGAATTTGAAAGTTTTGAATTTAGTTGAAAGTTACCCAAATAATAATAGAATAACCTTAATTCGTGTTTGTTCCAAGAAAAAAAATCATAGTTTTGAACAAAAATATCAAAAACTAAGTACAAACTTTAGGTTTAGGAATTCTTATTAAATCTGAAACTTGTAATATTTTTCGGAAACAAAACATAAAGTATGGTATAATTTATGATAATTTCATATAAATGAAAGAAATATATATATATACCTTTCTCGAACGTAATTGGAGTTGGAAAAGTAGATGGCGGAGTCAACACGGATAATCAAGATTCCGGGAATCTTTGTAGCCTCTGGATACTGTTGTGTGTTCCGATACACATCTGTTCTTGGAAGTTTTCCTAGAATCGCTGTTCTTGGTCTCGTCACTTGGAGCAGTATCTTCGCAAACGATATTACCACCTTATAAAGTAACACCAACGACAAAAAATAAATAAGCTTTTTTTTTTTTTGTATGAATAAAGTAAATAAGCTTTATTACATATAACAATCTATTGCTAATTTCACTTATATGGAAGCCATCTTACGGCGATCAAGAGACCGATCTCGACGGAAACAAAGACAACTCCAAAGAAAGCTCCCATGCAAGCAGCGAAGTCAAGTTTATCTATCTTCCATATGAGGACCGCTGCATCGATGTCGATAAGACCAATAACCGCGGATATAATGATGGCCGCGAGGATTGCGTTTGGGGTGTACTTGAACAGCGGTGTGATGAACTCTAATGTTAGAGCTACCACTATGGCCATCACTATGTTTGAAACCGCCGTGTGGCATCCCGCCATGTAGTTCACAGCAGATCGCGAAAATGAACCTGTAATTGTCTTAGATAAATGTTAGGAATCCGCTTCCGTTGAGTATAAGATTCATTTCTTGCTGGTTTTGAATTGGAAGGCAATCAAACTCTATAAACTTAAGAGTTTAATAAAAAAAAAATTCGGTTTTTAAGTTGAAGAGTAAGTTTCGAAAATTTAATGGTTCTCGTACCCGTGGCAATATAACATGAAGTGAGTGAACCAACGACATTCATAGTACCCAATGCGATCATCTCTTTGTTGCCATCTATTTGGTAGTCTTTCATTGCGGCAAACGTTCTTGCAATTGCTACGGCTTCCTAATGAAGAATAAGATTTTCACGATGAAATTTGACGTCTAAGAATGGAAAAGACTTATCAATATGCGTGACTTACCGTTAGTGCGACCATACCAGCAACAGCTCCAATTCGGATTCCTTCAGTGAAATATTTTCCAGAGAAGTAAATCTGACTAGCCGAAATCGGATTGATCCCTTTATCTATATGCCTCACCTTTATACGTTTTGATAAAATATAATTGGTAAACAAAACCATACTATGAAATATTATTCATGAATGATAAAAAAAAAAGAAGCAAGTTAGCTTACAATTTGGACTCCTTGTTTGTCAGCACGAGTTATGAAGACAAAGAAAGTGGAGACAATGACAGAAATAAGGGGAGCAATTGCCGGAACCCAAAATAATTTCTTGTTCTTCTTCCCCTGTAATCAAATTTCATATTGAAAATGAAGATAGCTAGTAAAGATTCACACATATGTACCACTAGAGAATATATAATATATATAAAAAAAGGTTACGATGTATTTGGCGACGAGAAGGAAGGTCAAGAAACTGGCGCCAATCACTATAGTCTGCCAATTCCACTGGAAAGAAAAAATCATGAATAAAGGAAAGTGAATGAGACATTGTGTTTGGTTATAAAGAAGCTCGGTCCGAAGCATAGACAAACAAAGAGCTATCGATTAGTGCTTTGGCTATATAGTCAAAATTTAATTATCAAAAAGACCACTAACACTGTTAACAAAAATATTTTCAAATTTTAGACACAATTTTTTTATATATTTGAAGTAGGACATCTGGAAACTTTGGACAGACTTTGGTTGTAAAGTAAATATTAAGGCAATGATGAAATAAGTAGAGGGTACGTACGCCATGACGAGCCGCCCCGAATACAGATTGCATGACGGAAACAATATCAGTGCTTTTGGTGAACTTCTTGATGCCGAGGAAGCCTTTAAGCTGCTGGAGAGCAATTGTGATAGCTGCTCCTCCCATAAACCCAACCACCGCCGCATGTGACAAAAAGTCTATCAGGAATCCCAACCGCAGAAAACCGAGGCCCGCTTCGAAAATTCCGGCAAAGAAAGTGGCCGTGAATGCAAGGCGGAGATATTCCGCGGGCTGCTCATTTGGGTCGATCACAGCCTGGCACAAAGTGCCTAGAAGAAGGGACACCACAGCCACCGGTCCTATTGCAATATCTCTAGAACTCCCCATGCCCGCGTACACCAATGGTGGCACGAAGCTCGAGTCTGCATACAAAACCATACATTTAACTTTTTGGTACACACAAGAAACAAGAAATTATGATTCCCAGTTTGTGGATGTGAAACTTATTTGTGTATGTGGTATTACTTATTATTGGTTGAATTGTTTTTAATTAAATGTTAGTTGTTAGTTTTATGTTAAAAACCATGAAAAATAACAGTAATTTGTATCATTTTTTTACTTTTGCATTTGTCCAAAACATAAATAATATAGAAAAGAGGAAGTAGTATTCAAGACTCACAAAGTCCATATTTAGGATCTAGATTGGCGAGCTTTGCATATCCGATATCCTGTCATCAATGTACCATATACATGGGATATAGATAAGTTTCGGATATTAAAGGAATAAGTGCAAAAAGAGAAAATTATACGTTCAATATTTATGAAACATAAAGTCTTGATCTGTGAACCTGAGGAATGCAAAGACTGGCAATGGTGAGACCCGAAATGACATCTCCTCGAAGTTTGCGAAGATTGTACTCTCTAGCCCATCCAACGATCGGAAAGACAGCCTGGATCCCAAGCAACACCTTCTTTGATGCGGTTTGGTCCTTGAAATCCCGTAGAGGAGCATCGTGGAAGAACGTTTCTTGAACCCTCGACTTGAACTCCTTTAGCAAACCCTCCTTCGGTGGAAGTGCCACTCTGTGCCGAACGTATGTAGTCTCGTCATCTGATGTTTTTCTTCCCTCGGACCCTCCCTCGTCCGGTGGATTAGTCTTTGCCATGATTCTTGAAAACTAGTTGCCTGCAATTGTTCCCAATGAACATTATTTAGCAATAGGAAAAATATATGAAGAACGTCCATAATGTGTTAAAAAGGTTTAGTTTTAAACCTTATACGAAGGATTTTGTTTGGAGGACCTGTTGATTTGCTTGAAGGCTTGGAGTGTTAGCTGCCTTTGTTTATATAAGTTGTGAAATTTTTGGAGGTCAACTCTCAAGATCATAGCTTAAAATTTTCAATTTTATTGTAGGCAAAAACATGTTAAATTTTGATAAATTCAGCGACAGCCAACATAATATTATCAATTACCAAAATATGATGATAGAATTTTACAACATTTTATGTGTATAAATTATATTAATATGATAATGTGAGGAATTGAGAACAAAATATTGACTTAGGCAATTATGCGTGTATAGAGACACTAAAAGATATTTATACATGAATGCTCGTTCCAAATAATTATCTAATTTAAATATTGCAAGTTCATAATTTCGTTTAGTTAAAGTCTTAAGACAATTTTTGTTATTAGCTAATTTTTTTGAAGGAGTCCACAATAATAGTTTTTCCCCTCTTTTCTAAAGCCTATTAAAATGCATTTTTGTTTCTTGAATAGGAAATTCTGTGAGAATTTAAGTCTAAAAGAGACACATATTGCTTTCACAAATTAAAAGAGTAATTGTTAGGTTTACTGGAAATTGAGCGTATATTTTGTTGTAGATTCAAAAAGAGTGTATATTTGTATGATGAGGGGAACAACTTTAAATCCTTGCTCTTGGATAATGGTTTTCGATAACAAAGGCATCTGCCTAAGTAGAGTAGGATGCAAAACGAACACGTTAACGTCTTGGTCTTCAGTTTGTACTGTTTCTTGTTGTGTTATCGAGATACAAACCAGCGTACACGAAAGTGACAGCAAGTTTCTTTCGTCTTAGATAATTACAAAATCTTTGTTATAATTTGTTGTAATATGATATTGTTTTTTTATATATAGTTAATTATTTATGTCATAACTTTAGTTGACACTGTCTTGTTACAAAAAACAAACATGGATCGATGTATTTACCCTCCTATGCGGCTTTATGAACAGTGTCTAGCTGTCGATGACTCACACAAATCATACCCTATTATGAAAATGGCAATTAGCAAATGAAAAATATGATTTACTTAAGTGAGGTAGTGTGGATAATATTATCTAGAAATATGCCTCTTGTAAGAACGCTATTTCTACAACATGGGAAACTAAATAATTGTGAATTTTTTATAATAAATAACACAACAAAAAATACCGATACAAGATTTTGGAAAGACAATTTGCAAAGTCAAGATGAATCTCTTCTCTTAATTCTATAAACGTTCCGCTGCTCCTAATGTGATGGTTGCATGTATGGCGTTCCAAATCCCCAGATTCAACTACAACTATTCTGTCTTGCACAACTCAAATATTTAATCTAACGAATGCTTTTCTTTGTATTGTACTCTTGAGAAGAAAAACTAGAAAACAAAAAAAGAGTGTGAGGGATTTGTTTTTCCAAAATATATTAAGTGATGATAAGAAGCTCGGTTTGAAAAAGAACCGCAAGTCTTTCTCTCCCAAGCCAAAATATTCTGTCATAATGACATCATTAATCTCTATAGTAATGCCCATGGAGAAATGACAAAATTAATTATGACCGTTTTGTCATCATTGAGTAACTACATAATTTAATTCCACTTTAAAGCATTACTTGCTCTCCAAGTTATTTATGTTAGACCTCCATTTTTTATTCAAATCAACTATAATTTTGACATGTGAATACACCATATCATAACGATCACTATTAAATCATGCCCGAAATCTGATTATTTCGAAATACAACCCACCGGAAAAGTGATCAAAACCATTTCTTCAAAAATGAGTTTAAACAATTTCCTACATAACAACTCATAACGATTTTGAGAGTCCAAGCGAAAATTGTATTGTATATAAATTGGTATCATTTTTCAGCTTTGAATTAGTTATTGTTAATAGCTATTAAATTTATTTGACATGTTTTATTGAGTGTTGATGATGTCTTGAACCCTTGACTTTGATATAAATTGTGATAACAACTATAACACAATTTCATTTTCTCAAAGAGCTAGATTTTATGTTGTGTTCATTTTGATCGTGAACATATTTAGTTAATCATAAGTGAACTTGGATAATATAGCTTTATTTTATTTTACTAGAAGCGGCCTCATTTCACAAGGTGAATAGCCGCGCAGCTGCGAAACGAACAACAATTAGCCGCTAACGGCAGGTAAAAAAACAACGCTTATTTCAAAAATTCACTTCTGATTTTTGTCATTAATTGTTTCTCTTTTAATTTCTCTTGTTTCATCTGTTAAGAGACTCTTTTGAATGTCTCTTTTACCGCGAATGATATTCACCTCGGACGGACCTAGCTTTTGGCTTTTTCTTATTAATATCCTCGATCTATCCGACACACGGACCAGGTTTCACCGTAGTAAAGAAAAGAAAGGCAGAACAGAAAAGGAATAAAGGATCTCTGGAACCACATAGACGAAGATTTGTACATGTGAAGAAACACCAATGTCACAAGATACAACCAAATATATAAAACTCCAAAGACATAATTAAAATAATTTTATAAAGCAAATCTTTATGGGTAGTAAACGAATCATTCAGTACAATAGGAAATCCAGGAAGAAACCCCTTGCACATACCAGAGTATATAAAAAGAAGCAATTAGATGGGTCATCTCATCTTCACAATCACCAATCCTTCATTCAACAAAAATAAAAACAAGAGAGAGAGATTTTCTGCAATAACTTATTGTGTTCTTCGACATTTTAAAGAAATGGCAGTAATTATGGAAGGTGGACCTACACACTTTTATGATGAAATCGAACCCTTTTGTCGATGGAAGCGAACGGAAGACATCGACGTTCTTGAGCTACATCTTCCTTCAGGTACATTCTTCATCATAAATTACTACAAACTTATAACAAATTAAATTAATGGAAAAAACAATACTATTTCGTTTCTTTAGTTACAAATTATTAGTATTTCAAATTTTCAATGATGAATGATTTTCTTTTGTTTAAAAAATCTATTAAAATATTCATTTTCTAACTTACTAATAAAAGCAAAGAATCTCTTCGATGGTGAAAACCAACTGGTGGAAACAAAGGAAGTAAAAGTAAAACTAGTTATAATGTTCAACGCCACGTACAAAAAAAAATCAATGAACTATATGTATCGGTTCTTAGAGTTAAACTTCATTACATTGATACATATTGTTAGAAAATAAAGTTTAGAGTCTTTAGACCAAAGATTTAGTTATACTTTTTCGTATCATTGAAAAACGGAATTGGTGTTTGTATAGGTATGAAGAAAGAGCATCTTAAAATACAGGTCAACAACAATGGTATGCTAACAATAACAGGAAGCTATCCTGAGGACCAAACCAAATCAATCAGATTCAGGAAAGAAACAAAAGTAGCGAAAAACTGCAGAAGAAATGAGATTCGTGCAAAGTACTCAAAGGGGGTTTTGTATGTGACAATGCCAAAGACAAGCGAGCATGGAGCTCCTTTAGTTGCTATGAAGGGAAACACATCAGGAACTCTAGGCCCTAACGCAGAGGATGGTACGAGTGATAATGTAGCAAAGTGTGCAAGTGGAGTTCATAGCAAGTTTGGCTCATTGAGGCAAAGACTATGGAGGAAAAGAGTAGTTGAAGGTGTGGCGGCCGTAGTGCTTGTGGCTGGTGCTGTTGTAGGAGCGGTTAAAGCCTACCAACTTGTTATGGCATCACCTGTCTGAGTGTGATCAATTTCAATAAGACTAAGTTGGTATAATGAAATAAAATCATTTCTTATTCTTCGGTAATATTAACTACTATAAGTTATTCTTCTTTAATGATAATTGCGTATAATCGTTGGAAAATGTGTTCTTTCCTTTGGTCTGGATTAATATACTTGGTTAAAAGTTGGGTTGGCTGGGTTTGTCGCACTTGAATATTGTCACTTGCTTTTGTTGTCGTTTCTTTTAGTTGGTGGATAAACAAATCCGGAAATATAAAAGATCAAAGATGGTTATTTAATTTGCAGAGTTTGTATAACTGTATTTGTTTGTTTTATGTTTTCTTTTCATAATTATTTGGTGAAAAACAAATTAGATAGATCGGTCTTATTCATTTCTAACATTTGCAAAGAAGATTTTAGGCTTTAATGAACAAAAATGAAAAAGATTTCAAGCTTGTGTGGATGGTCTTAAGAAAATTCATGAAGTAAATTTACAACTACAGAAGTAATAAATAAATATAAGCAAAAAGGCAGGCCCATATATTAGAGTCACATTTCATATAACTGGGTCAACGAAAATAACAAGCTTATCGTCCAACTTTGAATTGGGTTTGGGAGTTTTTGACCATTCTACAAGGATTAAAATCTCGTTATGGTTAGACATCTCTTTATTAGAAGTCCTAAAAGGCTTAAAGTAAGCTTTGATTTCTTCCTTTTATTTAACTTTTCTTTCACATCAAATTATTATTTGTAATGTTTTTTTATCAGCAAATTTTTGTTCTTCCTAAGAAACAAATGTAAGTTAAATAAAAACGTCTTACGAGTTAGGGGGACATCAATTTTCGATTAAGGTAGATAAGATACATGAAACTTTATTTTCATTACAAGAAAACAGAAACATACGAAACAAAGACAGATACACTGTTCTCATTTCTTCTACCTCCCGTCTCAGAAAAGGAAAGGAACAAACAACAGCATAAATTAATAGTCAGAACCAGATCTGTTTTATTTTAAGCGATTTTCCTCACCTTAATCGCTGTCGCTGTCACTGCTGCTGTGACCATCTCCATGGTGTTTCTTGTCCTTCTTGTCCTTCTTCTTTTTCTTCTCACCGTCGTGCTTGTGGCCGTCTTTGTCATGTTTGTGGCCGTCTTTGTCGTGGCTGTGGCCTTCATCGCCGTGGATCTTGTCTTTGATCTTGTCGACGATGCCTTCTTTGTGCTCTCCGCTCTTGTGCTCGTCGGCGTGTTTCTTGTGTTCCTCCTTCTTGTGCTCGTCTTCCTTGTGGCCTCCTCCAATGTGGAGTGCGTCTCCGATCTTGTTGATGATTCCTGCCATTTTCTTTCTTCTTTGATCTATGAAATTCTCTCTCTCTTTGATGGGTTTCGTTGCTTTGACGATAAACTAGGATCTAAAGGGTCTCTATTTATAGCCCAGAAGTGGATAATTAATTATTACGCGTTATCTTATTCAGCGAGATATTTTTATTACCTTTTTTCGATGCTTACTTTTTCGAAAAAGAAAAGATAATGGCGTGGCGAGATAAGATTCACTTCTATGGAAATAATCTAATATTAAACGCAGTAGATTATATTCCTTTAAATACAAAAAAAGAAAAGAAATTATTCTCTTAGATATTTTCTAACTTTTCATTTATTATAAAATTACTCTGCCTATGTCATTATTAGGACCGTGTAGAGAATTGATTTTAAGAGGAACTTGGGAGTATTCGAATTTTTCTTTTCTATTGGTACATTGTGAGAGTAAGTGAAAGTATTTCTCTTTCATTTAGGTGAACCAACCAGATCTGGTCTGAAGTGAAGGATCTAGATAACTTTCAATCAGCAGGTGTCGTTCCAGGATTGGATAGTTTCGATGCCAAGTCCATTAGTCTTAAATTTTAAAGTCATTTCTTTAGATAAGTTTACTAATAAAAATATAAACAGAAAATAACATAAATAAAAAGTCATAGGAAAAAACTAATCCGGTATTTGATTGGTCTGTCTGTATTTGAAACTCCAACCGACTTTAGTGATGGTAAAAAAGGATATGAATGCGTGTGTATAATTTGTCGTGTAGTGGAGAAGGAATAAGTAGTATACATACATGGGTAAAAGCGTGGTCGGCCACTTCGTTGTCACGTTCACGGAGGCCTTCGTTATACTATATTGCAGTTGGTTGTCGGCAATAATGTCCATGACTTTAAAAAAAGGATACAATAATATCATTTTTATTGACTATATGATAGAGATTATTATCCCATTTTTAATAAAAAATCAGCATCCGTTTCAGATATTTTCAACTACTGTCCCATTTTTTGGTGTAAAAGAATTACAAGAATTTTTTTTTAGCTAACTTTAAAATCCCAATCAATTACCCTTGTTCTAAAATCTAAACCAATCACCCTTTATAAGGTTGTTCCGTGATATAAAATAATGATTATATCAAACTGAATTCAAATCAACCTTATGTTTATACACATTCTCAAAACAAAAAATGTCTTTTTACAAATTCCTACCTGAACTATTTTCAGTTACAAACAACATAAATGGAGAAAGAAAACAATCATCACGAAAGAAGGTTAAATATTTCAACAACAAAGAAACTTTGAGATCCAACATTTATGTTTAGTTCCTTTATAACTCAAAATGATTTGTGATGTGTCAATAAATATAATATAAGACGAGACTTACTACAACACTAAATAGAGACAGTTTATCGGACAACATCAGTCATGTTAACACCACCGAGGTTTGCCCTTCCAAATGCTGCTACATAAGTAAGGTTTAGCTGTTATAAGCTCTAAGCATAAACGTTGAAGAAGTGGAAAAAAGATGCAAGCAATAATCACTTATGTGTTTTTATATCTTACCGTTTCTTGCAGATTCACATGCCTCAAGTAAATTCGTTGAAGGTTTACTCTTTTGAGGTTGGCATTACTTAAATTTGCACCCTATACCAGATAATACATATCACTTTTCTGTCTCATGACAGAATATACACTAACTGAATCTAAGATTGAAAATATGCTTTTTGCGTGTGTGAAATGTCGATAGAAAGGAATTGCTTACCTTCAAATTGGCACCTTCTAGATTTTCTCCTTCTAAGTTGGCATTTGTACGGTATGCATTCTGATAGGCAAAAAAAAAAAAAATCATAAACATTATCATCGAATTACGCTATGCTCTCAAGTACCTTATGGCATTGAATGGTAGATTAACCCCCAAGAGGAAATTTGATTGACATAGGAAATTAAAAACCTCTTTCTTGGTGAAAAATTCTAAGCTAAAAAAGTTATACACATACCACTTAAGCCACATGTAAGTGTGCAGTGCTGAGATCTGTACCACAAAAGCTACAGTCCACTAAGTGTGCAGTGCTGAGATCTGTACCACAAAAGCTACAGTCCACTAAGCAAGCATCTACATTCGACAAAGATCACAACTTTTTAGCCAAATTCTATTTTAAGCTAAATTCTATTTCCAAAGATCATTAGCCAGCAAGATTGTGCACCTTATAAATTTGCACTCTGAAGATTCGCGCCAGTAAACTAACACCTTTTGATAGGCACGATAAGAATTTTTAAAATTTCAATAACTGTTATCAAGTGCAATATGTGATGGCTTCTGAAAATTTACTTACTCCCGCAAAATTGCATTGTGAAAGATGCAGCCCTCAGCATCAGCGTCCTATTTGAGAGTTTAAAAACTCAGTAGATATGATTGACAAGTTATTCAAAGAAAACTCGCATATGATACAAAGCAGAGATAAAATTGATGCAACATAACTACTCGAAATTTGGCACATTGAAGATTTGTACGAGAGAAAAACACATTCATGAGACAAGCATAGCTTAAATAAAAAATGGATAGATCATGCATTATTCAAAAAGCAACATTTAGACGTTAAATAGGAATGGTTATGCTCTAGCAACTGACCAAGAAAGACAGCAGATGTATTCCTATTGATAAGACCAACTAACTATGTGCTCAGAAACATAACTACAACTTCCTTTTAAATTCCACGTTGTTAGTCGTATAAGTGCTATTAATTTCTCAACAAAATTTTATCAAATCCACAAATGATCTATGAAACAATTGATTCGGATATCAGAATTGCATTGAGTTCAAACCAGCCAATAGTGATATTACCTACAAAGTACAAGCATCAGAGATTACGAAATACTTACCAGTTTAGACAGATCAATTCCAGAAAGATTAACCCCTCGGAACTTGACTCTTTCGGATTGTATACATTTGATGATATTTACACGCGTCAATTTAGCTTATACTTCAACAGTTTCTCTTCTTGAATCTTTTGATTTGTCTCTCAACCCCTGAAATAGGAAGATAATGCAAGTGTTGTTTAACATCTCCAACAAAATTTAGTTTTGTACTCCAGTTACCATAATAGCAAGATAAAAAGAAAAGTTGAGCTTACTAGAAGCTGATAGTAGTCGGCTTCACACAAAAGTTCAAACAATAAGAATCTGAGAGACTGGGAACAGTGCCATCATGCAACCAATTTAAAATATGACGGAAGTGTGTTCCATCCCTGTCTATGAATACATATCCCTGGCATATACACATATCAATGTGTGTATATATATATATATATATATATATATATATATATATATACATGAAGTGAACCCTATTCATAACTTAATTTTGGCTACTCGATCTAAGGACCCATTGTTACACAGAGTGAAGTAGTGAACCCTATTCATATACAGGTTCTGAAAATGCTTCAACCCTAAAACAAATATTGAGTAGCAATTGAAGTAACATAAATACCTTTTCGGAATCCTGAGACATTGCATGTCTACTACTGAACATAGCTGCGAGCATCAAATCTGGCTCACGGTTAATTAAAATATCAATGGTAGTACAAAACTTCTTCCCACCTGCATTAACACGGTACTTGACCTTACAACATATAACATTGAGGTTTACAACTCGTAACTAAAAGAAATTGAAATTGATTAGACATTATCTCAATTATAGGATTCAGAAACCTAACTACAATATGCAACATATACCCAAATCAAAACAAACAATCGTCATCAAATGTCCACTCAAACATAACTTCATGCCAATCACATCGTCCATAATTAGCTATCAGAAACAACGATTAGCTATTAGTTTTATTTAATTGATATCTCGTAAGCGTTTCAAATTTTAAACATTGGGATCAAAAGGGATCGCGAGATTTTGAGGACATCAGAGATCTGAGAAGTCTAATTTAGTGATGAGTAAGAAGACATAGCAAGAGAAAATTTGATGAAATTTACCAATGTTAAGTCGAACCATGGAAGACAAGTCAGAACTCATTCCCATGAGAGAGAGAAAGCATAGAACTTTTCCTAGTAGTTGTCTCCGAACAAGCCCTCGACTTCTAAAACCTCGAAATCCTCTTCTTCTTTTTTACGACAAATTTTTATTAATTAACACTAATGTCTTCTTTGTATTCATTTTCACTATTAATTAAATAGTTACAGTTTCTTCTATTATCTATGTATATACTCTGATATCTTCACATTGCAAGCTAAATCGGTAATTTGTTTGTCTCGCATATACAAAACATCTTTAGGATGATTCCAAGCTGAAAGGTAACGTCAAGGAAATAGCAACATTGCTCATCACAAGTATCAAACTTATGAAAATGCATACGTGCTTTTTATGGACTGGTTTAAGAGTCTAGTTTTCTTACCAAATAATTAAGCATATAGTGAACATCATAGTCTGGATGGACAAAAAGTTTACTTTATTACTTCCTAACCCTAATCTCTTTTCTTTTTTTTATGAACTGATCATATAATATATCGAAAGAAATCTAATTTGTTCACTTTTTTCCTTGACTTGTCCTTGCAGAGTACGTGGAATAAGGGCAATAGTTGGATCATGGGTGATAACGCTTTACACATTGTGGCAGCTTGTGGAGCTGCACGAGACGGTGCCGGAGAAACGGTTTGACCGGTACCCGAAGCTTTGTGAATATGCATTTGGTCCTAAATTGGGTTATTGGATTGTGATGCCACAACAAATGTTAGTCCAAGTTGACACGGATATAGTCTACAATGCACTCACAGGCAGAAAATCACTTAAGAAAGCGATTGAACTCTTGATCCCGAGTTTCGCCATGAGGAACACTTATTTTTACATTTTGATCTTCACTGGTATTCAACTCGTCTTGTCTCAAATTCCAAATTTCAACTCTCTCAAAGGCATTTCTTTTCTTGCCGCGGTCATGTCCTTTTCTTATTCAATGATAGTGTTTGTTGCGTCAATGGTTAAGGGAACGTATCATCATCCTCTCCCACTATGGGGTTCGATCTCAATTTTCATCTGATATAGCATTTGACGCTTTAAATGCATTGGGAACGGTAGCTTTTGTGTTTGCAGGACATAATGTGGTTCTTGAAATCCAAGCGACCATTTTTCAACACCTGAGGTCCCTTTAAAGAAACCAACTTGGAAGGGAGTCATCGTGGCTTACGCCATTGACCTCATTTTGTTACCTCAGCGTTGCTATCTCCGACTTTTGGGCATTTGGCGATCTAGTGGAGGAGGATATTCTGATCTCCCTACAAAAATCTAATTGGCTAATCGCTGTTGCTAATTTCATGGTGTTTCTTCATGTTGTTGGAAGGGATCAAATTCATTTTTACAATTACGTACACTCCACTGTTGAGTAACATATTATATTATTGTGTGTTGAATTGATCCAAATTAAGTCGTGTCTCGTGAAGAACCTCAAGTTCACTCTTTCCACATGCCTTTGTATCAACGGTCGACATAATTCATACGTTGGTGTTAGTGCGTATAATCATCTCTCTAAAATATAAACTAAAATTTGTTTAAGAATAAATTAATATGAGTTCCGTAAAATGTAGGTGACCTAAGAGTTCCATTTTAGCTGCACTCACACTTGCAATTACTGTTAGTATGGAGAGAAAAATGTATTGAAAGCTTTCCAAAGCTTATCTCTTTGGGCTGTAGAAAAATAGCTTCCCACAGCCAAAAAAAAAATTAAATGATTATTTGGGCTGTCGAATCTTTTGGAGAAACAAAGCTGGACTGGTTTGTTTATGTGGCTGTGGAAATATTTTCGGTTGTGTACAGCTTCCACAACTCTCACCAATCAGGCACAAAGCTGGATGGTTTGTTCATGTGACTGGAAATATTTTCGGCTGTGTACAGCTTCCACAGCACTCACCAATCAGGGCCAAAATAGTTGACAATCTGGTTTTATAAGATATTTTTCTTAAAAGGAACCTGTAATCTTGTTTATCTTACTGTTTTTAATTTTGGCCACACACTATTTCTTTGTTTCTCAATTTTCCTTATATAATATAACTACCTGAGTTTATATATTAACAATGTTGATTAAAAAAGTTATATACAATAAGAGATTAAGAAAAACAAAAGTTTAAGCAAGTAACAAAGATAATTTTTCATCTGTCTTTTTGAATTATGAAGTCTTCTATTTTGTTTGTGACTTTTTGTTTACTCATGCTGTTCGTTATGAATCATGCTAAAGGTACTACATTTTTTTTATTTTTTATTATCAGGATTGGTCCCGCACACGAAGAAAACATTTGTTCTTATTAACAGAAAAATTGTTATTACAATAAAAAGAAAATAACTTCTAATTCTCCACTGACAAGAAAAAAAAACTTGTAATTCATTGTGTTATCTAAATGTTTTATCAATTATTAATTCGTAGTCTTGTTTATTATCAATTTTTTATCTAAACGTTTTATTTATAAGTTATTTTTTTTTTGTGATTGATATAAAATAGTTGAGACTAAGGATGATGCGAGTGCAATTGCTCGGTTGTTCGCCGGAGAATCTGGTCCTAGAGCAACTGTTCAGTGGTTCGCTGGAGAATGTGGTCCTCAGGGAAGCAAGACATGCGTAAAAGAAATTAAAGAGTCAAAATACTATCCTCGTTGTGATTGTAGAGATGACAAATTTCCAACTGGACATTATTGTACATGTTTCCATGATAAGATTTAGTGTACTCTATAACAACATATGTTTGAGAATAAATTAAATGATTGGCTCGCATTCTATGCATGTGTAAACATTTGTTACGGATATTATAAAAAAATTTGAATGCTTACTCAATTAATTTAAAACTTAAAAATTAAATGTCCATGATTCACATCTTATTTGATAATTAATTAGCTATAGGTGGTCTCATTGATGTTATCTATAATATCAATATCTCTCATTCACCTATAAAATCAATGAGACGATTCGTAGGTGTGAAAGCACCATTTTGCATTTCGTACTTGATAACATAGTTGTTGTATCCCGAATCATTAAAATCTTATGATGTATATTTTCTACCAGATTTAAACACTTTCTTAGTTGTTTTTTTGATTATTTTTTTTCGAATTCAAAGGTCTTGTTTTTATGTTTTCGCGTTATTTCAAGTGTTAGAATGTATTAGAAGTTATGGACCTTGAAAGTAAAATATAAAAGAAAAATGAATAAAGATTATGAGAATTGAAGGCCATTAGTTTGAATTTAAACTGTGGGAAGCATTCACCGGTTGATCTTGACCTTGGACTGACCAATTCCCTTAAACAAGCACAATACATAGCATCTCAGGAAAATGGTGTAATAAACCGGTTCTAGAGTTAAAATGACCAAATATCATTCTACGACTAACCCTCGTCTTTTGACGAAAGTTCTGGTAACATCGATGTCTTATGATTAATGAGTGGAAGGCGGCGTAGAATGGCGAATAGCTTAACGGGGAGAGATGTCGTTAGGGTACCCTCATACCCATCATTATAACTCTAGAGAGGGTTAGACGTAGAACGCTCCATGTGGCGAGAGGACTTTCTCCATCATGAACTCACAATCTTAATATATTCATTTATCGATATATAACTTTTTTTTTAGGTAATCGTGAAAAAATATCGAATTTCTATAAAAAAAAGTCATTTTATTCAAATTTTTAGTAATCTTAAACTCACATTTTGATAATCATAAATGGTCTTTCATTTGAATATTTATTAATCTACTTTAGTGTGAAGATAAATTGTTGAACCATTTTTACTTAATACCTCATTTAAAACTTATATTACCAATGCTCAATTCCGTTGATGTTAGGTTTCTAATCTTTAATAGTTTTTGCATGTATCGGTAACGAAAAGCGTAATTACGTATTGCAAAATCAAAGCGTAATTACGTATTGTAAAATCAAATTTCGTGTCTGCACAAGTTGTAGAGTAATTTTTCTTTCTTTCCGTCTTCCTTCTCTTTACTATTCAAAATGAACTCCCGCGTAATTTGCGCGGATTTTTACCTAATACCGCATTTAAAACTTATATAAGCAGTCCTTAATTTTGATCATGTTAGTTTTCAAATCTTTATTACTTTTTGCATATATCGGTAAAAAAAAATGTAATTACGTATTGCAAAATCAAATTTCGTATCTGCACAAATTGCATAGTCATTTTTTTCTTTTTATATCTGCTTATTTACTATTCAAAATGAACTTCCACGTAATTTTCCGCGGATTTATACCTAATATCTAATTTTGTTATGTTAGATATTTGACTTGGAGTTAATATTTTTGTTAATTTCTCTAAAAAGACTCTTAACACTATTTTCGAATGAAGATAAGAAAAAAATTTGGAGTTGAAAATAGAGAAATACATGGTATGAGAGCGACAGGGGATAATCCAAAACCCAAGACGACTTTTACCGAAAACATGAGTGAGAATCACAAGGCAGTCAACGAATCACCGGAGGTGAGGTTGATTTGTGATTCTTTCCCGACGACTCTATCTTCCAGTTCTCGTGAAATTCCAGCGAATGAAGATTTCCATTTGTTCAACAACTTCAACGAGTTCAAGCGTCCGATCGATGAGACAGCCGGGAGCTCGCAGTGCATTCTCGAGACGATCGGTGCCTCGGCGCATGGCTCTGGGAAATCGACGAAACTCGCAGGAGAAATCGACGGAGATGATGCGTTTGACAAAGTGAACGATGAAATTCTCGAGGAATTGGACGCTTCCATGGATGAGCACAAGGAGATTCGGAAGAAAGAGGAGGAAAACGGTCTGGGTTCGGAGAATGGGAAGAAGAAGGAAATTGCTAGCTCCAAAATTGATGTCAAGGCAAAGATTTCTTTCCATGAACCAACGATAAAGAAGCCTCAACAGGAGTATAACATTTCGGTGAACAATGCAAATACACCGTTTGAACATGTGTGGCTGGAGAAGAGCGAGGACGGTCTCCAGTTTATTCATCCACTGGTTAGTTGGTTTTCGCTTAGCATTATGTGCTGATTCCTAGCTGCCGACATCTCTTATCTTTGAGCTTGTAAGTTAATTTTCTCTGCTCATCATCTGGCTGTGATTGTTTTGCATGCTCTATCACTTTCCAGGAGAAACTTTCGGTGATGGACTTCGTTGATAAAAATATAGCAGAGATGAAACCTGCTAAGCCTCTGCCATTGAAAAAGACTCCATTCAAACTTGTTGAAGAGGTCAAAGATCTGGAGGATTTAGCTGCTAAATTGCATTGTGTTGACGAGTTTGCGGTAAATTCTTCCTCTGATTTTCTTAGTCCGATGTGCAATGTTGTCTCTTCCTCTTTATTTTTGTTGGTAATCATCTTGCTTTTAATTTTGTTCTTTTTGTAGGTTGATTTGGAGCATAATCAGTATAGATCATTTCAAGGATTAACATGTTTGATGCAAATCTCTACCAGAACCGAGGATTATGTGCTTGATACATTTAAGCTTTGGGCTTACATTGGTCCTTTTCTCAGGGAACTTTTCAAAGACCCGAAAAAGAAAAAGGTTTTCTCCAAACTCCTCCAAAGTTCCTTTCTACAGAGTCACTAAACTATAGTTATTGGAATATAAAAAACATCGAATTGAACTAGGTAATGCATGGCGCAGACCGAGATATTATCTGGCTTCAACGGGACTTCGGCATATATGTCTGCAATCTCTTTGACACAGGAAAGGTCTGTTTCTGGTTATTTTGTTCTTGATCACCTTGAAAAAACACAATTTGGAAAATGTAGAAGAATTAAGACAATTTATTGATAAAAAATCAAACTTAACCAACTTTTTTATCCTCCTTTTCCTCTATGCTCCAGAGAGTAGAAACAGAAAAATAGAACTTTTCGTTCCTTTGGTGATATTCTTGTGGCTATGAAACAATGATTTTATTTATAAGGTTCTAGGGTTCTAAGCATTATGTCTTTTTGTGGTGTAAATTTAATTCTATGGAATCTTTCAGGCTTCAAGGGTGTTAAAGCTGGAGAGAAATAGTCTTGAATTTCTTTTGAAGCATTACTGTGGAGTTGCTGCAAATAAACAGTGCGTAACAATTCGTTCTTCTTTAACCTTTTGCTCTTTTTGCATTCTCATCTTCTCACTCTTCGTTCAATGTTTATTTTTGCTAGATACCAAAATGCTGACTGGAGAATGCGACCCCTTCCTGATGTAATGACAAGGTAGATATAATCTCTATCTAGTCTCTCTTGATTAATGTATCCCATAGGTTGAGTTGAGCTCACACTTTTGTATATTGTTGTAGATATGCTAGAGAAGATACACATTATCTTCTCTACATTTACGACCTAATGCGTATAGAGTTGCACGCAAAAGCAAAGGAAGATGAGCAATCTGACTCTCCTCTTATAGAGGTAATAATCATTATCTAATTCACAAGATCCTTTTATTTGCGTATGTATGTGTAACAAAATTATTGTTTGGTCTAGTTATTGCGTCCTATTGGTTGAATTCCATCTTCAACTTTTTGGAAAACCATTTTTGACGGAGTAACTAATGCTTACAGGTTTACAAGCGCAGTTATGATGTGTGCATGCAACTATATGAGAAAGAGCTTTTGAAGGAGGAATCATATCTTCACGTTTATGGGTTTGTTGTTTATTGTCTCCGTTAGATTTAAATTCTTATGTAAAGCTTTTTATTTCGAGACTAATCTGTACTATATGTTTCCATTTGGGGATTTTGTAAGGGTCCAAGCAGCTAATTTCAATGCGGTTCAACTTTCCATTGTAGCTGTACGCCCTCAACATGTGTAGTGATTCACCTGCCTTTCGTTTTACCATATGGAGCTTAACATAGTAGTTTTGCTGCCTTGTAGGGGCTTTTTGAATGGCGTGATCAAATTGCACGTGCAGACGACGAGAGCACTGGTTATGTATTGCCAAATAAGACTCTTCTTGACATAGGTAGATTATTTGCTTTCCATCTCCAGGTTCTTAAATATTTTTGGTTTGTTCTAATTTTTTTCTGTTAAATAATATAGCGAGGGAGATGCCAATTAATGCGGGCAAGTTGCGACGGTCGTTGAGGTCAAAGCTTCCTTACATTGAGCGTAATATCGAAGCGGTAGTCAGTGTCATCAGCCGATCAATGCAAAATGCATCAAAATTCCTGCGAGTCGTTCAATCTTTAGAAGAGTGTCGTCGTACCGTAAGCTATTTATTATGTGCTAAATTATTTTAATAACTCTTTTTGGTTATGTAAAACTGAGTCATGACTGGCTCTTTTATTGCATGCACTTGCTGATTATTATATATAGTAAAATATTTCTCTTTATTGTTATGGCTTTTCTTAATTTAGGCCGTTGAGAAGAAAATCGAAACTACCGTTGAGGAAACAGGCACAGCTTCTTCTCCGAGTTCAGGAAAGGTGAAGCTTAGTTATAAAATATTTGTCAGTGTTCTTTTATCCTTAATCTAAGACATGAGAATAGATGTGGTTATGTTAGGTCTCTGTGGATGTTTCAAAGAAACAAAGCAGCAGTGGTGTTGGATCTTTGCCGTCAAAGAGGAAGTTTGAAAGTGATAACAAGGTGAGAATTAGTGTTGATAACTGAATATTGCAATAGAGATTTGTTGACAAACTGAAATCAATTGTTGCAGGCAGAGGAAGAGGTCAAAGTGTCCAAGTCAAAGCCAAATGAGGAAATTATAGTGTTGGATGATGATGATGAGTCTGGTAAAAAAGAAACCTCGGGAAACAACAATGATGCTTCGGATAGAAAAACGTCTTTTAAGGGATCAGTATCAGCGACTCAAAAGCCAAAGACACGTTATTCGGGTATTATTGTGATAGATGATGATGACTCATCAGACGATGATGATGATGATGACAACAACTCACAAACTAGAGATGAAAAGTTGAGTTGGAGAATTGAGAAGGGACGATTCATGAGTATGAATCCAAGTTTTCCCAAAGTCTAGCTGTTTGACTCAGCTTTAATGGTAAAGTACTGTGCATGGTCTTCGTTTTTATTTTTTTGTATTATCTCTGTTGTAATAGAGGGTAGGGTTAGACTCTGGACTTATATTTACTTTTATGTTAATGTGGTTGTACATTAACCCTTGGAAAGAAGAACCAAAGAGTTGTCTCAGCTGAAATATAAATTTTCAAAATGAAATTTATTTTCTAAAACACATAATTCAATTTTCGACTATCAAAACTAAAGTTAAAAGTTGATTAAGAATATAGACTATGTTTTGGAATTAGACAACACTAAATATACCTTTTTGGAAGATGATAATGAACGATCATTATCGACAATGGTAAATAAATAAAATAAGGTGAAACTAGAAAAAAATCAGTACATTCCCATATAAGATAAGCCTACTGGAAGATTATTTAAGTTTTTTTCCGTCGACAATCTGTATTTGAGGATGGTTTTGCATTGCTTCATTTTACTCCAATCACAATTCAAACTCGTAACTCTACCTCTGCAAATTGGGCTTCCCCGTGACTCGTAAGCACACTGTATGACTGTAACAAGACAATGAGGACATTATACTTTGATCAGATTCGAACCGAGTCCGTGAAAGAAAAGAAAACCAAAGAGAAAAAACCAGTTCGATTTCATTTTTACAATATCCGAATAAACGGCAACCAAAATTGAACGAACCAAGCAAGATGTACTGATTAAAACTTCAACTTCTCTAGAGATTCTTCATATATTATTACATCAAACCGAATCCAAACCAAAATCAAAACTGTATCAAACCAATCTGAAAGGTATCAGGTTTTCGTTCGGCTTATATTTTACCCCAAAACCGGTTTTGGCACCCCTAGTATTTTGTTTAACTAAAGAAAATTCAAACTTTTCGATTATGTTCATTGGCCGGCTTTAGTGTAATAAGAGCTTACCATAAAAAAATCTCAAAAGGGGACCTCAAGAGAGTCGTCCCATGCTTCAGCACTTCCATTAGAAGCATCTTCAACGTCTTCTTCCATAGATAGTCTAATGTATTCTCTATGAGCAAAACGGTCCCACTCTGTCCATGTAGGATTTGCCCGCTCCTACATACGTGTAAGAGAATTAGGAATCAAACGCCAAGAGCAATGACTCATATAGCTAACTGAAACGGTAGCCATATATACCTGGCGGATGAGGAAGGGATCACGCGTTTCAAACGCCATGAATTTGTTGAGGTTGAAAAGTATATTGAACACGTTTCCGGAAAGTTTAGAACCTTTCAAATCATTCAGACAAATGAAACCTTCGTCCTCTGGTTTCACCATGTCGAATAATTGGCACAGAATATCCTCAAACAGCACCGCCTCTTGCGCCATGCATTCCATTCTATGCAGCTGCTCTTCGTAAAAGAATTGCAGCTCGTTCCGCGTCAAAACTCCATTTGCATCCAAATCTATGCACTTGAACCTATAATTATCAATCAACATTACTATACATAACATAGCTCTTACCAAACAACACCTACGTAAAGACCATTTATCATTATTCTCACCAATACTCAAGACTAGGTTCTGATGACTTGTCTTCTTCAGCCAATATGAAGTAAACAAAATCCTCATAACCCATCTTTCCTTCGGTTTTACTAGTAAACTTCCTCGGTACCTGTAATAAGAACACATACTGGCAATCACATTCCAAAGGCTACTAGATAAGAGAAATGCAGATGTGGAGTAGCGAACCTGAGAGAAGATTCGATCGACAATTCTGTAGGTGAGTGCATGGTTACTATACCGGATGAGATTCTCTTTGTCGATCAAGAAATCATGGTCTGTATCCAGCTCCCAGAACTTGCAGTATATGACATAGAAATGTTCATACGAAAAGTACCTAATAAACAACAGGAGAGAGTCAGAAAATAGAATCCATTTATTCCTTAGCACCAATTTCAATCTTGAGCCACCTACCTCAACACCTTATTGATGTCTTCTTCTTCATCGGCATGCTGCATTGCGTCAACTAAATTTCCTCGCTTAAGCTCTCTCAAGGTAAGATGCCCATTCCCGCTCCTATTTATGTAGTAATATATTCTGTATATTACAGTTTCAGCTGTTGCCAAAAGATTTCCACAAACATTACAATAGATCATACATACTCAACTTCACATTTTTCTTAGAATTGTTTCCATCTAATGATGAAACCATCTTCTTATACTATTAACTGTTCAGCAATATTGTCATTTGGAAAAAAGATGAATCCAACTCAAATAAATTGAATCACTTTATAGCCTTGGACTTACCATATCTATCCTGAAACTCAGGTGTGCCTTGCAAAAATTCAAGACCAGGGTGTGTTGCCAATAGTTCTTGGAGCACAGGCTTGAAATCATCCTGTTATAATAAAGTTCATCAATATTTCGAGAAGTTGAGAATTCTTTTTCAGTAAATAATAGTTGCTACATACAAAGGAAGAAGACAAGTATTTCATCTAATGAAATGGCCAAAGAACAAATGTGTGCAGCTCAGAAAAGCACCTGGACAAGGTACTTCTTATCTGGTTGCTTGAGTATTGTAAATATCTGAGTTGTTATCTCCTTCGTCAACATATTTCCCTTGACCCAATAATCAATGAAGGCTTCTCTGTAAACAAAGCAAACCCACTTTATATAACATCTGATGAGCTTTCGATTAACAATTTAACAAGCCAAAACAAAACAAAAATTGCAAACCTTTTCACAAAACCAGTGTTGTTAGTATCAACTTTCTTGAAAATAGAGGTGGAGAAAAATGATGGAACCTTGCAGATCTCAGTAGTGACCAATTTAAATTCTGAGTACAAAAAAAGAAAGACATGGTTAGTCACTAAATATCAGAAATGAAGATATCTAAAGAGCAAATAACAAACCAACCTTGAAGCTGCAAACCATCCTCATGGCCATGGAAAAGAGTATTGATCTTAGCTATACACTGCTCTTTTAAGTCATTTGATGCGGGACGGCCATCTTCAAAGTAAAACTATACATATACATAAATACAACAATTAAACCCCAAGAAAATGCAGAGGAAACTATAAAAATATAATTTTGGAAGCGATCGACCGATTAAAATGTAAGACCTGAGGAATGAGTTCTTTAACATGATCAGTCACTACTTTAAGAGGAGAGCTAAGATTAGAGAGACCAGTCCTTTGTCTAGCGATACGAGGCGAACCAGTTGGGTTCCTCGGGGAAAGAGGAGGTCCATTACGTGCAGGAAACATTGAAGCCAATGGACTATTAGACCCTGAATTGTTAGCCGAAGAGCCTCCACATGCAACATTAAGAGAAACTCCTGCTTTAACATCATTTACCAAAGATGCAACCTAAAAACCCAACAAAAATAATTCCTCAATTCATACCTCCAAAATCGCATATTATTATTCCGAGAAAAAAATCGAAAACATTGAATTACCAAGCGATTGGTTTCAGGAAGCGAAAGCCATTGATCGAAAAGCTTCTTGACGAAATCCTGATTGGATTTCATCGCAATTGGTGATGTCTCCGGTAAATGCAACAGCTCTATATCCAGCGATCCTACATCGCTCACCGTTACAGACTCCATCGTCTTGATCGGATCTTACTTCCAGAGAAAAAATGTGATCAATTCTCTCAAATTCTAACAATAATTCCTTGGTGGAGAAAGTGAAATTGTGTTATAGACATTCATACATGTGTATACTAGTGTGTTTTGTATAGAGAAATAAAAAACAACTAAGAAAAGGAAGAGAGATCCGTCCGATGCTGGAGGAGATAGCTCTGAAACCTGCAGAAATTTAAGGGTAGATGGAGAGAGAAGAGATTGGAAACACTCATTCACGTTTTCTAAGTCAAGACTATAATTAGTAAACTGTTGAATGAATACACACAAATAAATACTTTTCCCTAAAAATTGTTACTTTTAAAGAATTTATCAACATTATTAGTGTAACCTACTTATTAAGGGTTGGCACGTTGAAGCAACAAGACCTCAAGTATTTCAATTTTCAACATCTGCAATCAAATTTTTCTCAAAACCATTATCAAACAAGGTTTGCATTCATAAGTAACATGAGCTTTTAACAAATATTATGAATTTCATTTCATATTACGCTGTTTGTTCAAATCACACTAGAAAAATGCATCTTTTATCATGCGGTTATATTGCCATATGCTTTTTGCCAATTTTAGCAAATTAATCCAAATAAATATCCCAAGCAAAACCCTAACTAGCTAACTGATACATTTCACACCGAATTAACACAACTTAATTTAGTTTTAGAAGTAGACATTCAAATACATGATCATACAACAAGCTTAATAATATACATTTCACATTAGTTATCAAACAGATAAGAAAAGATCAAACCCAGCTAGTTTAGCAATGAAATTTCAGAACAATCGATCTGAGAACATTAAACAAACAAACAAACAAAACTCGAAACTTAAAAACATGTTCTTTCACTCTAAAACCTCTTCTTCTCCTTGCACTTGCTTTTTTTTTTACTCACCTTTTTTCTTGTTTTTCTCATTCACCAAGTTAGTCAAGACCAAAACTATAACTAAGCGTTGTTGCTACACTCCACAACATCAATACCATTCTCACTAGTCTCTCCATCATGGCTGCTACTCTTGCTCTTCTTTCCCATAAGCTTTCCACTCACTTCTTTTGACTTTGGTGTTGTTTCCTTTGTGGACTTTCTCATGTTTGGGCTCCCTTTGTGTTCTTCCTTGCATCCGTCTGTACTGTGACGATGTCGAGCACAATGCTTCCCTTTCACCTCCTGATATGGTGTGTTAACTGTGTCGCTGCAGCTCTTTCTCCGGTTTAGGTTTGGTGACTTGGGCCGCGTCAGAGGAAACTGTGACCAAAGAACCATAGTGGAAACTCTGATCAAACAACCGTCGAAGAGAAACTAAACGTTGAATCTCATCATGTGATTCAACATTTTGGACTAGCAAGAAAATTGAAACAGCATGTATGGGAGTAGTAAAAGGAAGAAAAGACAGTGCGGTTTTGTTCCCGTACCTTTTTCAATGGTTGTTTCGGTGGAGGGCCCTCGTAGTAGAAATTTGGTACCGGATTAGCTTTGTAAGCCATGTTCTTCCGAAGTTGCTTAGTGATTAACTCTTGCTCTTCCTGAATAAAATAAAAAACACAATTTCCAAGTCTTTGAGAATGGTCCAGAATGGAAGGCAAAAGATTATATTGAATCTAACATGTAACTGGTAACTATTATATCAAGAATCGAGCAAGAAAAGTTTCTCTGCCTAATGCTATTCCTAAAAGACAATTGCAGAACCCTTACTGTTGTCATATGAACATGAAAACTATATAAACCAAATTCCTATATCTCATATTGACATTAATGTTTGTGTATGCATGAGCATGAGCATGAGCACATATGTCCTTTTACCTTGAGCCTTTTCTCGTTTTCTCTTTTCTCTTCCTCAAGTGCTTTCTGTTTCTCCTCTAGTTTCTCGTAAAACTGAAACCAGAATACGCTGGAAATTAGCAGAGTGACGGATACACGAAAAAGGGAACAGTAAGACTTTTCATTACTTGTTACCAAGAAAAAGTACCTCTCTCCGTCTCTGCAACCGCTCTGTGCTCCTAAACGTTGGAGCCACTCCAACCGTTAATTTGGGTTTATTAATAGTTCTTATGGATGTAGCTGATCTATGTATAGCTAAGGATCAGAAATATTCTTGTAATGGTTAGATAAAAAAACAAATGTTTATTTTTACGTTTAACTTCACTTAAAGGATACGAGGAAGCAACGGAAAAACTATCTTCGTCATCATGGTACTTCTTGTGATCAGGTGTCTTCCTGGTTGGTAGAGGCGAATTTTGCTGAAACAGAAGAACGTAGGAAAGAATAATTTAGTCTCATAGAAAATACCATAAGAACTAAAACATTATGTTAATGAGTTCGATAACAAGGAGAGAAAAGAATCACATGAGCCATTGGAGCAATAAATTAAAGAAAAAAAGAAGCATTCAACAGTGCAAAAGATTAACAAGTTATGCAACACAGGGCGCTTTGTTTACCTGTGAACCTCTTGATGCTGAAGAAGAGGAAGAGTTGTGGCTAACAGCATTTCTTGACGAATTATTATCAACACTCGCTCTTCTTGAGGAAGCGGGCTTTTCAGCCGACAGAGAAAATGGCTTTGGAACAGTGTGTTTCACACTACTACGAGTTTTAAACGAAGATGAGTTTAGTTTCTTCTTATTGTCAGAAGAAGGCTTAAGGGATCCAGGTGTATCGTTCATCCCTTCGACATTCGTCTGTTGAGAGTCAAGAACTTCTTCGCTCCCATGAGCATCATTAGAAACCAAGTTCTGATCAGTGCATTCCTTCACCTCCGCAGCCTCGATAGTGGAAGGACCTTGAACTTTACTATCATCCGAAGATCCCGTTGAGCTTGCTGCTAAACTTTTTGGCTTGTTATCCATGTGCTTGTCCACGGGTTCTCTCCCCATCACCACTACAACAGGAAAATGTATACATATATAAATGCTTAACCTTAAAACAGCACAAACCATACGCAATACCCAGAAATTTTTGTCTAGAAAATAGCAGATAATAAGAAAATATCATGAAACATAGAGATTGACAAACATCAAATCTGAACAAATCCGCTCGGAGAATATATTTTTTACGGCAAGCAGAATCTTCCGAGAGATTGGTTATACGCTCTTTTAATGCTAAATTCTCTTTAGGTGAAGAAAATTAGGCGAAACCAAATAAATGTAGGCATTTAAGAAATGACCAACCAAAGCTATTGAATTTATCACAATCGACAAAACAAACATTGAACAAAATCTATCCAAAGCTCAATCTTAAAGAAACATGATGGCTTCTATATCTCAACGTGAAACACCCTAAACCTAATTATGAATCGTCCCTTCCTCCTCGAAAATGAGCTGCATAACAACATCGACCAAGCAGATCGAGTATTGTGCAGATCGAATCACATTTCTCGAGCTTTAGCGAGAAAGAGGAAAATCCGATAAAAGATTTGAAAGAATGTAACGAAATTCTTACGATTTCTAGCTCAGATTTCGTCCGAAGCTCGTCGAATACATTCTCTCTCTGCCGGCCCAGGGCAAATGCAAAAATCCCCCTTTCACGTCTATCTCTCGAGAGATTTTTTTCTAATTTTGTTTTTCTTAACACAAAATCGATTTTACTTTCTTTTCTTCCTTTTTTGTCAACATCGATTTACTTTTTTCTGACGAATACTATACATTTGTTTTTTTTTTGTGGACCAATAGAATGTCAAATAAATTCGCCTTTTTATTGGCGTGTCGCTTTATTTAGCTCTTTTTGACTTTTTAGTTTATTCAAAGAAACGAAAAAACAGAACATCGTGAAAATGATGTGAAAACGCAATTAAATGTGTTATCCAAAACTTTCAGTTAAGAGACTTGGGTGGATAGAAAACTACATAATCACTCACACACATAGTGACTCTCAATTAATTAACTTTTATTAAAAATTGTGTTGGAACTTTTAATGGGATATTAGAATATATCTTTACGATTGTTGATGTTCTTAGAATTAGATTATTTTCTCACAGCTTTATTGATCGGGTTTTAAAGATCAATCCAAATGCTTTGCATCACCGTCCATATAACCTAGATGTCATAACCTAGATGTCAAGCCCCGAACCCAAATTCCGGAGTTGACCTTATTAGGTCCAAAAGAAGGCTAAAAATATATATATTTCTTTTATCTATTTTGAGTCGGTGTAAACACAAACATAACCTAAAAGATAATAAATATGGAAAGTAGTTAAAAAGAAAGTAAAAAAAATTATGGATTTTTTATTACAAATTTTGTTTTCACTCTATATGTATATAAGGATACAATTATGAGATGGCGGTGATGCTCTGTTAGATGGCAGCCAAATTAGCTCGGATCATGTCAAAATTTGGTAGTTAGATATGTGGTTGCTTGATTTTAGTTATTCATTAGAAGATTTTCTCGCATTTTCTTGTAGTTTAAAAAATAATGCATTTTTTTATCAAATTACCAAACATCATCATAGTTACCACACGATTACGAGATCCGACATGAATTGCTTCGATGAATTTGGAGGTTTTGTTATATGGACCATCAAGATGATGGTTGAAATTCATCACATATTTAAAAGATGTTATCCAAAATGATAACTTTGATGCGCAAATCACAAAAAATAAAAAGATCGAGCATGGTCTCTATGACGACAATAAAGACATGGAGGTAACAAAAATCAAGGTAATAAAAAATCCAACGTAATTATTTTAGATGAGCAAGCTAAGAACATGTGATAATAGACATAGGAGATGAGGTGCTTAGGAAGATAAAGCATTGCACTACGGATGTGTGGATGTGGTCTTTATTAGAGTGGCTCTATATGTCCAAGTCCCTACCTAACATGCTCTATGTTCAATTCTATTTTAATACCTTTAAGTGCGACAGCTCCAAATCTATTGATGTAAATGTGGACAACTTCTTGAAGATAGTCGCAGAGATGAGTCATTTGAATGTTAGTTTGTATGATGAGATTCATGTTGTTATACTATTCTCAAATGCTTTACCAGTCAAATTAGTATCAATTCAAGCATGCCTTAAATTATGGGAAAGATTATCTGGGAACACCGACCGCCGATCTTAATATGAAATTAATGGTTTGTCTAATTAGGCGACTGACTAGGTCGAGAGAGAAGGAAGTTGTTTTCCTTTCATTCAATCATATAGTTATTCCCACCTATCCCACTTTTTTTCTTCCGATTGAACTAATAATTATTGAAGGGACTTCCATTTTATGATAGACTAAAAAATAAAGATAATAATTATGGAGATGATTGCAAATGCGGTAATTGAGTCACCAACATGTGAATTTTGTGTAGTATTGTTTGCAAGTCTTTTTTTTTGTTTTTTTTTTCTGATATCCCGTTTGTGTTTTGAACCGGATCTAACTGTTCAATTATTCATCGTAACTGATCACTCGTATTCTATCATTTTCCGATATTGTCAATATTCATTTCCTGATTTTTTTTTAGTAATTTCAATTGTAAAAATATGTAGTTTGAGAGAGATTTTTGTCCTCATCCATGTATATGATCCATTAGACGTTGAAGATATATTCATTAGATTCCATCTTTTAAGATCTTTATTCCAAATGTACTTATAAAGTAAAAGTGAATAATCATATATGGCATTTCTTGAACAAAACATTTCACCGTGAAGCTAATATCTATCTGTGTCTAATGCTCAAAGCACAAATCCTAACCAATAAGATTTTAGACCTAATTGACATCCCCTTAATCACACGTTTAAACCCCTTAATTACTTTCTAATATGTTAATAATGTTGCTATATACCAAAACCTATTCGTCACTGCAAGCAATATCGCGGATAATCGAAAATGCTTTCGAATTCACTCGACAGTCGTCTAGAAGAAGAGTTTACACACTCCCCATGAAAGTAGATTGGTGACAGCTAAGGTTTCCTCCTCAGTAAAATTGTGCAAAGTAAATAACTTTGAAGGCAAATCCAATCAGAGGGTTCAATTAGATAACTAGTCAACTGATCGCGAACAAGCGCCACTCGGATCTCTGTCATCGCCGATCAAAGGAAAGACCGAAACCTGCCATGGGAGTGCCAGCGTTTTACAGATGGCTCGCCGACCGCTACCCGAAGTCTATTGCCGACGTCGTTGAGGAGGAACCCACCGATGGGGGTCGTGGTGACCTAATTCCGGTAGATATCACCAGACCTAATCCTAACGGCTTCGAATTTGATAATTTGTACCTCGACATGAACGGCATCATCCATCCTTGTTTCCATCCTGAAGGAAAGGTTAGTTCTTTATCTATTTACGGGTTTAGAAATTGGTGCTGGGGAAATATTTGGTTAGGATTTGAGTTTATCGTTTTAGGCAGTCCCTACTAGGGCAGTACTAGTACACACGGTATGAGAAATGAAATCGTCTAGCTAAGTATTTTGGTGGAGACGATGATTGCTGTTTGTGTTTATTGGGAAGGGAGGAATATAAAAGTTGTTCCTCTTCAAATATTTTCCTTACCAAAGGTGAACGGAAGCAACGACCAACTTGGTGATGTTATGGGCTCTAGTTTTTCCTGAAGTTCGTTTCAGAAACTGAATTGGGTATATATTTTTGGGAAATTTGATGCAAATGGCAGTGTTGGCTCTGTTCACGTACGTGAGCTTAACATTAGGATTTTTAAGTGTTTGACTAGAAAAAGAAGACACACCAATGCTATTAGTTTTTCATTTAAGATGAGGAAACATTATTATGGGCAGGAGTGAGCTTGCTGTTTTATGCTGACAGCATGATTCTTATGATCTAGCTTATCGTATTTTATTTACATGATATATTCTATCAATGCAGCCTGCACCTGCCACATACGATGATGTATTCAAATCAATGTTTGAGTACATTGATCATCTTTTTTCATTAGTGCGTCCGAGGAAGATTCTATACTTGGCAATAGGTGATCTTTGCTTCCTACTTCTCCCTTTTCTGTTTCGCTCTGTGAGATGAGATCTGATTCATTATGATATTGCAGATGGAGTTGCACCCAGAGCAAAGATGAATCAGCAACGTTCTCGACGTTTCAGAGCTGCAAAGGACGCAGCAGAAGCTGTATGTTCTATTTTATATTTACTCTTGGCATTTTATGGGTCACTGTTGCTTATACAATATCTGGTTGAATAGGAAGCTGAGGAAGAGAGACTGAGAAAAGAATTTGAGACTGGGGGGCAAATTTTGTCTGCTAAAGAGAAAGCAGAAACCTCAGATTCGAATGTCATTACTCCTGGGACCCAATTTATGGCTATACTGTCAGTAGCTCTTCAATATTATGTCCAATCTAGGTTAAACCATAACCCTGGTTGGAGATTTGTTAAGGTCTGATACTGTTCATATAACTTAGCCGTTATTTCCTAATAGTACAATATCTGATCCCATTCTTGCAGTTCTTGTTTTGTTACTATTGTCTCTTTACTTATGGTTGTCAAGGTAATTTTACTTTCTAATTTTTCTTGGATTATTATTTGAAGGTAATTCTTTCTGATTCAAATGTTCCGGGCGAAGGAGAACACAAGATAATGTCATACATTCGTCTCCAACGTAATCTTCCTGGTTTTGATCCAAATACACGGCATTGTCTATATGGCCTGGTTAGTGTCAACCCACAATGTAGTTGTTTTGGTTCCTTTTTGCTTGGCAAGGTATTGGTACTTCTTCCAACAAATTGCCCATTGCTCATGCCAAGTGCTGTATATAATTATGCAGGATGCAGATTTGATAATGCTTTCTTTAGCCACACATGAAGTTCACTTTTCAATATTAAGAGAGGTGCTGGTTTTCACCCCTATGCTCTATATTATTTCTTTGATGCGCAGTTGATCAAATGACTGATCATTTTACTCATTCCAGGTTATCGTTTACCCTGGGCAACAAGAGAAATGTTTTGTGTGTGGACAAACTGGTCATTTTGCTGCAGATTGCCCTGGAAAATCAGGTAGCGCAAATGCAGCATCTGATATTCCAATCCACAAGAAAAAATATCAGGTCTAATTAGTTGTCTTCATTATCTCCAAGAGATCTTGCTGCAGTTGAACAACGTGCAATTTTTTTACCTTTAGAGCTTTCTTCTCATGTGATTTTTTTTTCTGTTTATAGTTCCTAAACATTTGGGTGTTACGAGAATATCTTCAATATGAATTGGCCATTCCAGATCCTCCCTTCATGATCAACTTTGAGAGAATTATAGACGATTTTGTATTCCTTTGCTTCTTTGTTGGCAATGACTTCCTACCTCATATGCCTACATTGGAAATCCGAGAGGTGTGTACATTATGGAATCTTTGCATTGCTTAAAAGATTGGCTGTTTTACATAGCATGATGGTTCTGTTGATTGTAAAAAATAGTCACAATAGTCTTGTGGAGAAGCAGTGTCTTGTTTCACGCTCTATCATGCAATTGGGGAAACTGACAAAATAGTCTTTAGCTTAATCTTTTTTTAATCTTTCTACTATGTTTTCTTGTTACTTCAGGGGGCTATAAACTTGCTGATGCATGTTTACAGAAAGGAGTTTACAGCTATGGGAGGTTATCTAACAGATTCTGGTGAGGTAAGTTATCGGTTTTTTATTCTTCAATCTTCTCCCTGATTTCATTCTCGCTCGACATTGGTGAATACCCTATCTTGTATGAGCTGTAGAAAATGTCAGTTATCTTATGAAAAACATTCACTTGAATTGCTTAGCTTCTATTTTGTATGGCTAGATGTTTACTAGCAAAAACCTGTATTTCCATGGATATGTGTTTATCTTTTTATCCATTTACCCATTGACAATTTTCTCTTTCCGTATTGATAGGTTTTACTAGATAGGGTGGAGCATTTCATTCAAGCTGTCGCTGTAAATGAAGATAAAATATTTCAGAAAAGGGCACGAATAAAACAGGTATTCTTAACCTATCCCCTATTTCCCCTTATGCAACTCTTTCAAGGCTTTAGGGAAGGAGGGAGGCTCATACCCTTATAAGACACTAACTAGCTGGTTACATGCCTAATCGATGTTTAAAAGCAACATGTCACCATGCTTTTGGCACTGACCACCTTGGGCCACTCTACCCCGTCTGTAACACATTTTTAGTTTCTCCATTCTACTTTGTTGCGCTGTTGCCGTGTGGTAGCCTCTGATACTAGTTGATAGGACTCCTATAACATGACCAGTCCAATCCTTATAGGGGTAATGGGTAGAACTCTCCCCTAAAAGCTAGCTTTTGAGTGAATAGTGCTCCTTATAAGGCAGTAGCTAGTTTCACTTCCGATGAATGGGCTTGTATTATTTTCTTCTGCTTTGTTCAAATTGCATAAGTTATGGCTAATCGTGTGCTGATGTTGTACTAGTCAATGGACAACAATGAAGAAATGAAACAAAGATCAAGAAGAGACCCATCTGAGCCACCACCTGAACCGGTAGACGATAAGGTAAAATAGTATATTGAAACATTCTTGAAGTATGTGCCTGTGAGCTAAAGGTACAACTAAAATTGCTCTTTCATCATTGGTAGATTAAGCTAGGAGAACCAGGCTACAAGGAGAGGTATTATGCTGAGAAATTTAGTGTGACCAATGCTGAGGAAACTGAGCAAATCAAACAAGACCTGGTGAGTTTTACTTCAGTCAACTTCTGTCACTCTCTTGATGATTTGTTTAATAAGTTTAAAGTTGAATAAAGGTTCTTCAGGCCATGTGCTAGCGTGAATTTATGTGCATTTAGAATCTTAAATTTCCATTAGGTATCTAATCTTGAAAGTTTTCGACCACCAAAATTAGCACTTAATATTTGCACAGTTCTTTTTATCTTTTATGGAGGTTTATAGCGCGATATGAACTACTTTCTTGAAATAGCTCCTTAGGCAGTTTTGAATGATCATGAAATTGTCATCAAGTCTTATGACCTATTTTCCTTGTAGGTACTAAAATATGTTGAAGGTTTGTGCTGGGTTTGCCGGTACTACTACCAAGGTGTATGCTCTTGGCAATGGTCAGTCTGAGTTTACAAAAAGCTTACATTGAGAATGTCATGTGATTCTCATGCATTCTAACAAATACTGGAATATCTTGTTTTATTTCTCCTCGAGAAGGACCTTGATGTTGGTGTTACTTGTTGAGAAATATTAAGTTGCGAATTTTAAATGCAAGTCTGTGTTTTCTAACTTATCTTCCAATTGTTTCAGGTTTTACCCGTACCATTATGCTCCATTTGCTTCAGATCTTAAGAATCTATCTGATCTGGAAATTACATTTTTCATTGGAGAGCCCTTCAAACCTTTTGACCAGTTAATGGGAACCCTGCCGGCTGCAAGGTCTCTTCCTTATTGTGAAACCTTAAACTATCAATAGTTTGGACGCCTATGGTGATGTAAATTGTGTTTCTTGGTTGTTGCAGCTCAAATGCTCTGCCTGAAGGATACCGGAAGTTGATGATTGATCCCTCATCCCCGATCCTGAAATTTTACCCTGCTGGTACTTATTGCTGCTGAATATATTTGTATGGTTGTTTTCTTGTACTTATGCTGGATATTGGATACTCACAAGCTATCTTTCTATTTTTTACAGATTTTGAGATTGACATGAATGGGAAGAAATTCGCCTGGCAGGTTCATGGTTTTCTGTATTTGTTGGATATAGTGATGATGTTATCTTGCTAGAACTTTGTATTCTGTTCTTCAGCTAAAGATGTTGTGTATTTTCCACTTGCTGTGATCCAGGGTATTGCAAAACTTCCTTTCATTGAGGAGAAGTTATTGTTAACTGCTACAAGGAAACTTGAAGAAACGCTAACGGTTTGAACTGAAACTTCTCTCGAATTACATATGCAATTAATTTGGTCAAAACTACATTTTCTCCAAGGAAACTTATGATTCTTGTGAAAGATGAATTCTTGGACCTTGGGGATGTTTTTTTGTTTGTAATAAAGTAGCTCTACAGCTTAGATTGCTCTAGCCATCAGTTTTCATTGGCAGTATAGTGTGGTAACAAGAATTGAAAATGATTAGTTACTAAATATACAATTTTGGATCAATCTCACAGGTGGAAGAACGGCTACGCAACAGCGTGATGCTTGATTTGTTATATGTACACCCCGCTCATCCACTGGGCCAACGGATTCTGCAGTACTACCATTTCTACCACCAGTCGCCGCCACATGAAAGTCTTCCATGGATGATTGACCCGAATTCTAGGTTAGCTTTTATTGGCTAAATTAATAATAAACGAGCTGTGCGTTCTCTGGATATCAACCTTCTTCTTATACTCGGTTCTCTTGTGTTTGTTGCAGCCAAGGGATGAATGGTTTTCTCTGGATTTGTGAAAGGAATGGTTTCCAAGCTAGAGTGGCTTCCCCTGTCAATGGTTTGCCATGGATTGAGCAGAACCGAGCCTTGTGCGTTTCTTGAGCTTCATAAGTTAATGTTTTATGAAATGGATGAAAGTCTTGATTTACTCACTTAGATCTTTTCCTCTACATTTTCCAGAAATGTTACATACCTGAATCCTGCCAAACACCCTCATATCTCAGAACCACCAAGAGCAGCAATTATTCCGGACAAGGTATGTTGCCCTAAAGGAGTTATATAAGCGTTTAAGAGAATCCATTTGTTTATTTGCTAAATATTCATTACAACACGAGAGGATATCGATATTCATTATGAGTTCAATTTGCAGATCTTGACGTCCTTAGATATAAAGCCATTTCCCATTCTATGGCATGAAGACAATAGCGGACCTCGACGCAGACAAGCCCGAGATAGGTAAGGGAGATTATACTGCAGACTGTTATTTTTAAGATCATATAGTGAAGTATATGTTGATAAAAATGAAGCATATGATGATATATATATCTATATGGTGCAGGCCACAAGTGGCTGGTGCTATAGCTGGTCCAACACTGGGAGAAGCAGCACATCGTCTGATCAAAAACACACTTAACATGAAATCCTCAAGTGGTACAGCGTCAGGATTAATAGACCCAAACGCATTCTACCGAAATGCACCGGGACAATATTACGGTGGAGTTCATAGACCAAGAGCAGTGGCGGGTTCCTCTTCTAACAGAAAAGCATATGACGATGACTCAAACTATTACTATTACGGAAAGTATAACAATACTTGTCAAGGAATGTTCAACAACGGTCCAAGATATCCTGGTCCACCAAGTAATGGATCATCAGACTACAACCGGAACTACAACAACTCCAGGACAGGAGTAGTAGAGCAACAGAACCGAGGAGGACTCAGAGCTGGAATGTCTGGTTTGTCGCTAGAAGATGACGCCAGAAGCAGAAGCAAACAATCGTATTCAAGTTACACGGAAGCTGTTAGTGCAAGTTCCAACCAGATGCCTTCACCGCCTAACCAATGGGTCAACACACAGCAGCAGCCAGGTGGGAATTATGGGTATAATAGGGAAGGAGTTGGGTATGGTGGTGAAACAAATGGGAAACCGGGAAAGAAAGTGATTTATCAACCCAAGACGCAACAAAATCATCGAGGAGCAAATGAATGAGATTTTAGTCTGAGAGACGAGGGAGGTTCTTCTTTGTACAGGCCCCAAGTTTCTTTCATTTACTGCTGGTATCAACGTCCTAGTGCAGCTTCTGCCATATCTTTTTCTGCTAAATGCAAATGTACAATGTATGTTTGGTAGGCATTTCTTTTTTATTGATATATATCTCTGTTACACTAAACTTTGTTTTAGACAGCTTTTGAAATTAGATTATTGGACTTCCTCATCTTTCATTATATTGCTCTGCTTCGTATCTCTTTCTTTTTTTCTTTTTTTTGCATATGATGAGCTCTAATTTTGAATATTTACAATTTGATTATTTATTTTAAAAAAAATTTGGTTAAAGAGATTCTAACCTCTACTACGTGCTATACTAACATTGTTAGACTAAGGTGTAGTAGAACGTTTATTACTCTTTCAACATTGTAGGATCATATACGAATGGTGTCTTTCAACATTATGAGACAAATAAAAATCGTAACATCATTGACATAAAAGAAAGTATTTAGAGAAATTATTGGATGAAATAACCGCTCAAGAAAAGTGCGAAGAAGAATAAGAGAGAGCCAAAGATTAAACCAGTTTTCTGACCACCGGTAAGTGCATTACCACCAAGTCCATATTGCTGATTCTGAGCGAAACCAGCAATTTCCACCATTTTGCTCTCGAAGAAACTCTGAGCGGCTCCACACGTCGGACATCTCCAATCTTCGGGCAACTTATCAAACGGAAACCCAGGTGGGATCGGGTACGATGGGTCACCCGAAGATTCGTCGTATTTGTAACCACACGATCTACACTCGTAGATCCCAGTGTTGAGAACTGCGAATTTCTCCTCCTGTCTTCGCTTCTCAAACGCATCTTCAGTTTCCGTGGTCTCAGTTTCTAGGGACTGGTCAAGAGGCGTAGTGGCATCGTCTTGAGATACGGCTAGGATGCGAGCAGGGGTAGAATGGTAATTTGGGTATGAGATGGTGATGAAGACGCGGTGGTGAAGAAGCTGCTGTTGTTGTCTCTTCTTCCCATATCTTAGAAACGGCGTCGGTTTGAGGGACGAAGATGAAGAAGGCGACTGGCAGAGAGGGGAGAAAGAGAAGGTCGCACTCGCCATTTCTTTTTGGTTACTTCTTATAAATTTTTGGTTTGTTCATTGTTGAAAGATGAATGAGCTGAGAAGAAGGATCCATTGGAGCTCTACGAAGGGGTTTGGTTTACTCGGATAAGATTTTTGAATAGCACCGTGGCGACCACGTGGCCTTCTCTCAGTGGATTTCTCTATTAACCCCAAAATATCCCTCCCGGTCAACACTCATGTCAATTAGGACCAAATCTTGGAATCAGTATATCCGTTATACAATAATGACGTAGTATGATTTTTAAAAATTAAATTTTAAGGATTTTTAAAGTCCAGGAAATTGAATTCAGGCTCTAGAGGGTAGAGACCTTTTAGTCTTGGTGAAGTCTACATTAACCGAACTCATAAGAAAGGTACATACGTGGAGAAAGTGTAACCCTATCAGGTCTACAAATTATACAACTCAACAGCTAGGAACACATCAACGCAAAGCTACCGGTTCGGCTCAAGCTAAGAGCATTCACTGCAACCTACTAATACGGTTACTCATCTGATATATGTGTCAGCCATGAAACCTAAACCAACTCTACACAAGCATTACCCAGCTAAAACCGAACTAAACCGGACGTTAAGCCAAACTGAAGCCTTGTCAGTCAGAGGAAACCCACAGGCTGTATCTCTCTAGTAACATTTAGATCTGCGGTTTTCGCTTCCTTCAAGCTCTTTGCGATCCATATCGCTGTTTCTCGAGGAGAGACCTTTTCTGGGCCAAAAGGCTTAAGCAACACGTTGAGTTCATCATACCTCTCTTCTTGTAACAATCTTGCACTAAACTCAAGCAACCCTTCCAAAGCATCAGCTCTTTGCCGATATGATGATGGATCAAACCGACTTCTTCTTGTATTAGAGGAAACTGTTGATGCACCAGCAGTTGCATTTTGATTAGATGATGATGATGATGAACCCTCGCTTCTATTCTCAAACATGTTGAGTTGCATACCCTGCCACGGCATGATATAATCAGATTTTGATTTACACGTTTGAACCGTGCATTTGTCTTTTGTTAGAGACCGGTCATGGACAATGTTGTCCCGGGTCGAGCCAGATGAGCCTCTGGAAGAAGTTTTCCTGTGCATGGGAATGAAAAACATGTCCTGCTCGTATGAAGCTAGCGGAAACATGGCGATTCTATCAACGCGTGGCTCGTTAATGGAGACGTCAGGAGACTTCACATTCTGTAAGATCCCTACTGTTGGGTTGTAAGATGCAGCTTCTTGTGTTGTAGCCCTTTTGTTGAGCAGTAGAGAGGTCCGGCGAGCTGAAGGAACCATCTTCCTCGTGTTACCACCTGAAACCGGATGCTGAAAACACCAAGCAAAAGGCAGAGCCATGATCATCAAAAGAAGCGAGATCGCTGTCAAATAAAAAGGAATCAAGTGTGAGTATTACCAAAGGGTTGGACTTCCTTCCAGTTTCCATATATCTTTTAGGTGTCGCTTTTGAGGTCTTGGATACACTTGAAGCAACTTGCCTACATATCACTGTCGATTTACTGCTGCTCTCAATCGATAAATCTGAAACTCTGCGACTTATACATCTGATAGAAGAAGCAGTGTCTTCTTCAGCTTCTGGATTCATAGCTCTGTCATTCCAGAGAGAAGAACTATGTCGTCTTTCCCCAAAGTTCGGACAAGTGACAGCCGGTTCAGCAAAGTGGGTTTTCTTCACAATCCTCCTATTAGAATCTGGCCACTGAGGCGGTAATGTTTTGCGTCTCAGGTTATTCAGCTTGAGTTTGACATCCAGAACATAAGGCTGGAGATGTGGATGTCTAAGTAATTCTGAGGCCTGTGATAAATTTCACACTTCTCATAGTTAACAAACATTGGACATATAGTTTATATTAACAAGCTGGGTTTGGTATCTAAGTAAGCTTATACATACAGATGGTCTAACTTCAGGGTTTTTCCGCAGCATGCTTTTGACAAGACTTCGGCTGAAAATAAAGTTCAAGAAAATATAACATTGTATTCATAAAAAACCCAAGATATCTAAATTATGATGGTATTACAAGGCAAACAAAACAAACAAAACTTACAAAGCACCAGAATATTTTGCGGGCAGCGGAGCCACAATTGTCTTGTTTATCTTGTTAATCAGCGCTTGCATGTCCTAAACCAAAGTATATTAAAAAGTATCATAATAAGAAGATTCGTTGAAGTTTAGATATGTTTCTCTCACACGGAAACTTACAAATGCCTTAAATGCCGGCTTAAGATAAGCCATTTCATATATACAGCATCCTGCAATATGTTTTGTTAAGATTACTGCTTTCTTGTGTAACAAATAAGCGGACTTAACAACAATCCACTCTAAGATGCAAAACCACGCACCTAAGGACCAAATGTCAGATTTAGAACCGTAAGGTATATCAGCCAGAAGCTCAGGGCACATATAGCTGGGAGTCCCCACAACCTGATGTTCATAGGAAAAAGAATCTTAGAAATGACAGTAAAGGAAACACAATGGCAGATATGCACATGATACAGTAAGTATAGAACTCACGGAGGAAGTGAGATTGTCGGATGTTAGAATCTTGGCTAACCCAAAATCACCTGTAACAGCAATAATCAGGGGGTTGAGATTCTGTTCTTTTTCTGAATATAGGTCTACAAGTAAATGCAAAGAGAAGCTCACCAAGACGTATATCTTTCTCCTTGGTCAAGAATATGTTAGAACACTGGACGGAAATACAAAATGTTAGCATATATAGAAAATCTCAGTTTTCGATAATGGGATTGTGGAGATAGCAACATGAGATTGATACCTTGACATCGCGGTGAAGAATATGGTTAGAGTGTAAGTACTCCAGGGCCATCAGAAGCTGAACAAGCCACTTGCACAGTTTCTGAAAAGAAAGAGAATCTGATAATGTTTCATATCAAAATAAAAATTCTCAAGAGAAGTACTGAAAAAATAAGATCTGCGTACCTCTTCCGAAAAATGCACGCCGTTGGCTTTCTTGATAGCTTCTGCCCTGTAACAAAAATAAGAATGTGAGGCTGCTTCACTATCTCTATAGTAAATATTATTTATACAAGAAGCTGAATCCCAGAAAATCAAAGACAAAACACTGACATGTCCCCTCCTTCACAGTAACCTATGACGATGCACACATAGCAAGCCTAAGAGAATGAATACAAAAGCTATATCAGCTCAAAAGGTGTGGAATGATATATCAACGCGTTCAGTCAGAAGATTTGTCTTACCTTCTCCACCCAAGAGTCTTTATATTCCACAATAAATGGATGACGCATTTTCGAGATAAGCTCCATCTACCCAAAGTAGGGAAACTATGATCAAACCATATGGAAAAAATTATCATAAAGAGAGCATTAGAAGGTTCACAACTGATGAAACAGAAACCAAACCTCTTGATGAGCAGATCGTCTAGTCCTTTCCGTTTGACGGGCAAGACGAATCTTTTTTAATACATATCTAATGAAACCAGTACAAGATATCAGAAATTTCTGAACTTTCTTTTATGTGAAATATGAAGGCAACAAAAGTTTAGTGTTCCTCACTTTTTCTTCTCATGCTTATGTCTCACTAGAAGAGCTGACCCGAAAGATCCTTTTCCTATTTGCTCTTGAAACTCATACTGATCCATTTCTAACTTTGTTGAACCTAGAGAGGTAAAGTACAAATAGTAGTGTGATGCTTCATGATTACATTCAAAACAGGACGTTTGAATAAAGACAGTAGAGAACCCAAGAATGTAAACCCAAAGTCAAGTTAAACATACTTTACAAAGTAAATCATATATTTGATTAAGCAATTAAAAAAAAGATATGACTTTTAAGTTACAACAGAACAGAAATCAACTTAAGGCCAAATAATCAAAACACCGTTCTGCAAAACCTTGGTCAACTGAACAAGTACACAATAATCTTTTAAAACCTGAAGGAAGCAACGCAGAGAAGCATCCTGCAATCTCAGATCTAGCTCTAAGATGCTTCGAAATCAAGTACAAATGTAACAAGTTTAAAACTTTGACCCGGGAATAGAACGACAGTTTTGAAGTTGTAGCCTAAAATCGCCATGAGTACAATCATCAGCTTAAAAGCGAAGAAGCGAGCTTTCTATGGAATAATGTAATAATGACAGAACGAGGTTGAAAACTTCGATTACAAACCCTAGAGAGCAAAACATAGAAATTACAGAGATAGAAACAAACAAACTTCTGAAACACAACTACGCAAAGCAAAAGAGAAGATCCACAATGTGGTAGATATATAAACGGAACAAAACTATCTCAGAACGAAGACGAAGAGGGATACTGACCCGGGAGATCTAATTAGCAAACAGAGTTAGAGCGCGAGGAGAGACAGAGGCTTTGGGTAGTTGGTAGAACTAGAAGCACCGATATGGGTGAGTTCAAGCTGCATTAGCTGAGGAAGAAGAAAGAAGCTTCATGTACAGCGCGAGTGATCCGTGAGAAGGAAACTGACAAATTTGTAGAGAGAGAGAGAAAGAGTGTGGAAAAGAGGAGAGTTAGATCCATTAATGGTGGCTTTTCCGTGACATCATAATTAGTAGTATAATTTATTTTTTTCACGCATATCATAATTATATTATTTTTGGAAACCTCAATTTCAGGACAAAGTAGGTTGAACCCCTCGAGAGGAAAATAAAAAAATGAGTTGAACCCGCCGTGAATTCATAGAGACTTAAAAGACAACAAACTTTATGAAAGTTATGATGTTGTCTCAGTCTCACAACATATAACATTAGCCATGATGAAATATTGAGAATCGAATTCTACAATTTGTTTTCCTACTAAATTGTTAATAACATATTTGAATGATTTCAAACTTGATGTTGTTAACTCGATTGGAAATGCATTGAAACCTAAATTCGCAAAATCGAGTAGCACATCGACACTATATAAATTCTTGTAGTCTTGAGTGTTGTATAGGTCTTATCCCAAAAAATTTTAGTAGCTAAAATTAAAACATCTTAAAATGATTAAGTATCAATTGGATTGGTGACATTTTCGTTATCTTTTTGTCTATGAATACGCTTAAAAACTAATTAAATTATGAGAAGACTCTATCCGATCTAAACCTTGTAAAAAAAAATGTTTATAAAATATATTTTTTCTTGTTATGCATCAAAAATTTTGTTTAAATATGCCCAGCATCAAAGGTTTATTTCCACATGTACAAAACTTTTTATTAACTTAAATGATATTCAATGTTACCTAAAAAAATAATCAATTCAATAGACAAAAAAGATAACTAATTCAAAAGAAATACATTAAAAACTAGAATGATAATGGAATCAACACAAAAGAGGTAAGTTCATTATGGACGCAATTTTGACTTTCATGTTTTACGTGAATTAGCACATTTTATATTGGTTGGTCAAACAACTTGAGAAATAAATAGTATATGTTTTTCGTTAGAATGAACAATCTCTATCTTTCGGTTTGTTGCAACTTCGTTGTATGGATAGATTGAAGTGCATGTCCCACATATCATGTCACATATGTGGCTTGATAGTGAGATTTCGAGTCCACTAATTATTTCTAAGGCCTTCTGCACACTCTCATGATTCACCGTCTTAGTCACAATATAACCGAAATGGGTGATGCCCAGTTGCAACATGTACTTCAAAACTATTATCACAAAATTGAAATAGAGATTTTTTTGTTGATATAGATGATTGAACAAACATGTTTTAAAAAAATTAATATTATAATATTTACACCATATAAAAAAACTCATAAATTAATTTGCCCGTAATACCAATTCCATGATGAAAAATCTTCAGTCATATTGCCAATTCGAAAATAGAAAACATCTTAAAAATGAGAAAAAACAAATTCAGTATGAGAAATCTCAAGAACCATGCATTGTATAAAGCCCATCTCAAAATCATTTAAGGGAATTCTCTAAATAACAACGCAAAAATTAATCGACATATGAAATCCAAAAAACTTCTAACAGTATTTAATTTTAGTGATGAGATCACGACGAAGCTACACAAAGAAAAAGAAAAGGTGAAGGAATGAAAGGCACATGAGATTTTCTTTTTCCAACCCAAAATCGTCATTACAAAATTCCAAAAAAGTAAACCATCACTTTTCAGGACATGAATGAGATCTTTTACACCTATCATCGCATAATTAACAAAAACTTCTACGAATAACGATGAGATCGTCCCAAGCACGAAGCTACAAAAAGAAAAAGATGAGAGTTTCTGTTTCAACCCTAAATCGTAACTACAAAATCCCCCAAACAATCAATTCCCGAGAATAACATGAGATCTTTCGCACCTAACAATGCATAGAAAGAGACTCACTTACCAAATTGTTAATACAAGCACAATTCCAACAAGCATGTTTCAAGTTTGGAGTCACAAAAGTTCTTCCATCTTGGAAGAGTTTGTATGATATATCTATGTAAATGATATATTAAGGATTTCTTCGTAATTAGCTATGCACTAATCTTTGTCTTGTATTTGTATAATTTATAAGTATGTGTTAAATCGCTTTTTAATATTTAATAAAGTATTACATTCAACATCTATAATTCATCCTTTCTAAATCTCGATCAAAATCATGCCCTGCACTTGAATCATCCCCTATACCCACTTATCTTTGCTTAGGCCTTCGACATTTGACTTGCATTCTATTTTTAAAATTTTAGGGGTTTCTAACAAAAATAAAAGAGTGAAGGGACTAGAATTTCAGAAAGACAACAACAGGTTTTGCCATACTACGCATAAAACTTCCATTGACGGTGTTAACAAGCGGCTAGTGTCAAATCACTTATTCTGTTTTTAATTCACATACTGACATACCAATGAATTTGTGTCGACATTTATTATAAACCGGTTTGGGGGCATAACCGATTGCAAAACCATAATCTCTATACTAAAATTTTTAGCCATAAACTCCCTTAACCCGCTGGAAAAATCTCCCTCCAAATATGTTTGTCGTCTTCTATCCCCAAATGCTCTTTTGCATTTCTCGCCACATAAACCCTAGCGATTTCACCAGAGATCCTTATCCGACGAATTGATTATGGCGGCTGCTTCTACCTTGCTGGAATTTAGTCCGCTTAAATGGAATCCGCCTTTTTCTCACATGCAAGGGCGCCATCAGAGCGTTCTTGTCTGCTCCAAACATCGACCCAGATCAAATTTTGTTCGTCTCCAAATCTCTTGCAATTACAAACAATCGACGTGTTCAGATGCAAATTCGAGATCCGATTCGTCTCGTGTTCAGCTATGGAGAAATTCATTTGACCAGATCGCAGTTCAGATCAAGAGAGCGTTAGATTCTCTGAAGAAACCCGCTATAGCCGCGGTTCTGCTCGGTCTGCTTCTGTTCTGTGATCCTAATTGCGCCTTGGCAGCGTCCGGTGGTAGGGTTGGCGGTAGCGCCTTCTATTCGGGATCTCGGAGCTCTTCCTCTTCCTCCTCTAGATCGTATTCTGTGCCGCGAACATCGGGTCCGAGTCCGAGCTTCTCATACTCTGCTCCGTTCTATGGACCCTCCCCGTTCGGCGGAGGTCTCTACGTGGGTCCTGCGGTTGGTTTCGGATTTGGTGGATTTTCAAGCTTCTCTTTGATTCTGGTGGGTTTCGCAGCGTTTGTTTTGGTCTCTGGATTCCTCTCAGACCGGTCTCAAGATGGCATTTTAACCGATACTCAGAAAACTACCGTCCTTAAACTACAGGTGACTTCTCTATTTACTTAAAAACACTAGCTGCTCTTTAGGACTCTTATCTTCGGGGACTTTGGCTGTTGAATTTTATGTTTATTAGGAAATGGGCTGAGAGGAATGCTTAGAGATCCCTCTCAGATTGATATTTGAGAAATTGCTGATGTTTCATTGATTTCGTTTATTTGTGTCCTTATCCTCTCAGGTGGGGTTGCTGGGTTTGGGGAGGACCCTACAACAAGATTTCAATCGTCTTGCTGAAAGTGCAGATACATCCACATCAGAGGGCCTGAGCTATGTTTTAACCGGTAACTTATTCCTTGATATATCTACTCATTTTTACCCCATTTATATATGAACAATGTTAAAGACTTTTTTCTTTTGTTTCGAACCTGCCTGGTCTTACTTCATTAATGCCTCTCTTTGTTCTGTGACATGTGTGGTTCCTAATGTTTTCCCTGCGACTCATTTTTCTGTGTCTTTACAGAGGCAACATTGGCTTTGCTGAGACACCCTGACTATTGCATCTCGTCCTATTCATCAGTAAGTGTTCTTGTTCTTTTCATGAATGATTTGCGTGCATATTCATCATTTTAGCCTGGTGAATTTGGATGCAGAACCTAACGACTCTGTTTGTATAATGTACTCTCAGGTGGATGTGAAGCGGAGTATAGAAGATGGAGAGAAGCGATTTAACCAACTCTCCATCGAAGAACGAGGAAAATTCGATGAGGAGACACTTGTTAACGTGAATAGCATAAAGAGACAAAGCTCAAAGATTCGGAAAGCTAGCGGTTTCAGCAATGAGTACATTGTGGTACGCTTACATAAACTCCCTTTTGAAACGTTTAGTGGGATAAGGTAGTAAGACAGTTGTGTAGAAGGCTTGTCCGCCGAAAGCAAATGCATGAGTTTTGATAATGAAGTTATTGAAAGCAGTGAAAATGATATACAAACATTGTTCCAAGAGATTGGTTCGAGTATAGATAGGTTTGTTGTAGTTTGGTTTTGGTAATTGTTTAACAGGAAGTGCTTGTTGTACATGTTCAGGTAACTATCTTGGTGGCTGCAGAAGGTGTACATAAACTGAAGCCAATAAACGGAAGTGTAGATCTGAAGGAAGCCTTACAGAAACTCGGGTCGATACCGCGAAACAAAATAATGGTAAGTGACTCTCTGTATCTATCCGTAAGTTGCTGCATAATAGTGGAAACAGTTTATTAGTATTTGGAAATGAAAAATGTAAATATGTAATAAAAAAAAAAATGGTTTGCAGGCAGTAGAAGTATTGTGGACACCACAGAACGAAGCAGACGCTTTGTCAGAAAGGGAACTACTTGAAGATTACCCACTTTTGAGGCCTTTGTAAATCATATTCACATAATACCAAATAGAACCATCCTTTGTATAAACAGCACCATAACTTTTGTCTTGATACCATACATAAGCCTCTATGACAGATTTTGTGCACATGATTCTCTCATCTTATGAAAAGCACAATTTGAACAATGTCAGGCCATTCTTCGCATTCTCAACATTTATGAGCAAGCATGACAGCAAAATATCAGTTCCACAGATAGCTTGGGATGAATTTATGCAATTAAGGAGTAGGGAGGGATAAGATAGCTTTGCTAGCCAAGCAGGGGTGGTGTTTCATATCAAATATCGAGACTTATTATAAACCGGTTTGGGGAAATAACCGATTACAAAACCATAATTTCTATTCTCCTAAACCCACTGGAAAAATCTCCCTCCAAATATTTCTCATTTATATGCCCTAATGTTCTTCATTTACGTAAACCCTAGCGAGAACCTTTATCTGCATCAAACGACTGATCATGGCGGCTGTTTCAACTTTGCTTAAATGGAATCGGCCTTTTTCATACATGCAACAGCGCCATGATCGTAGTGTTCTCGTCTGCTCCAAATATCGACTCAGATTAAATTATGTTCGTCTCCAAATCACTTGCAATTACAAACAGTCGACGTGTTCGGATGCAATTGTGAAATCCGATTCGACTCGTGTTCAGATACGGGAGAATTCATTTGACCAAATCGCGGTTCAGATCAAGAGAGCGCTAGATTCTCTGAAGAAACCTGCTACAGCCGCGGTTTTGCTCGGTCTCTTCTGGTTCTATGATCCGAATCGCGCCTTGGCAGCGTCCGATGGCAGGGTTGGCTGTTCGGGAGGATTCATGATTATCTGTGGGTTTTTCTTGGTGGTTTTCATTGCGACTTTGGTCATTGGAATCCAAGCCCTATCAGAGCATGCCATTCGAATCGAGGGTCAGAATACTAGTATCCTTAAACTACAGGTGACCTTTCTGTTTATTTTGAAACCCAGATTCGCAAGCTACTCATCTCACCTTTTTGTCTTCTGGGACGCAGATCATTTAGGTTTACAAGTTACGATTTCTCTATTCATTGGTCACAAACATCAGTTTATAATTTGTATCCATCTACTCTCAGGTAGGTCTGCTGGTTTCGGGGAAGACCCTTCAACAAGATTTCAATCGTCTAGCTCAAAGTGCAGATACATCCACATCAGAGGGTCTGCGCAATGTTCTAACCGGTAACCTATTCCTTGATGCATCTCATCTTTTTTCTACCCCATCGTATATATATTAATTAAGCAGCTTTAAAGACTTTTTTTTCTTTTGTTTCCAGAACGAAGATTGCAAATGTTCTTACTTCATTAATACCTTCCTGTAATATTTGTGGTTCCTAATGTTTTTTCTTGCGACTCATATCTGTGTTTTACAGAGGCAACATTGGCTTTGCTGAGAAACCGTAACTATTACATCTCTTCTTATTCATCAGTAAGTCTACTGGTTCTTTGCATGCTCTGTATATTCACCTAGTTTGCCTGTTGTTACGTAAACTACTAATTCTAGGATCATTCAGCGACCATGGATGCAGAACCTAATGACTCTGTTGGTATCAGGTGGATGTAAAGCGAAGTATTGAAGAGGAAGAGGAGCACTTTAGTCATCTGTCTATTGAAGAACGGGGAAAATTTTACGGGGAACCACTTGTTAACATGAATAGCATAAAGAAACAAAGCTCCAAGATTCACAACACACGCGGTTTCAGCAATGACTATACTGTGGTACACTTATAGAAACTTTCAGTTTAACGTTTAGTGGGATAAACCAGGTCTAGAAGGCTGTCTGCCAAAACGAAATGCATGATTTTGAATAATGAAGTTGTTAAAACCAGTGAATGATATGAGCATTATTAAATGAGTATGTGTTTTTGCATGGGCAGGTAGCTTTTAGTTCCAAGAGTTTGGTTCGAGTGTGTAGGTTTGTTGTAACTTTGGGTAGTGTTGTTGTGCATGTTCAGGTAACTATCTTGGTGGTTGCAGAGGGTACACTTAAACTGAAGCCAATAAAAACAAGTGCAGATCTGAAGGTAGCCTTACAGAAACTCGGGTCAACACGGAGAAACAAAATAAAGGTAAGAGACTCTTTTGTATCCATCCATAAGTTGCTGCATAATATTGGAAACAGTTTAGACTCTTTAAATGAAAGATGTTAACAAAAAGTAAATAAATGGTTGCAGGCCGTAGAAGTCATGTGGAACTACGTGTCAGAAAAAGAACTACTTGTAGATTACCCATTTTTGAGTCCTTTGTCGTAAACTACCAAATATTTACATTTAATCGTTATTTAAAGTTTAGGAGGTAATTTTTAAAATGTTTACATTGCAATTTCTTTTTTTTTCTTATACTATTGAAATGTTGGAAAAGAAAAAAGAATGGTGAAAATCATTGGGAAGATGAAAAAAAGACTACATCGGTGGACAAATATTTTTAAAAAATATGATAAAATCTATTTCAGAATCTGATTCCTTTTAGACTCTATCTTTACACTATACACCAATCGTTTCTCTTAGTGCTAGATGGATTCAATAGTTTCTCTTGGCCATAGATGGATTAACTAGTATGTGTGACTATGTGTGCCTATAGTACCCAGACATAGGGCGAATTTGGAAAAAAAAGATCTCTCTTAATGTTTTAAAAAGCACAACTTAATATTGTTTCAATCTCTAAACAAAAAAACTGATATTGATTCATTTTCAAATATGGAGACTAATTATAAACCGGTTTGGGGCATAACCGATTACAAAACCATAATTTCTATACTCCTAAGAAAAATCTCTCCCTCCAAATATTTATCATTCGTTGCCTTATAAACCCTAATGTTTTCATTTCTCACTACCTAAACCCTAGCGTTTTCCCCAGAGTGATCCCTGATCTGCATCCAATAACTGATCATGGTGGCTGTTTCGACTTTGTTGGAATTAAGTTCGCTTAAATGGAATCGGCCTTTTTCATACATGCAACAGCGCCATAATCGTAGTGCTCTCGTCTGCTCCAAACATCGACTCGGATCAAATTCTGGTCGTCTCCAAATCGCTTGGAATTACAAACAATCGACGTGTTCGGATGCAGTTGTGAGATCCGATTCGACTCGTGTTCAGATATGGAAGAATACATTTGACCAAATCGCGGTTCAGATCAATGAAGCGCTGGATTCTCTGAAGAAACCTGGTATAGCCGCGGTTTTGCTCGGTATGATTCTGTTCTTTGAGACCAATCGCGCCTTGGCAGCGTCTGGTGGTAGGATCGGGGGTAGCACCTTTTCGTCGCGGTCTAAGAGCTCTTCCTCTTCCTCATCGCGATCTTGGAGCTCTTCCTCTTCCTCGTCCTCATCGCGATCTCGGAGCTATTCGTCTCCCTCATACACTGCGCCGAAAGCATCGGAACCAAGCTTCTCGTTGGACATTTGGAGCTCTTCCTCTTCTGAAAAGGCGTCTGTACCACGAACTTCAGACACTTGGAGCTCTTCCTCTTCTTCTGCAGTGTATCCTGTGAAGCAAACATCGGGTCCGGACTTGTCTCTGATTCTAATGTTTGTTGTAGGGTGTGTTTGTATCTTTGGAATATTAGTATTACTCTCAAACCGGTCACAGGATGACATTCAAACCGATACTGAGAAAGCTAGCTTCTTTGGACCACATGTGACCTCTACTGAGACAACTAGCGTCCTTAAACTACAGGTGACCTCTCTGTTTATTTTGAAACCTCGATTCTCGAAAATATCTAGTTACGATTTCTCTATAGCCTTGTTATACTCTATGAAGGAATTCATTGGATAGCTAATCAATGTGATCATAATATTAGATTGAGAATTTGCTTAGGTTACAATCTAATTTGTTTATTTTGTATATATATATATATATCAGGTGGGGTTGCTGGGTTCGGGGAGGACCCTACAACAAGATTTCAACTGCCTAGCTGAAAGTGCAGATACGTCCACATCTGAGGGTCTGAGCTATGTTTTAACCGGTAACTTTATTCCTTCATGTATTTCATCTCTTCTACCACATCGTATATGAACAATGTTCTTTTTTTGAATTGACATATATGAACAATGTCGTCATAGATGTTAAAGACTTTTTCTTTTGTTTTTAGCGTGAACATGTTGTGTATTATTTTATAACTTTGACTGTATTATTGTGACCCACTATTTGGATTGGTCTTTCTTTTGTGAGTCAACATGCTTAGTCTCATGTTAAAGCTTTTGCTTCATTAATGCTTTCTCTTTTCCATGTGACATGTGTGGTTCCTAATTTTTTCCTGGGACTATAACTCATTATTCTGTCTTACAGAAGCAACATTGGCATTGCTGAGGCACCCTGACTATTGCATCTCCTCTTATTTATCAGTAAGTCTATCTGAAATGCTCTGCATATTCACCATTTTAGCCTGGTTTACTACGTGGGATACTAATTCTAGGATCATTCAGTGAGCATGGATGCAGAACCTCACGAATCTGTTTTTATCTTTCAGGTGGATATAAAACAGACTATAGATGAAGGAGAGAAGCAATTTAATCAAGTCACCATTGAAGAACGGGCAAAATTCGATGACAAAACACTTGTTAATGTGGATAGCATAAAGAGACAAAGCTCAAAGATTCGAAAAGCTAGCGGTTTCAGCAATGAATACATTGTGGTACACTTGCATGAATTCCCTCTTGATTTCTTTAGTGGGATAGGGTAACAAATAATAGAAGTCTTGCCCTCAAACGGAATTATGAATGATTTTTGATAATTAAGTTGTTAAAACCAGTGCATGGTTTGCAAAACATGGGAGGTTAACATTTGGTTGTGGTAACTTATGGTTTTGGTAATTGTGTAATAGGAAGTGCTTGTTGTACATGTTCAGGTAACCATCTTGGCGGCTGCAGAAGGTGTACATAAACTGCAGCCAGTAAACGGAATTGCAGATCTGAAGGAAGCCTTACAGAAACTCGGGTCGATACCGCGAAACAAAATACTGGTAAGAGACTCTCTGTATCCATCGGTAAATTGCTGCATAATAGTGGAAACAGATTATTAGTCTTTGGAAATGAAACATGTAAATAACAAAAAGAAATGGTTTGCAGGCAGTAGAAGTATTGTGGACACCACAGGATGAGACAGACGCTTTGTCAGAAAGGGAACTACTTGAAGATTACCCACTTTTGAGGCCTTTGTCATAAAATAGCTTAGAACAAATCTCGTCTTCCTTTGTACTTTGTAGGGCCTATGTGGTCCCACCTTTAGAAGTACAGGTGGAAACTGGAAAGATTTTTCTTACTATTTTATTTACTTGAAATCCAACCGTTGATTTATTCAGTCAACGACATCATGAACCGCTAGAAACAAAATACTTTTTCCAAACAAGTAATTTATGGGCATAAATGTTCCTTTTTAGCAACAAAGATATACTTTATTATGGATTATAAACCAAACCCAATCGGTGATCCCTTTTATTTTGTGGTCCGTTACCTTTTTTGAAACTGTAGAATCTAAACAGTCCCTCTTAATATCTCAACGAAATGGAAACTGTAACGTTACTATTTTTTGAACTTTTCAAAAGTATCTTCATTCCTTCTGTAATGGCGATGATGAGAGATAGTTATGATGATGAAGAAGTGTGGGTCACACACTATTCATCGAACCATCAAATACTTCTCGTCGGCGAAGGCGATTTCTCCTTCTCTTGCAGCTTAGCCACTTCCTTCGGATCTGCTTCCAATATCTGCGCTTCCTCTCTTGATTCATACGGTAACATTTCGCTTGCCTTGATTGTGAGAGTTCTTAGAGTTATGATGGAGTTAAGGGTTTTTATGTCACTTTCACCATAATCGGAAATCAATTTCTAGGGTAAATTACTGAGTATGGAGCTTCCGATTAAATGATTTTGCACTGTTCCTCTGTTTTCTTATGTCTCCTATTGCAATTGAAACAGATGACGTGGTTAGAAAGTACAAGAATGCAAGATCCAACCTTGAGACTTTGAGAAAACTTGGAGCTTCCCTTTTACATGGAGTTGATGCAACCAAACTGCGGTTTTATCCTGATCTTAATGTCAGGAGATTTGACCGAGTCATCTTCAACTTCCCGCACGCCGGTTTCCACGGCAAAGAGACTGATTCCTCTCTTATACGGTAAGTTCAACGTGTTTGGCGTTATAGATTCTGTCTTCTTGCAGTTGAAGGAGTAAATAGATCAGTCTTTGTCTGTCTTGTCTGTTGTAGGAAGCATAGAGAATTGGTGTTTGGATTTTTCCATTGTGCAAGCCATATGCTAAGGGATAATGGAGAAATCCATGTCTCTCACAAGATCACGGGTCCATTTTGTCGCTGGAATCTCGAGGAGCTAGCGAGCAGATGTTTTCTCGCGTTGATTCAACGTGTGGCGTTCGAGAAGAGTGATTACCGTGGTTATGAAAACAAGAGAGGTGATGGGTCTAGATGCGACATACCTTTCCTTTTAGGAGAATGCAGTACTTTCAAGTTCAGATTCTGTCGCGTCGCTAAGGAGCTCTACGCAGAGAAAGTGAAATGGAGAGAAGATAAGGAACGAGAATCAAAGTGTCCTCAAGCATTTTCAAATAAGCAGCCATTACTCTCATTTGATACACAATTTCAAAGTGTTAGCCAAAGACCAATTTCGTTTGACCTTAGGCAAGTCCAATATCCTTTGGTTCATCAATCAAGACAACAACCATCCCTACTTGAAATGCTGGTTCATGCTAATCAAGAACTATGCTGGAAACGCTATTACAACTTCAATGGAGTTTCTCATGGATTTTATAACGGGGAAGTAATACGGGGTAGCTTTGCTCATCCATACGTGAAGGCAGAGGAACCTCAACCTCTGGTAATTATAAATTATTGATATTTGCTTATGTTATTAAAATTAATCCATGTGAAAACTTTCCTGGTGACTGATCTTCAAAGAATGTCTCAGGATAACTTTGACAGAGTAAGCAAGGTGACTGGAGGTCGGACTCATGAACAACAAATCTTCAAGAATGGTTCTTTGTATTCTTTTCTGATTTCTAATTAGGCTGAATACTGACAGCTTATAACCGCGATGATCTCGGTATATAGATAGTAATTCTCGGTAACTTTGTGTATCTATTGAGTTATTGAGAATGTGTAGTAGAAATGGTTGCCAGATTTTGCAACTTGCTTTGTCGTATGGGGGAATATTCTAGAGTAAAATTTTAGGGGCAAGGTGTTATCTTGCATACCAAGTACAATTATCAAAGCCCGGCTTTTTTCTACTTCTCCATTGTATTCTTAGCATATTTCCATTTTACTACTATATTCCCTTTATATCTTAGAGTTTGATATGGAAATTTTACATTATGTGAAATTAGCATTATGGTAATGTAATATCACTATGCATATTTAATAACAATTCAATTCTATCGTATTCCATAAGATTTATCACCATTCGACTCGTATAGAGATATTAGAGAAATTCTTTTTGACCAAATCGCAGTAGAGATAAAAAAAGCGCTAGCTAGATTCAATGAAGAAAGCAGCTAGTATAACAGCGGTTTTGCTCAGTCTGGTTTTTTTCTATGAAACCAATTGCGCCTTGGCAGCGTCCGGCGGTAGGATCGGCGGTATCACCTTCTCGTCGGAGTCTCTGAGCTATTCGTCTTCCTCTTTCCCTTTCCGTACCTCTTACAGTTCTATAGAGTATACTGTGCGTGTGCCGCGAACATTGGGTCCCAACTTCTCATACCCGGCTACCTACAACGGCAGTCTCTTTGTGGCTCGTCATCAGAAGCTTGTTTCCGGGTTTGATGTGTTTGGCTGTGTGCTTCTGGTGTTGGCAGCAATTTGTTTTGTTTGTGGTTGTGGATCCCTATTTGAAGGGTCACGGGATGACATTCTAACCAATAACGATAAAACTAGCGTCCTTAAACTACAGGTCTCCCCTCTATTTATTTTGATACTTGGATCTCGCAATTCTCTAGTTACGATATTTTCTCTATAGCTTTGTTATATTCTATGAAGGGTTATTCATTGGATATCTAACCATAATAAAAATGTGTATCCATGCACTCTCAGGTCGGGCTGCTGGGTTCGGGGAGGACCCTACAACAAGATCTCGATCGTCTTGCTGAAAGTGCAGATACAACCACATCGAAGGGTCTGAGCAATGTTTTGACTGGTAACATATTCCTCCATGTATCAAAAATGTTGTAGCATGTCTGCTTCTTAATTCTTATTTTGTTTTCAGAGGCAACATTGGCTTTGCAGAGGCACCCTGACTATTGCATCTCTTCTTATTCTTCAGTAAGTCTACATGTTCTTTCATGAATGATTTGCATGGCTGTGAATTTTACGTGGGCTTGAATGTTGAACCTAATGACTCTGTTTGTACTTTTAGATGGATGTGAAGCAAACAAGAGAAGAAGGAGAGAAAGGATTCCAGCAACTCTGTTTTGAAGAACGAGGAAAATTCGATGAGGAGACCCTTATTAACGTGAATGGCATGAAGAGAAAAAGCTCCAAGATTCCAAGAGTTAGCGGTTTCAGCAATGAATATATTGTGGTACACTTATACAAACTCCCTTTTCAACGTATGATATGATATGTTGTAGGTTGGTTTCGGTAATTGTGTAACAAGAAGTGCTTTGTTGAACGTACATGTTCAGGTAACCATCTTGGTGGCTGCTGAGGGCACACATAAACTGAAGCCAATAAACGGAAGAGCAGATTTGAAGGAAGCCTTACAGAAACTCGGATCAATACCTAGAAATCAAATAAAGGTAAGACACTCTTTTGTATCCATCCCTACATAATAATCATTGGAACATATTAGTTTTGCAAGTGAAAGATGTAAACAATAAAAAAATGGTTTGCAGGCAGTAGAAGTATTGTGGACACCTCAGAACGAGAAGGACGTTTTGTCAGAAAAGGAACTACTTGAAGATTACCCATCTTTGAGGCCTTTCGGGAAATCACTTTCTCATAAAGTACCTAATAATAAAACCAATCTGGTTTAGTTTAAACGACCAAAAATAATCTGGTTTAGTTTTTGCAGCTTTTTATGCAAACGGTGGTATTTTAGTTTCTCAAGCTTTACATGTGACACTACTTGTTTCAAAACGATTTATTCGATAATTTATTTCTAATAAGTAATACCAAACTTGAACATGATTGTTATAACATAATAGTAATCACCTGTTTTCACTTTCTCTGTTAGATTAGATCATTTCCCGTTGATGATGTTCTTATTTTACTTTTTCTTGTAACATAAGAAAACTCTTTAACATAAAAAAAATGAACATGATTGAAGTGTAAACAATATGGATACAATGAAAACCAAAAAAAAAACAATATGGATACAAAAGAATAATAAATACTACAAAAAATGCAAAGTAGGAGACAATGAACTCGATGCTTTAAAAAATGGAAAATGAATTGCTTGTAGAATGGACCAAGTCAGACACTTTTATTCTCTCGGGGGAAAACATGCAACCATGAACCAACATATATTACGTTAACGAATGTTATATACACAATTTATAGCTAACAATAAAGGTAAAATAAATTTCAACGGCAAAAGAAGAACATTTTCCAGATTTGGATCTCGACGTCTTTCACGAATCCGAGAATGATCGAAGCGGTATTCACGAGCCAGACTCTTATGGGACTCATCTCCGACGCAAAATCCTTCGAATCCATAACCGACGACTATTTCCAGATTCTAGATCTGGACAAAGACGGAATGCTATCACCGTCGGAGCTCCGGCAAGGTCTTAATCGGGTGGTGGCCGTGGAATCTGAAGTCGCGTCGGGAGAAGAGACGGATAGTGTGTACAATTCGATTTTTGAGAGATTCGGCGAGAAATTATCCCCGGAAAAATTTAGGGATCTGATGGCAGAGATACTGACGGCGATGGCCAGAGCATTCGGAAACTCGCCGGTGATTATGGTGGTGCATAATGATGGGTTGATCATGAAAGCTGTTCACCACGAATCCAAACAAGGCAAGTGATGAATGAAACAGGATTTTATATATTAGTAATAAATCCTCTTCTTTCTTGATTGGAAATTTGATACATAACTTTGTCACATTTGATTTCATTGGGTTGTTTGATTTTATTTTAAATTCGAAATTTCATTTTGTCGAGTGACAAAGATACATTGTAATTTCTTGAAACTTTAACTTGGATGATTAACCTAGAAGTCGATCGAAATTCAGTTTTCAAGCCATAGAAGCGTAAAAACAAAGCTTGATCGAATTATTGTTCAAAGTATCATTATTTTTTGTTTATTTTGTGTAATCTCTGTTCTAAAAAGTAATTACCAAAAATTTGACACAAAAAATAACAAATCTGACGTTAATATTTTACTTAAAACCAGAAATTCAAAATATTAATCAATGGACAAAAAAAAAACATTTCAAAGCTTAAGCTTAAAACTGCAATCACTAGCTTTGATATTGATTCTATTGTTTGTCGATAAACTATCAACAACAAGCTTACAGTTCCCCAAAATCCGAATCTTCTTGAGCTTCATAGTCCCGAGTTCCACGGCCACAGGTGCATTCACTTTCAAATCTAACGGCACACTTCCCGTCTGTTGCTGCTGTTGCAACGCCGTCATTACACTGTTTCCGTATTGCGCTCGTCCCGTTAAAGCCACATCTAGTTTAGTCACATTTCGATGTCCTTGATAAAACTTCGGTATAGGACCTTCACATAGCTTTGTTTTGTCGTACCAAACACCGATATGCCCTCCTTTCGCGTAGTAAATCCCGATCTTCTCGTTGGGATTACGAGCTGTGATCTTGACTTGGAACTCCGCGGAAAGAGAGAGGTCTAAGTTGATTCCAAGGCTTGTGACTCGTAAACTGTTGACCTCGTAACGCGGGAGTTTAGGATGGAAAACAAAGTATACGATTGCAACCGCTATTGCTAGTGCGATCACGGCAATGATTAGAAGGCTTAACGTCCAACATATGCATTTGCTGAACAAATTTCGGTTCTTGTTACGCATCACGGGAGGAGGAGGCGGAAGCTGCTGGCTGGTCTTTCCCGGAGCTAGTGATGTTGTCGTCGTCGTTGTCTTCTTGTTGGGTTCCATTTGAAGAACTGGATAGACTCTCTGTTGATCTCCCATTACTCTAACAATTGTGTATGTACTATGTAGTAGTAATAATACTAAGGGTCTAACATTTTGTACTTTTATATTCATATTTTTGTGTCTTGTGAGATTTGTTTCTATGCATGACTTTTACCAACATCTTACCTTCCACACCTATAACGTTGAACTTAATCAGAGACAACAAGGGAGTTTTAGAGGTTGTTCAACAGTTAACGTAATATTCTTATATTTTTAGAGGTATGTTATATTGGTTTAGTTAGGATGACGACTTTTGGCAATATTCCAATGTTTTTCAACTGACATTTTGTTTTTATCATCCCTACCTACATAATTAGAGATAACAAATATTTAACCACTTACTATAGTCATAAAAAAAAAAATTAAATAGGGCACTAAGAATATTTTTTCAATCTGACATGTATCTGAGAAAAGAGAGACCGCGTTTGGCAATGATCATCCATTAATACACATTCGTTTATCTCCTAACCTCTACATACAAATTCTTGAAAAGATCAAACCGTGACAAACAAAATTGCTTCGGCACGGTTTGATTTCTGATAGGACTGGTATCCAAGACTCGGTTAGACTTGCATCAAAAGAGTTTTGTATTCTTCAAATATAAAATCAATCAAAGTTGAACTTATTGACACCTCTATGAATCAAATGTTCCACAAAATGAAAAGGATTCTCTCATCTTATTTCTCTCTTTCTCTCTCTAGGAAACCAAAATTTTAATAAAAGAAGTAAAGTCTTTCATGTGTATAAAATAAATGAGGCACGATTAGTCAGAACATGGCAAGAGAAAGCTAAACCCAGAGTTCTCTCGGATGAGAGGCGGTGGTTCTACATCTCCAATCTCAATCCGCTCCATTGATTTTGACAGATCATCAACTGAGAATGGAATGCTGCCAACATAACAAACAAAATCCATCAATTTTTATATAATAATATATTAGAAACGGAAATTAAACGGATTGAATAAATGAATGAGTTTAAAAGACTAGTACCTGGAATCATCATCCAATAAAAAGGAGTTGCTAACAGCATTGTTTGAATCTTCCGTCATTAGCACCCTCATATTTGCTATCACCTAAAGATATACAGAGTACCAAAGTTTACTATATTTGCTAATCTGCATCATATTATAATAACTCAACGTAGATTATATACAAAAATGGAAACTTACGTCTGGGGATACGCTATGAGTTCCGTACTTGTCGTCCCAGTACATGGTACTTATTCGGTATAGCTGCTGTATGCTGAGTACCTGCAATTTCAACTCAATCTTGAATCAAACACCAAAGCTACTCACAGACTTACTTTCTCATATCAAACATGAATATCCACTTACCGGGCACAGATCATGACTTATCTCGTCCAAGGTTTTTTTAGGTTTTTGGTGTATGACCTGCAATTTCATACAAACAATTAATGCAGGTGAGGGAATTTTTTGAATGACTCTTGAGGTTTACAGCATATCTTGAAAGGTACCAGAAACCCGATGGCTTGTCTGATATGCTTCAGCTCATCCCAAGAAGAACCCGCATACTGCATTCGTGGTTTTTTCTCTTAAGTTAGTTTAAATTGGTTTATGAGAGTGAATATATGAGCGTGTAGCTGCTTATCTAAAGGCTACTACCTCGTCTGTTGCCTTGTAACACCAATGCTCCAATTCAGCCAATCCTGCTTTTACGTATTCCCCATTGCTAAATGAACAACACTCCCGTCTTAACAAAAGACTGTAAAGGACGGTATGAATATGCCTTATTAATACAACAAGGCAATGTTTTGAAAAATCAAATTGAGAATAACAAGGTAATCAACCGGGTATACCTGTTAAACAGTTGAACATTGATGAATGAGAATATCTGCGTAAACACCTTCCGGACCAAGAATGGAGGAACCTATAAGAAAAAGAGTAAATGAAATTATCTCAACTCATGGAATCTCTTAATTCCTTTTTTCTTTTTTCTGAACATGACTAGAATAAAGACTTACGTGGTTAGATTTCAGAGTATTGAGGAAGTTTGTTAGGCTCTTTACAATTCCTTGCCAATGTGCGATCAATGCTTGCTGAGCTGCAGTGTTGCCAACGGAACGAGATGCTCCTTTCACTAAACTCGCCCTTGATGTTCTTGGTGCCTATTTCATGTCAGCAACAAAAATAACATTTAAATCCAGTGAAGAATGTGCAGTTGCTTGTAACATGTACCAGAGTTGCATCTCCTATATATATATATACCTGAATGCACAATCCAAGGAGTGGAGAAATCTCTTTCTTCAAGTTATCACGAATCATTCCATATATCTTTTCAACGTAAGCAGTTAGCTGCTGCTTGAAGAGTAGAGCTGGGTATTTCGCCTCAACTTGCCTTAAGGTATCCGCTCCACCATTTATCATGCTAAGATTCACACCTGGAGGTGTCCCACGGAAGCTCTAGAGAAAAAAATTAACATTGAAAACTTAAAAACTTGTGATGCATCTGATATGATGAAGTATATATATATATATATGTTAGTAGGCCAAACACAAACCTGAGTCATCCTCCCAAAGAGAGTGGCAGAAGATGAGCGACGGCGCTGTGGAGCCATCCCTGCTGCACCACTAGCTTTAAGCGTGCGTTGGAGGAGTAAAAGCAAAGTCGAAGCATTGGATAACCAATAAGCTAGTCTATCGTTGTTATCTTGCGTCTGACAGAGAAAAACAAAATGCAACCTTTTATTCCAATGCACTTGCAATCACTTGATGCTTTTAAAATAAATGGTAAGGTAGCTCAAACGAACCTCAATCGCATGTCCTATTGTCTGAATAATCCGATCAAAGACACTAGTTCTTTCAACTTCAAATGACCGCCATTGTAACAAGCATTTGTATATGATACATGCTGTAATAGGTCGTTTCCCCTGGAAACCCAAGGGTTGAACGATGCAGCGGATAAGCAGCTCTTGGTTTTCTTGCTGTTTCTCGTTTAATGATTTCTGTGGCTTATCCTCCACTTCAGAGAGTTCCCTACGGTTAATTGACTGGCTATGTAGATCCTGATTCAAATTAAATGAAACCCAAATTGAAGAACGACAAGATTTACCCCACAAAAGAAGATATTGCTCAGGTATATCGAGGTACCAGAAAGCATTTCAATCGAAATTAATAAAACTTCTGTAAAGGGTACAGTTAAGAAATGGTGTAGAGATGTACTTACCAAACTTGGCCTTGCATCGACTGAAAGATGACCACTCTCTGAACCTCTCTGTTTTATTTTTATGATCAGATGGGAAGTCATTACTTCAGACAGAAAACCAAACCAAATGGAGCTTAAAGTTTTTATTAGTATACCATCCCTACCTGTAAAATCGACCTGGAACGGCCTGAGAGAAACTTATTTGGCGCAATGGACACAGCCTGTTGTCGTAACACTTTATTCTCTGATTCTAAATTGTTGCATTTTTCTTCCAGCCTGATCATCATGATTACAACTTTCAGCACAGTAGAATAATGATCTTTACCTTCATTTAGTTCTTACTATTAGTACGGAAAGAAATTAATGATACTTCCTGTCCTGATATTGTCTTACCTAGTCACGGACTCTTGGAGATTCTGGACTTTTTTCTCTGATTCTTCCAACTTTTTCTTCCTGTCTTCGTTAGACTCTTGAGCTTCATCGAATTTCCTTGTTGCATCATTAGCCCTTTGTTTCTCGTGTTCAAGATTAGCCTGTTGGAACACAAATGATTACTGGTACCACTTGCAAAATACAGGCATCTATAGCGATGCTTCTAATACATTAAGAGTCAAAATCAGGCATGTTAATAACCAACGACATTAGCTAGCAAAAGGATAAATCATCTGATCTCCATTGATGGCGGAATTATAACGAATTTAATTATAAGCTGGTTTTGACAAGTATATTACCTTTAGACCTTCCACTTCTTCTGTCAACGACTCTATCTTCTGGGTATCCTCAACTAAGACTTGCGTTTCTGTTACAACAGGAGGCGCTTCTTCGATGGCCTTTACAGCTTCACGTTCCTTAACAAGCAGCACATTTGTTTCATCCACTTTCTTCCGCATTTCCTCTAAAGAACTCTGCAGTTTCGTTATCTCCCGAGTCTTTTCTTCTTCCAAGTCAACCTGCAAAATAATTCCACGATTTCCATTATATGTTCACTTCAAAATGATCCTACTGAAAAAAAAACTCATTAAATCATATTTCTGTAGCATATACCCTTAAGCGTTTCTCCAACTGCACACGGTATGTGAGTTCTTCGACTTTCTTTTCAAGCATATCCTTTGCCTCTTTCAGTGCGCCTGTTTCCCTCGAAGCCTGAAGATAACAAAAAAAAAGTATATTTCGGACAGTTAACCAGAAGATCACATACATGACAAGAAGCTTATATATAGCCAAAACATGAAAGAAAGAAAAAAAAAGGGACTCTATTTCATTTTCAAGGTCCTTAGAAGTGGTATCACATGTTAAACTAACAAAGTACACTTAGGTACCATTTTGAGCTTTCGAAGTTCTCTCTTTGCAAGTCTGCCCCTCCATCGCGTCTGAGACAAGATCACTCCTTTCTTAAGCTTCTTGTAGTACACGGTTGCTCTGTGACAACGCCACTGAGCCTGCAATCAATAATAGGAATCAGTGCGTTAATAAAAAAACTGGAGTAAAACAAAGCTAACTCGGCAACTAGAAAATCTAATCAATATGTAACTCCCACAAAAATACAAACCTGAATAGTTGTAGCAGCCTTTGTTTGTTTCCTGAACCTGAATTGTTTATGAGCAGCCATTGCTCTCAAACCTGTCTGAACAACAAGCGCGGCTACATGGAGATTTTTATATGACTTTCTGGAATGGTATCTCCGAGCATTCTTTTGAATCTTCAAAGCAGCAGCTTGTCTTCTCAAATTTTCGAAAAGTTTGGAAGAAAGTCTTCCTACAATATTTACCAAGAAGAGAAACTTGTTATCTTATATCTAGGAAATCATATATGAAGTATGAGGAAAATTTTCTGTTCTAAATGCTAGCCAAAGGAAACTACGCAAGATAGGGATTCAGATAGTATAAGATGAATCAGATGGTTCACCTCTGCATAAAGCTTGGAGAGATATGGTTGCCTCTCTTAGTACAATGAACCGTCTTCGGGCCTGATGAGTCCTTATTCGTCCCTGAATTTTTTTGGCAGCCCCACTAAGAACCAGAGCTCTTCTCGCGTCGAGTTCAGCCATCTGACCCGCCCTTAAAAATACCTTTGTTTTACCAACCTGCATTACCCAATGTATAAGTTACATATCAGTTACACTATTGGATCATTGAACCATATTCAATGGCATCATTAGTACTAGATGATTGACGATCGAAGTAATGACACCTGGTATCCTTTGAGTCCAATCTTGTCCAATATCTTTTTCGATGCAACCTTCTCGTCGTAGCTATTCAGGGACAAGTCAAAATGGTAATAAACAAATTTTAGCTCCAAGATAACTAATACAGTTGGATCGACAGAAAGAAATGGTTCACTTACGTCCCTTCTAAAGCTTGAGGATATAAAAGTCCAAAACGATTATTGAACTCAAAGAAAGGTTTACGAGTGGGATAGCCTGCACAACTGATTCTGATCGCTTCCAGAACACCCTAGAAGAATTCAAACCAACAATGTGTGTTTGATAAATGAAAATTTGTAACACTCGACATGTCTAGAACAACGGCACAGAGGAAAATATTATCTATATATACTTACACCACACCGGAGTTGCTGCATGATGTTGACATTCTCAAATACGGCAGGCTTCAGAAGGTTATTAGGCTTCACACATCTGATATAGTGAGGCTCGGTAGAGTTTAATGTTTCCATCAGTTGCTGGAGTTGCAACTGCATCAATCGGCAAAGCACACTTTACTTCTTACATACTTGCATGAAAAAACGCTCGTAAATATTGTGAGTTTAGGCTAGTTAATGAAAATCTAACAGCCATTTGTTCACGAGTATTAAGAACTTTACAAGGAAACCCCTGTTTAAATACTTTCAAAAGAAGAGGCTATTACCTTAAAACGAGAGCCAATAGATGAAAACTTTGAAGATTTTGATGTTTCTTCTGGGAGCGGAGGAAAGAGGCCCACAACAAAAGGACACTTGGAAGCACCCAACAACTCTTGATGTTCAGCGATAACATAATCCTTGTTTTTGTCCAGAAATAGGTCAGACTGATACTGGACCTGAAAGGCAATTCCACAATAAAGAAATACTAATAAGAAACTTATAAGGCAGTCGCGTGTGTTGTACAAAGCTAAATTTCCTTTAAAGGAAGAAAAACATACTTCTCCAGCATAATGGGCAACAGCAAAATCTGTTCGAGAGAGTTTTGGCTTGATGAACCTCTTGTGGGTCTTAAAAGTCTGATAAAGCTTGTTCGCAAATGTTTCATGGGTTGACTTCGGAAACATGCTGAAGAACCAAGAGATTGTTTAAAATATGATAAAATGAACATAACTAATGTTACATACAGAATCCAAGTTGATTGATGCTAATATTACCAAGCTTCATCAAGCAGTGCCACAATTCCACCAGGCTTCTGTAGATGGAGAAGAAAACGAAAAAGAGGGATAAAAATATTTAGATGGCATTGTCATTTCCGAGTCAAAAGTTTGAAAAACCCACAAAAATGTGAAAAAAAATCAGCAGTGACCTTTTCAATAAGATCAAGAACATCTTGGTTGTCCACAAATTCAATATAACTCCAATCTATTGCTTCTTTTGTGTATTCCTCCTGTTCCATCTTAAAAACATGCTGAAAAAAGCAAAAGAAACTTGTAAATCCAAAAGACTAATCCTCTCGGCGGGAAATGATTTTCATTGCAATCAAGAAAATACCTGATTGAAATGTTGTTGCAACTTCTCATTTGTGAAATTAATACAGAACTGTTCAAAACTGCAGCAGATTGGTTTTAGCAGATGAATCACAAAAATAAAGCAGAATGCTTAATTCCAAACCTTGGCGCAGACATTCCTTACCTATTTGTTTTAAAGCTCTCGAATCCGTAAATATCAAGGACTCCAATGAGTGATCTAGAATTTGCGTCTTGGCCAATTGAGACGTTGATCTTTTCTACTAGCCTGCAAATTACTAGAGATATTCACTTAGAATCAAATCTGTAAATTACAATGTTTGTAGTGTTACTAGTGACAAAAGGCCTGTTAAACCAGCCACTTACCAATCAAACAACCGAGAATAGATTGTCTTTGCGAGACCATCCCTGCTGATTAAAGCACTCTGTGGATCTAGACTTCTCTTGATAATTTCCTCGGGTGTGACCATAACACGTTTACACAGTGCATCTTCAAGTGCCTTTACATCACACCTAAAACGAGATATGTAATTAGTGCCTGTATTGAGAACATGAACCAAGTCTTCTCGGGACAAAAGGTTTACATGAGAAGTTCTGCCACTGTATTAAGATGAAATTTCGCCTTGTCATCCTTTGGAACTGATGAATCCACTTCCTTTCCCTTGGTAAATTCGATGTTTCCAATGTGAAGAATAGCAGCAACAACTCTGAAAATTGCTTCCTGTTGATATATAAAGAGGAAGACAATCAAAATGAGTACGAAACTGCATCGTAAGATTACATTCATACACAAGTATACCTGTTCCTTTTCGCTAATCCCGACAATGTCCATTGCTCTTCTTGTCGCAATATAGTCATGAGCATCGCTTATACCAACAAGTTCGTAACATTTTGACTGGTTCAGATAATGAAACGTCTTTGGATGACCCAACTTGTACTTTTCTATTTCCTGCAAGTTCTATTATGTTATGCCGAGAATTTTCAATGACAAACAGAAATAAGAAAGAATTCCTGGTGAAAATACCTCCTGTGGTGCAGCACATAGAAGATAAAAACAGTGGTAGTTGCGCTCAGGATCAGAAATTTGACAGACACGAGACCTCTCTAGAAGATACGTCCTTACAGCAGCTCCAGATATTCGTCCTTGCTTATCAAATTGGATTTCAACAAACTTACCAAATCGACTGTGAGAAAAAAAATATTGACTATCAGCTCAAATTTTAACAAACTTGTTAGGGTACGAAATGAATGCCAATGCCCAAAGTTATGCTTTGCTTCACCTCGAATTGTTATTCCTGACAGTTTTGGCGTTACCAAAGGCCTCGAGGACAGGATTTGACTGCAAGCAGAAGTTACAGACATCTTAACACGGCTTGTGAAAGATATTGTAATCAAGAACGCAAAAACGTGAAAGAAAATCTAAGTAATCCAGATCAGAACATCATACTTCAAGAACTTGTTGTTCAACTGTTCGGCCTTCTGTAACAGCACGACCTCCAAGATATGCAAGGTATCTCATAAGCATCTTTGTGGTTTCAGTTTTTCCTGCTCCACTCTCACCACTTACCAGAATGGAATTTCTTTTTCCCTCATTGATCATTGCCCTGAATGGTTATATCGAGTCTCAGCTGACAACATAGATCACAAGTATATAAGGTTCAAAGCTGACTAGTAAGAGCACCTGTATGCAACATCAGCAACGGCAAAAACATGAGGACTTAATTCTCCAAATGGCGCTCCCTTGTACTGCTGCATCATATGGGCATCATAAATGTGTGGCAAGCGTTGAAATGGATTAATAGCGATAAGGATGTTTCCGGTGTATGTCTGTCAACAATGTCACAGAAAGAATATAAGTTACCATCAAGAAAAGTTAGTTTGAGGTACAAAAAAACAGAGAAAATTTAGAGGTACTAACATAAATTTCATTAAGTTCATATCTGATCTTTAAGTTCTGAAGAACACCAGGCTCATGCAAGTAAGACAGTTTTGTCATGTCATCAACTCCACCTGCAGGTGCTTCCTCGTCTTTTGGGTATATCTTCGACAACTTTGCAGTAATCTATACATGAAAAAACTTTTAAAAAATCAGTATTGGTGTACCCTAAGCTTTCAATTATATCAAAAACTCAATATGGTTGATTGACTGGCCTTCTTTCCATCTTTGGCCAGAACCTCAACTTCTTGTCCATTAATCTTTTCAACCTGCCCATCAATCCAAGCCACATCTGTGTCTTCAACCCAGACATGAGAGCCTACAATGATGTTAACTGGAGTTCCCTGCAGTTTAAGAAGAAAGGGCAAGGGTTTGATAGGCAATCCACAAAATTAGTAACTGAACCAGTACTTGTGAAGGTAGAATCATCTATTATAGGCCTTGCAATTACTAATATGTGAAATAGAGGACGACAAAGCAATGAGTTATCCAACATCTATATGGCTACCAAAGACCCTCTAGCCGACATGCTGGTGATGAAAAATAAAACCTTGGGTTCGAGATGGATAACTCAATTCCTATTTTTTTAGGATTGATTCTTTGTGATTATTACGGATGTCGCATAAAAAAAAGGAGCAAGGAACCTCACGTACCATTTAGAAGCTTCAAATCCAAAGCTCAGCTGATGCCTCAGTGATTGAAACGCTGACCATCGGAAGATTTCTCGTGAATAGATGGGTAAAGTGACTTGCTACACAACGAAGCTATGAAGTTTGTCAATCCCTACACAAACCCGTCGAGATTTCGACTATCCAAATTACAATTCAACACCACGCAGTCTCCCAAAATCGAAACCAAAAAACGGAAAAATCAGCATATTCCCATACAACCTCGAGAATTAGGGTTAGTCAAAACAAAAACTAAACGACCGAGTCACCAAATTGAGCCATGGGATTGCCTGATGTGGTGGGATCAAATCGAAAGAGAGAAAAAAACGAAAAGCGGGAAGAGAGAGGAAGAAGAAAAAAGCGAATGAGAAAAAGAGGGAAAAGCAAATGAATAATTCAGAGAGTGCCATTCTTCTTCGCCGAGTTCTGTGTTCCTCTTCCCTACGATTTCGCGCCAATTCGTGGCTCCTAACCAAGTCTCTGCTCTCTTTCTCTCTCTCACGCAAGCTAAGCACACTCTCTCTCCTCCTTCCGTTTCTCCACACTTGCATTTTTTATTTTGTAATTTGGTCAGCTCTACAGTCGTTTCATGCATTTAATTTTTTTACTTTTGAAGTTGTAAATTTTTAATTGTACTTTTTCGCTGTAAATAAACTTGGTAAAAGTTTAAAGAGAAATTTGTATCTGTATCATTTATTATAAAACTACACCATCTAAACATTTGATAAAATTGGTAGAAAAAATCATAAATGTTTCTGTGAATTTATTTTGTTTAAGTATATAAGATCTAAAGTTTAATTAAATATAGAATCCACATATCTCAAAAAAAAAAAAGTTGGGTTGGGTATAATTTTACACGGACGAATCACATAGCAAAACAGGGATTTTTAGCTTGGCAAAAGTTATGGGGTGGAATAAAAGAAATCGAAAAGTTTAGGGGCAAGAGGAAAAAAAGGAAAGCCTGTCAGACCGCCGTGCGACCACCCCGGCAAGGTAAACCGAGCCGAGTAACGATCGTCTACAGCACCGGATGCATCGGAGATGACCGTGGCCGTTAATCACGCTCTGATCGCACGGTCATGTTTCATCAACCAGGGTTAAAGGCCTGTCTCCTTAGAAATCAAGGATACAGAGGTACGAGCCTATAGAACAGATCCTGTTCAAGTAAGGTCGTGACCCCAGTTCCCTTACTTGCTCTATATATACAGCACACATTCTCTTCTTATAAACGATATGGGACAAAACAAAACAACTTCACAATCTCAAAACGCCGTCGTCTCAGAGTAAACATAAGATTTTTATAAGCGAATCACAAAAACGCCGTCGTCTCGGAGTAAAACATAAAGACTCCATTAAACATATTCACTTATATAAATAGATGGGAATTGGGGATTTACATGGACTTGTTTCTCCTATATAAGACACATTACAGCATAACAATTCTTTGCTTCTGTAAAAAAATAGTGAGAGTTACTAAACCTTTTACCCATTTTTTGGTTTGAATCATGGATCGAAAGAAGGAACATCACTTGAAGTGTGCGTCAAACTGTAACTTAATCTGTCTACAATACTTCTGTATGGATCTTCCTCTCGTTTCTTCAACAAGTAGTCTATGCTTTTCTCTACTTCCCCTTTTACCTCCAAGTAAACCTTGTTTGCTTCTTCTTTGTCTTTCACAAGCTCAGGTCTTCCTTTTGTCACTATCGGTTTACCAAACAGGTAATAGAACCGACCAGGGATTTTCGGTACGAGTCCTGGTAAGTAAAGCTGCTGGTTTGCAACCTCTCCACTTGATTCTTCCCTATATCATCACAGCACTCATCAAACATGAACCCAAAACAAAAAATTCATGCCTCTGTTTCAGTTAAATGAAAAAAGCAGTTTTACCTCAACTTAAATTTTTTGGCTTCGCGAGTTGCGTTTGTGACATAGTCATTGAGAATTGGAATCCTCATCAAGTCGTTGTAATCAAGAACCAACTGCAATAGCAAAAAGAACAATATATATTCAACAAATGTGCGAATTTCGAAATGTTTTGATGTGATATTACGCTTACTTCAGCTATGTCGTCTTCACCAACCGTTCCAAACGGTACTATTGTTGCACCAAACCGTGCCGCCATTCTTACAAACTCTTGCTGGTCTGGCCATATTAGTTTGTACTGTTCACCCTGTAAGTAGTATATAATCAGAACTTCTGGCTACTAATTTTAAACGAAAAGAAGAAAAAGATATGAAGATGGCTTACTCGGTTATGGAGAGCCTCTCGTGCACCGCCAGGGTAGAGAAGGACGTGAGATTTAGAAGATAACAGCTTGAAAAGATTGGTTGCAGTGACAGGATAGGCACCAAATACTTTAATCCAGTCGACATAACCAAAGTCCTTATTTGAATCAAATTCTGAAAAAATAACCGGATGGGCCATTCCACGGAAGAGAATGTTTTTCTCTTTAATAAATGCCTCGGACATTGGACCAAGTTCCAAACCCATCAACATGTGGTAACCAATAAGTAGCACCGGACCTTCATCTGGAACACCAGCAAGTCCCTTCACTATTCTCCCGTCTTCCATTGTTGACAGAAACACAGAGCTCACAGCATTTCGTAAGAATCTGCTTGCCCCAAGTAAAAAAAACATAAATCCGACTAGATTTATCACACGCACCTTAGTTTGTAAACAAAACACACAATTTGATTCTCTTTTGCTCATTTGAGACAGTAATATTAACTCGTACTGTCAGATTTTTTAAGTAGGTGGAGCATTTTATAAGAGAAATGGGGTCAAGGAAGGCTTAGTGAAGTTACCCGAGAATTTCATCAAGGGCATAAACAAACTCTCCCTTACTCGGAGGCAAGAAATCAGAAACAAAATCATATCTCCAGGAGCGCCGGTACTTGCTTGTACCTTTTATAACCGTGAGCAAACTGATGTTATCTTCCTGGGACAATGAATAATAGTAAGTCAATGAGTAAGAGTGAATTAGGATATACAATCGAAATGAATCAGATGATTAATTACTATTTCACTTACCAGTAAAAGGGTATGCCCATTATCCTTGAAGATTCGAACTGCACAGTTTTTTAGTACCCCATGAAGCCGCTTCGCTTCTTCTTGGCTAGGAAGCATCATGTCCTTTCCACTGAAATCCAAAGTCATGACTCATTTCTATAAGTTCTTGATGATATGAATATCATTACAAAAGCGAGCTATGTGGCATTTCTTTATTAGACCAATACAAGAAACAAGAGACAAGATACGTATAAAATAAAGGTAGAAGATTACCTAGCAAGGATCAAGACTTCAGCTTGAACTGCATGCATGCGAGAATTGGCATAAGCAGCGCCAGATCTCAGCAACTTAAGCTTCCAAAGTAAAGTCTCCCTTGGAATAATTACATCGAGCTCCTGAAAGCGCAATGGTAAAAAATTATGCCATCTTGTATAGAAACAGAACCAAGTAAATGCATTAAAAAAGAAACACTCACAGCGAGAAGAGGAAGCATGGTTTTAGTAAGCCTCTCTCTCAACTTTTCCATTTTAATTCTTGCTGGAAGTTGGTTGTTTATACCAATTGTAGCCATCTTTATCGGATCACCTAAATATCAAAAAAGCCTGAGTAAAGATAACTTTAAGGAGAAAATAAAGGACTTATTTACTTATACTGTAAGCATTGATTCATGTACCCATGATAGAGCTTAGAACATATGGAAGAGCAAAATGAAGCTCTTTGGGCAACATCTCTATTATAGGCAGCAACGGCTGTAGCTGTGACTTCTCAAATGATGTTGCTGTAAAAAGAGAAACACGTATTTGACAATTCAAAAACGCTTTCATATAAGTATGCATTTAGATGCAAAGCTACAAAACTGAACAAAAACAAAACGTTTGCTTACCTGGATTGACTAGTATCAACACCAAGTCTAATCCACGGTTTCTGGCAGCAACAGCAAGAGCTAAGCATCCTCCAAAAGAATCGCCCACGAGATATATCGGCTTATTTGGACGTGTAGCTTGCTCCTGCCTCAAGATATCTTCGACTACTTCCAACAACCCTTTAGGATAAAACCAACAATAGAGAATTATTCAGAGAAATCAAGAAAATAAAACAACATGAACAACTAACGAATTTATAGAGAAGCACTCATTAACTATTTCTATTGTCAATAGTTATTACCTTCAAATGGAGTTCGATCATGTGTGGGAACATGCAGGCACCAGACATGAAAAGCCCTGTATCCAGAAAACACAATAACAACAGTCTTAACTAATGAGTTACGTTGGTTAATTTGTTTTCTTCTATTAGATACTATGCTCATGTCATTATCAGTTTAAGTATACGTTTTTATTTGTACATTCTTAGTTCAATTGTCATTTCAGAGAACCTAAGAGTGGAACATACTTGCCAAGAGCTTTGTGATGTGGAACGAGGCCCATCCCTGTCCCATCGAGCCCTGTCACGAGGCATTACGAAAAGTTGAAATCAGATACTTGAGACAAAAACCGCAAAGACCCATTACTAAGTAGTAGAACCCAGTCTTGTGAACAATTCAACGAAACAGCATAAGAAAATCAAGCTTCTACCATGAAAATTGAAAGGAATACAAGTTTTAGACGTTGGGATAACAGTAAGAAGTGTGTGTTCAGCTTATGAGCCCACACAAAACCCACATAACCCAGAAAACGATAATATTTAAAAACAAACTATTTCGGCAATCAAGCTAAAAAAAACCATTGATTCCGAGTAACCCAATTACTGTTTCAGAATCCCTGATTTTTGTTTTACCAGGTAAGAAGAGTAGCGTGGGCGCATCACTGATGGGTTGGCCACAATCGACGGGGCTAAACCAGCGTGGAGGTCCACCGTCAGGCTTCAAGATCTCTCTGGCCGCCGCAAAGTAATCCTTGATAGACCTGGTGCCATACCCATCGTCCCACAGCAGCTCAACCTCGTCTTTCGCAAACTTCTTCTCTGATTTTACTTTCCCGTTAACTTCATTTGTCAAAACCTCACTCCCTTTCTGGTTTTTGTCACTAGCCAGAGACACCGAACCGTTCACAGGCTCCACTGATGTCGTCTTCTTCTTCTCGCCGGAAATTTGAGCTCTAACCTTGAAACTGGGTCTCTGGTTACAATTCGATCTGAAATTTGGAAACACCGATAGGCTTGAGCATGTCGCCATTGCCATTGCCTTTGTGTCAGGCAGGCAGGCAGGCAATGGGATTTTGCGTAGAAGGAGTTCTTTTTAAAAAATATATATGGAGAGAAATAGGAAAAGAAGAAACCAGCTTACAAATATCCTAAAAAAGTTTTTGAAAAGACAAAACGCAATTTCTCAAAAAGAAAAGATTATTAAGTTTTTCTTCTTTTCTCCGTTTCGTTTGACAATTGTATTCATTTCATAGAAAGTGCTAAAAATAAGTATCTCTGTTAGGAAAGGATTCCTTTCAGATCACTACTGAAACTGTAACAAGAAGTTTTCAATTTTTATCCAATCTAATTTGTCTTTTTTTTTTTCTTTGTCTATAACTCTTACAATTAACTACACTTCATTACCACTAGATTTTTTTCTAATATTTCATTTATTTCTCTAATTATACTCCATGCATTCTGACTTTCAGTGATTGTACAATCTATGAAGAAAAGTTTTTTTTTTCGTGTTAAAATTGTCCGCAAAAGCAAAAGAATTTAGAGAAGAAAAACAATTATATTGAAGCTCAGCTCACTAATGTCTAATTTCACATAAAATATTTGAACTGTTTTGCTTTAAGATTTATTCTTTCTTGGGTCGTTATCAAGATTACGCTGTTAGCCACTTGTTTGTTACAAGGAATATAAAAGCAACATTCTTACTTTTTTCACAATCGTGTTTCCTATGATTCTTTCTCTATTTATGATAAATATCTTCTTTGCTCATATAATCAATTTCTTCGTATTATAGCAATAATACTAAAAAACTTAAAAAGGAAAGTTAGGATTGGTGTAGTGTTGCTTTTGGGTGGTTAGATCATACGAAAGACGTGTTCAAATGGGCTCCCTAAGGTTTTTAACGGTACAGAAGGGAGAAATAAAGGAAGACGTGTTCAAATAGATTCAACGCGAGTGATTTTGGATGTATTCAATTTCCATGCCTAAAATCCTTCCGTCTCCGTTTCAACATTTATCATCACATGTCCACTCTGATCGCACGTACCACAACCCTTAGATATCTTTATTTCTAAACTTTTTCTTGGGTATACAATTGTTGGTGCGGAATATAGAATATTGATGCCTGCATGGATGTGATATAAACCGATCGGACAAAATTCCGGATTTATGAACTACTCAGATTGGGTTTGATACCTAATTTAATTGTGGAATATAAATCCCCTTAGAACGTGTCATCACTTAGTTCATCCTAAAATTAAGTGATATTTTATATTTTCTCATTTATTACCATTGTAAGTTTTTATCACAATTATTTGGATATTAATTTTTCATTTATGTAGATAAAGTTCCCTGATCAAATTAAAACTTAGATGTTGTTTTCCAATCAAATTGAGCAATAAAAATACTATAAAATACGAGTATATATTTGTTTTTTGTTCTTGATCTCAAACTCTGGAGACTACATAATGGGTTGAGTTTTGGAAGTCTCAATCCCATTCAGATTCTTGAATTCATTTCAAATATTTTACAAATTAAGATGACAACAAAAATTCTAATAAATCGTACTTCAGATTGTGAAAGTACGATTTGATTCTCTTCTCTAATATTCTTTGCTTTTGACATCAATAGTGGAGGAATATGATTCTTGAGTGTGGAATATTGCCTTCTAGCACGCTTGAAATGTAGGCAATAACAACATAAAAGGGAGAAGTTTAAGTATCTATATATATATTGTTTCTGTTCAACTTTGAAACTCACAAGACAGGTTTTATATTTCTCTCCTTTACAAAATGGTGGATCGTCATGGTAACTACAATCGATATGGTTCTTCTCATCAAGATCATAGAGCTGACGGCGTAGTTGCACGGATCGAGAAGTCGGTCAATTTGGTTATCGGTCATAGACAGAACCAAAACGGAGGCACCTCAAGGTATGAAGATGAAACGAAGCCAAAGTACACAATCAAGATCCCAAGATGGAAACATTATGAATTAGAGAACAAGTTGGTTCAAAAGGAGAACAACAACGAACAGCCTACTATGATCGCCACTGGCGGATGGGTCAGGCCAAATCGAGCCATGTGGGCTTCACGTCCTAATAATTCCTCTAGCTCTAGGCCACAAAACAATACTTAAAAGAGTATTTGAGAGACGCTGGTAAGAATACCTTTAAACTCAAATAACAAGTTAATAAAATGGTTCAAGTTGGGAAGTACACAAGTATTGAGCGGGAGGGCACGTCTTCTTAAACATCCGTTGAGAAGCAGCCATGGAGGGTGTGGTGGTGGCATATATGTATATGTCTAGTTGGGTGAATTATTATTGGTTTGTTATATGTAATATTTTACAATGGAGTTTGATAGTATATGTTTATGTACTATGTGAGATTGTAATACTTTTTTCTTTTAATGAGTATGTAATATTTATAATCCAATAAACCTATCTTGCATTTTTTAGCTTTTTATTTTAAATTCTTTTTTACTACATATGGCCTACTTTTGAAGTGACTAAACCTGGTATATATGTGTGTGTGTGTGTATATATTGATTGGTAATCCATAAAATAGCTGAAGGGAAAAAATATGGTGAAAATAGGGTAAGGAATACCCAGACCAAACAAAAAAAAAGGGTAAGGGATACATAATTATCTTGTGCTTTCTTTTAAATTTTTGCGTTACAGTTACATCATTTTGAATGATTAGTAGTTAATCTACAAATTTTTGTGTCCCGTAGTTTATTGATCATAAACCATACTATGGACAAGGGGAATAAAGTTTTTATTACGTGGAAAAAAAAATGTTGTCGGAAAAGTATAATAAACTGGGAAGACCAAGTATATTCTAGCCTCTAGGAAAACTTCAGCATATATGTTTATTCTGAGATATGAGTATATATGGAATTGAGAAAGACCAGTAAATTAACTATTCACAAAGCGCTTTGATGCTCTAACCGATCGAATACTTTGAAAAAGAATCTCATATTGAAATGTTTGTTATTTAATTAGATTATAGGTTGAGGTTCATACATCTTTCATATTTGAAACCAAAGCATTTTATTTATCTCGTCTTAGGTGTCAGTCAATCATACGACATCTAGATTTATCCTTATAATTCAAATATACTTTGAGTAATCTCTCATACAGTTGAGATGTTAACAAAGGAAAAAGTGAAACAGTTGATGGGAATGGCAACATTCACAAAATTGAAAATCAACTTTTTCAAATATATACGGACTGCATACATTGGCCTTGTCATTGACAGAGCCGTACATAGACTAAGCTGGGTAAGTCTATATTTGTGATCCTATTTTATATAACTATTTTACCGGCCCTTATTTGCTAATAAATCTCTTTAATGTAGTAGTAAATCTGATCCCAAAAGACCTCAGTTCGACCTTCCAAATTTTGTATGTGTTTTTTTTCAAGAATAGTTTATAGATCTTGTATGCTTTAAAACATTTATAGTATTTTTTAAGATATTTAATTCTTTTTATTAATTTATTTTTATTTATGAATATATGTAAATCAATTTTTCATCTTTATCTTGTGACTTTCTAAATCTATGATATGGATCATAAACTATATAGGTTCGCATATGTGTACAAATGGTATAGTAGATAAAATTGGTGTTTTAAAATTTAAATTAATAGTTTGATTGAGTCTTCATCAAGTTGTAGAATAAGCTTATGCTAGAATCATATATTCTACTTCAGATAGATTATCTTTTTTGGATAATATATGTAAAATTAACTAAATAATTTTTTTTTTTACAAAGAGCTGCATCAGTTTTATGTTTTTTTCTTGTTTTTTTTATATAAAAACACTATATATTAGTTAGACCGGCGAAAAAAGGTTTGTATCGGCACTAAATCAAACTGGTCTTACATAGCTAATATGGGAAAATATAGAACCTTGTGTTCTTACCTCTTTTGTAAGGGTATTGGCACGGACATTAGAAGATATAGATATGAAAACTAAAATAAAATCTGAAAACTTGGCACGAAGTGTGGTAAAATAATCCAAATATGTGTAGAAAGCAGGTCAATCTGAATGATTTTCGGTCATCGAAATCAATAACAAGCAGTCTGTCTCTAACCTGACTGAAAGGAATTACCTTTCTAAAAGACAAGACATAATTCAAAGAAAACCGTGTAATTTAGCATCATGGTTTTGTCGTGAAAAAGAAGACTTAATACCATGATGTTTCAAACCAAATCGGATCCTTTGAAAAGTAAACCATTTTGGCCTATCACTCGGGATACCTTTGACGGGTAAACGATTAGTGTCGGCACCTAAATGAAAATCAAACAAAAGCCCAAGTCGTCTAGTTATAGAGTCAACGAGAACACTGAGTAGATGGAACTAGGTCGAGATCGGAGTTTCGTAGTGGGCCTCAAAAAAGCAAAACTCCCTCAACCATCAAAATTCGCTTCCCAAAAAAGGGAAAATTAAATCATTTTTTCCAACCTGCATCAGCCAACCCCACCTGATTTGTCTGCTGCTTGCACTCTCATTGGAATCTCAGAAACCCGTACTATAAAAAAATCTCACACTTGCTTTTCACTCTCGATCTCTTCGTCTGCACCGCCTCCTCCGATCTCTCTCCCTCTTCAGAATTCATGGCTTCCTTTGCTGCTACATCATCTACTTCCCTGCCTCGCCAATTGGTCTCTCCTTTACCATTAATCTCGAATCTTCTCGTTTCCCCGAATTGTTTACTCGTGTATTTGCCGCGTATCACCGTTTCGTGCTGTAGATCTGCCGATCTGATTGTTTTCTTACTTTTCCTTCCTTCACATGTGTGATGCTGGTCTCGATCTAGGGATTTTTCATTCGTAGATCTTACTGCAGCACCATAGTCATTCCCCCCGTAGATCGATTTGTTGATTTGGCTCTGCTTTCTCGATTCTAGGCATTTCGTTATATAAGAACTTTAAAATTCGTGGATCTGATGAATTAGGTTTTACTCGCTCTGTCTTATTGGCTGAAAGCACTGGAGTGACGTTGGTTCTTAAGGGTCCTAGATGTTTCTAATATCTGAATTTGCATGAATTCTAAATTTTTGTAAGGTTTTGCGGGAACAAGTTGAAAATGGACGATTATTTGCTGTTCTTTAACTTATCTGGTAGCTGGTTTTTAGCTGTTTTGGCTATACTTCATCACACAAAAACCTCATTTGTTTTTCTGCATTTCAAATGGTTGCTTTGCATTTACTGATATTTATTTGTTTTGTGAATGTGATTGCAGGCGATTGCGGGTAAACCAGTTAATTGCTTTAGCCAGGGAAGAAACAATCTTTCTTTCAAGCTTCGCCCTCTTCCTACCAAGCGCTTCAGCGTTTCTTGCGCTGTAAGCCTTTTCTCTTCTTTCATACCATGCCTTTCAATTTACTTTTACATCCCATTACACATAACCTAGTTACAGAATATAATCATCTTCTTAGAGGTCTCTAGTTTTGCTAATCTAGTTTGATGGAGCCAATTCAATATTTTCAATGGATTTTGTGATGTGATCATGGTGAGTTTGGTTGCAGATAAGAAGATTTATTTGTGTTATTTTGATTTGTTGGTAATAAACAGGCAAAACCCGAGACAGTGGAAAAAGTGTGTGGTATTGTCAAAAAGCAACTCTCACTTCAAGAAGACCAAAAAGTTACTGGTGCATCCAAATTTACTGACCTCGGTGCTGATTCTCTAGACACGGTAACTTTCAAATCAAACATCCACTTTTAGATCCGTCGGCTCATTGAATTCAACTGTTGTGTACTTGATTGTTCAGTGGAAATATTATTGAAACTTCTAAACCAAACAGAGAGGGTTGAAACTTGTATACTGCTTTCAAGCTCATATCCTCTGATCTCACCATAATACTTAGATTGCAAGTCTTATGAAGGTTTATTGTAAAGCAACACTTGGAAATATTGAGAAGAAAATTCATGAGTCTTTTATGTTGGGGGTTTGCAGGTGGAGGTTGTGATGGCCCTTGAGGAAGCATTTGACATTGAATTGCCAGAGGAGAAAGCACAGTCGGCCACCACAGTTGAGAAAGCAGCTGAGCTTATTGAGGAGGTCTTGGCAAGCAAGGCTTAATTAGTAGAGATGATCATTATTACATCAGCCTAAAAAAAGGGAAAACAAAACCAAAAACCTAAAGTGGTATCTTCTTATTGTTTGGTAGCTAGAGTCTAGAGACCACTTTGCATCTGTTGAGGATTCACGTTTATCTTGGGAACATTATTTACAAGGCTTTGTTGTATTTGACTTCCTCTTTTCTTCTAAAAACTTTTTAGTTACATCCTTGCAAAAACTATCTTTGCTTATTTGTGTGGTAACTGAAAGCAAGTATGATAATTGTTATAGATAATAGCCTGAAATCAACGAGATATTAGTAAGCTCGATTAATCACCATGGCATGAAACTTCCGTATCATTTGAAACTCATCTAGGAGACTAGACACAAAGTATATTTACTCAAGACATGGCAATTTTGTTTGCACCTAGGATATCGAAATAATAGAAGTTATCCCAATTAGTCTTCGGCATTTAATTTAACTAAATATGGTAAATATACGGTTAAGAGGTCTATGTCGGTAATTAAAATGACACTAAGGATAATAATAATGATATGATACCGACGATTAAGGAGTGGGAGTGAGGAAGAGACGATTAATCACGCCCTCTTCTAGTGTCAACCAGTCTTACACATTATAGTTGTGTTGAACCCTCAAATGGAGAAGTGTGTGGTAGGATGGATCTTAAGAGGTCATGAAGGCCAGTGGGTTGGGGAAAGCCATCAATAGCTTGGAAGTGGAACCCACTGGGCTTGTTTGGGTAATGCAAGATCTCGAGTGACTCACAAATTCTTATTTGGGCGGTAACCAGTCCTCGTTGGCCAAGGGTGCAAGGTTTTTAAGTCCAATGTCCATGTGAGGATATATCTCCAACCCTCATTCCATTTTCCGAGGATGCCAAGGCAATGAATGTGCGGATGCCTAATTACCAAGAGGACTCTCCTACATCCAGTTCATTTTGCTTGTTTGGATTTTAATGTTCCCAATTAGTTATGTCAATAGTTGAAAAATAAAAACCATATAAAATTAAGTTAATATCATGAATGAAAATGGTCTATTGTGGAAAAAAAGAAAAAGAAATGGGCGATGTTGTTTGCATTTTGCGGTGTGATAGGAATCATGCATGTGGCATCGTTTTATCTCTCCATTTATTACATCATAATATTTATATTTATTGATTTTCTTTTATATACAACAATACAAGAAGTACCCCTTATTTATTGGGATTATTTCCCAATATTACGACCATTCCAAAGATCGATTCATCTACTTAATTTGATAACGACATTTTGTCTCATTGCCAAACCATAACGATAAGTAAATTAATGACCGCAATCCTGTTTATAAAAGTTGAGTACCAATCGTAATTGCTTGTCTTGACTAGTTGAGGTTAGTATAATTACTTTCTGGAAAAACTAGTTTATGAGACTAAAAGTACAATTATACGTGGTAAAACTTTCACATCCTTTAAAACTTTTCATATTTACAAATAGATAGGTTTTCTTTTAAATGATTGAAAATGACACATGAAATACCATTATTATGAAGTTATACGTGAAAACGAAGGTACATAAGAATTGATCTTTAGAGTTAAATGAGAATGTTCACTGTGATCAGAAGAGATCAAGAAACTTTAAGTCCTGGCATGAATTTAGCAGATTTAAAGAGTAATTGATTGTCAAGGTAGAAATATACAAGAATCGTCAATTTAATACAAACAAAAAATTCATGCAAAAGAATACTATAACAATGTCTATATAATTGGACTTAGCTCCAACCAAACTCTTCAACAAGAAAATAGACCAACCAACCTCTAACTTAGAATTCACCCTCAAACCAAAATCAAAGACACCATAGAATGATCAGCTCCGAGAAAACATTCATCGTCACAACATCGATCTTATGCCTCTCCATAGCCATATTATCCGAAGCTCAAGCTCTCCCACCATTTATGATGCAACTCGATCGATGGGAAGTATTAGTACCGAGTATCGGTATATCCGCGATGCACATGCAACTCCTCCACAACGGCATGGTCATAATGTTCGACCGTACCGATTTTGGTATATCAAACATTTCTCTACCCGGAGGCTTTTGTCGATTCGATCCTACCGACACCGCGGTCAAATTCGACTGCTCCGCGCATTCGGTTCTTTACGATGTTGCCTCCAACACGTACCGGGCATTAAAAGTCCAAACCGATACATGGTGTTCTTCTGGTTCGGTTCTTCCCAACGGAACATTGGTTCAAACCGGTGGATACAACGATGGTGAGCGTGTTGCTAGAATGTTTACGCCTTGTGGTTATAGTGAAACATGTGATTGGATTGAGTTTTCTCAATATCTAGCACAACGTAGATGGTATGCCACCAACCAGATTTTACCTGATGGACGGATAATCGTGGTCGGGGGAAGAAGACAATTCAACTTTGAAATCTTCCCTCAACCTAATTATCGATCTAGAGGATCTACTATATTTGATTTTCTTAGAGAAACTTCTGATGGAAGTAACGAGAACAACTTGTATCCGTTTGTTCATCTTTTACCGGATGGAAACTTGTTTGTTTTCGCTAACACGAGAGCCGTCGTGTTCGATTACAAAAGGAATCGAATCGTGAGAGAGTTCCCAGAGATTCCCGGTGGCGATCCGAGAAATTATCCAAGTAGTGGCTCTTCTATACTACTTCCATTGGATGAAAGCAAAACCAATATGGAAGTGGAGATAATGGTTTGCGGAGGCGCTCCTAGAGACGCCTTCTCACGTGCGAAAAACCGGCTAGGATTCACGCCGGCTATTTCCACGTGTGGGAGGCTAAAGCTATCTTCGAGTAATCCAAGCTGGGAAATGGAAGCCATGCCGTTGCCACGTGTCATGGGAGACATGTTGCTTTTACCCACGGGTAACGTCATCATCGTAAACGGAGCAGGAGCTGGTACGGCCGGATGGGAGAACGCGGTTGACCCGGTTTCCCGACCCGTGATATATCACCCGTTTGATCGACGTTTCTCGGTTATGTCCATGTCATCGCGTCCTAGGATGTACCATTCTTCAGCGGTTTTGCTCCCCGACGGCAGGGTTTTAGTTGGTGGAAGTAATCCTCACATTTATTACAACTTTACCAACGTCGAGTATCCAACGGATTTGAGCCTCGAGGCTTATTCTCCTCCTTATCTCTCTTTAACATCTGACGCAATAAGACCGAAGATCTTGACCACCGACAAACTAGTGAGTTACAGAGGATTGTTCAGTATCAGTTTCTCTGTACCGCAGTTTCTGAACGCCGATCTTCTCTCTTTGAGGATTATTGCACCTTCCTTCACGACGCACTCCTTTGGGATGAATCAGAGGATGGTGATCTTGAAGCTACTCACGGTGACGCGTGATGGGTTTACTAATTCCTATAGGGTCAATGCGTTGGGTCCATCGAGGGCTGAGATTGCTCCTCCGGGTTACTATATGATGTTCTTGGTGCACGCAGGCATACCTAGCTCAGCTGCTTGGGTGCAAATTCAGTGAACCTAAAATACTGGATGAACAGTTTGTGTTTGAAATGTATGTTGCATGTTGGGTTTTTTTATGGTCAGAAATAGTATTTATATATAGATTCTTTTTTTGTTACAGTATTTATATATAGTTTATATACTATATATTAAAAAAAAAATAAGAGGGAGGAATAGATTAAGCAGACTGCATGACACCGTTGAGTCAATATAACATGTTGGAATAAATCATTATACATTGTTGTTGATTTCTTATGTAATTTTGTAGAAAAATGTATGCCAATTACACTAATTAACTAATATTTTGGCCGTATTAAGAAAGATACATATTCACTTCGCTTTTCCATAAATAAACGAATTAGGACATGCCACATGGCTCTTTGACAAGATTTTCCCTCATTAACACGGTAAAACCTTTCGGGATCTCCTTGATTGAATATCCCCGCCGCGTGTGTATCTGTCGTAGTCATAGACATTTCATACAAGAATCTCCTGGATGGGTGGATTGGTTTTCCCATACTTTGGACTTACTAAAGACTTCACAATTAAACGACAACACAAGCACGTCGTGCATAAGGCTACGAAGTTTAAGTACGGAAACTTACATTATTGAATTGTTGACTTACTAAATACGTCACACTAAACATATCCGTACAAAAAGAAATGCATCATTTACACGTAAAACTTACGTGGGGCAGAGAAGCACTAGTGTCACTGTCAAGATTTACCTGCCACGAATTCTATCAATTCGGGTTAGGCAATCCGGTTCACGAATCTAGATCACGTAATCATTATAAATATTTTTTTCATTTTCCACAATAAAGAGATGTGAAATCTTTTCGATAGTTTTGTATTTGATTATCTAATAACGTTTTTACAAAAATTTGAAATAAAAGTTCCATGCCTCAGAATATACAAAACTTTAATGGAGCTATGAATATAGTTGTTGATGGAAGTTCAATCATGAGAGATCCATTCTAAGAGGAGATCTGTAAAAGCTACATGAAAGCTTCGAGCCAAAATGATATCTCGAACTGTTCCATCAATCTGCAGGAATAAGGATTGAACCGCGGAGAATTTTTTATTTTATTATGCATATGATCGTTTCTCTCCCGCCAAATGAAATAAATGGTTGTATGGACTATTTGTCGTCTAAGATAAATTTTGGGAACTCGAGTTTCTTTTGTAACCAGTTCCAGACTTGAGAGTTGTATACGTAATGGAGAAATAGGTGTTCCCTTTCAAGTAGTACGTTAAAATTGATTTGGAGACCTTATTTTACGAGTCATTGTTACACTAGTAATTTATTGAGATGGACAACTTAAAGAGTGAAAGCTTATATAAATACCTTTTCACATAATACTTTAAGCTTATAGTCAGAGCTGAGACCTCACGGTAAATCCAAGGCCTTTGAACCAAAGTTTGATATTTTCTCCTCGAAAACCCTCCAAAATTTCAGCCTTTTATATAAGATTTGGCCTTTGAGGAGATTTGAGTTAAAAAAAACTCAGTTTTTACAAGCTTTACCTTTTCGAAAGAGTGGTTCCTCCTCCGAATCATGGTTCTTTCCAGTTATTTTCAATCAAACCCCATACTATTTTTTTTCATATTTTTCCAACAAAGAACCCCCTAAAAATCTAGAGAGCTATGTGGACCTATTTTTTTGGCCTGGAGAAAACTTGTCATTTAATTCCTCGATTATTCATATTTATTTTCGATTCTCGACCCCAGTTTCATGGTCTGTTCACTAACTTGAGCGTCGAAAAATCTTCGAGATATACAACCCCAATTATGCGTTTCAGGAGACTTCACGTGGTTTGTATCTTGACATGAGATTTGATCATTGACGGTATGAATCTCGTTCTCAAGACTGTTCCAACAAAGCCCTACCACGATGAGATCTGGTCCCAGAAAAACATAATCGAAGAACCTAAATTCACTTTTAGGTGAACTCTTGAGTGTTTCAAACTACATGAAGCCTACTTATCCTTGTTTTCAAGGAGTAAATGCTCATTTCGTGGTCCAACATCGAACTAAAAACGCATATTTTGAAAATATGGTAGACCAGTTATTTTATTGAAACATATTTATATTTTTGATTGGTTTTGTAGTTTTTGTTGAATTTTTTATTAATTGTTGTTTTAGATGTAAACTTCGGAAAGCATTAATTAAGAAGAATTGTATAGTTCATGAAAAGTTTGTTGCTATGAAAAATAATATATTTACAAATTAGTCATTAGCTAGGCTTTAAGCTGTGTGAAACAAGAAGAAAAATCAATTTTTTTAGGAAAAAGGGAGAAGATGATAAATGTAATTTAAATATTGAAATAGAATCATAATAAATGACGATAATAAATGACGATATACTGTAATAATGAAAGAAAAAAAGATGAACCACTTAAAACATTGATGTTGATCACACTCTAACTCTACCATTTATTTCACTTTTAAACAAATTCTTTTTATTTTCGATAATTACTTTTGTCTGGGTTGACCCTGGAGGAGATCTGCTTTCCTTTTACTTGGTCATATGTTCGTTCATTTACAAGAAAAAGATTAAGAAAGTAAATTGTCTGTCTCTCCAAAAATAAAATTAAAAATCGGTGTCAACAAAAAAACGCTGCCTACTTCCCCTTCTCGTTCACCCGCTTCCTCGCCCTCTCTCTTCCTCACGCCCTTACTCTCTCTCAGTACAGTTCGAGCTCCGAAGACTCGATCTCTGCTCCTCAAACCTTTAATCAGATTCTTCAACTAGGTTTCGTGTATTCAACTTTTACCTACTTTTTCTCCGGCGCAAGTTTTGAGCTTCATGGAGTTCGGGATCAATTGATTAGGGTTTTGCTTCGATTTGACCCAAGTAATCTCAGATCGACTTACCTGAACTTCGCTTTTTCTGATTTTAGAGCTTCTTCTTCGTATCTTATATAGTTTTGAAGGTAGTTTGTGATATTCTAATTCGAGTGGTTCCTGTAGGTTTCGGGGAGGTTATTAAAGTAAAGGAGTTCAAAATGGCGAGAGATGAAGCCTAGATTGATATAATGGGTTGTGTGTTTGGCCGAGAGGCATCGTCTGGGACAACATCTGAACCTAAAGTAGCAAAGAGTTCGAAAACTAGCGGAGCAGCAGCAGCGGCAGCAGAAACTGTGCAAGTGGCGAAGACCAATGGTGCTATTGTGGAAGAAGAGAAGAAGAATGAAGAGATCCCCAAGGAAGAAAACCCTAATAAAGAAAGGAAACCTAAGGGAGGAGATCGGAGAAAGTCAAAGCCTAACCCACGGTTGAGTAATCCGCCTAAGCATTGGCGTGGTGAGCAGGTAGCTGCTGGTTGGCCTTCTTGGCTTTCAGATGCCTGTGGTGAAGCCCTAAATGGGTGGGTTCCAAGAAAAGCAGACACATTTGAGAAAATCGATAAGGTGATAAGACTCTACTTTTTTATGCTCTCCATTGCTGGAACAAGATAAGGTTCTCAGTTTAAGATTGTATCTGCACTTTGAGATAATCTGATTTATTGTTCGATTTCGTTCTTTGCTTTTTGCTTAGATTGGACAAGGAACATACAGTAATGTCTACAAAGCAAAAGATATGTTGACTGGGAAAATCGTAGCCCTTAAAAAGGTTCGGTTTGATAACCTGGAGCCGGAAAGTGTGAAGTTTATGGCAAGAGAGATTCTTGTATTGCGGAGGCTTGATCATCCTAATGTTGTGAAGTTGGAAGGTTTGGTTACGTCAAGGATGTCTTGTAGCTTATACCTTGTATTTCAATACATGGATCATGATTTGGCTGGTCTTGCTTCTAGCCCTGTTGTTAAGTTCTCAGAACCAGAGGTTAGGCTTAGCCATACACTGATGTCAGAACATAGTAAATTTATAGGACATTGTGGTCTCTTACTAAGATCAGATTACTCTTTCCATATTGCACAGGTTAAATGTTTAATGCGTCAATTGTTATCTGGTATGGAGCATTGTCATAGTCGTGGTGTGCTTCATCGTGACATCAAAGGATCAAATCTTCTTATCGATGATGGTGGAGTCCTCAAAATTGCTGATTTTGGACTGGCGACAATATTTGATCCTAATCACAAGCGGCCTATGACAAGTCGAGTGGTTACACTGTGGTATCGAGCTCCAGAGCTTCTTCTTGGGGCTACAGATTATGGTGTAGGTATTGATCTTTGGAGTGCCGGTTGTATTTTGGCTGAGCTATTGGCAGGAAGACCTATTATGCCTGGTCGGACAGAGGTATTTAGTCAAAATTTATCATCTTATTTCTTCTTCAGTATTTGTATATTGAAGCTACTTTTGTTCACTATCTTAAATAGGTGGAGCAACTCCATAAGATATACAAGCTCTGTGGTTCACCGTCTGAGGATTACTGGAAAAAAGGAAAATTCACGCACGGAGCAATATATAAACCGCGTGAACCATACAAAAGAAGCATAAGAGAGACATTTAAAGATTTCCCATCATCATCTCTTCCGCTCATTGATTCTCTTCTTTCAATAGAACCAGAAGAACGACAAACTGCAACTGCTGCCTTGAAAAGTGAAGTAAGTTGTTAAGTTTGATTTTTTTGCTGCTTCTTTACATGAACCGGTCTGATGTTGCTCAGGTTCTGAATTAGTTTACTGTGCTATTTTCTTGTCCAGTTCTTTACAAACGAACCATATGCATGTGAACCTGCTGATCTTCCAAAGTATCCTCCAAGCAAAGAAATGGATGCAAAGCGACGAGACGAAGAAACTCGGAGGTTAATAACATTTCTTCTATAGTGTTAAGATTATTGCAGTTTAAGATTTGGCTGCTAACATGAACATATAAGCTGGATAAAAGTTATTACTTTCATTTACAGATATAGTTTTCGCGTCCATCATTACTTGTTGTAGCTGTTTTATACTATAATTGTCAGAATGCATATACCAAACACTTTTCTGTGACGCAGACAAAGAGCTGCTAGTAAAGCACAAGGGGATGGTGCAAGGAAAAATCGGCACAGAGATCGTTCAAATAGAGCGCTTCCAGCTCCAGAAGCTAATGCAGAACTTCAGACAAATCTCGATGTATGTCCCTATCAACTGTTGCCTTTTCATTAACTACATTTATTTCTGTGACTCGAATTAGATTTGCTTCTGAACATATATAGGAAAGTTGGTGTTATAGATTGGTTTTGCCTGGTGTTAAGTATCTTTAACATTAATATCTGTTGACTCTTGAAAAACAGAGAAGGAGATTCATCACACACGCAAATGCAAAGAGCAAGAGCGAGAAGTTTCCGCCGCCACACCAGGATGGTGGAGCAATGGGAGTACCATTGGGAGCCTCGCAACACATAGACCCGACATTTGTGCCACCAGACATGGTCTCATCCTTCACTTCCACTTCTTTCAATTTTGCCAAAGACGATCCACCTACACAAGTCCAGACCTGGTCAGGTCCTTTGGGACATCCCATAACTGGCATTTCCAAAAGGAAGAAGAAAGATAGTACCAAAAACAGCAAAGGAAAAAGAGCAGTGGTGGCTTGAGAAAGGCTCTTTTTGCTGCATGTATAACAAAATGTAAGTGCTTACTTTATTATTCTTTGTGGCTTCCTGAAGAGAAAATGTTTTTATTCTTTTCAAATTTGCGTAGACTGTCATGTATTTATAACTCTTTATATATTTATATTTATTATTATATACACTACTTCTTTCGTTGCTATTGTTTAAGAATTTATCCATTGGATATGTTGTTTTAGAGTAGTGATGGTTCTTGTGATAAATACAAGTCTAGTTAAACTCACTTTATTTTCCGTTTTCTGCATTGAGTTGGAAGATTTACCAGTCAGATGCAAGTGTTTTGACTTGCGTGTTAAAAGAATGTCAAATCTATTCAGTGATGAACCAGTACAGCTTATTGGTTAGTACTAATACGTCGTCATCTGATAATTCGGATTCAAAGGAGTAGAAGTTTTTTATAAAAAAGAATTAACTAATCTTGATAGGAGAATCTGTATTAATGAAAACTCAAGTTAGTAATCCATAAATAAGCAAAGATTTTATATGAGGAAATAACGGACTACATAACTTTGGCAAGGTAACATTCGGAGGATGGAACTAAAAAAGTTGTAGAAGAGATAAAGTCATCAAATACAACAAAGCCTTTGCCCAAACAGACGCAATTTGGAGTCTCTAGACTCGGTCTAGCTAGAAAACAATAACAAGACAGTGGTTTGGGTTTTGTAATTTTTTTGTCCTTAAGTGGCTCTGATGGTAATAATGATAACTAATAATTAAGGCTTGCTCGCCAAGACCTCTTCAATGATCTCAGCTGCTTTCTCAATAGTGGTGGCGTACTGTGCTTTCTCCTCTGGCATTTCAATTCCAAAGGCTTCCTCAAGGGCCATCACAACCTCCACCTGCAAACCCCACCAACACAAAGAAGATTCATGAGTATCTATGTGCATAATAGTTGCTTTACACAATAAACAGGTATATATTTCATAGTGTGGATGTTACCGTGTCAAGAGAATCAGCACCAAGGTCAGCAAATGCCGACGCACCCGTCACTTTTTGATCCGCTTCAAGTGAGAGTTGCTCTTTGACAACTTTACACACCTTTTCCACTGTCTCCGGTTTTGCCTGTTTTTTTTTACCAACAATCAAAATTAGACACTTCTCCAGGCAAAATCGAGATATGAGAGTGAATAACCTGAGTTTTTTTTTCTTCCAACAACAAAAAGATTTCAAAAAGAGAAATCAAATTCGAGAGAGCAAAATAAACTTTCCCTTTGTCTTTTGTAAACTTTGTTCTTCTTGATGGGGAAACCAATGAAAATTTTCTTTTTTTTTCAAATTTATTGTGTGGTTGATAAAAGACTATCCATAGATTTCACTAGAAAGAGTTTAAAATTGTCTTTATAAATAAATTAAAGAAAAACAAGATTCATTGGTTACATAGGAAGCACAAAGTTTACAAAAGATAACGGGAAAGTTTATTTGCCTCTCTCAAATTGTATTTCTCTTTTTAAAATCATTTTGTATTTCGAAGAAAAGAAAACACTCAGGATATTCACTCTCATATCTCGACTAAGAGAAAGATCTCCTAGAGCATAGTCATATACAAATCCATTGTTTATAAATGTTGAATTGGTTTAGGAGGTCAAATTAGATTTACCAAAACAAATAAGATCATCCTCTGTAACTAGGTTTTGTGTATGAGCTATAGAACTAGAAGTAAATTGAAAGGCGTGGTATGAAAGAAGAGAAAAGGCTTACTGCGCAAGAAACACTGAAGCGCTTGGTAGGAAGAGGGCGAAGCTTGAAAGAAAGATTGCTTCTTCCCTGGCTAAAGCATTTCACTGGTTTAGCCGCAATCGCCTGCAATCACATTCACAAAAGCAATACATATCAGTAAATGCAAATCAATCATTTGCAATGCAGAAAACAAAAGAGGTTGTGATGTTTTGAGAGTATTATCCAAAATAGCGAACAAACAGCTACCAGAGAATCAACTAAATCGATATAAGAACTAATCATCCATGTTAACAATGTTCCCGCAAGCTCTTACACAAAGCTAGAATTTACGTTAATTCAGATATAAGATAGCCAATCATTAGACGGAGCGAGTAAAACATATTCATCAGATCCACGAGATTTAAACCAAATGCCTAAAATTCGAGAAAACAAACGATTAATCATAGAGCCATTTCAAAAATTACATTCAAACTACAGGAGAAAGAGCTGAGCAAATGATTCTGCAATAAGATCTACGAGTGAAGAAAAACAAGATCCAGATCAGCAGATCTAATGGCACGACGGATGATATGCGGCAAAAATAAAATAACCAGTAAAAATGCGAGGAGATTCGAGATTTGTGGGGAAGGAGAGAAATAGAGAGACCATTTGGCGAGAGAGGGAAGTAGATGATGTAGCAGCAAAGGAAGCCATGGGATCCTGAAGAGGGAGAGATCGGAGTGAGACGGAGGAGGAAAGAGCAGGCCAAGAGATCGAGAGTGAGGAAACCAGTGGAAGGTTTTATAGGAAAGAGGCGGGTTTCGGAGATTCCAATGAGAGTGCAGACAAGTCAGGTGTGGTTGGTGCTTTGCAGATACAGGTTGGAACAAAAACGTTTTAGCAAATATTGCAACAAAAAAAGGTGCATTTTTATTTCCAAACCAAACAAAAAGCTCCTCAAAAGTCAAAACTAACTAAATTTTAACATCGTAATTTTTATATTTGTTATAGTTTATAACTAGAACTGGAGATCGCAAAATTATATATATATATATATTCTCAATTCTATAAATTTAAGAAAAATATATATTACTTTTTCTTCAACGATTACTTATATTAAACTTAAACTTCAATTATAATTCGAAGAAAATCAAAACTCTTTGCCAAGGAGTTTACATAAGCGACATTCAAAACTTGTAAAAAAAGAAAAATAGGCAGTTAGAGGTGTAACTCATAACCGGCAGCACTCGAGTCTGATTTGGAGTCGAATATGACGAAAGTTCTTCCACTATTAGAGGTACATGAACACAAATTTTAGCTCTTAATGCTTTGGAAGCTGAGCGTTGGAAGTTGTTCTCCATTCCGGAGAAGGTTGGTTTGATGGAGGACGATTGTCGCCATTGTTAGCTACCTCTAACTCCCGAAAGAAGCCGAGCTAGACCAGAGGAGGATTGTTACCGTTTAAGGCTACCTCTAACTCCCGAACTAGTATCTACGGGTCTTGAATACCCAGATGTGTGAACAACGGATGAAGCATCGACGGAGGAGGATTGTTTCCATCTTTGGCTACCTCTAACTCCCAAGAAGAATCGAGCGCGAGCGGAGGTGGATTGTGGCCCTTGTAGGCTACCTCTAACTCCTGACAAAGGCGACTTTGAGAAAATATCATAAGTGAGAGCTTTGAGAGCATCGTTTTTCCCGCGAACAAATTTCCCGCACCAGCTGAAACGAAGTGAAAGGCAAGTGTGCGGATAAACCGGTGGAACAGGCCAAACAACAGAGGGGAAATTGAAAGGTGGAATAGACCAAACAACAAAGGGAAATACAAGTGAGCAAGTCACTATTTGTAGAGAAGATGGTGGATCCGGCGGATCCGGAGGTTCGGGCAGCTTGGGAGCTTCCAACGACGCTGGGAAGAGCAACATTCGTAGAGGAGATGAAGAGTCGAGCACTTATATAAAATCTGAAAAATACACTTTATTTTTTAAAAAAATTGAAAAATACACCTAATTTTAAAATTTGAAAACTACACCTAATTTAAAAATTTTTGAAAATACAGTTTATTTAATTATAAAATACATTTTTAAATATTAAAGTATCAAAATACCCTTAATTTTTATATAAATAAATTAAATTTAATATAATTGTGATTTGAACAATGAATAACGTGGAATATAAAAAAGTTATATATTAAAATTGTAATTAAATATAAAAGCATTCAAAGAAATTTTAGGGTTTTGGTACAATTTAAACATAATTTATTTTCATGTTTGATTTATTTTAAAACTGTGTGTGGATTAATCTAAATTCTTAACTTATTTTTCGAATTAATACTTTTAGACTTATATTTCATTGACTTATTAATAAATTTGACTTGTATGAATTATCGACTTATATTTTCTATCAGTCAATTTATAATTAATTTAGGTCACCATATTTTAAATAGTTGATTTATGTGTTGTTTAGTTGATTTTTCACAAAATTGACTTGTTTAAACCATCAAATTATATTTCATGTCAGTCAACATAATTGTAATTTAAGGTTAATTTATTTTTCAAAGACTTATATTGTAATTGATTGATTTTTCACTATGTCAACTTATTGTAACAGTTGATCTATGTTCTTAAACTTGTCAACTTATTCCTTGTTTTCGTTAACTTGTTACTTTAGGTAGACTTATATTTTTATGTGTTGATTTATTAACAAGGTTGAATTGTTTGAAACCATTAACTTATATTTCTAAACAATTAACTTATTTTTTAACAATCGATTTTTCTTATGATTAATTGATATTTTAAAAAGTCGACTTATTATAACAGTGAACATATGTTTTTATATTCATAAGACTTATTTTTCTTTTCAATTCGAAAGAGAAAAGAGTTTGAAAAATAGAGATTATATATTCATTTTTATTCTCACCCTATAAAATATTTTTATTCCTCCTCATAATTAACCCAAACATAGACACTACAATTGAAACTTCATATGGAATCCATCCCTCAAGATTATTTGTCTATCATGTATTTGGTATCCTCTCTGCAAAAAAAACTAGTTATTGTGAATAGCGAACAAAAAAATACTAAGGACGGGTAAGGATATTTGAGTAAGCATGACGAAAAGAGAGAAAAACTAAATACATATGAAGTATCTAAGGATGTGATGACCGATACTATAAAAGCGACGATAAAAAAAATAGTTGTGTCAATTAAGTGATCGACAAACTAATTTTATATTAATGAATGACCAAATGGAAAATTAGTATTAATTATATATCTGTATCTTCTTTTTGTAGAATGAAAGACCACAAATGAAAGTAATTTTGGAATATAATCTGATTTTCTTTATCGGGTGAGATTATATCCATCTTTTCTCTCTTCAAATTTAAGATCACGATCCTAAACAAATTAATTTTATCGATAACGACATACTCTTTCTTTCATGTTTCGTTGTTTCAATCCCTCAATCATTATTTCCCCCTATCTTTCTCTCTTCATACTTTTCTCCCATAATTTATCTATGTTTCGTTGTTTCAATCCCTCAATCATTAGTTTTCCCTATCTTTCTCTTTTCATACTTTTCTCCTATGATTTCTCTATCGCCGACTCCTCCCCACGAATGAATCTCCGTCCCTCCCCATGCCGCGTCTAATCACCACTAACTATTTTGAAGATAAGATTTCTACTAGCCTTTCAAACTCTAGTATTTGATCTTGTTTCTTTTAATCCTTTTAGGTCGCATTTATTATATGTTACTTTTATATACTCTTTTTTCTTCAAAAATAAATGTTGTATGTCACTTGTTTTTTTCTCTCTCGACGTTTAATATACATGTTATAATAGATTTGTTGACAATATACAATTTTCTACTGCTGGGAGATTGAGTTTTATGTGTGTTATAAAACTTCTTATACTGTATGTTGTTATTGGCTTTAAATATTATGTCTATAATCTAATTATTGGATGTGTACAATCTTGATTCTTAAACTGTTTGGCGATTGAGTTTTATGTGTGCTATAAACTTCACATATGTTGTTATTGGTTTTAATATTATGTTTATAATAATTTTAGTTGATGGTTTACAATCATATTTTATGAGACTCGACTTAAGTCATTTTTATATATTTAATTCATTTTTATATTTCACATGATGATGCAAAGAACGCTAATACAAGAAAAAGAAAATTACAAATGTAATTGTTTTGTGAATTTTTAATTTTCGTCCTTGTAAATAAATTTAGGAAAAGAAAAAACTTTAAAATTCAATATGTATAAAACAAGTAAACTTGACACACATGTTCTTTGCAGAGGTCCGAGAAACATCAATCATAACAGTAAATTCAATTTCTAGATAAACTCTTTGTTACATATAATGAAGTATCTTCATGAGAACTCTCTAAGAACATATTTTTCGGTAGCGAGTATGTAATAATCATTCTCCAATGAACTTTTATCAAAATATATTTCGTTCAAGGTAAAGTATCTCATTCTTCTTATCTCATGCGGACCATAGTTTTTTAATCATGAATGATTGACCTACTCACTAAATTTTATTTATCTTAACACTTGTGAACTATGTTAGTCCTCTATGTATGATGGAGTAACTAATACAAAACATTTTTTTCAGTAATATTAAACGTCATGGTTCCTCGGGTTGTTGAAACAACTTGTCTTCCATGACTAACCAAACTTAAGAAAATGTGGTTGGTCCATGTTCTATTTAGCTCAAACAAAATAAACCATTCTATTATGTAAGAAAAACATGGTGACTTCATATACATTCAACATTGATCATATGATGGTAAAGACCCATAAAATCATTGTGGGGTAGTGGTAGACCCCACAATCATCAGTTTTCTCGTATAAGGCATAAGATTTTATTCTCGATTCTTACAAAAATGGTTAATTGAAGTTCTCACACTCTCAGACTATCACATCTATACCATGTCTTTTCATGTGTTAAACAAAGGTTCTTACATCACTAGTATATCACTGTCGAAGCTAAGTATCTAAATGGGTTTGACACATGGGATTCTTACACCCCTATGCTCTTACATTCGAGCAATGTGCATTCATAAGTTTTCATATATATATGGAATTCTCAAATACATATATCGTATCTTTATGGATTCTCACACTCATAAATCTCTCAATTTCAAATTATCATATCCAAACCATGTGTCTTCGCATGCTTTTATCCCTCATATATATATGATTATTTTGTTAAATAATATTATATAAAATTGTTAAAAAAAATAAATTTAAATTTAGAAGTACTAGATTTTCAACTTTTGGGGGAAAAATACGGATTTGTTTCTCTTTTTGTCATTATATCCTTTGATAATTTTTTTTTTATTAACCAAATAAAAACTTAATTTTTAATATTTTGAAAAATAAGAAAATATAATTTACATGTTCATCTTAGCATTTTAAATAAAATTAGTACACACAATTAAACTTTTGACTAAATTTATCTAAAATTTGTAAACACTACCACATGTTTTCTTATTTGTGTAAGATATTTGTTAGCGACAAAAATATTTTTTTTGGTTTTAATAATTTTTTGGTTTTAGACAAAAATATATTGAAAATAAAAATGTTTAACTTAAATAGAAATCAAAATCACTTTCAATTGAGGCATGAAAATAAAATTGTAATATCATAGAAATAAACCAATCAAACTCAAAATATATCAATTTAAAAATTTGAGATAAATGTAGCCAAAAGTCTAATTGTGCGTACTGATATTTAAAATGTTGAGATTGATATGTAAATTATATTTTTTTTAATTAATTGTTCAAAAATATTATAAACTATGTTTTTATTTTGTTGATAAAAGAAAATTTTCAAAGTATATAAGCATAAAAAGAGAAAAAAAATCTGTATTTTTTCCCCAAAAGTAAAAAATCTAGTACTTCTAAATTTACATATATTTTTTAACAATTTTGTATAATATTATTTAGACAAAATTATAAATACAAATATAAATACGGTAACTAACAGCTGTCTGTTTTTACCCGACTATTTCTCCTTGAGTACGTCAAAAGAACAGAGAAATTTTTTTTATCTTAAAAGTAAAAAACCCTAGCATTAGATTTTCAATTGGTATCACAATTCTGAGAAATTCTCTCTCGGTCGCTCTCTATCACTCGATCGCTTAATTCTCTCTGATTTCAGGTAAGCTTCGAATCTTGGTCGATCCTGCTACGGTTTGATCCTAAATTTCTTGATTAGTTATCCAGGTTATCGATCTGATCTGAAGGTCTGAGATATCTCTGTATCATCGGCAATGAATTATTTCGACCTGATTGAGAATTTATTTTTCGTGATCGTTACTTCCCTCTTGGATTTTCTGTTACTCATAAAGAATCGATACTTTCGATGCATATGAGGAAAAAGCCTATTACTTTCTCCAATTTTGTGCCTTTTTGTGGGGTTCACAAGCTTTCAATTGCTTCCTTTGAATAGTAATCGTTAGTTTCGAGTTAGAATCCTCCTATGTTACCTTTTAACAATGAAAACTATGAAATGTGCATGCTTTTCTTCTTATATGGCATTGAAAATTTGAGATAGTTGATAAAGCTAAGTTGAATGTGATGGATCCATAAGTCTGAATTCTGTTTAGTTTATTAGCCCACTCTGGTTTAGTCAACTCTTATTTTCGGCAGGGTGGGTTTAGTTAGACAATACCGTGTATTTATGTTCATGTAAGCTTAAAATCTTTTGATTTGCTCCTTTTACTTAAGTCTCCGGTTCATGAGTCATGATCCCTTTTTTCGTATAATGCTCCTTGGTAGCTTAATTGAAAACTTATTTGCAGCACTGAAATCTGCTTGTTTCTTGAAAATGGAACTACGAAATCCTAAGAGAGAGGGGAATGAGAAAACCCTTGAGCCCTCGGTTATTAAGAATGAGAAAGATGCGGGGAAGGATGACGAAGTGGTGGCTGAAGCTGTAGTTGAAAAGGATGAGACCGAGGTTGTAGAAACCTCTGCTGGAGAACAAACTAAGAAAGGCGAGAATTCTGTAGAAATTTCCTTGGATGTGGAGGAGGAAAATAAAACAGAAAATGGAACTGTTGAAAAACCTTCTGTTGAAGCAAGCTCTTCTAGAAAGAAAAAGCCAGAGGTACCCGCGAAGAGCAAAATTGTTAAGAAAGTGAAGAAGCTTATAAAAAAGAAGATTTCAAAAAGCCCTACTGTTCCGGTGGATGGTGAGAAGAATGTCACTGTAGAACAAGGTGTTAGGGAAAATATAACTGTGGTTATCAACGAGAAAGATGAACAAAGTGCTGAGCCTTTTCTTAGTGAAAGCGAAAAGGAAACAGAGAAGGTTATAGAGTCTGGTGCAGATTCCCCTCAACATTCTCTTGGAGGAAGTGATATGGAATCTGCAGAAGCTCCTGCAGAGGCTGATGAAAAAGTCGCTGAAGCCGAACCTTCTGGTGAAAAAACACTAAAAGAGGTGAAGGGAAAAGCTAGCGCTGTGAAGCAAGTTGGAAAGAGATTACTGAAGGGGGGGAAATTCAAAGGGTCTCTTGCTCAGGGGAAGGGTAAAGAGAGTGCAACTATGTTGCAAGGAGGCAAGGAAGGAGTGGATCTGGCTTCAATAGCTTCTCCAGGAGGAAACGCGACCGAAGCTGAGAAAGCTATTGAGGGTTCTGTAGAAGCCCCTGAAAATGGTGTTGAGAAATCGAATTTGCTGGAGGTGAATTCTACTGAAGGAGGCCAACAAATGACCCTTGCTGATGAAAGTAAGCAGAACAAAGCTGGCTCGGCTGAGGGCAAGCGACGTAGAAGGAAGAGACCGGGAAAGCAGAATTTAGGTGCAAACAAGAAACAGAAGAACGAGGTAGGAGCTGCTGCTGATGTAACACAGCAAAATATGGAAGAGAAGAAAGAAGAGGTTGTTGACACTGAGAAAAAAGATAAGGATGCAAAGATCGGTGGATTGATCTTCATGTGCAATGGAAAAACTAAAACGGATTGTTTTAAGTTCAGTGTAATGGGCGTACAAGAGAAAAGGAAGGATTATGTGATGGGTATCAAGCCAGGGGTTAAGCTTTTTCTGTATGACTATGAACTCAAACTCCTCTATGGAGTTTTTCAAGCTTCCTCTGCGGGTGGGATGAAACTTGAGCGCAATGCTTTTGGTGGATCCTTTCCCGCTCAGGTAACAACAACACATTGTTTGTTAGCCACCTCTTTATGAAAACTACAACTTCTTTTACAAAACTAGTCTTCGTAGATAATATGCGCTTCTCTTTCATTCTTTCGTCAAAGAATCTGTATTTATCTATCTCATGGATCATTTTGATGATATTCTGCGTGTTTCAGGTGCGTTTTAAGGTCGTCAAGGATTGCATACCGGTGCCTGAGAGACAATTCAAGAACGCAATCAAGGAGAACTACAATAACAGAAACAAGTTCAAAACAGAATTGACTTATAAGCAGGTAAGTTACTTTTTTTTTTTCATCATTTTCTCAACTTCATATCATAGTACCAACGCCGTCTGTTATGGTGTTCTTATAGGTATTCAAGCTTACGAAGCTTTTCAGGCCAGCTCCTTTTACTGCACAAGTTACCAATACTCAGCCAATCCCTGTTGCTCGTAATGCTGACAGGAAAAGATCCAATAAAGACCGTTTTGCTGCTGGCAGTAGCAGAACAGGCCAGAACCGTGCACATGAAAGGAGTCGTCGTAATGATGCCCGTGCTCCACCTCCACGCAGAGAAGAACCACCGCGTGATTTGTTTCTCAGTGAAAGGGAGTACCGAACATACGGCTTGAGAAGAGGAGGAGGAGAAGAAACAAGCCAGCAGCATTACCAAATTCCGCCTCCTGATTCATCTTACCACCGAGACCGTGTTCCTTTGGATTCTTACCATCTATTCTCTGTGGACCATGATCGGCTTTTGAGGCAAGCAGAGATCGAGAGGCGTGAGAGGCAAGACCGTGATCATGAGCGGCTTTTGAGACAAGCAGAGATTGAGAGGCATGACCGTAGTAGAGAAGTTCACCTTCGTGATTACGACAGGTATGATCATCACTTAAGTTGTAGACGGGAAATCCTAGCTAGAAACTCGCCAGACCCACCAGCTTCTGCGGTTGCTCTGGACTCCTACAGGAGAGACCGAGACCGAGACCCGTATTACAGTTATGAGTACCGTGACCGTGCTCCTGAAAGGCAGCCACCAAGGGCATACCTGACTTCCTCGTCAAGAGAAGAAGATGATCTGTATTTCCGATATGTAACACCGGATTCATTGGCTGAGTACTACGGATCCTCGCGTAGATACCCAAGCCTTGTTGAATCGGAGCTTCCGCCGCCTTCATCCCGGTATGCTAATTATTTGCCTTTTTCTCACCGCTGAATTCAAACTACTGTACTTCCTTCTTCCCTCCCCTCGCCTTTGTATGTATCTGCTGTTTAATGTAATGTTGGATATACACTGGAAAGGTGCGTGGAGGGTTCTTGGAAATAGAGTTCCATTGTAATTTGGTTTATTTACTTGGTCGCTGGACCACAATTGGCTTCGGCAAATAATTTTTATTCTCTTTATGAAATAATTCTATAGAATAATCGAAGTTTTTATATATTCTCTCTGTTTCGATTTGTTGTTTGAAGAAACTCAAAGATTGTTTCGTGAAAAGTATCAGACATGACGAAGATGATTTTGGTTTTTACAATGTCCAAAACTATTCTGCTCTTGTTCTGTAATGCATTTATTTGTGACTTATAATTATGAATTTTTGATTATATAGTGAGATGACAAATCAGAAGAATTGCTTATAGAAAAATAAAGCAAGTTTGACAAAAGGAATCCAGAGATAGCATTCATTAAACTTGGCTAGTTTACAAAAGACACTTTCGAATGTTACAAGCTGCATGAACTCTTTGACTATACTTAAACTATAATCAGAATTCAATTTTTTTCTAATACTTGAACAAGTTGTAAAAAAATACTTCAAAAATGTAAATGACTTCATAGTTTAGACTTTAGAAGGGCTTTTGGAACTTGCCATGAACCCAAACTCGGTACATGTCCTTACCCTTTCTCCGGTTTACTGCTTTCACACAACAATATTCAAGCTCAACCTGGAGAAACAGAAAATTGATATTCTTTCACCCGTCTTTTTGGATGCATCAACCGCAAATATCAGTGTAGGTTCTCCAATCACAAAGAAAGATGAGGAAGAAGAAGGTGTACCTCAATGAAGCCAGCATCTGTAAATAGTCTCCGGATAGTGTCGAGACAAAAGAAATACGAAAGGGTTCCATCTGCCCGAATGTATTCCCTGAACCCTATAACTTTCTCTGCCTCAAACCGCATCATAGTCATGTCATACAAGCCTGAATTTTAGTCAAAAGTGTTTATAGCTTATCAATTTATCTTTCTTTCTATACCATTACCATATGTGATAAGAACAAACTCCTAATGGTGACCTCTCAGGTTAAATTCAAGTGTCAATAATTACCATAATCTCTGAACAAGAGCAGACCACCAGGTTTCACCACCGCAAAGCATTCCTTGATAGCTCTCGGCATCCTTTCTTTAGGCACTGCCGACAATGTAAATATCTGACATCACATTAGAGATTGGAAAAATAAAGCCGGGCATCAAAGAGCATATAACCTAATCCGATACAGAACATGAAAGACATAATTTTACCACTAGATGGAAACAGTTACGAGATTAAGTAAGGTCGCATAATTACTATTTCCTGCAGTGAGCGCACTGTTTAGTCTTTAACTAGATGAGCAATATTCACATACCAGAGTAACAAAATCCACACCGCCGATGCAATGTTCGTTCGATGGACATTTATAATTCACATGCATTCCTTCGCTCCCTCCTATTAACAAAGAAGCATAATAAGTAAGAGATTACCAAGATGTTTATGAGAGATCAATGTGTATCTTAACGTAGGATGAACAACTGGGAAAAGAGCAAAACCTGATTCCTTAAGCATAAATTTGTCTCGACAGTGACCACAAGCCACCCAATTTGGGAATTCAGACATTGAAAAGTCACAGCAGAAAGAATGGAAGTTATCAACTGAAGAAATAGAGCGATCAATGTTCTCTTTAGTCCTAACAAGAGCCTCACTGCTACAATCGCAAGCGTATACAGTAATGTTCTTATTTCCACTGCACAAAAGCAAAGATAAACACATACAAGGTACATAAGAATAACAAAAAGATTAGCTCATAAAAACACATCACTAAAACATAAACGAAAAGAATTTGACAGTTATACAAGTCTGTCTCATAAAAATTTATAGAGCCTACACTAGTAAACCACAACACAGCCTTTATACTAAATATGAATGTAGAGTCACGGTGAGATAGCATTTTTTTCATCTGAGGGATTAAGCTAGTGATAATAGCATGAAACAGAAGAGAAACTGCAAGTGAAGAACGAAAGAGTTACCGTAAAATTGGAAGCACTGTACTCCCATTACCACAACCAACTTCCAAAAGTTTGGAGTTTTCGTTTTCCCCACAGGATACCAACTCAGGAAATTCCTTCAACAGATACCGTCTTTCCTACATGAAATTTGCATAAACGGAAAGAATAAATCATTATGCCGAAAATCTAGTATCAATTTGATGAGATATAAACTTCATATTTAAATGTGGAAGAGTTACTAGACAGATTCAAATTATCTGCTTACTCACAAGCAATCTCTCTACAAGCAAAATCTAAATGATTTCGCAGTAGCATCAAGTATTTAGGATACAAAAAGGAATTCGGAATTGAAAGATACGAGTGTAATTCGGTGAATTGATGCGTGGTACCTTGAAGAATTTTCCGGAAGAGTGACGGGCGTGGAAATCTTGCCATGCCTGTGAATCTGGTGGAGCAGAGGGATCTCGATGTTCGTAATGGAGGTGGTGGGAGAGAGAAGGATCATTCTCTACCATATTCTTCACAACTTCCCATTCGAAATCTTTGGAATGGTACTCTCCTGCTTCCACTCTTTTCTCCATCCTATAACCTTGAATGTCTCTGCTCTCTTTGGGGTTTTTGTCTTCTGAGTTTTTGAGCAACACGGACCAGCCAAAACTACGCTGAACCGGACATTTTTAGTAAACCAGTAAATATGGGGTCGGTTAAGGGTCAGGCGATTCAAAAAAAAAAAGAAGAGGACACAAACATGGAGATGCGGGGGATCGAACCCCGTGCCTCTCGCATGCAAAGCGAGCGCTCTACCATTTGAGCTACATCCCCGTTGATGTTATAACATGTTCCATAAATTAATAACTGTTCAGTCAATATGAGCTTTTTGAGTAAAAAAGGAGTTTTTGAGTTGGGAAAAAACATGAGCGTCACCTCTTATCTCCAGGGGAACCGCCTGATAGTGGTTGGAGCGAGGTCTCCGGTGGACCGCCGCCGAAGAGCGCTTGAGAGAGTGAATAAGGAGCTTTCAAGAGGAAATTACAAAAATGCTCTCTCTCTCGTCAAGCAACTCAAGGGAAAACATGGCGACCTCCCTGCCTTCGGCTCTGCCAAGCTGGTCTCTGTTCTTTCTCTTCTCTGTTAACTCTCTCTCATGTTAACTCTAACACTATCTTCTTCGTTTTTGTTGTGCTTAGCTTCCCAAGAAATTACCAGCATTGGGTAAATCAGAGATGAGTAGAAAAACCGATCTAACGGACCTTCGGTCGTTGATCGAATCGGTCTTTAGAAGCATTGAATCTGTTTCTGCCGAAGAGGTACTTTCGCATATCGCTCTGCCGAAAGAAATAACGATTTTTCAGTGTTTCTTCTCCTCGAGTTGTTCATCTGCAATTCTGGCCTCCCTTGTTTGAAAATGTGTCTTTTGCACGATGTTATATTAAAAAGGACATGTAGTGTAATATAACCTTGCAAGCAAAACTGGATTTTATTTGCAGAATTCAGTGAGAATATGCAAAGAGGGCGAAAATAAAACTTCACCTGAAGAAGACAGATTCGCTGTTGTCCAGGTGAAATATCTGACTTGTTAATCTATCTGTCTTGTTTTAACAATGGAGATGGCGTTTGTATTGATTTTCTAACTTCTACTTATGCGATCAAAGATTTCATTTGGTAATCAAATAGTATCAATTAAAAACAGGACCTTTTGTAGTGTAACATAACTTGCTTTTATGCAACATCTGCAGCATGAATCCGGGCATTTTCTGGTTGGTTACTTGCTTGGAGTTCTTCCAAGATATTATGAGATACCAACTGTAGAAGCTCTAAGGCAGAATGATTCGAGTGTGACTGGGAGAGTAGAATTTATAGGCTTCGAGTTCCTCAAACAAGTAGTTTATTCATTTCAAAGTGAAAATAAATGGTCAGCAAGCTTGTCTATGTTCTAACCACTAGACTTTCATGTTATTACCACAGGTCGGTGCTGCAAATCATCTTATGAACAGCCAAATGGATCTATCCGTATGTTATATACTTATCTGTTTGTGTATCTCTATTGTCTATTTCAAATATGAATGCTTTTTCTTCAATCATGTAGGGTGCTCAAGGCAATATCTCATCCAAGGTAAAAGACGTCCTCAAACTTTACCTTGTAATGAATGGATTTTAAAACTCAAGCTGTTTCTGTAGTGACTAGTGAGTGGTTTTGAATCTGTGAGTGCAGACACTAAATAACTTCTCATGTGTGATACTTGGAGGGATGGTAACAGAACACATACTATTCGGATACTCGGAAGGTTTCTACTCGGATATCGTCACGGTAAATACACAACCCAAAAAGCCTCCTCTTATAGTCAGATATAGTTAAGATTACATTCTTGTTAATCTATTCTTTTTCTCGGATATGGTTTTGCAGTTGAACAGTGTCCTACAATGGCTTGATTTCACAGAAATAGAAAAGGAGATTCATATCAGATGGGCTGCTACAAACACTGTCTCCTTGTTACATTCATACAGTGAAGCAAGAGCTTCACTTGCAGAAGCCATGGCTAAAGCTAAACCTATTGGAACTTGTATTGAAGCCATTGAATTTGCAATTTCTAGATATCAAATGTAAACCATGCTAACTTAAATCATCATCATTTCATTCAATTGTGAAATCTGCAATTTCTAGATATCAAATGTGAACCATACTAACTTAATCATCATCATTTCATTCGATTCAAACCAAATTCATAACTGGATTCGCAAAACACGTGATATCCCAAAATTCCAGAGCAGGGTCTATTTTACAGTCTAAGATTGAACAAGAGGGTAGAAATTATAAGGAATCAAAACTCCTGAGAAGCAGATCCGATATCGCCTTTGTTCTTTCCAGCCTTTGACGGGAGAAGCGTCTGGTGAATGTTAGGCAAAACTCCTCCGTTAGCAATCGTCACACTTCCAAGAAGTTTACTCAGTTCTTCATCGTTCCTCACTGCAAGCTGAATATGTCTTGGTACAATACGTGTCTTCTTGTTATCTCTTGCTGCGTTTCCAGCAAGCTCCAGAACCTATGATAATATCAACAACATATGAATCAGAACCACGATTGAATCTGCGTGAGCTAATCATAAATATTATTTCCAAATGCATAGATGGATACACGAACATATCAAATGAGTGATTCTCGTAGACTAAATACGAAACACGATTTGCATTTCAAAACAATATATACGCAACTGATAGATCTAGACATCAGAGGATGGTTGTACCTCAGCGGCTAGGTATTCAAGCACGGCGGATAGATAGACCGGAGCTCCGGCGCCGACACGCTCGGCGTACTTTCCGGCCTTAAGGAATCTGGCGATCCTTCCAACGGGAAACTGAAGCCCGGCCTTGGAAGATCGAGAGACAGACTTGGTGGCCTTCGGCTTTCCTCTGCCGCCTTTGGTTGTTCCCGAACTCATCTTCTCGTCGAAAGTGAAGACTTTTGGATTCTCTTTGAGAAACTGAAGAGGCGAACGAAGCAGAGACTAGAGAACGCTGTAGTGAATGATTTTTAGGGCTTTGGCTAATTTATTATATAGAGTGTTGTGAGAAAGCGTTATGATTGGTCAGTCATGAGTCACGCGGATTGCCAATGTGGCACCGTCACTTCAGTTCTCGCGGGTCTTTCTTATTCTCCCAAAAATATGTTTGTGCGCTACTTTCATATTTTCCCAAAAATATGTTTGTGCGCTAATTTTTATTTTCCCGACAATTTTCATTTGTAATATAAAATATATGTGTTTTTTAAAAAAAAAGTTATTCTACTGAAATGCAAAAATTTAAATGATACCTGGGTAAGACTTTTTGTGAATTTTGTGACAGAGGAAATGTTTCATCGTGAAAAATCTGATTTCGAGGGAGAGAGAACGAAGGAGAAAGATAAACATTTTGGTGTATATGAATAAAATTTCTTTTATTATTTAGAAATAATTGTGAAAATAAGTCTAACCATAAGTTTAAGAAAGAAATGGTTTATAGTTGAGAGGGTAGAGTAGTAATGTCATACTCAAAATATGTGTTATACAACTGACTGTGCTTTTAATGTACTAAGAGCATCTACAACGGCATATTTACCTAGTTGGGTTTTTAAATATTTTTTTAATATTTTTTGATGTGGGCCCCGCAATTTCGGATAGAAAAAAATAAAATAATAAATAAATAAGTAAACTGGCCAATCACTCATTGTCACGTATTTAAGAAACCATTACTTAAGTCTCTTAGTTAAGGACTGGTCCTTACCACAGTCGACGTAGACCCACAATTTTATTCATTTTACCTAGTTGGGTTTTTAAATATTTTTTTAATATTTATTCATCTTTATATTACCACAGTTTCATTTTTAAGAAACTTAATATTGAATCACTTATAAATCCAAATAAATCGCTTTCTCAAACCACTGTGTCACTAATCACCTTCTTTATAACCGCACTCTTTATGATTGTTAAATATTTTTTAACCGCCTCATTTAATAGTGATCACTAATATCACAAATGGTTTTAAATTGTGATTATGCAACTGTTTTTTATTGTCCTACATACTCAAAATTTATAATTAATATATTACATGAATGAAAATGTAATATTGTAATAACATATGTTATTTTAACAAAAAAGAAAAGAACATATGGTATTATTTATCTTTTGATGTAGATATATTATAACATTTAACTAATTTACGTTTTTAAGAAAATGTTTCTTTTTAACAAACCAATTTTTTTTTGTTTGCCTACACTAAGCCTCATGTCAATTTTGTTTCTAGTATAAACAATCTTTTTTTTTTTGTCAAAGATACAATAAACAATCTTATACGGGATTTATTTTAAATGACATTGTGCTGTATATTATATCAACAAATTTGAATGTAATTTTCTTAAATACTATGAAATTTTGTTTCTTTCGGAAAAATAAATTAATATGATTCATTCATGTAAAAACTTAAAAAGTAGTTATGAAACTGATTTTGGTGATATATTTTTACTGTTTTATAAAGGAAAGAGTTTGTGGAGAAAGTGGGTTAAATCATACATTGGAAATCTATTCAGGATCAAATCATACATGATATTTGATTTTGTGCCATCATACATGATATTTGATTTTGTGCCAATTTACACATGAGAACTTTAATTTGTGTTACAAAATACATAATATTTGAAAATTGTGCTAAAACATACTTAAACGGTAACATAAGTTTATTTAATTTAACGATGCTGACTAGGATTGACACGTTATCGATCGATGACGTGGACATATAAGCATTAAATGACATCGTTTTGGCAAAAATCCATAATCTTTGTAGTTGCTACGGATCAAACTCGGGTTGGAAGTAAAATAACTAAGCCACTTAGACTGGGAAAACAAAATCCAACGAGACCAAAAGAGATTTTGATTTTTCATTACTACATAGCAAATTCTCTAAATATTCAAAAACCAACAGACCAACATAGATTATGGATTACACACAAATTATTTATTACACGCAAAGAATGATTTATAATCCAGACTTCATCTAATTACCAATCTAGGTACCCTAAATTAATCCCCTAAAGCACCAAAATTAACCCATAGTAATTGGTCTTGCCTGCTAAAAAAAGTAATAAAAATCTAAAAAAACAGAAAAAAGCAAACAAAACAGCAAAGTTGTTTGCTGCTGCCGGAACATCCCCAACCAAACAGAATTCAAAATCAAGACTGAAGTTGCGCATGAGAAGAAAGAATCATACAAGTCATGCGAAAAATCACATTACCTAAAAATCCTAGAGTCTTCCTCACCACTCGAATCGTAATCTCCGGGCTCGCCTCTCTTGATTTCTTGAGATTCGCCGAATGAGAAAACAACCTTAAACGAGAGATCTCGACGAATAAGATGATGTCAAATAAGAAACGTCTGCATTTTTCTCTTCCACAAATGACATCATCTACAACAATAATAATTACAAGGCAAAAAAAAAAAAAAATTGCAATTAGGCTTGACGGCCCAGTTGGTTTTACACCTTGACAGTGTCATTTTGGTCTATGCGATTTGTGTGCTGTAACATTAAAACGACAACGTTTAGTTCTTAAATGTCCACATCATCAATGACGTGTTAGTATTGTTAAGTTAAGTTAACGTCCGTTAATATTCAAGTTAAGAATGTATTAGCACAATTTTAAAACATTCCGTACTTTTCGCACAAGTGAATTGGCACAAGATTAAAGATAATGTATGATTTGATCCTAAATTAATTTTTCATGTGATTTAACCCAAGTTTGTGGAGTCCATATTTTCCAAGTTGGTTTAATAATCGAAAGTTCAGATAACGCTTTTAGATAATCCAACGGACGCCCTTGCTTCTACAGTTAATCTACGGTCTCTATCAGTTTGCACGCTGAATCGATCTTAAGGCTTCCTTATCCGTCGATTTAAGCGAATTTCAACGATCAAGATTCTATTTGAAAAGACACGGAACATTTGCCCGCATCTCCATATCCCACACTCGGGAAGATAGATAAAATCCCCTCGCTGGTTTCCATATAATTTCTCTCACTAATTCCTTTAGCTAAATCGTTCAGAATCAAACATCTCTTTCTGACCTCAAACGCAACGGCTCGTACCAAGCAGACTCCAAGGAAATCAACCGGAGGAAAGGCTCCGAGGAAGCAATTGGCGACTAAGGCAGTGAGGAATTCTGCTCCGGCGACCAGAGGAGTGAAGAAGCCACACAGATTCAGGCCCGGAACGGTGGCGCTCAGGGAGATCAGGAAGTACCAGAAGAGCACTGAGCTTTCGATCCGCAAGCTTCCGTTCCAGAGACTCTTCAGAGAAATTGCTCAGGACTTCAAAACCGATCTCCGTTTCCAGTTCAGCACCGTCGCGGCTCTCCAGGAAGCTGCTGAGGCGTATCTCGTCGGACTCTTCGAGGACACCAATCTCTGCGCGATTCATGCTAAGAGAGTCACTATCATGCCGAAAGACATCCAGCTCGCCAGAAGAATCAGAGGCGAACGTGCTTAGATGTTAAGCTTTTGGATTTGATTTGGGAATGAAAATAGAAAATTAGGAAGTTTGATTGGTACTGTTTCGTAATTAGAGATCGGAATGGAATGAATATGTTCTTGCTAAATCCAAATAAATTCTATTTTTCCGCAATCATTCTAATCGGATTGAGAGGCACACAATTCACATCTTTGGAGAGAAAGATGCATGAGTGTACGGATCGCATACAAAGCGAGATTTTATCAATTTTCTCTTCATGATTATTGCAGTTGATTTCAATTATCTGATTTCACTCTTTACTCTTACAAAGAGATAATTGAAATCCTATGATGTTAGATTTGTTGCAAAACATGCTATTGGAAAATTGTTCCTAATTGAAAGGTCAATCCATATTGTTCTTGATCAATCATCAAGGGTTTTTCATGAACTTTCACTTGGTGTTCGATCTACAAACCTGGAATAAGGTGAAGCAAGTAGTAGCTCTATATTTGATGATGCATATTAAGCATGCCAAACTGACACCAGTAAAGCATAAAATGGGTACCAAGCAAAGTATCTTTTATTCTGAATCATTAGTTGCACAGACGTCCTTTTTGGTCAGTGTAGCCAAGCAACAAAATATAATCGACGCTCTATATACTTGTGGATCACAAAAGCAAGAATACCTATTTGACGCGAATATTAAGTATTTACAAGAAAATCCGTAAAATCCTAAAGCCCAAATCTTACTCGATTAGTCCAGTAGGTGAAAGCCCAATACCACAATGACACCGAGAATATAGGCCCAAACGGCTTCTCCTGGGACGACGGCGGCGGCGACGTGGTCGTAGGCGTGGGTGGCTCCGTCTTCGTCGGTTTCCTGATCGGCGGCGGTCACGAGGTTTGGATTGTAGACCACCATCGCTCTGCTTAAATCTTCTTCCGAAGCGAGTCCTGAGACTTGCGTATCTTCGGCGTGGATAATTCCGGCGTAGAGAATTCCGGCGTGGATCGCGTTGAGCAGGTGAACTACGTCTTCTGGGGCGACTCCGGCGACTGCTCTTCCCACCGGTGGTTGGTATAGAACAATGGCTCTGCTAACGTCCTCTTGCGGAACGATTGCGACGTGGGTGTCTCCGGCGGGGATGCCGTCGATGTTTAGAATTATGTGATCTGATTCTGCGGCGGCCACTGCCACTGCCACTGCCACTGCGACGGCCTCCGGCCGTTTGACGTGCTTCAAGAGGGCTAAAGTCCGATGGTAATGTGAATTGACCAAACCGGAATCGCCAACTCTCCATGGTTAGAAATCAGAGTGCCATAGCAGGCAAATAGTGGACCTTCGCAACATCCCAGATCCTTTTCGATTTCTAACAAACTGTCAATGGATAACAGGAACATGTAAAAAGACATTGCAGCACCAGACACCGTCAATCTTTGTGCAAGCATCAAGAAATCTCCGAGCCATTTGAAAAAGATATAGAACAGGAGAGACGACAAAGTCTTCACAGCAACGTATGTATCTTGATGAAGACGCTCTTGAAGATTGATTGGACCAATTGGTGCAAGGACTGGAACCAAACAGATCGCGAGGAAAGCTAAGATCATTCCACCTTGAGACGATGTTTCGAGAAACCTGGGGGAAGAAAATAGGCAGACGCTGGAGATGAATAGCCAGACGAAGGCTTGAATCTTCGGATGATAAAACTTTCCGGTAGCAAATAAGCGGAGGAGCGACGGCATTTTGTCTGTGATTCACAACAAGAAAAGATTCAATTGGCAGGGATGAAAAAGAGTGTATTTGATTTTGTTGTTACTTCTCGCACATGGATGAAAAAGACGAAGGAGAAGAAACGAGAAGAAACAAAACAGAGAAAGAATGGAGGAATCCGCAGAAAACTAAATAGAATTTAGAAGAAGAACTTACCAAAGTGGTATTCTTGCGTTGCCAAGATGCTTCGCGAAGTTGAACAGAGAACTGAATGATCGAGAGATTTTTGGTATTCTTAACAGAGAACAGAGAACTAAGAATGATTTCGAGAATCTGTAACCCTATTGTGAGTATAGGGTATATACACTGAAGTGAATTTCCCTCATTCTGTTTAAGTTGTTGTGTTCCGGTAACTAACTTGAAACCACACAACGGCCAAATTTCCGATTTGAGATCACTTCTTGAACGAAGTTCTTGCAGATCAGCCCAACGGTGACGTTTCGTATCCATTTGCAAGAACCTTGGGTTAGAACCTTAACCGAAAGAATTTAACAAAATCTACTTAAACCAAGTTTCTTTTAATTTCGATCTCTCATACTTAAACCAAACCGGACCGAATTATATAGATTACGAATCGAAAAGGTCAGATGTTGCCGTCACCGTCGCCGTCGCCGTCGTCAGCGCCGAGATCCGCGTCAGACTTCTCCTTGAGAAGATCACTGGATTTCGTGGATCTGTAGAGGCCGCACTTTTCGCACTAAGGACTAGATTGCACCAACGTTCCGGTGCAGTTGCTGCTGGGGAGGTTCTGGAATTGTTGCTCGACACTTTGCATGTGGTCTCCAAGGTACACATGATTATCGTTTCTCAATCTTAATTGAGAATTTCGACTCTTTGATTGTTTTGTATTGTAGTTCCGTATGTACAAAGTTCTACCAACTACTCCTGATTTGCAAAATGAGGATGCTAATTCCTTGCGATACATGACAATGATGGATTCAATGACAAATAAAGAACTGGACAGCTCAAACCCAAAGTTGTTTAATGAGTCGAGGATAGGATAGTAAGAGAAGTGACGGAATTGTTACATCAATTTTATTTTTATTTCCGACCTTCCAAGCAATTCCTTATCTAACAAATGTAGTAGCCTGAAGAAAGCTAGATATAGGATAATACTTTGCTTGAAACACCCGAGCAAATTACTTTCACTTGGGGGAAAACAAGAATCAACCATCTCAAAAATCACTCCTTTCTTCTATAAAGGAGCAACTAAAGCTTCTATATAGATCTGTAACCAGCAAAAGTTGTAGATATTTGAAACCCTTCATTCACTCTTCATTGTCATGATCATTCTCGTAGAAGTCAAACCTATCGTCTAAGAAACTCTAAAATTCCTAATCCGATCAAAAGATCACGAAATCGATTGGAAGAGGAATCAATATATTCCCTGAACCCTATAACTTTCTCTGCCTCAAACCGCATCATAGTCATGTCATACAAGCCTGAATTTTAGTCAAAAGTGTTTATAGCTTATCAATTTATCTTTCTTTCTATACCATTACCATATGTGATAAGAACAAACTCCTAATGGTGACCTCTCAGGTTAAATTCAAGTGTCAATAATTACCATAATCTCTGAACAAGAGCAGACCACCAGGTTTCACCACCGCAAAGCATTCCTTGATAGCTCTCGGCATCCTTTCTTTAGGCACTGCCGACAATGTAAATATCTGACATCACATTAGAGATTGGAAAAATAAAGCCGGGCATCAAAGAGCATATAACCTAATCCGATACAGAACATGAAAGACATAATTTTACCACTAGATGGAAACAGTTACGAGATTAAGTAAGGTCGCATAATTACTATTTCCTGCAGTGAGCGCACTGTTTAGTCTTTAACTAGATGAGCAATATTCACATACCAGAGTAACAAAATCCACACCGCCGATGCAATGTTCGTTCGATGGACATTTATAATTCACATGCATTCCTTCGCTCCCTCCTATTAACAAAGAAGCATAATAAGTAAGAGATTACCAAGATGTTTATGAGAGATCAATGTGTATCTTAACGTAGGATGAACAACTGGGAAAAGAGCAAAACCTGATTCCTTAAGCATAAATTTGTCTCGACAGTGACCACAAGCCACCCAATTTGGGAATTCAGACATTGAAAAGTCACAGCAGAAAGAATGGAAGTTATCAACTGAAGAAATAGAGCGATCAATGTTCTCTTTAGTCCTAACAAGAGCCTCACTGCTACAATCGCAAGCGTATACAGTAATGTTCTTATTTCCACTGCACAAAAGCAAAGATAAACACATACAAGGTACATAAGAATAACAAAACAGATAACAATAGGACGCAAAAGATATTGATAGTTTCTTCAGGTCTGAATCATTTTGGGTTGCTTGGTTTAGAATCGAGGTCCTCAAAGACAATCTTCACTCCTACTGGAAGCTGAAACATAGCAAATCTTACTCGTGGTTAGCAAATAAAATCCTAAAACTAAAAGACCAAGCTATCAATTGGATTAAGATGCAAGTAGGGTCAGGCAAGACCTGTCGATTCTGGTGGGACAACTGGTCTTCCTTTGGTAGTCTTTGGACCTATCTCTCTGCAGGAACCTCCTCTCGACTCGGGATCCCTATTGATGCAACCCTGGCTCAACTCTGCAGAAATGGTGTATGGTCCCTCCCTCCTGCTAGGACGGATGCTCTGGTCAATGTTCATGTTTTCGTTTCCACTCTCTTTCTGAAGAAGAAGATGCTTACCAATGGGAAGTGAATGGTCGTGTAAGTACCAAGTTTTCCACAGGTGAAATCTACAAAGCTATATCACAGCAAGGCCCTGTTCTTTCATGGACTCGGTTGGTCTGGATCAAAGGCGGCATCCCAAAACAGATGTTCCAATGCTGGCTTGTCAATCTCAATCGCTGCCCCACCAGAGATCGTCTTCAAAGCTGGGGATTTCAGGTAGATGCTTCGTGCCCTTTATATTCCTCACATGCTGAAACCCGTGATCATCTGTTCTTCTCATGTTCCTATTCCTGGGAAATCTGGTCTTCAATTGCCCTCAGATCTCATACTATCCCGATCCTCTCCTGGCAAGACACCGTCGACCACATGAAAGCACTCCTCCCTTCATCACCGACTGATCGCTTGGCTCTTCTATCATGGTAAACGACTCTTAACCTCATATGGCACAAAAGGAACTCAAGGATCCACAAAAACGAATTTAGGTCCCCAGAATCTATCATTTCTACTATCGACGCAACGGTGAGAAATCGCTTAACGAGCCTCCGTTCGATGAATCCTGCCATTATCTCTGAAATGATGCAGCTTTGGCTCGCCCCTTCGTCTCTGATGACCTAACCTGCCAATCATGCTTTTCCTTCTGCAATTACTCACTTCATAACTTCTCTCATCTACCACTCTGTCAGCGGAGCCATTGAAGCTCTTCCTCTTCTCTCGCAAACGACTTGGCTCGCCCCTTCGTCTCTGATGACCTAACCTGCCAATCATGCCTCTCCTTCTGCAATTACTCACTTCATAACTTCTCTCATCTACCCAGCGGAGCCATTGAAACTCTTCCTCTTCTCTCGCAAACGACAAATTCAGATTGGGTCCGTTTACTTCTATTTGGGCTAAAAACTATTTTGGGCTTTTCTTTTAAAAATAGGCATTTGCCAAACACTCGGTTTGGACTGTAATGTACTTTTTCTCATGTATTTAATAGATAAATTTTAATAAAAAAAAAAAAAGATATTTATAGGATAACACTAAATCCTCATCAAATACTAACAAACAAGGAATGGGTAAAAAATATTAAACCCTAGTTGAAGCGATGTATATATATACAATAACATTCTCCCCCAGCTATAGATGCAGAAAAGAGACGATGGGATCAGGGTTTTGGTGGAAGGTAATAGCGACAGTGTCGATATTGGGGATATCGATATCACTCTACAGACTGTGTCCTTCATCTTCATCGTGTTCGTTGCACCACGCGGCCATAGGTGGCACAACCTTGTACGTGGTGATGTTACTTATGTTACACTTCCCGACAATAATTCGCATCTACTAGGAAGACGAGCCTCCTTTACCTGGTACAAGAACGCTCTTCTCCGCCATTCTTATGGCAGCAATTTATTACATCTCTTTCAATTACCCAACCGTGGATGTCTTGGTCTACGTCTACTCCATGTTCGCTTTCGGTTTGGCCATGTTCCAGCTCAATTCTCCCATGCGACTTGAACACGCACGCGCACCTTGTTCTTAGTATTCGTAATCGGTTTACTCGCACGCATGTATTGTGAATTTTGTAGCCAAGTTTCGTGTCCATTGGTGCCTTCCTTTTTTTGGATTTATTTAACTGCCAAGGTTCTCTGTTTCATTAATGGCATCTTTATATGATTCAGTTTTGTATGAATAAATTGAGGTTATAGTCACAAGTCCTTCTTTAACTTTCTCCTCTTGCTTCCTCTTTTTTCATCGTTTTACAATTGGACATGCATGTCCTCTTGTATATTTTTACTTCACATTGGAGTTTCGAGAATGATTGAATTGGTTGTTTCTAAGGGACAGTGAATCACCAAGCACATTAACAAATATACACAAGACTCAGTTTATACATAGTTCATAGCATTGAACCCAACTTTTCAACTAAATGAGCGATTATTTACATACCACAGTGACAAAATCCACCCCGTCGATGCAATGTTCATTTGATGGACATTTATATTTCACATGCATTATGAGATTACCAAGATGTTTGTGAGAGATCAATGAGCATCTCAATGTAGGTTGAACAAGGATGAATATGGAGGAGGACCATAACCTGATTGCTTAATCATAAAATTTTCTCCACAATGACCACATGCCACCCAATTTGGGAATTCAGACTATTGAAAAGTCAGAAAGAATGAAAGTTATCAACTTGGACTTATGTTTTTTAATAGGGGTCAGGGTCATTTGACCCCGGTTAAGTGATAATTTTTTAAAAGTTACATGCAAAAATTGAAAGCATTAGTAGTACACTCACTGGTTATAGTGGAATCAATATAAATATCATGACATCCTCCAAATCTATTTTGCTCAGCATCCAACTTCGACATGTCCAAAACAGATCGGAGGCCAAGACGAATACGTCTTTTTCTATTAGCATCAATATATATATTTCTTGCCGTTTTTAATTTTCCTTTTTATCTTGCTAAGAACACACGATTTGCTCATTCACTGACACCTACAACACGATTTAAGATTGTAGTGAGTTATGAATGTAGATAATCTAAATGAGCTTAACAAAATCTAGGAACATTCCTTTCTAGCTTGCAAAGAAGCATAATACCCATCTCATGCACACTGAAGTAATAAAAAAACCAAATGAAATAAATCTTTATTCTATTTTTCTTTTGCCAGCTTTTTTTTTTCTTTTTCTGATAAATGAATAGAGTTACACGTGAAGAAAATTACAAAAGAAAACCACAGAAAACAGTCCATACAAATCGAGAGACTGTTGTCGATTACGAATAATCCATTTACAAGCATTTACAGAAAACAGATGGATAAAAAAAAAGGGAATGTGATTTTTAATGTTTCATCAGTGAGTAAGTTGCAGCAGCAAAGGGATTAGTAAGTGCGACCCCTTCTCCGTTGGAGCTTGGCCATAATTTAACTAAACACAACATATGATTCAACCTGCAACAAATTCAACATCCATCCAAAAATGTTATATACAATTTATCCAAAAAAATACAGGATATGTGATTGGATTCTACTTTACCTTCTTCGGAGAAGTCGAAAACACCACCGAGCATACCATCATCATCATCGTCGTCGTCAACATCATCATGATCATCATCTAGCTTTCCTTGATCAGATGGAGCATCTTTATTCTCAGCTTCTGTAGCGGTTTCCTCGAAAAACTGCTCAAAGTTTGGAGAACCATCAATGGGTCCTTCACTCTCGTCCGCTGCATTCATGCTCAGATCAGAACGGTTAGAACTTACGTTTGAAGCTCCGCTTGTCCCACTGCTGTTTTCAATTCTTGTTTCAGCGGGCAGGGAGGAGTTCTTTGGCAGCAACAGATGAGCGTGTGTATAATCATTGTCTTTCACAGCAGAGGAGGAAATGGAAACTACTGGTTGTTTGAATGTTACAATTCCACTATGTGGATTTTGATCCTCCGGGTAAGCCATACCTGCTAAACATTCAGTTTCAAGAATTTGAGAAATGCTAAAAAATGCATCGATTTTAGGAAGCTAATTTGATTACCTTTGACTTGTCCAGGATCAGAAGAAGAATCTGAATCTCTTTCTCCAGGAAATCCCCTGCAAGCAAGAGAAGGAACCGTTTCCTAATCAGATCATCGACAGACGCAAGATGCAGTAAGTTAATAACTCAGGTAAAACTTACCTGTTGCGAATAGTGGAATACACACTGTGGAAATTATCAAACACTGGAAGCAGATCCTTACGCCTAATATCAACCTCATTTGCAGATACTTTCTCGATTTCTATCTCACCGCCATCATGATGCAGTTCCAGGCTCTTGCCATCAGTGTCCGGTGGAAACATCGGATAGAAAGATATCTGAAATTTATATAAACGTCAGCGACTTGTACATTCTATATATAGTAAGGAAGACACGACCAGTTTCTACAAGTAGATAGAACCTCTGAGTTTTGCCAGATTGGTTTTCTTCCGGAGTTTATGAGCACCTCTGCTTTAGCAAGATAAACATGGTGTTTCTCATGAGGCTTCACTAAATCTTCACTATCAGAACTATCAACAGTGACCTCTTTTCGTCCACCACCAAAAGTAAGTCCGCGTATGTTCTCCTCTCTCTCTGGCCAATCTGTTCTTCGACAGACATCCCAACACTGAACCGGTTCAACTCTCACTCTCAGTTCCTCTTCAGAGGCTCCAATTCGAGAATTGCTCTCAGCTTGGTCTCCTCCAAGAGATGGAATGAGTTTGTATTGAACTACATGACCTGATGGTGTGTAAACCAGTAAATAGTCCAATGCCTGAGCTGAAGACTGCAGTTCATTCGGTACCGATTGATGGAAAACAGCAGCGAGACAGCCAGATGGGAAAGTCGGTTTTCCTACAACGGAACTTGCAGCGTAGAAGAAGTTGTTGCATTTGATCCGGCTAACCACAGAGAGAGTTACCGATGCTGGTGGTGGATACGAGAAATGAGTGGTCATAAACGATGGACTCGACCACCATGGCAGGGACAATGATGGAGCAAGCGTCGGTCCATTAGCATGAGAATTCCGTATTTCGAGAACATTTTCTCCGCCAAACGGGGATAGAGCATAGATATGTGCGGTACCTTTAGATGAAACAATTGCAATCCATTGACTGTAGCTACTAAAGCAAATATCTTGTATTACCTGTGGAAAATATAGCACAGCAAAGTTCACACAGTAAAAATAATGTCGAAAACATGGCTACAAGAGAATATGGAAAAAGAAACATACAGCTGATGTCATGCCACGATGAAGCTTGTAAAGAGGCACATGAGAAGAGCTCCAATCATAGCTTTGAGCATTTGTTCCATTCTTTGTAGGTAATGGCATAATCCGGAAAACGTTAATATTGTTACCGTGGATTGAGGCCGTTACTAGTAGAGTACCACTTGGGTCGAAACAGAGAGCAGAAATCGGACTTGTGTGAGCCCTGAATTGTGATATAATAGCTCTGGATTCAAAATCCTTGACAATAACCTGCCACAGGACATATTGATAAGCGAGTCATACTACAGATTTACTCAAAACAAAGATATAATGCTTTCTGTAAGAGACTAACCATTCCAGCAACATCTGATTCTGATCCGGTTCGACCAATTTTCCAGCCAGGACTAGACGAAAGAGAAGGACCAGGACCGTCATGCTTGAGATCTTGACAGTATCTAGATATAGTCTTGATACCCTTGTCACCCAAATTGAGTAACCCAGTAGCCAAATGCTTACTAGACTCCATGGCGTATCTCGCCACTAGATTACCACCGCTTGGCGAAGTAGACGGACTGACGCCAGGAGGAGTAACATTCTGTGGGCTCAGACGACCTATACTCGATGACAATGGACTATTGGAAGCATAAGCTAACCATCTAGGTCCTACAGCCATTGGACCATACCCAACGTTGACCCCAGATATCCCTTGGCTTCCTAGCTGAGGAACAGGATACGAGAGGACGCTGAATTTGTTTTCAAGCGTTAAAGCATCAAAACAATATATCTGCATCAAAAATGGTACACCATTAATAAACGCCTCTCTTAATTAACAGAAGAAGTAGTAGAATAAGCTGACCTGTGAAGCAAGGCCAACAGCTACAATCCGGGGACTGCATCTGACCATATACACAGTAGACCGGAATCTCAAAACATGAACGTAGTTGTGTGATCTAAGTGAATAGAATCTGACAACCGTGGGAGAGAGAGCCGCAAGAGGATCTTCATAACCATTTCTAGTTGATCCATCTCTACCAGTGACAATAGGACCTGAACCTTTAGCTTCATCAGCAACTGCTAGAAGCATGGGATGAGACGATCTAAATCCTTCAATCCCTTCACATTTAGCAGGTAAAGGCTGCATCTGTAAAAACGTGACCGGATCATCTCGCCTTGACACGAATTCGCTGACATCACTTGCATCATCGATATCAAGGACTTGAAACCCGTTGGTATAACCTAGTAAGAGCACGTTCTTGAAAGAAGATTCACTTGTTTGTAGTTTGTCAAAGGACGACCACAACACCTGCTTGATCAAAGATAATGCTAAGCATCAGATCACAATTTCACACCAATCCAACTGGAAGCGAAATCTAAACCACGCTTTTAATTGGATCATATCTAGCAATGCTCACCAATCACAAGCTACGACTTCGTAGATTACAAGACTAATAATAGCGAACTTTGTCCAAAGACATGACATTTAACACATCCTATTAAATTACTTTCATTTGGGGGAAAACAAGAATCAACCATCTCAAAAATCACTCCTTTCTTCTATAAAGGAGCAACTAAAGCTTCTATATAGATCTGTAACCAGCAAAAGTTGTAGATATTTGAAACCCTTCATTCACTCTTCATTGTCATGATCATTCTCGTAGAAGTCAAACTTATCGTCTAAGAAACTCTAAAATTCCTAATCCGATCAAAAGAACACGAAATCGATTGGAAGAGGAATCAATTAAAGAAATTATGACCAGGAAGGGTCTGAATTTCAACTTGCACTAAACGAAGAGACCCAAAATCCAATCGGGAATCACAAATCGGAGAAATAAATTGACCCTAACCTGATCCTTGAGCTCCTGCGAATCAGCGGAGAGAGAAGCAGCGACGGAAGCGCTAGCTGAACGGACGCCGGAGGAAGCGGTTTTGATGCAGGTAGAGATGAATTTTAGCGAATTCGGTAAGAAGCCATTGGTACCGTTTTTCGTCTGATTATCTCCGTTTTTGATGTTGACCTTGGCGTTGCTCTTCATAGTAATGATAAAATCGTGGTGAAAAAGATATCCGGCCACCGGAGACACACCGGAGAAAAGACAGCGATCGGAACCAGCATAAGCCGCGGCGATGAAGACGAGGAAAGGTAGTAAACGAGGAGATCTCTCAACTCGCGAAACAGTAGAGCTTCACCGTTTTTGTTTTGGGGTTAGCGGCGGTATTTGTTTTTATTTTTTTTGACCTTCTTGACAGAAAGAACAAGAAGCAGACGAGGCGAAGAAGATGATGAAGACGAAGAAACGGTTCTTTTCTTTTCTGTTTTTTCTTTCTTTGTTAATTTTGTTTTGTTCTGGGCCTTTGTTGTGGCTTTGGTTTTCGGTTAACTTTTCACTTTGGATGTTGTGAAATTTAAGAGTCACTGTCCGACGAAAAAAGAGAGTTTACTGTCTGCGGGTGTTAATTGCTCGGTAAGCAAACAGTTGAGTAATTACGTATATAACATGAAAGCGTGCACATTATTGCAAATATGGCACCCCCTAATGTTGCCATTTTTTTATTAAAAAACTTACACTATATATTCTCTTTCTAATTGCACTAAATCAACTATGGATCCAATTATAATTAATTAACAAAGTGATTTTGACATTGGGTTAAGGCTTGGTTCCCACGTTGCAACTATCTTCTCAAGATCATATTTGAAGTTTTGAGTCCGTAACCATTATCCAGACTTGACTATGCATTTTACACTGTTATTGTGGATCCACAAAAAGTTTTCCTAAAATCTAAGAACCCTTAATTTGACTTGCCAATCAATATGAAGTCTTTCTCTTTTGAAAACTTGTTTGAGTCTAATAGGTTCCATTCATCTGATAATGGTTTGTTCAACATTTTTAAAGAAAAAGTAGAGACATAATGTTTTGGATTTTTTCGTAATCGTGGTGATCATGACATAAGTCTGATTTGTATGTATTTAATTTGATTGGTCAACGAGAATATTGGTAACTAATTTTGGTCGATCCAAAAAAAATCAAATTTTGTTTTGTTCGATTAACACAGTTGAATATTTGTTTGACAGATTTTTTAAACAACGTCGTTTTATTTAACAACTACAATAGATATCAAGATGATGACATCTAATAATTATGTCAAATTTGTTAACAGTGTGCTTAATTTAGTTGGTCAATCAGAACATTGGTAATTAATTTTAAATTCAACGAAAATTTGGTTGTGTTTTTTTCGGTCTGTAAGATAACTTTTTTGGCTATATTGAGAAAGTTTGCGATTTGTGTGGCAGATTTCCTTACAATTATTCGTAATTAAAATTGAGCCATGACTAAATAATGGGCTGGGCTTGAAACGAAAGCAACGATAAAGAGTAGTGACCACACATCCGGCCCGCCAGAGCCGAAATAAAACAGTGACCACTAATCAAATAAATTATTTGAACACCTGAACAAATCCAAGTAAAAAGCACTTGAAAAAAATCGTTCTAAATCGTTTGAACAAAAAAAAAAAACTTTCTAAATCAAAATAAATCCAAAAATGGGAATATCAATAACCCAAAAATGAAAATTTTAAAACTGAAAATATCCTAAACACAACAGTTTAAAATAGTCGTCATTTCTCATCAAAAGTCTTTAAGTTACTGCTGCATTAAAAACTTAAAAATCTACACCAAAGGGAACCACCCACCCAACAAGTCATCGTTACATGCTCTCACGCTAGTCCAAATCTCGGGTTGTTCCACCTTGATTTTCACTTTAAAAAAGAAGAGATTAATCAATTTTGTTTCAATTATTTGTATTGACCACATGTATAAATCAGGTTAAATATATGAATTACGATCGACAGCGATAAAGACAGACGATATACTGATTTCTACAAACCGTTATTTTATATTTTTCGAATCTTTGTGTAATAGTTTAATAGTGAATACATCCAAGGAATCACATGTATGATTTGTAGACTAGTGGTCAATGTGTCTTACTAAAATATAAATGCATTAATCGAAATTGGGTCAGACTATTGTAAATTTGTGATAATAACACTATTATTAGGTCGTTGTTTAACTTGTGAGAATTGTAGGAAACAATAAAATGTGGGTTTCGTGGAAAAAACCCATCATAACCTTTGCTATATCAATTTAAGAAAAAAAAAAATTCTTTAATGAATAAATAAAAGAATTTAACTAACTGTGTTATCACATTTTATTTGTTCTACGAAATTATATTTTTAAACTATTTTCTACAGGGTAAACTTGTTCAAATATGCGTTAGATGCTAGTCGGACGGTAAAGTTGGACATAGCGTCTAACCAAAAAATCAGGAAATACGTGGAGATTAATCGGAACCTAGTTTTAAGATTCTTATGAAAATATACGTATTTATATTAAGTTTTTTAAAACTAAACAAAAAATATTCAATGGTCCAATGATTGTGACGTATTTAATAGCTTATGAGAGTTCGATTTCCATACTATTACATTCGGCCGCAACCTAAATATTATACACTTATATCACTAAATCCAGTATAGTAAAAAATAAATTTAGTTATACTTTCCATTTCCTCTATATTATTTTAGAATAATGGAATATGTATAACCAAATGTAGATCTGAATTAAAAAAAAAAAAATGTAAATCCGAATATCATTGATCTGAATGATGCGAAATCGTAGATATATGATATTACATGGAAATGTTGTTAGCTTCAAGATAAAAAACCATGAATTGTTTTTTTTTTTTTTTTTTTTTGTCATGTACTATATCTTTTTCTAATAATAAAGAAGAAATTGATGGTGTATAAAAGTTTATTTTTCAATATAATTTTACATTGGTACAAAAAAATGAAGAGTTTTTTTTCTTCAGTTTTTTAGAAAATATATATATATATATATATATATATAATCCAAACATTTTAACCTAACACCCAAACTAATGACAAATTTAAAACTCATCATGTGGTTGACTAATAGCTCAATGATTATGGATTAGAGCTGGATATCTTATTATCAAACATTTTAAACCCATAATATATCATGATTTGAAAAACATGCAAAACCCCGTAATTGTTTTTAATCGGTCATTTTATATATCTATTGTCCATTTAAAAGTTAATTGATCCAGAATAAATGTTTAGGCGATAATTCCAATTCTACATCTTGCGCCTACCGAATAAATATATATTACAATCTATTAAAGAATCTTCGGTCAGAGTTGCACGTTTTTTTTTAGCACCACTCCAGTTATTATTAGCACTAAATTTCATTTTAAAATATAAAAGCCAACCACTGATTTTCGTTTTACTTGATTTGTTTTTCCGTTCCTTGTTGATTATCCACGAGATGCTCAAGTCTTTGTAATATAAAACAAAACATTAAAAAAATGTGAATATTCTAACGCGTCCAATTCATCTCCTATAAAAATGTCTAGAGAACTTGAAGCTACTCACAAAAAATAAAGTTCTAACTCTTACTTTTGCACTTAAGTTATATTCTTTTTAAGAGAAAAAATAGTTTGGATCATAAACAGAAGAAAGCTTTACAGTGATTATGGAGAGACAAAAAAGTATGGAAGCCGGTTTACTCAGGAAGAGTCTGAGCATCAGACAAAAAAGCATCAAAATCGTGAACGAAGACGGTTATGTTGATACCGGTTTACCAACGAGTAAACCTCCACAGTGGAGAGAATCGAAGAAACATCACAACGAGGAAGTTGAATGTCCTGTTACACCTTCCGTTTGCCTTATCACCTTTATCGTCGTCACTGGTTCTTTCTGCGTTGGTTGTGGTGTGAGTGAAAAACCCTTTTGCTTTCTTGGTTTTGATTTCAAGAATCGGTTCGTATAAATGCGGTTTACTTAAGCTTGATGTATTGGTGTTTGCAGATCGGTTTTTCATCAGTTGCTCAACATGGAATTACGAGTGATTTATCTCTTTCCGTAGCAGAAGTAAACCTTTTATATTATATATACAGTTTTATTTTTTTTTATTTACAGCTTGATGTTGATATAAACTTATTTATTTGTTTTACAGTATTCAATGTTCGGTTCAATTTTGACATTAGGAGGACTTCTTGGTGCGATATTTAGCGGTAAAGTCTCTGATGTTTTGGGAAGAAAAAAGGTAAGTAATTTTGGTTATAGTAATATATATATATATATATATATATAGGATTTTAGATAAAAACCTATCTATACTAACAATTTTTTGTTCCAATAAATAATTGGAAAACAGACAATGTTGTTTTGCGAAGTCTTCTGCGCAATAGGCTGGCTCCTTATCGCACTGGCTCAGGTTCTTTTTTAATTTCTTTCTGACTCTGTTTGATATTATTATCTATCCCTTTTGTTAATTAGTATAATAATAGTACTCTAGAGAGTTCCATGACTAAATAAGTTATATTTATAACTGAAGGATGCATTGTGGCTGGATTTTGGAAGATTACTACTTGGAATCGGCGTTGGTATCTTTAGCTACGTGGTAATTAATTAATTTCTGTTATTTTAAGTGGAGTTTCCAAATTTACATATATAAAACTGTGGACTGACATTAATTGTTATTGTATATACAGATTCCGGTGTATATCGCGGAAATAGCACCAAAACATGTTCGAGGATCGTTTGTGTTTGCCAATCAGGTTCAAAAACTTTTGGACACCTAAACCTATCTGATATTTTAATTTGAAAAATTTGAAATCTAATATTTTTGTTGAAAATAATTTCAGCTAATGCAAAATTGTGGGCTATCACTTTTTTTCATCATTGGAAATTTTGTTCCATGGAGACTACTCTCAATCATTGGTAAGATCCGATTAATTTTAAATTATGGAGTTATAGTTTCATGATTGGATTACGACTGATGTAAAGCAATTTTTTTGTTATGTTTTAAGGTTTTATTCCATGCGTTCTTCACGTTTTCGCTCTATTATTCATCCCCGAGTCTCCAAGATGGCTGGTAAGTCAAAATTTTCATTTTGACCAATAAACATATTAGTTTTAGCTTTTAATTTTTTTACCTTTTAAAATGTTGATATTTCGGTACATCTTGTTTTTAACCGACACTAAACAGGGAAAATTGTGATATTATATTACAATAAATTAAGGAATCTTTGGGCACAATACGTTATATTAATATTTTTTTGGTCATGACGTTAATATTATGTATTTAATTATTTTTATGATTTTCTAATCTTTCAACAGGCAAAGTTTGGTCGTGATAAAGAATGCAGAGCGGCCCTACAGCACCTAAGAGGCCATAATGTGGATATTTCACATGAAGCTAACACTATTAGAGTACGTATACTCTAATGATTTTTTATTAACTTAACTTACAATCATTGACGTCGTAATTAATCTTGTTTTTCCAAACTTCTACTGTGGTTAAAACAAATCATTTCGTTATTTGATTGATTATTTATTTATTTTAGGATACGATGGAATCTGCCAAACAAGGTGGTGAAACTCAACTTATGGAACTGTTTCAGAGACGCTATGCATATCCGTTAATCGTAAGTATATTTCAAGAAATTACATTTAATATTTTTTTATTGTAAAATCTTTTTTTTTATATAATTGTAATTATTTGTTAATGGAATTTACTTTGACAGATCGGAGTCGGCTTGATGCTCTTGCAACAACTCTCTGGTAGCTCAGGAGTTATCTATTATGCTAGTAGTCTTTATGAGAGAGGAGGTAAATTCAATATACACATGTACATGCTCAATTTTCAATATATTTAATGTTTGGTAAATTATATTTTGTTTTTGATTTGCAACTTAATTAATTTCAGGTTTCCCTAGCGCTATTGGCACATCTGTAATGGCCACAATCATGGTAACAAACAACATTTACAAAATTACTTAATATAATAATTCTAATTTAATTAGTCATCACAATCTTTTCTTTTTATTTTTTTAAATCATGAATTGTTTCTTTACAGATACCAAAAGCAATGATTGCAACTATCATTGTAGATAAAATGGGAAGAAGAACTCTTCTTATGGTTAGATATCCGCTCAAATGACTATTCATTATTCATCAATTGAAGCAATTATTAGTATCATTTTTTTTTTGTTAAATAATTGCAGGCTTCTTGTGCTGGTATGGGAGTGTTTGCTTTACTCCTAAGTGCTTCCTACAGTTTTCAGGTAATTTATTTAAATAATATTTCCTATATATTAAAACCGACACATTTTTAAAGGAATTATAACGAAAAGTTTTTAGTTTTAATATTATTTTCCATAGAGATAATTATAATTTTGGCAAATGATTACAGGAATTTATGTTTTCTAGTTTTTTTGCTAAAGAGTATAAGTTTTCTATAGTTGATTTACTCGAGTTTATGATAGATATTATTCCAGCTATTTGTAAAAGAAAATTTCTTACAATGTATGACGTCTCTAACTTTTCTTATGGGAATATAATTTAGTACACCATCCTTACAAATTCATTAATTTAATGGAAGATATCCTTTTGTAATTATATATAACCATAATATTAAATTACTAATTTTCGCTAATTTTTATATAGTCATTGGGCATTCTACCAACTCTCACTCCCCTATTCACCTGCATCAGCGTGCTGGTAAACACACTGAATTTCACTGTAAAATATTTTATATAAAGAAAATTATCTAATTGTTTTTTCTTTGGCTGGATAAACTCGATTTTTTTATAGGGTTACGTTATATCATATGCTCTGGGAATGGGAGGACTACCATGGATTATAATGTCTGAGGTATTACAGAAATGTTCAGTTTATGATATCTATTTCAGATTTTAGGTTCCAATAGTATTTCAAATATATATTTTAATATTTTAATAAAAAACCATAATAATTTTTGTATTTCTTACAGATATTTCCAATGAACGTAAAAGTTTCAGCGGGAACCTTAGTCACAGTCACCAACTGGTTATTTGGTTGGGTTATCACTTTCACCTTCAATTTTTTAATGCAATGGAGTGCAGCAGGTATTTAATTATTTGTTGTTTATATGTTTTTTAAAAAAAAAAGCTATTTTGCAGTGAATAATATTCTTATTCTTATTTTTGTCACTATGCTAATATCTTAATTGTTTTTTTTTGGTTGTTGTCAGGAACATTTTTTATCTTCTCCACCGTCTCGGCCATCTCGATTATGTTTATCTATTTTGTAGTGCCTGAGACGAAAGGGAAGTCACTCGAAGAAATACAAACATTGCTTTCGAATTCTGCGCGTTAGCATCAAATTATCAGTTTATTTTGTATTTGCAAAGAAAAAAAAAACTATTATAAATGTATAACTGTTCATGTGAGTTTTGTTGTCTTTGTCAAGTGATTAGATCGAATTTGTAGTAGAAAACAAAAAACATTCCGCTGTTTGGGAAAAAGTAATGTACCTTTTGTAAGTCAACAAATTTCAAAAACTTATTTTTTTCTTCTGTAAATCAAGATCCATCTACGGAAACTACGAAGACTATAAAACTAGATAAAATCCTTTAAAATCAAATGAAAATTGATAAAAACTAAAATTCTCAAATTTATGTGCTGGCCACACTTGTTGTTCTTTATCCGTTAGATGAGAACATCTATTTCCCCAATGTAACAGTTAGTGTTTAACAATACCTTTTGAATATATGGGGAGTAACGAGTGTTTTCTCCATACCGCTAGAGACCCCGAGTTCCCTTACATTTCCGAAGCTACGTAGAGATTCATGTTTCTCTTATCTTTTTTCCAGGGGAATTCTTTTACTATTATAAGTTCTTTGGTGTGTTGGCTGACTAACAGTGGCTTTATTAGCTGAGTTCAAAGCCATTTTTCGTCCATTTTATTAAAAAATAGGTGTGATAATTTAGTGGCTCCGATTCAAGTATTTTAGTGTATTGGGATGGTTTTTACCCTAATATGTTTAATTTTCTAGAAATTCATGTTTTCCACTTTATATAACCGTCTTTAAAAATACATATGAAATATTTCAGATCTTTGAGTGCATTTGAGATCATATGAGTATGAATGAAGTCTTTCGATCCAAACAAGATTGGATTCATGTCCTAATTTTTAAGAACTAAACAAACCAAAAAAGAAAAGAATCCTATATTTTATGAACAATTTTTACTGAACAAGTTGAAAAATTAATTATCATTAATAACTTGTTGAGTTACTATGACTAAAACTAATCTTAATTTGTTGAGATATCTCTGAAATGAACAATATCGTTGACTTCATTGTTCATCTAAAATATTTCCTATATCTTTCCCTTATTTACTTTATTGTTCGCTTAATTTCTTAATGAAGGTAAACGACAGTTTAAATTTATAAGATGGAGTTAGGATTAAAATTTGTCATTTAAACGAGTTTATAAGAGAAGGCTTTGGATAACACAAAAATATTATAATGTAAACGTATTCCAATTTTACTAGAAATTCTGAACAGTACATGTATAATGATTGCAGGGATGTTTCTCTAAAAAAAGGTGTTTTTTTTATGGTGCTACCTAGTCATATTAAGTAGTCAAAGTAAGTTACTTTTGTTGTAAGTGCTTCTAATTTGATTATTTCAAATATGTAATATAATTTCTTAAAATTTATTGTCAACAATTTTTTATTATTAAATCAGAAACTTATTTAAACATTTTTTTTAGTTTATCTTTACTACATTTTTTATTTGTTAAAAAAATCACATGAAAAATTTAACAAAAAAAGGAACAAAATATGGTTGAAACATAAACATGATAATAGTTTCTGATTTGATAATTTAATTCTGGTCATTTCGTAATTATCTTTTGTCGGAGTTATCTGATAATTCTGGGTGGACATAGGGGTTTTTGTTTGTAAACATTAAATATTTAGCTAAACTGGAAACTTAGTTTTTAAAAAGAACAGTTTGGTAATAAAATAAAATGGTAGTACTTCATATCTTTTACCTTCCTTATCTCTTCTCCATATTTTAGTCCTATAGACGCTCTCCCAACAACTCTGTTTTTTTGTCTTTACTCAAGTCCTTCGAATCACCAGGAAAGATCATAGAACCCACACAGAAGAAAAAGAAAAATGGGAAGAGAAATCGACGAAGCTGAAAGTTCACTTTTTGACAAAGAAAATCAAGAATTGTCGGCGACAACAACAACAACTACTCTCTTGCTCACTACTTTTGTAGCTGTCTGTGGTTCATTCGTTTTTGGCTCAGCTGTGAGTTTAAAATTATTTATCAAATCTTTTATCTTCTACTTTTTTTATCCACTGATTCTCAATTTGGTGTTTTCTTTCACATAATTGGCAGATAGGATATTCATCACCAGCTCAGTCCGGTTTAACCAATGACTTGAATCTCTCTGTGGCAGAGGTAAGAATTTTCTTTTGTTTTTCTAACTCCAGCTGCTTTTAATTTGTGAGATAATCAACATGTAATAATTTTTGTGTATTAGTAATTTTTAAAATAGTGTGTATGGATGAATTGTGTAGTAAGTAGTGGTGAATGGGCTGTGACACTAGGAGCCAACGGATAATGAATTATAGTTAAAAGAATTACCTTACTATTTTGTGTATTAGTTAAGGACATTATACACAAAGTAGCACAAGATAGTGTTTGAGAAATTGTGTTTTATTTTCACTCTTAAGGAAGATTTATTTACCGGCTTTTAGAACATTGCCAACATATGAATGCTTTTAACATACATGCACAGTACTCGCTCTTCGGTTCGATCCTAACAATCGGGGCAATGATCGGTGCAGCCATGAGTGGACGAATCGCCGACTTGATAGGCAGACGAGCTGTAAAATTACTGAATTGAATTTTAATACTTGTGCTTCAAAATGGTAAATAATCTTATCCCTACTCATTTTGTGTATGCATGTGAGATTAGACGATGGGTTTCTCGGAGATGTTTTGCATTCTCGGCTGGTTAGCGATCTACCTTTCTAAGGTTATCATTAGTATATCTCTCCTTATCTTGGTGATTTCATCATATTTCTTCAAAAACGTATTTTGAAAAATTTATATGGTTTTGTATATTATAAGGTTGCAGTTTGGCTTGACGTTGGGAGATTCTTGGTCGGCTATGGGATGGGCGTTCTTTCCTTTGTGGTAAAATCTTTAAATTGTATGTAACTTATGAATAAGTAGTGGTGATATGATAAACTTTTTACAAAAAAAAACACACTAAATAATAATTATAACATTACTATGTTCTCATCTTCTTATAAGATAAGAGTTATTTTGGAAAGTTGTAATGATTAAAGATGTTTGGCCATGAACAACGATTTCATTTAGTGTTTCTTGGTGATCAGGTTCCAGTATATATAGCTGAAATCACTCCTAAGGATCTTCGAGGTGGGTTTACAACTGTTCATCAGGTAAATATTTTCCATCATTCCACAGCACTGCTTAAATATAAAACAAATTATTTACAACACATTTTGTAAGTTTGCAGTTAATGATATGTTTGGGTGTCTCGGTGACATATCTCTTAGGCTCTTTTATTGGCTGGAGAGTTTTGGCTTTGATAGGTAACTTATAAAAACATATTTTGATCATTAATTTACTTTTTGCCAAAGAGTTTAATTAATGTTTTTGATACTCCAGGAATGATACCATGTGTTGTACAAATGATGGGATTATGTATCATCCCAGAATCTCCTAGATGGTTGGTACGTACGTTATCATCTAAAATCTTAGTGGCTGTGATATTAATAATTAGCCCAAATTTGGGTAAGTTAATTAGTTAACAGAAATTGATGTATTTGTTGGCAAACATTTTCAGGCAAAAGTTGGCAAATGGGAAGAATTTGAAATTGCATTGCAACGATTACGTGGTGAATCCGCAAATATTTCCCATGAGTCTAGCGAAATCAAAGTAAAGTAAATCTGAATCATATTTATTAACCCACAATTTGTATTTTTTGTTTTTCCATTCCTTTAGAATGTTATTTTTCTTGTATGTCTGTTTCAAGGATTATACACGAATAGTTTCACAATTGTCAGAAGGCAGTATATTAGACCTATTCCATCCCCAATATGCCAAATCTCTACTAGTAAGTTGTATCGGTTTAAAATCTTGAAACTGTTCAATGACTGGTTATCTTTCGTATTCCATGATGAAATATATACCAAGTCGGTTTAGGTGGGAGTTGGTCTGATGGTATTGCAACAATTTGGAGGGGTCAATGGAATCGCCTTTTACGCTAGCTCTATCTTCGTATCTACTGGTACGTATAGACTGACTAAATTTTAATGTACACATATAAAATAGAATCTAAGACCATGTATATCGGAGGATTTAAAGGGTTTTTATACAAGTTTTTAGGGAGGAAAGAATAAAAAATAATATAATTATGTGAATAGTTCAGAAAGGGTTCTTAGTTAAGAACTCCAAGAAACAGGTTCTTAACGAAATGGTATGTGGAATTAGTCTACTTTTTTATTATTTATTTTTTATTTTTTTAGCTTTTCAAAAAAAAAAAAATTAAAAAATACCTAAAAACCGTCTCATGGGAGTTCACCAAGCTCTAAATGAACTAATAACATAGGTAGTTGTACTAATATCATCAATGCATCACCACTCATATTTAAATTTAAATTAATATAATGCATTGACAAAAGTAAATTTAACTAATCGTCTCAACTTTTGTTCGCTAGGATTCTCGTCCAAAATTGGAATGATTGCGATGGTGGTCGTACAAGTAAGTTTTAAATTACTAATTGATATATTTTTTTTTGTTTAATCATTTTAGTTGAATTACATAATTAAGGTGAATAGAATAAATATTTTTAATATTTTAACTTATATCCAAATTCAATATATCAAGTAAAAGTAATGACTTTTTCTATGTGTATCTAATGTTTTACACTACTAGAAAAATAGACAATTACCAACGGACCCATTTCCAACAGATATATCCGTTGAAAGATTTTTTAATGGAATTAAATTTTGTTGAAATTTCGTTAAAAATTTACAACGGATATGTCTGATTAAAAAACGAGAATATAATTTGAATGTGATATTAATTAAATTTGATAGTAAACGATTATGTTCTTTTGTATGGGATTAAATTTTTTACGAACTGTAACATAAATAAACAAATGTTTCTTTTCCAATCATTCAAATTTTACATATTTTATTTGCTATTATCAATAACTAAATGAAGTGTGTACAAATATATAATACATGTTCAAGGCGTTATAATCTAGTAAACAATTAAAAGTAGACTAGAGGTGCCAATTTTGAAATTTTATCCGTAGCTGATAGTGTTTGTATTTCAGATTCCGATGACAACTTTAGGAGTACTTCTGATGGATAAATCAGGAAGACGACCACTACTTCTAGTAAGAAACTCCGTTCTAAAATTTGTATTTCTATGCTATCCTTGAATACGAAATTTCTTTTTCAAGAGATTGTTATTTTTTTTTTATTGTAAAGTGTTATGAGAATAATATTATTAAGTTATTGTTCATATCATCAGATTTCTGCTGCTGGTACATGCATCGGGTGTTTCCTCGTCGGCTTATCATTTTCTTTACAGGTTCTCTCCTTATTTACACTTTTAACATAAAGTTTTGATTTCTATATAATTTATCACAATATATTTGCATCCAAAGCATTTCGTCAAATCACATACGATATTCCAATATTACTTTGTACATTAATAAGAGATTTTCGTCTATCGATTGTACACTATATTTTAAGCATATTGTATTGTTTCCATAGTTGTAGTCATTTTTTCTCATGCAATTCTAATAATCTATCCTCATTCTATTCCCAATGCTTATTAATTAGGGGTTCGTTTTGAGAAATGTTATTACAAATTGTTTCCTACGTACTTCCATGCTTTAATATGATTTCCGTATTGTAATGTGGGTTCATCGATCTAATTGTAGTTTGTAAGCCTACTGAGTGGAGGGACTTCATATTTAGCCCTTACAGGTGTTTTGGTAAGTTATAATTCCGAAACTGATTTATTTTAATTTTACAAAAAAAGACTGATCTATTTTTTTCTTTTTTTTTTTTTGTAATTTACCATTGTAAACTCCGATGATTATTCATAATTTCATAAGATTTGAGAAGTTTGTATTTACCTCTCAGGTGTACACAGGATCATTCTCGCTAGGAATGGGTGGGATCCCTTGGGTCATTATGTCAGAGGTAAATAAAATAACCTTTGTAAATGTTTATATATACCTTAAACATACATTTAAGTATTCTAGTTAAATAACAGATTGTATTAAAGTTCGAACTTAGAATATGTATAGTTCTTTATCATATGGTTTTTGATTGTGTACCAGACATGGCCTTTTACGCTTGCTTTAGTATTTTTTGTGGGTATATTACATTTTATGTCAGGTTAAAAGTTTCATTTTATGTGAAGATATTTCCAATAGATATAAAAGGATCAGCAGGAAGTCTCGTGACTGTTGTCAGCTGGGTTGGATCTTGGATTATCTCCTTTGCATTTAACTTTCTAATGAATTGGAGTCCAGCAGGTAATATATACGTTTTGTTTACAATTTTCCTCTTTTCTTTCCAATCAATATTTTTAAAAATCTAAATGTGAAGTGGATTTTTGATTTTCTCAGGAACGTTTTATCTTTTTGCCACAGTTTGTGGGGTTACTGTTATTTTTGTAGCAAAACTCGTACCAGAAACCAGAGGTCGAACGCTTGAGGAAATTCAATCTTCGCTTGGTTTGTAGTATAGATAGTGATTCAGATAATGTTTTCCCAAAGCAATATTAACGAAAACAAGGGATCTCCAACTGAATATCTATTAGAACTCTTTTAGAGACTTTTACAAGCTTTTTCTAACATCTAAATCTTCAAAAAGCCATACAAACTTTGTCAAACTCTCCCTAGTGACTCTAAAACACACCTATATCCACACAGAGAATCCGTAAAACAGTAATTTAGTTTTTCCCCAATTGCTTGAAACATGTTGTACTCTTTGAACTCTATTTACTCTCAACTAGGTGATTAACTGCACCCAATGTGATTTTCAAACTCAGAAAACTATGAAAATCTAGAAAATTGATATCTTAATTAGTATCTTTTCTTTTGTTATTTTTTTTTTAGTTTCATGTGTTTGCTAACCAATTCTCAAAACAAAAAAATAGACGCTTCCAGTACTATTCAAGATTTCTTGAAATTCAGCAACTGATTGTTCCATTTTAGGGATGGGGGGATTCAACATAACTGTTGTGCATCAAACGCCGATGTAGCTACCATCTCACCTAATCCAATCTTCATGGAATTGATAACCTATTTCCTTCTGAAAATAAAATAACATTGCAAGAAACAACTCTTAGATTGATGAAACAAATAATTTTTAAAATGATCAAATAACGAATTTTTTTATCACCATTACTTTATTGTCCAACTATCCAAAATAACTAAGAAAGTAGATAAAAAACACCAATTCGAGCCACTTCACATCGGGTTTATCCATCCAACTCGATTTACTATACCGGGTCATGTAAAATACATAAATAATATTAATCTTTTTCGATAAAAAAATGGACGGATCTTTTCTGGTTACTTACAACTTAGAATTCTATTTATTTATTTTTTGGTCACCGGAATCTTGCATAAACTTACACCTTTCCTTTAAAAAAATTATGTTTCACGAGAAAAAATTCCTAGAGGTACGATATATAAAATACTCGGCTTTTATGGTCTAGGACCACTGACCTATGGTCTCACCGGAGCCCTATTCTCTCCTCTGACTTCATATCCATACCTCTTTCCTTTTCGGTCATTCTCAACAAAGACTCCACCCACAAACTCTTATTACAATCTCTACACCAAACTCACCCCTTAAAACAATAAAGCAACGCGGACCATATTTTTTTCGGCATACGGTCAACTACTTTTAAGTACCTATCGTTTCCCATCTTCTTTTGATTATTGACCTCTGTCCCGATGGCCTTTCTTCTCTTTCTTTTTTTCGGACTTAAGAATCAGAGAATCTATAGGAAACAAATCAATATTGTATTTTCCTGAGATCTCACGTCGTCTTTGTGTTAACATAATATTTTCTCTCTGATAGATTGAACCTCAATCGCAAGACTATTTTAGCATGAATCGTACCCTCTCTACTTAACACCAACAAAGTCTCAAATGGTATTGCAAAATGAAAATCTAACATGTATAGTTGTTTTCTTCTAAAAGAAAAAATTACATGGATGTAATTTGCCTATTGATCTCCAACTTTTACTATTCTCCTCTTTTTTTTCGAGATTTACTTGCGGCTTGACTACTATGTCAATGGAGTGGCGAAATAATTTAATTATTAGATAATGAAATCACTAGAAAAAGAAAATTGGTAATGTGAATAGGTAAAAAAACTATTATATAATAGATGAATAAATTTTTGTTTAATCTATTTACAAAGTTAAAATATGCGGGATGATATAAATCATTCAATTTTTTTACATTCCATTATGAGAAAATTACTAGAATATTATAAATTACATCACTTATTATTATATTACCATACCTTAATTTTTGTTTACTTAAATATCTATCAAAAGTCTTTAAAACCTGGGTTTACATCACTAATTAACAGAAATGCCATTATGATTAAATTATTAATTAATCTTATTTTGCTTTAAAATTAAAATTCAAAATTATACAATTCATAAATAAAATAAATAAATAAAAAACTAAAAATAATAAGAAAAATCGAAAATTAAAAGTAAAAATTTTAAAATAAAATTTTAAAATTAATCCTACAAACTAAAAATAATAAGAAAAATCGAAAAGTAAAAATAAAAATTTTAAAATAAAAATTTCAAAATTAAAAAAAAAAATGAAAAAGTGAAAATATTCGAAAATGAAAAACAAAAATTTTAAAAACTTAATCCTACAAACTAAATTTTTTTTAAAAAAAATAAATAAAAATTGAAACTAAAATTTAAATTAAAAATTTTAAATCAAATTGATTTTTTATAACTTTAATGTGAGATTTTTTCAATTAAATTAACTAAATATTTTAGTTTCATTTATCAAGATTTTTATATATTTTATTTACTTAATTGAAAACAAAATCTTATATTTTTAGATAATTTCCTAAACCAAATAGATAATATAAAAATGATAAGTGAGCCACTAATTATGTTAACTCGGCCACCACTTATATCACAATACAATAATTATTTCTGAGCCGACTTATAAAACACGTCGAGGTTGAGTTACTTACTATTATGCCGAAAATAAAAACCGGCCACCAATCTATATAAACTCGTTTGGAATAATTTAAATCGGCCAGATAAGTCGGCCGAAAATTACATAAATCGGCTAAGTTTTATAAATTAGCTGTCAATAACCGAAAACTCGGCTTCAAAATTGTAAAATCGGCCTACAAAATAAAACTCGGCATGGGATAAATAAAACTCGGCCTGGGATAAATAACTCAGCGGTCACTCAAAATTGGAAACTCGGCCACGAACATAATAAATCGGCAATTCTCTGAACTCAGCCTAGAAACATATAAATCAGCCGTAACTACTCAAGCCGACTTAACTTGGCCGAGTTTCCTAAGTCAGTGGCATTTTTCTTAAATTTTTTAAAAATTTGCTGATGTGGAAATAACATTTTTGTAATAAAGTTTTTTCTAATAAAAGTTTTTGAGAGTATTATGGATACGAAAAATAATCTAATAATTAAAAAACTTTTCATGACATTGTAATAATTTACAATGTAATATATGATATATAATAGTTTTTGGCGGATTGTTTTCAAACATAAAAAAATTACATTCCATTATGTCCACAATTTTAAAAGATAAAAACATAGAAACTCAATCTTAAGGTACCCTCTCCATTTACTTTCTAACATATTTAAAATAAAGTTTGTTATATGTTTTTTTTTTCTTATAAGTTATATATAAAATTTACATAATGTACATAAACGGACATCTAAACTCGTTATCACCATAATTCAAGCAAAACAACACAATCAAACAAATTTAACAATACCATAAGTTATTCAAAATTAGCTTCCACGTGATTTTTACACAGGTTCAAGTTCTAGTATAATCAATAATAAACCAAATTATTTCCCAATACATAAAATCGAATGCCAAAAAAAAAACAAAATAAATCCATCGGAGTAGATATGTTTCACAAATATTAGAACTAACAAAACAAAATAGAAATCTTGGGTATCCAGGTGTGGAAACGGTGGATGTTCAGAGGTGAAAAGGATTGAGGAGCACGGCTGCAATGGATTGTTTGATCTGTGCTTTGGGAATGGTGTATTCATCAGTGCCTTCCTTGTAAAACACCTCCATGGCGCGTGCATTGTTGATGACCCGTACCTTAACCGGCCATGGCACATCTTTTATCGCCAAGAACTCCTCCATTAACAACTTACGGTTATATATATACATCTTATTCAATTCTTTCATCGCCGCTTCTTTGCTTACACCATGTTGCTTTATATAACAATTCACTCCATTAACTACCTCTCCTCTGCTTACTTCCAGCTGTTCACATAAGATCAGGCAAGAAATTAATATCCTTTGTATGTACGTTTTTTTGTCATACACATACTTCTTCTTTTTGACAACATCATATGTATATTTATACCTCGTATGAGGCTACATCGTTTATAACACGAAACGCGGCATGAAAAGGTTTGAGGATTTCGGGTCTAGTTTCAAACCACTCAACCATTTGCTTCTCATCGCAATCTTCCATCCCAATAATGCTGTAAGTCAGTAAGAGACACATCCCCGAAGTGACAAGCGCAACCTCCATGTATTCCTCAAAGGTTGGCACGTGACCTACACGTGCCCATCTTGCTAACTCTACGTATCCTCTCCCTAGGGTCTTTATTTCCTCTACCGTCGGTTTTACACTAGCCAATCTTCCTCGTGGCTTCATTTCTTTTTCAATCTCTTCCACGACATCCAACATAGCTTTCACCGCGCTACTTATATGGCTTGGAAGTTCATCAGTGGCCCTAAGTTCCCATCTGATCTCGACATGTCCATATATTAATCAATGAAGACGAATTGAGCAACTTTATAAAATTAAATAATTTTCATATTAGAAATTAATTAGTAGAATGTTACCTTTGTATACAGTCAATGAAGCTCTCAATTTCTGGAAGAGTTCCAAATGCATCGCACGTATCATCCATTCCAACCCCGACAATGAGGAGTTTAGTGAATATAATTCTTCCTCTTGAATATTTTGGCTCAAAGTAACTTATAAGTGCCGCGGTAAAGGTCTCCACAAGCCTATCCCTCATGTAAGGTAGCTTAGATGGAAGATCAAAATCCTTCCACCATCTAGAAATTATAACAAATTAAATATAAAAAGGAATAAGTCAAGATTGAAACACACACTCACTAATTTTACATATGAACAATGGTAGTGCAGTACTTGGTGAGGTGTTTAAGTTCTTTGACGTAGTGCAGCTGGCAGAAGTTGAAACTAAGCTTTGCAAACCTGAGTAGCATCTCGTCACGCCCTTCATCTTTCTCGTAGAAACAAATGTAATCTCTAATGGATAGTATTTCCATGTTTTGATATCGAGCTCTATATAAAGAGTTACGAATATGTCTAGAGAGATTGGGATTATGAGTCGCTTCTTGAACTGCCAAAGACTCCAAATGATTCCTTGTGAAACTAAGCGCTTCGTCCATTATATCTTCATTGTTTGTACCAAGATGTGCTGCTTCGTATAACTGCAGCATTCCTCTAACATCCCCGGCTAGACTTAACTTCAACTTCCCATCATTACCTTTGAATCTTTCAAAGGCAACTATATATACAAAATGCTATATTACATCTATACTATACATGTAAGTCAATAATAACAATCATATATACAAAAGTTTGAATTACCACAAGGCATATAGTGACCGCGTAGTCTGAAAACCTCAAACATAGTGGAGATTGTTTCCAAATCATCTTCACTCTCGGCGATTATGCCGTCCAAGTTATCAAAGGCATGATTAAGTATCTCATCAATCTCGTTTTCAAAGTGAAAAGAGATACCGAGGTTGAGTAGCAAGTGAATCAACTGAATCCTCTCCTTTTCCCCGCTGTGAGAAGAGAAGAGCATGTCAATCACTAGCGGCTTCATCACTGATTCAATCTCCTCATGAAGTGCATCAAATTCCTGCAAAGATAAGATATATATAACTCATTAAAGAAACTCATGAAGGTCTTATATTTTTTTTAACAGTGTACTTACAGATTCGTGGAACGGAACAGAGAGGAAGTGATCGCCCCAAAAAGAAGGAGAAAATTGCATCAAGGGACGAGTGTTCTCTAAATCACTACTACTACCCTGAACACGGAACAAGTCGGGCTTTGTCGGTTTCGAAGTCAAAATGCAACGCCGAGGAACACAAGAGAGGTTAAATTTAAGACAGAGAGGCAAGGTGTGACTTTGAGGGAGATGTCTAACTCCAAGTCCCATCATCCTTGTTGCCTCCATAACAATATACAGACGAGACAAAAAAATATAAGTACTCTGTTTTTGGTTAAATTGCTCTGTTTTATGTTTGATTTCATCTGCTTTCTCTTCCGCACAATGTTTATAGTACACCAATTAATCTCCGAATCTGAATCTGCCAAACTGAAGTACGCAAGGAACAATTTTAAATTAGAGGTATATTAATCATCGTACAAGTTTTCTAAATAAGATAAAATAGCCTTATCATTGATTGTGGCTTCAATACACATGCGACCCTGGAAAAATGGGGGAGGGAAAGTGCCAGGCGATTCGTTTTTTTTTTTTTTTTGGTCAGGAGGCGATTCGTTTAAGATTGTTAAATTCTTGTTATATATATATATAAAAATAGAATAAAACCTAATTTTTATCTTTTTTCTTAACTCACTGGCCCACTACACACGTAACGTGCGTCACATTTGACATATGCCCGGCATTTTGACTTTAACCAGTTATTTTGGAAACCTTGTTGCTTCATTATTATATGAAAAGTGTGTCTTGCAATTTTTATATGTGACGTATATATCATTCGATGAAGAATTCTCAATATAAAGATATACGGGGGAGTATATAATCTATTTTGTTTTAGTGGAAATTCTTTAAGCAAATATATAATCAATGATTATAGTCTATAATGATGGAATAACTTGGTGAATTGTGATAATTGCTGACCCAAATGCACCCGGTTTGAGCCTGGCCAAGCCCAAGACCATTTCCAGCTTCTACTCTCCTGCTGGGTCAAGTCGAAGTTCACATGCGTGAAAAAAAACACACTGAGGCAAGCGTAAAAGGTCATGACTTGTACACAATTACAACCATATGATAAAGAACTTTTATCTCTTATTTAACTCGAATACTCAAATGTATATTTAAGAATATAAACATAAACATTTACGAAGTTTATTTAACCTGAAAGGTAAATACAAACTTTTTGACTAAACCGCACATAAGCACGACATACAAGTTTGGGTTAGATATCCATGAAGGCAGACCGGAGCCTGGAACCAAAAGATTGGGGCCTGAGAACCCACGAGGTTGGAGCTGATATATTAAGTATTTTACAGGTTTCGACTCATATTCATATAGCATATTAGAGTTTTTTTTAGTGCATTTTAAATTTTTATAGATTTTATAAGTTTAGTGACGAATTGGAGATTTTGGAATGAAATGAACAAACATACATAAGATAAAATATCAGATCTGAGTATAAGTAGTTTGACATTTTTTGGAAGTCTTCCTGATTTTTTAATGGGCTGCAATCGGTGCTAGAAGAAGGATATGGTCGTTAGCTGTCATATTCAAGTGTTTTGAGTCGTTTTGATGTATGTAGTTCAAGCTATGTCTGTTTTACTCAAGACATATATGATTTGATGGAGCAAAAATTTACTTTAAATTCTACAGTCCGATTGATTCAGTATTGAGTAAGACCGAGTGGGCTTCAAATCAGATTTCGTGTTTTCATATTTTTCCCTTATCTCTCTCATAATTTCCCTATAGTTGTTTGGGCTATGCAAGCTTTTCTCATGTGCATCTTTATATTTTCGATACTCTTAGGTTTTCTGAGGGTTTTTATAGAAAGGTGGATCTGAAAACGTCTTCAACTCTTTTGCTTCATTCGCTATGTGTAAGTAGTTATTATTAGATCTAAGATTTTCAATGGGAATAATCATGAATTGTTAGAATTCGGTTAGCAAAGGGATAATGAGTAAAGTTATTCACCTTTTAGATTCATTAACTAGGATTTAAGATATTAGATTTAGCTAGGAGATTTCAAGAATAGTCAACTGTAAAGAACTTTTATGAGTAATTTTGCCTAGATACAAAAAGATTTGGTTTAGGGAAATCTTGAATCGATCAAAACTATAATCATTGCTTGTTTAACCTTACTGAATGAACAACGAGATTTTGCGTTTAAACTGATTAGAAAAAAAAAAAATTTTACAACGAGAGCAGCTTTGTTAGACATTACTATATTTAAGTTACTGATCTAAATGCATTTTATTGATTTTTTCTGCAACTTATGTTATGTTCGAACGTGGAATTCATCATCCTTATTAATTTTGTCTTTTCCATTCCCTTGAGATTTTGTTCCTTAGGTTTAGGATCTTTAGTTTATTGAATACAACCCAATCATCTTTATCTTTATGTATTTTATATGATTTCATACTAGATAGCAAACTATTTCGTCTTAACTTAATCCAGAACAAAGAACTCGTGATACATGCTATTAGGTACTTGTGGGATTCGATACCCTATATACTACATCCATGAAAGATATTACCTGAGTGTAATGGCCTAGGTGAAATCCTATGAAAGTCAAAGCATGGGTGCAAGATTCTAAGATGAAAACATGAGAAAGTCGGAACCTCATAGTCAAATTTTGGGGTAAAAAACCTATGAAACTCAAGGCATGGACTCAATGGCTTACCTTTGGAGGCCTACGAATCGGAAACAAGATTTGGGAGAACTACTAATGGGCCGGAGCCTGCCTCCCTACGATTTGAGAATTAGGGTGTGTTTGTTACTAAGTTTTGCTGGGCACTTAGAAGTTAGTCTTCTACGATTAAAGGGTCACTCTGATGTTGAGTATGGAAACGAGTGACACTTACATGTTATATATTTTGGATAGAGGATTTGATCTTGTTAAGAAATTAAAACATGGAAGATAAATTGAAAATCATTTATAACTTTTAATGAAGGGCATTTTTGTCTTTTCACAGTTGCCTTCTTCCTTTTTAGATCTGCGCGAAAAACCTAACAATGGCCCTCTGGAATTTTTTTTCAAGTTTTCATTGATCTCTTCCGTTTTTTATGTATTAGAACTCAAAATTCATATATCTACTCGAATATGTTTATTTTTAATATCAAAATCCATAAAATTGAGTTTTTTCTCCCCTCAATTTTTCATCGTTTTTAACGATTTTTTACCCGAATTTCTCGAATCAAGCATAGATCTATGAATTAAGCCCTGAGGGCCGCAGCCGTAGCGTCGCCCACCACGGCTCTGATTATCGTTCGTTCCGATGCTCTGTTTTTAGTTAAAGATTTGTCTTTGATATTTTTTTAGTTTGTTTCTTAAGAAAGTAAAGAGACATAGAGATTTACGAATTCTTTAGTTTGTTTTGTAAGAATGTAAAGAGACTTAGAGATTTACGAGTTCCCAAGGTTCCCTGGTACGTCTCTGCGGAGCTGTAAACCACTCGACAAAAGGTGCCACAAAGATCAAAACAGAGCAAGCTCTCTCACACACCCCTTACAATTGCACTCGAGAAAGAACAAACCAAAAAAAACTAGAGAAGAAGATAAGTCTTACTTCCTCTCTCTACCCGTTCTCTCTAGGGTTAATTTCATTGAGTAATTGATTAATTTCACACTCATTGTTGTTTATAATCAGGCAACAGCGGAAGAAACGAAAATAATATAGCATCGGCTATATAAAGACTGGCGTGGATCTTCAAAGCTGAAATGGATTGAGGAGCACGGCTGCAATGGATTGTTTGATCTTTGCTTCGGGAATGGTGTATTCATCAGTACCCTCCTTGTAAAACACCTCCATGGGGCGTGCAATGTTGATGCACCGTACAAGAACCTGACGTGGCACATCTTTTATGGCCAAGAACTCCTCCATTATCTTCTTATAGTTATATATATACATCTTATTCAATTAATCCATCGCTGTTCCTTTGCTTACACCATGTTGCTTCATATAACAATTCACTCCATTCGCCACCTCTCCTCTGCTTATCTCCAGCTGCTCATATTCGATCATGCAAAAATAATTATATTACATCAAAAAATTTCAGGACCAAAAAAAAAAATACATCAAAAAATTTATATCGTTTATAAATATATATATATATTTATATATACCTCGTAGGTGGCTATATCGTTCTTGAGACGAAACACAGCATGCAAAGGTTTAAAAATTTCGGGTCTAGTTTCGAACCACTCGTTAGTTTGCTTCTCATCACAATCTTCCATGGCGATAATGCTGTAAGCTAACAAGACACACATCCCGGAAGTCACATGGGCAACCTCCATATACTCTTCAAAGGTTGGCACGTGACCTACACGTGCCCATTTTGCTAAGTCTAGGTACCCTCTCCCAAGAGTCTTAACCTCCTCTACCATCAGCTTTACACTAGCCAATCTTCCTCGTGGCTTCATTTCTTTTTCAATTGCTTCACAGGTTTCCAACATACTTTCCACCGCGACTCTTATATGGCTTGGAAGTTCATCAGTCGCACTAAGTTCCCATCTGACAAAACATTGCCTCTCGACTTGTTCACATTAATCAATGAAGAGAAATTGAAGAAGTTGTAGAATTTTGATTAGCATATTAAAGTTAGTAGGATGTACCTTTGTAAACAACCAATGAAACTCTCAACTTCTGGAAGAGTTCCAAATGCATCGCACGTATCATCCATTCCAACCCCGACAATGAGGAGTTTAGTGAATATAATTCGTCCACGTGAATATTTTGGCTCGAAGTATGTTATAAGCGCTGCGATATAGGTCTCCACAAGCCTATCCCTCATGTAAGGTAGCTTGGATGGAAGATCTAAATCCTTCCACCATCTAGCAAATATAACACATTAATGATTAACGAAATAAATCAAGATTGAAACACACTCGCAAATATATATATATATGAACAACGATAGTGTAGTACTCTGTGAGGTGTTTAAGTTCTTGGACGTAGTGCAACTGGCAAAAGTTGAAGCTAAGCTTTGCAAACTTGAGTAGCATCTCGTCACGCCCTTCATCTTTCTCGTAGAAACAAGTGTAATCTCTAATGGATAGTATTTCCATGTTTTGATATCGAGCTCTATATAACGAGTTATGAATATGTCTAGATAGATTGGGATTATGAGTCGCTTCTTGAACCGCCAAAGACTCCAAATGTTTTCTTGTGAAACTAAGTGCTTCGTCCATTATATCTTCAGTGGTAGTGCCGAGATGAGCTGCTTCGTATAACTGCAACATTCCCTTAACATCCAAGACTAGACTTAACTTCAACTTCCCATCATTACCTTTAAATCTTTCAAAGGCATATGTATGTAACAAAGATAACAATCATATATTATATCACATATTTACATTTAAATCAATAATAACCCTTTAAAGTTATAATTACCACAAGGCATATAGTGACCGCGTAGTCTGAAAACCTCAAACATTGTGGAGATTGTTTCCAAATCATCTTCACTCTCGGCGATTATGCCATCCAAGTTATCAAAAGCATGATTAAGTATCTCATCAATCTCGCTTTCAAAGTGAAAAGAAATACCGAGGTTGACTAGCAAGTGAATCAAACGAATCTTCTCCTTTTCCCCGCCGTGAGAAGAAAAGAGCATGTCTATCACTAGCGGCTTCATCACTGATTCAATCTCCTCATGAAGTGCATCAAATTCCTGCAAAGATACGATATATATAACTCATTAAAGAAATGAGTGTTCTGCAATCAAAAAGGTCTTAAATTTTCATCAGTGTACTTACAGAGTCGTGGAAGGGAACAGAGAGGAAGTGATCCCCCCAAAAAGAGGGAGAAAATTGGATCAAGGGACGTGTGTTCTCTAAATCTAAGTCATCACTACTACTCTTAACACGAAACAAGTCGTGTTTTGTCGGTTTCGAAGTCAATATGTAATGCCGAGGAATATAAGAGAGGTTGGATTTACGACAGAGAGGTAAGGTGTGAGTCTAAGGGAGACTTCTAACTCCAAGTCGCATCATCCTTGTTGCCTCCATCACAAATAGTCTGTTTTTGGTTGAATTGCTCTGTTTTATGTTGATTTCTATTTCATCTGCTCTCTCTTCCGCACTATGTACAACAATTAATATAAATTTTCCGAATCTGAATCTGCCAAACTGAAGTACGTAAGCAAATATTTAAAGTTAGTAGTAAGTTAATCGTCTTACAAGTTTTCTGATTATGATAAACGAGTCTTATCATTGATTATGGCTTCAATACACATGCGACCCTGGAGAAACGGGGAGGGAAAGTGCCAGACGATTAGTTTAAGGTTCTTGTTATATAAAACCTGATTTTTATGCATTGTTCTTAATCCACTACACACGTAACGTGCGTCACAATGAGATATGCCCGGCATTTTGACTTTTAACCAGCTATCTTTTGTAAACATTATTGCTCCATAGTTGTCTTAAGCATGTTCTTTGAGAATACCACTCGATGAAGAATTTTCAATATCAAGATACACGCGGTCTTTACGCGGGACTATATCATTTCTTTCATCAATAATTTTCAGTCGACAACCAAGACGTCCCATTCTAAGATAGTGATAAATTGTGGAAGTTAGCTATAACGTTTAAAATTGCAGCTCTTGACAAGAATAATACCTGGATGATATTAAAAACTCTGCCAAAAGTGAAAAACGAATTTGAAATTAAGTCAATCTAGAAGAAAAATAGAAATCCAATAGTAGTATTAAACGCTATAGACTTGAAATTAGGTAATCGTTAAAGAATTATGGAAACATTTACTCTGGTTGCTAAAATGTGCTTGGAATGATTGTTTCTTGTTGTCGCAACAAAGCCTAGTTGGGAACTCCATCAAATGATGTTCACAATGATTTTATAAACACTGATTTAAAGGAAGAAGTTTAGATGAAGTTACCCTGACGTTTCACATAAGCGATCTAATAAAGGTATGTTGCTCACACAAATCTTTTTGTGGACTGTAGAAGACCGCAATGTTGGTTCGTAAAACTATCTCGTGCATTGAAGATCTACATATCTTTAAGTTATTTTGTGATTATTCGCTACTTTCTTATAATCGTGAAAGTAGTGTCCTACAAGTTTGATCTACGTTTACGACTCTATAATATTAGGCTGTTCAACTATATTGCTATTTTGCAAAATCTATCTATTAACTTCAGTTTATATGAATATCTAGGGTTGTCGAAGTTATTTCTTGGCATAGAGGTGGCAAGAAACAAGAGTCAGTTTTATCTTTTCCAATGGGAATACGCGTTGAATATTATAGAAGAAATTGGTTTATTTGGGACGGGACCATATAACATGCTCTAATTCCAAACTTAGAGAAATGTACGGGTTTCGATTTAAAACCTCCTAATAATTCAAAAAAAGAAAGAAATTGGTTTACTTGGGGGAATCAACATAGCATTGTTCCCTCTTCAAAAGAGCATATACTCTATCAAAATCTCTGTAATTTGACAACCCTAAGCCTTATCGTAGACTGATTGGACATCTTATATACATGGTTGTAACTCACCTCGAGCTCTCTTACTCTATTTACATAATGACACATATTAGATCATAGCCGCGACAAGGTAATTGGAGAGCTGCTCTTCACGGATCAATCCTTGACATCACACCCCAAAAATAGAATCTTAAAGTAACCAGTTACATATATTTTCAATATAAACTGAGCAAATTAAGATGTCCAAAACTTTCCGACACAAAGCGGATCAATTTTTTTTATTATCTGATAAAAACAAAGGGGATCACGGATACTAGCTAGGTTTTCCGGATATTTGCGCCCAAGTCTTCTCTTACAATCTCTTCTACGCTCATGCCTCTTGTAACAGATAATATAAATTGTTTATTAACAGATATACTGACAACAGTTGATAACTTCAAAACATGTCAGTATTTGATAAACCTGAGCTTAAAATAACAAGCACTAGAACCAATCCACCTATAAATAGCCAAACACATGAGGTTTTGTATAATCTTTTCAGTTAATTATTGGTAAAAAAATACCGAAACAAAAAGAATAGGTCAAACTTTCGTCTTTTTATATGTAAAATTTCCCTGTAAATTTAGACAGTTTGGATTCTAAAAACAAGAGAGATAAGAGTGGAGAAAACCAATAAAAAGTATTGAAAGAGATCGAAGTGTAAAGCCAATCTGACGTGGGACCTACCTTACGTTCTCTTCTAATCTCTACAGATCATTTTGTTACGTGGCACCATAATTCACCAAGCAAACACCGTTTCTTTCGACCATCTCTTTTTCCATTTCTTTCTGTCTCTGATTTTTTCTTCTAGTCTATTACCAAAAAAAAGTTACAATAATTTATCAATCATCAGAATAATACAAATAAGGGGTTATGTATCTTGTCACCCTCTCTCTGTCATTAGCAAGATGAGCTTCTACAAAAGAAGCTTTCACTCCTTTCTCGGCCAAACCAACGCTAAAACGATGCCGTTTGAGGATGACGACACTTCCCAGCCTCCACGTCACCCGTTTGAATTCGAAGTTTCACCGGAGACGAGAGATCCTGGTGGGGTAGGATTTGCTGAGGAGAAGAATGGTTTAACGTTGTGCACAGAGTATCTCGGGTTCGAGAGTTCCGACATGAGGATGTCCGATACCGAAGTGGAGGATAAGATGACGTGTCATTTGGATTCGGAGGCGGAAACGGTCGAAAGAAAGAGGAGGAAGACGAAGGAGAATGTGGTTGCACCGCCGCTAGAGCGGAAGAGAGAGTTTCCTCCTCCGCTCTCGTCGATGAACGGCCGAGGACAACGGTCTTTTTATCTCCGTCCGATGAGGAAAGACGGTAGATTGGAACTTACACAGGTTATGATCCATCGACCAGAGATTTTCCAAGCTTCCCGAGAAAATGGACGGTTGAGATTACATCTTGTCGATTCTGATTGTGATTCCAACGAAACCGTGGAGCTAGAAGACGAACCTAAAGGCCTAGATCCGCCTCTTTATGAGAACGAAGCCGAGAATGTAAGTAAATCTAATCTGAAATCTGGTAAAGAGATTAACGAAGAAAATGGTCATGCGGCAAGTGATCAACTGGTGGATTTATCTATAATCAATGATGATACTGGTGCAACATGTAGTCATGAGATTTCGTTGAATAGCGATGATGATATTGTACATTTCCATGATGAGCATGATGATGCGAGAGAATGGAGATTCGAGAGTTGTTGTAAGATCGTGGCAGAAGAGAACGATTATCATCATCATCACCGTCATATTCATCTCTACCATCATCATAATAGTAACGATAACATGCATTTATGGACCCAGTCGTACGTGAAGACCAGGTGAGATTATCGAAGTCTTACGTGGCGCGTTGAAAAAGAAGACAAAGTGTAATAATGAAAGACAGCTATTTTTCTTTGGTAATGAGAAAGCTTTGGAAGCTTGTTGTATATTTAAATATTCGAAAAGTCAAAGGTTGGATCTAATAAGGGTTATATTACATTCAACGATCTGTATGTTTTTGTCTTGTGAGTATATATGCAGAATATTCTTTGTTTATGATGCTTAATGTTACGGGTTCCCAAATTGAGGCATCTTATGCATCTGTAGATATTCAATTTTTCACTGCCAATTTTTTTTATATTATTTCTCTGTTTGTTTATTTCATGTTTTCAAATAAGACCTCGTAAATATACTCGTGAACAGAAAAAAAGGAACACGTAGGTGGAAAGATAAAAGCAAAAATGTAACGCATCGAACGAGTTTCATTGCAGATCGGTCCAATTGTTGGTTCTTCTCACGTGTGACGTCGTCCCTAGCAGACTGTTGAAAATTGGAACATTAATGTTGTCGGTATCTAGAGCATTTATGTAGAATCCATTTCCCACCACCATCGACAGCTCAGAGTCACAGGCCTTTCACGACACATATAGCACCCAATATACAATGCATATTTTAAATACGACTCTCCGAAACGTCTGTATATGAAGTAAAGTTGTGACCGGCGAGGTACGGGACATTGCATATAGGGAAGAAAACAAAAGCTAGCTAGCCAAAAAAGATCTTGGTCCGCAAAACATTCATAAATGAACCGAATACGCAAAGTGAGTTACAAATAAGTATGAGCTGATTGGATTCATTACGGATCATATATATACAGTTTCAAGTATAGGAGAATAAACAAAGATTGCATGAACCTTGAACGCTAACGGAAGTGTAAAAGAAAGTTCCCTTAGGTTCACTTGATTACAAATTTGATCATAAAAAAAAAAATTGTGTTTGTGTAAACTGTAAAGAAAAGAATTAGCATTTGGGTCTCAGTCATTGTTTAAATTGGATAGGATTTGTAGATGGGCTTTTTGAATTTGGGCTAAGATTTGTAGATGGGCTTTCAATCGCTAGACGTTAGGTCTATCCCGATTTTAACACGGGTTGAGAATGTTGTTGACTCATTTTATTTCCTAAATAAATTTTCTTGTTTTTACAGCTGTGTTTGTATGCATTGCCTCTTGTGAACAATAAAATGCCACATGGCAGCACAATTAAACACTTTTGCACAAATGTGGTTAGCCTTGCCCCTGGAATTAAACATTATCCAGAAATCTGATATTTCCACCAATCCTTGGCTTCCTTGGCGATCCAAACAGACACCAGAAAATGCGACAAAATCTCCATTTCTGAAAATCATCACTCTTTCTCTCTAATGGAGACCCTTCTCTCTCCTCGTTCGCTCGCTCCTCCTCTCAATCCCAAACCCTCATCCCCTCACCAAACCAAACTCACTTCACATTCCTTATCTCTCTCGAATTCCAGCTTCACCGGTCCAAAACACATTACCGCCCGGTTCGCTAAACCGGAATCTCCAGTTCTGAGAGATTGGTTAACAGATGCAAAGCAAGGACTAGCCGCTCTAGCTCTGTCTCTGGCTCTCACCTTCTCTCCCGTCGGCACTGCCTTAGCCTCTGAGTTCAATATTCTCAACGATGGTCCACCAAAGGATACTTACGTAGTCGACGACGCTGGTGTTCTTAGTCGTGTGACAAGGTCAGATCTGAAGAATCTCTTGTCTGATCTTGAATACCGAAAGAAACTAAAGCTCAATTTCATCACTGTTCGAAAGCTTACTGTGAGTTTCGTTTTGTTATATATAAAAAAAAGGATGAATATTTGTAAACCAAAATCTGAACCGGAAACCGGTTTTGGGTAAAATACAGAGCAAAGCAGATGCGTTTGAGTATGCAGACCAGGTTTTGGAGAAATGGTACCCTTCGATTGAAGAAGGTAACAATAAGGGCATTGTTGTTTTGATCACAAGCCAGAAGGAAGGAGCCATTACCGGTGGTCCGGCTTTCATCGAAGCAGTTGGTGAAAACATTCTTGATGCGACTGTCTCCGAAAATCTTCCCGGTATGGTTCTCCCCGGTCTAGTATAGTGGATTTAAATGTGGCTTTGGTTGATATTTAAATCCATTTAGGGCCATATTAAGATTTTTGTTCTGTTTTTGGGCCGAATCAAATCAATTTATCCGGATTGAAACGCCTTAAAGCCAAACATAACCAATCTCAAACTTAAACCAAACTGGTTATAACTAATTATTAGTGAGTCATACCAACAATAGTCTACTTTAGATGTTCTTTTTAGGTGTCTCATACGAGTTTGCGTAGAAAATTGAAAACGTATTTCTTACTAAAAACAAATTTATTGCGAAAACATACCAAAATAACTTTCAACAATTAATATGAATTGGAATGTTGTTTGAATGATGGTGCAGTACTAGCAACGGACGAAAAATACAACGAGGCGATATACAGCAGCGCGAAACGGTTGGTTGCAGCGATAGACGGACTCCCGGATCCCGGAGGTCCAGCAGTGAAAGATAACAAGAGAGAATCAAATTTCAAAACGAAAGAGGAAACCGAAGAGAAGAGAGGACAGTTCAGTCTTGTCGTTGGAGGTTTGCTTGTAATTGCCTTTGTTGTTCCCATGGCACAGTACTATGCTTATGTCTCCAGAAAGTAGTAAGTAACTCGGTTCACTCTCCTATACTAAACCGGTCAGGTCAGACCTTTGCTACCGAACCCGGTTTATTTGGTTATGGTTTCTTATTTGAGCAAATATAAGTAAATAATGACAGAAAAACCAAAGAATATATGAATGAAACCGATCGATAGTAACGGAAATGTTTATTCAAATTTTAAGCTTAGAAGAAATGGCATCTGATCTGAGAACGGTGGATCGGTATATTTCCCGGTTAAGATTTGAGATGAAACAAACTGATTCGCAGCTTCGGTATAGTGAATTCCATCCCAGTTTATGTACTCGGAACTATCGTTGCAAGCTTTGGCCGTTACTGTTGTCCCGTCTAAGACTTTAGTTTGGCCACACGAAATGCGGCTATCGTAATTTAACGGTGGCCCTCCGACTCCACAACACACGGTTAACGGTTTTTCAAAACCTGAAATCGTCAAAAAATTTCGTTGCTAAACCAACATTTCTCAAATGGTCAACAAATAGTTTAGAATTTTGGAATCGTGAATAATTAGCGAAATTTTTTACCGAATCGTGAATAATTAGCGATGAGATTGGATTTGATTGTGAAGATATCAACGTAAGTAACATTTGAATCAGGAAATTGGGCTTGGAATTTGTTGGAGAAGGCATGGAGTTGAAGATTGAAGAGTTTGGCTGCTTGGTTATGCGAACTAACACATCCAAACTCATCAAGCTTTGTTGAATCTGTCCCGAATTTAGCAATGTTTTGAGCCAAACATCCTAAAGGTCCCGTGTTGTGTATCCAAAAGTTTCTAGCTCCTTCTTCATGCAACCTCTGCCAAAATCAATTCGAACCGCATTCAATTTAGTTAGGGATAGATCCAAAATCCTAATTTTGATTCGGTTAGGAAAAATTATAACCTTGAGTCCAGCTTCAAAAGTTTCAAGAATGGAAGGAATAGAAGCAAGAACTTGGTCAAGAGACTTGGAGTAGAAGGCACCAGCGATATCATTTTGGCCAATATCAATCATGTAAAGTCCTTTTGAATAGTAATCAAATGGTGGCAAGTACCTTTCATATTTCCTTCCTGCAAAATCATCAAAAACTAATCTTTGCTTCATTTATACATCATACAAACATCTCAACCAACCAACCAACATGTTCAAATTAGCCTTGCCTGTTTTAGCAAGTAGCTCAAGAGCCCTAGATTTGAACCGGATGAATTGAGAGATTTGAAGATCAAATGAGAAAGGAGAGACCGAGGTCGGGTTTGCGGGAAGAATAGTGGATCCTGCTGCTGCAAAGTTACACCCTTTCTTGAAATTTGGTAATCCTAATGAATCCAAATATGGATTTAGTAATGGCATGTCCATTGCATCCACTGCATGCATAACACACACACACACACACACACAAAAAACACATCAATATCAAAACAAATGAATACCAAATCATTCTAGAACAACTTCTGTTTGTTTTGGATTTGTAATGATGAGTTTACATAGAAAATCTACAATAAGACGGCCGTCACAGTATCTTCCTGAAGGAAGGTTGAAGTAAGTCTGGCCATACGGAGGATTAACGGTTTCAATCCCGGCGGAGATGAGATTGCCAGTGTCGGAGTTCGAGTCGCCAAAGTTGATGATTGCCGGATATTTTAGGGTGATGGAGAGAGATGAAGAGAAGAAAAAGGAGAGGAATATGAAGATGGAGAAATTGGTTACAATGGGAGCCATAATGTTGGAAACAAACAGTGGACCCTTATGTAACCAAGTTAACGATATAAATGACCTTTCTGTTTCCTTGTTCCTTTATCTTTTCGAGCTAATGGTTTATTTATTCGGTAAAATACATATATTAAGTGTCTCAACCACCATGACCTTAAAATATTTAATCCAAAATGGTGTATGTATACAAACAAACGCTAGAAATCCCTTCATATGTTTGCTAAAACTCTAATCGCTCAAATAACAAAATATAAAAAAAAAACTTTAATCGCTCCTATATTGAAAAAAATTACATAGCCAATGGAGAACCACTTTCAGAATTTTATTTTGGTCATTAAAATGGTTTATATATTCTAAGTATATATTTAATCAAAAGACTGGTTTGTAGTATTCAAAACCTATATTGTGGCATCATGTTATAAAAACTATTAGTTTCAAAACTGTATATTATTAGGTTGCTTCGAGTTTGCTTTGAGGTTGCTTCACGGGGAAGACTTATCTTAGATGAAATGTTTCATTTATAGGGATGATTAGTTTGGTACCGAACAAAGAAAATTGGACACATTCTCTTTGGAATTTTGCTGATGAAAGTTTGATTGATATATATGTGTTCCTTCTTTTCATGTGGTCGTGTTGTGAATCCAGTTTCTATGATATTATGTGTATCAGTATTTTTTTTTTATAATTAAACATGGATGTTATTAACGCTTAAAACAAAATAAAAGAAAGAGAGAAATATGCATATTTTAAATCGATTAAAGAAATACATTTTGTGATTCGTTTGTTTGTGTTTACGATATGCAAATTTTGTTTGATTAAAAATTTACATATTGTGTTTTATACTTTTATTTAAATGTAAACGAAAATAAATAGAAACATTTGATTATATATCAGGCCTTGAGTGTTAACATTTCTGTTGTTTAAATTTATTTATGCGTTATTCACAGACACATATACTCAATGCTGAATATGTTAAACCCGTTTGATAGCTTTTGGGTATAAATCACAATTTTTTTTGTATTATTCTTTATGAATTTTGAGTTAATTACCTCTAAAATGAACTGGAAAATAAAATCCTATTATTTGCAAAAAAAAATTCGTTAATTGTATAAAAATATTTTTAAAATATATAATATATGCATATAAACGATTATTTTTTTCTGTTAAACAAAGTAAGTTTAAAATAGATGTATATAGACATTAGATTATGTGCTAAGCAATAACGTGTATTGTGTATATATATATATATATATATAAAAAATTAATAACTTATACTAATAAATTAATCATGAGAATAATAGTGAACTTCATGATGAAGAATGACTTTTTCAAATTATCGGAAAAAAAAAAGACTTTTCTTTTGTGAGAATAGATAAGTATATATGTTAATCTTTGGATGCAAAATATCTGAAGAAAATCTTATGAAAAGCTAGTAGAAAGTGCGTCGATATAGTTTTGTTATTTGTCAATAATTTTTGTATTGTCTTTTTATCTTTAAAGTCTTTATATGTATATATATATATATATATATCTTAAATATAAGATAAAATTACTCGTGCTTCTTTAAATTTCCTCTTTGTTTACATTCTTTATAGTATTTTATATCTTATGATAAGACTAATTGTTTGATTTTGTAAGACAAAAAAAGGACAAATAAAAGGTGGCCGTTCAAAGTTCCTCTCTCTCTTTGGTGGGCTCTGCTTTTCGAGATTCACTTAAGGTAATTAAAATTTTGGTATAACATGGGAAAGTTAGAAATGTAAACACATATCACATATGTATCTACTGATTATAAATAATGTTGTTTCGTTAGATCATAGATGAAGGAAATAATTAGTGAACATTAGTTTAAGAAGAGACAATAACCGAATTATATGAAAGAAAATGAAAAAAATCAAAACTTACTTAGAAAATCTATGACAAGACGTCCATCGCAGAATCTTTGGGAAGAAGTTTTGAAGAAATTTTGTCCATTAGGAGGGTCGAGATGAATCCCAAGGCCAGCAACGAGATCACCGGTGTCGGAATTGGAATCTCCGAAATTAAAAGCAGACAAATAGTTGAAATCAACGGAGTTTGAATTCTGTATAAACATGGTAGCAAAGACGAGGACATAGAAGATTCTCATCTTAGTAATAATCACGAGCTCTCTATTTCACGTTTCGAACTGGCCTTGAGATTTTGGTTGTTTCTATTTGTCGATATCTATTTAAATGTATTGATGCCTTTAAATTGTGGAAATAGGAAAACACTATACAAGCAAGATTGTTGCTTTAGATCTCGCTTGCAAGGCTTACTATCTATATACATATACAACACCAATCCAAGTACTAAATATATACAAAACCTAAATTCATAGTCTAGTGATTTGTATTAAATCATACTTCAGATTCAAGTCCGTGTGCATATATATATGAGCTGTGGACGACAAAGAAAAAAACCTATATATATATATATGGACTCAATCATCTTTCATTAAAAACATGAACTAATAAAGGCTATAAGGCTGAAATTGATTACTTAAAGTATAAACATTCAGGGTCTTGAGAGAAATAGAAAAGTAACAACTGAATAATTATAAAACCTAAAATTAGTTAAATTAGCTAATTTTAAATAAAATGTGGAAATAAACACTGCTAATTTGTACATACTTTTCAGAAAAACTATTTTCAAAAATATCACTATTATATATAAATTACCATTTTTTCATCATAGTTAAATAGTTGATGAGCACAAAAGAAGGTTAATTAGTTGATGATGATAAATATTAATAACAAACTTTTTTTCATAAACAATAAAAAATAAATGTATCAAATCAAACGGTTATGATTAGTGTATTCCATTCCATTCTCGAAAGATTATGTATTTAGAATTCACTTCATGGTTCTTTTGTTGGATTTGGTATCATTAGAGCAAGCGATGTGTTTAAATTTTGTGATTCTTGCCTTTTTATTCTCATCTTTAATTTACCTTAATTTTGATTTCTACTAATCTTCTTTATTTTCTTCATTTAGTTGTTCACTTTAATTTTTTTGTGAAGGCAAACCAAGTGCTAACCACCGGTTAATAGAAGAGACAATGGAAATCAAGAGAGAAGAAGACATAGCTTTCGTCCCCCAAAAACTTCACTGTGTTAGATGTGATTTATTGTTTTGTTGCACCCAAAAAATAGTTCATGATGCGATGCATGAAAATTTTGACATTGTGTTGTTTCAATGAAGTTACTTAATTCGGAGAAGGACATTCAACTCTCCTAAATTATATCTAAGTACAAGATTGAGATTTCACTCAAACTTCAAAGAAATATCTTAAACGAGGATGCAGCGGAAGTGTTAGCCAAATGGGGACGAAAACCCAAGTGTTGTAGCACATGAAGATGTTTTTTTTTTTTTTGATTGACTCAAGTGTTTTAGAGTAGATATTGACTATACAGCCAAAATCCCTCTACAAACTCTTTCTTATGTGATTTTTGGGTAGGAATTTAAGAACTCTTAAGAGATTATGATAGTTTTTTATATCATTTCTTGTTAGTCTATTAGATAAGGAAATCGATTGGCGCGACTACTATTTTCCACAAGGACCATAGCAGTTGCAGGATATAGAAGGTGATAATTTAAAGCCTCCCATGTACCTACTATTTTCTGTATAAGGAGTAAAGTTCTTGCAACCCAAATAAAGATGGGGTGTGAAGACGGATTATTTCATAGAAAGAGATAGTTGGGAAGTGACTCCAATCTTGGTGGCAACACTAAGAGGAGGATCGTTAGATCTTCTCAATGGAGATGGTGTTCTAGTTATGAGTAAGCGAATGTCAGAAAAGTAAAGCATGTGTAGAAAGAGGTAGTGTCCAAGCTCCATTACAACCAAGAAGTCTTGTTACTGAACATGGGCATTACAACCATGCAGTTAGAAATCATCGGTATAGTGATTGACTTTGTTGTTGCTGTTAGCCAAGAATTCCAAGGACCCATGTTCATTTTACTAGTCGAAACCAAAATGAATGTTCACAAAATTGGAAAGTGAGGTCAACTTCTGAAACAAAGGAACTTGAAGATAGTCGTTGGACACTATCAGGTATTGTCAACAGAAGGAAGTGGTGAGACTTGTGGGTAACCTGAGCAAGGTTAGAGGTGGCATGTAATACCTTGCAGAAGAATACTCTGAAGGTTAGGTTCATTATACATGTGGGTTCGGTTGGGAAAATCATCTCCTACTAGTTTTGGTGAAAAGAACGTCTGATTGGGAAAATCATCTTCTACTAGGAAGAAATTTTGTATGTAGGTTCATGATCATTTGATATAGATTCCTATCAATAATTTCTATTTGATTCCTAAATGATTGAGAATTATTCTTATTTTACCGGGACTAATCTGTTCATAAAATGATTTGATTACTCTCTGGAAAAATTGTCTTTGGAAGGAGAAACAAATCGGGATCAACATGAAACTTTGCATCAGCCTTCTAGACTCATAGATTTATCTCCTAGAAAAAGGAAAATAGGTTTTCTACTTAGGAGAATCAGAATGTGCTAGACAAGTCATATTTTAGATATGAGAAAAAGAGAAGTTGGGTTCAAGCCAAAGCCCAATCCTAGTCTACCTAGTTAGCCTAACACTTGTTGGACCAAATTTTTTTGGGCTGGTAGAGGATCCATATGAGCTCAGAAGTCAAGCCAAGTCGAGGAAGACAGGCCTCACGCTCATGTCAGCCCATTAGGCCTATGAGGATGTGGTTCTTATTTTTGTTTAATGATTCCACGTAGGATAATCTAGGAAAGATGGTGTGCCATGATGATCGGTTTTTAGGATCATCAATTCCCCTAATCATTGTGGTATTTAGAGGTATCAATCCTAACTCGTTGTAAATTGTCACCTACAGTACAAAGATTCTCTTAATCTAAGCTAATGAAGTTTGTTGTTTAACTCAAATTGACTAATTGAACTAAATGCAAGTAATTAGATGATTAAGTTTATGCAATGATTAAAGAAGGGTCCTTAGATGGGTTATTTGTGATTTGGGATCACTAAGTATGGTTTAGAGTATCTATTTTACACTAATTAGCTATTCCCTAGGTTAATGATCCATTTAATTGACTAATTCATTTCCATGCAATTAATCATGTCACTAATTATAGCATCATTAGCAAATTCCCATATGAGTGATGATAATTAATGAATTCAATTCCAAATTACTGGATCAACCTAATTAAAACCTTTAGCACCAATCTCTTGGACATAAAAATCATAATTTCATCTCTAAGCTCTCTTGGACATTTCATCAAACACTTGGTGTTCTTGAAATGTCTCATATCATCTTCCTCATTCTCATGCAAGAAGAAGCTTTAAGGACTCTTAGAGATGGATGAAATGTTTGATTTAAATCCTAAACTACCCTAATCCATGCTTAGATCACCCTCATCTAACCCATCCTTAAACCCTAATGGAACTACTCAAGACCCATGATGATTCTCCCAAAACCAAGCTTGATTAGAGAAGAAATCATGATGGATAATAAGATAGATTGATGATGGAATGTAAAAAAAGCAAAGATTTCTTAAAGGAAATGCAAATTGTATTAAGATTCAAACTAGATATTCAATAACAAAAGAGAGAATGAGTCTAAAACCCTTAGAAAAATTAAGCATAAAAATGTAAGTGAGAAAGAAGAGATTTTTATGAAATTGGGTCAAACCGGGTCGACCCGGGACAAACCAGGTTTCGACCCGATTATTTTTGTCCGGACTAAACCACAGTGGTCTGCAAGTGACCGCTGCAAGACCGTTGCGGTCTGATAAAACCTTCCAGAAGATTGCAGCGGTCACTCCTTGACCGCTGCGCTTGGTGGTCGCTGTGGCTGGCTTTGCAGCGGTCACTCCTTGACCGCTGTGACTCCGCTGTGGTGGCTCCAGAAGATTGCAGCGGTCACTCCTCGACCGCTGCACCTCCACTCCGCTCTGTCCTTCTGCAGCGGTCACTCCTTGACCGCTGCAGTTGGACCGCTGCGCTTGGTTCTGCTCTTCTCTTGTTCATCTAATGACTTCTCTTCCTCCACTTGATCTTCTTAGCTCTTAGCTCCACTCCATTCCTGTTTAGTACCTAAAAGAGACCTAAAATGCACCAAAGACTCTATTAGGACCTAATGCATCACCTATAACCTATATACAATGAAATTCATGAAAATTGTAACAAAAACTAGTCTAGTATGCAAATGGACCCTACTCTAATGCAAGCTTAAATGATGCATGTTATGCTAATATCATGCCACCTAAAATTGCATGATCTGTGTCATGCTGAGTAGGATAAGTTAGATGACGTGGCGCCTGTGTGACATTACTTCAACAACGTGGAACATGTGTGATGATAAATCCATGACGTGGTGTATGCACGACACCTATAAATGATGTGGAATTGTTTCTTAGCTTGATCAGCCGGTTGGGTGGAAGTTGGCATTCCAGGATGTGTAATTTGACATTTTTCATCTCATCTGAGTGTGTTATTCTTAAAGGATCAACGGACATGCATAAATGTATGTGAAATTTGGCATTGTACACCTCATTCAGGAGCAAGACGAGTCATTGTCTCCAACGACTCCATGCTAGTGGTTCAATTCCACTATGTCGAGTCGGGTGGTTGTAGTCCAACAACATTATGAGAATGGAATCATTTGTATCCAGCGGTCGGAGCGGTTTGATGGTCTGCTAAATGACTTCCAATCATGAACCCGCAAATTCTCTCACAATTGGGGGTTGGTCCGAGTCCGCAACAGCGTGTCTCAATGTGTGTACGTAATATTTATGTGATTGTAAGATTTTTTCCTAACCACGCTTGCGTAGAATCTTTGAATAGTAGTGCGAGTCACGTGGTGGGTGTAACCATCCTCACTTAGTAATTTTGTTACTCAACTTTCTCTTTAACCCACATGTAACGAATTGTTTTAGGTATCATGAAATGTAAGTCAAATTTAAGTGTGAATTTTTCAGTTTACTTTTATTGGTTTAATTCGCACCAGTCGATTATTTTTGATAATCTAGTTTGGAATGTTTAGGTTTGGTGTCCTTTAATTTTGGAAATAACATTCACTTTGGATTTTAAAAAATAACATAAAAACTATGTCATCCGTATCATATTAATTGTCGTTTTAGTATTGTTTTTTCTTTTTAAATTAGCTTTCTTTTCTGAGATTTTCAATATAAAAATTTAAATAAATTTATGATTTTAACCATACTACTTCAGTGTATTAATAAGAGATAAAATTACATATTGTATTATTGAAGGATATAGTATAATTTCAATATATAGGTTTTCTTAATATATGTGAAAAAAAAATTAAATGACAACTAAAATGAAACTTACGGAATAATTTTAATTCTTAAAATGATAAAAAGTTCAATGACAGTAATCACTTAATTTGCGTTATTGTATATTATTAGTTAATTAGCATAGCACCCTGTTCGTAAACATGTCACACACTAATCTTGAATAGTTTGATCTCTTAATCTTATAATCCCTTCGAATGAATTGTATTTTTGCACTTTCCATTAATAATTATAAACTGACAAAAGAGGGAAATATATAAAGGTAGATTTGGCGGATTCATGGCCCATTGAAAAACATAGATTCCTGGTTTTGTAAAGTTTGGTACAAACTATTTTCATCGAACCTCACGGTGGAAATTATTGGTGAGACAGATAAGATGGGTCGAGAGTGACTAGGCGATTCTCGTTTATGTGCCTCCAAATCTATATATATTTTAAATAAACTTTGTTACCTACGAATATTAACCAAATCCAACCACCATTAATCTACAGCTGTTACCAGTTACTTTTGTCAATCAACAGCTTCAACAAAAGAAGACGGACCGTCCATCTTTACTATAAAGTAAAAGTGCAATTGGACAGAAGCATCTAAATAAGTTACAAAATATTAAAAATACTTGGCGGATAAAGCATATGAAAAGATCATTGAATTTTAATGATATAATTATAAACTCGTATGAAAAGATCCCAAACCAGCTAGTCATACGAGCATTGACTCTGCAAATCTCTCAACTTTAGGGTTTCTGTTGAGCATCATCATGAGTCATAATGAATTCGGAGCATTTCATTCACTGCGATGGCGATATCAGCCACTGAGGTCAGCTTACAATAATCTTCCACCTGCATTGTTATGTTTTAGAAACCTTTATAAGCTTTGTTAAATAAAAATAAAAGTAATTAAGCGTTTGAAAATTTCGAACTACCACTTTCTAAAATTACCACCAAAATACCGAAAATATCACAATTACAAACTTTAGGTACGAAAAAGTTGAAGAATTCTTAATTGATTAGAAAACCATTTTTTTGGGTTTTAATAAAGAATTTCTGGTAACTTTTATAACAAAACATCTTTACATCTCATCGCTGTCAATGCCTATAAATAGTAAATAAATTTTGGCTACATATGTTTGTAATATATAATGATTTTTCGTCCAATCTGTTTGTGTTGTCATATGTGCACAGAACCATTAGACAAAACATTTTTGGTTAGGTCTTATTCTCATGATAAGTATAGTACAATATTTTGTTTCTTAACTGTTGAAGGACGTACGTAATAGGAGATAAATTATTTTGTAAATCGAAGGTAGTTAGTGAAAGTGAAACACCATGAAATTTCATAAAAAAATAATTCAATAATGTAATGATGGAATGGTGGAACAATTAAGACGTTTAAGCTAAATAATTTTTTTTTTTGTTAAAGAGCTAAATAATATTTTACCAAGACAATATATTTTTATGAGACACAAAAGATGTTTGAGAAACGAACGCATAATTGATATGCTTTAACGTTGGATACATCTACTGTGCGTAAACATTTTTATGAAACATCGAAACATGAAAAATATATTGTAATATTAAAAATAGTGAATAGATGATAGAATAACATTTTAGAAACGTATATAGATAAATGACATTTATTAAATGATACGTATCATTTAGTGGTAAAACAATACAAAGCATTTATAACGTTCTTTTGGGAGAGTTCTGTATATCGAGATTAAATAACAAATTTCCATTGACTATTAGAATTGCATTGCATGTGAATGGTATATCTGTTTATGCCAGAAGGGCCTATAATTCATATATTAGTTAGCCTTATAATAAACCTATGTTTGAAACCGAACATTTTTATAATTATGATCTATTAGTGATCATCACATTTTAAAACTACTACGAAGATAGGCGACAAGAGAAAAACAATTAGGTTAAGGCTAGGCTTATAGCATTTGATTGACAATTATAATACACTGAGATCTATATATATAGCTATAAATCTATTTTTTTTGTTACAGCTAATTTTGGAATGCATCTTTACTGTAACCTTATCAAATTAGAGGTAAATATTGATTTAGGATTAAGAATAACATACCTTAGTGGAGAAACAGTAGAGGATAAAGTAAGAAATAGTGGAGACATTAAGGTGAAGAATGGTAAACCCTAAGCTTTGTAAACCAGAGACCAAGTTGAGAAGAAGCTTTGGTCTCCTTCTTGATCTGATCTTGAGACTCGCGTGGCTCTCGACCAGGCTTACTTCGATATCAGCCAATGCGTTGATCTCGAGAACAACATTCTCGCCCACAGCGGAGGAGCCAGCCATTGAGAACTGGGGAAGCTTGAAGGTGTCGGTGAAAGGTGTGGCGGATGAGATAACTCCGTCTGAAATGGAATTTTCATTGAGTTCGTCATTGACGTTTTGGAGGTGAAGACGGTGTTCTAGTTCCCTGATGAAGTTTATGGCACCTCCTACTATTGATGCTTGGTCACACTAAAACCAAAAAACACTTAACTCACCATTTTGCATATAAATCTAACAATTAGGGTTAATGCGTTAGAACTTCTGTAGTGCACATATTCCATGCATTATAACTTATGTAGTAATTTATTAGATAATTCTTAAGAAATTTAAATTATTTTTAAGATGTAAAAATTTTGTTGTATTTTAAATTTATATTAAAGACAAAACATTGAACGTGCAAAATATAATTAATGAGATCACATATATATATAGTAACATTCCGTCTCCCGTGATTTATCTGTCAATCTATATAAAAATGCATAGATGCACTATATAGAATTGTGATTGTAGACATAGCTAGAAGGTAATTAGGGATACCCTTTGAACGTATGAGTCAGGCATGAGAGAGCGAAGAACAGAGAGGTGCTCATTCATCAGTTTTCTCCGGTTACGCTCCACTGCAATGTGAGTCATACGTTGATTATCGATTTCTTCTTTGTTTTTCTTCGCCCTTGTTCTCCGCCGCCTTGCCTGATTATTCCCCCTAGCGTTTATCTCACTATCTCGATGGCAATTCATATCGCATTTGGGTGTAATTTTTTCTTCATTAGTTACAATTTCAGGAGGGGATTGATGAAGGAATGTATTAGCATTCTCATAGTAGTCTTCTTGGAGAAAAGTAGAGTCGTAGTTTTGGGTTTGGTTGTCGAGAAAACTGAGAGAGGCTTGGAGATCATAGAAGGGTACTGGTTCATCTTCTCCGTAAAAGTTGGAGTAGGCTTCTTTGCCATTATAGTTGTACATGAGGTCACGTTGGAAAATCACTCCCTCGAGAGCCATTAATAAAATGAGTGATGGGTAACAAAAAGAACTACGATGATGAGAATAGAAAAACAAGAAAAGTGTTAAAGGTATGGTAATAACATGGAGAAATTTTAGAATGAAAGAGAAAGGAAATAATAAGTGTGAAATGAGTGATATTCGACAAGGGCTTTATAAAGGGAGGCCTTGATGAAAATGAGATGTACAGGTTGTTGCACGTGAAAAGCATAGTTTGGGAGTTTGCTCCAAGGGAGATGTATTCTCTTTTCAGGTTGTTGGACTATTAAAAGGGTGAATAGCTAATAATGAATGGGCAACAGGTGGGGGAAATTCGTGTACCAAATACTAAAATATTGGATCTTGTATGATCCTAAGCTCTTGTGTTTGGATGATTTGGTTTGACTTGGCTGTGATCCAGTGGACACCTGGTGGCAGTAGACAAGTTTAAGATAGGATAGTTCATTTATGAAATCTTTCCCTTGTTAGAAAATGAAACAATGCTCGGCGATTTTGTGTTTTTCTTTGCTTATTTGTTCCACCCAACTCTTTATCGAAATATTGAGGTGGACTGGACTATGCTATTTTCATATTGTATAGGCCCAATCCCATTATATTTATACTTGTACCACCATATACGTGCCAGATTGTTATTATTAATAAGTATCAAAAAAGTTTTTTTTTCAAACTTCAACATGGTATTAGAGCCATGTGGAGTTTTCTTATTCAATGTAAGGTTTTTTTTTTCTTTCTTTTAATTTCAGTGTGGAGTTTTCTTATTCAATGTAGAGTTCTTTGTTTCTTCTTTCTGTTTGATGTGAATTCTCTACTTTTCTTTACTGAACTCTATGTTTCTCTAATCACTTTATTTTTCATTAAGAAGACAACATCTCTTCTTGATTTTTATGTGTTTTATCATCTTTCAAGCTTGAGTAATGGGAACACTTCTTATTCTTTTATGATGGGACTCCCAAACATGGCAATGATTTCATTATAATTTGTCTAATTTTACTTGCATCATATGTGTTCATTTACATGAGTTTTCAAGTCAAAATTAAACCCTTTTGAAATTATGGTTCCTTTGACAATTGATCTCAATATGTCTGATATTGGATCGATCACATCAATTTCGTATTTGGTCGATGATTCGATCTTGGGTCGGATCACATTGAACAGTGTGGATCGGGTTCTGATATCATGTTAAGATCCATGAGTTTCAAGTGGATTAACCCATGTCTTTTATATACTAATTATGATTCCAATTTCCAAATTCCAACTTTCGATATGGGACATTAATCCCTAAATAAATCCCCTCTAGATGATGGTTGTTTGACCATTAATCTCGATATGTTCGGGTATGGATCGAGGATATTAATTTTGGACAAGGTCTAAGATCAATTTGGAGTCGGATCACATTTGATTGTATGGATTAGACTCTAATAACAATTGGATTTGAATAGAGAAAGTTTATAGAGTCATTACCCTTGACATGAGTTCATTCAATTAATAAAATGAGAATTTATGATTTATTTATTAGCACGTAAAAACTATGTAAGTCAAAACTAATTGAATTTAAACCACATATGTGAGATCCAGTTATAGAAAAAATTACTCTGAATTTCATGGTTACGATACCACATATGCAAATTCTAAAGAGGCTTGGGTCACAAGGAATACCACATGTCATGGAAAAATTATAATAATCTTTTGATGCTTCTTAATGAAAATTAGTTGAACATACTTCTTTAATTTTTTGAAAACGATTTATAAAAATTTATAAACATTAAATATGAACTCAATTGTCAAGATTAAAACAAATATTGAATTAAATCTAGAATTTAGGATTTCTAATATACTTAAATATTTCGCAGTATAACGATGAACTGAGACTCTTTAAAATTATCTTATCACTTCAACTATCGTACCTCTATCATTCACATGCACACAAATTGATCTAAATGAAATGCTAGTATAGTCGGAATCATATCTAAAAATAAATGATCATCCGTTCGTTCCCTTAAGGTTTCAAGTTTTTTTCATACAGTCACATTTTGAACCGATCATTCCTTTTATAGGAAAAATATCTTAAATCTAATAACTTTCCACTTAGGAAACCCACGTAAAATGGGACTTTCCAATTCTATATTGGATTTGGATCCTTTCTATTTTTTTTGGAGATTTCAAATCACCTAATTAATCTTCTTCAATTGAATGAATATGTGAATCAGGGTCATCATTTTCTTAAAACATCAAATTAGTTTTAAGTTAAAATCTGCAGCGAATCTCCCAATAGTGTGAAACGGTTTTGGGTCAAACATGTTAGTTTGGACACATAAGACGTTGACTTGTGAGTAAATGGAGCATGTGAACTTATATGGACCATATGACCTTGAGCTCCAATAATTCGTATGTAAAGTAATATCTTCTCTACTTCTTTTCCGGTTGCGCAGATAAACTTCATATATCCATTTCTATTTTGAGCTAACTATATTTCTGAACAGAACTTGTAATACGTACGGATTTAGTCTTACAAGCTATTTAGAAACAGATACTTGCCCGATATTTGATGATAACACAATTTTCTATCTCATCCGCCTATTGAAAAAAACCATCAATTGTCTATGGTTGCTGGCGAGACTCTTTACGACACATATATTATTGATTGGTTGGCTTCGTAATATATCTTAGCGTTACACAACCTGACTTATGTCATATATTCTTATTCCAAATGGACATGTTATCCTTTGATGTGTCGTTTTTTTATTGAGTGGTTCATTTAGCTAGGTGGCTATCCCCTCTCTTGGAAGGCAAGGAATCAACACACGAATTTGTATTCCTCGGCATAACCAGAATGTTGTTTTATGGCTGATAAATAACCATGAATGAGTAAATCCCAATATAATAAATGAAAATATACTTTGTTTTTCAACTACCCTCCCCCCTCCCTTCCCTCTTCCCGAGAAAAAAAAGAAGACAAGTAGTTCTTGTTGAAGAATAAATTCCAAAAAGGAATTTCCCTAACATTGTGTGTATGGCCATAAATAAGACTTATCTATCTATCTCTCATGATGAGGAAGGAAACTGTCGTGTTATTGCTTTTGTAATTCGTCTTTTCTTTTGTATTTTCTTAAGTAAAGTCATTTTCATCACGCACTGCACATGATTCCGCTTCACTATAAGATCATATACCAAATTGCAAATAACTCAGTTCCAGTTTACTCTTGATTTATTAAGTTTGGTTTGGGAAACGTGTACTGTGTTTTGATTTCTCATATTCCATTGCTTTCTTTAGTCCGTAGTCCCTAATTACTTCCCCTCCTTTCTTTTAATCCGACATATATATATTTCACATTTTGTTTTTATCTAACATGTAATACTCATATTTTCGAATCTAACATATAACTCGAGAAAAGGTGCCTAATGTACTTAGCTATACTATAATCTTATGTTTTCATTTCTTTACAAGAATTTTTAATTAAAAAAGTTAAAATTATCAACCAAAATATATAGTATAGTGGTTTGTACAATGTATAATACTGACACATATCATTCAATGTATATCTAACATGTAAGGGTATTATATATATAGTACTCCAATTCTTTCCAAACCTTCACTCTCTCCTCTCTCTCTCCCTGCCCTCTTCTTGCAAAATGGAGAACGCTCTAGTCAAAAATAATAACGAAAGTCATAGCAGCCACCACCATCATCCATCATCATCCTTTCATCCCAAATCTCTCAGCAGCCAGCATGGTCTCATTTCAATGAATAGCATGGTCGTAATTGCCATATCGGTTATCTCCATCTTCATTATTTTTGCTATTCTTTTAATAATCATTTTACTTCATCGACTTAAATCCGCAAGAGACAAAGCACGGGGCTTTTCTTGTAAAGAAAGCTGCAGCATCACCAACAATGGTGGAACTTCCACAGGCTACAGCTACACTTCTAGCCCTGGTAAAACAATTTACTTATTGTCAATTGGTTTAGAGTTGAACATATATAAAATTCAACATTTCTCATCCCAAATGGCCAATCTTTTATTTGAATTCTAATTTTCTTGTTAGATGACATCAAGAGAGATTGTTTATACGGAACAAGAAACCCAACTTCGTTCAGACAATTACAACCACAGACGAAGAGGTGCAGGAGAAGTCGAGCAGAAGGAGTACAAGTGTACACATACAAGGAATTAGAGATCGCTACTAATAGTTTTAGCGAAGTGAAAAAGATCGGAAAAGGAGGATATGGAGACGTGTACAAAGGAATATTGAGTGATGGGACTGTTGCGGCCATTAAAAAGCTTCATATGCTTAACGATAATGGTAGTAATCAAAAGCTTGAAGAGCGGTCCTTTAGGCTTGAGGTTAGTAGTCGTGACCACTTCATTTATTGTCCTTTTTTCTTATCTACTTATTTTGGTCCTTATTTATTGTTTCCATGTTATCAAAATGCAATATACTCTTATTATGGTACACATCTATATTAATGTTTTGTACTACATCTGTTTTACAACAAGTACATGAGTCTTTTTTGTAAAAATAAAATTTCACAAATATATATATTGTAAAGTCTTACACCAAAAATTACTTTTATCCCTATCAATTCTAATAAAAGGTATTATATAAATTACAGTTGTAAACTTGTGATTGAGCAATCTTAAAGCTGTGAAACTTTGACTTTTCTCATATACTTCGATTAGGTGAGTCACGAGTCTCCGTATCACGCATACCTCTACAATTAATTTATACTCTGTGATATAATGAACAAAAGAGTTCGTATTTTTAATAATGATTGATAGTATTTGATTCCTATTTAAATATTAGGTCGAATTATATATTTTTTTCTCATTTTTAACTTCATTTCATTTATACTTTAAACGTTAACAAAATCGTTGTTGTAGTAAAATTATTTAAGTAGATAAATACATAAACGAATATAATCTCTTATTGTGCAGGTCGATCTCCTTAGTCGATTACAATGCCCATACTTGGTGGAATTACTTGGATATTGTGCAGATCAAAATCATAGGATCCTGATATTTGAATACATGCCCAATGGTACACTCGAACATCATCTCCACGATCTAAAGAATCAATCTCAACCACTAGATTGGGGAACCCGGCTAAGGATAGCCCTCGATTGCGCCAGGGCCCTAGAGTTTCTCCACGAGAATACAGTTGCCACTGTGATCCACAGGAACTTCAAGTGTACCAATATTTTATTGGATCAGAATAACCGAGCTAAAGTTTCAGATTTCGGATTGGCAAAGACCGGATCAGACAAAATTAACGGTCAGATTTCAACTAGGGTGCTCGGGACCACAGGATATCTTGCCCCAGAGTAAGTACCACTCTCACATGCATTTTTGTCAAATCTTTGCAAGAAAATTCATAAGAGAATAAAAACTATATATATTACGGAAGAGAGATGGTCCAGTAGAAGCATAGGATAAGCAGCAGCCAAAGTCGTAACCAATACCATATGTTACCTACAAATGTGGACGATGTAGTTGTTGTTGTCGACGTCGATGCATAGTGTGTTATTATAAATTTAAGAGATGAGTGATTATTTCAACTGCTCTTTAAAGTAAGATTCTATTGGGTTGAGATCAGGTACGCCTCTACCGGAAAGCTTACCACAAAATCAGATGTTTACAGTTATGGGATAGTGTTATTACAACTCTTAACGGGTCGTACACCGATCGACTCGAGGCGTCCGCCGGGACAAGATGTCCTTGTTTCTTGGGTACGTAAACCATAATTAAATTCTCAATGTAGTATATTTAATTGTCAGGACATGTGATTTTTCATATACGTAGACATCTTCCTAATCAAATAGAAGATTCGATTGGTTTCACTCATCTTCATTTAACATTTTTCAGAACAAGTGATTTTATTCGTTCTTTGTTATTTTTCATGTGACCGTCTAATCTGTCAAATAAACTTTGTTTTGGCTATACAAGTGTAGAATCTATCATCTTGGGTTCCATTGACAATAAAAACCAATAAATGCATTTAAACCAGATAGGTATAAACAATTGTAAATTTGATCAATATTTAGTGAAATGTGGCATATATTTTCAGGCTCTTCCCAGGTTAACCAACAGAGAGAAAGTTAGTGAAATGGTGGATCCAACCATTCAAGGCCAATACTCACAAAAAGATCTTATTCAGGTGTGTCTTGATCAACTTTTTTTTCTTTCTTTTGGATCGTCGAGTACTACCAAATTTTATTAAATTTATAACATAAGCGCAAGAGTTATGAAAGATGTTGTAATATATGAAAATGAACAGGTGGCAGCTATAGCAGCAATGTGTGTGCAAGCAGAAGCAGATTACAGACCATTGATGACAGATGTTGTGCACTCACTTATTCCACTTGTTAAAGCCTACAACCAAAGTTCTACGTCTTCTCGGTTTCACAGCCGCAGAGAAAGTTTATCATCTGATGATGTTATTATGCCATGACACTCATTGTATTTACTATTTAACACGCTTTGTTAAATTGATATTCGTGTTGCTATTGTACTGTCTGTGTAATATGTGTGTGGATAAGTGAACTTATTTATCTTTACGGTTTGGTTGTGGACATAACTTCCCAACCGTCTGGTTTCTAGTTATATCTAAACTGGTTATGGTTAAAGGTTTAGCTCAATATTAATTGGTTTTCTTTTAACTAATTGGGTCGGGATTCCTTTTAAAAAAGGATTTTGGACTTCCAAAAGTGGGCCTATTTTAAATTCCTTTTTTCCTTGTTTTCAGTAAAAAAATCTTTAAAAAAATAATGAAACGAAAAAATTACATGACATCCACGTGGACACGCATGATTCGAAATAAAATAAAAGCTGACATAAACAAAATGTATTTTTTATATATAGATTTGAAAAGTGAAAGTAAGCCAAGCGTTAAAAGCCTTCTACTGACGCCATCTGTCTTCTAATTCCGCATAATTAAAAAAATTCGAAGGGTGAAGAAAAACCCTATATCCAAGGAAGGCGTTAAAACCCCCAATTCCAGATCTCAAATTTCTGGAAACCCAAACTCTTTTTCTCTACACCATCAAAAGGTCTCCACAAATCTCACTTCTTGTTCCCAATTCCCTCAGATTCTCCCGGAAAAACAATCTCAAAGGTAACCTTTGCTCTTATATCCCCCGACATTTTCTGGGTTGCTTTGTTCAATTTTATTAGTAGATGCGCTGTTATTTACTCTAGGTATTATATATCAGTGTGAATCGAAGCCTTCGTCTTCAATTTTGATTGTGATCGAGTGCTTGAATACTTTAATTGATGATTGTTTGATGGATATTAGCTGTTTGAAGCTGTTTTTTTGTCTGTTTGTAAGGATTTCGTTTTCATGCCTTGTGTTTATTTATAAGTTTTGTTTCTTCTTTTTGGTTTTTGCTTCTAGTTTCTGATTAACCTGATGATTTTGCTTTCCTTTATTATAGAACTTTGATTTCCATTAGTTTGAGCAGTTTCGATGTCAAGATTAAACTTTTAAGCTTTATTATCAGCAGTAAGAAAGGTTCTCTCTATTTTTTGTTTTAACTATTGATTTTGGTAGACAATGGATCAACAAGGACAATCCTCAGCTATGAACTACGGATCGAACCCATACCAAACCAACCCCATGACCACTGCACCAGCCGGTCCAGACCATCCAGCCTACCACCAGATCCACCAGCAACAGCAGCAACAACAGCAACAGCTCACTCAGCAACTCCAATCCTTCTGGGAATCTCAATTCAAAGAGATTGAGAAAACCACTGATTTCAAGAACCACAGCCTCCCACTGGCGAGAATCAAGAAGATCATGAAAGCAGACGAAGACGTTCGCATGATCTCAGCCGAGGCACCGGTTGTCTTCGCCAGGGCATGCGAGATGTTCATTTTGGAGCTTACTCTAAGGTCATGGAACCACACTGAGGAGAACAAGAGGCGAACTCTGCAGAAGAACGATATCGCGGCTGCGGTTACAAGAACCGATATCTTTGATTTCCTTGTGGATATCGTTCCTCGTGAGGATCTCCGTGATGAGGTCTTGGGAGCGGTTGGTGCTGAAGCTGCTACAGCTGCGGGTTACCCGTATGGTTACTTGCCTCCAGGAACAGCTCCGATTGGAAACCCGGGAATGGTGATGGGTAACCCGGGTGCATATCCGCCTAACCCGTATATGGCCCAACCACTGTGGCAACAACAAGCACCTGACCAACAGGATCCTGATAATTAACAAACTGTGAGTTCTTGTGTGCTTTTTTCATTTGAAGTTTCATTGAAACAAAACTTGATATAGCTTTCGTTGTTTGTTTTCTTCCAGAGCCTTCTGGTTTCGAATAACTCTTATCGGTGGATCTATCAACAAGAAGATGAATGTTAATAAAAACATTAGACATAAAAGCTCGGTCTTGTAGAAGAATTTATGGTTTGTTATTTCCTTGGACATATTTTCGTTTTTCAGTTTGGTCATCTTTTTAATCGTATCCTGTTTATTTAACAGTTTCATAAATGGATGCTTAGTATAAACAGAAACCGATAAAACTTACAAAAAAGCTAGATTATTTTCGAGCTAGATCGAATTATTCGTTTAAGATTGCAATTCTTATTGGAGTGGAGCATTAGACTAACAGTCCACACTAAGCCATAGCCAAAAAGTGATGATTCCTACTACATCTACTAAAAATTACACACATTGTTTCTTTAACTTTTTCATTACGATTCCTTCGAGAATCCCATCCGTTCCAAAGCTGCCAGAGAACTCGTGCGGATGGACAGGACCTGGGAGGCGGAACGAGACAGAAAACTGACCGGGCGGGCAGAGATTCTGAGTCTGCATCTCAAACACATGAGAATACCTAAGAACTCGCTTCTCACCTGTTGTAGTCACTCCTCTAACTAGTACCTTCCCATTGTCTTCAACTTCACAGCTAAAATCTCCTGTAATACACACACACATACAAGAAACCGGTTTAGTAAGTGAGAATTTTACATGATTAGGTAAAAGAAGCACTCACTTTCATCTCTTCTAACACCGGGAAGCGATACACGGAAGAGATAAGCGTCAGGGCATTCACCAATGTCCATTAATCCCACCACTGGTCCAACCTGAGCTCCAGCTATTGTCCCATCTCCATTACATTTCACAACAAACCCTGGTTTCGGTTTCGCAGCAACAAGGCTTTCTTCCTTTTTACTCTTATCATCCCATGTAATAACCACTCCCAAACAAGTCTGCTGATCAATCTCTTCCTCAACAACCTCATTGATAGCAACAATACTATTGCTATCTTCATTTACATCAATCTCAAGGCTCAAAGCAAAGCTCTTTATTCCCGTAAGCCGCTTAAACCGTTCAACACAGTCTTGTCTCATACAAGAGATATCCGGATCATTGATGAACACAATGCTTTTTATCAGCTTATACTGATTCCTAACACGAGATTCAGGATGAAGTTTCGACGGAAACAGATCTGTGAAGAGCGGATCATCCTCATTGGATGCATTTCGTTTTCCGTTGAAATATTGGCGTCGAACTCTCGGTTTTATGGTAAGAGATGGATCTGCATTGCTGAGAATGTGATGATACACATTTTCTATCTCAGCTCGTTTCATGCGTGAACTGCTTAGCTCATCTGATGTGAGAGTTTCCGAGAGATTCGCCGCTTGTAGGTTGAATGCGGATTGCTTATTCGGATGATGATGGCTTTTTAAATCAGGTCCGAAGTAAGTTCCGATGATGAAGTGAAGAAGAAACAACTTGTCGTCTTCAATGTCCAATGTAATTAACACTTTACTACTAGTCTCTTGTTCAGGCTTCTCAGCTGCTGCTAAAGCTGATACGATTTCACGCATTGTACCACTCATTATCTGAAACCCACACAAAAATCAAAATCAAAATGTTGATTCTTATGAGTTTATCCAAAAGATCAGAGCTTTGTGCAATAATTTTATATAGAAAATTAAAAATCATTGGCATGCAGCAAGAGATTATCGTTTTCCAAGACCGATCGCTTCTATGATGCGCGAAATTGCTAACACTGATTGTAATTCCAAATTGAAAATGGGAAAGATTGATTTCGTTTCGGATCAAAATGGCGGAAGAATTATGGAAAAAGAACAAAAATTTGGGAGATTCAAAATAAATTGAAACAGCAGAATAAAATCTGGAAATAATGTATATATATAAAAGCGAAATATGCGATCAAAGATTACTAACCAGAAGTATAATTTAGGGTTCTCTACTCAGTGAATTAGTCCATCGAGACGATATTTTGTCACACTTTTTTTGTTTTGTTGTCTTTGCTTTGTCTCTCTCACCAGACGAACAGAAAGCGACGACTGAAACGCTTAAAGACAATTGACAATAAAAGGGTAAACTGGGAATTTACTCCGGTCGACAAATAATATTTGACCTCGTGGGTGCTTTCATCAAAATGGTATACCAGCACCTACTTGATCACTCCCTTATTTTTGGTTCTTCTGATCTATCCGAAAAGGAAACCGAACAAGCTCCTCGGAAATCTCAGGTGCCCTACCGGCCGGCGACTTCTGAAGAGCGTCTCCGATGAGGTAAATTATTCAATTAGCTGGAAAAAATCCCTTTAATTAGTTTCAGCTTATGGTCTTATATTTCTCTCTGGGCGTATATATCGGAGGGTTTGTGTATTCGTTCGCTCCAGTGAAGGATAATAAATTTCTTTAGGGGTTTTGTCCATTTCCACTCATTGAAATTAGTTTTTTCTCTTTGTTATCTTATTCTCCAATCCTTTCTTCCATGGTAGTGTTTTACCTTGAGTTGGATTTGTCGCTAGAAAGCCTTAAGCTTTGATTGAAAGACTTTTGTGCCCAACAACCTCACAAACTGGAATTTCAACAATACTTTCAGACTCGAAAGAAGTCATGCCTATTTGGATCTAACTATTGCCATTGTTATTGACCTGTATAGTTCAATATTTTGCTTACTTGCTGATTCTAGCTACCTCTTGTTCAAATTTAGCCTTTACGGTTTCAAGATTCAGTCTTTTATCCAATTACAGCCATTGGTGATTTAAAAGAATCAATGTGGTTTCTCTATTGTGCTCTAGGCCACCAAGTGCTCCTAATGGTATTGGTGACACAAGGAGCCAAGTACTCGAAGTGACTCCATTGAACAGTTTTCCCTACGTAGGTCCATCAAGCGGCCATACATCCATGTCTGGTTCGGGTAACAAGCCGAATGAGAATGCAGAGAAAGTAGGAGGTCCAGCAATGATCTTTATGCCTTCTGAATCAACTTCAGAGTTTCGAAACCTCATCGCTCAAACAAAAACCGGAGTTGCTCTCACAGGAAGTGCAGCCATGGGGAAGATTGGACCAACGGTTGGTTTGGTTGATATTGCTGAATCCGATGATTCATACTATTTCCGTGTTTCTCTGCCTGGTGTTTCAAGAGACGAAAGTAAGCCCCAAAACCGTTTCCATGTCTTTTGAGTTATTGCCTTTAATCGTTTTCTTGCTGAATCTTGAAATGTTTTAAACATACAGAGGAGTTCAGCTGCGAGATAGAACCGGACGGTAAGATTCTGATAAAGGGAGCAACAACAACGGGAGAGACGACAGTGTGCAAAAACAATCAGGTCTTCAAGATGCTAACACAGAACTTATGCCCTCCTGGACATTTTACCATCTCTTTCCAGCTTCCAGGTCCTGTGAGCAATGAAGAATTCAATGGTAATTTTGGTGCTGATGGTATTCTTGAGGGCGTAGTGAAGAAGCTCTATTATGAGGATTGAAATTCCCCAAGAAGATCGATTTGTCCAGTTTAATACTAAGCTAGAAACATTGCAGGGTCTGTAGGAACTTTTTCTCTCTTTTGTTGCAAGTTGTAAACAACTTCGTTGCTATTAGTATCTTGATTGCTGATAATATGCTAATTTGATCCATAACTACTTTATTTCGTTAATCAGGATTTAGTATGGTGATGATGATGGTTAATTTGTTCTTGTTCACATGAAAAACAAGGATAAAAGATACAAATACAAAGAGTCTTCACACAAAACAGAAACGTCATTAGCTCACATGAGTAGGAGACAACTAAACAATAACCCCATCAGCTCCAACCCAGCCATAACTTTCACTGATGTCGCCTTACCGGCGGCAAAGCTTCCGCCTTTAGTGTTGGTAGTCAACACAACCACCATCCACTCTTTCTCCGATCCAACACCAGCTCCGACATACCTCGAATCATTTAGATACTGAGCATAGGCGGTTTGGGTGTAATTAGTTAGAGCTAGAGTAGGGATCCGGTTAGGGATACAGACCGGTAAGATCAATGCGTCGCGGGTATTGTTTGGGTCGACTTTGCACTCAGAGAGAATGTCTTGGTATTTTGTTAACTGTGGAGGGACTGAACCAGGAGTAACCGTGCTGACTGCGGTGTGGTTTGTGCATGGCTCGCCTTCGAGCTTGTCGGCTATCTCATCGGCCACACAATCAGCCTTGTCGTTCTTTGTGAAAGGTGGAACTCTTTGCGTGGTACGGTAGGCGTTTAGGCCTTGAAGAAGATTATCCTCCGCCTCTGAACACCAACACAAAGACATCAAAAGCAACATGTCTATCAGATTAGATGGAAGATTGATCCGTATGTGTAATAGCTAACGATTTAATTGAACATGCATAGGTGTCAAATGAATTTGAACTTGAGTATTATCACACATTACTGTATACCACAAAATCCTCAAGAAGCAGCCAAATTTTTTTTAAACCATACAACATATCTCCAAATTGGAAAGTAATACGTGCACATAAATGAATTTACACACAGAGAGAGGTAGAGTAGAGAGTGTATACGGTTGCAGAGAACATTAGTGGAAACCAAGGAGAGAATGAGAAGATGGATGATGTAGATAGAGATAGACATCTTGGTAATTAACACCATTCCTCTTCACACAATTTGGTTTTTCTATTTCTTGAGTTGTCAGTTAATAAAGGCAGAGTAGGAGATCAGGATAAAACGAAAGCAGTGACAAAGAGAATACAATTTTGTTTATAACATATTCGGATCTAGAAGTCCTCCTTCTTGATAAGATTTGTCAAAAGGTCGCAAAACACTTGGCACAGAGGAGGTTTCGTTTTGCCAAAAGCGGGACGTGTATTCAATGCGCATCATTGTTACGTGTCATGCATGCACATATACAACTATACAAAACATAGAACTGAGGCATAGTTATCCGATTAATTTACACTTTTCTTTTTAGGCAAATGGAAACTCTTTATTTCTCTCCTAAGAAAGAAATTTGTTTAGTATGTGAAAGAGAAACTGTGTTTGTCCATGTCACACGGATCACCATTTACCACAAATCCGGCCCCATACTCGAACACGTGTATCCTCGTCAGGCACGTCAATCTGTCACGTGTCATACCGAAAACAGAGATATATGCTGCTTCCATGTATAGTGTGTAGATATGTGCGCATGTATAAATGGCCATGAACGTGTTGTCTCGACTAGTCACTTCCTCAAGAGTCTTATCATCAAACGTTACCCTCTCGTTTACACAACTTCCAAACAAAACTCCAAAAGCTTCCGGAAAAGTTAGAACATTATCTCAGTTTGTGTCTGTAAGAGCGATGGCGTCTCAGAATTTCCCACCACAAAAACAACATGCACAACCTGGCAAAGAACACGTCATGGACCCCACTCCACAATTCTCTAGCCCTGACTACCATCCCTCCGACAAGCTTCGGGTAATTATATTTTATTTGTATACCAAGAAACAGAATTTTTGTTTGTTAATTATTTTACGTGCCATATATATATTAACGAACTCGTGTACCTTGTAAATACAGGGAAAAGTGGCGTTGATTACTGGTGGAGACTCCGGGATTGGTCGCGCCGTGGGTTACTGTTTCGCACTCGAAGGTGCCACAGTGGCTTTCACGTACGTGAAGGGTCAAGAGGAGAAAGATGCACAAGAGACGCTTCAAATGTTAAAGAAGGCAAAGACCTCGGACGCTAAGGACCCGATTGCGATTCCGACGGATTTAGGATTCGACGAGAACTGCAAGAGGGTTGTTGATGAAGTTGTTAACGCATTTGGACGTATCGATGTCTTGATCAATAACGCAGCAGAGCAGTACGAGAGTAGCACGATCGAGGAGATCGATGAGCCTAGGCTGGAGCGTGTCTTCCGTACTAACATTTTCTCCTATTTTTTCCTCACAAGGTGGATATTTGGCACGTGTGTTTTTGTTTTTGTTATGATGATGTCACGCGTGTAATTGTTTCTTTTTCCTCTGTAATTGGTAGGCATGCGTTGAAGCATATGAAGGAAGGAAGCAGCATTATCAACACGACGTCAATCAACGCCTACAAGGGAAACGCATCGCTTCTTGACTACACTGCCACGAAAGGAGCGATTGTGGCGTTTACTCGAGGGCTTGCACTTCAGCTAGCTGAGAAAGGAATTCGTGTTAATGGTGTGGCGCCTGGTCCGATATGGACACCACTTATCCCAGCTTCTTTCAATGAGGAGAAGATTAAGAGCTTTGGATCCGAGGTTCCGATGAAACGAGCTGGGCAGCCGATTGAGGTGGCGCCTTCTTATGTTTTCTTGGCTTGTAACCATTGCTCTTCTTACTTCACTGGTCAAGTTCTTCACCCCAACGGAGGAGCGGTGGTGAATGCGTAAAGTGTTGCAGCTTGCTTTAGAGGTTCAGGGTCTTTTGGTATGATGGCAAAAGTTATGGTATCGGTGCGGGTTGTAAGGGGTTTCTTGTTAGTCATGTATATGTGGGTAATGTGTCAAGTACGTACCTTATGTAAGTGTGGTTGAAATGGCAAAAGCAATAAAGATTTCCCACATTAATCTTAGTGACTTAATTTGGGCTTAGTGTTTGTACAAATTCAACAGCGCAAACAAATTCAAACCTATCCAACTGTGTTTTTGCATTTGGATTTTTAACGAGAACTGGAAGTATGTAGTGGATTTGGATTTTTAATAGTATACCTATACGGTTTTGACACTTTGATTTTACGTATTTCCAAAATCTTTGGTTTATCGTCATATATAGATCTTTCAGTAACAAATACTTTTTGTACGTGTCCTCATTTTACACTAATATGTCTTAACCAATGACCTAAATTACGTGCTACTTTTAGTTTAAAATGTTAATTAAGAAAACAAATCACTCATATCTAACACTAACCCTAGGGAGAACTGAACTCACATATAAGGGCCCAACAAACTATGTATATTGATCACTATACTAAGATCATATCATTTGAGAGGCCTTAGACAAATGCTTTTTCCCAAGACCAAAAAAGAAAAAAAAAAAAGACAAATGCTTTTTCATTACACTATAAGTACAAGCCCTAACACAACATGTGTAGTTCTCTAGTTGTATTCCAAACACCACTTTCTGGCCTACCTATTTTTGCTCAATTGGTTCCTAACCAAAGATCGTAAACCAAAGATCGTAACCTTGATGTATATTATGTAATGCATCTAATGAAAGCATAAATCATATGATCTTCATTTTCTCCTTCAACGGCACCTTTGGGTAATCATGGCTAAAAATATCAACTTCCCTATAATTAGGGATTGGGATTTGATCATCGCTGCCTTCTAATCTCTCTATGGAAGTAAGGCTTGTCAAAATTTGGCTCTTTTAACTTAGCAAGCTACGCTTTGCAAAATGTATGCAGAAAGGAATTGACATCTTCATTGGTGTGAGTTTAAGTCGAAGAACTCGCTACCATTGCATTTCAATGGGATGGTAAAGAATAGGGACTCTAGGTTTTATAGTTGTCAACTAATCCTCTTATACTAATTCATCCAACTTGTTCCACGTCTCTTCACCTTAATTCATCAACACTCACTACTGCTTGCATCACTTTGTAAGTAGGGTTTCCTCATCATCGAGTCTCCCTAACTTCAAATCAATATATTACTACCAATATATATATATATATATATATATATATATATATATATATATATATCTCGCTATCTATCTATCAATCAATCTAACCAACCAATATAGTTAATGCCGATTTTATCTAAACCAGACCAATTTTCCAATCTCCCGGGTTCACTAGACAAAATCAAGGTTCAATTAGTTTCTTTAACCACTATAGTTGTATGTGCTTTTGGTTTACAGTACAAAACATTTGGGGTAGGACTTGTAAACCTTTTTCTGCTTCTCATATTATTGAAATGAAATTTTGAAAGAAAAAGAAACCTTAATATATATATATATATATATATATAGTCAACAAGAATGGCACATGCATTTATTAAAGAAGAGTTGACTCCTAAGTTAGTGGAACTATAACAATATACGTTCGGAATATTAATTCGTTGAACGTTACGAAACCAAAAGTTTTATGATTAATTTCGCAACCAAATAATTAAGGATGTAAATAATACGTTATAAAATTTGACTATATTTATTGGGATTTGGGAGTATCAATTTTTTAGAGTTTGATTTAATGTGGAGTTAAACACCCGTACAAGGACCAGTTTAAACTCTAGCTCGATTTTTCTTAGCCTCGACGGATAAAGAAATCATGGTGAAGATAAAATCTCTATAAATTAATAATATCGGAATCAGAGAAATTTATTAATTTATAGAGGTATTAATTTAAAGAGGGATAAATCTTTAGTACTTACTCTTATGAAATATATATTTTAAATTGTTTACCTTATTTTTTTATAATCATATTTTTCAATCGCTAATGTTAAATCTTGAAACTGAAGATGATATTACTTCATTTTTCGAAGTGGTTACACGTAAAGAAACAATTATCGCGTTTTGAGTTCTTCACAATATTTTATGTATGTATAAATTTGTATATATCATTATTAATTTATGATATTATTGGAATCATATATTTACATAGGGGTTTCTAATAAATTATATTTTATTATCTTATCGAATTTTGTTAAATTTTACACTATCCCAACTCATGACCGAAAGAATTTATTATTTATAGAGTTTATTAATTTATAGAGTATTAATTTATCGAGATTTTAGTGCTAATGCTAAAAATTAGATTTGGTGAAATTCCACTATAATAATAAACTAATATCTTTGACTCAAGATCCGCGATTCCGCCTACACGAACATGTGCAACTGTGCATAGTTGCGAATTACCTTACCCAATAATACTGTGCCATTAATACGTATTAACAGATAAAAGAATTACTCCAAGAAAAATGAAACCGATCGAGATCCAAAATAAATTTTTTAAAGGGATCCAAAAGTTTCTGACCAATGCTATAAGATTTTTCACTTGTACACCATCGACTTGATAAAATATCCATATAAGAAAATCCATAACCATCCGAATTAATTCGTATGTATAGACGAGGAGTATCACATATATATAATTAGGCGGAACTTTCGATTTAATACGACTAGGCAATTAAAAATTGATAGTAACTAAATCCAATAATTTAATACCGCCATCGAAACAATATACGTACATATCTTATATAGAATTGACTTTACAATAAATCAATGAAAATTTCGTTTGAAGAAAGTAATGTGTGTGTTTGTGTCGGTGTACACACACAATAATTATTTAAAAATACACCAACTTGTCAAGCATCAAGTATGCATGTTTTGTATAAAAAGAGGTCACATAAGAATACAGTAAGTAATTCATTAATTTCCCAAGAGAAGAAGAGTGAAAAAAATGAAGGGAGGTCTAATGTGCAACAATTTGTTGTACGTTGGATTGGTGGTCATGCTCTATGCGTGTACGGTCATTGTACAAATCGAAGCAGCGTCCCAAACAAAGACATGTTTCGTACGGAAGAGCCCATGCTTCCTTAAGAAGCAGACTTGCCCAAAGCAATGCCCTTCCTTTTCTCCTCCCAAAGGAAGCTCCAAGACCTGCGTCGTTGATTGCTTTAACCCTATATGCAAAGCCACTTGCCGAAGTAAGTATCATTAATATCGTCTAGAACTATTCATATTTATATTCAAACTCTTCTCTAGTAAACTTTTGTTTTGAATCAAGACTACATGTTCTTAAATCGATGTCGTACTGATTAAGAGTCATATCATGTAAACAGATAGGAAGCCTAATTGCAACGGCAGAGGATCAGCATGTTTAGACCCACGTTTCATCGGCGGTGACGGCATCGTCTTCTACTTTCACGGCAAACGCGATGAGCATTTCGCACTCGTCTCCGACGTTGACTTCCAAGTCAACGCACGTTTCATAGGTCTCAGACCCTCTGGTCGGAGCAGAGACTTTACATGGATCCAATCCTTGGGTCTGATCTTCGGCTCCAACAGCAACACCTTCTCACTCGAGGCTACAAAGGCCGCGAAATGGGACCACCAAGTCGACCATCTCCGTCTTTCCTTTGAAGGAAAAGATATCTCTTTACCAAAAGAAGATTTATCGGTGTGGAGTCCTCCTGGAGGAGGTATACATATCGAGAGAACTTCAGACGTAAACTCCGTGCTGGTCACGTTACCGGACTTTGCGGAGATTTGGGTCAACGTGGTTCCGGTGACAAAAGAAGACGACATGATCCATAAATACGGGAGACCTGAGAATGACTGTTTTGCTCATCTCGAGGTTCAGTTCCGGTTCTTGAGGTTGTCCTCGAACGTGGAGGGTGTTTTGGGAAGAACGTATAGAGAGGATTTTCAGAATCCGGCGAAACCAGGCGTGGCCATGCCGGTCGTCGGTGGAGAAGATAAATACAGAACGGCGTCGCTTCTTGAAACAAGATGTAATGCTTGTATTTACTCAAGCGGATCCGGAAGTTTGGTTAAGATTGAGCCTTTGTTGCTGAATCGAAATACTGTTGATTGCACTCGCGGGTCCAGCAGTGGTGTTGGAATCTTCTGCAGAAAATAAATACGAGATTTATTTATTTAATAGACTAATCAAAGCATCATCATGTCGGATGTGTTAATGATAGTTTAAGGTGAAGTTGTCTATTTGAATAATATTTGTTAGGTCTTAAAAAATACTCCCTCTATTCCAATTATAAGATGTTTTAGAAAAAACACAAATTTAAAAAAATATATTGATTTTTTAAAAATAGTATTTAATAATTATTTTATAATAAATTCAACCAATCATAAAAGATACTGCATAATATAAATAATTATAAAATATCAAATACATTTAAAATTTACACTGAAAAGTGAGAACATCTTATATTTTAAAACAAAAATAAATCCTAAAACATCTTATATTAAGAAACAGAGGAAGATTTTCATCGGTTAGATATTTGAAAGAGTATTATACAACCAAACATAATATTACATTTTTAATATAGTTTCCTTGTTTAATTAGATTTTTTTTAAAAAAAAAGAGTAACTATACGTGACATGTATGATATTGGTATTTAAAATATTTTTCAAAGTTTTCATTTAAGAAACTTTTTTTACTTTCTCTTTTTTTTCTTTTTTTTTCGATTGTTTAATTGTAAGATACACATTGAAACACTGGTTTAGTACGTTGTGGGATTAAAAATGTTTTATATGTGAAAATCAGTCTCGATATTAAAATTAGCTTTTGCATCACTTTTGAAACTTGGTAGACGTTTAGTTTTTCTCTTTTCTTTTGGGAAAATGGTTCTTGACCTAACTAAAGTCAATTATTATGATTTTGAATTGTACCTCTACAAAGAAATTCATCAAAATTCTTGTATTTTCACAAACTTTTGCTAGATTTCGTGTTTGGTTTTCAAAATAGCAAGATTTTCTAGTTTTTTAAATCTCTTAGATTCTTTAGGGGTAGATCAATATAATTTTAGATGATTATTCGAATTTTTCGCATCGAGAGATTTCAACCCTTGAAGACAACTTTTTCAAAGTGTCCAGAAGCGATTTAGACCCGTTTGAAACACTCGAAACCATTCCGAATAAGAAACCTGGTAAAAAGCCCACTTGTATGCCTAATACAGAAGTCTTAAATGGTAAAAAGCCCACTCGTATGCCTAATACATAAGTCTTAAAGAACATGACGAAGACATAATGGGTGGCTCATTTACACCCTAAACAATTTTTAATTTTACTAAATCAATTTGATATGATTTTTTGACACAATTGAATACTAATATTTAAACTATATCAATATTACATGGTTATCTCTTTAGGCCACCAAATTTATTTATTTTACTAGAAATTGTTGTTTAAAAACTATTTTATATACTTTTTACATATCTTAAAACAAACAATATTTTGTATTTTGAATAACAAATATAGACAAAAAAAACCACTTTTCTTTTTGTTTGCTTGGCACCATAATTTTCGATTAACCGATCTAGTTTTCGATATTACAAGTTTTTGGGTCTTTGTGATAAATAATATTTTACGAATGATACTTAGGTTTGCCCCTCTTTGTTCACTTTTTTTTTCATAACCAATCAAAGTGGTATGTCATATATCTTTAAACATAAATTAAATGAAAAAGAAGAGTAAAAAGTAAATGGTGAAAACTTGTAAAGAAAATAAAATCAATAATTTTTTGACGATGAGTTAACGTCGTAAAAAGAACAAAATAGAATCTCTTCTTTTCTAACACCATTAGAAAATGTCAAGAATTTACCCATATTTTGTAGGAACTCTTAAATCTAATTCTTGAGTTGACAAAATCCAAAAACAGGAACACGAGATAAGAAACGAGAGCAATCAAACCCCTCTTCACCCATAAGATAAATTCATCACTAATTGTCTCTATGTAATCTTAACTAACACCGAAAAAAACATGTCATTCCAGCAACAGAAAATGCTAAGGAAAAACAGAGGAGAAACGGTTCGGTGATTACCTTTCTCTAGAATATTTCGGGATATGATACTCGATACGTCTCCAGTGGTGTTAGAAAAAGAAGGGATTTCGTTTTGTTCTTTCTATCGTTTTATCACATCGTCAAAAGTTAATAATTTTATTTTCTTTACAAATTTTCAACATTTAACTTTAACTCTTCTTTTTCATTTAATTTATGTTTAAAGATATATGACATGTCACTTTGATTTGATTGGTTATGGAAGAGGGAGGTGAAGAAAAAGGTTCACCCCTTAAGTATTACTCAAAATTAGCAATCAAACATGTTTTTAATCTTTGGCATTTATTATTGTTGTTATATAAAAACTTGATATTATTATCCTTAAGAGATAAGAATCGTAACTTTTGAAAAAATTTGAATGAAGAAGAGTGACGTAGGAGGAAATTACTTTTTACAGAGGTAACTTTTTGGCCTTTAAAAGTAGCATCCATGGAATAGGAATCGACTCATCTCTGCACCTTCATAGTCATCATCACTTTTGAAAAAAAATCCGAAGAATACCAAACAACTTTCACAATGTCTGATAACAGCAGTCCAGAGATATTCTCCGGTAACTTCTCCGATGATGAATTTCCTAACGAAAACTGGCCGGAACTAGAATTTCAGTCGCCGGAGGACGATGGGGCCTGGTACGGAGTGGATGTGTGGAGCATCTACAACGCTTTGGTGGTTAGCTTCAACGGCTTCTCCTCCCTCTACGACGAGTATTATCCGGCGGACGCGTTCGAGAACTCCGACGAGATCAAAAAGTTCGGAGAGAGGTTCCGAGCTACTTCCGTGCAGATGCAAGACCTCGAATGTCCGACGATCTCCGAAGGTACCAAGGTCTGCGCCACTTGTCCCTCCGTCACCGGCGAAGTCAAATTCTACGACGCTATCGTTGTTGAGGTCAGACCCAACCAAAACCTTAAGAATCTGTTCCAATGTTAGAATCCCTGAATTTTAACCTTCTTTTTTTCCCCATAGGTGAGAAGGATGAAGCACGGACGAGACGAGGAAGGAAGTGAAGTGTGTGGATGCACATTCAGACTTTTCTGGAAACAAGGTCCTTTCCTTAACCAAGTTACCTCTGCAAAAGTTGGAGACATTTGCCTTAAACCGAAGGATAACCGAATCAATCCCATAGTGGTCTCTTTCTTGGAAGAAGCTAAAAGGAAGCTCAACGGAGGAGTATCTTCCAGCAACAACGGTAATAATAATATAATTAACATATTTCTTTTATTTTTACAAAGAAATTTCATGTATGTAACACCGTTACTGGAAATGTTTGTGTGAACAGGGAAGAAACAGAGTGGCAAAAGACACTTGCGAGGGTTAACTCTGCTCTTCGAAGCTACAGTTTAGGTTCCTCTGTTCCGGAAACCGACCGTTAAAGAAATCATAATGTTTTTTGTTGCTTCACAATATTGTTAGTGCAAAAAAGCTGAAACTATCTGGTCTTGTTGTCTTTAGAATAGGAATATGTTTAGAGAGTCACTTAGTCGATGAAATCGGAAATTGCAGATATTGAGATTTGCAATTCAAGAACAGTATGAATATCTTTATATGTATCAGTCCTTGTTCCGGAAAACTTTTATTATATATGCTGCTTTTTCTTAATTTGAATCTCTCGTAGAGCATCTTTCTGTTTTTGCACTCCTTGGCTCAAAAGCTTTAATTGTTGATTTTTAGTAATATTGTGTTAATCTGTAAGTCAATGTAAAGTGCAATACTCTAAACCAGCTTGACGACCGAACTTTACAAGAGATTAAAGTTAAACCAACATTAAACCAGATATAGAGAAGCGGGAGACTAAAAAAACATGCTGACCAGAGAAGCGGGAGAGAGTTGGCCGTTGAGATGGAGAACAATGGTGACGTATGGATCATCAATTGAAAACGAGTCAAAAGATGGTCAAAAGAACTTGCAGAACACATAATAGGTCATAGTCTTCTCTGACCGTCTTCTAAATGACAAGATAGATCATCACTTGAATTTATTATTACTCTTTTTTTTTTTTTTATATATATAACTTATTTATTATTACTTGGTACTTGAGATGGAGAACAATGGTGACGTATGGATCACAAACGGATAGAAAAAACAATTCAATTATGGATCAAGATTAAGAGTCATTAGTGGCATTAGAGTGATTAAGAGATTAACAGTAAGAAAAAGTAACAGCGGAAAAAGTGATACTAGGACAATCGAATGTAACTATACAATGGATTTTTTTTCCAGTGTGAATGGAGGGTAACTGACCCCACATGAAATATTTTTTTCCCAAGACTTTTACAAGCACAAGACCAAAAAATCCAATTCACTTTGCTAACTTTGCTAAGAACAGCTTCATTGGGAGACTGCCTTTAGAGATTTTTTTTTTTGTTAATGTTCTTTTCTTTACATTTGATAAATGTTGTTTATATCAAAATCTCTAGTATCTATTATCTACACTGCTTAATTTCATAAACCCATCGCAAATATTTTCATTGTTCACTAAGAACTTGTTTGTCTCCCACCAAAATTTATATATAAACTAAATTGGTGAATGGTGAAGATTCTAGTATATATCAAGTGAATCATCATGCGCCGATTTTGAGTTTTGACATGAACGCACCGCATGCAACAACTTTTTTCGAGATCCTTCAATAAATTGAAATCTTCTATCTATTCTAGAAATTACTTATTCTCGTAATTTAGATATGCTCGTAAAACGTGAAGATAACCTCGTAATAATAATATTTAAATGATATTGGGCTAGGCCAAAAAAAACTTATATGGTTTTCTTTCTTTTTTAGTTTAAATAGCAAAACTTTTAACAACAAATAAATAACTTCTTAGTAGTGTATAAACAATGTCGAGTTGCCCCTATAGTAATACGACTTGGTGACAGAGAACGTTTTGGCAAATGATTATTAGATGCGCTGATATTATGATTCTATCAAGAGAACCCGTTGTGACTATATTATTCAGTTTCACCCACAAGTATTCACAAATGTTATGTATGATTATATATATATATATATAATTCCAAAATAAATGATTTTTATATTATCAATGTTCTTTTTGATAAAAATAAATTTTATATTACATTATTTGTTTCAACCAAACATTAATTAAAATATAACAACACCCTTATTGATAGTCCAAAGAGGATAAAATTTACATAAGAACAATACGAAAATACAGTTCCAGAAAATCGAACCAAACAATCGGTTTTAATATTGGAATGACATGAAATATAAGAAATTATGAAAACTGTAGAAAATCGGTTAAACCATAATGAACAAATTATAACTTCTGAAATTGACAACGAAAAAAAATCGAGATTCTATATACCATAGAGGAACATAAGAGTTTATAGATTTGAATAGAAGACAATTTTACAATAAATTAAAATAATAAATATTCAGATTATTCAAAAACTTTAAAAAATTATTTGGTTTTACAGTTTTTGACCAAACTAAAACCGATTTTTTCAAGTTCTATTGGTTTAAAAGTTTAGCTAAAATAGACTTCAATCATTTTCCGATCCAATTCGGTTTGATTATTTGAGGTTGAATTATTTTTTTCCACCCCTACAAAAGTGTACTCTAGAGTGGAATTACAATTGACTTTTTATGGGAAAGAATTACAATTGACTTATTTTATGAACATTCCAATGCAATCATATTGTACAAGATTCAAGTGCGTGGGATAAGCTATCATGCGCACCCAGCAACTAGTGAGATGTGAGAGAGCACCAGGGTGGGCAACCGCGCGGAGCTAAACTGACGACCATAACAGAAGCTACTTTCATAAGTTTGTAATCGAAGAGACGTCAAGATTTCATTATTCTCGATTCTTGAAGAAGGTTTCTTATCTTTCAATCTTTTTTTTTTTTTTTTTTATCTCTTTATGATCTCTATCACGTTTTGATTTGCTTTTACTTTTAATATATGTGAACAGTTTCATCACAGGGGACTAGGATTTCGACTAGGTATTCGTGAATGGTTTAAGGTTAAAGCTGTTAGATATATAGACATGTCGTTTGATATTCATCTATGCATGTTTTTAATTCATAGATCAGACGGATCACATGTGTATAAACTTTTAAAGACTCTTTTATACTGGGATACAATTAGATATCTCGAATCAAACCCATCTAGAATTGGAGGAGTATTCCTACGATGACGATGGCCATCACCTTTCACCGGTGTGATATAGAGATCTCATATTTTTGAGACCACAAGGGAGAAGAGAAAGAGAAGTATATTTGCTAGGGTTTCTAACACTTGTTGTTCTCTCTTTATGTCAATTTTTTTTCTTTAATACCTAATCTGATCTTTCTTTCCAAGTGTTTCTTGGTAATCCTTTTCACCAAGAGCACATTCTTTTGATTTTATTTTTAGTTCTAAAGGATAGACAACACTGTGGATCACTAATTCATTATGACTCAGTGTTAACCACTTTTCCCATGTTTTTCTGATATTTTATTTGGGTTTTGTTTTCTCATACACCTGTTTTTTCTTTTTTTTTGCTGATTTGAGCATCAAAAACTCCTTAAAAGCATACCCAAAATGTTTTATGCACTATGGTTACATGTGAAGGAGAGATTTGGTCCTATAGGTTTATGTCCAAGAATTTTAATTATATATATGGTTACCATTTTTATTTCTTTTTTCTGTATGCTTTAAATTGTATTAATATTTATTTCTATATATTTTGTTTTTGAATCATTGAATAAAATAATACCAAATTACTATAATATCTATACAGATTTTCAAATATCCATTTATGATATATTGCTTAATTTGTTAACTAAACTTCTGTTTTTTTTTGTCTGTATTAACTAAACTTCTTAAAGTCAAAGTATTCTATAGAACATATTTTTTCAAAAATTAACAACAAACTCTAACATATTTGAAAAAAAAGGTGTAGCTAGCTAGTATCATGATGGTAACACACTAACAATAGTTAGTACAATGTTTACAAGGTTTGATATTTTACGCATTACTTTTGAAAACTACATTGTTATGTTTTTTTTTTAAAATGTTAAATGTTTTATATATGGTTATATGATTATAAAATAAAGTTGATCGTTCCATTCTTAGGATGGACCATTTACGTGCATTGAATTCCAGTGCTCTGGATTGTAATTCGGGCGACCGAATTGATATTTTTCTATATAAAAATATTATATCTTTTTTTTCCTCTTTCAAAAAAGTTCTAAGGATAAATTAAAAGTGTTTTAGACCATTGATGGACTCATTATCTACATCCAATAATCAAGATCTCTATAAAACAATTTCAAAGTATTTAACAAAACAAAAAACACATTATTTCAAAGTATAAAACACTCGTGGGCTTCACATCATATAATCAGACCAACCAAACAACCGAATAAAGAGAGAGAGAGAGAGAGACAAATTGACTTTCACACCAACGTGCGTGCATGCAAATCAGCCCTTTCCGTTGCCAAACGCACACACAGAAACAAACACATATATATACAAATGAAGATGCGTGCACAGATTTATTATAGGTACGAAAACGTAGAGGACAAAGATCGTAAGGTCATGGGGTCAAAAAACCAGAATTCTTCTAGAGGGAAAATCTTCATTGTCTTAATCTCATTTTCGCTTCTGTTTTTGTTCTTAGCCTTTAAACCTCTTTTTCTACTTAACCAAATCCCTTCTCCATCATCATCATCAGCATTACGGATTGATGATCTTCCGTCGCCGCAAGTCAAAAGCAAAACCCCAAAATGGCTCCGACTCGTCCGTAATTATCTACCGGAAAAGAAGATCAGAGTCGGCTTTCTTAATATCGAGAAGCAAGAGCGTGAGAGTTACGACGCTCGTGGACCGTTGATTCTGAAGAATGTTCACGTGTCCCTCGATCCTCTTCCGGCGAATATCACGTGGAAGAGTCTCTTCCCGGAATATATCGACGAGGAAGTTTCTACCTGCCCGGAGATTCCTCTCCCTAAGCCGGAAGGTTCTGATGCTGACGTCGACGTTATCGTTGTTAGAGTTCCGTGTGATGGGTGGTCGGAGAATAAAGGGCTAAGGGATGTTCACAGGCTTCAGGTTAATTTGGCTGCGGCTAATCTAGCGGTCCAGAGTGGATTGATGAAGGTTGATCAAACGGTGTATGTTGTGTTCATCGGGTCATGTGGGCCCATGCATGAGATATTCAGGTGTGATGAGCGCGTGAGGCGCGTTGATGAATATTGGGTGTATAAACCTCATATCCCGAGGTTGAAACAGAAGCTTCTCATGCCTCTTGGTTCATGTCAGATTGCTCCTCCATTTGCTGAACTTGGTAAATTTAAATTTTTTCCCCTATTTATCTTTGACTAAATATGATTATTATTATTAAGTTAAAAATAGACAATAATTCTTCAACATAATTTCTAGATTTTCTTCCATTTTCATGGAGATTTCATTACTAATTAATCTCTATATGTAAATGTGCATTTTTTTTTGTTGAGTTCTAATTGGATAGTTTTTTTTGGTATATCATTATTCCTTAGCCGTACTTGTTATTTTTGAAAAAGTAGGCAAAAGTAATATGAGGTTAATGGTTGGTGGAATTAGAACGTGCCTCACAGTATGCATTTCCTAAATTGATTATATATATAAACATATTAATCTTAATATTGTTTCTTTTGCACATTTAAATAGTACACAATATACCATTTCGTACCAAATCAAAACCATTCACTGTTAGTATCCAAAAGTTTTCACACTTACAATCTTTCTTTTTCTACTTTGAGAATCATGGACGTGGATCACCAACAAAATTTTCAACTATACTTCAAGATAAATTGTAGCATAGTTTTGGATTATATCATTGTATAATACTTTCATATTCTATAAAAGCTTACCATCATAAATAATTAAGCATAGCCAGAAAATTATTTTAGCTTACAAACAATTAGGTGAGGATTAGAAAGCTTATCTTCAACTACCTTAAACCTGCTAAGTGCTAACCACAAACCCTACTTGTTCACCAAATTTTCCTCTTTTACCAAAATACTTCTTAATCATTGTCTCACTTGTAATTTTTGAACTTATTATTATTTACAGGCCAAGAAGCATGGAGACCAAAAAATAAAGATAATCTTACAATCACAGGCTCACCTCGTGCACGGGTCGCCTACGTGACAGTACTACATTCATCAGACGCCTATGTTTGTGGGGCAATAGCCTTAGCGCAAAGCATAAGACAATCCGGATCACACAAGGACATGATTCTCCTCCACGATCGATCCATTACCAACAGGTCCCTTATCGGTCTCAGCGCTGCGGGATGGAATCTCAGGCTAATTGACAGGATCCGTAGCCCTTGTGCGGAAAAAGGCTCTTACAATGAGTGGAACTACAGCAAATTGCGTCTGTGGCAAGTAGTTGACTACGATAAACTTGTGTTCATAGACGCAGATATCATCGTCCTCAAGAAACTTGATCATCTCTTCTACTATCCGCAACTATCAGCCGCAGGGAACGACAAAGTGCTATTCAACTCCGGAATCATGGTAAATGCAAAACCAAATAATAATATTCATCGAACATATTTAAATATTATGTGGTATAAAAACGTTCTAGATATTAAAAGGTTTTAGTAATTTATAATCGTATCAGGTTCTTGAGCCGTCTACGTGTTTGTTTAAAGAACTAGTGGAGAAAACGTTCAAGATCGAGTCATATAATGGAGGAGACCAAGGATTCCTCAATGAGATCTTTGTATGGTGGCATAGATTATCGAGACGCGTGAACACAATGAAGTACTTTGACCAAAGTATTAAAGGAGCACATGATCTTCCGGAAAATCTAGAGGGTGTGCATTATTTGGGATTGAAGCCATGGGTATGTTACAGAGACTATGATTGCAATTGGGACGTGACTGTACGCCGTGTGTTTGCGAGCGATTCTGTGCATGGAAAATGGTGGAAAGTGTATGACAAGATGCCAGAGCAATTGAAGGGTTATTGTGGTTTGAATAATGGGATGAAGAACAGGATTGAGAAGTGGAGAAGAATCGCTGAGAAAGATAGTTCGTTTGATAGGCATTGGGAAATTGAAGTGAAAGATCCTAGGAAGAAGAACCTTCTTGTTTAGTAAGAGGGTTCTTTTAGCTTTTGATTTTGTTGGAGTCTTGAGGACATTGGGAAGCTGAGAATGAAGAATCATCTCTCTAGCTCAAGAAAGATTTTGCTTCTGTATTTCCAAAGATATGTAAGGGGATTATGGTATGAAATATACATTGTAGAAACTTCATGTGGTTGACACCAAATGATCCTTTGAACTTCATATTGTCTTTGACATGCTTATATTAATTAGTCAATCATTTCAGTGATGTTTAAATTTATGAGATTCCTTAAATTCTATATTTCCTATTTTCGTGAAAAGCCATGTCCCTTCCAGAGGTGATCTAGAATTTTTTTCTAAACGGGTGCATAATTGGCTTATAAAAAAAAAAAAAAAGGTACCTGGGGTTCGAACTCTCGAATAGAAGAAGTGAGCATTGTCTTTCCCTTTGTCTATGTACGTGTCCATGACCGACTTTTTGTACTCCTTATTTGAGATATATAAAATTCCCGAATGAGAATGAAAAAGAAAAAGGTTGATTTACAAACCCTGATTAGTATGGGGGTTTGTTTGCAAATTTCTCTTTTTAAAATACAAAGTTTAGGCTTCTTTTATTTTTTTCTACGTCTCCCTTCAATATTTCTGAATTATTAATTTTTGAAAATGGAATCTTCTCCCCCTTTTTCCCCCACTCCCTCATGGAAATCTGAACGCCTTTGAAATCCTACTAGCCATTATCCTAGTGCCGTCGACTAGATGAAACAACAATAACAGCGAACCCTTCTAATCGTTTAAATGCAAGATCTCTTCGGATCGGTTCGTCGTTCGCTTGTCTTCCGTCCCACCGCCGTCGATGAGAACCAGGAGAACCATCCTCCTCCATTTCCTAGTCTTCTCGCCGATAAGATCACTTCTTGCATCCGAAAATCGAGGGTTTTTGTCAAACCCTACTCACCACCTCCTACTAACACCACCCTAGAAATGAAGCCTCCGATCCGGTGGCGGAAAGGTCAATTGATTGGCCGTGGCGCCTTCGGTACTGTGTACATGGGGATGAATCTTGATTCCGGGGAGCTTCTCGCCGTCAAACAGGTTAATTAGTCTTTTCTGTGGGTTTTTCTCCCCGTTTCTGAATTTGAAACTTCAATCCTCCTCGACAATTTGCTATGTCGTCTTGGATTTTGATTTTCACTTTTGTGAAGTTTGAAATTCGGCTCTCGAGTTTCATTCCTTTGATGAGTTATTGGTAATTAATGAAGTCTGCAAGCTGATCTGTTCTAAATCTATACTAAATCCTCCAGCTTAGTTCGTTTATTAATCGCGGAATTCTATCTCTACTTCGGTGGTCACTCTAAATTGATTATGGTCACATTCTGAATTAGGGTTTTTGGCTCCTGGATATGTGATATGCTTGTTTAGGCACAATTAATTGTGAAATTAATTAGTCAACATATTCAACCTGTAATTTGTTTCTGAACAGGTTTCTGCAGCCGGACCTGTGCTTGTTGCATTTCTCTGCTGATACTTGTTCATTTCGTTTTATTGAGTCTACATTAATCTTTTGTGGCTTTGAGTGGTTGAGATTTGACCTGCTATGAGCTGATTAAGTTATTTCTGTCCAGGTTCTGATTACATCCAATTGTGCCTCCAAGGAAAAAACTCAGGTTCACAAACAAGCCGACCTGTTTCTCGTTTATATTGTGCTACATTTTATTTTTCATTACATGATCTTAGTTGTTCTTTCTCTATTTCCGTACATGACTTTCCTACTTTGGTGCAAAAAGGCTCATATTCAGGAGCTTGAGGAGGAAGTAAAGCTTCTCAAGAATCTCTCCCATCCAAATATAGTTGTAAGCAATAACGTCATTGTCTTCTTTCAGTGCTGATAGATCCAGGACGTCTTTGGTTTTTTTTTTTTAACTCAGGCGTTCTTTTGACTTTAGAGGTATTTGGGAACGGTGAGAGAAGATGAAACTTTGAACATCCTGCTTGAATTCGTTCCTGGTGGATCCATATCTTCTCTCTTGGAGAAATTTGGACCCTTTCCTGAATCTGTAAGTCACTATTAAAAACTTTTTGGGTTTCCTGAAATGTTAATGGCGCTAACGTCTTTAAACTAATTGACTCAGGTTGTTCGGACATACACGAACCAACTGCTTTTGGGCTTGGAGTACCTTCACAATCATGCAATTATGCACCGTGACATTAAGGTAGCTAGCTTTGAACGTAATATCACAGTGTTTAAAATATGCTGTGTCCTTGCCCTTCACACTCTTGGTTTTTCTGTTCTCAGGGTGCTAATATCCTTGTAGATAACAAAGGGTGCATTAAACTTGCTGATTTTGGTGCATCCAAACAGGTAGCTGAGTTGGTAAGTGAATTTTTTAACTCTGCAACCTATATTTCGGTAAAACCAATTCGCTCTTAGTTTTCTAGTCATGCTCAAGTTGTTCTTATAACATATTCTTCCTCATGATTTCGATTTAATCATGGATTTATCTGTAGGCTACTATTTCGGGCGCCAAATCTATGAAAGGGACTCCCTATTGGATGGCTCCGGAAGTTATTCTTCAAACTGGGCATAGCTTGTAAGCATTACTTCAAACATGTTCTTAATTACGAGAATACATTCTTCATAGTAAATTTCATATTACCTGTGGCTACTATATATGCAGTTCTGCTGATATATGGAGCGTAGGATGCACAGTGATTGAAATGGTGACTGGTAAAGCTCCTTGGAGCCAGCAGTACAAAGAGGTACTTAGTTAGTTTTGTGTGCCCTATTATTCAATATTGTGGATAATTTTGTTCTTGAACTTCTGTGGACATATTTTCTTTTCAGATTGCTGCTATCTTCCACATTGGAACGACGAAGGCACATCCTCCAATCCCTGATAATCTCTCCTCTGACGCACAAGATTTTTTGCTCAAGTGTCTGGAACAGTATGCTACTTTTGACTCATAAATTTAAGATTAGATATCAAAGTTACTTCTGTCACTTCTCTTGCTCGTTGTCTTGTTGATTGCTGAAACATCATGTTCTGTCTTGCAGGGAACCAAATCTACGGCCAACCGCTTCTGAGCTGCTAAAGGTGAAATGTTCAACTGAGTAAAAGATATTCAATGAGTTTACATATTTTACTCTTCGAGTGATCATCTTCTTTCTTATCTTTCATTGGCAGCATCCCTTTGTTACGGGCAAACATAAGGAATCTGCTTCTATAGTTCTTTCTTCAGAGATGGTGAGTTCACATTATCCAATCTATCAAATCCCTTGTTAGTTTTTTCCTAAGGCATTTTGATAGGATGTCTCTCTGTCTTTATTTTTCAGGAAAATTCAAGCATTGCTTTGTCATCAGATTTAGCTGACATGAAGAGCTAGTAAGTGCTGAGCTGAAACCAAAACTTATCTTAAGCTGAATTTCTAACTGCTGATTGTTTGTTTCTTTTTTCTTACAGTCAAATGTCAACTAGTGAGGATGTAGGAGACATTTGTAACTTGGGTAGTCTGACTTGTACACTTGCTTTTCCCGATAATTCAATCCCAAATAACAGTTTGTTGCGAAAAGATAATAACGGGTATGATGACGATGACGATGATGATATGTGTATGATGGACGAAGAAAATTTCTTGACATATGATGGGAAGACTAGCCCTGCTCTTGAGAAAAATACTGATGCCAATAAGGTAAGCTTGTGTAATTAACTCATTAATATTTCAGATTCTTCTCTGCATAATCAAATCAAAGCACAACTTATAAACTATCTTTGTGCAGAGTTGTGATACCATGAGTGAGATCTCTGATATTTTGAAGTGCAAATTTGATGAAAAGTCTGGAAATGGAGAGACCGAGACGAAAATTAGTATGGAAGTTGAGCATACATCGTACTCAGAGGATGAAAATGAGCTAACTGAGTCAAAAATTAAAGCCTTCTTAGATGAAAAGGTGACTCCTGCAAAAGTTATGTTGTCTCGGTGCTTTTATACCCCCAACTCAAAGTTGGCAACCATTGACTTGGTGTATGTATTGTCTTAATCGTAGGCTACTGATCTGAAGAAGTTACAGACGCCTCTGTTTGAAGAATACTACAATGGTTTGATCACATGCTCTTCCAGCTTCATGGAGAGTAATAGCAGTAACAAGAAACGAGAAGAGACATCTCGTGGTTTCTTGAAACTGCCTCCAAAAAGTAGGTCTCCGAGTCGTGGCCATATTGGTCGTTCACCTTCTAGCGCAACTGACGGAGCCTGTGGTTCCAAGAGCCCAGAAAACGGTTGTAGCTCTGGTGTGCCGAATATTAACGATGCAAGTGCTGATGCTGAACAGGAACCAAGCAGCCAGAGGTAAGTCATTGTTCTACTAAGAATTTTAAGGGTTTAGATTTAACGATATAGAATCTTTTTCTTCATTTCAAATGATGTTATGGTATTTGATAATTGGTTCACTGTTGACCTTTGTCTAGAGTTCTTATATCCTTTGTTTTGGGGTTTGCTAGTGTTGCACTGTCAGAGATAGAGAGGAAGTGGAAGGAAGAGCTTGATCAAGAACTTGAAAGAAAGCGAAGAGGTAACTTCAGATCTCGCATGACCACGTCTGTTTCTTGTGGTAACTAATTTCTAGATCACACATCATAGCGTAATCAAAATCAAATGTTGTTGCAGAGATTATGCAGCAAGCAGGGATGGGAACATCACCAAGAGACAGAGGCTTGAGAGGACATAGAGAGAGGTCAAGATTTGCATCTTCTCCAGGCAAATGACCTGTACAAAAAAGTCCAGTCAAATTTTTGCACTTTTGTCTCTAAGGCTCGTACTGTTTGTTTTCTAAAGGCTTTGCTTTTGTATCTCTTCGATTGCTCAACTAGTATATATATGATGCTATACATATAAATATAATGTGCCTCCTACTCCTATGCATCAATTTGATATTTGAATGCATATATATATATATATATATATTTCAAGGGAAGTCACAAACAATATTTGAAATCCTGACTTCTAATATTTAGTTTTTTTAGAAGAGAATGTTTGAACGTTTTGTGGTGTTTATAAACACAAATATTGAGCTTCAAGACTTCAAACGTCTCTGTTTTCTCCTCTCATCCTTCTCTCTGTTTATACTGATTCATTGTCATTTCACCTGATTATTCTCTTATTCTAACTTTTAAACATCTTGTTGAAAACTGTGTAACAAATACCTCTCATTTTAGGCAACAAATTCATGATTGACATGTGAGAAAAATATGTATATAATCTTTTTATATGTATACATGTTAAATCAGAAAATTGCATACTATGAGGTTCCTAATTTCACCTTTGATACAGTGCAAAAGAATTTAAATGTGGAAGAACTAAATTCAAATATAAGCTTGGATTGAGAATAAATTAAAATTCATACTACTTGAATAAAAAGGATACTAATTTGTTTTAATGTCGTCTTAGAGCAACACGCTTGGATGATGTTTTCTCGCTTTTAGGGAGAAAAGTTTGCGTCTTTTGATACCTTTGTCCAGAAAGACAGCTCCGCTTCTCACTTTCTCTCACACTCCTTCTCAGCTCCCCAAGCTTTCTTTAATGGCGATTATCACTGAAGAAGAAGAAGAGGAAACGAGACCTCTAGTTCCACCTAAGACTAAAGTTAAAGCAAACGAATCATCGAAATCAGAATCGGCTATGAAGAATGATGACCCCGAATCTCAGAACCCTTTCCCTTTTTGGTTCTACTTTACACTCGTCGTCTCACTCGCCACCCTACTCTTTGTATCACTCTCTCTTTTCTCTTCTCCTGAAGATCCGAGATCCTGGTTTCTCTCGCTCCCACCAGCTCTCCGTCAGCATTACTCAGATGGGCGAACCATCAAGGTCCAGGTCAACCCCGACGAGTCACCGATCGAGGTTTTTGTAGCTGAATCTGGTTCGATACATTCGGAGAATGTAATAATCGTCCATGGGTTAGGTCTTAGTTCGTATGCGTTTAAGGAAATGATCGGATCGCTAGGCTCGAAAGGGATCCATGCCGTGGCTATTGATTTGCCCGGAAATGGATTCTCGGATAAATCGAAAGTAGTGATAGGCGGAGAAAGAGAATTAGGGCCTGTGGCTATGTTTAAGGAAGCTTATGGTTTGATTCAGGAGAAAGGTATTTTCTGGGCGTTTGATCAGATGGTCGAAACCGGAGATTTGCCGTACGAGGAGGTCATCAAACTCCAGAACTCGAGACGAAGAAGCTTGAAAGCTATCGAATTAGGGAGTGAAGAAACAGCTAGGGTTTTAGGTCAAGTGATTGACACATTGGGTTTAGCTCCTGTGCATTTGGTTCTTCATGATTCAGCTCTAGGTTTCGCTTCAAACTGGGTTTCCGAGAATTCCCCAAGCGTTCGAAGTATAACTCTCATTGACTCTAGCATTAGCCCAGCATTGCCATTGTGGATTTTGAACATACCTGTAATCAGAGAGGTCTTGTTAGGGTTTTCTTTTGGTTTCCAGAAACTAGTGAGCTTACGTTGCTCAAAGGAGATGACACTATCGCAAATCGATGCTCATAGGATACTTTTGAAAGGAAGAAATGGGAGAGAAGCTGTCGTTGCTTCACTAAAGAAGCTAAACCATAGCTTTGACATTGCTCAGTGGGGTAATGCAGATGAGATCAATAGTATTCCGATGCAAGTGATTTGGTCTAAAGAAGGGTCTGAAGAATGGAGCGAGGAAGGACACCGTGTTGCTAAGGCTCTTCCAAAGGCAAAGTTTTTCACACACTCAGGCAACAGATGGCCTCAGGTTAGTTAATTCTTTGGACTATTAAAGTCATTTTAGCTTTTAGAAATCTGAAAAAATTGACGTTTTCGATTCAAGATTCGCTGTATGTTTTACTTGGCCATTGATCGATGGAGTTGTGTTTTCGGATTTGAGTTGTAGACGTTGATGATGCAGGAAAGCAAATCTGGGGAGCTTGCGGATTACATTGCTGGTTTCGTCTCACTGCTCCCAAAATCCAACAGACGGGTTGATGAAGAACCTATCCCAGAGAAAGTTCAAGAAATGTTAGATGAAGCAAAGTCTGGTGGCGACCATCACCATGATCATGACCACATGCATGCTCATGCTGGTTACACAGATGCTTACGGTCTTGGTGAGGAATGGACTACTTAGATATGCCTTTTTTTCAGTTCTTGTTGCTTGATTTCAATGACTGTTCTGATAGTTTTCTTTCTTTGGGTTCAAATTCATAAGTATTATATAAATCAGGGTGTTTCTTGTAAGTCAGCAAAATTCGATACAGAAATCTCATCTTTTAAAGAAACAGTTTCTAGATTTCTTATTTCTGTTTCTGTTTCTGTTTCTGTTTCTGTTTCTGTATCTATATATATCTGAATACGTTTCGATACAATTAATTCTACGCTATATTAATCATCAAAAAGATGATTATTCTGCTAATATTTTTTTTTGTAATGCTTTGTTTCTAGTGATGTGATATAAATGAATTTGATGAGATAAAAAACTAGTGAACATCCAGATTTCACGAACTCTAAATAAACAAATATCATTGGTTTGTAAGTGTGGATATATTAGCTTCCACGCTTCCTTACCTCTAAAAAGTCTATATGGGTTGCTATTGCTGCGATCAAAACGACGGTGATGATTCCCTCACTCAATCCCTCCTCACCGGCGCTACCAACACCACCGATCTATCATCTCACACCATTTCGCCGTTGAATTCTCACTTCATGGCACTTTCCTGTCGTGACACTCTCCGTCTCATCTTCCAGAGGCTTACCGTCGCCGACCTAGCGCGTGCGAGCTGCGTATGCAGAATTTGGAATTCTGCTGCCAGAGAAGACGATCTGCTGGTAGCGGCTTTTACAGCGCCATGGCGGATTAGAGAACTTGTTGGGAAGCCGGCTTCTGGTGCCTTCTGGAGAGACAACGGAATCTGGAAATTCGCTATCTCTCATCGGATTTCTCGTGGGGATAGTGTGACTAGCCTCGCCGTCAAGTACTCCGTCCAGGTACGATTACCTCTTTCGATTAATTTCCCAGATAATTACTTGGGAAATGTAATCTCAATTTTGTGTTCTTCGCAATTCTTTGGAATTTCGTGTGAGGTGACTTTTGGGAGATGAGATTCAGGTGCTCTGCTGCTGAATCCAACACTCCGATGTTGCAATACTTAGTATGTGTTTGTTTGGGATTTGAGTGAGCACTCGAGTCGTGACAAAAGATATTGGATTGTTCAGAAATTCCAGCTATATAAATCTGACTAAAGAATCAGAATCTATGTAGGTCCAGAAGCGATTTTGACTAATTTAGTATGAACTCTGCTTGAAGATACTCTGGAAGCTAAATGCTTTCCTTACATGCCTAGTGTTTTGGTATGTAAATGTTTGCATCTGTGATGTAAAAGAAACTTAGATTAGGATATACAAACTGCTCATGTTTGAATATTGTCAAGATTTTTGAGGCAGAGTTAAGTTATTCTTGGTTGATTAGTTTTCCTTTTGATTTCTACTGTGAAAGTTAAACCACACAGGAATAGATTGTTTAGTAATTAGCTGTATCCGTCCTCGGCATTGTTGTGTTTCTTAAAGTACATATCTTTAGTTTCAGACATTTTTTTGACGTTTCCATTTTGAGGATCCATGAATTCTAGTTTATAAGGAAATAAATAACATAATTAGTTCTTTATGGAATGTCACGAACATTTTTCCTTACACTGTTTATACAAGCTTTCACATTGGAGGAATTTTGTAACACAACAATCGTTATATTATATGGAGTTATGGCTTGTATAAAAGTTGAGATGTCTTGTGCTCTCCTTTACGCTTTCTAACATTTCATTATTTTTTTCTTTTATGACAAACTAAATGCATGAGCTTAATATTGTATATACCTTTTCCTTTGAACAATGTAGGTTATGGACATAAAGCGACTAAACAACATGATGAGCGACCATGGGATATACTCAAGAGACAGACTACTAATCCCAATAAGCAATCCCGAAATCCTTTCAAACACCACTTGCTACGTAGAGGTAGACAAATACGCCAAAAGAGAAGTTGCTGTGCTTTACCTCGAAGGTGGACCGAAGAGAGAACAACCTGTATCTGGTATGAATCATCTATCCAACTTATCAGAACATGGAAAGCGAAGGCTAATTGAATCTCTAAGGAGAAGCATGCAAGTCGATGATGGAACCGCTTTATACTACTTGGCTATTGCTGAAGGAGATCCCAGATCCGCATTGTCCGAGTTCTCGGCTGATCTCACGTGGGAGAGGCAGGCTGGTCCCAACTAGGTTTTGGCAAAAAAGAAAAGTAAGCTCCTGGATCGCTGACTGATCTTATGAGGTGATTTCAGGATCAGAATCGAACCGAGATTGATATATGTTCAGTTACATTCTTGCCAAGTCTTACCTTCCTGGCTATAGTGGTTTGGTTACTCAGATGGACTCCAAACTTGAAGTCCAGATATATCTCTTCTCTTGTGATAAGAAACATACGTTAAGCCATGTTAGTATAAGTATATAATATATACTATGAGTTTGTCAAACTCTCGTATATTGAATCAAGTAAGATGTATAAATAAGCATTTCAGTTTATGTGTTGATAAAACAGTTACTATATATAAGCAGATTTTACTATTTATAAGCAGATTTTATAATGATGTATATTGATATTTGTTTGTTTTTTTGATTCCACACAGTTTTTCTGTATCATGAGCATTTTAAAATAATGTTTTTTTTTTTCTCAAGAAAAAGTGGAAATTTACTGTTTAGTTGATTATGTTTATTTTCTAGAGGTCGAAACATCTTTTCACGAATTCATATTTTGAAAATTAATATGATTTTTAATTAAAATATGAATCTCAATAATGAATATGGTTTTGGTCCGATTTTGTGGTTGTAATAGAAAAAAAAAACACATTTTGTTTTCGCATTCCAAGTTTCCAACTGGTTCGGTGACTAATAATTACTCTAATTAATTCGTATTCATTTCGTCTAGTGCACGACAAGTTCTTTCGATTCTGTGACGTGTAAACTATTATCGCCACATGCACAAAACATTTAGTCAATTACACTTTCTAATAATAGAAATGTTATCAATCATTTTCTTTTCATTTTTTTCTTTCATTTGTATTTAATTATTCATAGATGGGAACCCATTTTGCAATGATAATTTGTTTTATTTGTTTCTGTCAACTCATACATATAAAAAAAACCGAGAAAATCCATATAAAGATACTACAAAATCTATTTGAGAATAGGTCACAACAAGCAATAAGCATAATTCAAGATTCAAACTAATATTGGATTTTATTTGTACCAAAAAGATATTGGGTTATATAGATATTAATGATTTGTTTACTTAATTATACTGGGATTCTAAATATATGATCGTCACTTAAATTTCAGCGGTAGTTAAAAAAATGGTATTTAAACTAATTTACAAAGCATATGATTTTATGCAACACATGTTAGATATACAGCTCAGCTGGTTGAAATCAATGTGTATGGAGTATGGACCAGATGAATGGGAAGTATGGCACATTCACACGGACCCAATTTCGAATTTAATGAATATAATCAATCAGTGATTGGTTTTAATTAAAGAGACTAATTTTTAATAGGTTTGCAAAAACTAAGTATAAACAACCACACATTTTAAATGCCTGAAGTTTAAAGTGTAACTGCCATTAAAGGCAAAACTTCCATTTTCTATGTATTTTATATTCATAATTAAGTAGTTGTGGTTATCCGTCACTATCACATTTTATCCCAAAAAATAAAATACTCTCATAAATAAAAAAACCCACCACTACAAAATATTTTAAAAATAAAATAAGTCAAGAGTCAACTGAATCTAATTTTTTTTTAAAAAAATTGAAAACTGTACACGTCTATCTTTTAGGTGATAAGTCTTTTCCCACGTGATACATGACATGATGACAATATCATATTCCAAATTTGATGTGTAAATCAAATGTAATAAGCATCCAGGGCCTGTTTTGAAATTCATGGCGTTAAAACGGATTACGGTTTGAAGGTTACATGATCTATAAAAAAAAAATTCTTTTATGATTTGGAGACCGGATGATTTACAGATGTTAACTACATAAAATTTAGGGGTAAGATGAATGTTTCGTGCCGCTATCCTTAGAATCGATTCTGTGGACAACGAAGGATTTATATGGTTATATGGTTATATGGTTAGTAGATTTGTCACCGGTCAAGACCATTTTTTATTTACTAGTATTTATAAAATTGGTTCATATAGTGGTGATGAAATTTAGAAGCGCAGACCAATTACGAATCAATTTTGTGAAAAATAATAATTTAGCCCGTATCAGATTGATGGTGTCTATCCCAAAAATAAAAGAGAAATAAAATGACCATACATGTTTTAATCCATTCCCACCACGACACCTATTCATAGTTGAAATAGCAGGTAATATGGGTATATTGTTAGAAATTTTCAGCAGAGATGGGAAGAGATTGTGAATGATATATAAAAACATGACAAGTTACGTATTTTACTTAATTGGTTATTGAGCTAAAAATTCATAAAACTTAGTTGATATCATAACTCAAACATACGTTAGAAATTCAACATCGAAATATGATGAAAAAATAAAATAAATAAGTTTGGAGTAATATATTATATATGTAATGGAGATGAATTAATTTTCTTATGAATTCATATATTTACTGTTAAATAATTTTGAGTCGAGAAATATAACAATGGCTTGTACGAAACCTTGGTAACCGAATGATGCTTTTTTTTTTTAAAGAAAAAAAAAAGGCCTACCTAAACCTATAACTTAGAAATGGTCCACCTATATCTGGATTCTAAATGTAAAAAAGTGGATAGTGTCATTACAACTCGTTTGTTTTAATTAAGAATGATGATTGAAACAAAATAAACCTCAGCAAACATCTAACAGAAACTCGTACGAAGATAATCTTTTTTTTGGGTTAAAGACGTACGAATATAAAAAAAAGGTGTGTACGTTTATTCTATTAATCATGTAGTCACAGCCGGCAGCCGCCTGCGTTACAACTTACAACTTGCTCACAAAATAATCTTAAAATGTGTTGTGGTGTGTTGTTTCTATCTCATCCTCCCATTAGTTGAAAAAAGTCTACGATTAAAGCTTATCGGGTAGGAACAAAAAAAAAATTAATGTTTGGTGCAGCTTTTTCACCTATTTTATCACTTTTGATTCACAATTTCATTACAAACTTGTCAAGAACATTACCATAAAGGTAACATCTTATCTCTTAAGTCTTAACACGTCACATGTTACACTCTTAAACACATTTATAACTCAAACCCGACAAATCACCTCCTTTTTAATGCGAATATGAATCCCACCAATCAAACCTAACTTGTGCTACTTTGATACTCAAATATTGTTACTAAGAAGATATGAAAGCCGATAATTTTAGATGTTATATGTCGATCATGTCATTTATTTGTAATCTTCTCTGACGAATAATACAGCATGGAAGGTCTCGAGTCTCTATTATCAACTATCACCAATTTAAGACTAAGTAAATTATTTATAAAGCACGTGGACGCACGTATCCATATAGTAAAATAAGGCAACGAGACCTTTGAAATCAATTCCGTTAAGTTAATATATAATATTTAATAACACTAGCGGAACAGCCAGATGCGAATATCAATAACCTAAGATCTTATGAGATAAATAAATATATTATCACCACATAATAATTAGAATATAAAAGATTTATGGAATATTATCCATATCGGAAATTAAAAAAATCTTAAACAATATATAAAGGTATATAGTCATATGAGTCAATTCACTTGATAATTCTTATCAATTGATTTCGAATTAAAAATTTATGTAATTTAGCATAGTATCACAGTTCGATCCACACAATAAAATCCGGTCGAATTTAAAGTTAACCTAAACTCAAACATATCAAGAATAATGATAAAAATAGTATCATTTTAAAGGAGCATAACGGAAAATATTATTTCAATCAATATAGTATAGAGGACAATACAATCATCAACGTTCGATCGGTTAACGATTTAACACGGTCACATTTATTGACAATTACAGCTGGTAGGAGTTTGGCAAACTGTATTCAGCCGAATTTGACAGTGTTGGATCAATTATAAGTTTAAAAGTCATTTTTGTATATCGTTAGGCTTTCGTCAACCCAATATGGCAGTATATGATATTTCTTCATTTATTTAAATACAACTTGAGAAAGAAAACGAAACCATACGTATTGTTGAGAACATATTACGAGGGAAAAAAATTTAACATGTTTTTTTTTTTCCCTAAAATTATCAAAAAAATAAACTTAAGACTTGCATTGATAATTGTAGACTAATTTAGTGGCTCAGATGAATAGCATCACATGATTACGAAATCGCAGAAATAAAATTGATTTGCGAAAAAAAGAATAAAATTGATTTGGAAATAACACAAAATGTTTGAAATAACACAAAGTGAGGATGAAGAGTAGGACCTAGGTGCAATGGGTGTTGATGTTGTTCTACGGACACTTTCTTTAATGGTTTTTAAGGCTTAAATCTTTTTTTTAAATTTCCATTTAAGACTTGTTTAATTATTTGGTTTAGCCTATATATGGTTTTCAATAAAAAAAAATACAGTTTAGTTTTATTTTATTTCATTTGCATTCTACCCAGTTATCTTCCATAATCCGAGTTAGATGTTCAAAGGATTGGATTAAAAACACATTCCTCCATTCTACAAATCACCTATTGAAACCTTGGTTTTACTTAATCAAATCAAAGAAAATCCCTCAACTAATTACTTACAAATTTCAATCACAATTGTGATGTGGATAAATTAGTATGTTCTGCATTCTTACACTGTGAATTTGTCCATGATTCTACACCGTAATTTCATGTGCCTCAGAAAATTATATTAGCTCATCGTCGAATAATAATAGTATTAATTGCCGTAGAGTAAAGATTAGCTTATCATTTAAGGTTTTTAGTATTTTATTTCTATTATAAAGTTGTTTTAATATTGTTCGTGGCCTTTAGTTAAAAAAAAAAAATCAAATATAGTCGGATCTATTATTTTGCTTTACTTAATTATATAAAAGAAGCCGTCAAAAAACACTAATGAAAGAGAACCCCTCGACGACTGACTTTTCCTCTTATAAATACCCAACCGACGGAAATCGCCACACCCATTCATAATCAGCTTTCGCTACAGAACTCAGTGAAAGAGATAAATCAAAATTTAGAGAAAAGGAAACTTCTTAATCCTTCAACTTCCTGCGAATCAAAAAAATCCAGTAGAGACCCAAAGATGATCGGGGATATAGTGGATCTGTTCACCGGCGGCAGCAGCGGCGGAAATGCCAAGGTGAAAGGAACGGTGGTCTTGATGAAGAAGAACGTCCTCGATTTCAACGATTTCAACGCTTCGTTTCTCGATCGCCTCCACGAATTTCTCGGAAACAAAGTCACTCTTCGACTTATCAGCTCCGATGTTACTGATCCAGGTAATAATAACTCTCAATTTGGATTTTATACATAAATTAATCGGTGTCTTCTTCGTTCTCTTCCTTCGAATTTTGATTGTATTTTCTCTTAATTTTCCATTTATATTTAAATAATCATCCTACAAGATATAATTACAGTATTACTTATCGAAAACAAAACTATTTTCTTAAGTTCGCGATTACCGATATATTTGTTATCTTCTACATAGCAATTATTTTTTGTCCTTTTTTCAACAACATCTTCCCCATCCTTTCTTTAGCTATGAGAAACTATGAGACCAATCAAAAATAAAACTGTGGTACCACTTTTTGGTTATATTCTGAATCGAATAATCACTCGTCTTAAATGTCTGTTTGGTATGTGGAAACTTCTTCGTCAAGAAAGCTTGGAATTATTGTGGCTTTTTTTTCCTCCCAAACGGCCAAAAAACATTATTCTCCTTTAAAAGACATTAAATCAGATACTCCTTTCTTTTCTTTTTTCTTACCAATTACCAAGTGATGTTACATTTCTCTCATACTATTATTTTTATTTTTATACCAAAATATCAGTGTGGAATTTTTTATTTCCTTCCTTTGTGTCTCTCTGATGTTAAATATTCTAATTTATTTTTAAATTATTCCAAAATATGGTTAACGTTTGACGTTTCCATATCATTTAGTGTAATTTATGTAATAACTTTTGACAGAAACAAATCTTAAGCATGTATAAAATAAGGTTCGTTGAGTGTCGATCTAGATGATATTTTGATTAAAATATTCAATGAAATAAAAGCAAAAGCAAATTGGTCTTAAAAGCTTGAAAATGCTCTGTTTTCCCCTCCTCGAGAGCAGGAAGCAGAGGGTACGTGTCTCCTAAAGCGAATCTTATCTTTTTTTTGTTTATAAATTATAACTTTCTTTTTCCGAATATTTACTGTTTCCATTGGACTTTTGTTAACCTGATTATTCCATTTGGAACTCATATTCACGTTTCCTTTAATCTTTCGTATTCGTTTAGGATAAAAAGTAGCTTCAGTATTAAATTCAGAAGATTAATCCATCTGTTATAAACGGCGTTCAATCGTTGAATATGGTTTCCATTTAAATGTATTGTTTATTGCAGAAAACGGTGCTAAGGGAAAACTAGGGAAGGCTGCTCATTTGGAAGATTGGATCACCACAATCACGTCCTTAACCGCAGGCGAGTCGGCTTTCAAGGTCACGTTCAATTACGACAAAGATTTTGGATACCCTGGAGCATTCTTGATCAGAAACAGCCATTTCAGCGAGTTTTATCTCAAAAGTCTCACTCTTGAAGACGTTCCAGGCCATGGCAAAGTCCATTACGTCTGCAACTCTTGGGTTTACCCTGCTAAAAACTACGCCAAAGACCGAGTTTTCTTCTCCAACAAGGTAAACTAACACAAAACAAGGCACGAATGATGTGAGAAATGGATTTTCAGACTTCATGTTTACTTACTTGTGATTTTCAGACTTATCTTCCACATGAAACACCAGAGCCATTGCTCAAGTACAGAGAAGAAGAGCTTGTGAGTCTCAGAGGAACCGGAGAAGGAGAGTTGAAAGAGTGGGACAGAGTCTATGACTATGCTTACTATAACGATTTAGGCGTCCCACCGAAAAACGCACGGCCTGTACTTGGAGGGTCAGAAGAGTATCCTTACCCGAGAAGAGGAAGAACCGGGCGAAAACCGACTAAAGAGGATCCTAAAACCGAGAGCAGGTTACCGATCACGTCGAGCTTGGATATATATGTTCCGAGAGATGAGAGATTTGGACACTTGAAGATGTCTGATTTCCTTGCGTATGCTTTAAAAGCAATCGCTCAGGTCATCCAGCCTGCGCTTGAAGCTGTGTTCGATGAGACTCCCAAGGAATTTGATTCTTTTGAAGATGTTCTTAAGATTTACGAAGAAGGAATTGATCTACCAAACCAAGCTTTGATTGATAGTATCGTAAAGAATATACCACTTGAGATGTTACGAGAGATTTTCAGAACAGATGGTCAGAAATTCCTCAAGTATCCAGTTCCTCAGGTCATCAAAGGTAATCTACTTTGCATATTGCTTGTTCTTGATTCTAATACAACGTTTCTGATCCAACTAATTTTGATTTTCTTGATTTCCTAGAGGATAAAACTGCTTGGAGAACAGATGAGGAATTTGCAAGAGAAATGCTGGCTGGGTTAAACCCGGTTATCATTCAACTTCTTCAGGTGAATCTATGAATCCATAGCAGGCTTCTCTTAGTTTCTTTTTGTCTGCTTTCTTACAGGTTATGGATTTGTATAACATTGCAGGAATTTCCACCTAAGAGCAAGCTTGACAGTGAAACATATGGTGACCAGAACAGTACAATCACCAAAAGCCACATTGAACACAACTTAGATGGACTCACTGTGGAAGAGGTAACACTAATATCAAATCAAGCATTGATCTAATACTGAGTCAATTTTGAAAAAAATTTTCTTTTTGCTATTTTCAGGCTCTGAAGAAGGAAAGGTTGTATATACTAGACCACCATGACACACTAATGCCGTACTTGGGACGTATAAACACCACTGAGACCAAAACTTATGCAACAAGAACACTTCTGTTCTTGAAAGATGATGGAACCTTGAAGCCATTGGTGATTGAGCTGAGCTTACCTCATCCTGACGGAGACAAATTTGGAGCAGTGAGTGAAGTATATACTCCTGGTGGTGAAGGTGTCTACGACTCTGTGTGGCAGTTGGCAAAAGCTTATGTAGGCGTCAATGACTCTGGAAGTCACCAGCTTATCAGCCACTGGTAAGAACATGTTGCAGGGGAATGGTTTAAACAGTTTCTTCTATTTTATCTCCATACGTAATGATCTGAAGTTAAATTTTTGTTTTTTTTTTTTGCAGGTTGCACACACATGCATCGATTGAGCCTTTTGTGATTGCTACGAACAGACAACTGAGCGTTCTTCACCCGGTTTTTAAGCTTCTTGAACCTCATTACCGTGATACGATGAACATCAATGCGTTAGCTAGGACAATCTTGATCAATGGTGGTGGTATCTTTGAGATTACTGTGTTCCCTGGTAAATATGCCATGGAGATGTCATCTTTCATCTACAAGAACACCTGGACTTTCCCTGATCAAGCCTTGCCAGCAGAACTTAAAAAGAGGTAATGCTAATGCATATTTACTCAAATCTTTCAGTATTTCTACATTGCTTCTTCTTTAATGGTTTTTTGAATTGCAGAGGAATGGCCGTTGATGATCCAGAAGCACCAAATGGATTACGTTTGAAGATAAAAGACTATCCTTACGCTGTGGATGGTCTTGAGGTCTGGTACGCTATTGAATCATGGGTGCGAGACTACATTGCCGTCTTCTACAAAACGGAAGAGGATGTTCAAAACGACACCGAACTCCAAGCTTGGTGGAAGGAGGTGCGTGAGGAAGGTCACGGAGACAAAAAGTCAGAACCTTGGTGGCCTAAAATGCAAACCAGAGAAGAACTGATTGAATCTTGCACTATCATAATCTGGCTTGCATCTGCTCTTCACGCAGCGGTTAACTTCGGACAGTATCCGATCGCAGGGTATCTCCCGAACAGACCGACCATAAGCCGTCAGTTAATGCCAAAGGAAGGCACACCAGAGTTTGAAGAGCTTGAGAAGAATCCGGATAAAGTGTTCTTGAAGACGATCACAGCTCAGCTTCAGACGCTTTTAGGGGTTTCTCTGATTGAGATTCTGTCTACTCATTCGAGCGATGAGGTGTATTTGGGACAGAGAGATTCTAAGGAATGGGCAGCTGAGAAAGAAGCGTTGGAAGCGTTTGACAAGTTTGGAGAGAGAGTGAAGGAGATTGAAAAGAAGATCGTTGAAAGGAACGAGGATGAGAATCTAAAGAACAGGACTGGTCCGGTTATGATGCCTTACACTTTGTTGTTTCCGACTAGTGAAGGTGGAGTTACCGGCAGAGGAATTCCAAACAGCGTCTCCATCTGAAAGAAAAAAGCTCTCACTTCTCTGTTCCATTCAAATAAACAGTCACTTTGTGTTCTCCCATGGTTTACTTGTTCCACAGGTTAACCGTTGATTCTTATTGTTATAAACATCAGAATACAAAACTAATAACATTGGATTTATCCAACACATTAAACCAAGCTATTGATTTGATTTTCCATCAACTTCCACAATCTATAAATAAAAACGGCAAGGTGTTCAATTCAGAAAGATATATAAGAAATGGGAGTTGCAAAATAAAACCAATGATCAACAAAAGTTTGATCTTTATAAATACTAACCATAGATCCTAATGATTAGAAAGTCTTAGCTGAATCCAGCTTCTTAACACTTAGGTTAAAACTCGACCTGAATTTTACAGTTTGACGAAGTTTTGATGAGAAGCTTTCGAAGATCCTCCTTCACTTGTAGCCTTTTGTCATCTGTTACCTGAGCACGAACATTCACAATCCGAAGACATGACAATTTCTCCAAGAAATGCTTCATTTGCTCCAGCTCTCCGATATTTCCCCTGTACCTATATATCTTCAAAACCTCCACAGGATATGACGAAAGGAAAGAATACTTTGAAACGCATTTGCAAACAGATCCGTTTTTCCCATTGGGAGGAGGAATACAAAAGTGCAAGTAATCCTTGATGATGAGAGCCTTTAGATTTGGAGATTTCTTCACCAGAGTTTTCACTGAAGACCAGCAATTGTTAGGAAGGTAAAATGATAGACGACGTAGATTTTCAAACACTGGCATTGCTTTACGGAAGTCATCAATAATCTCCATAGTTTCCATGCTTAAGTCTAGAATCTCGACATTTTTTAACCCATTAAACAGATTCATGGGATCGAAATCATCCGCATGCTTTTCTCCCATGTGTCCCCATAGTTCATCAGAATCCGAACGAAGATGGAGCTTGGCTTCAACAAGAGAGTTGAGATTTACAGTTTGGTACTCTTTAGGAACATAATCAGAGTAGTTTAGATAAGTAAGACTTGGAGTATCCAAAGTAAGTCTGAGAAAATCATAGGCATCAGTATCAAAGTTATCAGAGTCATCATCAGAGTCAACACCATAAAACTCCCACTTTTCACGCTGCTTGATTAGTCTTTCAAGAGTGGGACTAGACACAGTGAAAGACCAATCCCAACATTCAAATTCAGCACCGTAGATGAATAGTTCTTCAAGCACAGGGGATGCAGAGAGAAGAGCATTGAAAGCACAACCATCATCGAATTCATTGAACCAGATTGAGTCAAGAACCAGAGTCTTGAGAGCTGGAAGATAAGCATCCTCAGGGAGAAAATTAATGGAAAAATGAGGCCCTAGTGTCAGATCAACAACTGTCTCGCAAGTGAAAATCTCCAAAGGCAGTGAGTATCCTTTTCTGGCATTGATCTCTACTCCAAGAACTAAGACACCACGCTTCAGCGCGTGACGCAGACAACGATTGATAAGATCATATTGAGCTGGCTCAATCTCGTAAAAGTGTAGATAGAAATTCCCGATACGGGAATTGACTGGTAGAGCCAACACAGAGTTTACAAAATCTGTGAAATTATCTCCTTGATCGAAACCAAGATTACGTACAATGTTAAACATATTTCGCCACCTCTTTGAGAGAACCATTGTGAATGCAACTTCCTTTGCCGACAGGAAGGACCCGATGTGGTAAATTAACTCGTTTGGTAGATTGCTGATTCTATCCATGATTTCTTAAACCCTAGAAACCTACTCAGAGAAAAAGACAAACCTTCAACGATTGTACTAGTGAACAACTCTTCTCTCAATTTCGCTTTCAGAATCTTAAAAGCCCTAACCCTAACACCGAGAGATTATGAATGAAATTGCTTTAAATAAATGAACCGGACCTGAAACTGTTCGGTTTTGAGAGATTTAAAATTGAATGGTTTATGTCGGTTTAGTTTTTCGGTTTCAGAATTTTTGTCAAAGCCCTACTGGAAGAACTTACCGGCGGACCGATTCGGGCACTGGCGCCAAATCACAATTCGGGGGTTCCGTCAAAGCATCGGCGATTCCTCTGTTGAAGAGCCACCCATGGCTGATTCTCAGTCGGATTCCGATGTTTTTAGCTTACGGATTGTTACGATCGATTATTACATGGCTTCTCCGATCCCGGGATATGATATTTGCTACAGTAGCTTCCAAGGTGAATGAAATGTCTCTTTTATCTTTCCAAAAGCTTCGTCTTGTTGATTAAGCAACTTTTCGTGATTATCTCCATCTTTGCACTTCTACGCTTCTTTTCTTGGTTGATTGATTTAGGTTTGAGAAATTTTGACTGGTAAGAAAGAGTATGGAAATGAAGAAATAGTGCTCCATTTTACTTAGTTAGCTTTCTCCGAGATAAGGGCAAGTTTTTAATTTGGTTTACTTGATTTGATGCTGGTGTTTAAGGTGGCGAGATAAACGAAGTCCCTGTTATAAGGATTTATGGCTCCACACCTGCTGGTCAGAAGACTTGCTTGCACATTCATCGTGTAAGATTTGTTAATTTACTCTCTAGTTAAGAAAAGGATCGATTGCCAGTTGTTACACCTGCTCTTCTTCCTTATTTTTGAGGATTCCAGTTTATTTCTCTTGCAGGCTTTACCATATCTCTATATTCCATGCTCGGACATTCCACCTGATATTAATAGAGGAGGTATGAAGCATAGCCCTTTTATAACTGTACCCAGGAAATGTAATGCAGTTAGCTAGTCCAGCACCAATGACATTTTTTATGTTCTTTGCTTCAGGTGATGGAAATACACTTGCTGTATCCCTTGAGTTGGAGAAAGCTCTAAAGGTGTGTATTCTAGATCCCAAATGAGCCATAATGTTTTAGTTCTTGACTCTTGACTATGAGTTGTGTTTTAGTATCTGTTCGTTTTCTCCGATTTTGTTTGTTTCCACAGATATGTGTCAATTAAATTTCCTTCCTCATGATATTTGACATGGACTTGTAGCTTAAGGGCAGTGCTGCTTCAAAAAGGCAACATGTTCATGATTGTGAGATTGTTAGAGCCAAGAAGTTTTATGGGTACCACTCAACAGAGGAGGCATTTGTGAAGATTTATCTGTATCCCTTATATTTACTATTAGTGCAGTACCTTTTCTTAGGCAGCTCACTCTTTGTTCACCTTAACAGAATAATAGCTACCATCCACATGATGTGTCTCGTGCTGCTAGTCTTTTATTGGTATGATATCTTGATAATTCCACTCCCCCTTTTTTTACTTTATTTATGATGCATATAGTCCTGTCAAATAGCATACTGAACCATTTTCATATACCTTTTGTTTTTTCTTTCCTCTCTATCTAGGCAGGTGCTGTTCTTGACAAAAGTTTTCAGCCTTACGAGTCTCATATTCCTTTTATTCTCCAGTTTCTGGTATTCTTTTTGTTCTTATGAACTCAAAAGAAATCGATTAGCGATTATGCATGCTGTAAAGTGTAGCCATAAGCTGGTGCCTGAACGTTGATTGATTCTGAAACATTTCTCTGAATATGTGTAATGCAAATTGTTGATTTCGCTTTGGATTATGTACTATCAAAATGTAAGTAGAATTTTGCTCACTGCTAAGTAAAATGAATGAAAGGAAAAATATAATTTGTAGCTGGGTATGCTTTTTTGGGGGCTTAAAGGAAGATATATCTAACCTTCACTACTTCCCGGTTTTCAGCTATTTTCCACTTATATATTTGCTCTTGGACCCTCGCAAACCAAAACCTGAAATACATGTGTAAAATGCTTAGTGTTCCTTTTCCCCTGTTCTGTAATTCCTTGCCTTTTTGTCTGCATTTCGCTATTGAAGTTTCTTTGATTCTCTTCTATAGGTTGATTATAATTTGTATGGAATGGGTCATGTGCATATATCAAAGATGAAGTTCCGTAGCCCAGTGCCTCGCCATTTCATTCCGAGGAGATTTGATTTGGATGATTGTGTAGGACAAGGGACCAACGAAGTGGATATTCCGAAGGTAGTTTTAAAATACTTGAGCTTTGAAAATTGTTATCTTCTGTCATTTCACAATACTGAAATAATTTAGCAGGCAGATTCAAGTGTTCCTGCAAGCTTCAGTTTCCCTGTTTGGAGCTCATCAACAATTCCAGGTCAATGGATGTGGCATCTCTCTGAAGAATCTGATACACCACCGTTGAGCCAGAGCCATATTAGGCACTATTACAGACGTCAGAGTCTCTGTGAACTTGAGGGAGATGCTACCATTAATGGTAATTCTCTTCAAATGAAAAGTAATCGTTTTAAGTTCATGTATGAACGGACCTTTGAACTAGCTTATTTTCTTGTAGATATTCTCAATCAACAATTTAAAATGTACGACTCCCTCTCACAAGCCCAATCTGATACTAAGATGGTTCAGTCGCTTGTGGCAATTTGGGAGGTTGACCCTGACTTTCTTGGTTTATACTTTGTTATTTAGCTGGTCTTTCCTTACTAAATATCATCACTGTTGTCTCAGGAGGAGTATGAAAGGACTGGCGTGCATGATGCACCTATACCTCCTGATCCTGGCAAATCCTCTGCAGCTGATGTGTTGAAGACTATGTCACATCATGCTGGGTTTGAGAATATGCTAAAAGAAATGTATCTCAGAGTTGAATTGTCTCCCTCTAATACGAAGCCTACTGCCGAATCTTCAGCTGGTTCAGATATGCATGTCAAACCTGAAATTACTGATCAGCAGGTTTTGGATCATATGGTTGCTGGAAGCAGTAAGTTTCCTGTATCAGCACAGCTTGATGAGAATAGTGGAAAAGCATCAATGGAAAACGATGTATTTATACAAACACCCGTGGATAGAGATATACCTGGTGATATACAAGATGCTGAAGCCTTGGGTCTCTTTAAGTGGTTTGCCTCATCCCAGGCTGCAGAGGACATCAACTCCGATGATGAAATTCTCCGGGAAACCATCCTTAGTCCTTTGTTGCCTTCAGCATCTGTTAACAAGGTTCTTGAAATGGCTACTACAGATTATGTGAGCCAATCCCAAAAGGAATGTCAAGACATTCTTGATTCTCAGGAGGATCTACCAGACTTTGGGAGTTCAACAAAAGAAGCCTTACTTACTAATCCTGATCGCCAGAATCCTTTAACTTCAGCTAACAAACAATCTCTGGACACTGAAGTCTCCATTGATGTTGAATCAAGTGAAAATTCATTCCAGAGATACAGAAAGAGTGATCAACATACAAGTGAAGTAATGGAGAATAAGAATAGGAGCTTCTCTAGGAGCAACAAGCCTAGCAACTCTGTTTGGGGAACTTTACCTTTTCCGCCGAAAAAAAATCTTCAGAAGGACTTTGACAGTAGTACAAATGCTAGTGATAAACTTGGTTTAACAAGGATTAGCTCAGATCCCACGAATGAAATAAAAGACAATGTTCCAGTCAAAGAATATCATGAAGATGTTCATAACACAATTGATAGAAACGTCTTGGCTCCATGTTCTCTGCGGGAGTTGATGAGAAAAAAACGGCTATGTCATGGAGATTCTTCTGTTTCACAACACATGAAGTTTAGGAAGGTTTTACCACAGACTAGAGGCTCTCAGCACGGGAAAGAAAAGGAGTGTATGCCTACCTTGAGATCTGAGACCAAAAAGCAAGGTCCTACTCTTTCTGCAGAGTTTAGTGAATTTCATTATGGCGATGCTCTTCAAACTTCATCTTCTATGGATGCTGGAAATTTTGAACGTAATATTTCCACTCAGTCATCTGAACTTCATCCTGTTGATAGATGTTCGGCGAAAGAGACAACAGGTCATAAAAGCGATGAAGTATCGAGGAACTCTTCATCTGCCGCTGTTCCACTTGGTAAGGAACCAAAAACTGTAGAAACAGAAATACTGTTGTCTAGTTGGGATTGATATGAATAATGTAAAAAATTTCAGGGGATGAGGTAGAGAGAACCGCCAGTGCATTTGATGAGACAGGAAGATTAATATGCTTAACCTTAAGCAAGAGGCCTCCTTCTCTCAATTGCCTAAGTGCTAGAATGCAGGATTCGGTAGATTCTCATGAAATTCCCGTACAGCATGGTGGATGTGGTACCTTTACTTATCTTGTTCTATTTCTAGTTTCCCTTCTATATATTTTTTACGTATGTGGTTCCGTCTTGAGATTACTTATGACATCTTTTTCTTTTTCTTGGAAGGAGAGGATTCCAAGGAGCTCCTCTTTTTTGCCTTGAAGGACACCCAAGTCGAGAAGGATGACAAGAAGCACTTTTTCCAAAGAGCTTCCCTTGGTATTCCCATGCATCATCTCAATGACGGCTCCAGCCTTTACCTACTGACCCCTGCATTTTCACCCCCTCCTGTGGATTCTGTTTCACAATGGATATCGAATGCCAAAGGTATAGATAGTGTAAAGTTAGTTGGAAGGCACTGGATTGTCTTATTTAATCCAATTCTACATCTTCTCAAGGGTTCAATATAGATTGATTAAGGCCTTTTTCCTTGAAGATCATACTACTAAGATATTTGGTACAGTGTTGGATGCTGTAAAAGCAAGTGCAAATGATGATTTTTGTTTTGAACTTTCAATTTTTCCAGGTCCACGAAACTCTGTTATTGATTCAGAAAAACAACCATCAGGAGATGATCATATTGATTGTGGGATGAATTTCACTGATCCTGCTTTTGCATCTAACGTGAGGTCTGTGTCTGAGCACGTGGAGCAGCATGATAATGTTTTTGTGGATTCTGAAAATGCTTATATGGAGTCTGAGATAGATCTCAAAGGCAAAGGAAAGTTTCTCGGTGTTAATTTTCCGACCACTGTTCCACAAGATATGTCTCAGCTTTCAGGTCCTGATGGAAAATCAGGGCCCACTCCCTTAAGTCAAATTGGATTCCGAGATCCTGCGAGCATGGGTGCTGGGCAACAGCTTACAGTGCTGAGTATAGAGGTACTTTAACTTAACCCCTTTTTTGTGAAGGTGTACTTAACTCGTAAAAGCCTTCAAATGGCCTTTGCAGGCACAGATTACTCATAGACACTTTGAATGATTTATATACTATTGCTCATTTTGTGTGCTAGGATTGAGTGAAAATGTCTATTTTGTTTCGTTGATTCTGTTACTAAAATGCCCTCTGTAGTAATAATGAATGCGTTAATTTAAGATGATGTTTTTTTGGGAAAAGTTTCTTGATTCATGTCAATATCTATTAACTTGCAGGTTCATGCAGAGTCTAGAGGGGACCTGCGACCTGATCCACGATTTGATTCTGTCAAGGTCATAGCTCTCGTCGTGCAGAATGATGATAGTCTTGCAGCTGAAGTATTCGTGCTATTATTTAGTCAGGATAGCGTTTCTCAGAGGTAAAGTACCAGATTCACTTATTTTTGACTAAGAAATTATGCAGATCGAAAAAGCATTTTAGAGCAAGAAGAAATGAATCTGGTATTTTGACTAAAATGCTTTTTCGATTTTGTTATCTTGCTGCAGAAATGTTGATGGCCTATCTGGATGCAAATTGTCTGTCTTCCTTGAAGAGAGGCAACTGTTCAGCTATTTCATTGAGACTTTATGTAAATGGGATCCAGATATTCTTGTGGGCTGGGATATACAGGGTGGATCTCTTGGTTTTCTAGCTGAAAGGGCTGCACACCTTGGTATAAGATTTCTCAATAGTATATCTAGGACGCCATCTCCAACTACGGCAGGTGATAAAGATAATCGAAGAATTCCTGGTAATAGTCTGTTGCCAGATCCATTGGTAGCTGATCCTGCTCAAGTAGAAGAAGTGGTGATTGAAGACGAATGGGGCCGCACACATGCTAGTGGTGTTCATGTTGGTGGCAGAATTGTTCTTAATACGTGGCGTTTGATTCGTGGTGAAGTGAAACTCAACATGTACACGATGGAAGCTGTGTCGGAAGCTGTTTTGAGGCAGAAAGTTCCATCAATCCCCTATAAAGTATTGACAGAATGGTTTTCAAGTGGTCCTGCGGGTGCAAGATATCGATGTATAGAATATGTGATTCGCCGAGCAAATTTGAACCTTGAGATAATGAGCCAACTTGACATGGTACGTAACATTTCTAACTTGTTTTATGTTGTGGAATATGTGCGAATTTTTAATCCTAATAAATCAGATCCGTTGTTTGCAGATAAATCGTACATCTGAACTTGCTCGTGTTTTTGGCATCGACTTTTTCTCAGTTCTCTCCCGAGGTTCCCAATACAGAGTGGAATCCATGCTTCTCAGATTAGCACATACACAAAATTATCTAGCTATTTCTCCAGGAAACCAACAGGTTAACTTCGTTTTGCTCGCTGCGTCCAAGTAATTTACATTCAACTTTTCTTGGATTTATCAATGAGCCGTCGTTTTAAAACCTTTTTTGCCAAAATTGTATTGTCCTCATGATAACTTCCATAACATCTACTTTGCAGTTTATCTTCAGACTCCTTTCTCCTCCTTGTTACTCATTAGCATTCTTCTAACTAAATCATGTGATTATCTAGGTTGCTTCTCAGCCAGCGATGGAATGTATACCTTTAGTGATGGAACCAGAATCTGCATTCTACGATGATCCTGTTATTGTGTTGGATTTTCAAGCTCTTTACCCTTCAATGATCATAGCATATAATCTGTGCTTTTGTACATGTCTCGGAAAACTTGCAAATTTGAAGATGAACACCCTTGGGGTCAGCTCATACTCTCTAGACGTTAATGTTCTTCAAGATATAAATCAGATCCTGCAGACACCAAATGGTGTGATGTACGTGCCATCAGAGGTAATGTGCATTGCTTTTATGAGCAAACTAAACCCTGAAATCTAAAATCATCATATTCAAAACAAACGAATGTTCTTATTTCCCAATAGCAGTATTCTAATTTTTTGTCAATGGATCCTTTTCTTGATTAGCTTAAGCATATAATTCACGTCCTCTTCTTACATATAGGTGCGCAGAGGTATATTACCAAGGCTGCTAGAAGAAATTCTATCCACAAGAATAATGGTGAAAAAAGCAATGAAAAAGTTGACTCCTTCAGAACAAGTTCTTCACCGGGTATTGTCATCTTTATCAAAGTCCATACTAATATTTTGACTAGTGATGATTGGCCGAAGAGAGAGTTGCCCTTTGGTTCCACTGATTTTGGTCTCTGGATTATCTATGAACATTTTCTTATGTTTTTTTTTTAAGAAAAGTAATTAATTTTGATAGTGTTTGGTGTCTTCTTTCAGATATTTAATGCAAGGCAGCTTGCTTTAAAGCTGATAGCAAATGTGACTTATGGCTATACTGCTGCTGGCTTCAGTGGTCGAATGCCTTGTGCAGAGCTGGCAGATAGTATCGTCCAATGTGGTCGTAGCACACTTGAGAAGGCTATTTCGTTCGTTAATGCCAATGAGAACTGGAACGCTAGAGTTGTATATGGCGACACTGATAGGTAATTACCATATCTACTAGCATCTTTCATGGCACCGGGAAAATATTGTATGGGAGTTTCTTTATTTGTTTCTTATGTGTGGTCTCATGCATTTTTGAATTACTTGTGTAGTATGTTTGTTCTCCTGAAAGGACGAACTGTAAATGAAGCTTTTGTAATCGGACAAGAGATTGCATCTGCAGTAACTGAAATGAACCCATACCCAGTCACTCTAAAGATGGAAAAAGTCTATCACCCTTGTTTTCTTCTTACGAAGAAGCGCTATGTTGGGTACAGTTATGAGAGTCCTGATCAGAAGGAGCCTATATTTGATGCAAAAGGTATTGAAACTGTTCGAAGAGACACTTGTCCAGCTGTTGCTAAAACTATGGAGCAGTCGCTGAGACTCTATTTCGAAATAAAGAACATCTCTAAGGTACAAAATTCATTTCTTTTGCTCTTTCCAATTATCAGCTGAAAATTGCATTGGCTTACATCTGTTTTCTCATTTGCAATAGGTTAAGTCGTACTTGTATAGACAGTGGAAGCGGATACTATCTGGGAGAGTATCTATTCAAGATTTCATCTTTGCAAAAGAAGTTCGGTTGGGGACATATAGCACAAGAGACACTTCACTGCTTCCTCCAGCAGCTATTGTGGCAACCAAAGCAATGAGAGCAGACCCTCGTACAGAGCCACGCTATGCTGAACGAGTGCCTTATGTCGTGATTCATGGTGAGCCAGGAGCTCGACTTGTTGATATGGTTGTTGATCCACTGGCTCTTTTGGATATTGATTCACCCTACCGATTGAATGACGTGTATTACATCAGTAAACAAATTATACCAGCTTTGCAAAGGGTGTTTGGACTTGTTGGTGCAGACTTAAACCAGTGGTTCTTGGAGATGCCTCGTCCCAGCAGAAGCTCCGTTGGTCAACGTCCCTTAAATGCTAGAAACTCGCACAAAACTAGAATCGACTATTTCTATCTCTCGAAACATTGTTTGTTGTGCGGGGAAGTTGTTCAAGCATCAGCTCACTTATGTAACCGGTGCCTGAAAAATGAAAGTGCTGCTGCTGCAACCATTGTTTGGAAGACTTCAAAATTGGAGAGAGAGATGCAACACCTAGCCACTGTAAGTACTCTACTTATCTCTTTGCACATGCATTTCCAACTTTCCCGTTGGTCCATCATTTGCTTTGTTCTTATTATAATTATCGTAATTGCAGATATGTAGACACTGTGGTGGGGGAGACTGGGTGGTGCAATCTGGAGTGAAATGCAATTCCCTTGCTTGCTCAGTCTTTTACGAGAGACAGAAAGTTCAGAAAGAGCTTCGTGGCCTCTCCTCTATTGCTACAGAGAGTGAGCTTTACCCTAAATGCATGGCTGAGTGGTTCTGATATCGAGCAAACTACTTAACCATAAGTTATGAGTTCAGGTATCACGGTTTATCTTCACCTCTGAAGTTGATTGCTTATGTTCTATGTAGTTGTGATCAAAGAACATGTTCGACAAGGTGTGGTTGTGTGTGTGTGTATATATAGTAGCACACACGTGTAGAGTATAGGTGCTCACCATTTTGTTTAATGAGCATGTAGATCTCTGTGTTGTGTTTGTCTTTCACTATCATGTAAGTTTATGCATAGCTGAATGTATGATATAACTAGTAAAAAAGATTAATTATCAATGAGAAATCCAGACATTGGCAAATAAGTATGGAAAGTGGAGATTATTGATGATTGTGAAAAGGGAAATATCTGGCTTTTACCTGTGGAACAAGTAAACCAGGGCAGAACACAAAATGTGACTGTTTATTTTTAACCGAAACAAAGAGAAGTGAGATATTTTCTTCAAATGGAGACACTGTTTGGAATTCCCCTACCAGTGATTCCACCTCCACTACTTGGAAACAGAGAAGTGTAGGGCATCATAACCGGGCCAGTTCTGTTCTTGAGATTCTCATCCTCGTTCCTTCCGTTAATATTCTTCTCAATCTCCTTCACTTTCACTCCAAACTTCTCAAACGCTTCCAACGCTTCTTTATCAGCCGCCCATTCCTTAGAATCTCTCTGCCCTAAATACACCTCATCGCTCGAATGAGTAGACAGAATCTCAATCACAGAAATCTCTAAAAGTGTCTGAAGCTGAGCTGTGATCGTCTTCATAAACACTTTTTCTGGATTCTTCTCCAACTCCTCAAACTCCGGAGTGTTTTCCTTTGGCATGAACCGGCGACTTATGCTCGGCCGGTTCGGGGGATACCCTCCAATCGGATACTGTCCGAAGTTAACCGCTGCGTGAAGAGCAGATGCAAGCCAAATTATGATAGTGCAAGAATCAATCAGTTCTTCTCTGCTTTGCATTTTAGGCCACCAAGGTTCTGACTTTTTGTCTCCGTGACCTTCCTCACGCACCTCCTTCCACCAAGCTTGGAGCTCAGTGTCGTTTTGGACATCCTCGTCCGTTTTGTAATAAACGGAAATGTAGTCTCGGACCCATGATTCAATAGCGTACCAAACCTCAAGCCCATCCACAGCGTAAGGATAGTCTTTTATCCTCAAACGTAATCCATTTGGTGCTTCTGGATCCTCAACGGCCATTCCTCTGCAATTCAAAAAACCATTTAAAGAAAAGAAAACAAGAGTTTCAGTGATCAAGCAAAGTAGGAATATGCATTATACCTCTTTTTAAGTTCTGCTGGCAAGGCTTGGTCAGGGAAAGTCCATGTGTTCTTGTAAATGGAAGATGACATCTCCATGGCATATTTACCAGGGAAGAAAGTGATCTCAATGATACCACCACTATTGATCAATGTTTGCCTAGCTAACCCATTGATGTTCATTGTATCACGGTAGTGAGGTTGGAGGAGCTTATAAACCGGGTGAAGAACGCTCAATTGTCTGTTTGTGGCAATCACAAAAGGCTCAATCGATGCGTGTGTGCGTAACCTACAAAAACAAGAAACCAAAACTTTCAACTTCAGATCATGTAAGAAATATTCAGTTTTTCCCCAACTTAAACCATTACCAGTGGCTGATAAGTTGGTGACTTCCAGAGTCATTCACGCCTACATAAGCCTTTGCCAACTGCCACACAGAGTTGTAGACTCCTTCTCCACCAGGAGTATATACTTCACTCACTGCTCCAAATTTGTCTCCGTCAGGATGAGGCAAGCTCAGCTCTATCACCAATGGCTTCAAGGTACCATCATCTTTCAAGAACAAAAGTGTTCTACTTGCATAAGTCTTGTTCCCGGTGGTGTTTATACGTCCCAGGTACGGCATTAGTGTGTCATGGTGGTCTAGTATATACAACCTTTCCTTCACCAGAGCCTTAAAATAGCGAAAAGACAATTTGTTTCAAAATTGACTCAGAATCAGATTAGTGCTTGATTTTTTATATTAGTTTTACCTCTTCCACAGTGAGCCCATCTAAGTTGTGTTCTATGTGGCTTTTGGTGACTGTACTGTTCTGGTTACCATATGTTTCACTGTCAAGATTGCTCTTTGGTGGAAATTCCTGCAAGTTAACATGCCATATAACCAGTAAGTATTGGAGTTTTGGTTACTAACGGTTTAACCAAACAACTTTGGTTGACATATGGTTCAGTAATTGGAGATTTGGCCAACATTGTTTCATGAATTCACCTGAAGATGTTGAATAATAACAGGGTTTAGCCCAGCCAGCATTTCTCTAGCGAACTCCTCATCAGTTCTCCAAGCAGTTTTGTCCACTAGAAAATTAAGAAAATTCAAAATTAGTTACATCGAAAAACATTATGGAGATCGCATTAGAAGAATATTTTACTAATCAATAACAAACAATGTTTAAGTGGATTGATAACCTTTGATGACCTGAGGCATTGGATACTTAAGGAAGTTGAGACCATCTGTTAAGAATATCTGCCTCAATATCTCAGGTTGTATGTTCTTTACGATACTGGTAATCACAGAAAGGTTTGGTAGATCAATTCCTTCTTCATAGATCTTAAGAACATCTTCAAAAGAATCAAACTCATTTGGAGTCCCGTCGAAAATAGCTTCAAGCGCAGGCTTGATGAACTGAACGATGGCTTTTAAACCATTCACAAGGAAATCAGACTTCTTCAAGTGTCCAAATCTCTCATCTCGTGGAACATAGATATCTAGGGCCGACGTGATCGGTAACCGGCTCTCAGTTTCAGGATCTTCTTGAGTTGGTTTTCGCCCGGTTCTTCCTCTTCTCGGGTAAGGATACTCTTGTGTTCCTCCAAGTACAGGTCGTGGGCTTTTTGTTGGGACGCCTAAATCATTGTAGTAAGCATAGTCATAGACTCTGTCCCATTCCTTCAGCTCTCCTTCTCCGGTTCCTCTGAGACTAACAAGCTCTTCTTCTCTGTACTTGAGCAGTGGCTCTGGTGTTTCATGTGGAAGATAAGTCTGGAAACACACAAGTTAAACAATATTGAGTCTCACAAGCCATTCAATCACATCATTTTGTGTCTTATGTTTGTGTATTTGTTTTCAAATACCTTGTTGGAGAAGAAAAATCGGTCTTTATTATATTTTCTAGCAGGGTAAACCCAAGAGTTGCAGATGTAATGGACTCTGCCATGGCCTGGAACGTCTTCAAGGGTGAGACTTTTGAGAAAAAACTCGCTGAAATGGTTGTTTCGAATCACGAATGCTCCAGGGTATCCAAAATCTTTGTCCCAATCAAATGCGACCTTGAAGACTGATTCTCCTGCGGTTAAGGATGTGATCGTGGTGATCCAACCCTCCAAATGAGCAGCCTTCCCTAGTTTTCCCTTAGAACCGTTTTCTGCCAAAAAAATACATTTGAGGGAAAAAATGAAAATTTATTTGTGGGCTAGGAAAGATTAAAGAGAAACGTAAACACCACTTGGTAGGAAAAAAAAAGAAGAGTATCTGATTTAACGGTTTTTCAGAAAGAATAATGTTTTTTTGGTCTTTTGGGAGGGAAAAACAAAAAAGCCAAAATAATTCCAAGATTTCTTGCCAACGAAGTTTCCATATATCAAACAAACAATTAAGAAGAGTGATTTTTATTTATTTAGACCGGTAAGCTAACTAGAATATATATCCAAAAAATAGTCTCACAATTTTCTGAAGTCTTTTTGTTTTGGACAAACGACTTAATAATTATATCTTGTAGGAGGATTATTCAACTTATCACACGTCAACGTTAAATGAGAGAAGAGTTGAAAAAAAAGGAGAGAATATATAATAATCTCGACAATAAAAATTCAAAAGAAAACGAAAAAGACAAATTTATTGAGAGTGTAAATAGGGGTGCGATATATTACCTGGATCAGTAACATCAGAGCTGATGAGTTGAAGAGTGACTATGTTTCCGAGAAATTCGTGAACACTATCGAGAGCCGAAGCGCTGAAATCGTTGAAATCGAGAACGTTCTTCTTCATCAGGACCATTATTCCCTTCACCTTCACATTTCCGCTACCGCCGGTGAACATATCCACCACTTCTCCGAACATCTTTGGTCTCTACTAGATTTTATGATTCGCAGGAAGTTGAAGGACTTAGTGTCTTTGAGTTCTGTAGCGAAAGCTGTTTATGAATGGTGTGTTCATTTTCGTCGGTTTGGTATTTATAGAGGAAAAATAAGTCGTTGAGGGGTTTTCCCTCATTTAAACTGAATCATTGATTCAATTATATATTGAACTGTTTTTTTAAAAAAGGCCACATCCCCAAAAAAACATGTTTAGGATAGATATAGAAAAGTTTAAAACTGAAAAGAAAATAGTATGATTTTAAAATTATACGACAAATCATTGACGACTTCACAACAAACAAAGAGGAAATGCACAACACATGGTTGCAATTAAAACTTTGCTAATGAAAATGCATTTGTGAATACATGCGTTTTTAACAATAATTAGACATAACATGTATGAATTATAATATAAGTGAACACACGCTTGAAATTTATTAACGTGATTCAGTTTTCTCTATGTTCTCGAGACCTAATCCAAATCAAATTCACTAAAACAAAACATAAACAACAATGCCTATGCATTTTTTCTAGAAGGATAAGGCTATGAAATCATTACCAAAATAAGGTCATGTACACCTTCTTTTTTATATCGATGCAAGTTTCATATACTAAACCACCCGATCAAATCTACTAGTTTTCTCAAATTGGAAGACACTACATATATCTATGTGCATCACACTATATATAAACTTTAGACGTGCACACTGTTTATGTCATCTCCTCTTAGAATTTATAGTTAATGTTCAATGTTCTAAGATCTCATTTTCTCATCCTCTTGGACTTCTAAACTCATGTGACTATGTTTCCTAAAACATAGGAAATTCCATCGATATGGAATACTCACCTATTTCCAATTTTATGTTTTGTGACACATAATGTCTCAAAGTATATAATCTTCCCTAATAGCAGAATTGCATTTTGCATCTGCATCAGGAACTACCATAACATCTATTTCAGTTCTACTCGAGAGTCTCTAGCCAAACTTCCACAACAATATGTCGGATCTGTCTCAGCCTCGACACATACTGCTACGAACTCAGAGTCTTCTAGTCTAGTTGTTATTTAAATTATAGGTTAAATGGAATTAATTTCAAAGGTCTAGTTGCCTTAAGTTGTTATAGATAAATGGTTACGTGTGTCTACATGCATTATAAAAACAATTTTTTTAGTTTTTGGTGATAGTTGATAATAAAGACTTGAGAGTTGAGACCCACCATGCCGAATTATTCATCAGATAAGAGGGATAATAAATTCGACCCTAAAAAGGCGTGAAAATAAATGACATGACTTCGACATATAACATATAAAAAGATCGGCTACGATATCTTCTTATGAGCAATATTTGAGTTACAAAGTAGCAGAAGTTATGTTAATTGGCGGAATACACATTCACATTAAACAGGAGGTGATTTGTTTTGATCGAGATATACATGCTTTAATAGTGTAACATGTGTTGTGTTGTGTATATCCGATCATAAGCTTAGTTATATCAGAATTTTGCAACTAATGGGAGGATCAAGGATGAGATAGACAAAACAGACCACGACACGTTTTAAGATTGTTTTGGGAACACGCGGGTACCGGCTTATACGTGATTAAGTAATAGAATAAACGTTCACGTTACACACTTTAAAAAAAAAACAAAATGCCTACGATTATCTTCCTACTCTTTTAGATGTTTAATGTTTCACGAGAATTTTATTTTGATATTCGTTCTTAATTAAAAACAATAAAAGAGTGGTAACTAATATATCCACGTTTTTACCTTTAGAATACAAATTAAGGTGGACCAATTCTAAGTTATGTTATGTATCACAAAAGGTATAGCTGGAAACTTTGGTTTTAATAACTATCCTTCCGGGCTCCGTTACCAGAGTTACCAAGTGTCGCCTAACGGTAAAAGGTATAAGAATAAATGTATTAGTGAACTCTCACACAAATTCTAAAAAAACATAATAATAAAAAAATGAGGGTTTCACATACACAATGACGAATCTCAACAGAATCGGTTTTTATTTAAGAGACTGTAAGAACTCGAGTTTATCACTGTTCACACACATAATACATCCAGATTTGCTGGTTTTTTTTTTCTTTTTTAACTCAAAAAATGTTGGACCACATTTAAAAAATTAATAAAATAAGTTAAAAACCCCATTTTTATTAAACCCCTAATTTGATGCTCTAAGCTATTGCTAAATTTCACAACTCAAAACTAGAAGGTAATTCTTGGTTCTTAATCATTTATCAGTTATTAGCATTTTAAAATAGATTTTCTATAAAAGTTTCGCAGATATATTTAAAAAGAATATTCTTTATAAATGAGATCATATTTGCTTTATAATTTTGTAGTTGCACAGAAGCTGATAAAATTAATTATTGATCAGAACTTTTAATTCGATATTATTTATTTGAAAAGAATATGAATGTTTTATGGGTGAATACAAAACAAACATGTTTTTAGCCTAGTTTCGGCCCGTCATTATCTCTGGTTGTTTGCATAGCCCATCTGTATCCGGGCCTTTGGCCCAAATCATCTGATGGTTAGCCGGAAAAAAAAACCCAATCCGAACAGTGTTTAAACCGATTCGAACCGAAATTCGAGATTTCTCTGCCACTGCGAGTCTCGGTGGCGCCGAGCCGCGGATGGGTTTAACCGCAGGTAGGGCATAAACCCTTTTCCTACGACCGTTCTCATGGCTGATTCTGCAACCCTCACCCTCGTCACTATTTGAATCCTTTTCTGTCGCCATTTCTCTGAAATGGCTCCTTCAATTTCTCTCCTCCTCATCAGACGCTTCTCTGTTTTCCACCTAAAACCTAAAAGCCGCCGTCTTCTCCAACCATTTCTCGTGAAATCGCTCTCTACTTCTTCACAGAGCAACCCTGCCCCTGAACACGATCAAAAGCCCTCGTCTCTTTCTTCTCGCCTTAGCTTCGTCTTCGATCAGATTGATGCTATTGAGAAACGTCACTCTGAACAGGACGAAACCCTCGAGCGTATCCGTGCCTGGCGCCAATCCAAACAGCCCCCTCAGCAAACACAAACACCTCCCCGTCGGCAAGATCCGGATCCTGTAGAAGATGAATCCACTGTAACCAATGAGGCACCTCGCGCGACCGAGCCGACTCTGACTCAACTCAACTCTAGCGAGTTGAGCAAGGAGAAGGGCGTGGTCGAGCTCGTACACCCATGGCCCGAGTGGTTGGAGCTGATGGAGAGGTTGGTGCAGCAGAATTACTTTGATCACAGGAGACAACGAGACGAAGATGAGTTGGTGGATAGTTTGGGGATCGATGTGTCTGATGTCACTGAAGTGGGATTGAGTGAAGAGAAACCTGGAGTTGCTTTGTTTCAGGATTTCAAAGCTGTTCAAAACGCCTGTATCAATTTCGGAAAGGACCGTTTCGATATTCTAAGGTTTGTTTCAGCTTCTGAATCGAACAAGTTTTGCATATTCATTGTTCCACCATTTTAAGGTTTTCTTATTGTAGAGCTTCCTTTTAAATTTGACAGCGCCGATATGAATTGTGATGTGCTTATGTGAATATTTATCTGCAGGTCATTGTCGAGAAATGACATTCAAATCCTTGTCGGTCATGGATGCCCAGCGACTGATAGAAAAGTGGTTTTCTCAGGAAAACTACTGAGGAAGCGTGTCCATCTTGATGAAGGAGATGTAAGCATCTTGATGCCTAGTTGTCAATTCCATTGTCATCTCTCTGATTTTTGTTTACTATGCATCTCTTACACTGTGATTTTGATAGGCACTAGAATATGAGATGTTCCATACATGTGGGTCGATAAAAAGGAATTGTATATAAAGGTAGAAGTTTTTTGTTCATTGGTTGTCTGAAAGCTTAGGCTATTATGAGAGTTTGGTTCTTTATTAGGGTGTGGTCATTGATACTACATTTTAATCGTTGATTATAATAGAGAGTATTTCATTACTGTTCTTCAGATATCAGGTTCCGAACTTTATGCATTTTTCGTTTATTTTTTTTGGTTGGAGGAGTATTGGGCTTGTGGCTATTTGATTTTAGGTTTCATGAAATCTCCTTGTTTACCCTTACTGTTTTATTCCTCTGGAGGTTTCTGGTTAATATCCTTATTGGTTTACTATCAATAGGTTCTTCAGATGATAACCCTCATTCATATATCCCTTAGGTCTGCAGTTCCTGCAGCTTGAGGAACTCATGCGAAAAAGCGTTTTTGTTGACAAACAAAGAGGATGAGGCTCGAACCATTGACCTCATGCGCATTTTGTTTACCTATGGTTTTGACCCATTGAATGGAGAAGTGGCCAACAAAAATCTCCTGAAGAAAAAGTCTGTTAAGACTGTGGTGCGTAAATTGCTGCATGAGATTGTCAAGTTAAGCAGTGTACCAATAGATCCTAATCTTGCTCCACCAGTTATCAAGAAAGCGCCTCCTAAAGTCAAGCAGCCTCCGCCACCTCCTAAAAGACGTGTCGGCCGTGATGACATTGAGATGAAGAAAGGAGATTGGCTGTGCCCAAAGTAAGTCACAAATTCTGTACAGTACATTGGTTCAGCAGAAGCTAGGCACATCTTTTGTTTTATGTTCTAGTTTTTAATATTTTTCTTGAGATGTTAATACCACTTAATTTTTGTTCTTAGGTGCGATTTCATGAATTTCGCAAAGAACACGATTTGCTTACAGTGTGATGCAAAGAGGCCAAAGAGACAGCTTCTTCCAGGAGAATGGGAATGCCCTGAGTAAGTTGCTATGCTTTTCGGAAAATTGTCCAAACTTGAGAAAATCATACTGATCAAATTTCTTATGTCATGGAACTGACCATATTGCTTTTTTTTTTTATGGCAGATGCAACTTCTTAAACTATAGGAGAAACATGGCATGTTTTCATTGTGATTGCAAACGTCCACCGGATGCTATATTAGAGAACAAAACACAAGATACGCATCGCTTCACTACCGAACAGACAGATAGGGCTGTGAAGCGGGATGATGTTTCCAATGCCTGGAACTTTGATTTTGATGACGATGAATCAGACGGGGCAGAAGTTGCTGCGTTTGAATACGCGGATTCCAGTAGAAAGAATGCAAACTTTCCTCGTGATGACGGTTTGAGAGATCCTGGAGGCAAATTTGGTAATCTTCCTCCAGGAGCCCGAGAAAGTTCTGAGGGTGGCAGGAGCAGAAAATCTGGTGTTGGGTTTGATGATTTTGACGATGAAGATGACATTGATAGCTACGAGATAGACGAAACAGTTGACAGAGTGGTCGCTCGACCTTCTTTTGCTGCAGATGAGTTCTCAGAGGATGAACAGTTTCCGGAATCAAAGGGTGGTTTTAATGCACACAGAGGAGGATGTCCAAAGCTTGACAACAGTAGAAGCAATCATGGAAATAGTAAAAGAGGTTTCTCTAGGGATGATGAACTTGGTTTCAGCTCAGATGATGAGGCTTCCAAGTGGAAATCAAGCCATGTTGCGTCGACACAGAGAGGTCCGTCTTCAAGAAACTTGAGTTATGGGTCAGACGCTGAGTTTGGGCTCGATTCTGATCTGGAAGACGATAGTCCCAGGTCTAGTTCAAGGGGTGGCCAAAGAAACAATAATGCAAGAGGATTTAAGGGTAAACGAAGCTCCTATTCAGCTTCAGAGTCCGATGATGAAATGGATGACCGGTCAAGTTTCTCTGGCAATAGATCGAGAGGTAGCAGAGGAGGAAGGATGAGAGGTGGACGAGGTGGGTTCAATGATAATGCTGGCTCTGATAACTACAGAGGATCAAGTGGCTTCTCGGGTAATAGATCAAGAGGGAGAGGAGGAAGAACAGGAGGCAGAAGGAGTGGTTTTGATAGTGACGATGACGATTACAGAGGATCAAGCTCCTCGGCTAGTAGATCAAGAGGAGGGAACAGAGAAGATAGTGGCGGGTTTGGGGGAAGAATGGGAAGTAGAAGAGGCGATTTCGATGACGAGTTTGATAGAAAGAGCACCCGGGGCCGCGGTTCAGGGGGTTTCAGAGGAGGAGGAAGAGGTTTCGATGATAGAAGTAGCCGAGGAGGACGCGGTTCAGGGGGTTTCAGAGGAGGAGGAGGTTTTGACGATGAGTTTGATAGAAAGAGTAGCCGAGGAGGACGCGGTTCAGGGAGTTTCAGGGGAAGAGGAGGAGGAGGAGGAAACCGGTATGGGGAGAGTGATAGTAAAGACAGAGACTTTGGAGATTTTAAAAACAGTCGAAGAGTTATCGAGAGATAAGAGAACGTAAACTGATATCAGCAGATATTTACTATATCCATTTGTTCAACACAAGTTTTTTAGACGATAATCCAGAATTCAATTTGTTACCGGTTGTCATTTTAGAGAATATGGTTGGATAATTCAAATGGAGAAACAAGGTCAACTTTGCCAACTCCCTTCACTTCATCATCATAATATTGTTTTAACACCATACAAAATATTAAAACTAAACGTAAATGTATATTAAAAACATTTTTCTTTATTATAGAATGATTCACCAAATTCATATAAAGGGGTGTATTGAACTTGGGATTTAGAGTTATTTGAGTTTTAATAATATTTTAGATGATTTTAATGGTTTTGGGTGATTTTAAAGAAATTGTTATGATTTGGTATTAAAATCTTCCATAATTCCACCTAAAACCATGGGATTTAGATTTTTATATTTTTAACTAAGAAAGTCTCCTAAAATCCTCTAAAATCTTCTGGAGTCATTAAGGGGGTGTATTGAAGTTGACATTTAGAGTGATTTGAGTTTTAATAAGATTTTAGATGATTTTGATGGTTTTGGGTGATTTTAAAGAAGTTGTTATGATTTGGTATTAAAATCCCCTACAATTCCACCTAAAACCATAAGATTTGGATCTTTATATTTTTAACTAGGAAAGTCTCCTAAAATTCTCTAAAATCTCCTGCAGTCATTAAAATCTCAATACTTAAAACATTTTCAATAACAATGGATTTGATATGATTTTTAAAAACTCTTGTTTGAATAACAGGGGATTGTAATGATTTTAAATGACTTTACATAAATCTCATTTTCAATAACACCGGATTTGTGAAGATATTTTAAAATCCTTAGTTGAATAACAGTGGATTTTAAGAAAACCCCAAAACCTTTTAAAATTCATAGATCAATACACCCCCTTAAAATCTCAATACTTAAAATCCTCTAAAATCTCCTCGAATCATTAAAATCTCAATACTTAAAACATTTTCAATAATAGTGGATTTGATATGATTTTTAAAAAGTTTTGTTTGAATAACATGAGATTGTAAATGATTTTAAATGACTTTACATAAATCTCATTTTCAATAACACCGGATTTGAGAAATATTTTAAAATCCTTAGTTGAATAACAGGAGATTTTAAGAAAACTCAAAAATTCACACTTCAATACACCCCCCATAATCGTTATTTTAAACTACTTTTTCCTTTTTTTTAATTGACCAACTTCCTTTTAATTGATACGAGAATGAAGTACAAGGTTATAAAAAGTTTGTTTACATCCAATGGATTACAGAAGATACAAAGAGAGAAATTTTTATGTTTAGCTAACTTGGCCAAAGTATGAGCTATGGAATTGAGACATCGTACTACATGCTGAAAACCGTAATTGGAAATGCATTATGTGCTGGAAGTAGCAAGCATTAGGATGATTGGAGATATAGTTTTAATGTTTCTTACTTGCTTTTGTGTATTTAGTTTCAGAATTCACTACAGTCATGGCATTCATGCGAAAATGATGTCCTTGTAGTGAAGTATCAAAAGGTGCTTAACAGCATGACATAGTGTCATTAGTTCAGCTTCTTCCTAGGTTAGAAGACTACTTCAAGACCACGAAATAAGGTTTTACTTCGAAAATTGTTCTTCATAGCAGAGTTACATAAGATGATTTGAAATGGTGAGTGAATAAAAGTGTGGATTGATCCTTATATCAATGATGCGATTCTCAGAATCTCATTTATGAAGAATCCATTCATTGATATGAACCTTAGAGTGTCAGGATTCATAGAAATGGGCTCAATAAGATGGGACGCTTATGTATTGGAGGACTTTTTTTACCCCCAGGATATCATAATCATACAAAAGCATTAGTATTGGTGTCTAGATTCATGTTTTATCGCCATTCCCAATTTTGAGTTAGTTGGTTGGAATTGCTACCATAAACAAAGATGTTTTTCCTATTGTGCAGCCAGTTATTCTTAATGGCTGGTCATCTCTATTGGCTCGCAAGATTTTTAGCTAATGAGATAATTTAGACCTTTGTTATATGACAAGTCTTTTGTTATATAGTTAGTTAAACTTTTTAACCTCAATTTTATGGTGTGTGTCAAGGGTGTTTATTTATAGAATTATCTTTTGCATGATGGTATATCTTTTGAGGCTTTACAGTCTTCGGTTTCCTAACCTCGTTAAGACTCGACAATGGTTATTTATAATACATTTACTGAAAATATATATATATATATATATATTGAGAGTTATGATATTGTAAAATTTGATAGAAAACTACTTTTCCTATTACATACTATACTATGAGGGATTATTTTTTAAATAAGAACATACTAATTTACTTTTAGGTTATTGGTTTTGAAAAAATGTAAATAAAATGGAGGAAGGGGTAAACATGACCACATTCTTTCTTTTATCTTTTTTACTTTTTGGTCATGTTATTTTATCTTTCTTATACGTGGTAGATTTTATATTATGTTTTTAAGTATGTTAAAATTGCAAATAAATAATGATATAAGGTAATTTATAAAATTTTACAGTAAAATATTTTTTTCTTGAAAACTACGTAAAATTTCTTACAACTAAATATTCATTTAGGGGGTTTCTTCTAAAAATCATAATACCTAAAATGGTTTTCTTCCAATTTACCAGTTACCAGCTTAATCATTCAAAACTCCTATTTAATACATTTTCACACCTCTAATTTAGTACTAAAATCATTCGAAATTGTATTATTTATTTTTGCTTCTCAACCAAATTTGAATCTATAACTAACTCCACCACACCGTTTTAAGATTTACATGCTTAAACAACTCAGATATAACCATCTATTAAGATTATCCTAACGTTGATTATTCTTTTTGTATGGACTATTACATAGTATGTGTGTATGTCAAACTGTTTCGATAAAAAAATGTCGAGTTTGCCACATCGTCTAGATATTGGGTTTTTTAGGCCTAAGAAAGGTTATGCCAAACTTTCAAATTTCGAGGATGTTGACTGGCTTGGAAAGGGGGGGGACTCTGGTCTTCTTCTGAGTTCACATGTAGGACCTGTAGGTTTTGGGCTGTAGGACCTGTAGGTTTTGGGCTGCTTCAGAGCAAACCATGAAGTGGGCCTAGGGCTCTTAGGAGTGTTGTTAGAATAGTCTGTAGAGTGGGGTTTATTTCCGCTTTTGAGAATGACTTAACAAAAGTAGCCAAAACTCAGTGGTGAAACCGGAGGAAAAAAGGAGTTAAAACCGAGTTAAGACATAGCGAATTCTCTAAGAGAAAAACATTAAACTTAGTTAAAAAATTGAGTGAGTGAAAGATCGGCCCTTTCTCATTGTGATATAGGGTGGTGTTTATAGAGTTTACCTAGCCCAAATGAGTATACCTGCTATTGGATGGTTCGGTTAGTTTTTCGAGTCGGTGGTGGATATTACAATCAACAATTGAATTGGGTCGTACTATGCAGATGAGTATTGGAAGTGTTTTATACTATATGTCGCCTATTAAGAGAGTCTTTAACGTTTTTTATAAGAAAACGAGTTTTATCGCAACAATTATGAAGATTTTATATTTGATATGAATATTAAAAAAAGTTTAGGTTGACTAAAAACTGAGAAAATTTTAAGAATTGTCCATAAAAGTTATTATAACTTTTTTTAAAAAATAGGGTAATGACTACTATATTAAGAAACTAATGAGACGTGTTTGCAAAAATAAGCATGGACAGTACTATAACTCCAAGTGACAGAATTTATTAAACCACAAATGTGATTTTCATCTTATCATTTTGTACTGTATTCACATGAAATTTAGACTAATATATAACCATGTAACCTAGTGATTTATATTAATACTGTTAATGTGTCATCACCAACATTATAATCCACATAATGTATGTTGTTGACCAAGAAAAACATAACATATTATTTTTTTCTCGCCATTCACGTTAAGAAATTTATTAAAATTACTTACCACTAAAAATAAAATGTAATCGAATAAAATCATCGTAGAGTTCGAGTATTTTCTGTAATTACTTTTTTTTGGTTATTTACGATCAAGTATAGGCAATAACCTAATCCCAAAGACACATGTCGATGCATAGGTATTTATAACACATCATTCTTACACTACACATCTTGGATATACTAAACCAAACTACGGGATTGATTGATGTGAGGCTCTAGAGACTCTTGCGCTTTGTTTTAAAGTTGTATATTACCAATTACGTTTTAGCAGTTTTTACAGAGTTCTAGTTCTAAACATGCTCTCAAAAACTCTCCCAATCTAACCCTTTTTTCTTTTTCTTTCTGTGATGGATTTTTTTATAAAATTAATAAAATATATTTTACCAAAATATAGTTTTTCTAGAAAGCATTTTTTAAAGTAAAAATGTATAGAATCAACATTTTTAAGTACAACCATATCCAGAGAATCATTCCATTTTAACGTAAAAGATAACGATACACGTGTAAACGCTTTGATTAGTCGTGAGATAGAAAAAAATATAATCGAATGGATGACATCAAAAGTATTTTCATCCATTTTTAGTTAATATATTACCAACTACAAATATTTTCCTCACATTTTTTTGCAAAAATTTATTAGAGGACATATATGTTTCTTATTTCAACATACATTGTTTTATTCAAAATAATATAATATATATACTTTTTGGTTAATAATATATAGAAATAAACCTTATGGATTCATTCATTCTAGCATATGTTAAAAAAATCACAATATGTAATGCATTGTAAATTTTAATAATCATTGGAAAATCAAAATATTGCTCGAGTTAATATTATTTTCTTCTTTTTTTCTTTTTGGCCAAGTGATTTTTCCTTTATGTGTTCCTAACTTTGGTTTCTCTCTCGAAGACTTAGTGTTGAAAGAGCGGCCAGTGATCCCTCTCTCTCTCTCTCTCTTTCTCTCATAAAAGACGAAACTTCTTCGGTCGTTGCCCACTGGAGAAATCTCACTGCGAGCAATGCAAAGCTGAAACATCTCTGCCTTTCGAAAAACCTCATCAGGTTAACCAAATCTCTCTTGCTTCCTTGGTTTTATAGGCAAATTCACGTTCGTGTTTTGCCCCGTCGTGCCGATGGCTTCCTGGTTTGCACACGTTACTGTTAATGCATAGCAATCGATGAAACAATCGGAGAGACAGATGCGAAAATCCTCCTTTTACATGAAGTACCCATCTTTGTACAATTCGTGTTTTCACGTTTTTTGTATGCGTTAAAGATTTCAACTTGTTTGCTGCTTTGCTTTGCTTTGCTTCTCTTCTATTCCAATGTAATACGACTCTTCTTGTTCGTCTTATCCCCTTTTACATGGGTTCATCATCCGTAACTGGATCGTTGAGAATTAAACTCGGGATCGATGCTTTTGAACAGGTCTCGTTTTCGTGCCATTCAAACCCAAGGGATAATTGACCCTTATCGTCTATGGTAAAGCATGTTCTTGATTCTGGGTTTGTCTTTTCACGCTTTTTGCTTCTCAAAGAATCGATTTTTATGGTTTTCTATTTACTGTGGATAACTTCTATGTGGGTTTCTTGGATTTTGCGCGTCTCTTGGTTTTGTTTCACTGATCATGTCTCGGATTTTGTGTTAAATTCTCATTTGTTTTTCGATCCGAAGTAATTTAGTGCTTCGTTTGTTGCTGGGATCTGAAATATTTGAGTTAAACCTGTACCCAACGTGTTGTTCACCGTCGACCCTTCTATTTGATTTTGCTCAGAAATAGATTTCAATTTAGCTTTTTAGTTCATCTTTCAATGCCCAGTCTTGGTTGGATAAGCTCTCCATTGAGATTTTTAAGTGTTTGATCTTTAATGTATGTTCTAAGTGATTGTATGTTTTCTGCAGTCTTGTTTAATTTGATCTTCATGCTCAGCTATGTTTTCTGAGACCCATGTGTTAGATCCTCTAAGTTAAATCGTTCTCTTATATGGAAATGATCTTTGATTGCTTGTAGACTTTTGTTTTCTTGTTTTCTCTCTTTCTCTGCTAGTTTCAGTTTGCCATTTGCACTTTTGGTTTGTTCTTGAAGGTTTTGTATAACAATGAAATCAGTGAAACGACTGTGTGATCTCTTATAAATGTCTTCATATGGTTTGATAGCAGTTTGTGCTTACTTTTTTCAATTTATGCAGACAGTTAATCTAATGGATGAAGAAAACAATCATATGGAAGATTCTTGTGAGGAAGAATTCGTCTGTGGAGATCCAAAAGTTGATATTCGTGTTGGAGATGAATATCAGGCCGAGATACCTCTTATGATCTCTGAATCCAAAGGAGCAGCTTTGGATCTCAACTCTGATCCCTTGTGTTCCTATGCCGTTGGACTACCTGTTGAAGTAATGTGGGTAGATGCCAAATCTAGAGATGGTAATGATGATAATGTCGACATGAACGAATCTCTCAAATCTATGATGAAAACAAAAAGAAGCCGCAAAGGCGAGAGTGACGTGAAAAATCCTCGTGGATCCAAGAAGCAACTGGTGAATCCTCTTGAAGCTTTGCCTGAGAAAGCATCGAGTTCTTGGGAAGATTTGGAAGTGGATGGGTTTGTTCTTGGACTGTATACATTTGGGAAGAATTTTGCTGAGATGAAGAAGTTGTTGGAGAGCAAAGGATTAAGAGATATACTTTCGTTTTACTACGGAAAGTTTTATAAATCTGCTAAACACAAGATTTGGTCTAATTCGCTCAAGAAACGGAGCAGGAAATGCATACAAGGAAAGAAGCTATATTCAGGATGGAGGTTACAGTTGTTGTTGTCTCGTTTGATTCCGAGAATCACTGATGAATCGAAGAAACAGAAGCTTGTGAATGTAAGTCTCTCTTTGTTCATCACATTCAAAATACTTTTTTAAATGTGTCTTTAATAAAACCATTTGACAGGTCTCTAAGTCATTCGCTGAGGAGAATACATCTCTGGAGAAATACATTAACGATGTGAAGGAACTAGTTGGTCTTCGGTTTCTTGTAGAAGCTGTAGCAATCGGTAAAGACAAAGATCTGACAGTTCTCACAACTGAACCGGTGAAATCGAAACAATGGTTCACGGTTTCGTCTTCTACTACAAAGGTTCCTGCTGGTTTAGGAGCTTACTCTTCACTAACATCTGATGAAATAATCAAAAAATTGTCTGGTGGTTCACGTCTAAGCAAAGCTCGTTGTAATGATATCTTCTGGGAAGCTGTGTGGCCGCGTTTGTTAGCTAGAGGTTGGCGATCTGAGCAGCCGAAGGATCGAGGCTACATCAAGTCTAAAGACAACCTCGTCTTCCTCATCCCTGGTGTTAAGAAGTTTTCAAGACGGAAACTTGTGAAACAGAATCATTACTTTGATTCCATCAGTGACATTCTCAACAAGATTGTTTCTGATCCTGAGCTTCTTGAGTTTGAGACGGAAGAGACCAAAGCTCCCAATGGTGTAATCGAAGAAGAGAAGGTTAAAGAGAAACGTTACCTCAAGTCTCCAGGCTCTTCTTCTACACCTCATATGAAGTTCACTGTTGTGGACACTACTAGTTTGGCTACAGGTGGGAAGTTATGTGATTATCGGGAGTTGAAGCATCTGAATCGAGAATCTTTAGTTTCTCAATCAAAGGATGATTCTTCTGTGCCGTTGGATTCACAGAAGCGTGGCAAGGAAATTAAGTGGGAAGGAAGGAGAATGAAGAAAGATGTGGATGAACCGATGAGATTCATGATCGTGGATACTAGTATGGGCCATGGTGGGCTAAAGAGACGAAGATATTTGCCCGGTGGTGATGATAAGATCAGTAAATCCTCTGCTGATTCAACACAGAACCAATCTGTTGCTAACTCTGGTGTAAAGGAGGAGACTGTGGAGAATGTTCGACAAGGTTTTCGGTCGAAGAAGAGGTTCGTGCGACAATCAGAAACTAATAACAATCATTCTGTTAATTCTCTACACTTGCCTAAACGGAAGCGGCTTAGTGCGTGTGTAAGGAGCGAGATTAGACGTTCTGGTGAAAGTTCAGTGTCCAAGTCACCACCTGCTTTAGACCAGACAACTAAGTTATCTGTTGATTCTGTGAATCTCAAGACTGATCCATCAGAAGAAACTAAAAGTGGGATTCAAGAAAAGCCAGAAATTGGATCAAATGGTTTGGTTCATGTGTCATTAGCACAACAGCAACAAGAAGAGGAAGAGAAATCAAATCGGTTTGGTTCCATGTCAGATTTGGACAAGAAATGCTCTTCCAAGGATCTAGTAACTGCTCAACAACAAGAGGAACCGGTTAAGCTTCCTCCTTCTGCTGATCATGAAACCGCTGCTCAAGAGCTTCCATCATCAGAGCAACAACAACAAGAAGCAGTGCAAAACCAAGAGACTAATACAGAGGCTCCAAGAAGACAAAGCACAAGAAAGAGGCCATTGACGACTCGTGCTCTGGAAGCTCTTGAATCAGGCTTTTATACTGCAAAGAGCATGAAAGCTCCATCTAAACCGAGGAATCGCGAAAGGTCTACAAGGATCAAGAACTCAGCCAATGCGAAAAACAAAACTCAAGGTGAGTCAGACAATGGTTTTCTTGTAGAGGAAGCCACAGCTAGTAAACCGCTGGACCGGATAGAGGATCCAGAACCAAGCTTTCTTGTGGATAAAGCAACGACGACTAGTAAGCCTGTGGATCAAGCAGAAGATTCGGAGCAAGTGACAACCGTCCCTAAAATTCCTCCGATTGTTTTGAAGCTTTCTTCCAAGCGTGGGTAAAGAAGTGTTGAAGACTCAAGTCTGAATAGCTTTTTGGGCGCTTGATATTTTGGACCTTGGGATTTGCTGAAGAAGTAGGTGTACAGGGGAAGAAAGCTTTTTTAGACTGTTTTATCTTCTTTTTCTTTATTCCCTGGTAAAATCTGATATAAATTTATATATCCATGGTGAATCTCTTATTCTTTTGAATTCGTTTCTCTTTTTGAACCTGCCATGCAATTGGTTGGACTCAAGAGTCTGCATTAGAACCTAAATTGTGGAACGAACGTGACCTAGTGACTTTACAGTGTTCATTGGCTCTAAAAACATAAAAAGTATACAATACACTTGAGAAGCATATACATGTAGATACAATTTCTCCTCTGGATTGTAGTAAAGTCACAACAATGTATGTACAAGGCCGGTCTGATTACTGGTAGTTAACCTGTTACGGCCGTTTCACTGCATTCTCTAACTTGTCAGTGACTGCTTTGGTTAAGTTTGGATCCTCAAAACCCAGCTCAGCTCCCAATCTTGCACCAATGACAATTAAATTACCTTGCAAGCTCAAATTTCTAAACCAAAGGTTCCTGACTTTGCTTCAATTAACAAACATTCCATAATATGAAGATTTGTGGACTTACTCTGGATCCAAGACCAGTTTCTGAACCTCTTTGATAGCTGAGCTAGCCGCGTATAGCGATAACTTTCCAATCTGATCAAAACCCAAAACTCAAGGTTAATAAATTTTCTAAATGGAATCAATCAGGAATATATATCTTTTTGGTACCTCTAGAATCTGATGTTTTGCTTCATGGTCGTTAGGTAAACACCGGATCTCTTCAGCTAGTCTCACGACCTCCCCAACGCTCTCAGGGAACAAGAAGTCAAATGCTAGCTGAACGTTTGACTGAATTTTATGCGTAAGAATTAGTTATTAAGTAAGCAAAACAAAGAAGAAGAAAGATAAATTTATGTTTCTTTTACCTGAAGATTCCTGACTTGGAAGGGAGAACCAGCCGGGATGAAAATGGTTTCACCACGACGCTGCTCAAATGACCATGGCTCAACTCCTGAAACGATAAAGCGGAATAAGTGTCTCGTGTCACCCCCAGGATAAACAAAACAGTTTTGCTTTTTCCTTACCAAACTCTTCTTTCAATTGTCTCTTGTGTTCTTCGTTTAGGTAATGTCCTTCGTACAACGAGCACGATGCCTGACACGCAATAGAAAAACAAACTCAGAAACTCAATCGTTAAAGCCACAGCAACTAAAATAAATTTTTATAACGAGTGATACAAACACTTACAAAGTCGGCTATCAAATACTCAGGCTTCTGAATTGTTCTCTTGTGCACTTTCATATACTCAGCTAGCTTCGAATGGTCTTCACGCCTGAATACATCCCACCGAGCTCCTCCACAATCCACGGGTTTCCTCTCTGTCGGTGAATCTACCTTTCCTTCAGAAGTGTGAACTATCAGGTACACCATGTCGCGCATGTTGTAGTGAAGATGAGTAACTGAATCGCCTTGACCAAGTTCTTCATAAGACCCACAAGAAACGTAAATCTTTGGACCTGAATCGTTTTGAACCGAGTAAAGAGGCAACTTGGCTGCAACATTCAAAACACCTAACCGAGGATGCATGTACTCAAGAAGAGGCAATCTTTTAATGAATTCATGTCTCTTGTAAAAAACAAACTCCTCGGAAGCACTCGGGCTCGGCCATTCCTTTAACTTCCATAATAGCGGAAGACCATTCTCTCGGCTTCTTCCTTCTCTATATACTTTCAAGAACTCGCTAAATCTTACTTCAACCTCTGATCCATCCAAGCAATCGATGGCCTTCACGAGTGAATCTTCTTCCTCAATATCCTCCCACATAACCTCAGGATCCCATGATGACTCATCAAGTACCCCTCCAACTACAGCAACCCGGCCCTCTCCCAATTGTTTCGCGAAATCATGCACTTCTTCGGGTTTTATCATTTCCAATTTGCGGAATCTGGAATCAGTCGGTTCCTGAAGATCACCAGTGTCCAAGACCTTGCAGCCATTGACCATCTCTTCTGCATTTTTCACAAGCTTTGCAACCCAATTCATCTTGAATATGCGAGCAAGATTCAAGAACCGGAAACCGCAGCCACCATATTCCTTTGGCGGGCACTGGATGCTACCATCGTTATTGGCTTTCCACTCAGGAAATTTGTTCGAAAAGTTGAGCATTAGATTTTGAACTCTTACACTGTCTCTGGTATGTGGGCTCGTTGTCCCGCTAATCTCAACTGAGGATTCTAAGCGTATATCTTGACAACATCTCAAGCACAGATCATACGAGCAGACTAAACAATGACGATAGTAATCAACAACTGGTATCCTGCAGATATCGCTGCGCAAAAACAAAACTTTAACATTCCAAAGCACTAACAAAACACCATTGCATATCATCAATGACAAGTTTAGAAAACGAACCAGCACATTTGCTCATCTGCTTTCAATCTTGCCCTAACAAGATCAATCTCGGTTCCTGCAAATGTAGAGAGCCATATAGCTGACTTAGTTTAAAAGTAGATTGCATCATTTGCAGACCCATAATGAAAGTTGTCTCACCACGAAGCTTCTTCTCTAGTTCAACTTCTGCACATTGTTCATCATGGATCTGCTTAATCACAGGAAGCACACCTGATAGAATTCGATAAAGATACTGCAACTTGTCCAGGATGGGTATTTCCTGAATCTGCACCTTGAGTGTATTATCAGATCGTAAACAAGGTTCGCAATTACACAAACCACGACATGCAGGACATAGCTTCTCAACTTCTTCATGTGAAATCTCTAGATACCTTAAAAGAGTAAGAAAGATGAGTACTCTGAATTTCTTTCTACAAAAGATTTATAGAATTCAAATACAATCAGAGAGCGAAAAAGCATACCATATCGATATACAAGTCTCGCAAAATGCTCTTCGGTTGCAACTGAGGCAAGAAACGAAACTATCTCCATCGTTTTCGTTTCTCCCGCATTGATGGCAAGTTTTCCCCACGCTCTCTTCAGATGCATCAGTGTCTGCATTCGACTCTTCCTGCATTGATACCATTGGACTCATGCTTCCGTGTGATCTATTGCGGAAATAGCCCATTGGTGCCTTATAAGATCCATAGCTCTCCTCAAACATTCGAACGTCTCTTGGTGATGATGATGACTCCTCATCATCTGATCTCTCTTCAGATTCGGATAAATTCATGCGAATGGGCGGCTCAGGCGAATACTGTATCTTCTGCCTTTTATGTCTCTGCTCTATAGAGGATGGAACATCACTAGTGATGGGCATCATCATCATCTCAAAAACATCTTGACCTTCCAAGTACTTAATGGAATCATCCAATTTCTTTTTCAACCGGGAAGCTGATTTAACAGAGCGTCGCTTGGCCTGACCGTAATGCTTCTCACACATTGTTTTACCAGGCATGGACATAGCCGTGCATCTCCATTGTTTTCCATCTGATCTCTTGCAACGTAATTCATCCGGAACCTTGAGAACTTGCTCACCGTTGGCCATACTCATACTTGAAAATAGATTCACTTATTCATCTAACACAACCTGCATTGTTCCCGCTCAATCATTAAATTGAGTACTCATATAGAAAATTAACTATAACTACACAAAATCCCCTAATTTAACAGACACGTTCAATCAACAGAATCAAAATAAACATGTAAATTAAGCCATAGGAAGAGACAGAACAAAAGAGAGGAAATTTTTGCGAAAACCCAATCATCGAATTGATAAATAGGACTGAAATAGTACGGAATTGCTCCGGGAACCAAGAAATTCAATAACCCATTTGTATATCGATATAAGTAAAGGCGAGTGTACAAAGACAACGACGTAAAGAGAGCTCGGTAAAGGATAATGGAGGAAGAACGAACGAATTCAAATCACCCAAGGCCGTCAATTATATAGAAAGAAAAAAAGAGAAGCTCAGACCTGAAATTAGGGTTTTGAATGAGAGAAACTGCAGAGAAGGTAGATGAAATCGTGTTCGGGAGATAGTGGCTCTGTCTATCTGCGTCCTTTTTTTTTGTTTTGCGTTTTTTGCCTTTCTTTCTTTTTTTCGCCACTGTGTCTGTGATCAAGAACTAGTTCCACTCAAACAGAATAAGAAATGCACTTCAAGAACCCGGCTCTGTTTAGTTGTTTTTTTTTGGGTAAGAATCTGCTTAATTATTCATCTTCACTAAATATGTGTGGAAAAACAAATATTGTTTTGACACATATGTACAACTGTATATGTTCGACCAAAGAAAACTACTTATATCTATGTGGGTTACATTTTAAATTAAAATTTCAGTAAAAGCACATATAACCCAATTACTTAAGTGTTGAAAATGAGAACAATTTTGTAAAAAGTTATTAATGAATTTATTCAAATATGCTTTCAGTTAATATATTTTAGTAGTTACAAATACTAAAAACTCAATTTTTCAACTTTGACGAATGGTATAACATTGTATAACATTATATGTAACTTAATGAATGCGAATTTATTAACATGGATCTTAGGTTAGCGATCTCTTAACAAAATGTATAATTAACACAATATATATGTATTCATTTGAATACCCATATTTAATTACGTTAGAACTTTTATACCTCTATATATAGGTCATTGTAACCTATGTACTCGATAACCCAAACGTGTAATTACACGATTTGTACTGGGAGCATCAAGGTAGAGTGGTCAAATAGAAGGCATTACAAAAGAATCGTCTCTATAATACCCTCTCATATGAGGTTTACTCGTCATTTACCCCAATTTAAAAAATGACGGTTCGAGTCGAGGAGCAAACTTCACATTTTGAACTTTCTTTACATTCATGAACAAAAAGAAAAAAAACTCTCCTTACACTACACGTTTGTGATTTTCCGAATCCTTTAAAAATAATTTTGCATATATTGTTTATAGAACCTTCTATAAATTTAAATTTACCTTTTATCGATAATTCCTTAAGTGATTCTAGCATATGCGGTTTAAACCAATTGACAAGTCAAGTGATTCTTGCATATGTGATTTGGTTACGTCCGAGTTTGGTTTAGATTGGGATAGACTAAAAACCCGAAATTAACCGAAAATCTCGAAAAAATCTACTCGTAAGTATATGAAAGTATTCGGATTATCATAAATCTCTGTAAAAAAAAAAACTAACGAAAAATATAAAATACTAGAAAGTATTGGAATTATCCTAAAACCTCGATAAAAATTATCCAAACTATTTGAAAATATCTAAATTAATGGAAACTTGAAAATATCTAAATTACTGGAAACTAGGTAAAAGAGAGTTAAACTAGGTAAAAGAGAGTTAATGGGTTTTGTTATTTCAAATTCTTTCGGGATGCTATTTTGGGTTTCAATTTTGGATTGGATATTACCTACTATTTGAAGTACTTAACCAATAAGATTATTTCGGATTTTTCTGTAGAACCAAACCCAGTTGGAATCGAATTTTTCGACCCGAGTTCGGGTTTAAAGTTCTTGACCAATCCTAGAGAGAAGGTAAAACAATGGGCCTTAAACCACCTTTATTGGTGATTTTAAGAGGGGTTCTTATCAGAAAAAAATATTAAAATAATATGGGGCCCACAAAAAGTTTTAAAAACCGTTTCTTAAAACTCTAATATAAGAATCGCATGGATCCGTCCTTGTTCATGTTGACGTGGCGCGACCTGATTGGTCGTTTTTTTAAATTTTTTTTTACTTCCAAAATATAAAAATATTAAAAAATAAGTTTAGAAACCTGCTTCTTATTTTGCCCATGTAGGTGTTCTTATGCTTCTTTTAGTTTGATGAGAAAAAAAAATCACTCTTAGTATAAATAGATAAATTAAAAAGGAAAAACAAAAAAAAAGAGGCAGAGAAAAAAGCTCATATCCCCATCCTTTAAAATAAAGTCATAATGAATTCCCCATAAGCTTTTGCCTTCCCCAACACACACACTCCTTTATCTCTCTCTCTTCCGCTTCAAAGATCTAACAATTCCCTTGTGTTCTGAAATGGCAACAGAAGAAATGAAACCTGAAACTAAGAAAACCGAAGAGAAGCAATCCCCAGAAGCAGTCAAAGACCTTCCTCCTCCGCAACAACAACACAAGAACCAACCACCACCTCTTCCACTTCCATACAAGGTCTTCATTCACTTACTCTCTCATGCATATAACTATATAGTTGGTTTATTCATGTTTGAATATTTAAACTCAATACTCTTATCAGTTTCTAAGATGAATCATCTAAACGAACCCATTAACTTATCTGTTCCACAAGTTTTAACCATTTGAATCAAAGTTTTGAGTTATATTTTTGTTTATGTACTCACAGACATGCAGCTTGAAAGTTTCCATTCACTGCGAAGGCTGCAAAAGAAAAGTGAAAAAGATCCTTTCAAGCATTGAAGGTACATACATAGTCATAAACCCTTTCATATATTTGTTTTGAATAAATCCTTTCTCGTAATTTCTCTCACTCTTAATATTTGTTGTTATTGATTAAGTTTAGCTTAATGAGTATACTATACACACACTTAACGAGTAGAGATGTCTGGTTTTGGTGGTAGGTGTTTATAGAGTGGACATTGATGTGAAGCTGCATAAGGTAACGGTGATGGGAATCGCCCCACCGGAGATTCTGTTACAGAAGCTTCTCAAGGCAGGCAAAAACGCCCTTTTATTGCCGGAGATACCCGACCCGTTGGAGAACAAACCCGCCGCCCCGAAAGAGAAGAACAGAAAAAAGAAGAAAGACGATGATGCAGCTACTTCTTCCGGTTCCAGTAGTGACAAACCTGAATCTGAAAAGACCGACGCCGTTACCGAGTGTGGTTCCGGCGATGGCGGTGAAACTAATGGTTCGGTCAAAGAAGAGAAAAAGGACATTCCCAAGGAGAAAAGTCCGGTTCAGGTGGATTCTCCGTTACCGGCGGCGGAGAAGAAAGCTGAAGAAAACGGTGGCGAGGCTGCTGGTAGTGGCAATGTTGGTAAAAAGAAGAAAAAGAAGGGTAAAAAACAAAGCAGTGCTAACAATCCTACCAGTGCACCTGCCCGTCCTAGATCACCTCCTTCAACCACACCTCCTGCAGCAGCAGATCACGACCGTCCATTTAATCAGAACGATGGCCATCATACTTTGACCAATAATAATCCGCCAGTTCATGATATGTATCATCACCCATACCCACCTACTTACTATGCGCCCCAGGTGATGTACGGCGTAAGTTATAACGTCGCTCAACCTCCGGCTGGGTTAGACGGTGCGTCGTATTACACACCTCCACCACCGCATTCTTACGCGTATATGCACCCGGGCTATCTACCGCACGATCAAAACCCATATCCATCTCGACCGTCCGATTCGTTTGAGTTATTCAGCGACGAAAACCCAAACGGTTGTTCGGTGATGTAAAATTACTAAATGGGTCTTAAGCTACCTTGTATTCCGGTTATACGCCTCGTATGACTAAAGGATGGTCTCGTAGTTTGACGTTGTAGTACACGTGCAAGTGAGCTACTGGTCTTAATGAAAGAAAGGGGTTTAGTTAGGTATGTCGTGAGTTTAATGAATGTTGTACTATTTTTATTACCATGATTATGATTATGTTAGATAAAGATAAGCTTTTTTTTTTCAGAGCTTTTGTTTTAATTTGATGGTTTAGACTTTAGATCTTTTTAATTGCTTTTTTGCTCTATTTTAAAATTATTTAGTTACTTTACTTCTGTTTTTTTTGCCTTTTGTTACTTTTTTTTCTTTTTTGTTATTGACTGGATCCTTTACTAATTAAATAAAGCTCACGAAAAAAAGTAAGTTTTTGATTCAATTGTATTGTAGACGTGGAAAAGATACTGGAAAGCAAGAATGGAAGATGCATTGATGCAATGCCTAGTTGTAAGGGGAAACTGTGATATGTAAAGTGTAGAAGCTGACTGAGCTTCTCTGTTTACTTGTTTTGTTCCATCAGTGACGTATGTTAGTTTAATTATGCATATTTTAGCGTGAACACAGATTTTTAAAAAATTAAAATTTACATTAATCCAACCCAAACCGAAAATTAGTTATAGTACACAAGACTTAATCAGAACAAAATAACTGGAAATTGGAAAAGTTTAATCAAACATTGTTCACTACCTAAAAAAACGACTATGAAACGAATGCATCCAAAATTTAGCCACATCACATCACCGCCGGTTATAAAAGAGCAGTTTCGTGGTAAATTATCGGTTTTATTCTCGACTAAACCAGGCAACGACTCTAGTCGTTGATTTCGAAACCAACAAGCTACTAGACCCGCTACTCTTATCTCGGTGATAACGAAACTGATTTTCAACAATCCCCATAACCATAGTTCCTTTTTGGCAAACACCTAATCCACGACACCAAACAATCTTGTTTTCTAAGAAAAACAAACCGGAATCTTCGATCCAATTAGGGAAAGATGAAGGATGACCGACATGTTAAATGTGAGAGAGAGGCCGACCCATCCAATATAACCTTCATTAACCACCCAACCACCGCCTAGCCTCCCTCTGCTCTTAGTGCACACCATCGAACCGCCCACAAGATTTTCGCCGCAAGAATTTAATTATAATCTTAACTTAGGCTTACTCATTCACATATATTTTAGAGTATTTAACTTTCTCATTTTTTTTTTATATATGTGCCTTTCTTTAGTCTTGAAACTATTGTTTCGGGTAAAAACTGGTGAGCATTCCTACGTCCTCTAAGATACGGGTTTTGGGTTCGATAAAAAGCCTTTTAACAAGTTATTATCTCCATGTTTCATTTAAGGCCTTTAAGCTGGTTCACACCGCTCATGAGTTCACATGAGAGTGCACTCCTAACACTTTGAGGTTGAATTTTTTGAGAGGTGAGACTACTAGTGTTGGAACAATATTAGAAGCGAGTTTTGATGCTTTGAGGAGTAATTTTTTCCAAAATAGAAATTGCATAAAGTCTCTAGAAACACGATAAAGGTGTCTTTCTTGAAGATTCTCCGAAATTCAAGTCATGAAAGATAACAGAAAAAAAACCACCAGACCTCTCTTTGGAATAAAAAAAAGAAGCTCGGGAAACGGAGGGAAGAAGAATGTATTTGACTCCCGACCGAAAATAAAGAGTGGTATGTGGAGTATTATGTCGTTTGGAGTGGCTTTTATGGTGAAAGAAGAAAAATAAGAGAGTTAGGTGGAGTTTGGTCAAGAGTGACTAGAAAAGTGGGATCAAAGAGATTCATCATAGGAGGTAGTGAAATGATCTCCATAGAGACAAAAGGAAAACGTTGGTTCTAGCTTAGAAATCCTCTCATAAGTCGAGCCATTAGGAATTTAAGGTGAAAAATATGATAACATTACAAAGAAGACTTGTGAAAACATAAAGCAGATTTAGAGAGATGATGTTATAGGTTTCAAGTAAAGTGAGAAAAGATTGGAACCTCTCCTATGGCGAGATAGTGATGTAGTTATAGAGATCACCTGACTTAGAGTAGTAGGCTGACTCATATGAATAGTCTGGATGAGCGGTAGATTGAGTTGGTTAAGAAAATCAAGTACTTTTAACTTAGATTATTTGTTTTGTTGGATAGTTAGCATACATCGTAATCTTGAGGCGTTTGAAATTTGCTGCATGAGTAGGTGGGAAGCGACTTCTATCATTTCTTTATATCAAGATGCGTGAGTTTATTAATGAGTGCTTGATTTTATCAACTCATGGTACATAAAAATGTGTAAAAATTTAAACCAAGTTTCCTTACTCAAAAATATATTTGAACGAATGAAATAAACAAAGATAGTTAGTGACAGTAAAATCATGACGGGTAATCGAAACTAAAAAAAATGTTACTCAAAAAATTTTAAAATACATTACCCATATTGGGATACTCAATCTAAAATCATGACTAAAAAAATGTTTTCGAGGTTAGAAAAAAAGTAGTTAGTGACAGTAAAAATAACTTAGAAATATGTAGAACAATTATCCTAATAATATGATCAAATCCTTACCATGTGTTTTTCTGTCAGCCGTTCAAAAAAAAAAGAAGTGTTTTACTATCATTTTCCATGGGTTTCAATGAATGAAAATATTGAAATGCATGTTTATACTATTGCGGTAAATCAATCAAACGCAAAGTAGAGAGATTATGGTGGTCAATTGGGCGTGGGGGACCTTTCTATTCCAAATTTAAGTGATTTAGACCTCTCATTACCGAATTTCATTGTCACATTTATTGCCCGAAATTAAAGGCACATATACGATTTGATAAGAAAAAAAAAAGTATTAAAGGCACATGTTCGTCTTGCTTTTCTTTATACTACCAAGAAGTTAATTATGGGCTTCGATAAATGTATTTTTTTTTAAAGAAATGAAAGCTGAAAATGTGCAATGCTCGAGAAAAGTAGGGAGGTGGAGAGGGGTGATCTACAAAATTACATATTCATTTCTCATTTGTCTACTTTCAATGACGTCAGAAAATATGTTACGTAAAAACAGTACTCAACGCTTTTATTATCTTAAATTCTGTCCTTTTTCTTTTTTTTTTGTTAAAGAAATTCTGTCCTTTTCATTTCAAACATGCTTATCATAGTAATTGTAAGAACCTCAAATAGTCACGACTTTATTTTGACTAGACTGTGACAAAAATATAGTTTATTGATTTGTTATACAGTTTCATAGAACTCCGATGAAAACAAATGAAGAAAGACAAGGGAAACAAATCACAAAAAAATATTAAAAAAACATACTAAATATTACCCTAGATATAAACTTTACAGAACTACGCAAGAAACAAATATACAGAGACACGAACATTACTAGATTGATTATTCACATTTTCTATTGAACTTTCTATTTATATTACTTTCAAATGACACAAACTACAAATATCAATAAATATTGAATAAGACCAACATTTAATAGAATCAATATAATAAAAAAAAATTTAATAGAATCAAGAAAATCAGTAAGTAGAATAACATTAGAATTTTAAAAAGATTTATTGATTAGTATTATAAAAAAAATTGAAATCGTTCAAATTCTATTAAATTCCTTTGTTGATTAACCCCTAAATCCACTGCATATTTTTTTCCGTTGTGGCGTAAAAAAAGTTTTCAATTCCCAAATCTTCTCCACCTCATAAATTTTTCCGTTGTGGCGTAAAAAAAACAGTTTTTCAGTTCCCAACACGTGATAAGATTATAAAAAGGTAAGTTAACTGAGAAACTGATCTGCGTTTCCATGGGCTTTCAGAATGGGAATGAAACTGGGCCTTCAAGTTTTAAGTCTTTAGTTGAAAGCTCTGACAAGTGGAATAAAATCTAATAGCCAAACTAAAACTAAAAAAATGGTAGAAGTGTTGAATATATTAATAACCAAGAGAATTCTTTCACAAATCCATTGTCGTCCAGCGGTTAGGATATCTGGCTTTCACCCAGGCGACCCGGGTTCGATTCCCGGCAATGGAGCTTTTATGTTTTTAATTATTTCTTGTTTCTTATGTCACTAATCTGCCACTAACTTTTTTTTGTCAAGTGTGAGAGTTCGAATTCTAACAAAAGTCGGTGCGAATTCTGAAGATTAGCCGCTTGGCACAACACTTTGTATTTGAGATAATTATTTTAGTTTGGGTTTCGGTGTGTTCCTATAATTTGAAATAAAAATATTATAACTATGTACGATATTTTTTTTATTCGTCATTTAAATAAGTTATGTTAGAAAATTATAACAAAGTTATGTAGTTAAGTTAGATTGAATTTAGAAGAAATGTTTTGATAAAAGAGAAGAGAAAACACAGAGAGCATGGATATTGGTGTTGCATGATAGTGACGAGCAAGTTGCAGGATATAATTATATGTATGGTCGAAACTTTAATGATTTATTTGGTCGTGGATGCCACTAATTAGGTCACACATTGTCTCCTCAAACTACACACAAACAAAGACAAATTTAAATATAATAATGCAACAATATTTTAAATTATTAAACATATAATCACTTGTTCGCATCTGTAAACTCTTCCCCATGTTTTTATATGATCTAGAACCCTCCGCCAATAATGCGGTAAGAAAAGATTTCTTTTTAAAAAGTTACTACTATTTATTTATTTATTTCCTAAGCGTACATTTATGATATTATTTTCTGAAATAAAAGGTTTTTGAAATTATGTAAATATTTAGCAAACATAAAGATATTCCAGCTTGGATGTTCTATATTGTGGGTTTATTAGATTAGTCGAACTTGTTTGGGATAATGATTGGTCCATTAACCCCTTTGACAAATAAAGGTTGAGCGACGAGTCTCTAGTTCGACCTGAATCATCGATGTTAATAGAAAAAATGATGGCCAAATGCAATTAATTGCTTATGAACGGTTGGAACCAGAAGCTTCAAGAAAGAAAGCGTCTTACACTCTCCCAGTTAAAAAAAACTAAACCATACCAAAATGATCTTATAGTAAATACTAAATGCATAAACTATTTTCTTGGATGGTCATCCTCATATATTAACCGAGAGAGAACTTGGTCTTTTGGTGGCGGCTAAGATTCTTGGGAGGGGTAACACTGTAAATAAAATGAAAACCGGGGAGTGTTTGATCTTTAATTTAGATAAAGATAAGGGTATTCTCGTAAATAAAAAGAAAGCGAACGATGCGAGCACGTGAGATGGGAAATCTGACCCTCTGATGAGAAACACGTGGAACTCCGATCTAAATATCTCGAGCTTATCGGGTCCCACACTCCAATCGACCTTATCCACCTTACGTGAGCTAAGATCCGAGCGCCACGTCAGACTAAGATCAACGGGTCAAATTTGCTCGATCGCCTTTAAATGATCGCTACCTTCTTGAATTCTTGGATCTCTACAACTTCTGCAAAACCTAATTAGCGCCCAAACACTTTCAGATTCTTAAAACAATTTGCACACACCCACCATGGGCTTACTCGACCATCTCTGGGACGATACCGTCGCTGGTCCGCGGCCAGAAAACGGCCTCGGCAAGCTTCGGAAGCACCATACCTTCAGTTTCCGGCCTAGCTCCGGCAATGGTACGCCGTGTTTTGCTATGTTGAGCCGGTGACTCGTTTTAAAAATAAAATAAACTGTTAACGAAGCACATGCACTTAAATATTTTTTTAATCGGCTGATTCTTTATAATTGACGGATGATTAAACGGCAAGAGACGAATCTTTTGCCCGTGATCGATCCGATTTGAAACGGCTAAAAATGATAAGATTTAATCTTAAAGCGCAAAAGTAGCGTCAACGGATAATATGTCGTCGATTTGATGTTTTATTTTTTACGTGACTGTTACATTTGTTTAATCTTTCCTGATCTGGATTTAACGGTCGTGATTAGATCAAGCTGATGGTGGAAGCGTGAGATCGTACGGTGAGGAAACGCCGGATGAGACCGTGAAAGTAACACGAAGCATCATGATAATAAAACCACCAGGATACCAAGGCGGTTCAGCTCCATCCTCGCCGGCCGGTTCTACTCCTTCTACTCCGCCAGTATCTCCTTTCTCTGGTGAGTTTTTGCCACTTTGTTTCCATTATTAGTTGATAGTTAGTTGGTGAAACAGTTCACTCAAGAAATTTCGCCGAGGGGTAGTTTCGTCCATTAGATATAATCTCTGATAGGCTGACATGAAAGGGTACTTTTGACATTTGGAAGCTTGTCAGTGATAAGATAGAGGTACGTGGCTATCAGTCTCCGAGTGTACAGTGCACTTACATTGTTTTTGTCGACAAATAAATAAATCTATGTCCCCCATATTGTCACTATGATGTGTTTATCTATTCTTTATAGTTCCCATGATCGATATTTTGGTTGAATTAGGTAAGCCGTCTTGTCATACTCATACATACCTATTACCTAACATAAGATTGATAGAATAGTATGTGGCTGTTAACTTGCTCTGAAACTGAAAGTATTGATATGATTTTGATGTATAGTTCTGAAAATAAATATCTACCGAGTGCGGTGAATATGTAAATGAGGTTACTAACGAAAAGAGCCCTTTGGGATGTTAACGGAGCAAACGCAGGAGGAAAGGAACCCTTTCGGTTTAGGAGACGGTCGACGTCGGATGCGTTCGATAAGGCAGCAGGATCAGAGACTGGACCAAGGAGCTCTCCTCCTACTTACGGCGTGTGATCTCTAACCCCAAAATAACTTTGCGGGAAAACCATCAGGGAGAAGAAACGGAGCACTGTTAAAACGTAGTCGTTTCGGCACGTCCGAGTGAACGTTACAAAGTCTTGTTTTCGCTTTTGGTAGGCCAAAGAGGTTCTCTTCTTCGTGCGTGTATGATTTCCTTTCTATGTTTGTTATTGTCTTTCTTATTTCTTTTGTTTGTTTGTTTGTAATCTCGTTTTCGCAATGCTTCTACTTCTCTGTACAGTTTTGCTGCAATGATAATAATAAGAAAAATATGTAGATGCTCATCATCACCTTCCTTCTCTATCTATTGATTCAGCCACATCATTCACTTTGCCCTCAAAAACACTATACTTTGCTCTTTCTGGGTCACCGTTGAAATGATTTACGTGATGATTATTTTGCTGTGTTCATAATGAGTTTTAAATACATGATTTGAACTCTATAGATTCCAAGAATGTTATACATCACTTTATACATATTATTCTAGTGTAACAAAAGCGAGTGAGAATGTTGTTCAGACATCCATCTTTGACTAATTCCACCTAGAGTTTTTGGAGGTCACATCACTTTTATGGGAAAGTATCTTTTACTTTCAAAGCTAATATTGCATATTATCTATATTTTTGACATTTTGAGCTCTTGCTTGCGAGAGTAACGTTATGTCTCTATATGATAGTTGATAAAGATTCATTTGGCCTTATATAAGAGTACCTTTATGTCTCTATATGATAGAGGTAGAGATAGAGATAGATTATCCATTTGCCCTTATATGGGTTTGAAAGGTTGTTTTTATCCAAACGGCTACTTCAGTGAGACTTGCTTATTATATTAGTGTTGAGGCCACTGCATGTATTTGCTAAGCCACACGATTAATATAGATGCTAAGAATGTTATACATAATATATTATTCTAATGTTCCAAAAGCGAGCGAGAATGTTGTTCAGACATCCATCTTTCACTACGTACTCTACCTAGAGTTTTAGGAGGTCACATCACTTTTGTGTGCAAGTATCTTCTACTTTCAAAGCTTTTATTGCATATCATCTACGTCTCTATATAAGAGTGTACCTTTATGTCTATATACGATAGAGATCCATTTGCCCTTATATGGGTTTGAAAGGTTGTCTTTAATTTGTGACATCTCCGAACGGTTATTTAAGTGAAACTTGCATATTATGTTAGTGTCAAGGTCATTGCATGTATTTTGCTAAGCCACGCGATTAATATGATGCTTGGTTAAAAAGATCTAGAATATGTTTTAGATTCTTTAATGGAATAACAAGTTAAGAATTAGATATAAGTTGTTTTAAAGACCTTTGAACTTGACGAGATCGAAATCTTGAGACATTGCTTTTGGAAACTCCCTAAACATAAATTCTAAACCATCGACTCTTCACCTTGTTAAAAGGCTTGATAGCATACACGTGATCTAGTGGCCACAAACTTTTTTAGATCTCTAAAAATGTTGTAATTAAGATTCTCCACATAAGCAATTACATTAGAGTACAAACAAATGATATTATTCAAAACTTTGACTATATTCTTACCTGAGTGCCACAAAGTTCACCAAGAATAATGATGAAATACAAACGTTCGTCTGCTTGTCATTTGCAAGAAAAGCACGAAGATCAAATTGTAAGTTTGAAGACCGGGATACTCGGTGTACATGTTTGGCCAAAGAGGATGGTTAGTGCTTGATCGTTATACATCGAAATTTTTATTTCAAGGATGTGTGATCTTTCACAAGGAAGTTTTGCCTTAGGTGATCAAGTTTTGGATACTGTTTCGACAAATTTTGACCGGTTCGAACCGATACAGTTCTACGGAAAACATAGTTGGAAGATCTCTTTCATTAATCGAATAATATCTCAAAATACATAGAAAGAAATATTTTAAAAAGATGAAGAATAAGGAGGATAGTCTAGGATTTCAGACTCTTTATTCGCTTCCCTTCACTTTATATACCTTCACTTTATATAGGGAATATCTTAGTCTTTATCCCAATTCTCTTAGAAATAGGAGATAAATATTGTATTGTTTTCTTTTAGAGATTATTTATTAAGAAGATTATGTGACGGTTATTTCCGGAATCTTGGATCTTCTTATTCTTTTTTTCTTTAGGATTTATTAATCCTTTTTCAGATGTCGTAGTAATTGAATGGACGGTCGGATTTATTCAATGACGAAATTATACCCAACAGATACGCACTTCGATCTACCCAGACCTTTTGCAGGAACTCTCTTAAAAAATTTCTTCTACTAGATCGAGATTTAGCACTTGCATCTCTAACGATATCGGAGCAAAACCCTAACTATAACTCTGGTTCTTTCTCGCCTCAGGGATCATAACCCTAACTTTTCATTTTTTTTTGTTTCGAGCTTTTATTTTTATTTCGTGAGTTTATGACTCATAATTATCTGAAAAATGGGCCCAAGTAAATTTGATTTTGAAATTAATATTAGGCAACCCCAAGCATCGTGTTAGTTTTTATACGTCAAACCAAATCCATCTGATTCAAAATCGAAAAAAACCATGCAAATTTCTTTAAAGTCACCCAAATATTACGTGTTTATACAAATTATCACCACCATCAACATTAGAATAACTCATAACTGGATATGGATATGTCGCCACCTGTGCTTTCTCCTCCGTCGCCATAACCTTACCAGAGTTTCGATACCACGGTTCTACGTATGAACTAGAAGAAGAAGACGAAGACTCACTTGATGATGATGAAGCATCGACAATAACCGATCCCCAATCCCGTTCACCGGTAGCTTCAGTTATCCTCTTCCGTACCAATAATTTACCAACGTCTTCTCTTCTTTTCTGAGTTACGCTTCTTAGAATCGATACAGACAATAACAAGACGAAAACCGCGTCTTCCTCTGGTAAAAACTCCACCGCTTGATGCTTCCAATCGATCAGAACCGTTGCCTTTCCGGTTGGATCTTCTTCCGTTGATCTCACCACCGTTACAAAACCCTCCTCATCGTCTTCATCTTCATCATTTCCTTTATACTGCATTCTCCGTCCAGTTAATAGCCTAACCTATATAACACCGACCGCCAAAAACATCAAAAATCTGCTTCAAATAAAGGCAAAGAACGTCTTGAATTTTGAAAACCGTACCAGTGAACCGGGGTTTTTCGAATTTAAACCAAGTTCCGAGATAGATCCTGATGAATCCCAACGGATGAGCAATTCGTCACCAGTTGAAAATTCCCAAGCGGCTTCCCACTCCTCCTTCGGTTGTTTAGGCATCACGGTTCCAACCACCTTCGCTGTACTAGACGATCAAACACAATGATCCATAGACTGCTTAAGACTGCTATAGTTTCAAATGCTATCTATTTTTTGCGTTCGCGTTTACATGTGAAAACGTTTTATATTTTCAGTTCTATTTTAGCAAAATGCAAACGCAAACGCGAAACAGAGTTTCTTCTTATGGTTGTCAAAACCAAATTACCTGGAGCTTTACCAGTTGAACCTCCAACGTAAGTCCAAGAACCTACTCTTATCTCTGTTATCCTCTCCTCTGATTTCACCGGTGATGGAACTTCACCTCCACGTCTAAACACTCCTTTCCCGACTCTAAACCAAAACCAAAACCGAAATTAGAACCAAACTGTCGGTTAAGAAAAGCGAAAACCGGTTCCAAGAAGTTTTACCTGATACGGATAACAAAACATTCCCGTCCTGCGTGATCAAGAACGGTTCGGGTAAGCCATCTTCCTTCTTGAGGCCGATAGTCATTTGTTCTTTGAATCAAATCAGATATCATAGCGCCTGAATCATCGGTAACTCGATCCGGTACAAATCTCAGCAAGTACGGCGCTTGAACAGGAGGTGTAACCGAAGCAAACACACTCGCTTGTTTACCTAAAAACCTACCAGACGCTAAGGAATGAGCTCTTAACAGATCATTCCAGGGAAACGCTATTATCCCTTCCGGTTTCGCACTTCTAAAAAAAATCCCACGACGGCGACGGTCACAATGAGATTCCAAAACAACTCCTTGTGTTCCAAACTCGCAGTAAAGATGCCACACTTTTTGCCACGAGGATGCGTCGAGAGACATATCAGATATTTTCTTATCGAGTTGAAGCTTCCAATGACATCTAGCAACTCTCAAGCGAAGAAAACTCCGATCGTTCTTCTCTGCCTTTGGATTCAGTCTTATAAATATACATAACTGCAAAAACAGAATCACTTTTCAGTTCTTTTACTTCGGTATCAAGGATCAAGCCATTATATATCATAAAAAAAGGAACTTACTTCCAAGACAAATCTTGGTCGAATGGACTTATACGAAGTGTTAACGTCTAACTCAGAGACAGGCCAATAAAAGACAGTGTTGACATTGTTGCAGAGACGAGACTCGTTTGCTAAAACACTCACTTCGCCGCCTGCTTTCTCATACGGTTGATTAAAGTATCTATCCCAAAGCTCCTTTGTTGCTTCTACTTCTGTCTTCTCTACAGTTTCTCCAAATCTAACCACTTTCTTCATCATCTCTCCCAACATTTCACCAACATCCTCTGTATACACGGTCGGATAACTCTGATGTGTGAGCCACATAAGAAGTATATCAGAAGCTGGAACAAGACGAGAAATCTCGTCTTTGAATTTGTGTAGTATCAACAAGAACCCTTTGTAACGTAACCTAGCAGAGATCAAGTAAACGGTTTCAGACATGTAAGGTGCTGAAAACTTCTCCCATAGAAACCTCTGTTTCTCTACTTCGGTTTTAATGTCTTCGTTAACTGAAACGATCTCGGAAGAATCTGGATTAGCTCTGTTCTCGAAACTCTCCTTTGGGTATCTTGTAACCCAGATTTTCTCGCATTGTAAAACAGCGTAATCTTCGTTTTCGTCGTCGTAAATTGCAGGTTTCCCTATAAGCTTTGAGAATCTCTTTTGACAGTAATCCCTGTAACTTACCTGGGATCATCAAACTATGATTATCAGATCTTGTAGTTATGTGACTTATGTCATATTATTCGATCAAAATTAGCAATCTTTGGTTTTGGAATCGGAGCTTACTGGGTTCAAGGAATGACAAAACCAAACCCATTCAACATCAAGAGGAGGAAGAATTATCGGTGGCTTCGAACCAACCGTTAGATCAGAAATCAACGGCATCCACAGCTCATCGTACCTTTTAGAACACAACCGTGATTTACATGATCAGAAAAGTCAAATCTGACAGGAAGTAAATTTAAAACCCCTGAAATCAATTCAAATCAAAGTCTAATTTCAAGGGACCAGTCAAGAATATATTCTCGGAATGAGAAACTACTCTGCGAGTTACTAGAAATAGAAAGAAACGATTTTTAACCGTCCGATCAAAAATCAGGAGAAGAGGAAAGGTCTATTGATTAACCTTCTGATGGCTTCGGCAGTGACGGGTGGGTGATGCAGCCATTGGCAGTCTTCGACGGATCTTAAGAGCGTGAGGAGGCGTCTCGCCGCTGATACAATATCAGCTCCGATTCTTACGGCGTCAACTTCCGAGATCTCACTCAGGCTTCGAGCCGCCACGCCGTCGGCGAACTCTGACCGTCCTAGCATGGAGGGAGGGAGAGAGGTTGAGTATTAGGGAGAGAAAGTTTGTATCCAATGACAAGACATCGGACATGGGATTGGAGGTATTTTTTTTTTGTTGAATGAAGAGACTGAGATTTGCGTGAAAGAATAAAGTAGAGTCCAAGCTAGCTAGTGACCAACGATAATTTGTTTTTTGTTTTAAAATATATAAAAGAGAGCAAATTATTCATAAGAAAACGAATCATGTGGAGGCACAAACAACCAAGTGCAGATGACAAAAGCGCACAAATTGTTTTTTTTTCTGACGTCGCCTGGGATATTCTAGTTTAATAAAAACTAGTAGTTGGTAAAGTTAAGTTTTCTTGGTATACAACAGGCCACACCCACACTTGTGTTTCTATATGATTGGCTGATAAATATATCCATATTATTTGAGAAGTTCTTATAACGAATGAATCGTTTGTTTCAAGGAAATTACACTTTTAATTTAAATACCAAGCTCAATATAACTTGATGGACTATTATGTTCGCGCAGGCCTATTTCCAAGACGTCTACATTTAATCTCCCTCCAAATGCAACAAACGGTAGCGGAAAGACATACCTCAAGACGAAGCTAGGCCTACAATCTTGGGTGTCACCGAAATGATTGATAGAATTGATCTCAGTTTGATGAGAAAAAGAATGGGAATTCGACCAGAAAAATGTTCAACTTTTCAAAAATAACTAAAAAAATACTAACATTTTTTTTTCTCTTAAAAAATATTGAACTATCTAATTATTGCCAGTTAAATCCTAACCTATTTGTTGACTCACCATTTTGAACACGATGTTAGTTGACCTAACAAAAAATTAATACGGTGTTAAATCACCGTTTACTATAGCCGTTAGTGGAAATGACGTCGTCTCGTCTCGTTGATTAATTTAAAAGAAATTCAGCCAAAAAAAGGCTCAACTTTTCACGAATGGCCAAAAAAATACCAACTTTTCTCTCTCTCCTAAAAAACACTGAACTATTCGATTCTTACCATTTAAATCCCAAACTATTCGTTGACTTACCATTTTGAGTACGAGGTTAGTTGACCTAACAGAAAATTAATACGGTGTTAAATCACCGTTTACTATAGCAGTTAGTGGAAACGACGTTGTCTCGTCTCGTTGATTAATTTAAAACAATCCTCCAAACGACGTCGTTTTGAATATTTTAACATTCAAAATTTTTGTTTTCCATCGGACTCGAACTCGGACATATAGGTTGCTCTTGAAAGTCGTTTCCACACCTGCTCTTATTATGTCCTTGTTGTTGACAGTTTGAGCAAGTGATGATTTGACCGGCACGGCTAAGCTTAGTCTCTTTTTCATTCTGACTCTTCTTCCCATTTAAACAAGTGATCTTTCAACACACATTCAGCTAAGCTCTTTCAATTCGAATTAAAACCAACTCGAAGATTCAAAATTCAATTTTTCAATAAAACCAACTTCTGAGAATCTAAGAAACACTTACATCTTGGAACGTAGGGCATCGAAAGAATGGTCGATCGGGATTTTTCTTTGTCTGACATGCAAATTGTCATTATCCGAACTCATCATCCAAAAATCGAACAAATAAACAACCAATTCGTATTGACTGTGAGTTTTCACCAAATAAAAAGAAGTATGTTAGATTAAACATCGAATAAGCCACTACCGCAGTGGCGACAACCTTCCTCCTAAACCTATATGTCCGAGTTCGAGTCCGATGGGAAACAAAATTTTAGAATATTAAAACATTCAAAACGACGTCGTTTGGAGGATTTGTTTTAAATTAATCAACGAGACAAGACGACGTCATTTCCACTAACGACTACAGTAAACAGTGATTTAACACCGCATTAATTTTCTGTTAGGTTACCTAACGTCGTGCTCAAAATGGTAAGTCAACGAATAGTTTGGAATTTAAATAGCAAGAATTGGATAGTTCAATGTTTTTTAGTTGAGAGAGAAAAGTTAGTATTTTTTTGGCCAAATTCCCGAAAAATTTTTATTCTTGCGAGATACTAAACATAGAAAGAAATGATTTATACCTCCAATCATATCATTTGACTTGTTTTTCGAGAATAATATTTTAAAAGAATATGATAAATATTCAATCCAAAATAGTAACAAAAAGTTCTTTACAACGAATGAATCGAGTTTAATACTTTTAATTCACATTAAACCAGAATAGGAGGTTGGTGAAGAAGGCCTTTGTCAATGACGTCGACATCGTCTCCCACCAAACCAATACGAAGCTAGGCGTACGTTCTTTGGATGTCTCAAAAAATTTTGATAAAATTGAGCCTAAGTTTTATGAGAACTGGTCTTAAAGAATTTGTCTAGGCAGCCGAAACTTGCGAGAATACACAAGAAGAACAAATGGCTTCTTGTTTCGAATGCAAAGCAGACACGAGGTACGAGGAACTGCAGTGAACAACACCATTTTACAGACTTACAGAAAAGAGGACATGAACCAGTGTGAAAGCCACTGCAGTGGTGTTAAACTTGTTCATGACTCCTTCTACGTAGGCGTGTGATTTCAAGGGACGTGTGTACCAATCCTTGCAATTGTGTAGCATATAACCATGTATTTTATGTTTAGAAAGTAAATACAAATTTAAGAAATCACCGACTCTATCAAGATAAAAACTATATCAACACTGGTAGAATTATTCATTAGTGTCAATTATAATATCATATTCTTTTATTCAATTTGGAATAAACTTTTTAAAGAGATTCCCTCAGACACATAACTTTTATTCAGTCAGAAGACATCAGTATTAGCATGGTTAATCAACATCATAGGGAACTCTTTATTTCAAAATAACTTATCATAATTCCAACACAGACAATCAGAATCATTAACTTAAAAGTTCCCTCAGCAAAATCAATTAGACATCAAATAATAAATTATCAGATATACATTAGCATTTTTAATCATCACAGGGAACAATGTAAGGTTTGCGTTCAAAGTAGTGACATGGCTCTAAATACTGTCGATTTAAAAAACAACATAAGAAGGTGAATTTAGGGTTTCAGGGCTCAGAAAAATGTTTAGAAAACAGTTATTTTCCTTGACCACAAAAGGTCTCATAATGAGCTGGGATATATGGTATCATCATCGCCGCATCAACCCCAATCCAAACAAACAAAATTCGAATAAATTCCGATTCAATAACCAAAAGAAAAGTTACGATCAATTAAAACACCTAATTTAATAAACCAATGCGACCTATCTTAATTCGGAAATTTAGATTTGAAGGCTCAGACATATGTATGAACATAGTTCTACTCCTTGGCCACAACAGGCCTCATAGAGCTGGGATTATATGTTATCATCATCACCAAGAACAAGACAGAAGATAAAATTCGAAACCGCTCATCAAAGTAAAAGCCTCGATTGAATACACTTCACTTTTCGAAACAGAAATCTAAGATTCTAAATCGACTATTAAAACGAATAAACACAGGCTAAATTGATGAGTAGGAGACGCGAATTCGACGACTATACAAACAGGAGCGCTATAATGGATAGAGTAGAAGAGAGATCAAAAACCTATGAGATACTACAGATGGTGTGAGTTGGAGGTAATCGAAAAGATATTTATAAGGACGGCAAGAGAAATTAGGGTTTTGTATCCTGGGTGCATTAGTAGATTTCCGGAAGTACCCCCAAGTCACGTAGACCATTTTCTGTTTTGGGCTTTAAGCAGTCAGGACTTCTTATGAATTATCTGGCCCACAAAGTTTACTACTACTTTTGACCAAAAATCTATTTGCGTCTATGATAATATCATGTTAGTAGAATAAGGTATTCAATGGGGATACTTTGTTTTTTTTACTAACTCGGAAAACTCCATATTCATATATTAATGTTATAGAAACTCAAAGGGAAGCCTATTTGAGACCGACGAACGGATATTACAACTATATCAGTATGAAAAGTAGAAAAATAAGAAAAAGATACATTTGAGTGTTATAAAACCCGTACCTGTTGTATCATGCACAACATGAAGGCATGTATTACTACCACGGCTGGTCATAGATAAAATCATGCGTAAACCCCAAAAGAAAATTGTTTCCCTCATCTACAAAAAATAACTGTAAAAAGATCACTAAAACATGAAGACATAATTGTCCTTTTTTTTTTTGGCGAAAGGAAATGAATTTAAGTTTCAATATAGGCTTGTGATTTGAAAATTGATGAGTATCACATCGTGAGGCTTGTGCAATCTAATGACAGCATCCATTGATATTATGAACACATTTGGTTTCTTCCTATGCTACGCTAACATACAAATAATGGTAAATTAGCTATAAAGCACATCTTATATTTAAGTAAGTCCCTCATCTAACTTCTGCCTAAATATAACTTCAATTTGTACTTAAAATACTAAGGATTCAAACTAAAACATTTCGTGTATTGGAATCCAATGTTGATGTTCATTCTATCAAATCGTTTGAAAATGTCACCGCAAAAGAGACCATGAAACACACTGAAGATGTCTATTTTAGATCGGCCGTGAGTAAATATATGATTTTCTTGGTAGGTAGCCTTTTAGATGAGAGGAAAGATCAATTTGCAAATAAGAAAAATATAAAATATAACTGGACTTGACTAGTATGCCAAATAATAGTTGAATAACATAAAAACTGAGAAAAAAATTAGCGGAATGAACTGAACGAAATTAAATTATCGCAAAATAAGTATAAGACGTCAAAAATTAATTTTAATAGTTTAATCATGTTTAAATTAAATTTAACACACTGATTATATACAATTGAATCATTTTTTGAAAATGTTTTCAAATGTGAAAATTGAATTAGTGATCAATATCTAATGCTAACTCGAAAACATGATTTTTTTTTTTTGGGTGAAAGGAAATGAAATTAAGTTTTAATATAGGCTTGTAATTTAAAAATTGATGAGTATCCACGTCTTGAGGCTTGTGCAATCTAATGACAACATCTATTGACATTATGAACACACATGGTCTCTTCCTACACTACGCTAACATACTATAATGGTAAATTATTTTAAAAGTACATCTTATATTTAAGTAAGCCCCACATTTAACTTATGCCTAAATAGCACTTTAACTTGTATTCAAACTGAAATTTCTTTGTGTTTTGGAATCCGATGTCGATGTTCATTCTATCAAATCGTTTGAAAATGTCAAAGATAAATATAGATTTGTATTTCCAATTTCAGTTTTGAGAGCCACCCAAGTTGCACAACCAAATAATTGAAATATGAAAGTTCTACTCTTATCAACATGCACAACAAACAATGAATAAACAAATCAATTTCTCTACTCCACCAACTTCGTATCATCTTCCATTTCTCTCACAAACTTTTTTTCAAAGTAACAATTATCCCTTCATCTTAATTTAGGCCTCACTTCAATACCATCAATCACAATGCCACCTTTCAATTGATATCCTTTTACTTCCGTGAGCCTCATAGTAACCTCATCATCCTCTCCTTCTTTCGTCTCAAACTCTCCTAACTCAATCTCCATCCACCCGTCGTCTCTACTTTCCGGCTCCGTCCTTTTCCCGTCTCCATTGACCGCCTCCACAACAGTCGCCATTCGCTCTTCTCGGTTTCCGTAAAGCAGCCGCTTCATTTGTTGTTTCTTCTCATCCAAACAACATAGATAAGCTGTGCTCTTATGAATAATTTGACCATTATTCCTAGATTTGACTGAAGTCTCTGCCGGAACTAGGTCTAGTCCGTAGGCTCGTGTAGTTACTTTCATTATGAGATATGCTCCGTATCTTGTGTTCGGTGATAACATTCCGGTTTGGATTTTACCCTTGATTTCTAACCGATCCGTTGTTTTAAGTTCAGCCGATTCAGAAAATCTGAAATTATTTTAAATTAAACATGTTAGATATATACGTTAATTTCCGAAATCTACATGCGCTAATTAAGAAAAAAAAAATCTACGTGCATAAAGCATAATAGTTTTTTTTTTTTTTTTTTTTTTTTTTTGACAACTAATAGTTTCTTATTTTAAGAAAAAAAGAAATTAACCTGGAATCTGCGACTTTGCTCCAAGACCAGTAAGATGCTTGGTCGCTCAAAGTTATGTCAATATCTCTTGCTGATAAAATATACGAAATCTTTCCGGTAAATTTATTGATCTTGAACAGCTGAAATTGCATCATACACATAAAATATCATTAGTTCAAATATTTCTTTTCAATTTTTTTTTTTTTGTAAATTCATAGTAAGTGATGAAGTTCGAACCTTTCGGGCATTATCGATGAGAAGGGAATCACAAAGACATCGATAAATCTCTTTTTTGGATGAGAAACTCCGATGATGATCAGTGGAAGATTGAGAGATGAGGCTTTTGTAGCCCGATGGCAGGAACTTTTCCCAAACGAAGTCGGAGTCTCCGGCTAACCGGAAAACCGATGAGACTTCCGACGACGAGAATGCTTCCGCCGGAGATGTGAAGGAAAGGATCATGGCTACGCATGCTTCTGGTAACATCATCATCTTCTTGTTTTCAGAGGAAATAAATATCAAAAATCTGAATGATTAATTTTAAAAGAGAACTGAGGGTACTGAGTTTTGAAAATTTGAAGAAATTAGTTTCTTGATATGCTTTGATTTTTTGTAAGTGTGTGATGAAATGTGTTATAATTGGAGATAGAGAGAGTGAGTATTTATAGTGTTGATGCGTAGCATCTTTCTGCTGACCCATTTGGACCGACGGTCATTTCGCTGAATTGTTTAATATATGTTACCGATTTAAAAATTACTATTTGGAAGGTTCAACTAAAAAACCTTTGGTTGTTGGAACATGTTTAAAAAGATTGGTCTTCGAAAAGAGAAAGTTAACGCGGAAGACAAAGATGCCTTTCGCACAAATGTACCGTTATACTTATCTATCATTTTCTCAATATCACTCTAAACATTAATTAATCATCTTAACGAAACCAAAAAAAAACAAAAAATTGTTTCGGAATTTTTAATTTTTTCTTAAGTTTTCTTTTTATTTCATGATTTAGATTCCTACCAGTCCTAAAATGTTTAAAATAAAACTGGTATCCCTTTGGAGTCGTTCTAGCTTAGATCGGATTAGTCCGAGATGAGCCCTAATATAATATACTTTTTATATGCAAGCAAAGCTATGAGTTACAAAAAAAATCCATTGACAATCTTTTGTAACAAAAAAAAGCTTGTCTTCCGACCAAAAAAAAAAGAAGAAGTTGTCTTAGTGAATTCTAACATACATATAAGATATAATCTTAAGCTTAAATTAACAAAAAAAACATATATATATATATATATATATATATGATGGATATTAGTTAAAGAAAGTAGTATAATATACATATCTGAGTTTTACCAAATTATTAAAAACCAACATGCATCGTAATTTACTTTTTTTTTTTGTTAGAGTTTTCCTTTCTGATTTTAATAATCATTACAAAGAGAAAAGTGTGGCTACTTGATTGACTATTTCCGTGAAACTTACAAGTTGGACACGTGATCGATTTAATTGAAATGAAGAATATATACTCAAATCAACCATACCACAATGTCAATTTTTATTGCTTATATTCCCATGCTATCTAGATATACTTCTCATTGATCAAACATGTCTAACTTGTTGAAAAATTATTTTTCTCAGATACCCAAATAATATGTAAACTTACACTATAGAAAGAGCTGAAAATATATGTTATAGAGCAGGAACAATGGAAATAAAAAATACCAGATTTATTTGTATAGGCGAGATGACAAGTTATTTTTTGAATAGTATCATAAATTACGAAGTTTGATATTTACTACTAAAATCTTATTTCTTTTTATCACATTGTGTGCTTGCTATGAAGAATAAAGTGTGCTTGCTTTTCTTTCATTAGTTCAAAGTTTCTCTACATAAAACACAACAGTACATACATATAATACTATGTAAATATTAACAGTATATATATATATATATCAACGAATTAATATTATATATTGATCTTTTATTATCATCATAATATTTCTGTTGGCCGATAGCCAAAATTCATTGGCGATCGCCTTAGGTTATACAACAGTAGTCTCCATTATTTGGATTTTCTAAGTAATTTCCTAAAAAAGGAAGAAGGTACGCGGCGATGGTGAGAGTTGGATTAAACCAGTGTTGGGCATTTGACCAGATAGATTATAAAACGGTGGGTGGTATTTTAGGCTAAATACATGTTGGAAGTTTGACTCCTTGACCCTACATAATTAGTCTTTATCCAAACACACACACTTAATCAGTTATTTGACCTTTTCTCATATACTATTATATCATAGTATTATTTTCAATTGGATCATGATCAATCACTTATCATTTTATACTATGTTCAATGCACGGTTGTGTCAAACTTTTTACAAACTACATTTTAAAAATATTTGTAGTGGAGAAAAAATATATTTCTATTAAAATCAAACATTAGACATTTTCCTTTAAACTATAAATAAAATGTCCACTCTAATTTTCCATAAAATATATTTTTTTAATAAAATATGTTAAATATATATATATATATATATTATTTTAAACAAAATAAGATATTAAGCGCAAATAATAAATATAATATGTTGAAAATATGATACATTTAAGATTGTTTATTCACGTTATTTCACGTTTTCATAAACTGAAGTGCATTAAGCGTATTACATGTAAAAACGCAAAAAAATATTAATTATGTTGGTATCTAAAAAGATATAACGTAGGTGAGAAATGGCGAAAAGGTTTAATTTTTCTTTATTACTATGAAGTTAGTAATGATAGCAATAATGAATCAGTCACCATAAGTACTACACAAATCCTAATTAGTGACATAAAACAAAAAAGAAAAAAAAAACAAGAGTTTAAAATAACTAAAAAATGGAGAACAAAACCATTTTCATGGCATTTTCTTTGGTTTTGCTATCGTTTTCTTATCCAACTTTTGCCATAGACGATGATGATGGCAAACCTCTACTCAATTCAGATGCCGAGTTCTATTCAGTGATTGCAAGTTCACCGAGCTCGCGTGATTATAATCGCAATATTATGAATAGGCTTTCAGATAAACATCTCGATTATATTCTAAACTGCGGTTTAAAGATGGGACACGAGTCAGTTAAATATAATATTCACTTGAGAGCTGAGATTCTAAGAAACAAAAATACTCCGAGAGAGTATTGTCGGATGGTGGTGAAAGCTGGCAAAGAATGTCTCGTGGAGTTTATGAAGTTATTTTTTCAAAGCTATCAACTCAATCCCTTTAGCTCTAAAAGAATTGTCGTAACTAACCGAATATGGAACAGATGTTCTGCTGAAATCGGTGCTACTTCACCGTCTTCCGGTTAAAAATCAAAACTAATTTTATACTAATAACTAAACAATGGTTTAATTTGATTGTATTGTACCAACTACCGTAACTACTCTGATAATAATATTTTCCAATTTCATATTAAATATATGTAATATATAACTTTACTGGGATGAATGACTTCCATGATAATATACGATAAATCAGTAAAGGCCAAGAGACAATAGAGTTGGTGTTATTTAGTTTGGAATGACTAAAATTGGGTCAAATTTTGGGTGTCTGGCTCTATTAGTCTCTGCACCAAACATTGAGTCTTTTCACACTGAATTATCCAGTTTACGCTTTCTTTATTGACTCAACGTGATTGACATTGTTTATCATCTAGTTGACTTTATTTTTATATTACTGTTTCGAGCATCTCTAGTTGCCGAAACCCTTTTGTGTACACAAGACAATTGCGCATCTTGGGAATTTATTACTAAATTTAGTAGTTTCGATTGTAATCACGTTTGTAAATTGTAGCGATTAGGATATATACAAAATTGTTAATGATTTGAGAAAAAAATAGAGATGTCTCCATTTTCAAAGTACGAAACGTGTTTGCAAATTCTACAAAACGGATTACTCGATCTGATTCATAGTCAAACTAGACCGGTTCAACTGAGTTACCAAACCGGACATCCTCCGGGTAAAGAGAATTCAAACACATTCTTTTCAGAACATAGCTCATAAAAAAAGCAACCCATTTAAAAATCTACCAATTCTAGGATTCATCTACAAATGAACAAAGAGGTAAGAAAGGAACAACATATAAAAAATGTAGGTAGGTTATGTTGTTACTTAGAAGGCAACTCGTAATTTTCCATCATTCAACCATGTTTGTGCGGTCTTCTACTTCAAGAAACTTCCTTAGGAGTTCGATCGTTTTACGATAGAGGTTCATATCCATTCCATCCACATTTCTTCCTGTTCGAGCCTGCAAGATCGCCTAAAGAAACATAGCAATATAGAATCAAAATTTCGGATTTGGTTTGCTACCAAAGAAAATAATACATGGAGAGATTATCCGTTTGATACACAAAAATTCAGCCTGAAGATGAGTGCACTAGAGTCTATTGCTAACATAAAAATTCATAGAATCTTAACGAGTTTCTACAATTTTCTGTGATTCTCAAGACGAGACGAGTAAACTCGATATTGAATGGAGAACTACCAGTTCATAAATATCAGAACCTTTCATAGTATACTGAAGATTGTCTAATTGAGTTTTCTTGGGAAATTATGTCCCATGTATGTAGCTATACTCAAGGCTTAAGTACCAGCAAAGAAGGAAAACTGAGCATTCTACTAACAAACTCAACAGAGTAAGCTTCTCTAAATTTTGCATCCAAGAAAGGTAACAACATTCTAGAAAAAGCAAAGTTCTTTAACCGAGTTCATAACTTCAGTATTGACCATTTGGTGAAATTAGTAAACACATATAAGAAAAAAGAAACCGGTTTCTCTGTCTAATATTCACGGTGTGATGCAGGCAACATTTTAAGTTAGAAATCCGCCATGAAAACGCTTTGTAAACAACTAACCTCATTATTGGGGCCAATGTGGAGCTCTCCAATGAACTGGTAGATTGAATTAACCCGGAAACTAACATCTCTTAGGTGGTGGGTGTTGATTTTGAGACTTCTGCCTCCATCTTCAATAACACCTATAGCTGTTTCAATTGAATATCTTCTCAGCCTGCAAAAAGAGCACAACCCTCAATTTCGATAATTCCAAAATGCTATATGAGGTGAAAGCACAAACTTACATTCCTGTTACTCTGAGTGAAATGGCCTCTTTAAAAAACGGAGAAGACGGGTACAGTTCTTGTAAATTGATTGGAGCGCCAGATTCAATCTGAGAATACGCCATCGATTCAAGTTTCAACAAACCAACTCAATTGCGATCCTCTTTATCTAGTTTCAAGTTTAATCTATAGCAGAATCAGTGAAATACCTGACGATCAATCAATACAAAATGGGGTCAGAGTCAATCAGTGCATTTGAGAAGCGGACCAGAATCGATCATATGAAAAATCTAAACAGAATCAACGCATTATTGAACCATAACTAAAATTAATGGCAAAAGTGAACCCAACCCAGCAATATCCATCGGAATATTATCGAATCAAAACCAGTAATTGATGGCAAGAAGTACGGTTCCTTGAGAATTGAGAACAATGTAGGGAGAGAGACGAGGCGGTGAGAATCATTTACCAGAGCACGTCGTTCGGTGATATTTCGGAGAGTACGACGGAGAGGGAGGAACGAAGAGTCGAAGACGTCGGAATATAAGAACAGAAACGGCATGGTTTTGCCTTGGTTAAAAACCCTAAGACTAACTGCTTCCCGTTTCAAAAAAAAAATTCATTCGCATTTTTACCCGTTTCTATGCACACCCGACCCAAGTTACTTAATTAAAATAATGAAATAATCTTAAGTCAGGGTAATCTTATTCCACGGCGCCTCTGCTCTCTCGCCGTCGTGTAATGTGACGCCGTTTTCCTACCCTCCGTCGAACAATATTGGGATTCTACTTATTCAAGAAATCGGTTTTGAAAGTCAAAAGACAATTTCAGAATTCGGTTCGAACAATATGGGACACGATCCAACAAGAAGATGAAGTACGGTGGGAAGGATGATCGAAAGACGAAGAATTCTATCTTGTTGATGAGGATTCTCGTGATGGTGAAGGAGAGGAAAAGAAGAGAGATTTTAGCAAATTGGAATTGAAACCAGATCATAAAAACAGGCCTTTGTGGGAATGTGCAGATGGAAGGGTATTCTTTTAGAAACTTCTTCTCCTCTCTGTAAACAAGCTTGTGATTTTCTTATCGCCATAGCTAGACCCGCTTGCAGGCCAGAGTCAATGCACGAGTATAATCTAACACCTCACTCGTTGTACGCTGCTGTCTCGAGACAGAAACTATCATCTCTGTTTCAAACAAACTCTCCAAGACTAAGCTCCCGAAGGAAATAATCAATTTCATCCACGCTTCTACAGTCAATTACGGGAAAGTGATGCTGGTATTGAACAAGCATCAGTATTTTATCGGATCGCGATTCTCAGAGGTGTTGAAAAGGCTTCTCAGTGATGATGTTATAAACTGAGCTAGATATTCTTCAGAGCTATTAGATTCAGAAGAGAAAGAAAGTCACTCTTTTGAGATAGACCCAGCACAGGTTGAGAATATGAAGCAGCTTTGCTTGCCCAATGTTAGAGGAATACGATTTCAAAAACGACAATGGGAATCCTGATCTTGACATTGAACTGAAGCCCAATGCACAACCGAGACCATACCAGGTGAAAAGTCTGAGCAAAATGTTTCGAAACGGAAGAGCAAGATCAGGGATTATAGTATTGCCATGTGGTGCTGGTAAATCACTAGTTGGCGTTTCAGCAGCAGCTCGTATAAAGAAGAGTGGTCTTTGTTTAGCGACTAATGCTGTCTCTATGGATCAATGGGCTTCCCAATTCAAGTTGTGGTCTACTATAACAGATAAGCAAATATGCCGTGTCACGTCTGATAGAAACCAAGGATTCCGTGGCAATGCTGGTGTTGTTGTAACAACTTACAATATGATTGCCTTTGGTGGTAAAAGTTCTGAGGAATCAGAGAATATTATAGAAGAAATTAGAAACAGAGAATGGGGGTTATTGCTAATGGACGAGGTACACTTGTGAGAGAAGACGAAAAGATTACAGATTTAAACTTTCTCATTGGTCCGAAACTCTATGAAGCCAACTGGCTAGATTTAGTTAAAGGAGGGTTTATTGCCAGTGTTCAGTGTGCTGAAGTATGACACCATGTTATTTATCCTAACAAGTTCAGAGCTCGTGAGTTTCTGATACGTTTCCATGAACAAGAACGAGGTGATAAAATCATTGTCTTTGCAGATAATCTTTTCGCACTTAAGGAATACGCAATGAAACTCAAGAAACCGATGATTAACGGTGATACAAGTCATATCGAAAGAACGAAATCCTGGAGGCGTTTAAAACCAGTAAAGATTTGAACACTATCTTCTTCTCAAAAGTTGGTGATAAGTCGATAAATATTCTTGAAGCGAATGTGATAATCCAGATTTCGTCACATGCTGGGTCTAGACGACAAGAGGCTCAGCGTTTGGGTCGTATTCTTAGAGCTAAGGGTAAACTTGAAGATCGAATGGCTGGTGGTAAAGAAGAGTATAACGCGTTTTTCTATTCGCTTGTCTCTACGGATACACAGGAAATGTATTATTCGACGAAAAGACAACAGTTCTTGATCGATCAAGGTCATAGCTTTAAGGTAATTACAAGTTTGCCACCTCCAGACGCTGGATCAAGCTTGAGCTTTCACAGTCAAGAGGAACAAATGTCCCTTCTGGGTTGTTGAATGCTAGAGACGATTTGGTTGACTTAGATTAGACTTATTCTATTTTATTTCAACACAAAATCAAAATTTTGGTCTCTTAATGATTGAATTAGAGAGGACAAAAAAGCATATTTATGTCATTTCTCTAGTTTCTACAATCTCTCATCTTGGAACATTGCTAACACTCTATAACCAAAGATCAAATTACCAAACTTGGAACTGTTCATCGATTTATTTATTCCAGAAATTGACAGCCTAAAAACTAAAAGAACTAAATTTGACGAATCATCATCATCATCATCATCATCATCATCATCTGTAAAAAACGGCACCGTTTTGATCGCTATGAAGAAGAACAGAGACTTCAAGGGGCTTGCATTTACCTCCCATTAAGATTCTCCTCTTGCACAGATCGTTTCCCGGATCTTCATCCAGCGGCTCAGATTCATCTCTCCTCCTCACAGTCACAGACCTCCTCGCGATCTTCAGCTTCGGCTTTGCGCTCACTCGCCACGACGACGAAACCCTATTCGGAATCAGACCACTCGCTCTCCCTTCTTCTTTCTCTGACTCCGGTTGAATCTTCTTGATTTTTCCCTTTCTGAACAGATTCGAGAGAAACGAGATCTTCTTCGCAGATCCCTTATCAGATTCCGATTGGTTGAATCCGTTCGAGGCAGGAGACTCCGGTTTCTTCTTCCTCAGGAGGCCGAAAACTGCAGAACCCACTCTGTGCTTCACGATCTTGGTCTGTTTAACCCATTTTCTCATCTCCTTCTTCACCATCTTCTTTCGTTGATTTCCCTCGTCTGAGCTCATCGATCTCTACAGAGTAATGTGTGTTGTTGATTCTCTCTCTCTTTGCAACGTCTATGGAACTCGTTTGGGCGCTTTGGAGAAGGGAAGCAGTTATTTGACCCTCTATACCCACTCGATGACGTGGAGGGTAATCTTGTCCAGACGCACTTGACAAGAATCTCTGTAGCTAAGATAAATTATAAAATGTCCATAAATTACGTTGCTATCTATGCAAACAATCGTTGAATTGAGAAGTTAATCCATAATTTATGGAAGATATCGTATAGGTGTCATATATTTAACTTTCTTGTCCATAAGTTAATTGTCACTCAGACCATTTACCAATTACCTCTAACCCAAACATGGCGAAAACATTAATCACTAGACTAAGAAGACGGATACTTCCTTCTTTTTGTAATTATTGAAGCATAAAGTGAGGATTTCACTGTCACTAGTTTCATTTCCCTTGCATCTCCATCAAGGGAAACACTTAGGTTTCTATTTCTAAACTCTCTTGAGATTTGTCCACCAAACTCTCTCGCATCTTTACTTCTATGCAAGTAGGACCAAGTTGAAAAATAAGAAAAAGTTAAGAGTATATGACATACTTTCACCAATTTGTACTTGTAATATCTAAATGAAAGTAAAGAATCCTAACCACGACAAGAGATTTTAGATTTGGGCAGTTCTTAAAAAAAGATTTGCAACGTATCCCACATGCAGCAGTGGATGTCTGTATTAATAATGCTTTGTATTTGGATCATGTAAACTCAATTAACTAATGAAGTATAAAGATGAAAGAAATAAAAAAGCCAAATAGTAAATCAGATTCTATATCTTTAAGTAAAAGCATAATATGAAAATTTTAAAATGATTATCCTCGAACATGCGCCTAAAAAGAATGTGGCCAAAACGCTAACCACTAAAAAGAGAAGAAAAACATAGCAAAAGTGTAAATTTTGATGTAATATTCAAACCAGATTAGTTCATACGTGGCTTCTCAAAACACACTTATAATAGCACATTTTATTTGCTAAGACATCCACATAACCCGAAGAAGATAAGTTTAAGAACGCAAGAGATAAGTTATTCTTCCTTAAATCTATACTCTGTATCTTACTTTTAAATGGCTTCATAAACTTTTAAGAAAAAACACAATACTACGCAATTTATTCAGTAGCATCAACTTCTGGTTTTTACACCGAAACATACACAATACATAGATAGATAATAGAATATATATATATATATATATATATCACAGCTACATCTCGCTCTTTTCCGTCTTCTTCTCATCCCATCTCGAAACCTACACAGTTGAATCAAGATTCCGATGAATTGAAAATGTTTCCGTCTGGTTCTGCTTACACAAGTAGTAACAGAGCTCCGTATTTACCAGATTCTCTTAACTCTGATTCCCCAAGATTAGTTCCTCTGTGTTCTCACCCTTTGTTATTTGCTTTTACTAGACCTCATCGAAAATGGTTGATAACAAGAGCCTCTGAAGAAACTCTGATTTCTTCCTCTTCTCTTCCCGATCTTTCGATGAGACCGGCGAGACACATACTGGCTTCTTCCTGCACAACAAAGTTCAATGCTTTTCAAAGACTAAACTTTTAATAAACTCAAAAAATTCTAATAGAGAAAGAAACTATACCGCTCAATCTGTTTCTCCTCGGATGGTTTTCTGGTTTGGCGTGTCACAGGAGTTAACTGTGTACGAGTAGGTGAGACAAATGACGAGAGCAGAGGATCGGGGATTCCACTTGATGCAGCTGAACCATTACGAGAAGGAAGTCCTAGCAACCTCTGTAGATCTCCTTCTCTTATCTCTTTCCGAAGAAGAGAAAGTGTTGCACTTGAACCGCTTTTACGTGTCTTCCTCTTTCGCTGCATGTAGGAACTCGTTAAGGAAATTCAACAGAGCAATGTAGTTTTATGATAAGAACTAAGAGAAAATCTGTAAAGTAACATAAAAAGGATATCTTGAATAAACTCCCATGGTGAAGCGTTATATGCGCTACGATATCGACTCCCACTTTTAGAGAGCAAACAGGACATACCTGCAAAAGAACCAATTTCCTTATCTTAAAACCAATGTAAGTGTAAGAGTATTGCAGTGCACCATACATCGAAAGAAAGATGAGAGAACAATACCGCGTTCTTTGACTCTAAATTATGTTCATCATCAATGTGACAGCACAAGCCAATGATATCATACGATTCTGCACAGAACGGGCAAGCAAACTCCTCTTGGAAATCATCCTCTCCATCTATTTCTTCAAAGCCCATTAAGAACTCTGCATTTTCCCAAGGAAGAGGATCATATAAAGTATTAGCATGATATCAGTAAAGGCATAGCATTTTCATATAGCGAGGAAACAAAAATATGAAAGACCGCACGAGGCAACCTGCTGAATCATGGTACCCTTTCTGTGAGTGTATAAAAGATTAAAGTGAAAAGATATACAAATAAATAATACCCAAATCCAATACAGAACAAACCTAAAGGTCTGCAATTTCTCAACAGCAGAGCAACCTTTACTGTGTACATACTGACGAAACCTATGAAGAATACTAAGAGAATTGGCCTACCCTTCTTCGAATTGATAATTAAAAAAAACTTTCGCTGTATTTTCTCGCATTTATTCAGAAGAAAGACATCTATTACAGCTCTATAAACACAACAAGTTCACGAGTTTCTTTCCGTAGCTTAAACTAGAACACGAAGTCTAAATGTTTTCTCACTGGCATAACTAACATATGAATCTAACTATTCTCACACATGCATAACTAACAAAAACGTTTGGAAAAGTCTTCAGCTTGGCTTAATCAAGAAAACATGATATTTCATCAAAGTTCAGTGAAAAGGAAAACGAAATGAATTTTCGTTGAAATTTCCGATTTTTTTTTCAGCAGTCAAAGCATATATGCCCTTCTTGAGCTCTTATCGAGCTTATGTAGAAACTTAAGCCACTATAGATCAAATTTCATAGAATTTTCTAGGTAAATAAAAGAAGCCCAAAAGGAAATGAGGTTATTTTTTCATGGTTAAGCTCACCAGATCGGGATCGAAGCGTAGACAGTAATCTCTTGGAATCAGCGTCCATCTCTGGCTAAAAATTGCAAATCCGGGAAAGATCACCGCCTGGGCTGGTTACAAGTTTCAGCGGTTGAAGGACACCGATTGACGAGAAAAGGGAAAGTTTTTTTAGCAGTCGATCCCTAATAGATGGAGACAACGGTTTCTGGGTAGGAGGAGAGAGGAAGGGAAAATGCGATGCGGAGAGGACATATTTCAAGGATGATGGATCGGTTCAGTGCGAGAACCGGATTCCGAGTTCCGGTTTGTCTTAATGGTATACTTTCTGTCGGCATCTTTTTCCGGTTAGTTAGTTTTATCTGATTTCGGATTTTCCTTTTCTAATTGATATTTTTTTTTTTACTTTTTCGTTCTCTTCTACAACCCTAAATCAGCGAACGGAGGACTTAACAAACGTCGTATCTTTCTTCCGACAAGAGACCCTCCGTCGCCGGCGTAGCTGTCTTCTCCTTCATATCCCGGTATGGTTCTTGAAATAGTTCTTCATTCTTCGTAAGATAACGGAGATATTTGGGTTAAGATTGCGCTCTTGTTTTGATTGAGGTCTCTCTGTCCACTTTTCTTCTGCTTTGAGTCTCCTAAACTATCCAATTCGGTTTTAAATCGAACTACAGTATACTGGGAGTCGTGTTTCACCTCAAATGTGAAGTGAATTCTTGTGATATTGATTTTCTAGGATCAATTTTGAACTTAAATTAATTGCTTAAGATCTCTGAGTCGGATCTAGAATATAAAGGATCAAAATTGGTTTCGTTGCTTCAAACTTTGACAAGATCTAACGATTGACCTGCGAACTTAGCTCAATTTTTAGTAATCTATAATCTTTGTATCTCATATCTTACTGATCAGAATTGTAAATAGCGAAACTTTAGGTATATGTTTATAGAGTATAAGTAAGGTTTGGCTTAGAGGATTGTAGAATTGAAGTCTCTTGGGACTGTTGTACCTTAGCTGACATTGGCTGTCTTTCTCGTGCATCTTGCTTTTTGTGTACTGTGAGCTAGGGGTGTGCTGATTTGTTGATTTCCGGATCTTGTTTTTCTTTGCTTTTCCTGTTTGCAGTTTCATGTCTATCACATGGCCTAATTTTTACTGCTTTGTTTTCTTATTTGTGTAGTATTGAAGTTTGCTTCACGCTGCCTTTGAAGACTGTTGTTCTTCTACAGGAAGAAGTCACCGGGACCTTCTACACATATTGTTAACATGTTTTCTGGCATAAAGATCATACCACGTGATGAAGTAAAGTTACATTTTATCCTTAGTTCTTTCTTTTTCTTGTGTTAGGTATGGCTTGAATTTAATGTTCTTTTTTCGTCCTACTAGATGCGTGATAATAGTTCGGATGAAGAAAAGGATAAATCTAAAGGTAGAAAGGATAGAAGGAAAAAGAACAAGGACGTTGATAGAAAAGAGGATAGGAGAGAAAAAAGTAAGAGAGACGGAAAGGAGATTGCCAAGGATGGAGATGACGAGATTGCTGACGGCTTGCAGGGAGGAGATATTGTTAGAAAGAAAATGGGTCTTGATTGGATGTTGCCGCCAACACGAAAGGCTGATCCCAACCCTGCTTCAGATGTAGAGGAAAAAATGGAAGAAAGTAAACCTGAAGAGGTGAGGGAATTTGAATTTTCGAGTTTCAATCTAACTGGTCCAGATTAGATTGGTTAGTTAATGGTTTATTTTGTTTGTTGACCAGGTAATGAAAGTAAATCCAAGGGAACTGAATCCTTATTTAAAAGAAAATGGAACTGGTTATCCAGAGGAAGAATCTGAGAAAAGACACGGTAAAGATCAGCTTTTTTCAACTTCTGTTGTTGGAGATGGTGGTGCAAGTTGGAGAATGAAAGCTCTAAAGCGTGCAAAAGAACAGGCTGCAAGAGAAGGGAAAAGGCTTGATGAGGTAAGTTTGGAATTTATTTAAGATATTATTATGATTTAGTATAATCTGAGTATTGCCTTATCATTTGAGGGTTATGTAGGTTGCTGGAGAGCGATACGGTTCTCTCGGTAGCCTTGTTGAGTCCGTGGCATCTCAAAGAGCAGCTCCATCTCGTGCTCATCTGAATGCAATAAATAATAGAAGAAGAGAGCAAAACGTAGAGAATGATACGGAGAAAAAACCAGACAGAGTTTCTGAGAAGGTACTTGAAACTCCTTAAGGTTACAAACTACTGTTTCAGAAGGGTAAGTGTGGCAGTTAATATTCTGACTTTGTGATGTGTTTTATTTATAGGGTTATGGTCGGGACTATTTGAAGGGTGACTCGATACGTCATCAAACTTTGAGAGCACCCAAAACTGACCCTTCATTGTCTTGGGGAAGGAGGAAGGGACCAACTCATAGACACGAAGACTCGAAGCTGATTTCTGAAGCTGCAGCTCACTTGAATAAGTTTTCGAATGATGGTAACTTCATGAAGGAAATGCTTTCTAAGCAGAAGAATGAACAAGTGTCTCCCGTAGAAGAGACTCATGGAGATCGCAGAAATGATGTGGAGCGGAAAACATTACTGTTAGAGACCAGTAAAGATAATGAAGTGACTCTTCCCAATATCGAAGGTTTAAGTGTGAATCAACTGGCTGCTAAAGCCTTACAGCTCCGTATGAAAGGGAAACATGACGAAGCCCAGAAACTTACGGTGAGATTATCGTTTTTGTTCCACATCACTATCTCGCTTTGTGCCTGAAACCTTTTGTTGGTAATTTTCGTAATTATAGTTTAGTTCAGCGGTTTTACCTGCTTACCTCTGAATTGAATTCTCTTCATTTTTACAGGAAGAAGCAGAGAGACTAAAAGCAAAGCAAGCTGTTGGAGACGATTCACCCAGAGAACACAGCGTCAGAGTTGCACCAAGGCGAGTTTTACTTTTATATCTGAACTTTTTGATGGTTATATGTTTTTTTTTATGTGGAGTCGTTCTGATTTTGTAGTTCATCTTTTTCTAACTCATTAGGTATCCAATCAAAGATATGTCGGGTAAAAGAAAGAATGAAGATGATAATACGGATATGCATCTAGCCAAAAGCATCATGCAGAACAAACAGTACAAAACATCTAATCAAGCTGCTGATGATGAGTATGACTATGGAGACGCTCCAAGTAAAAAGTCCAAGAAGCGGGACTCATCCAGTAACAACATTCCTGAAAGAGATAATCGCGTGAAACGCATCTTGACTCAGCAAGAACGCTGTCTCTTCTGTTTCGAGAACCCAAAACGGCCGAAACACTTAGTTGTGTCAATCGCAAATTTCACCTATCTTATGTTACCGCAACACCAACCTCTTGTCCCAGGCCATTGCTGTATCTTGCCAATGCAGGTATACTTTTTTCTTTTTTACATATAAAAGAAACTCTGTATTTAACCTTCATTGCTTCTTGTATTTACTAACGTTTTTCACTGCATTACAGCACGAAGCGGCTAGTAGAAGTGTGGACGACAATGTTTGGGACGAGATTCGTAATTTCAAAAAGTGTCTTATAATGATGTATGCGAAAGAAGGAAAAGACGCTGTGTTTTTAGAGACAGTGATTGGTTTGGCTCAGCAACGTCGACACTGTTTGATCGAATGTATCCCAATTCCTCAAGAGATAGCGAAAGAAGGTCCTCTTTACTTCAAGAAAGCGATTGATGAAGCGGAAGATGAGTGGAGTCAGCACAATGCAAAGAAGCTTATTGACACTAGCGTCAAGGGTCTAAGGAACTCTATACCCAAGAATTTCCCTTACTTCCACGTTGAGTTTGGTCTAGACAAAGGGTTTGCTCACGTGATTGATGATGAGCAACAATTTAATAGCAATCTTGGACTGAATGTGATCAGAGGAATGCTGGAGCTGCCTGAAGAAGATATGTACAGACGAAGAAGGTTTGAGTCAGTGGAGAGCCAGAAGAAGGCTGTTGCGAGCTTTGCCCGCGAATGGGCACATTTTGATTGGACAAAACAGCTCGATTAGAATATCATGTTTGTCTTCAACAGAAGGATTTCTTGAATAAAAAATTGGGTTGATTTTCTTTTGTAAAACTTAGTTGTCGAGAATGATAGTGTTCTAGAACCCACATGAACCAAACATGATTTGCAACGTACACGTTAATGTGTTATCTTGGAATATTTAATGAGATCATAACACGAGACCCTGAGATATGGCATTTGTGATTGTGGCATGTGGGAAGCAATATCAATTTCGGTAACACGCGTCGAAATAGAGATTCCAATGATTAGGAACTAGTTCTACTTGGTTTTTAATAGATAATTTATTTTAAAGCCTTGACACTAGAAATGGAATGAAAATTGAGAGTTAGCTGATACAACACGACACGACACAACACACAAGAACTCTAAGTACTAACGCATCGCGGCGCTGCTCCTTGAGACATTGACACGTGGTTTCTTGCTGTCCCTTGGATTGTTGTTACAGTCAAAGTTTACACCATCTCCACTAACTATGTCCGTGAACATTCGTTGCAAGTCTTCCATGCTGTCTCCCTGTTTATCAAAACCGAACCGGTTCGTTAAAACTATAATTTCTTCTTCAAAGCGAAATTTTGAAATTACAAAACCAGCCAACGATTGGTTAATGCCTGCTGCCTAGAAGACCATAACTTTATCCTACTAATTGATTACCAATCATGTCAAAAAGCGCAAAATTGAACTAACAAACCGGTCTGAGAGAATCCAGCCGTACCCAAACCGTTGCAACAAGACAAAACATTTTGTGCGCCTATAACTATCTCCTAAACCAATTACCCGAGCTGCTAACCGGGCTAGTGATACACTAAACTATACTGAACCGAGAATTCAACCGGAAGATGAAAGAATCTAACAGAGCATACCTCGTCCTTGACATTGTTCATCATTGAGATCATCTCTTGCATGAAATCGCAGAAGTCCTGATCGTAACATTTGGAGCAAATTCAACAAAGTAACCACAAAAACAATTTTTTATGTAAGTAATATTAAAAAAAAAACATCTCCGGTGAAAATGATAAATTCTGAAAACATAATAATAATCACTGGTTCTACTCGATGGTCCCACGAAGACCAAGACGTGGAGCAGCGATACCGTTTCTTCTCCAATACGGAGATCCAGAAACGACGGCGTTTATTATTTTCCTAAAGGCAAAATTCAAAGAAAAGAAGGGAAGAAATTTGTACGAACATCGTCGTCCTCATCATGGGGATCATACAGCCCAGCGTCGTACATTGACCGCTTATTATTGTCATTCAGAACTATAAGGAAAAAAAAGACGAACAGTTAGTTATTACGTGAGATGGACGTTAAGTGGTCACGTCAGAGAAAGATAACGACAAGAATAACGGACGTTAAGAAGATATTTTCGGTGGGAGGAGGGAAATGTGAAATTACCAGAGTAGGCTTCCTGTATTTGCTGAAACCGCCGTTTGGCTTCTCCGGCAACACCAGGATTCCTCGCGTATCTATCTGGATGCCATTTCTTCACCGAAGATTCCAAACAAAACAAAAAGTCAAATAAAACATAAAGAGATTGACCATTTCAAAAATAAACAATTTATTTAGAATCTGAGATATTTGAACGAAGATTCTCGAATCAGAATTGTTCAGATCAGAATTTCAGGAAAAACAAATAAAGTGAATTCTCAAAACTGGCGGCGTTTGCAGAGCATCGATCAAGTACCATGGCTAGCTTACGGTAAGCAGTGCGGATGTCGGAAACGGAGGCGTCTTTACGAATCCCGAGAACGTTGTAGTAGCTAGATCTGACGTTGGATCCTCCTCCACCTGCGCTCGACATATTCGAATCTCTCCTCCGTTTCCGTTCACCCCTGCGCGTCTTTAATGACCTATATCTCTCTCACTGTCTCTCTCAGACGTCAATTTCACAGCATCGGAAAATAAAAAAGTTCCAGACGGAAGCAAGGTTGCTCTTCGGAGATGGGGGAAACTATTAGAGTTGAGAATTTGGTTTTTTTTTGTGGATGGGGAAGACAATGCACCCCAAAATATCTTGTAGGAGAGAGATGGAAGTTAGAGAAGGAAACTTCGAGAGAGGGTTTGATATTTTTTATGATTTTTCTTAATTAAATAATAAATTTGAGATATTTGCCTGACTGACTTGTCACGTGTTCATTTGATCATTTGTTTAGTGGACTATAAGCCTTTTTAAGGCCCATGTGTGCCCAAGTTTGAGATTAGGGCATTTTTAAAAAAAAAATAGAAGACCCACAAATAAATGAAGGATCGATATGATTAGCTGCCTTTTTTTTTTTTTTTCTTTTCTTTTTTTATCGTTTAAATAAAAATAACAAAAAAAATGTTTAAGAACTTCAAGGGATCTACCGTTGGAGTTGCTCTAAAGTACGGATATTATTACCGTTTTAGGCTTGGCTGAGAATATATGAAGTTATGAACTACTTCAAAATTCAGACAATTAAGATTATCTGTTGCAAAAAAATTTGTCTCATACGGATGTACAAAGTTAGATGATGGATTTTGTGAAATCAAAAGAAAAAGGCTAGAACTTGACGAACTTGATATTGCAAAAGCTTGGAACTTCTTCGTGCCTTGCAGCTTCCTGAAATACCCAAGCCAATATTTGAATTCCACTGTTTTTTTTTTCGATTTTTTGAGTTACTGCTTTATCCAGAACTATGAAATTTGAGTACCATGGCTCCTTCACTCACATTACCTAACTTTGATTCATAGTTTTCATCCTCCTTTCAAACACAATTTCGCTTTTGATTACACAAATCATATTCACCTGCTTGATTCTTTCTCCATTTTCAAAAATTTGGTGAGGGATCGTTATTTTCTTACTTTGACTTTGTATCTTTGTTGTTTTAATAATAAATTTTTTCTATTTCTTTTGTAAATAAGTGATAAGTTTTTGTTTGTTGTCCCTAATAATAAGATCATCGAACATCTTCCACTTAATTATTTCTGAGATTATTCCTAATTAATGAAATCCCTGAAACCGACTGTTTTACTTAAAACTTCTCAAGATTCCTTTCGTTAGTTATGATTGTCGATAATCTTCTACATATAAACCCTAGAATAATATTAAAAAACAACCTTCATACTTATACAAGAAAAACTCGAAAACCCTAAAGTCATCATCCCTACGGTTTCCTATTTATCTAAGAAGTAGAAACTCTCAAGTCCTATATATAGATTGGCCTATTGGTCTAAAGAAAAACAATTCAATATTCACCTATCCTTAAACGTCTCAACCCTCCATAAAACACACACACATGTACGGTACGGAGAGAATGGAGGAAACGATGAGCAAAAGAGATGTGATAGTAAGCAGAGGAATATGGCATCTGATGACTCTAGTTTCAATCTTTGGCCTCTCCATACCACTCAACCTTCTCTGGCCACCTGGAAACTCATCCTCTCCGTTTCTAAGAGACGGTGCGGTCAGTGCCACAACATTCTACGCAGTGACGCTTCTCATATATTTCTTCTTCACCGATCCTCCCTCTACTTGCTACAAGGAGTTTAATACAAAGATAGAGAGGTTTCTTCAGTATTTGTTCTCGCACTTATCCTTATGTGCAGTCATGCTATTGATGGTAAATACTGCAGTGGGGGCGAAAGATTATGTGCTGTCTGTGACGTTTTTCACCGTCTCGTTGTACACCGGAGGGTTAGGGTTGATCCAACTATCGGATAAGCTTAGGATGGAGACTAGACATGCTTATCTCACGCTCTTCTTCGGTTGGCTGTCTTGTCTTTTGGTTTTATACAGTGGAGAATATCAGGGAGTTCTTCTTGCAGTTTATCAGTTGCTTTTCTCTGTTGTCCTTTTCAGTAACTGTTGCCGCCACGGTGAATTAGAAACTTTCATCGCCGTGAACTCGTCTCTTCCTACTTAATACTGCTCTTTTTGTTACTGATATTGTTTTCATGACCTTACTTGTCAAACAAGCTACGATTACAGATTCAATACTGATGTAATTTGTATTGAGTTTATTTTTTGGGTTGAAATTTATATTGGTCACTAAATATCTTGTCTTAGTTTCTCCACAAGAGAAACCACCATTTGTTTACATGTCTTTTGAAAATTGTATATCACAAACTAGGTCCATTGATTTTGTTTTAGCGGTTAGGACTAGGCCACATATCATAAATTGGTGAGTATTTGTAATTAAAGATGGATCTAACCTTGAATATTAAAAAAAAAAAAGACATGTTTTCGGTGAAAAATTGAGTGATCCAGTATTTGACAATCCATTCACTGTTATTAAAAGTGACTGTGCTGTAAATTTTACAGAAGCTGCGTAATTGTACTTTATGGGTAGTATTTAGTAAGTCTTATCCACTAGGGCATGCTAGAACTGAAAAAGACGAAAACACCCTCCAAGGGTTGGATTAATTTACATGTATAACCCAGATGAACGGAGTCAAAGGACGGAGATTTTCCGTTAGAGGAAAGAGATGGTGGGACAGCAGCTCCATCTCCATGGCCTTCCTTCCTCTTTATAAACTCCGACTCTTCGTTTTCTTCTCTCTCTCCTATATTACTGTTTCTACATCATTCCTCCGCCTTTCCTAGCCGGTAAGTCTCTCCGGTGTCTCAAAAACCGATTTGCAATTTCTCGGATAGTGTAATTCAAACGATCTTAAAAGAACAGCTCTTGTTTCGTTTTCGATTTTTTGAGTTACTGCTTTATCCAGAACTATGAAATTTTAAGTCCCATGGCTCCTTCACTCTCATTACCTGACTTTGTTTCATAGTTTTCCTCCTCCTTTCAAGCACAATTTCGCTTTTTGTTACATAAATCATATCCAACTGCTTGATTCTTTCTCCATTTTAAAAAATTTGGTGAGGGATCGTCATTTTCTTACTTTGTATCTTTGTAGGGTTTTGACTGAGGAGTAAGTAGACATTCAAATTGTCTAGAATTTTTTTATTTTTGCATTCATCTTGGATGGGTTTGGATACTCGAGACTCTCCTGTTTTGGGAGCAAGAGATGAGGAAGCTCGTGGTCTTGAATCAGACGGAACTCTGTGTTTACATACGTTTTCAGATTTAACCCATGTGTCTCCGGTTGTCTTCTTGTATCTTCTCAAAGAATGTTATGCTCATGGTAAGCCCTGCTTTTTGAAGTTATTCTGTGTTTGCTTTCCACAATTTGGGGCATTTGAATGATTTACTTTTCGAATATTTCAGGAAGCTGCAAGGCAACAAAGAAGTTTCAAGCTTTACAGTATCAAGTTCATCAAGTTCTAGCCAATAATCCCCAACCAGGACCTGCGACTTTCATTGTTCGATGCCTGAATGTTCTCCCTGTGTTTGGAATATACGGTGAAGGTTTTAGTCATTTGGTGATATCGTCCCTTCGCCGTTACTTCAAAACAGCAGAAACGAGTCAGGAAGATATTTCTTCCGCGAGAAGACTAGCTGCTAGACTCTTCCTTGCTACTGTTGGAGGATCTGTAACTTATGATGAGAAAGTAATGGTGCATATTCTTAAATTATTCGAAGTGGGGTTAAACAGCATCGACGAAGCTTTGTCTGCATCTGAAGTTTGGCAAGGACATGGATTTGCTACTGGAACTGCATTCTTGGAACACTACATTTCTGACTTAATCAAATCGAAATCTTTCATGACGGCTGTGTCACTGTTAGAGCATTTCTCTTTCCGATTCCCTGGAGAAACTTTTCTTCAACAAATGGTTGATGATAAAGACTTCCAAGCTGCTGAGAGATGGGCTACTTTCATGGGAAGACCTAGTTTATGCATTCTTGTTGAAGCATATGGCTCAAGGAATATGCTGAAACAGGCTTATAATGTCATAAAGAAGAACTATCTCTACCATGATTTTCCCGAATTGACGTACAAGTGTAAAGAAAGGTTGTTGCAGTTGCTTTTTACTTCTCATTTGTGTACCGTATACATCATATCTTAGCACCAACCAGTGAGCATTATTGCTAAAACGTTACCTTTTTTCCTATTAACTCGCAGTGCATTGAAGGATCTAGCAGAAAAGGCATGCTGGGATGTAGCTGAAACAAAGGCAAAAAGTGATAGACAACTGCTCGAGTATCTTGTAAGCACTTGTTTGTAAATATAATCAAATTTTACATTTTCATAGACAGTTTTGTAACCCAATGTGGTCATTTAAGGTAAACTTGGCAATGGAAGCTGGGTACTATGAGAAGGTTGATGAACTGTGTGATCGATATTCACTTGAAGGTCTGCCAAAACCACAAGGTATTTTGTTAAATGAAACTGCTTCTAGTGTTTTTAAAATGATAAGACTCTTATAACAGTAAACTTAATGATGTTCAGAGGCAGAGGTTGGTTTCGTTGACAAAAGCTTTCTGAATCTCAACGATCTAGCTGTAGAAGAGGTAGTTTGGGTTGATGAAGTCAATGAGCTGAGAAAGGCAACTTCTTTTCTTGAAGGATGTAGAGTTGTAGGTGTCGACTGTGAATGGAAACCAAATTACGTTAAAGGCAGTAAACCGAACAAGGTAAATTACTTTTTAGTTTCTTCTCATTCATAAACATGTTGTGATATTCTAATCGTTGTTGTGCCTTGTCTTCTTCAGGTTTCAATCATGCAAATTGGATCTGATAGCAAAATTTTCATACTGGACTTGATAAAGCTTTACAATGACGCCTCTGAAATTCTAGACAGCTGCCTTAGTCGGATTTTGCAATCGTATAAAACAATAAAGCTCGGTATATATGACATTTATCCTCTTTCTTTGCCTACCGTATCAAGATTTTATCTGACTGAGAATCAACCCTAATCATGAATTATCCTCAAGGTTACAATTTTCAATGTGACATCGCGCAATTGGCGCGTTCATATGGGGATCTAGAGTGTTTCAAGAGCTATGACATGTTGCTAGACATTCAAAATGTTTTCAAAGAACCATGTGGTGGTTTATCAGGACTAGCAAAGGTGAGCTTTCCTTTTGATATTACATCTGAGCCATCACTTTGAAAGATGAACCAAGAGTTTAATATCTTAACTGGTTTGAATCTCTTTGTTCTGTATCAGAAAATATTGGGAGTGGGTTTGAACAAAACAAGACGCAGTAGCGACTGGGAACAAAGGCCTTTGACACAGAATCAGGTATATGATCTTATTCATCAAAACCTGACTGACACAGAGAAAAACTGCTGGAGTGTTTCATATTGTGTTTATTATAATGAGAATGTGAAAGCGTAATTGTTGAATGTGATAAGAATTTGGATTTGCGCAGCTAGAGTATGCTGCTCTGGATGCTGCTGTGCTGATACATATATTTCGCCATGTCCGTGATGATGCTCCACCTGACAGTAGTTTAGAGAAAACAGCCCCGTGGAAATCTCACATTGTAAGTAGTTCTTTCTTTCTTTTTACTCAAAAGCTTCAGGTTTCAAGCCTTATTTTAGAAATATGAATTTTTAAGAGATATCTTGAAAGAATATTTAAATAGTGTTTTGGTGTGAAAAAGGATGAATAATATAGCAGAGAATTTGAAGAAGTTTGCCTGACGTGACCAAATATTTGTGCAGGTCTCTCACATGGACAACAACCCGAAGAAGTTAAAGAAGAAGCCTTAATTGACATTCCGTGCAGACCTCAGCTTCAACAATTTTTACAAGCCATCAAGCAAATTGAAACAAAGGAGAAAAGTGTAAATATTTGCTCAAACTCTAAATGAGAAAAGGTATAACATTTAAGCGTAGCGTTCCTATGTAGGATTCAGACAGTGTCACAAAAGCTTTGTGCGAAAAAAAACAAAAAAGAAAGAAATCTTTGTTTTTGAGTGCTAAATAAAGCTAGGTTCAGATCATGCACTAAACAGGTTTCACAGGATCAACGGTACAAACCCGAGAACTAGTCCAACGAATAATCCAGGCAGTTTCTTGTCAGCTTTGCCAAAGAAGAGTCCTTGAGCATAGTTTCCCACATTGAAATTCCCTGCACAACACAAGATCATATAATTGTAAAATTCGAATATGGTATGCTTAGGGGTATTTCATTTGTTTAAAACCTCTAGTGAAAGAATTGCTGCAGCCACCACGGAGGGTGTTCCTGATATCTCTCGGTGTAGCTCGATTGTAAAACACAAAATCAGACATGACGCTGTTAATACATTGAAGCACAAGCTCTGTCTCTGCAGCACAAGGACCGTTGCAGAACCTGTCTGTATCCTCTGGTGGAACTCTGAATTCACCTCCTGCGTTTAGTCTGAACGCTTCATTGCAACCTCTGTAGAGCTGCAAAATTAGAGAAATCAATAAGTGTTTTTCTTTCTTTACGTGTTTTAGCATCGAGATCATGCTTACCAGGTTATTGTTGAAACAGAACGCGGCTCTTTGAACCAAAATCCCTGCTCCTCCGATGATACCACCATTCTGCGCATCGACTGCATCAACAACAATCTCAAAACAATCAACAAAGAGAATCTTAAGAGTTGAAAACACCAAAATGTACCTGAATGTTTTTGAGTTTTATCAAAGAGAAACACTGCATAAATTAGCCAAAGTCTTAAGGCTTTTGGAACGTACATGGTTGAATCGATTTTATTCTGGGTGCGTAATGCACACAAATATATAAAAGTGATAGTACATACAAGAAAGGTTGGTGATCTAACTTGGGAATAAATCGTTTCGATCAAAACACAAGCTGTTGACAAAAATGTGTGACACCGAGACATGAACAAGTTTGGAAATGCAAGCCACCAAACTTACTTATAATAAACACAAAAAGACTACTACAAAAAACCAAAAAGAAGGAGAAAAAGAGTGTTCAAGTCGTCTAGCTCAGAAAAGACAAATTGTACGGAAATATTCTTGTGTTTGGTTTGATATAATGAAAAAAAAAGACAAAGACATTATGATGATGATGATGATGTCTTTTTAGTTGATGTACTGAGAGAGCCATTTGAATCCTTCGCCGTAACCCATTTTGCGAACGATGCTGCACATGAAGACTTCGAGTGGACGAACACCAGAGTCTCCGAGCGTTACTTTGCCCTTACCGGTGGTGAAGTTGGTTAGACCCAAGTGATACCTTAGTTCGTCTTCTGAGGCTGCGTATGGGATATCAATCTTGTTTCCAAGAATCAGAAATGGGACTGTTGCAAGTGCTTCATCTGAGAGAAGAGCATCTAGCTCTCTTTTCGACTCTGAAAATCTGTCCTTGTCATAAGCATCCACCAGGTAGACCACAGCATCAACCTATAGAAACCACAACAAAACAAAATAGAAGAGTTACTATCAGCAAAGATTAAGTCCTAATATGCTAATCCAACAATAAATCTACGCACAAAACACATGGCCATGTTTATATCACTAATAAGAATGACCTAGTTTGATACCAAACTAAGCTATAGGTTTTAGTTAAACAGCTCTGGTTAGATATATACTGGTTCAATGTCAGTTCCAATAATTTACAATCATATCGAATACACTACATGTATGTTGCATGCTAATGTAACAAGAGAGATTAATTTACTAAGAAGTGCGTCCCAAACATAGTCTTCATGCCAAAACCGTAACATTCCTAACAGTTTAAAACTAAGAATAAGATCCTGAAGACTATTTTGTCAAATGGTTGATACTCAAAAGTTATATCAGATCAAGACAATTAAAACATCTTGAAGCAAATAAATGTAATCAATGTGTAATTAGACTGTGGTGTAATAAAAAAAGTGCCATCTACAATGGTTGGCTACAATAACGGTCTAATATTTGAGGATTTCAGAAATCAATATTGCTGTAAAATTCATGAACATTTGCATCTTCCTAAAGGATAACCGAAGGAGACTGCAATGTAAAGAGAGAGTATAGTAACCTTGGCATAGTAATCTTTCCAAACTCTTCGGGCAATCTGATGACCTCCCAAGTCAAAGGCCTTGAATTTGATTTTGCCAATGCTAAGTTCCTCAGAGGTTGGATGTTGAGTCGGCTGGTGCTGAACTAATCTCTGTCACCAATCACACAAACACAGATGTGAGATTAGCAAAAATTCATTTCAATGGTCAATCTCCATTTTGAAATCGATAATTCCCCATAAGTTAGATACACAATTGGCTACAGAACGTATCACAAAACGATGATTCCCTTCATTATTGCAAAAATCGGCTGTGAATACAGGAAGAAGCCTACTAGAATTAAATCCTCTAAGTTCTGAGTAATTCTCATTATCAAGCAACCAGAAGAAAAGACTCCATAAATCAGATGAAAATTGAATCTATCAGAAAACAATAGAAACGGGTAAGGATCAAAGAAAAACAAACCTCGTCTTTGAGCATGTGAAGTAGCGTGGTTTTTCCGGCATTGTCGAGTCCGAGAAACAAGATCTTCGCCTCTTTCTGCCATAACCCTAACGACGCTAAGATTCCGTAGAACCAATCAAACAAGAACATGGTTTCGTGCTCCTCACCGATCTCTCGGGACAACTACAACAACAACCAAATTTTCCGATCTTCGTATTTGATTCGAAAGCTCAGAAAATAAGAAAACCAGGAAAGAGACGTGGCCGATGATTGAGCTGGCATGACGACGTGGCGCACTATGAATGGTGGAAATCGTTATGGTTGATGTCATTATAGCCAACCTGGACCATCCGATCTCCTAAGTCATTACTGCTAATCAGCGGTTGTGATCTATTTCGTTGCGTCGTGTGTTGTTGTGGTGGGAATGTGTTGCCGTTTCGGTGTGACTCTTTACTCTGATATTTTATAACCCAAGCATTAGTAAAAAAAATTTTAACCGGCCAGATCATATTTTACCCTCGTCTTTTAACAAAACCACCTAAAATTAACAAAAGAATGAAATAAAAGAGTGAGTGGTACAAGAATAAAGAAGTCTTGATGAACTTGGTTGAATTTTCAAATATAATTCTGTTTAAATTTTCTTTTCAGACTTTTTCCCCTTGCAACTTTTCTGTATATCTTTATTAGATTTCATATTTTCAATTACACTATCGACTATTGAGCTTTTATAAGTTGTCGGTAATACTGTAATAGTGCTACATTTGGTTAAGTGGTGGTTTGCAAATAGATGATCCAAGAAATAAGCTCTAGACGATACTAATTTCATGTCTGATGTTAGGACAATCAAGAGCATATATAAATTCCTTCACTGAGCAAACCATTAAATTAGGAAAAAAATTCGTATGATTTGAACAAAATATAAACGTATTCTTGTTTTTGATAAAATTCATGCCTCTTAATTGATAGTCTCTATTTTGAATCTTCATGTTATTTAACTTTGATTATGAAAACTGAATATTTGGATTTAGCAAGGAACATACTTCCATTGGATTTCCAAAAAGTACAATACTACGAGAGAGCAGATTCATAGATTCTAACAAACTTCCTAATTTCCTATATCATTCCCAAAATCAAATCTAAATGCTTAACATTTAAGCACGTTCGCCTCTGATTCTTCTAGCGAGCTGGATGTCTTTCGGCATGATAGTGACTCTCTTAGCATGAATCGCGCAGAGATTGGTGTCCTCGAAGAGTCCGACGAGATAAGCTTCAGCAGCTTCCTGGAGAGCGGCGACGGCGGTGCTCTGGAAACGGAGATCGGTCTTGAAGTCCTGAGCGATCTCTCTGACGAGTCTCTGGAAAGGAAGCTTGCGAATCAGAAGCTCAGTGCTCTTCTGGTACTTCCTGATCTCCCTGAGCGCCACGGTTCCGGGTCTGAATCTGTGTGGCTTCTTCACTCCTCCGGTCGCTGGAGCAGATTTCCTCGCCGCCTTAGTCGCCAATTGCTTCCTCGGAGCCTTTCCTCCGGTTGATTTCCTTGCCGTCTGCTTAGTACGAGCCATTTCGAGAACGATCTAAGGAGTTTTTTGATACTGATGGATTGAGCTGTGGAGATTTGTATTAATCGAGAATTGTTTGTGGAAATGACGAAACCAGAGAGAGGCTATTTATCTATCTTCCAGATGCGGGAAAATATTTCGTTGTTTTAAATTAATCTCGATCGTCAAAATCTATTTAATCGACGGATAGGAAACCATGTCGATCGATCCGCGTAAAAATGGTAATAGTCGTAGATTATCTGTATGACTAACGTTGTCCGTTAGATTATCTATCCTCGCGGATCGTCGTCATTGGCTCTGTGCTTAGATAAAATAATGAGTTATGGGCTTTTCTTCTGAAGCCACGAACGATGTATTTCACTGTATCTTGTCTTCCTTTTTAAGAGTTTTAATGTTGGTAATTTGTTAAATATTTTTTCAACCTAAGTTTTTCTCTTATGAAAATTGCATAACCATGGTTGACCCCAATACATAAGCACCTAACCTAAATATAAAACTTATGAATACATGAATATAAATCCTTACAAAGTAGATGAAATTAATCCAAAATAGGCATGAAGAAATGCTGGATTGAATTGTGTGAGGTGATATGATGCACCTGTTGGAGTTATCAATGGATAAAAAACGTACCATGTAATATTTTCAATGTTACGACAAAGAGATATCTCTGAAAACGTAGCTCCGGTGAAACAACGTCATATTAATATCTAATTTCTTTGTAATAGTAATGCTTAGCAGCTTAGTCCTAAAATCATCGCCCTTGTTAATCATAACATGATGCATGTACCAAATCGCAGATTCCAAAGATTCACACTTTCATCTTTTGGCTCGAAGGTTGATTGCCATTATAGATGCATGTCTAAATTGTTTTCTCAACTCTAATAACTTGAACCTAATTTGGATTTTTAATTACCCAAGCCTGAGAATCAAATTTCAGTCATGTTTCCAAAGACATTTAAGTTTGCTTATTAACGTTTACCACTCTTTAACAGTGGTCATTCTCATATTTAGGATGGTTCTACATCCAACCTTAACCATCATGTCAAATGCCAACATTGATTGCTTGAGTGAGGCCTTTTCATGAAAATTTAACCATGTGTAAAATGACTGAAGATATGGGATTACGAGGTCAGAATTTAGGATTACTTGTGGCGTTGGGATTAATTGTTATCAAGCTTTAGAACAAGAGCTCTAAAGGAAAAACATGATGAGGTATGGAAATCACCGAAGGCTCTTTAGCTAAAAAGAGCTTTGACTCTGATTCATTGTTTGCTTTATGACGAAATTTTATTTTGAAGAGTAATTTGAAATGAATGTGGAAAAAAACGAAAATATTTGGATTTAACAAGAACATAACATTTTTCCATTCCATTATAACATCTCTAATTACGAAACAGTACAAATCTAAAAGAGAGCAGATTCATAGATACTAACAAACTTCCTAATTTTTTTCTTCATTCCCAGATCCAAATCTAATAGCTTAGTATCTAAGCACGTTCGCCTCTGATCCTCCTAGCGAGCTGGATGTCTTTCGGCATGATAGTGACTCTCTTAGCGTGAATCGCGCAGAGATTGGTGTCCTCAAAGAGTCCGACGAGATACGCCTCAGCAGCTTCCTGGAGAGCCGCGACGGCGCTGCTCTGGAAACGGAGATCGGTTTTGAAGTCCTGAGCGATCTCTCTGACAAGTCTCTGGAACGGAAGCTTGCGGATCAATAGCTCAGTGCTCTTCTGGTACTTCCTGATCTCCCTTAGCGCCACAGTTCCGGGTCTGAATCTGTGTGGCTTCTTCACTCCCCCGGTTGCCGGAGCAGATTTCCTCGCCGCCTTAGTCGCCAATTGCTTCCTCGGAGCCTTTCCTCCGGTTGATTTCCTTGCTGTCTGCTTGGTACGAGCCATTACGCTTGAGATCGAAAAGAGATTGTTTGATTCTGAGCGATTGAGCAAAAGGAAACAGTGAGAGAAATCGAGATTTGTTTGTGAAATTGGCGAAACCAGCGAGGGGATATTTATCTATCTTCCAGAGTGTGAGAAATGGAGATGCGGGAAAATGTTTCCTGCGGTTTTCAAATAGAATCTTGATCGTTGAAATTTACTTAATCGACGGATAAGGAATCCCTTAGGATCGATCCGCGTGAAACTGAGAGAGGCCGTAGATTAATTGTAGAAGCAAGGGCGTCCGTTGGATTATTTACACGGATCGTCATCCCTGGCAAACTGATAGATGCCGTAGATTAATCATTTTGTCAAAAACGTACATTAGGTCAATTTTTCATAGAACCATATCAAAAAATAAAATAATAGCATATGTTATTACCACAGTCCAAAAATAAAAGCATATGTTATTACATTAATTTTTATTCATGTAATCATATAAGTACGTAAGATAGTAATACATATAGTTTACATTTTGAATATATAGGACAATGAAAATATTTACATAGTCATGATCTAAAACTATCAGTCTTCTGTCTTCGTTAAATTGGTGATCATATTTTTGTTTTTTCGTTATCATATTCTATGTAACTATAATCTCATGTTTAATAATGTAATCTTTGATTCTTATTAATAAAATAATTATGATTCTGATGAAAAAAAAAGAAAAAAAAGTTGGTGATCGATATTAAACAATGGGGTTAAAAAAAATCTTTAGTAAAGAGTGCATTTATAAAGAAGGGGGTTACCATTTTTTTTTCGGTACACACTAAATTGTTTCACACGTCAAGTGCATATTTTATCTCTTAACGATTTTGTTTGCAAACTTTGTGAACCATATCCGTTACTTTTATTCATTTTCTAAATCTCTTATCTAATATTGATTGCCACCTACCCACGTAAAAACCGGATGGATTATTGATCCATACGAGAGAGTAAGAGAACGAGAGATAGAGTCAAGATTTTCTCTAGTTTAAAATAAATTGCCAACACCCATTTGATTATATTGTTTGGTTAGTTAAAGAGTTATACATCCAACCAAAAGTAGAGCTAAAAAGTCCTTAAAACGAAGAGAAGACAGAGGTAAACACAATAAGACTTTGAAATCTTTTTGGTTCCTTTAATCTCTCTTCACTTCTTCGCTTAGAGTTCATCCTATAGCAAAATTATAATCACAAAGTTAGTCACACGGCATGCTAGTATAAGTATGAGAGATAAAAAGATTACTTAAAAGGCACATACATGGGTGGCGTCATTTTCCTTGTTTGAGGTTTCTTTGATTTCCTCGGATTTGGATTTGGTGTCAGAGTCATCTCCTGCATTGTCTTCATCCTCTGCCTCTGTGTCGTCCTCGGACTGTGGCAATTAAGAAAATTCCATCATCCATAGATATATATATATATATATCACAACCTTGACAGAAACAAAGAGATACATATTAAGAGAAAATATTGGGAAGCCTGAGAGATCTTACGTCGGACTCAGCAAGAGCATCATTCGATTCCTTGTATAACAAACAACATATAATTTTTCGATTATTTTGAAATTTTTAAACTACTATAATCAAATATGATATATGGGAGGATGAGGTTACTTACCTCTTCCTCTCTCTTCTTCTCAGCTTCGTCGAATGAAGCTTTCTCCGCCTATAACACCGGATTGGGTTAGTTACGATCATTCAAACCATAGACCAAACTAGTTATCATTACGAAAATATAAGAGCTAGGATATAACGTACATCCTTGAGTTTTCCCCAAGTTTCCTCGGCTAACTTCTTTGCGTATTCTGGATCATCGCATACCAAAACATTGTCGAACAAGGATCCAGATTTCACCTACAAACAAATAGAAGTATGCGTTCAGTCATAAACAAATAGGATCATGAAAGACAACAAATGTTTTATCACAAGATATTACTATTTACCTGCCACAGCTCGACTCCAACATATTTCAATTTGGGGAATACATAGAGTTCTGGGTCATCCTTGAATTCTGCATGAAATTAATAAAATTTATGACTTACTCAACCTATATACTAAACAATATTGTTACTCCCATTATAAACATAATTTGATACATGAGTTGATTACAAAATATGGATTACTTGATGTGTCAAAAGCTGGTGTGGGATTATATTTTATCACAATAATTGAACTACGATATTAAAGACATGAAGCTACACTACGTATACAGTTTATTACATGAATACTATGTACACTATGAATATAAAATGCTTGCATACATAATATTACCAGGGTTTTCAATCATTGGAGCCTTCCACTTGCCCTTGTAGTTAGGGTTCTTGATTTTCTACAAAACAATATGACAACTGTAAGAAGAAAGTATTTTGTTGAAAATCTTAATACTTTTCTTGACAAAAAAGAAACAACAAACCTTGGGCTTCCATTCACCGTTGTACTCGGGGTTAGGAATGGTTGGGGCAGTCCATTCACCATCTTCTTCATCATCCCAGTCCTCAGGCTAAAAACACAGGACTTAAGTCATTAGCAACAAGCGAGTTAGATTGGTTTTGTATAAATACCATAACAGATTCAAACCTTCTTTGCATCGATGTCTGGGATCTCCTTTGGGATGTCATCGTATCCCTCTGGCTTTTTGTCTTCTGGATCAGGAATGAACTTTTTGTCATCCCAGTCCTTGGGCTGTAAAACAAGGACTCAATTTTATGATAACATGTATCACAAGCATAGTTCATTTTTTTTTTTATCTCAACTAATGGTGAAAGTGGATACGAAAGAGGAAACATAGAACTGCAAGCTACTAGTTACCTTTTTGGCGTTTGGGTCCTTGATCTTCTTTGCTGGGAGGAGATCCCAGTCAGAGTAAAGGCTACCAGTTTGCTTCTTAACGTTGTCGATAAGAATACTATAAGTAGCATCTGGACGGAGGATGAATGTGTACACATGGGTGAGCTGGTCGGTCTCACACAAGACTTCCTTCTTGATTAAGTGGTTTGTTCCATTGTAGGTGAGAATAGCATGCACTTTCTTAGTGCTGTCGCCACGAATATCAGGGCCAAACATGATGCTGCAATTAAAAGAAGATAAATACAATGTTAAAACATATGATGTTGATATAGAGATGGCAAAGGAAAATGACATATGAAACTTGAAAAATGTACCTGTAAGGAGTGTCTCCTCCGAATTTCTTCTGGTTAACATCATCACTGAGCAACTTCATGTAGCCACCACCACAATCAAGCTTCTGCTCATGCTTGACAGAAAACTGGAATACGAGGGTCTTGTCCTTGTTACTGAACTCAGGTAATTCAGCTGATATGGCGTAAAATCTATTATCTTCGCTAGTCTGGATACCTGAAACAAAGCGATAATTGCAACAAGCATAAGACGAGGATATGATTAGGTCGAGAACAAAAGAATCATCACTTGTACTAAAGCATACCTTTGTCGTTAGCATCACCAGTCCAATTGCCAGATGTGTGGTTCCACTCCCCAGCCATGTTCTCATCTCTTTTCCAGTCAGATTTTACCCATCTATTCTCCCATCCATCTTTAGGTATAGACAAAAAAGATCAAACCAAAGAGATTTCATATAAGAAACGTTTGACTGAATGTAACCATCAATTTACTTATAATATCAAAAGTTCTCACACGTATGACTGTATAAGATATGAATCTAAAAGCTTGATCATAAAAGAAAATTTCAATCTAAAAAGACTTTCTCCTTATATGAATATATAAGGTACTGGACTAGTTTCAATCACATAAGAAATCCTTGCTAAATCATAGAAATTCGTATATCCGTGATCGCCGCCACATAGAGTTTTATTTATCATAAGCTTGAGGTCTTTCCTTGATCACCGATCATAATTCCAAATTCAAAAAATCTAAGTAAAACCAAAATCCACAAATCCATAAATCTATAACAATCCTAACTAACCATTTCGAAAATGTTTTTCGATTTTAAACAATGACATCAATGATGAGCTAAAATGGATCAACAAGTTATAGTATCGTTGGATCCGATTGGTGAACAAAAATGGAACGGGAATATTAGATATTAGTGGAAGTGGTGATCGATTATGAATAATGCAAAATCGTGGGATAAAGTTGTTAGTGAAAATGATAACAAAAAAAAATTGAAAATAAAATTGGTAACGTTCTTGTGATTGGTAACAACAAAAACGGTATACCTCTAACCGCAAAGAATAGAGGTTGCCAATCACAACCATTATTGAAATGAATAGACGGAGCGATCGTAGACGAAATCATAAAAGCATCCACTAACACTCATAATCTAAATAGAAATAGAGAGATAAATATAGCTACCATTAAATCGTTCCTCGAAGATAACTTCAGCAGAGGCATTCACGAAGAGACCAATGAGAATCAGATAGACAAAGTTAGGGTTTAGTTTCACCATTGCTGAAAACACAGTTCAGAGCTTCCCCGAAAACATAAGATGCTATTGAAGAGTTGGATTCAAAAATATATACTGGGAGATGTTGCAAGTAAAGTAGAGGACACTTTCGTGGCTTGCTGACGTTGCAAATTGCCATACGTTGGCCAATGAGTGACATGCACATTGAATATATCAGTCATGAACTGACGTGGCAGAAATTCAGTGGATACAAACTCAACTGTTGAGTTGAATAAACACATGACTTTACACATGGGACAATAGAACTGGACACTCCCTCTAGTTGGATATAGTAAATATTGTGAGATCCAAAGGACATTTCCATAATATTGGCAGATGCCCAGTCAGATTCGAACTAATTTTATCTAACAAAATTTGTGAAAGTAATGTTTGCATTTTCTATTTCAGTCAAAAAATAAAATAAAATCTCATTGATACTAATTGCTAAAAGAAACAATTAGAGAAAATATCTAGGTAAATAAATAACAAAAGGATCCTTAATTTGATAATTTCCATAAAGATAGAATATCAAGATAGTAAGTACATTTAAATGATTTAAAAATAATTCTTTGATTCACCCAAGATTAAGTTAAACAAAAAAAAAAATCTTTAGTACTACTATGACAACCTTTGATTCAAAATTTATTTTAGAATGCAACCTATATCTTTCAGATCAGAAGATTATTGAGTCAACCAAAATTAATCAAGGATTTATACATTCCTAAACAAATATTAGCGATATTGTCAATCACTAGAAACTCAGTGCATTACGATTTTGATAGAAAACCGCCCTTTCAAATCTCAAATGCAAATTTTGAAGGAACCAAATACCAAGTAGATATAACTTGGAGGGGGAACGATTTGTCTATATGACTTAGTTGAATTTACCCAAGGAGACCTTTATCCCTTAATTTTGCGTCATTCGAGTAAGCAGATGTGGTTACATCTCTTACCGTTATAGTATCCTTTCCACCACCGTACCTAAAGGGTACGGTCCATTCGGTCTCGGCTTTGGGTCGACAATAATCCACATTTCATTGATCTTTGTCTTAACAAACAGAGAATCAGTGACAACGTAACTAGAGAAATATCATAAACGGCTAGCATAAGTTGCTGCTGCAGAGAGTGTGGTGCAAACAGAAATATCATATATTGTTGTTATAAAAATCAAGAAACCCCGAAAGAAGAACAAGGAAACAAGAAAAAAAACAGAGGATTGTATAAACTGTATTCAATGTATTTCCTTCTTGCTAATGTCCATGTACCGAGCTACAAAAAATATTCCATCTTCCAATATTCAAAGAATGGATTCTTTAATTCTGTTTCTGTTCCTTGCTTTACTTTCTAGAAAAACCGAGCTTTCGTCATTAGAGCGGGGAAAACAATGGTAAACCAAGGTCAAAAATTCCCTGCACCGATTTCCTTTAACCGGCCCAGCACGGAAGAGGAGCTCGGAGGAGAAGACGATCACCAGTAACTGGGTGATCCAAAGACAAGCTCTCAGCGTGAAGCTCATGACCTTCGAATGTTCTTCCTTTCCACTCATACATTCCATGATACTTCACATCTCCTCTAATCGGAATCCCAAGATACTGACAATGTAGCCTGATCTGATGTGTTCTCCCACTTCTCGGGAACGCTCTCACCACAACAACATCCTCTCCATCACAATTCAATTCCGGGTTTCCTTCGACCACAATCACGGTTTCCATTTCTCCTTCATTAGACTCGGACTCGGATGGTTTGTTTTTTTCTCCGTTTACGGATACAACTTCGAACGTCGTCTCCATGTCTCTAACGTATGATCCTCCCGGTAAGACTCTGCCAACGTCCAATGCAGCGTAAACGCGCCAGGCTCCGTGTTTTGACCGGCCATGACCTGACTTAATCGTGATCTTTCTCCAATTTGGGGATGGTCCGATGGAGAGGGCGATGTAGGATTTGCGAACAGTGTGTTCTGTAAACGCCTTGACGAGCTTGGCAGCGACCTTGTGAGACTTAGTTATGAGCATCACGCCACTAGTGTCACGGTCTAGTCTGTTCGCGAGATGATACTCATTCGTTATACTCGGAGAAGCTGAACAAAAAACAGACGAATTGTGGAAAATTAGACATTTTTTATGGTCATATCCATAACGTCATTATCGATTTGAAGGTTGAACTAATCGCGTTTTGGATTCCACGAGAAATCAGATCCACTTACCGACAACAACCTGAGGAGCAGAGGCAAGAACAGCTTCGCAGTAGATGCCTTTTGGTTTATTTACAGCCATGAGCCATTCGTCTTCGTACAGTACATGTTCTTTAGAGAGATTGAAGAGACTCGATTTTGACGACGCTTCTAATGCTCTCCTGAGTTCAATGTCTTTCGAGATCGGAGGTGGCGGAGCGGAGATGGGTTTTGGGTAATTACGATTGGTTTCAGAGGTATCATTGGAAATAGACGAGTCGGTAGTCGAGAGATCATGCCGAGCTTCCATGGCCTTGGTAGAGATAGCGAAATAGGGTTTTGTAACTATTGAATTTGCTGAGAAGGGGAAGTAGAAGAGGTTTCGAGGGAGAAGAGAAGCGAACATTGCTATGTATATATTTAACTATTTAGTTGCAATACGTATATGAGTTTCCACGTCCATACGACAGCGTTTTATCTTGCTCTTAAACCACAAACCCTACTACTGAAAAAAAATCGAAAATCAAAGGTTTTCTGATCAAATTCGATACAGAGGAGAAGAAATGTCATCGTTAATCATCAAAAGATCTCGAATCAGATCCGTCCTTCTCTGGCAAACCCATGGAATCAAAGTCAGAAGTATTTCTTCGTCCTGTAACTCTCCCTCTGATGTAGATTCCAATGATTCAGTTTTGGCTTCTGCGTTCTCCTCAGTTCTAACTAGAAGCTTTACAACCACACCTGTCTCGAGCTCTTTAGGATTCAGATCCGGAAAAAGCTTCCATTTGAATCAGAAATTTGGTAATTTCGCTTATTCTGGGACTCGACCATTGAGCTCAGAGGCCGTAGCGGTGGATGCAGCGACTTCTGACGGACTTACGGTAGAACGGATCATAGCTAGTCAATGGCCGATATTAGATGAGAATGAGAGTGATTGGAAGAGCCACGCTGCAGCAATTGCGCAGTCCATTCAAGTCATCAAGAGACGATTGCAGGTAAAATTAGCCTTACAAGCTTCCCATTGCTATATACATGGAATTGAGACTTTTTCCTGTGTATTGGCTTATTATACATATGTGCAGTTTAAATCATTATATGTTTTAAGTAAAGATTTTTTCTGTGTATTGGAGTTTACATAATCTGTTAAACGCTTTGTTATCGTTTTGCCAGTGGAAGAAACTCCTAGTGAGGCTGAAAATGCTAACAGCAGAGCTGAATAAGCCTGATCTATGGAACGATCCAACTCATGCTGGTAAGATAAGCCGGGAGCATGGGTCGCTCATTGGAAAAATGAAAGGAGTGATGACTTTTGAGAGAGAACTACTTGAACATATTGACATGTTAAAACTCGCTAAAGAGGAGAACGATTCAGAGCTAGAATCGGTGGGAGTTTCCACTCATTTTCTCAAATCTAGGCATGTGTTTCTGTTTCCGTAGGTACACAAATTTATGCTAACAGTCATATTCTTAGACTAAAAAGAAACACCCTCTTACGGTTTGTAGTTTAGAACGACTATTCCCATAGTTACCAATCTGGATTCATCGTAATAGTACAGACTAAAATCACATTTGTTGTTAAACCATGGTTATATATTTCTGCTGCAGGAAACTTTGAAGGCATTGATGGACATGAGAAGGGTTTCAAAAGAGAAAGAACTTGAGGCTTTATTATCTGCGGAGAATGATCCTTGTTCATGTTATATCGAGGTGACTCACGAGACAATATGCAATTAGATTTCGTTTGTCTCTGAGTTCATGTTAAAAGAGTGGAAAGTCCGTTGAATAGGTTCAAGCTGGAGCTGGAGGAACAGAGAGTAACGATTGGGCAGCAATGGTAATGGAAATGTACAAAGCATGGGCTCAAGGTCGTAAATACTCAGTCACTGTCGTCGATGAAATGCCTGGGGAGTTAGCAGGAATCAAGGTTTGTTATACAATGCTCTTGCACTAGACTTTTCATCCAAATTTGTAGTTTATTCATTATCATTGCTAAATCTCATTGTCAAATCTTAATACTGTTGACAAACGATTGATCTATCATCTTGAACAGCGTGCGACAATCAAAGTGAATGGTGAATATGCATATGGATACGCCAAAGCAGAAGTTGGAGTTCATAGGCTGGTGCGTATATCCCCTTTCGACAGTGGAAAACGGAGGCACACATCGTTTGCGGCGGTTGCAGTGATTCCAATTCTCGGTGACGGGTCAACCAGAGTGCAGATCAATGACTCGGACCTCAGGATTGAGCGGTTTCGTTCTGGAGGAGCTGGTGGACAGCACGCTAACACGACGGATAGTGCTGTGAGAATCATTCACATACCAACTGGGATAACTGCTACTTGTCAGAACGAAAGGTCTGGTTTTAAAGTTTTTGGTTTGATTTCTTTTTTTATAAACCCATCTCTGATATTGGTATGCAGGTCGCAGCATATGAACAAGGCTTCAGCAATGGCAGTATTACAATCACGGTTAGACCAATTGGAGATGGCTCGCCAGACAGCAATGAACGCTCAACATACACAATCACTGACCGAAATCAGCTGGGGAAACCAGATTAGAACTTATGTTCTCCATGTATGTAATACCGAATTCAATACATTACTTTTTGTAATTTGAGTTTATTAGCTGAAAAAGAGCTGAGTGTTTTTGTTTTGTTTTGTGTTTGCAGCCATATAGAATGGTGAAGGATCTAAGAACAAACTACGAAGTCTCGGATCCTGACTCGGTTCTTGAAGGAGACTTAGATGGTTTCATCTTGAGCTTCTTATCTTCTTCTTTGGACAAAGGTGATGCTGATTGATTAAGGTTTTTGGATCTTGAGCTATCTTTGCTTCTTTCAGTAGTGTTAGTTTTTGGGTGGATGAGTTTAGAGATATTGCAGTTATGGTTTGGAGGGTGAATACACATGAACATGATTGTCCTTTGGGGGGAGTTCTTATGTTACATTGAATGTCTTTGTATTAATAAACTTCGAAAGGAGTAGATTGGCGTTGAAGGTCGTGATGTTCTAATGACCTTGCAGCGATTATTTTGACAATTTGTGTTAGAATTTAAGAAATTTCTTGAAATCTAAGGTAAAATATGTTGTCGAACAAATTTCTGCCTTTTAGTTAATTAGATGTCTCTGATCCAAATGACTCAAATAGAGTCAAGCCAGAACATATCATCAAAACAAACTTCAATTAACACATTTTTAAGTTCTTAACGTTCACATTAGTGACGTTTGAGTCGTTTGATCCTTAGGACAAACTGGAAAAATCTATCTTTATGAACCTTAAATTTTTTTAAGTAAAACAAAAAAACCAGTTCTCGGTTTGAAATGTTCTCTAATTTGGTCTATTGACAAATTCAAATTAGGGCATTTTAAAAAAGTCTCGAGCTCAAAAGTTCTACATATTTTTTTTCGTTAACAAAGCGGCTCATATTTTTTCTCTATCATGTTCAAAGCTGGCTCTCTGGTCCTAACCTCTTTTCTCTTTTTTTTACACAAATACAAATTCGCATATCCGTTAATTTTATTTTCCGTTTTTAAAGAACGTCTAGGATCAAGTACACCGTTACAGCGTTACTTACACACTTAATTCAGACAAACTAACCTTTAGTTGACTTTTATTTTTAGTCTGGAACATAATTACTTTGAACGTGACTTCATAATATAAAATGCATGAACATGGCTTGCCTCATAGCAACCATATAACAAATAGTGGAAATTAAATGTAATAATAGTGGCAGCAATATGACTATAAGTCAGAAGTCGTTTACGTAAGGATGGACGCAACGTTCTCACAGTCTTTATCTAACTTTCTTATTCTCTATCGCTCGCCGGATACGATTGTTCTAGGCAGGTGCGTATTCACATGGGCCCACAAAAAGTTGACTTTTTTATCGCTTAAACAAAAATAAAAAAATCTTCACGAGGATAAACGATAGTTTCTTTAGAACATGAGAATTGTAGTGTCACTTCTGATATTTTCACTTACCACTAAATTAGCATCCGTAATATCATATCTAGATATAGATTATCATTATAAATACTGTAGGCGTTTGTGGAAAGTACTTGTATCTAAATTCGCAACCAAACATATACATATAGAACATGAGATATATAAAATAACCTGGACAATAAAGTTACAACAATGTTTTATGTTATTTGATATTTATCCTCATCACTTTCTTTCATATACTATTTCCCTTTTAGGAAATGAGTTATGAAAATTCAAATTCTAAAAAAATGATATAATTACATTCCGGTTGTTGAAACGTACATAAATATGAAAAAGCTGGTGTACCATCTCTATTGGGATCTTCGAAATTCAGAAAAAAAACAAAAAAAGTTTGTCTCATTGTACAAAAGACCTGCCGATATAAATAGTTAAATACATATATTTTCTCCCTTTGAAATATCTCGTTGTTTCTCAAGTTTATCGACCGTTCTGTATCTCATCTTATTTCTTTCTTTCTCGTTCAAGACTTCAAGGTAAAAAGAACTTTCTATGTTGGATGTAGATAATATTTGAAATTTCGTAGGGATTTTATAAGATGGTCATTTTTAGGATTATTGTAGTGCCATACGTACGGTTTGTTTCTGATTCGTTTTATATCCACTACTTGATACTTTCTCAGCTCATAAAAATGGATGATGATGATGACATCAAACCCATCGTATGTGACAATGGTACTGGACTGGTGAAGGTTAGTTTGTTATCCTCTCTATTATTTTTTGTTTCTTTTTTCAAAGTTTTGGATATTCTCTTTTGCTTACAGTGTTGATGATCGATACACCGGCTTCATAATTCCGTGTACAGGCTGGTTTTGCCGGCGAAGACGGTCCTAAAGCTGTGTTCCCAAGTGTTGTTGGTAGGCCAAAGAATCTTCAAAATGCCATGTTTGGGATGAACCACAAGGATGCATATGTCGGCGATGAAGCACAATCCAAAAAAGCTGTTTTAAACTTGAAATATCCAATTGAGCATGGTGTTGTGAGAAACTGGGACGACATGGAAAAGATCTGGCATCAAACTTTCTACAATGAACTTCGTATTGCTCCTGAAGAGCACCCAATTCTTCTTACTGAGGCTCCTCTTAACCCAAAGGCCAACAGAGAGAAGATGACCCAAATCATGTTCGAGACCTTTAACTCTCCCGCCATGTATATTGCCATCCAAGCTGTTCTCTCCTTATATGCTAGTGGTCGTGTCACCGGTCAGTACATTTTCCTATTTTCTTTTGTGGGTATGTACGTAAGCTTGTGGACTACATGCAGACCATGTTAACTATCTGGACTTGGAAACAGGTATTGTGTTGGATTCTGGTGATGGTGTGTCTCACGCTGTGCCAATCTACGAGGGTTACTCACTCCCGCACGCCGTCGACCGTCTTGATCTTGCTGGTCGCGACCTCACTGATTACCTCATGACGATCCTTACGGAGAGAGGTCACAGGTTCACCACAGCATCAGAACGGGAAATCGTGAGAGACATTAAGGAGAAGCTTTGCTTTGTTGCTTCGGACTACAAGATGGAGATGGGGACCTCCGAAGGAAGCTCTTCTATTGAGAAAGACTATATATTACCCGACGGACAAGGGATCACGATCGGTGATCAGAGATTCAGGTGTCCAGAAGTTTTGTTCCAGCCATCGTTAATAGGAAGGGAGGCTCCTGGAATCCACAAGATGATCTATAACTCAATTATGAAATCTGATATAGATATCAGGAAGAAGTTGTACCAAAACATTTTTCTTAGTGGTGGAACCACCATGTTCTCGGGTATTGTAGACCGTCTACGTGAAGAGATCAAAGCGCTTGTACCGAAGAGCATGAGAAAAACGATTAAGGTTACTGCACCACCTGAAAGGAAATACAGTGTCTGGATCGGCGGTTCCACTTTTGCTTCCCTCAACAGTTTCCTACAGGTTAAGCCACCTAATTATTTTGGATTCTCCTTTTTTTGTCTTTTTTCAATATGTTAATTTAATCAAAGCCTGATTATTTTATATGTTTGTATCTCATTAGATGTGTATCTCTAAGGCTGAGTATGATGAGGCAGGTCCAGGGATTGTTCACAGAAAATGCTTCTAAGCTCTCAAAGAAAAAACGGCAAAATGGTGGGTTTTATGGAAAGTTTGTAGTTTTTTCTCACTATTTTCTCCTCCATTTACATTTGTTTCATTTTCCTTGTTCTTTGTTTCGTTTAATCATTTCTGACTGAGATGTACATATGTTTGCGTTTTACTTGTCTCCGTTGGCAAAGCCACTTTCTCATTGCATTTTAGCCAATTTCCATGGGAACGTCCCACACCTCGGGAATAATGAAAAGGAATATTCGTATAACACTTCGTTCGACCAGCCCAATGGTGGCTCTCCAAGTTGGAAGAAAACTAGATAGATAATTTTACTCAGTTATCACACATATTCATGAAATATTTTGACAAGTGTCTTGGTCTAACTAATTTTAATTCTGCTAGGTGCGAACTGGACGCATTCAGTTTTATTAAAAAGAAGATTGTGTTGGATCAAAAGTTGATGAATCCTCGGAAAAAAATATATACAAAATAAAATGTCAAGCTTGATCAAGATAATGATGATGATATCTTTGGTAATGATGGGCGTGAAAGCAAAGACTGTGTGACTGAGTGTCTAGGAAGTAGGAATAAAATGCAAGTCCTATTGTCAAGATATGAACCCTAAACCCTAAACGCATAATGATTGTGCTGGTTGTGTGACTTGTGTCTCCGGATGCGCTTCTCTTCCATCTTTTCAGTATTCCCACACAAGTAACCAAAACTCTTATTCTTTATAACCAGTTTCTCTTTTAATTGAGTCTCATTGCTTCGAGAACTAATTTCAAAATCTATAGTTACCCGGCCCTGTGAATTTCGCAGGCTAAGCATATTAAAAACAGAGTGACAATACGACTACTTTGTATTTTATGATAGGATTTAGATTCCATTGTATTTACAAATGATGGTTATGGTTTATGATGTTTAAAGGGGCCAACGGAGAAATCAACGAGTCATATGTTACCGGAATTGTGATGTTGGTTGTGGCACCGACGATGCTTGCCACCAACGTTGTAAGGCACAATGCGGATACCCACCCTTGATGGATCTCCATCTGTGATTTGAGATTAATGAGGTGCTAGACTTGTGGAGTTTTTGTTATATTTTTCTTCTTGTGATTAGTTGTTTTATGTCATGGATCTTTACATGTTAGGATGTAACTGACATGAAAAGGTTATGATACAAACATACCAAAATTCTAATACAGATATAATTTTCTTGAAAGAAATGTGATGGTATAGTAGTTAGTAGTCACCAAAGTCTGAATCAAATATTGATTTGTTGAATTTCATGGAGTAAAAGAATATGCACAGAAATAAAATATGAAAAGAAAAATGACCGATTTGATTCGTTATCCGTTTTGATCAAAAAATCTAGGTATACATAGTTTTACAGAGCAAAGCATATACTTAAGTTCAATATACATTAAAAACAAATCAAATCACAAATACTAAGAATTTAGAAACAGGATACTCATTCTACTTCATTTTTGTATAAATATATCTACAAAGATCATTAGATGTATATACATTGTATAGTTATTATATCTATATAAATAAATTCAATGGATTTGTGTTCATAAAATTAGTGTTCTAAAATATAATATATGTTAGATGTACGGTAGAGTACCTTATAGTATAGACGTATATATAATTGTATATATGGAAATTATACGGTACTTTTATTTTGCAATATATATATAATAATAATAAAATAATAAATATTAATTAAATTAGTATGCACCAATACTAAAAAGATATATATTGGTGCATACTAATTTAATTAATATTCATTATTTTGTTTTGCAAATTTGAGTTACCATATGAGTTACCATAATGTTTTGTTTTGCAAATTTGAGCTTTTCCTTTTCTGCTCAGTTTTCCATATACTACTTGACTTGAAATGTTTATATTTTTAATTGGGATTATAAAGACGAAAATGCTGACAATTTTAGTAAATAATCGAACCATCTTTATTATTTTTTGACTTATATATAGTTTTAGAAGGTTAATACATTTGGTTGACCAAGAAAAGGGTTCGGTAAGTAGTCTAACCATCTTTATTACTTTTGGAATAGGTAGTTATTAAATTGGTTGACAAAGATATGGAATTATGTTCTATATAACGAGATTATGTTGAATCGAAAGTTGATAAACCCGAAAAGAAGAAAAAAAATAAAGAGGATGTCGAGTATGATAAAGATAACAATGATAATGGCTTTGTTAATAATGGGAGTGAGAGCAAAGACTGTGAAAGAGTTTGCGAAAGAGTGTCGAGAAATAAAGTGCAAGTCGCAGTGTCAAGAGATTCACAGTCACGAGTGTGCTGCTTGCATGTTCAATTTCATGTATCCTCCTGCGCACGCAAGTAAGTAACCAAAACTCTCAATCTCCATAATCAAATATATTTTTATACATATATATAATCCGATTGAGATTCCATTGTATCCACAAATGATGGTTATACGATTAATGATGTTTACAGGGGTCAACAGAATAGATCAACGGGCCATATGTTATTGGAACTGCGACGTCGGATGTGGCATTGACAACGCCTGCCACCAACGTTGTAAAGCAAAATGCGGTTACCCACCTTCGATGGTTTGAGATTCAAGGGTTTTTCTTCTAGTGATGATTTACTTGTTTATTTCTTGTATCTTTGTATGCTTGGATGTGACTGACATCAAAAGATCCAATATGAACATAATAAAGAGATTAAAATTATGAAAGAAACGTGGTGGTATATGTGAATGTTTTTGTTAAAGGATATTTAAAATATAAAACACGAGAAAAAAGAGGATACATAAGTCCCATTAATCTTTAGTCTTTAGATATTCCCATTAAGCTCATACATAAGCCCACCTTAGTATCAAAAGAAGAATCTAATAGTGTAGAATCAGTGGGCTTCCTGGGCTCTGACACGCCTGGGCCTGCAATCCTTTTTCTTTTATTATTATATTAATAATAGATAGAGATAGTTGGTAAGAGTAATGTCCTCAAGATTAAATGAGAAGACTCGGAAGTCAGAACAGAACATCATATTATCAATGTCTCATATACCAAGGGAGACTCAAGGCGTTTTCCCAGATTCTAGAGTTAAAGTTGAGGAAGATTCTCCTTGCTTCTTCTTCGTTGTTGCAACTTCATCAGTACCTTCGCCGGAATTCACCTCACTAAGACTTCTTTTATTCGCTTTCATCTTTTTCGAGCTATTATTATTCTCCTTCGTCTCCGTCTCTTTCTCTTTCTCTATCTCCATCGGGATTTCCACGTCCGTTGAAGGAAACAAAGGCGGTTCTCGCCCGCTTAGACGACAAAAGACACGTTCCACTGTTTCATTTATCTCTTTCCCTAACCCTTCCTTCTCAAGAATCAATTCCCAAACTGATTTTGATGCTTTCTCTAACACAGGACCTCTGCAAACATCAAAGGCAACAACAAACATGGTAAATACTTCATAAGACACTTTCGTCCAATATACAATTACAAGGTTAAACTAGACGACTCAAGATCAATACAGAACAAAAGACTATTGAATACATATGTGCAGGCAGCTCTGAGGAATTTAAAACATTATCTATCTCTATATACTCATAAATTGCTGAAAATGTATTACTTTGCAAGTAAACAGAGACAATAGGGAAAAGTTTAGTATGCATTCACAAATACTTCACCATACCCAGAACAACCTTATCAAGAATCAATGTACGAGTTCAGATTTCTAAAAGAGAAAAAGTTAAGAGAAGAAGAAGCTTACTCGAGTTCTTGGCGAAGAGCATCAAAGAGTTCTCGTTTAGTCTGTTTCTCAGCACCAGGTGTGTTAAGAACTTTACTCTCCTCTGCCATTTTAATCGTTGTGCTCTTCAACTCTTCCTGTTCCAATCACAGCATAAACATTTTACTCAATATCCAATCTCGTAGCCTAACTAACTTCGCAAAGTCAAAATCCAAGAACTAAACTAACCCAGAAAAAGAAAAAAAATTATCTTTTGCGAAGATTAGTTTGGAATACAAAAGGGTTTCGACCCAGTAAATTACATTGGCTTTGAGCTGATTGATGATCTTCAATCGGAGGGCATCGATGGTTCCATCGTTCATAAGAGATTCAAGCACGTCTTCCGGTGTAATTACCGAAGAAGACGACATTGTTCTTCAATCCACAACCCAAAACCCTAAAAGTGTTTTCCGCACCAATCCAAACGTTTCCTTAAGCCACCAGAGCCGTAGCCGATTAAAAGATCTGAGTTTTCTCAAGCAAGACTGTTAGCGAATCCAAAATCGATCGAGCAGAAATCAGAGATTTGACGCGACTTTCTTTCGCCGGCATGATTTCTCTAGCTTCGTTTTAATAAGGCTGATTGGATTTTGGTTCTCAATCTCATCCTCGAAAGAAACAATCGGTTTTCAGAAAACCGGAATAAACCAAATTAATTAGACATTGAACCAAGACTGGGTCTCATTTACTAACCGTCACGGTCTCATTACTTTGAAGATTCTTTCCCTCGGCCTTGTGGTTGTCGGAATCCCTTCTTCACACTCAAACGTTTAGTTTTCTTTAGCCGAATTTGGGAAATAGTAATTAGGGTTAAGCATCCGGGACTGTGAGCTCTTCGGTGAAGCAATTACGCCATGGACTTCCGCAGGAGAAGGATTCTATTTCTGCTCTTCGCTATCGGAATCGTCGGTCTTAGTATCACCGGTACTTAAGAATTTTTTCGCAGAATTTTCCATCTTTTTCTTCTTTGACCCTAATTTCGTGTTCTGTGTTTGGGTTTTTGGTATTGAATCGACCTTTGGTTTTGGATTTACTACCTCTAGGTTGTTTGGAAACGTAACGCCTTATCAGATCTCGATTTGGCTCTCTAAGTTTTCGCTACCATCATTCGATTAACTTGATTTGTTAGTCAACAAAGTATTTGACTTTGTCAATTTTTAGTCAACAAAGATTTAGAATTCCCCTAAAAATTGATCTTTGATATGGAATCAAATATATGCATCATATAGTTCCTATATCTAAGGGATTACACAATTCTATTAACAAATCCTGAAATCCATATATAAAAAAAATCTAAGAACTGACAAAGTCAAATCCTTACATGACTGCTTGGGATGTCTGAACATCTTTTATGTCTTTTTGTTTCTGCCTATGTGTAAAACAGCTGAAAAATGTCGAGAGCTTGTTGGACAAGAAGCTGCATCAAAGAGTGGAGAGTTTACATTCTTGAACTGCTTCGATATGAGTTCAGGAACCGTAGCTTGTGCGGTTAAAGAAGGTGTGAAGCTCTATTTCTACAACATAAGATCTATTCATGTCGAAAAAGCACGGAACATTGCGATCGAGAAAGCCTTACACGAAGCATTGGTAAACGGCATGGCTGCAAACGAAGCAGCCAAAGACGCGCAACTAGCGGGTGCAAAAGCGGCTAAAATGGCGACAAGGAAAGCGAAACGGATCATAGGACCTATAGTAGCGTCTGGTTGGGATTTCTTTGAAGCGCTTTACTTTGGAGGCACGTTAACGGAAGGGTTCTTGCGTGGTGCTGGAACTTTGGTTGGTGCTTATGCAGGAGGGTATGTTGGTGAACAGAGGTTCGGTAGATTCGGTTATCTTGTTGGGAGTACTTTGGGGAATTGGATCGGTGGACGTGTTGGACTGATGTTTTATGATGTTGTGAATGGGATAAACTTCTTCTATGCGACTTATCAATCTGGAGAAAGTTATGAGGACCAGTCTACTTATGAAACTCCGAGTTCTGAGGATCAGTCTACATATGAAACTCCGAGTTCTGAGGATCAGTCTACTTATGAAACTTCTTATGAGGATCAGTCTACATATGAAACTCCGAGCTCTGAAGATCAGTCTACATATGAAACTTCTTATGAGGATCAGTCTACATATGAGACTCCGAGTTCCGAACTCTAGAAGCGTCCTGGATTTGATAATTTCGAAGCTTCTGAGGTCGAGTCGAATGGAATTGGAATGTTCTAGAAGATTCTGGAATATTGTATGCCCAAAATTGTTTGTGATACAATTGACATAGTTGTATAGACTAAAAGAGTTTCAACAGGATCAATTTGCTGATGTATACCCAAAATATCTCAAGTTAAATTTGTATTATGTTAGAAGTTGGTTCAGTTCTGTTTTTTTATTGTGTTTGATGGATGAACTTATAATCGAAAGTATCAAATTAGTTTTGTTTCAGGTTTTTTTGAATGTCCAAATGCATAAACATTCTTCCTCACAAGGGATGTCAAAGTGAGTGATTTGCTCATAAGAACTTCGATCTATGATGAGATAGAACTGTTCCTTTTCAAAAATTTATTTAGTAAATGAGTTGACTGTTCGATTTTTGAATCAATGTTAAGTTATATTCAAAAAATGTTTTTACAAAACTATGGAAACATGTTTTTGGATCTTGGATCTACCATTGATCCCTTCTTGTGGAGAGAACCAAAATCTCAAACGATTCTCGCACTTGATCTAACATTTTTGTCAATCATCTTGACAATCTTATGATGCGTTGAAATTAAGATAGTTGGATTCTAGAATTTAGATTCAAGTAACAAACTAACCTCGATGGCTCGATAACATGCATTTAAAATTCGGATTCGAGACTAAAACATAGTTTTTGGATAAGATATTTGACATTTTCTTCTTGATTTTTTCCCACTTCTTCTAGGGGAAACCACTCCAGAGTCCAGAGTAAATAAACATGCATAACTGAAAAAATATCAGTCAAGAACTCAAGATTGTCTATAATATTGTTATAGTGTCTTCCGTAAATTTTGTAATGCTCAAGTCAGATTGGTGCTCATTATTGAAGTATTGAAAAATATATTGGCCGTCAATCATGATATGTTAAATGATCTCTCTCTGGAAAAATCGAGTCGAATCTCTTTTATTGTCAACATTGGAGTAAAATTTGTAGATTTTAGATCTTTTGGTCATTGGATCTCGGATGATCGGGTCTTAGGCCGGGTGCACCCACCAGGAAACAATTTTAGAAGATGTGTGAGGATGATAGTTTTGGCACAAATAGCAAAACTTATCGCGCGTTTTATGGGTATGAGTTGTTGCTATATTTGGTGAGTCATACTAATGGTGTACGTCGTACACGCTTAGAAGTGTGTAGGTTACGAGCTGCCACACGTTTACCTCCAAGCACTTGGTTCTTTCTGCACCAAGTTGGAGAGTCACCTTCCATGCATTCATTATTTAAATAGGAAGACCATCCCGCTTGAGTCATATGTGCACGTGTCGCAAGCTGAGTCATTATACTTAATGAAGAAATTTCATCCTCGACAATATACAGTATTTCATCTTCAAATTTTAAAATTGTAATATTTCTTAAACTATCTTTGACGAACGAGTGAAATATATACAAAGTTAACAAGCGCGTGATAACATAAAAACACTTTAGATTTGTTTTTAATGACTCTTTGACATTTACGTTAGTAAAAGAAAGAAAACACCACTTAACTGAAGAGTCAAAAACATAAAAATATACGGTGTAAGGTGACACTAGGCACATAGAAAAGAAAGATATACAGGTGTATTCTGATTTTTTGTAGGACATTTTTGTAAACAAGAGTAGTAAAAAAAAAAGGCGTGAAATTGTTGGCAAAAAAAAGCGTGAAATTTGTAGTTTTGTACTATCGTAATATTAAAGCTTATGTCAAAATATCAAATGGACTTTTGAAGTTTGCACTGTATTACCATAATTAGTCATCAATAGACCATATTGTGCCCTTCCATAGACAACCACTACTTTAACCACCAATTAGAGTGGTTGTTGTGGTTCATCTTTTGAGTTTTGACCTTACAAAAACCTATAGAAAAATCTTAAACAATGCGAAAAGGCGAAAGACAAAAAACTATTTAGATTATAGGTTTTCAATGAGGCTTTGGGGCATCCGACATTTTTTGTTTCAATTGATCTTGAGGGGTCAACTATATTATATTAGTTCGTGGAAAAACCAAGGAAAAATGGGTAATGGATTTTCAATGTCGAGTAGTCGCGTCAGAACGGTCGATGCTGAAAGTTGGGCCACTTTGTTATCTTTAGAGAACCTTTTTTCTTTCGTCATTTTCCATTAAAAACATAACCTCTTCCTTTTTTAACACTCACGATATATGAAACTTAAGTACAACCATATTCTTTTTTTGAAGAGTACAACGCTATATGAAACTTATAGTACAACCATATATTGCTTCCCGCATATTTAAATGGACATACAAAATTAATTATGTATTAAGTTTTATGAATTTTTAACTAAAAAATACATACACTTGACAATGAATGGATTTTATGTTTTTTATACACTAATGTTGATTCTTTATGACTTCTAATGTGGAATTTTAACAAGCTCTTAAGAGATAACAGTTTTTATGATTTATTTCGAATCCAATCTTTTTTTTTATGATCGATAACATATCTTATTTGAATTATCTTATTTGGGTCAGCAAACGGAATTTTTATATTATATTTTATGAGTTTTTAATTTAAAATTGAATGACTATTTTATAATAGTGTTATTTTTTTAATATAAAATTCTAAAAATATAAGTATTAGCTTCACAAAAGATATGTAAACAATATTAATATTACCTTCACATATAATTTTAGGTGGAAGATTTTGGCTTGTAACATTTAATCCATTTTTGAGAAATTAAGCTATCCTAGAGTTGTCAAAGAACAAAAAGTAATATTCTATTAATATTTAAGCATTACTATTAAGTTTTTACCTGCAGAGTACATCATAATTGTTGGTAAAACCATGTTTTGCATATGTACAAATAAAGTCGATGCATATTTTTTTTATATAAATATATTAAATTTATTCATAAAAAAAACCGTTACAATCAACCTACAACAAAGTAGCGAGACAAAATTATAATAATATTGGATACGTTTTATAACATGTTTATAAATTTTAGTAAGATAGTAATGAAAAAAGAAAATTTATCAATATATATATATATATATATATATATATATAAATCAAATTATAATATAGAAAAAAAATTCTAAACCAATTTATAGAAATGTCTTTTTTAACTCTTAATGATGATATTTTTGAAAAATGGTATATAAAAGTGCGATGGTATTAAAGTGCGATATTTTAAAAGATCATTTTTAATTATCTCCATAACTTTCTACAGTAACTAAGAAGTAAGGAGGGTCTTACATGTGGAAAACTCATGCTCATATATATTTGCAAGGCGGGTCTTACTCTTACATGTGGAGAAATCATGCTTACATGTGGTGTATGTAATATACCACACTCACTAGTGGAACCCCAAAATGTGAAATGCCAAAACAAAAAAAAGTTTCTATTTAACTTTTTTTATAAAGGAAATGCTTTATTTTGGAGTTTTTAGGATTTAGTTTTTATGATTGATAAGTTAATTAGTTTTTTTTTGTACAACTTAAGATTTTAAGTTTGGAGTTTTGTTTTTATTGTTCAGGGTTTAATTTAAAGCTTAAGTATTTAGTTTTAGTGTATTTTGTATATTTTAAAAACTATGACATATAACTTGTTAATTTAGTAAAATTTGTAGTGAATTTACTAAGAATCCCAATATACAATATCTTCATAGTTCATATGTTAGAGAATGTTATTTGTTGAAAAGGAAAAAAAGAGTTCTCTTTAATATACTACCATAGTTGGTAGTTGGTACGGAAACGGAACTAGTCGTCATCTAGGGTGTATCCTCAATTTTCATAAGATTGGTAACACATGCAAAAAAGATAGAACAATTGAGTAAATTGGTAAAACGCAAAAAAAAAGGGGGTTGGAGCTTTAGTTTCTAAAACCGTCTTTTAGTTTTGTTCTTCTTGTACTACATCGGTAATTGATAGTGTCCTAATGGTTTCATTTCTCTTCTTGAGAATTAGTCATATAAATCTATATCAGTAAACGATTCCCCTCTGGAATCATCTAAACTACTTCACTTAACTAGTGTTATGTGTAGGGGTGGATCTAGAATTTTTTTTAACCAAGAAACAAACATTAAACCAACGACAACGATTATTAAGAATTGAAATTATTGTCTATTATACTAATAGTTTAAGTATTTTTGATTTTTTTTCCTAAATAAATTGATTAACACAAAGTTTAAGAATCATCAATTAGTAAGTCATGATCAGAAACTTTCTTTATATTGTATTAGATTATACTGTGTAAAATAAAGATTTTTGTAAAAAAAAATTTACTAATTTCTATAAATTATGATTGCAAGATTAAGAACTGACTAGAAAAACTTAAGACCCAATTTTTTCACGATTTTTTTCATGATTCAGTGTCCAAAACTCAAAAGAAGATTACAAATTAAAGGTTTTTTTAAAAAAATATCAGGAATTCGTAATGAGAATTTGGGTTTAAGACTTAACTATTATTTGCTTAATTGGTTTAACTTGTTTTATTCTTTTAGGTTTTGGGTTTTAGTTGGTAGTTTTTTTTAATGGGTGCACAATTATAGGAGTAAAAAAATGAGTGCACAATTTCTAAATTTTGTGGGTGCATAAATAAAAATTAGTTACTAAATAATTGTTTTTAAAAAAATTATAGGTACATATGCACCCTTTGTGTTATATATAGATCCGCTTCTGATCATATGTTAATTTATAAAAAATCTGGTGAACGCGCTAATTTTCAATATCATTATTCTTATGAAGATTTGTCGTGTTTTCATCCAAATCATCCTTTTGCTTACAAGAAAATCCTGTAATTATATTTTGTGGAAATTGAAGTGTCTGTAACATTTGTTCTCTGTATATGGTTCCCTCTGGCTCTTTCAATATTGGTGTCCCCTAGCCCTAGGCTAACCCATTTGTAACATTTGTTCTCTGTATATGGTTCCCTCTGGCTCTTTCAATATTGGTGTCCCCTAGCCCTAGGCTAACCCATTTCTCTAAATTTTTAGTATTTCAGGTTGAAGATTGGCATCATCAAAATCAAGTACATTAGACTATTCACGCTAAACATATTTGGAATATAAAATAAATAGTAATTTGTCTAATGATCAAAAAATAAAGTTTTTATCTGAAAATCCAAGACAATGAATAAAAAGATGGTGATGATATAAAAATCTCAATTTTTTATATAATATTTTCAGATATTAATTGTGTACGTTATGTCCCAATAGAAAAAAGACTATCTGCCGCTAAAATGCATCCTTATTTTTTCTTAATTACAGTCGTTGAATCTGAATCATGTAACAAGCCATTTGAGTTAAGCAAGAATTTATGTACTAGGCTCAGACGTTGTGGTTTTAAGAAACAATTAAGTCATAAAGATAAGATTGGTATGGTATGTCGTTGTAATGCATTGGTAGTTTGGTACGTTAATAATGCAGCAATTATTTTTCCTACATAATTCACATTGATCGAAGTTGTCCGAAGTCATACAAACCTCTCATCAATTCCTGAGTACATATCTTGCATATCTAAATTCTTTAACCATGAATATAAATTATTTTCTAAAAGTGTATACATGTAGTTGACAGAACTTTAAAGGACTATAACATATATTTTAATGATTAATTTAGTAAAATATACGAAAATGATTGGAATTCTTTAAACTGGATCCGTCGAACGTGCACCAATAGTGAGGATGGCAACATCCTGTCGCATAGTCTCAACTTGATCACCTCTCATTATGAGCGCAAAGCCAATGTAGAACTTTTCTTTTGGCTTAAATGAAGTAAAATTTATTTTACAAAACCCCAAAACAATAAAAACCCCAAGTTAATATAATCCCTAACCAGTTGACCAAAAAAAAAACCCCAAAAAAATAAAAGCTCACAATTTTATTTTCAATACATAAATTATGAGAATCAATAGAATTCTAATGTAAGAGTTTATCATAACTTAGATTAGTAATTATATGGAGAAACTTTATTAGTGGTTATTAACAAAAAAGTAAAACTTTTCAATGATTTCCTGAGGAGGTTGGCTACATCTTGTTAATTTTGGTCATAACTTTATATTAAAAGTCATAATCTGATTTTATGTTGTGATTTAAGGATTGTATCCGCGATGAATTTAGACAAAAAAACCTGAACGAGAATCGAATTTGAAACAAATATCTTTCGTCTAAGATTTTTTTAATTGAACTTGTGAATAAACCCTAATTTTTTGTACGGTTGTGTTAGTCTCTAGGGTCATTTAGTTTTGTTTATATTTTTTTGGTCACATTTCAGATATGATGTTAAATTTGATAAGATTTCAACGACCAAAACTAATTGACAATGAATAAAATGATACATATAACTTATATACATATGTTGATCCCTATAAATTTTCGATGTAACATCCTAACATGTTTTTTCAAGATTTCTTTCGTTCATCTCGAACCAAATCTCTCTCTAAGACCGGCAACATATTTTATTTGGAGCATCCTGTTTAGGATAACAAATAAAACTCTGATACGATGACAAATTGATTGAGAGATTTGTATTAGAAGAATTATATATTCACTCTCATAACAATAAAATAAAAGTATAAGATTGAATGACTTATATAAAGGTATATGCAATGTAAAGTTTCTAAATTCGATAAACACAAAGGTAAAATAATATATTCAAGATAAAACTAAATTTTCTAAACTAATATTTTGATAGATATACATATCTACAATCTTCAATATCTTTCTTTTATTGGATTCAACTCGACCATTCGATCTTGCTCGATATCAAGTCATCTCAGGTGAGTTGATCTCATCAATCTCCTAACTTGTGGCAGCACTTGATCAAGAAAGCGAGTAAAGCCTATATGGTCAAATTATACAACAACTTAAATCTTATCTTAGTACATAAAGTTATAATCCCCAACAATAGATAATAGATATATCGTCTCTACCTAAAATTTTTTGGGAACTGGACAATATAATTGGAGAATTTCTTGGTGTACAAACAATCAGTTTATATCACACTATATAGATAATAAAATAAACTAAAAGTTTCAAGTATTTTCATACAAGTTTGCCTCAAAAATTAAACATGTCAATTCATGCCAAAACCTAAAATCCAATCTACCCTAACATTTTAAAATAAGGCTTATATCTAAAATTTCAAATCCGAAAATTAAAGATAATTTGAAGTATAGCTAGTTTGGATTGCGGTTATCTTGGATTAAACACAACTAAGTTTTGACGAATCTTAGAAGCTGAAAAATAAACTTATTTGTTTTTCAACCTTAAATTATATGAGATTCATTACCTATTTTTTTTGCATTTTCGTTGGCTATAATAATATGATTTTAAAACATATGAAAAACATATTTCTGAAAAATAGTAGTATAAATGGACTTTTATATATAGAAAATGATATCGGTTGAGTGACTTTTTCATAAAAGAGACATGTATTGCAATAGGAGAAAAAGATGTCTCATAAGCAACATTAATTATGGTGAGTTAACTCGAACTAGACCTCATAAGAAAATGTAAGTTAACGGATTTTGGATCGAACTAGACCGGACTAGTCCAATCCTAAGTGTATTGTTCGAAAATGCAAGTGATATATTTTCTTATTTCTTTACTATGTTGTGGACCCCACTATGTGCCCATAAATAACCAACCATCTCTCGAAAGACTTCATACCACCTGAAAAACATAACTCTCAAAGAATAAACAAAAAAGTTCACTTTTTCTTTTCTTTTTCTCACAAACACTAAAAAAACGTCATAGTGTCGACATGGGTTATTGCCAAGACGACCAGCTAGTGAACACGATCTGCGATCTGTACACAAAGATCTCGAAGCTCGAGACACTGAAACCTAGTGAAGATGTCGACACTCTTTTCAAGCAGCTTGTCTCCACATGCATACCACCAAACCCTAACATCGACGTCACCAAGATGTCCGAAACCATCCAAGAGATGAGATCAAACCTCATCAAACTCTGTGGTGAAGCTGAAGGCCACTTAGAGCATCACTTCGCTTCAATCTTAACTTCTTTCCAAGACAACCCACTTCATCATTTGGACCGTTTCCCTTACTACAACAACTATCTCAAACTCAGCAAGCTCGAGTTCGATCTGCTTGAACAAAACCTAAACGGATCTGTTCCGAAAACTGTCGCTTTCATTGGCTCTGGTCCTCTTCCACTCACTTCCATCGTTTTAGCCTCTTTCCATCTTAAAGATTCGATCTTTCACAACTTTGACATCGATGCATCAGCGAATGCTGTTGCGTCTCGTCTAGTTTCATCCGATCCTGATCTCTCTCAACGTATGTTCTTCCATACCGTTGATGTAATGGATGTGACGGAGAGCTTGAAGAGCTTCGACGTTGTGTTCCTGGCTGCTCTTGTCGGGATGGATATAAAGGAGAAGATTAAAGTGATCGAGCATCTTGAGAAACATATGGCTCCTGGTGCTTTGCTTATGTTGAGAAGTGCTCATGGACCTAGAGCCTTTCTTTATCCAATCGTCGAGCCTTGTGATCTCCAAGGTTTCCAAGTGTTATCGGTTTATCACCCGACCGATGAAGTTATCAACTCCATTGTAATCTCAAAGAAGCTCGGTGGAGATGGTGCTAATGTTGTTGTTCATGATCATCACATGGATCAAGCTCCAGGTCTTGCATGCAACTGTTCCAAGATTCATGCGATTATGAACAAGAAGAAGAACATTATCGAGGAGTTCGCAGGTGGGATCGAAGAACAGCTTTCTTGAGGAATTGCTGTTTGATTATTATCAGTTTTCTTGATCTATCTTTGATGTCTTTTTTTTTTTAACGAAAATGTTGGCTGTTCTTGCTACAGTCTTGTTCTTGTCTTTTATCTTTATTTTCTTTGTCATGTTTCTTAGCAATTCTGATTTGAAATTTGACAGTGACCATTTCTCTTTTGGGCAGATTATGCAAAAAAGTCTATTGCAATTTGCAAAGGGTCAATCAAATAGATTCTGTGAGATGAGGCTACAAGCTAACCAATTATTCTTGTCGGGTATTAAAACAAAAGAAAGTCCCATAACGATAAGTTGATAACGATACGATTGGTCGAGATTCTTGTCTGTCCATAGAACAGGATTCTTAATCTCATGTCATCTATGAAAATAGAAATATCCATTGCTTCTATTCTAAGTTCCAATTGCATAAGCAAAACTTGGATCTGAATCTTAAACGCATAAAAATGAAAACTGATAATAGCATTTTGTGAGTTATATTAGTTGACAGTTTTCAGGTAAACCCAAACCAATAACACCGAACCAGATCAACAGATCCTTAGATTCAATGTTCTACGTTTTCCGGTAAATATATGAACAAAACTAGAACCGGCAAACAAAAAACTGCTTCATCATGATCATTGAAAAATTTCTTACTGGGTCTGCAAAATCTTCACCTCGTACGCTGCTAAGTTACTGTTTTGAGGCAGTATTTTGATCTTATTGTGTGTAAGACCTCTGCATATTCCATTGGAGTTGCTTTATTGCAGAAAACATCCTCCCATATCTTCATAAGCTCTGCTTCCAAAAGAAATCAATTAAATCGCAAACAACATTCTGATAAATCTGCTATGATCAGATTGAAGATTAGTTGACATGACATGAAAGAGTACCCTTTTTCTCGGTTGAGGTAAGGCACATGACGAGCATGTTGAATCTAGGAACTTTGGTTAGGTTCTCAATGTATTTGACAGCCAAATCCATGTCTTCACTGCAAACATACAAGATATCATAAGCACCAGAGTTTTTTGGTGAACACAGAACACAGAATGCAAATGGTCGGGTTTACTCACGTGAAGAAGGAAGCTACACATCTGATTATGTCAACCAGCACCGGAGAAGTCAGAGCGTTCTTGAACACCTGAGGTAAAGAGCTCGGATTCATAACCTGAAATATTTACAAAACCCGGTGAGAGGCGGTGCTGTTATTCTGGGGAAATGAATCAGTTAGTTTCTGCAATAAGTATCTCAAACCTTCAACAATTGGGTTTGTAACGCAAGGTCGTCAGAAAAACTGCGCCAAAAGTTCTCAAATTCGTAAGCAGATTTTGGGGCTTTCATGTTTTTAGAGACTTCAGCCATTGCAATTGACGCTGCATGAGCAGCAAGCTCTTGCACTGATGGTTTTAGTTCCTGCTTTCTCGAAACCTGGTTTCTCTGTAAAATAAGAATGGAGACACACTTTGTAGCATCAGGAGTGGATGTTGTTGTAATACGTCAACCTTTAAAACCCTTAATAGATAGGCAATACTCACCGGTCCAGAACGCTGAGTACCATTTCTGTCAGAAGATGTAGCCTCCTTTTCATAGTTTTGGCTTCTAGGCGTCACTTTCTTGCTGTCTACAATTTCCGTTATAGCTCGACTTTTCTTGGAACCTTCTTTGTTTTTCTCCTGAAGATGCCAGAAAAGAAAGTTACATGACAAACTCTAACACTGTTATTTGAAGCTAAAATTTCAATATCAGACAAGCTTTACTAGCGCACACTAATTCTACAACAACCTATTAGATGTGCATTAACGTAAAACATTATATCTTTGGTATATACCTCCGGTTGTACATTTTCAGTGAGCTTCTTCCCCAAACTTTCCTTGCTATCTGAAACAGGGCGAATCATATCCCCATTCGTTTTGGCCCCTAGGGTCATCGGCTTCAAATTAATTTCTGTATTTGGCATTTTTGTTTTCTTCTCTAAACCCGCTGTTTTCAGCAATTCTTGTGCAGTGCTTTGCATTGCTCCAGATGCTTTCTCAATGATTTCCTGCTTAGAGTTTTAAAATTTAACTCTTTGTGAAACATATTAATTAATCTGGCAAAGATACAGCAAAAGAGCATATTACTTTCTCAAGCAAGGATTTGATGTCAGCGTATTGCTTCTTAAGCTCTTGGCTCTCAGGCTCTAATCTTAAAGCAAACTCAGCATCTGCAATCAATTTGAAAAACCTTACATATGCAGGAACATGTATTAAAGAAATTTTATGTATCTTAAGAGCGGAATGCTATTCACATAGGTGTGTGGGATACCTTCCTTGGCTTCTTTAATCATGCCGAGTGCTTTTCTGGCTGTCGCTCGGCGTGAGTATGCTTTTATGTATCGATCATCCAGATTTAAGGCTTCTGTGCAGTCTACCTCAGCCTCTCGATATCTAATGTAACAAACAAAAGACACATTTCCAAAGTCAGGAAGCAACGTTAGAGATTATCAGGTACGATATAAGATAATTGGACTGCCTTTTGATTTTAAGGTAAGCCATTGCCCGATTTGCATAAGCCACAGCATTTGGTGATAAAGCAATGCTCCGAGAGTAACAGTCGATCGCATCATTGAACTTCTTCTGCTTGAAATATTCATTCCCCTACATTATGAGGAATATCTAATGTGAGGATGACACTGAGAGGATAGATATAACATAGCTAAACATAGCTTGAGGAGAAGAAGTACCTGTTCCTTCTCTGAATTAGCATCCAGTTGACTTTCATCATTTACATAGTTACTTGACAAATCACTAATCGAACTGTACTTTTTTACAAAGTCGTATTGCCCTGAACCACTTGGTCTGAATTTCTCACTACTCTGAAAGTTCAAAAGAATATATATCAACATTAGAACTGGACATATAACAATAGCACAGAGCAATGTATCAATTTTACAAATGAGCAAGTACTTCTGAACACAGAAGACATATATATAAATATATATACAAGAACGAACCGGATTTGGTGAACTAAGAGGTTGTTGTTTGATTTTCTTGTCCTTATCCTTCATTGAAAGTTCCCAATCCTGCAAGTCATTCAACAATCCCTGGAAATCCTGGAAAAATTCGAATCCAAGGATAGAAGAAGTAAACATCTAATCCCTTCATAATCTACTCATAACTTCGACCAGGAAGTATTTTGATACAAGTACTAAATCAAAGAGGGAATTAAAAAACTTGATAACTACTGTATATTAGAGGTCGTTGTACTTATCTCCACGAAATCCAGAAGCACGAATAGTTTCGATTTGTTTTTCTCAAACCTCAGGTAAGAAAAGTGAATTGAGTGAAAAATAGTTACCTGAGTTTGGTCGCGGCCGTGTTTGCTCGGTGCCCTAGACATACTGAGATTCTCCGGCGAGCAAAACAGGCCGACGGGAAAAGGCGAGACGATTCTGGAAGAAGAGTAACTCAAGAGTTCAAATTGAAACATTATTATGAACAAACAGCATAATGGACTTGGGCTTATTAATATTTGAGTAAGTTCGGTTCGGGTCAGGCCTATAACCGGTAAAAACAGGTCTAACCCGATTCAATTTGTTTCTTGAGCAAAAGGAAATCGCAGAAGCTTTTTTAGTGAATTGGAAAAAGAAAACCAAAACATCAGATCTTGGAGAAGCTAATCTCTCGCTCACTACGAATTCTCGAAACGATGACTGTAAGTCCAATCAATCTGAAAACGTCGATGTTCTCACTGTGTATACTTCTGATTCTTCTTGGCTTGGTTTTCTATTAACGGTGATTCCTTCTCCTATTTTGGGTTTTGTCTTACGGAACAGTTTACTATTCCGATTGAGAACGGAGATGCCGTGAGGAACGCAGAGGCGGATTCACAAAGAACACTGTAAATATCTCTCTCTTTTTGTCTTTAAGTAAGGTTCTCGGTTCTGAGAAAATTTGGGATTCGATTTTTAATTTTTAGGGTTTATGTGAAAAAATTTAGGTACCCATATGTTACTGGAACCTCAATTGTTGCAATCAAGTACAAAGATGGTGTTTTGATGGCTTCTGATATGGGAGGTATTTTCCTTTTCCTAGTTTCAGCACTTTATTGTTTTGCATTACATTGTACTGTGGGGCATTAGCACTTATAGTTTCTTGCTTATTTGGTAAAGGAACTGAGTTTGTGCCTAGCTGTTTGCACAAGTGCTTGCAATGTGTATTTTTGGTTATATGCAACCCAAAGAACTGGAGCGAGGATGTTCCCACATATTGATCTTGTGTATACATTCATGAGTTAGCTGCCTTTGTTTAGTCTCTGTTCAGCTGCCTTTGTTTCATGATTAGAACCTTTTGATACAGATCTTTAGTCGTTACTGTATTTTTCTCTCGCTTTTGAGATTTAGAAATGATGATGAAACCCGCCATGAAACATTTCTGGTGAACTTGAATTAGGTTTCAATACTATTATGCAGGTGATATTTTATTCTGGCTATTAGCCACTTGATTGATAAGAACTATATTGTTTCCTAAGTTCTAAAAGTAGGATCCTGGTTTCCTAGGAATATTTGCACCAGGATATGTGGCTTAAACTCATTTCAAACTTTTGCGAGTCTGCAGGTTCATATGGATCCACCTTAAGATACAAGAACATTGAGAGGATGAAGGCGATTGGTAAGCATTCTCTTCTTGGTGCCAGCGGAGAAATCAGCGACTTTCAGGAGATTCTTCGTTATCTTGATGAGCTCGTGTAAGAATCCGTTTGATTCAATCTTTTTCCCTTCTTTAAATCTTTCCTTCTTGTCCATTTTCACGCCTGACTTCATGAGCCCTCACTTTTGACACAGCTTGAATGATAACATGTGGGATGATGGTAACTCTTTGGGACCAAAAGAGATTCACAACTATCTGACCCGTGTGATGTATAACCGTCGCAACAAGTTTAACCCTCTGTGGAACACTCTCGTCCTTGGAGGTGTGAAAAATGGTGAAAGTTACCTTGGGATGGTACGTCTCAAGACTTTTACCATTCACATATTATAATATTGTTACGAACGTAACTATTGATTTTGATCTGTGTGATTCTCTCTCTGTATAGGTGTCAATGATTGGTGTTAGCTTTGAGGACGATCATGTTGCCACCGGATTTGGAAACCACCTTGCCAGACCAATTCTCCGTGATGAGTGGCGTGCAGACCTGAGTTTTGAAGATGGTGTCAAGCTTCTTGAGAAATGTATGCGTGTGCTTCTTTACCGCGATAGATCTGCTATTAACAAGCTTCAGGTTTGTCATCAATACACCAAGTCCTGTTGTATCTCATTAAGTTTTGGGTTGGAATGTAGTAATTAACAAGAAATACATTGAAACTGAGTGTAGATAGCGAAGATAACGGAAGAAGGCGTGACAGTATCTCAGCCATACTCATTGACGACGAACTGGGAATTCAAGGCATTCAACAACCCAACTGCTGGTGCTGAAGGCTCCTGGTAAGAAGAAGCCAAGTATTGTCATTGAGATCTTCAATGAAGCTGTCGTTTTTTTTTCTTAATGTGATGGTGTTAAAACACTTTGTACTGTAGTGGATTTACTAGTAACATTGTGCTTTTCTTAATGACATTTCTGAGGGTTTATGAGCAGTTCTGAATATCTTTTGATATTTGAATCTTGAAACTTTGCTTAAAACTCTTCGTTTGATGTTATATTTTGGTGTTTTAAAAGTTGATATGCATCAAATCAGGTTCTTGGTTAGAGGATCATGGGGATACAAACATATAATCTACAATCCCCAGTTTGCACTTGGTTAAAGAAAATCTAAAGGCAATACTTATCTTGACAACTTCCAAAAAAATCTCTCTAGCAAAAGTCCATCCTCCGGACTTTTCTGCAAGTAGGACGAAATGGACAAAACAAGTAGTAAGGACTCTGGCAAGTTGCTCAGCCTATCTATTTTATCACACAATCTTTTGACACCAACACGTTCTTCTCCGTTTTCATCCATGTTCTCTGCGACGCAAATATCAAATCGTAAAAAAAGTTCTACAAGAGTTATTCAGATGAGAATCGAGTAAGTCTTCCCACTGTTATCATTTCAAAAGAGATTTTAGAAAATCTATCTATCTAAACGTCAAAAGCAATCGAACGACAGAAATCTGTACCTATGAATTAGCGAAAAAGCAGTCAATCACGAAAGAGAAGATCGAGTAACGACTTGTGAACAATGGTTTAGTGTTTCTCTGAGTGGAAATACGAATCGTAAAACCTCGGTTAATTTCATGTAGTTCGAGTAAAAGATTCAAACGTCACATCCTCTCACACCAAATTCAAGATTCAGGCGCATGAGGCAGACGACATCGTTTTCTGTCATGAATTTGCATATCAGGTTATTGGGCTTTTAATGGGTTTTAGTCCAAGAAGGCCACTTATGTTTATCCTCTCCTTCCATGTTATATTACCTTTTTATGCTAAACAAAACACGGTTAAATTACGAGCGAGGTGAACGCTAATGTTAACCAAGCACGCGTAGTTTAGTCTAACTTACCCCCTTTGTTTCTTTAGGCTTCAGAAGATGAGCGCAGAAGAATGAATTGAAGACAGTGACCCAGAAGGAAGTATCCACAGCTTCTTGGTGTTCGTCGTCAACTCCAATACAGCCATAAACCCTAATTCCAACTTTACCCTTTCTCAAATTTTGATCCTTGGTATCTAATCAGATTGCTATCCCAGAAATCCACCAGGTAAAAATTGGTATAAGTCGACATCTATATTTGAGTTCTTACCTTTTGTCTTTCTTGTCAATTGTTTCGATCGAAATTGGGGAATTTTTTTGAATTTCAGTATCATCAAGTTTGTTCCGGTTTTAAAAAATCAAATTTGTATGATCAAGTTAAGAACTTGAACTTGTTTCAGTGTATGTTGATTTTCAATGAATTGATCAATCCAACTAGATTTCAGACTCTAAATCATATGATCCTTGAACAGAATCAATAATAATCCACTTTTCCTCTGTAGTTTGAAACTCAAATCTTTGCTTGATTGCGTATGCTAGATTTCCAATTGTGCTTTGTAGGTTTGTCCTCTACAGGCTTGCTTTCTCAACCCTGTTGGGATTTGTCGAACTTGAATTGTGAATTGAAGATAGTATAAAGTTATCAGTACTTGAGATTATTCATTAATTCGATCTCCAGTCAATTAGGCTCTTGGCTTGCTTATTGTTTTAACCCTGCCTTTCTGAGAATTTCTTGATATTACTTCTGCCTGTACAAATTACTTGTGTTTAATGAAATACACACAGAACACGGTCAGAAAATCAAACCTGTTGGATAAAAAGGAATTGAATAATTTTGCTGTCGTGGATATTCTGATACTAACATATGATGCTGTTGAATCTATCTTTGGGACTTCAGTATGTGGAGCTTCTGTTTATGAGTCAAGAAACCATCATGGAGAGTCTCGGAGGTATAGGGTTCAGTAATACCAGCAGTGCAACTAGGAAGAAGAGAAGCACTACACTGCGTCGGCCTTGGAATGAACGACAGTTACAAGATGCTTCGTCATTGCCATCCACACCAATCCCTGACAATGTAAGAAACCATCAGCAGATAAATTTATGCTCTTATCTTTATATCCAAATCCACAAAATTTTGGATCATTGTGAAATTTGTATTCTCTTTTACATGTGTCTACTACTATATGAATGAGTCGTGTTAACTGATATGTGTATAAATTGGCTTTGTGGTTACAGAATGTGGATAAGATAGAAGAGAGGGAAGCAGTTGAGTCAGATGAAGGCTCAACGAATGGCTCATTCCAAGGAAGTAACCAAGTGAGGCAAAGTGGAGCTCACAGCACTGCATCCACTGAAGGTTTTCTTGTCCCTATTAATAAGAAAGACTCAAGCAACATAATTGAACGTCGAGCTGGTTTTGGTGAGAATACTGTCAAGAAAGTTAAACTCAAAGTCGGTGGTTCATCAAAAATTATAAATGCAAGATCTGCATCTGATGGTGCTTCTGATATTGGTTTGTGTTCGACAAAGTCTTCCCATGCTTCAGATGATGCCTCGCAGATTAACCAGGTAGATAATATTTCTCAAATTTTCATTAGAGTTCTTTCCGATTAAATTCCATTTCTACAATTTGTAATTTGTTGTTGTCTTCTGTGTGACCAGGAAATTTCGAATGAGCGATCCACTAAACGAAGAGGGACACCATGGGACACAGCAAGCAAAGCAGATTCATGTAATGATAGCAGAGATAGCAAAACAAATACGTATCAGCCAACTCGTAAAAGTAACCGGATTTCTAAACGACGTGTGCTGGATGAGGAGCTCGATAGTCCCCAGGATGATGATGATGATGATGATGAAGAAATTCAGTTTCTCAGAAAGGTGAAAATGGCTAAAGTTGTTGCTGTGGAAGAAGATGTTGATGACGATGAAGAAAAGAGCAGAAAACATAAAAAGCTTTCCAAGGTGATGAAACAAAATGTAGAATACCCACGTGGTGGTGTAGGAACATCAGAGAAGTCAGGCAAGAAGGATAAGACGGGAAAAGCAATTGACGATGCTGATTATGTCAAGGACGATGATGATGAGGAAGAGGAAGAAGAAGCGGCTGTTTCAGATGTTGAGCTAGAAAACAAGAGCACGAGAAGTAGAAGAAGAGCACCTGGAGAAGGTCAGAGTGAAGTTAAGACAGAAATGACTGTGACTACTCGTCGACGTTCTGGACATAGTGGAAACCACATCGAGTTTCCTGGTGGTTTACCTCCCGCGCCACCTAGAAGTGAGCTTGATGAATATCTAACCTGCTCTTTCTTGTTCTTATCAAAAAAATTTCTAACTCGAAGCTTTTTGCTTGTATTGTTTTGACTACAGAGCGAAAAGATAACGGATTAGAGGTTGATCAGCAACTAAAGAAAGCTGAGGCTGCCCAGAGACGTAAATTGCAAGTTGAAAAAGCAGCTAGAGAGTCAGAGGTTTGGTTTGATCCTGTCTTTTCACTTTCCAATTATATAACGTGCACATGTGGTTAAAGCAAAACTTACATAATTTGTAGGCTGAGGCAATCAGGAAGATTCTGGGCCAAGACTCTAGCAGGAAAAAGAAGGAAGATAAGATCAAGAAACGCCAAGAAGAGAAGGCCAAGGTATAAATGAAACTTAAGAAAGATGAATCGTATTCTTGTGCTGTTGAATGAAACATTTGAGTAATCTTGTGATTGTTTGGCAATCTGTTTTATGCAGGAGAAGGCTGCAGATTCGATTGCTCGTAGATCAGACACGGTGAAGTGGGTGATGGGTCCTTCAGGAACTATTGTAACCTTCCCAGAAGAACTTGGATTACCAACTATATTCAACTCAACACCTCACAGGTATTATTGATACAGTAAATGTCTTGTTATAACCTCAAGTGCCTTTTAATTAAGCTACAACCGGGATTGACATGGTTCTTGTTGCTTATGAATTAGTTATCCTCCACCGAGGGAGAGATGTGCGGGTCCAGAATGTACCAACCCATACAAATACAGAGATTCAGAATCAAATCTTCCATTGTGTAGCCTCCGATGCTACAAGGCGATCAAAGGCTAAATGGATATTGTAGGTGCATACGGTTTGTCACTATACTCTTGTAGAAACATGTAAATACTAATAATGGAGCATTAAGGGTAGGAACAATAAAGGGGGTGGATAATGTTTGATATATAAAGTAACGAACAATATATAGATTTGTTTTTTTTTAAAAATAAGACGAATGTTTAAAAACATAGATATGAATGTAATTGTTATGTCCCAAAATAAAAAAGAGAATGTAATTGTTATGTTTTTTTTTATATCTCATAATGTTTTATTGCATCGAATATATCAAGAGTTATAAGAGAAGACCATCTTTTGCATTCGTAATGGATGATTCTACGTAAAACTGTTAAAATTCACAGTTTACAAGTAACTGGAACTTGAGGGTTTGTAAAAAAGGGGAAAAGTGGCCATCCAACCATCTTGGTCAATGAAAGTCTTAGGGTTTGTAAGAAAGGCAACATCTTTTGCTGAGATATTCTTCTCCCACCCAATTCTCCCTTTCTTATTTGCGCCTTTCCCTAGGCACTCTACTTCCGCAAATGTAACTTTATCCCTGATTTTTTGGTATGTTTCAAAATAGCATTAATAATTTATGTAATAAGAATAGTAAAAGAGGGGGGTGTAATAGTTTTTAGATACGTACTCTTTGCCTTTATAACCCCAAGCATCCCAACCTTGAGGAACAATAAGATCCAACATGTTAGTTCTGTAAAAGAGAACTCTAGAGTAACCTCGGTAAGCTCTTCCAAGGAATGCTTTACCACTTCCTCTGATCACACAGTGATTGAAAACAAACCCACTTGTGTCCTTTTCCCTCTCCCTTCCTTGCGCCGTTATGTATCCTGCCACCATTCCTCTCCCTGTCGTCACTCCGTCCACGTGAATCTCGCAATCCTGGATCACATATTATTAATAGAGCCGTCCCACACAAACTTTAAAACTTAAAGAAGAGAGGTTTCTTGTCTTAAATTTACATTCGAGTTACGTACTTTGTATATGGATTGGCCATTTCCCCAAATGAAATCAATGGCTCCTTCGATGTAACAATTTTCAAAGTAGTGGCGGCCGGAGAAATCAGCGAGTGTGTCTTGGATGCCGATGAAACTGCAACCACGGAACCACGCCTTGTCCGCCACTAGTATCGCCGCCGGAGCTACCTTTATCGAAGTATACGGCACCCTTGACGCATTCATGTTATAACTATTCTGCATCCACTTCCACACGATATATATCACTTTCTTCACTATATTAGAGCAACAATCTCTCATGCATGCATCATAAAGGAACGAACAAAAAATAATGATGTTTCAATATGACAAATAAAATCTCTTATATTACTACTCAGTGTTTGGGTATTTTGCCTTCATTAATTTGTCACCTTTTTGGTTTTTAATTTTAAACATTTTTATTACGAAAGAGAACCATATAATTAAAGACCAAACCAAACCTTAAATGTAATACCGACGGCGATGAAGTATTCGGCTTCCAATATGAAAGGGCCACTAGAAGCAGATACTCCAGCGTCATTATATTGGATTATCACTCCTGATGCTGTGTTTCCAATCATAAATATTTTTTGCTTGTCCTTCGGAATTCTTATCTTTTCCCTACATCAACCAAAACACAGAATTATATACATATCTTAGTTCTTTTTTTTGAATTGTGATGCATATCAATAAACTAAGGAAAGAATAATAAAAAATATACGTACTTGTAAGTTCCGTGTTTAAGATTGATCTGAATCCAATTGTTGTTACCGGAGGGAATAGAGTCGATGGCTGCTTGGATGGATCTGAAATCAGCTTCACCACGATGACCAACCACCACTCTCTTTACTATTTTCCCTTTGATATCGTTAAATGTCTTACTATCCAAATCATTATGTAGTGGCGTAACACTCACTATACACGAACATGAGAGAGCTAAAATGCATATTATAAGAAAATTCATTTATTAAATTATAAAAATTTTAAACCTTGATCAACTCGTAAAAATTAAGTTGAAGTTTCGACTTGCTTGATTTGAACATCTATTTATCTGTATCTTTTTATTTAACAAAAAAAAAACACATCTATTATCTGAATAGTTCAAAAAATATCCAAAATCTACAAAATTTCAAGAAATAATTCAAAAAAATCTACAAAATTCCTAAAAATTCAAAAAATATATAGAAAAATCCAAAAAATCCTAAAAATTCCAAAAAATATCCAAAAATTAAAAAATTACCAAGAACTCTAGAATTCTTCCAAATAGTTAAAAAATCTTAAAAAATTTCCCAAAATAAATTAAAAAAAAATCCAAAAATGTTCTTTAATTTTTTTGAAAAAAGCAAGAAAAATCCGAAGTTACATGAAATAAAATAATAACTTTGATATTTTTCCAAAAAGTTGTTTAAAAATGTTTAAAAAATCATAAATTAAAATTAAAACTAAAAATGAATTGATAATTTTAAGATATGATACACGAATAAAGTGGATATGACGGGATACAAATACACTGTTGTCGTTTGATCAAGAAACATTTAAGCTTTCCGAATCATCGGTTACCCAAAAAATAACAAAGAAATGTGTTCTAAATTACATTGGGTATACATGAAGTAATATGTAAGTTTGAACCAAAGAAGAGAAATGGCTTTTGTTTCTTTAGAGATAATTATGATTCCTAGGATTTGAGTTTATCAATTGGATTTTTTTAGTTATGATTTGAGTTTATCTTTGGGATTTCTTTAGGTATAAGTAGTTGGCTTTTGGGATTGTAATCTTCATATTTTATTGAGATTGAGATTTTTCAAAAAAAAACTTTCAAGCACTATGAAGAATATTCGCATTTGTCCATCTATAGATTCAGTTTATCTCTTAAACTTGATTATAGTCCTCTGCTTTTATCGTGTCTCTATTCTGATTCGATCAAAGTTCCTTCTTCCGCTACCGCCCCTGTATCACATCTCAATACAATTGAATCACATTTCCAATGGAAGTGGTCTCGTCGCATGTCGCATTTGGGGGTTGTGGTTATCCCATCATTTCTACTTTATTCGTGTATTATCTTAAAATCATCAAAAAATAACTAAATATTAAATATTTTAATTTTTTTGTAATTTATGATTTTTTTACAAATTTTTAAAATTTTATTTTATATCTAAATTATTATGTTATTTTATATACTTTTGATTTTTTTTGTTTTTTATACTTACAGAATTTTTTAGATTTTTTAGATTTTTTAAAGATTTTTATGAATTATTTGGAATAATCAAAAAAATTAATTTGGGCAACTTTTTTATTTTTAGAATTTTTAGATTTTTTTGGAATTTTTAGAATTTTAAAGAAATTTTTAATTCGATCTTTTTTTAATATTTAAAGAACTTTTTGAAATTGTTTAGCATTTTAAAGATTTTTAAAAAAAATTTTTTAATAATATTTTTTTAAAATAGAAAAACTGTTTATCGTAAACACTTTCATTAGGTTTTGAAGGCATTAGAAGTTGGAAACCTTATTGAAGATTTAAATTACCTATTTTACTATATTGAGATTTTACTTGAGAGTTTAATTAGATCTTATAATAGTTTTGAGGTTATAATAGTCTTGAGGTTGAAGATTTTTTATGGGATTTTCTGTTTAAATAATGAAAATCCAATCTACTTGTAATAAATAATTATATGTGAAAATATAAATAATGAATAGTTAATTTTGATAAAAAAAACGTAACCTCAAAATTATTTATTTGAGAATGTAACTTTTACTCGTCCATTTTTTTTTAAATGAAAAAATATAGATTTACTACAAAGAAAGTTGAATTTATATATTTCATAAGAATCAAACAATATTTTTTTGAATAATATTTTTTAAAAACAGAAACAATTGTTTCATCGTGAACAATTCCGTTAGGTTTTGAAGGTGATGGAAGTTGGAAAGCATATTGAAGGTTTAAATTACCTATTTTGCTATATTGAGAGTTTAATTGAATCTCATAATAGTCTTGAAGTTGAAGGTTTTTTATGAGATTTTTCCCTTAGAAAATATAATTTATTTGTAATTAATAATTATATGTAAAAATATAAATAATATATAGTTAATTTTGACAAAAAACATAACTGCAAAATTATTTATTTGAGAATGTAAGTTTCACTGGTCCATTTTATTTTAAATGAAAAATATACACTTACTACAAAGAAACTTGAATTTATATATTTCATAAGAATCACACAATATTTTTTGAATAATATTTTTTAAAAACAGAAACAATTGTTTCATCGTGAACAATTCCGTTAGGTTTTGAAGGTGATGGAAGTTGGAAAGCATATTGAAGGTTTAAATTACCTATTTTGCTATATTGAGAGTTTAATTGAATCTCATAATAGTCTTGAAGTTGAAGGTTTTTTATGAGATTTTTCCCTTAGAAAATATAATCTATTTGTAATTAATAATTATATGTAAAAATATAAATAATATATAGTTAATTTTGACAAAAAACGTAACCTCAAAATTATTTATTTGAGAATGTAACTTTTACTCGTCCATTTTTTTTTTAAATGAAAAAATATAGATTTACTACAAAGAAAGTTGAATTTATATATTTCATAAGAATCAAACAATATTTTTTTGAATAATATTTTTTAAAAACAGAAACAATTGTTTCATCGTGAACAATTCCGTTAGGTTTTGAAGGTGATGGAAGTTGGAAAGCATATTGAAGGTTTAAATTACCTATTTTGCTATATTGAGAGTTTAATTGAATCTCATAATAGTCTTGAAGTTGAAGGTTTTTTATGAGATTTTTCCCTTAGAAAATATAATTTATTTGTAATTAATAATTATATGTAAAAATATAAATAATATATAGTTAATTTTGACAAAAAACATAACTGCAAAATTATTTATTTGAGAATGTAAGTTTCACTGGTCCATTTTATTTTAAATGAAAAATATACACTTACTACAAAGAAACTTGAATTTATATATTTCATAAGAATCACACAATATTTTTTGAATAATATTTTTTAAAAACAGAAACAATTGTTTCATCGTGAACAATTCCGTTAGGTTTTGAAGGTGATGGAAGTTGGAAAGCATATTGAAGGTTTAAATTACCTATTTTGCTATATTGAGAGTTTAATTGAATCTCATAATAGTCTTGAAGTTGAAGGTTTTTTATGAGATTTTTCCCTTAGAAAATATAATCTATTTGTAATTAATAATTATATGTAAAAATATAAATAATATATAGTTAATTTTGACAAAAAACGTAACCTCAAAATTATTTATTTGAGAATGTAACTTTTACTCGTCCATTTTTTTTTTAAATGAAAAAATATAGATTTACTACAAAGAAAGTTGAATTTATATATTTCATAAGAATCAAACAATATTTTTTTGAATAATATTTTTTAAAAACAGAAACAATTGTTTCATCGTGAACAATTCCGTTAGGTTTTGAAGGTGATGGAAGTTGGAAAGCATATTGAAGGTTTAAATTACCTATTTTGCTATATTGAGAGTTTAATTGAATTTCATAATAGTCTTGAAGTTGAAGGTTTTTTATGAGATTTTTCCCTTAGAAAATATAATCTATTTGTAATTAATAATTATATGTAAAAATATAAATAATATATAGTTAATTTTGACAAAAAACATAACTGCAAAATTATTTATTTGAGAATGTAATTTTCACTCGTCCATTTTATTTTAAATGAAAAATATAGATTTACTACAAAGAAAGTTGAATTTATATATTTCATAAGAATCAAACAATATTTTTTGAATAATATTTTTTAAAAACAGAAACAATTGTTTCATCGTGAACAATTCCGTTAGGTTTTGAAGGTGATGGAAGTTGGAAAGCATATTGAAGGTTTAAATTACCTATTTTGCTATATTGAGAGTTTAATTGAATCTCATAATAGTCTTGAAGTTGAAGGTGTTTTATGAGATTTTTCCTTTAGAAAATATAATCTATTTGTAATTAATAATTATATGTAAAAATATAAATAATATATAGTTAATTTTGACAAAAAACGTAACTGCAAAATTATTTATTTGAGAATGTAAGTTTCACTGGTCCATTTTATTTTAAATGAAAAATATACACTTACTACAAAGAAAGTTGAATTTATATATTTCATAAGAATCAAACAATATTTTTTGAATAATATTTTTTAAAACCAGAAACAATTGTTTCATCGTGAACAATTTCGTTAGGTTTTGAAGGTGATGGAAGTTGGAAAGCATATTGAAGGTTTAAATTACCTATTTTGCTATATTGAGAGTTTAATTGAATCTCATAATAGTCTTGAAGTTGAAGGTTTTTTATGAGATTTTTCCCTTAGAAAATATAATCTATTTGTAATTAATAATTATATGTAAAAATATAAATAATATATAGTTAATTTTGACAAAAAACGTAACTGCAAAATTATTTATTTGAGAATGTAAGTTTCACTGGTCCATTTTATTTTAAATGAAAAATATACATTTACTACAAAGAAAGTTGAATTTATATATTTCATAAGAATCAAATAATATTTTTTGAATAATATTTTTTAAAAACAGAAACAATTGTTTCATCGTGAACAATTCCGTTAGGTTTTGAAGGTGATGGAAGTTGGAAAGCATATTGAAGGTTTAAATTACCTATTTTGCTATATTGAGAGTTTAGTTGAATCTCATAATAGTCTTGAAGTTGAAGGTTTTTTATGAGATTTTTCCTTTAGAAAATATAATCTATTTGTAATTAATAATTATATGTAAAAATATAAATAATATATAGTTAATTTTGACAAAAAACGTAACTGCAAAATTGTTTATTTGAGAATGTAAGTTTCACTGGTCCATTTTATTTTAAATGAAAAATATACACTTACTACAAAGAAAGAGTTGAATTTATATATTTCATAAGAATCAAACAATATCACCCCCCTTCCCTCCCCCTTGGCCCAAAAAAATAATAATACAAATTATGAAGCTTAAGAGAGGAGAGATGAAGGCAGAGTGGCCATCCAACCATCTCCATCAATGAATGTTTTAGGTTCTATAAGAAAGTCAACATCTTTAGCTGACAGATTCTTCTCCCACTCAACTCGTCCTTTCTTATTTGCTCCTTCCCCTATGCAATTTACCTCGACATACGTAAATTTATCCCTGAATGTTTTTTTTTTTTTAATTCAAAATAAGTATCGTTAGAATGTGTCTGCAAAATATGTAATACATGCTGATATATGGGAGAAGCATTACGTACTCATGGCCTTTATATTTCCAAGCATCCCATCCTTGAGGAACAATGACATTGGACATGTTGGTTCCATAAAAGACAACTCTAGAGTAGCCTCGGTAAGCTCTTCCCAAAAATGCCTTACCATCTCCATTAATTACACAATTGTTGAACACAAATCCACTTGTGTCTTTCTCGCTTTCTCTCCCTTGCGCCGTTATGAATCCTGCTAACTCTCCGTTCGCCGTTTCCTTTGATTTCACTTTCAAAACGTTTATCACGCTTTTCTGCATCCAACACAAACTCATTTCCTTACATATATATATAGATCTTTGCATTTCAGATTGAATTATCCGATTATACCAATGTCAATTATCCATATATTTCAGATAAGAGTATTCGTATGGATCAAGATAATTTATTTCAGCGGGTAAAAATATAGTTAATTAGTTAATTTATCTGTATATCCAAATTATCAGTTTGTGTGACTAAATTTTTGCAATTATTTGAATTATATATAAGTTTATGAAAAATACTTAAAAATATCCAGAATTTCGGTAAACTAAACATATTTTTTTCCAAACGTGTAATCACTAGAAATATCCGAACCTAAATCTGACATATACACGATCTAACAAAATTGGACACTGATATCCGAACTATCCATATTCTATATATCCAGTAGAGCCAGTACCCGAATCATACTTCTATTACGTGATCCTTTTACCCCAAATAAAGAGATATTGTTCTATTATCATGCATGCTAAATTAAGTAACATACTTGGTATATAGATTGGCCTCTTCCCCATATGAAATCGATGGCTCCTTCGATGTAACAGTTTTCGAAGTAATGGCGACCAACTAAATCGGCCACTGTGTCCTGGACACTGATGAAGTTGCAGCCATAGAACCACGCCTTGTCCGCCACTAGTATCACGGCCGGAGCTACCTTTATCTCTTCGTACAGTACTATTGCTGTTTCTGTGTTATAAGTGTTCTACACAAATATTTATCATTATCGACGATGACTAATAGAAATACATATATGAATAGTAACTACACAATATATAAGTCCTAACCTTGAATGTAATATTAATTGCAATGAAGTATTCTGCGTATAATGTGAAAGGACCACTCGAATCGGCTTGTCCTGCATCGTTATATTGAACTATCACTTTTGATGCGTTGTTTCCTTGCATTATTATCTTTTGCTTCTCCCTCGGAATCACTATCTTTTCGCTGTATCAAAACACACATGTTTATATAAATTGGTTATAACTCAAATAAAATGATAAAAAAAAAGAAGTCAATTGGTTGATAAGATCTTACTTGTAGATTCCGTGTCTAAGAGAAATCTTAATCCAATGGTTGTTACCAGAAGGAATGGAGTTGATCGCTGCTTGGATGGTTCTGAAATCAGCTGCACCATTATGACCAACCACCACTCTCTTTACTATATCTTCGTTGAAATCTTTCAGTGTCTTATGTTCTAAAGAATTGGAAGAGAAACGTGATGACATAGCCGTCAAATACAAAAATGAAAAAGTTAAAATACATATAAGAGATTTCATTGGTTACAGCAAAAGCTCTTAAACTCGTTTATATTATAAGAACTTAAAGCAAACGTTTCAAGTTTTGTTTCTCTCTAGAGTTGATTTGAACGTATATTTATTTGATTATTGTTTGTCTTCCCTTATTGGAATTATGATGGTATTTTTCTTTATTTTGTCAACAATTACGAATGGTATTTTAACTACACTGAAAGAAAATGTCCACGTTAAATGCATGTATCCTTACCTAATTCCAGGTATGGTTAAAGATCCACTGATTGATGATTTCTTAACCTCAAGCAAGTAAATAGCCACTAAATGTCTCTCCACTAATTTTTATTACAAATTTGTTAAAGTATAAAGCAGCACTAAATGCAAATAATTCTATCCATTAAAATAGATTTGCTGACAACAACACAAGTTAATACGGTAATACGGTGATATAAGTGAGTGCATAACAAATTTCATAAGAAATTTTGTAAAATATACATGAAAAAACTAAATTTATAGCAAGCTGGCTCAAATATTTCTTGTAAGACTAAATGTAAATGATTATATCCCAAAAATGTAGTTTTATATATTTTTTTTATCAAAAAGAAAAAATGTAGTTTTCTGTAGGACAAAAATGTTAACCTGAAACTCGTAATTTTTAAAAGATTCAATTCATCAAAAAGATTGAAATTTTTAGTTTTATCAACAAATCCGTCAAAAAAAAATTACCAAAAATAAAAAAATCCGACAAAAACAAAATCATCTTTAACCAAATAATTACTTCAGTTAGGGGTGTCAAAATGAGTAAACCCAACCCAACCCATTACCCAGTGGGTAGAAGTGTTAATGGGTCGTGGTGAACCCGTTACCTATTACTAAATGGGTTGGGTTGACCCGTTACCCATTTAATTTAATGGATTTGGTTGGGTTCGTGGGTAACCCGTTAAACCATTTCGTGACTGTAATTGAGTTGGTTTGTGGTTTAAATTCGGTTTACACATTTAATTTGGTTGGTTTGTGGTTCAAATTTAAATGTTAACGGGTTAACAGTTCACCCGTTTCGACCCATCAACCCATTAAAACCCAACCCATTTCAACCCAAACCCGTTTAATCCATCAACCCATTTGACCCGTCAACCCATTAGGATCAAAAATTTCAACTCCAATAGATAAATAAGTCTGAGTTGGGTTGGGTCGACCCGTTATTTTTGACCCGTTTTGACACCCCTAACTTCAGTGGTCATGGCCCTATTGTCTTGGTCATGGACTTATGGGTCTTTTGCTTGACGTACTTGTCTTTATCCGTTGACATTGTTGACTTTATTGGCGATACTAGACTTTTTCTATGTATGATATATTTTTTTTATAAAACAAAAGTATCATACATTAGTTCGACCGGCGGAAAATTAAAGGTTTGCACTGATACTAAATCAAACTAGTCTACATAGATAACATGAGAAAATAAAGAAACTCGTGTTCTTGCCCCTTATGCAACTACATCAACACGGACATCAGAAATATAGATATAAAAACTAAAGTGAAATCTAAAAATTTAGTACGAAGTGTGGTGAAATAACTCAAATCCACGTATAAAATAGACCAATCTGAATGATTGTCTGTCATCGAGATTAATGTCAAGAAGTCTGTATCTATCCTGACCGAAATGAAGTGCCTATAAAAAAGACATGACATAGTTCAAAGAATGCTATATACAGTTATGCGTGTACAGTTATGCGTGTAGGGTTGAAAGAAGTAGAGATTTGACCGACGTTGAAGCAATTAGGTAATTAATTATGATCTTTTCTATTTTTTTTCTATTTAGCTCAGTGGATTACGGAAGCGGCGGGGTTTGACCGGCGTTTTCGTGATGGCGTCTTCCTCCTCGCCGGTGTATCGTCTTCCCATGTGCCTCCGATCGTTTTCATAGGCAGATCTCTTCTTCCCTCCTCAGGTGGCTCCTTAACTAAATGTGAAACAGAGCGGTGGTCTCTTGATGGTCTTCCAGCTACAGCCTCCGCGGTGGCTCCTTGCTCCTCCGACATAGAATGCTTCAGGTGAGGTTCTTTCTTTTCATTTAAGAGTTGGCTCGAGTAGTTGGTGTGCGGTCCGACTCAAATATTAGACAAGGTACGGTTTTAAGGCCTCGACAAAGATTTGGGGTCTCTGTTATAAACATATTTGTGGGTTTGAAGGTTATAGCAGAGGTGGTGTTAATGGATCTATGTCACTAGATCCTCCGCGACGGTGCTTTTGGCCTAGAGGACGAGCTCAATCACTACCAAAGGGATTGACGGCTCATGGTGGTGAGCTTCAGAGATGTGGCAAGCAGCTCCTTTTTCTCGGGTTGCTCCACCAGATGTGTTTCTTGGGTGATGGTTGTATTAGGTGGTGTGGCTCATTTCAGTCTTCAACGACTATTAGTGTGGCTCCAAGACTTCTCCGGTACGTATTTCTTAAATTTCGAAAAGTTCAACAGATCATGGAACAACTTAATTATTGGTGGGGGATGGCTCCGTTAGAAGCTTCGGTGGTGACTCGACGTTGAATATAAGTGTAGGTTCTGGTATCGGCGATTATTTCACTTATGTGGGAGATGATTCTCGTGGGATTCACAATCTCGGAAATGGCGGCCAGATGCGGCTTCTCTAACACCCGTATGGACTCATGTGCTGCCATAACTAGAGTAGTACGTTGATGAAAATTTCGGTTTTGTGATTGTTTTCGGAGAAGTTATAGGCGCTGCTCCAACGAGGTTTTGAGGACAGCCCCGAGTTGTAGTTGTTCGTGGTAACAATGAGGTGGACTCCAGTTCAATGAATTATGGAATAATGAAAAGTCCGAGCTTAGTATTCAAAATTAGTGTTTCTTCGTCCGATATCTTCTTTGTGAGCTCAGGTGTGTGTCAAAGTTGTTGATTCTTATTGTCTGTTTTATGTTTTCTGTTGTTGTAGTTTTGTCATTGCATGTAGTTTTCGGTCTTTCTGTTCTCTTAGTTGATTCTGTAACTGCTGTCGAAAATCATGAAATAGTATAAATTTAACATTACAACCAAAAAAAATCTTCAATCTTTAGCAAGTGTGAAATATTGGGAATGACAAAATTGATGATTCGATGCTAAAGATATGAGGGTAGTTTCGGCCTTATACGGATAAATTAACACCCGCCACTAAAACCAGACTATCTGTTTAAACGACTTCGAAAAATCTAAAAAGAATAAAAAATGGCTTTGAAACTCTACTCCCTCTCATCTCCGCCTTCAATTTTCTTGCAATCTAGGAGATTTTCTTCTTCGCTTAATCCAATCGGGTCAAAACCCACATCATGGACATCTTCACTTCCCGGGTTTTGCTCGAAAACCGGAGTTTCTTTGAGCAGAACGGCACTTATGGCGTCTTCGAAAGTGCGCGTGGCAGCGGAGAGTCCTCCGGCGACATTGGAATCGGAGGATTGGGGGAAGGTATCGGCGGTGCTATTCGATATGGATGGTGTGCTTTGCAACAGTGAGGATCTTTCCAGACGCGCCGCCGTGGATGTCTTCACGGAGATGGGAGTTGAAGTCACGGTGGAGGATTTCGTTCCTTTCATGGGAACAGGTAAAGCTTTTAAGAAGAAGAGGGTATATATTTTGTGTTCGATCAATTTATGGTTCCGTTTACCTTATTTTCGTTTCTTCGATTCTGAAATGGGTGTGGAATTTGAACTGATTAATGTAAATGATTCCAATTTTCCGGGGTTGTTTTTTTGTCAAATTTCACTAAATCAAATCCGTTTCTCTAGAATTTGGCGAATCTATATGTGAAGCTGTTCATCTGGGATAATCTTGTTCAATAATGAGCTTTAATCAGTAAAGAATGTAGGAAAACTTAGTGATGATGGAATTTAGTTAGGGTTTCCTGTGTTTTTTGGGTAAATTTTGGAATGGTTTCTTCTTAGGGTTTTCGTGGTATATGATTGCGTTTTGAATGATGGCTAAAAATGGTGATTGATTCACTAATTTATTTTGGTTTGGCGATTCACAGGGGAAGCCAAGTTCTTGGGAGGTGTTGCCTCTGTCAAAGAAGTAAAAGGATTTGATCCAGATGCAGCTAAAAAAAGGTTCTTTGAGATATATCTCGATAAGGTAATGCTCAATTGTTGATCAGAATAGAAAATTGTTAGTTTCTCATGCTTCTTGATTAGAACATATTAGGAGGGAAATCAACTTTACATTAGCGCTTGATAAGAAACTTGTTGATGTTCTTGAAAGAGAATGTGACCACAACTCTTATCTCCTTTTTTCTATCTATTGTAGTATGCAAAGCCAGAATCTGGGATTGGGTTTCCAGGAGCACTTGAGCTTGTTACTGAGGTGAGGAAAACTGAAGTTGTAGAAAGATTATAGTTTTAGCGCTTGTGATTATGATTTGTTATGAAACTCTTGAAACAGTGTAAGAACAGAGGCCTCAAAGTGGCTGTTGCATCTAGTGCTGACCGTATCAAAGTTGATGCAAACCTGAAAGCTGCTGGTTTGCCTTTGACCATGTAAGACTATAACAACCTATTTTCAAGTTATGTTTCAAATAAGTTTCTTGTATATAAATGATTTGCAAATGCTTCTGAGCATTCAGGTTACATGTCTAAGTAAATGTCAGTGATGTTAACTTTCAGGTTTGATGCCATTGTTTCAGCAGACGCCTTTGAGAGTTTGAAACCAGCTCCAGATATTTTCTTGTCTGCTTCAAAGATCTTGGGTGTACCGACTAGCGAGGTAATAGTCGAAGCTTTTATGTAATTATCATACTGAGACGATGCTTTATTAAAAGGAGTCACACCCCAAATCTTTTATGAAATCATGAGCATAATTATCGAGACAAACCTATCTCATGATTCAGATTTTACTCTCTTAAATCCATTTTTAGTTGCTAGGAAGTCTCGTATGAACAAAGAGTGCCTTAGAGAACATAACTGTATATCTTAAGATGCTTCTTATTGCGCCAACAACATAAGTAGTTTGTATAATTTCCATTATAGAAGCTGAAAATCAAGTAAAGTAACAGTTTACTTTCATGTACTACTCTTACAGATCTTATTTACTTGTTTGATGATTAAAGCTACTTCACAAGGAATTTTTTTTGTACAATTTTGTAGTGTGTTGTTATTGAAGATGCACTTGCTGGAGTCCAGGCTGCCCAAGCTGCAAATATGAGGTAATTTACTTATCTGTGGCAGAGTGAGTCTAAAAATTTCTAGAAGTCAAAATATGGCATCTCAAGACGTTAGTACAAAGTCTATAGAATTTCTTGATTAGTCTTTGCGTTATTTATATTGTTTCATCCAAAGTATCAACAAAATGTCCCCTGTGGAGTTCAAAATGCTTCGAATAAATCTAGCTTAAAAAACGTAGTACTAAGTTGTTCTAGCTTCGTCGTTGTTAAAATCCATCTGCTTGCTTTCTTAGCTCTGGGTTTGGATTATTTTTATTCATTTTCTAAATTTGCAGATGCATAGCTGTAAAAACTACTTTATCTGAAGCAATTCTTAAGGATGCTGGTCCATCAATGATCCGAGACGATATTGGAAACATTTCAATCAATGACATTCTCACTGGTGGCTCAGATTCTACCAGTATGTAGTCTCAAGAAATTCGCTGTCAAACATTTTTCTTTTCTAGTGTACTTATTTCTTGTTTAATCCTTTTGAAAAACCTCTGAATAGAGAAGCTTTCATTGTAATGAGATTACATTTGCCATATCGAGTTTCAGATTTAAAACATTTCTTTATACTGTAGTTATCTTCATCAAGTTCATAGTAGCTTATACAGTTTCAACCGTTTCTTTTTACATGTTTGAGTACTTACGCAGGAAAGTCCGCAAAAATACTTAAAGAGAACACTGCCAGCGACAAAACCAGCGACAACGGGTAAGAAAAGTTCCTTAATCCAAAACACTAAGTAAAAGTCCTCTGATTATCAGTCATATTTATCTTTTTGGTATAAGTAGTTTGGTGTTGAGCATTAAGTTTAGGATTTATGTCTATGATATGCAAACTTTGTATATATTCAAGAAAAAGTTGATACAAATAGAATTTTGAAGAATATTTTACTCATTGAATTAATCCATCATTTGAGAATTGAATAAATGATATGGCATGTGGAAAATTTCATACACTTGAGATTGCAGATACAATTTTCCAACAGGTTTCAGGGTTCTCGTCGAGATATATTAAGGTACGGGAGTCTTGGCATTGCTCTTTCTTGTGTCTACTTTGCCGCCACCAACTGGAAGGTAAACTTATACATTCAAGAATAGTTATGCTGTCAAAGCTTCTTTTATCTCAATGGAGTTGCTGTTTTTATGCATAGGCAATGCAGTATGCTTCTCCCAAAGCTCTTTGGAATGCATTGGTGGGAGCAAAAAGCCCTTCTTTTACACAGAACCAAGGTTATATCTCTCATCAAAATTCCCGTGAGACTTTGCTTTTTATCTTAGCATATTAGATAAGCTATCTGGATTCGCTAGTAAGTAGTAACCCACATAAATATTTCATACTACTTGGTAAAAATGTATGGAACGAGGAACACTCCATTGTATCATAACTTTACAATATCTTTAACTGCTATATAGCTTCACCATTATCTTTTTTTTTCTGCCTCACCTTGTAGGTAAAGGGGGAGGAAACAGAGTCCAACAGTTTGTGGAGTACATCGCTGATCTAGAGAGCAAGTAAGAATAACTTTTTGACAATTATTCAGTCTATTATAAATGGCAAGGTTGAATTTTGGCAGTAGATAATTCCCTCAACAAAAAGGAGTTCATCTCATATAAGTATTGCAGACTACATAAACTGGAAATGATCACAAATGGAAACAAAATATTTTGTGGATGATCCTCTGTTTCCTTATTTGTTTCAAGGGGAACAGCTACAACAGTGCCAGAATTCCCGTCTAAACTCGACTGGCTAAACACTGCCCCTCTCCAATTTCGCCGGGTAAATCTCACTGAAGTTATTTTGTGAAGAGTTGGTTGAATAGTTTTGCTTATTGAAGATATGTTTATCGCAGGATTTGAAAGGGAAAGTGGTTATTCTTGATTTTTGGACTTACTGCTGCATAAACTGTATGCACGTATTACCAGATCTAGCCTTTCTAGAGAAGAAGTACAAGGACATGCCAGTGAGTCTCTTATTATTGCTGCTGTCTTATAAGTTTGGCAATGGATAACCAAAGATTCAACTTATGAGTTGCCATTTGTTTGTTTGTTTGTTTTTTTTGGCAGTTCACCGTTGTGGGTGTACATTCCGCCAAGTTCGACAATGAGAAGGATTTAGAAGCCATACGAAATGCGGTTCTACGCTATGATATCAGTCACCCGGTACTCTATGCTTGGATGTTTTGAATATCACTCACATGCTACTTTTGCCAATTCATTGATTTTTCTTTTCTTGTGAACTGACTGTTCTGAAGCATTGTATTTGCTTAATTAGTTATACTCTTCTCACTTTAAAAGGTTGTGAACGATGGAGACATGTACATGTGGAGAGAGCTCGGCATCAACTCGTGGCCTACATTTGCTGTTGTTTCTCCAAATGGTAAACTCATTGCACAAATCGCCGGCGAAGGTCACCGCAAAGTAAACATTCTTATCTCCTTCCTATACGTTTTTACTATAATTGTGGATTTCAGTGTGGACTGCTAAAGAATGAAAACTCAGATACTCTGTTTCTTAGAATGTCATTTCCAACTCAATAAATAGGGACTCTGTTTAGTCAAATTCATATTCCACCTGAAAAATCACTAATTCTTCATCGGTGTTTCTCTTTGAAGGATCTTGATGACTTGGTGGCGGCAGCTCTGATGTATTACGGGGGGAAGAATGTATTAGACAGCACACCGCTTCCAACACGTTTGGAGAAAGATAACGATCCGCGCTTGGCCGCGTCTCCATTGAAATTCCCGGGGAAGTTGGCGATTGATACTCTTAACAACCGGCTATTCATCTCAGACAGTAACCATAACCGCATCGTATGTCCTTGCCTTTTTAAATAACCCTTGTTATCTCTTCTTGCTGTCTAATATCCATATTCACTGTACTTTTCAGATTGTAACTGATCTTGAAGGAAATTTCATTGTCCAAATTGGGAGTACCGGAGAAGAAGGTTTCCGTGATGGTTCGTTCGAAGATGCTGCATTCAATCGTCCTCAGGTATATATGATAGTCTCACTTTTTATCAATTATTCATCAATAGGTTCCAAACCAAAGCTTTGTTGTTACATACGTGATTGTATTTTTTTATTATTTATCAGGGACTCGCCTATAATGCAAAGAAGAATCTTCTTTACGTTGCTGATACCGAGAATCATGCTTTGAGGTATGTATGTACATTTATTCTAATGCATACAAGAATCTCAATTTTTGGGTTTTGGCATCTTATAATGGAGTTCAATTGGTTGTTTTTCTTAGGGAGATTGATTTTGTCAACGAGAGAGTACGGACTCTGGCGGGTAACGGAATAAAAGGCTCGGACTACCAAGGTGGTAAAGAGGGAACCTCACAGGCAAGCGATTTGACTCAGAACATTCTTCCTTTTTCAGACTTATGTAGAACTTAACTTATCGACTCTGAATCATTCCCGAGTAACTGTTTTTCATTTGAAAGATTGGGAATAAGAACAGCGTTCTTGGATTTTGAATTTTTACAGCTTTTGAATTCTCCTTGGGATATATGCTTTGAGCCGGTGAGTGAGAAGGTTTTTGTTGCAATGGCGGGACAGCACCAGATCTGGCAATACGATGTACTTGATGGTGTTACTCAAGTTTTCAGCGGGAACGGCTATGAAAGAAATCTCAATGGTTCTACGTATGTATACACCAGTTATTGAAATTTCTCATATTGCCTGTCGTGTCTCGGCTTTTCTTATGCTATTTCTTTGTGTTCTCCCAGCCCTCAGACTACAGCATTTGCTCAGCCTTCAGGGATCTCATTAGGCCCTGGTAATTACTACAAACTTGCAACTTTTAATTCAAATCAGAATTAAGTTCTATGTAATGTGAGTGTAGATTTGAAGGAAGCATTTATTGCTGATAGCGAGAGCAGTTCTATTCGTGCCCTTGATCTTAAAACTGGAGGATCAAGATTACTCGCTGGTGGTGATCCGTATTTCGCTGAAAATCTTTTCAAGGTAATGACTTGTTTCATTTTTAACTTTTCTTCTTCATTTTTAGCGGATTTAGTATGAATGTTTCATCAATCAGTCTCTAACACGGGATACGTCTTGAACAGTTTGGAGACAATGATGGTGTGGGAGCAGAAGTTCTTCTGCAACATCCATTAGGTGTATTATGCGCAAAGGACGGTCAGATATATCTAACTGATAGCTACAACCATAAGGTAAATTTGATTTGAAAACATGTACCAATATGAATATGAACTGATGAGGTCCGGAATTTATATTGGATGGATCTTGCGAATTAGCAGGAATAATATTTTGGACAACTCTGTTATAACAACTGAAAAGGTTCTTGACTGTCATAAGATCTTAACTCAGTGCTTTATCTTCACTACAAAACTTTGATGTGTAGATTAAGAAGCTGGACCCTGTGACCAAACGTGTTGTTACTGTCGCTGGAACGGGGAAAGCCGGTTTCAAGGATGGGAAGGTCATGGTTGCTCAGGTCTGAACTAAAGTTACTACAATCTAGTGCATTGATTAACGATTTGATTAGTTAGTTAAATACAATTCTATTTCCTTTATCTGTCTCAGCTTTCAGAGCCTGCAGGACTTGCTCTAACTGAAAACGGTAAGTTTCTGGTCCCCTTGAACAAAGTTATTAAGGAATGATATTGAGTGCGAAGTTATTTTTTTCAGGGAGACTTTTCATCGCGGATACAAACAATAGCCTTATTCGGTACATAGATCTGAACAAGGAAGACAACGCAGAGATTCTTACATTGGAGTTAAAAGGCGTTCAACCGCCAATGCCAAAGGCGAAATCTTTGAAACGTTTGAGAAAGCGTGCCTCGGCTGATACAAAGATTGTCAAAGTGGATGCTATTACGTCTCGCGAAGGAGATTTGAATCTTAAAATCTCAGTACCAGATGGCTACCATTTCTCCAAGGTCTCAAATCTCTTCTTCACTATTATCCTTTTTTCGTCTCTCTCAAATCTTTCAATACACATTGTTGCTCAGGAAGCGCGGAGTAAGTTTGTGGTTGATGTGGAGCCTGAAAACGCAGTAACAGTCGAGCCAACGGAAGGAAATCTTAGTCCGGAAGGTTCAACGATGATTCATTTTAGACAATCTTCGAGTTCGGCTTCCGTTGCGAAAATCAGTTGCAAGGTTTACTATTGTAAAGAAGACGAGGTTTGTTTGTATCAGTCTGTACAGTTTGAGGTACCTTTCAAGGTGGAATCAGAATCGTCTGCTTCTCCGGCCACGATAGCATTCACTGTTAAACCTCGAGTATCTGATAATGGTGGGTTACAGCTTCAAGCTACTCGCTGAACCACATGATCAATGATGTATATGATATGATTAAAGAGCACAGGTATATATGATTATGATACATCAACTTCAAAGATATTTGTGTTATGTGGAGGATTTGATCAAAACTAAAAACTAAAAGATCTAGTGGGATTGTGGGATCATTCTCACCTAAACGTACTTGTGCTAACAGGAACTCGTTAAATCGTCTCTTGCATTTTAGTTTTGATTTTCTTGCTTTGACACGAAACAAGTCCAAACATCTTTATGTGCAAGCCATTAAACTGATCCAAGGGTCATGGATACTCTATCCAAGAAGCTCCCATCACACATATTTTGATAAATAATTGATTTTTCCATGTAAATTCTATCGATTCGTATACCGTTCCAAAAATTTGGAAAATTCTATAATAATTTCCCAAGGTCTCCAAGTTATAATTTTTTAACTCAAAATTTCAAACTTCATTATACTTTCAGAATCATTGTGCATCACAAACTCATCATCATTACAAAACCAACATCACGCAAAAAAAAAAAAAAAAAAAACAGATTTAAAAGTGAGTTAGTTTCTAGAACGACCATCATTAATCTCATCCCTCTTTAGTGCTTGCGACAACTTACCATTTTCAAACATGGCTGGATCCAAAAATTTAAAGGCCTGGCCGAATTCTTCAAATGGTAAACTCATTGCACAAATCGCCGGCGAAGGTCACAGCAAAGTAAACATTCTTTTCTCCTTCCTATACGTTTTTACTATAATTGTGGATTTCACTGTGGACTGCTAAAGAATGCAAACTCAGATACTCTGTTTCTCAGAATGTTATTTACTCAATAAATCGGGACTCTGTTTAATCAAATTCATATTCCATCTGAAAAAATCACTAATTGTTTATTGGTGTTTTCGTTTGAAGGATCTTGATGACTTGGTGGCGGCAGCTTTGATGTATTATGGTGGGAAGAATGAATTAGACAGTACTCTGCTTCCAACACGTTTGGAGAAAGATAACGATCCGCGCTTGGCCGCGTCTCCACTGAAATTCCAGGGGAAGCTGGCTATTCATCTCAGACAGTAACCATAACCGCGTTGTATGTCCTTGCCTTTTCATATAACCCTTGGTATCTCATCTTGTTTTCTAACATCCATGTTCTCTGTGATTTCAGATTGTAACTGATCTTGAAGAAATTTCATTGTCCAAATTGGGAGCACCGGAGAAGAAGGTTTCCGTGATGGTTCATTCGAAGATGCTGCATTTAATGGTCCTCAGCTTATCCCGTGTTAGGGACTTCATCTGTTCGTTCATGGCTGAGGGAGAGTCTTGCGACGCTTCGCTGGGTTCGAATCCATATCTCGAGTCATCATCTTGTTGCCACTTTCATACACTTGGTCTTCAAACACTTGGTCTAGTTCAGATTCATAGCGTTCTTCCAGGATCTGGACACCACATTCAAAGTCGTGGAATTCGCTGCTGAATTCGAACATGACCTCGCTGCTCATTACAAGGGATTCAAATTCTTCACGCCAGTTGCTAAAGTAAGAGTGAAATGTAAGTAGATGTTCCGTTCGAGGCACATAGGAACTTTCTATAGGGGTCACCTCGTCAATGGTGTCAAAGTCGTCTTTGATTATGCGACACAATACACGACCCCTATATTCTTTGGTTTGCTTGTTAGGGGAAATCACGAGGCAAACTTGAAAATTGGTGTAAGAGCAAACAAGTCTGTTACCATCGAGACGAATGGTCACGGAGTTTCCTTTGGCTCGGTGACTGAACTCTGAAGGCACTTCTCTTCCTGGTAGACATGCGCCTCCATGTGTAACCGATTGTTGGATGATTGCTCTTTGTGCTTGTTCGTCCAATTTGAAGCAGTTGGTGAAACGGAGCACCGCATTATGAGTGTTTAAAGGGCAGGATACTTTCTCAAGTGAATCACAATCTTCTGCATATAGATGGAAGAGTGAACGAGGGAGCTCTGGCAATGATACAAGTCTTGTGCAGCCAGATAGAAATAGGGTTTGTAGCACATGAAGAGCTTTGATGCAATCTGGAATCTTTTCGATGCCACAATTGGTTAAGTTTAGACTTATTAAACTTATGGGGAGATGTGTTAAATTCTTGAGCTTTCCATTTTTGTTTATAGAGAGACGCTCAAGACGAGAGCAAAGGCTAATTGTTGCGGACACATCTTCCACCTCTGCGTCTGAGATATACAAATTTTTTATCTGCGTTGAAAAAGCCGGAAAATTTCTCAATCTTGGGCATCCTCTCATGGAGACGTATTCAAGAGATGCCAAGTTCATGTGAGCTGGAATGACCTCCAGGTTTATACAATCTGTCATCCACACCTTTTCTAGTTTATGAAGATTCGAAAGAGACGATGGAATCTCTACCAAACTTTCACAAGATGCTAGATTCAGTATCTCCAGATTTGTAGCATTTGAAAGATCAGGGAGTTCCTTAAAATGGTAAGACTCATACAAATCCAGCACCTTGAGATGTGTAAGCTTCTGAATGTAAAACCAAACAACAAAAAGAAAAACGAAACATCATATAACATGAAGAGCAACATTATATATTTCTATACTTATATATTATTTGATGTACAACACTAACCTGGGTTCCCTTCCATAGGTACTCGAGCTGACTACCCTGCATATTGAGTTCGACAAGATATTCCGGATAAAATGTAGGAGGAAGACACTTGCTCTGGTATTCAGTCCAATGTAGTAACCTAAGACGACGTGGAAACTCCACCCCCTCTGGTATATGCATTATATAATTCCCATCATCTTTACTTTTGTAAACAATGAGGAATCGAAGTTCAGGCATTTTTCTAAAAGCCTTCTTGCTTATAGATACTTCATTGATTCTTGATATATCAAATGATATGCCGGACAGAACTCTAGTACCCTAAATCAAATTCCAAATGAAAATCTGTTAGAAACAATAGGTCGGATATTGTTTATCTTATAATTAACAAGGATATAAACAAATACAAAAGAAAGAAAAGGAACTTACTGTTTTATTCTCAAGGACATCACAAATATCTTGTGCATCAATTAAGATTTGGCGTTTCCAAGGCTCTTGTTTATGAATGGCTTGTTTAGCCATTTGCTGTAGTAATTTGTGCATCATTATTTTTTCCCCGTATGTAGATTTTTCTATCAAAGATCTATTGACTAGGATATTCAAACCTCGTTTGACATCCAAGCCACTATCAACAAACATGGTTTTCACAAGATCGTCATTTTTATAGTTGAAGAATACTGCAACGTGAAGAAATAGCGTCTGCTCATTCTCTTCTAAACCTTCATAGCCGAGTATTAGTTTGTTAACGATATCTTGATCAAGAATAGTTTCTAGCCTTTTTATTATATCTTCCCATTCGTCCCTTTTCTTCCCATATAAAGTTGAACCCACTACACTTAGACCCAATGGAAGGTTACCACAAAGTTTTGTTACTCTTTTAGCAAGCTCTTTAAAACCATCATGTGGATAGCTTTGTTTAAAAGCATAGCCACATAAGATCCTAAAAGCTTTATAATCAGATGGCAACCCCACATGGTACGTATTGTTAATACCATGTTGTTGCAAAAGCTCTTTGTTTTCGGTGGTAACTAGAATTCTACTTCCAGAACCAAACCATGTAGTTTCATTAGCCAACGCCTCTAATTGCTTTCTATTGTTCACATCATCAAGAATGATAAGCACTCTAAGGTAGCGCAGCCTTTCTTTTGCCACTCCTAGATGGCATGTCCTAATACTATCTTGGTTTAAAAGCTTTTTAAGAAGTTTCTTTTGTAAACGCAACTTCAAACCATACTCATCAAGACCAATAGGGTAGCTATCCCTAAGGTTTTCCACAAAACAAGTAAGCTGAAACCTATTAGAGAGTAAACTGTGTAAAGCTCTGGCAATGGTACTCTTACCAATGCCTGCAGGACCAGTGATTGCAACCATCTTAACTCCACCATTATCTAAATCTAGCAAAGACTCCATTTCTCTCAAATGAACTTCGAGTCCAACCATGCCATCAAAATCTCTTGATGGTGTAGCATTTAGTTTATCTGAAACGTCTCTCGCAATCTTTTCAATCATTTTTGCTTCATTATCCCTAATAGAAAATGAAGAAAAGAAAAGCACCGTTTCCATCAAAATAGTCACACATAGATAACATTTTGCTATTACCAATTATTTTGTGACAGATATTTCTAATATTCATCCAACAAAAACATTCCTTTAATCATTTATATTCCAATCACCGTAGTTGCTCATCTCATCATAAAACACAACTAATTTTCAAATATATTTTCTTTTTAACTTGTGACTATATATACTACTTTATAGAATTAATCTAAGAAAAAAAAAACCAACCATCTTAAGAAGTCTTCTCCCTCAATATTGGCTACATCCTTTAAAGCTTTGCTCCATTTCTGCCGATCTTCGTCCGTATTAAGTGCACAAGTTCCATTGAAAGCAATCCCAAATTCCCCAGTCTGATGACGTACATGGGATGGCTCTACTCCGTAGAAGATGGTCATCACTATCTGTTCCATAGCTCTTTTGCAGTCCAATATCTCTACTAATTCATCTAAACACCAGCTTGACGAAGCATAATTCTTGGAGAGAATCACGATCGAGATCCTCGATTCTTTAATAGCTTCTTTGAGTGAAGGGGTGATCGTTGCGCCTCTAACAATCTCTCCATCATTAAACATAGTGATGCCGTTGCGTTTAAACTCTTCACGCAAGTGACTGAGAAGTGTTTTACGGACGTCAGGTCCACGGAAGCTCGGAAAGACATTGTAGGTGTAGTTACGAGACTTAAAAGACGAAGAAGAACCCATTAGACTCGAGACGAAGAAAGAAGGGTAAAGAGAAATTGAAGACAACAAATATCTGATATTTTACGTTAATGATTTTAAGGATTTTGGTATAAATAAGCAACAAAAAAAGAGGAACCTTCCGTTTATTGAGGCGAAATTACCTACAAAAAGACAAGGTTTATTTGTTCTTATATTCAAGACCTTAAGCAATTTGCAGAAAACTATAGTCATATATAACGACAAGCTGTTCAATCAAGTGGTGGTCCTGTAATAAGTTTGAAAAGAAAGAGAGTCAAAGCTTGATTATTGCATACCAGAATAATTAAAGACATTATTCGGTTATATTTTTGTCCAGAAATTTTGCCGTCCACATACATATCTTTCGCTATATTTATTAATCTCTAGGCACTGTACATAAGAAGACCCCTTCTATTTAGGGTCTTGGTCACAAAGACTTTGGAAACTTATTGGAAACTACAACCGTGTTCTTGGAATCGCTCCAATTAGTCTCCTTGGTAGTGGTTAAGACGTAAAGATGCAAACATGAGAACAAATAAACTAGAATGTTACCATGTCTGCAAACATTTTAGCTACAAAGTCGACGAGTCTTTAAAACTGCAATCTTTGGACTGAGCTACAAAGCCAATGTTTATAGGTATGTGCTTAGGAACCTTTCTTTCAAACCCTTTTGTTAGTAATATCCTGAGAAGAGTGAACATTACACAGTATGAAAACACAAATGAATGTGATTTCAGCTCATAACCGTATACTACTGACAGTCTGACATATAGTTTTGTCACCAAAAATGTAACACGAGGGATTTAGGGATTTGTGATCCAGTGAGCATGTGTTGCTACGGAGGCTGCCAGTACGCCTTGATGGTGAAGGGCGATTCTCAAATTCACGAGGAGTTGGAGGGACAGTGTTTTTTTGAGATGTAGTCGTCCAAAAAGTCCAATTGATTACATAATCCATCAATTAAAGTCAAGCTTCTGAGCTTACCCCGAAAGATATACTTGTATGTTGAGTCATAGCTAGTCCCACTAATAATGCGAATATTATTTTTTGCTACTGAAAGTGACAACGTCTGGGTCCAAAATGTTATATTTTTGTTTTGAAACGTTAGTTGTATTTTTGTGACATCTATAAATTTGAACGCTATATATGAGGGATTTGCCACATCTGTTTTTACATGTCCAATATGTGTTTTACCTTCTTTTCAAATCGTCCTAATTATCGTGCCCTTCCGTCACGATGGTTTTGCTACGATACTCAACTGGCTTGTGGAGAAGAAGACACTCTTAAGAAACGAGTGCAAAAATAGAAGTCGGCAGATGCTTACACTTGTGATTTGGCATGATATTTAATATTTAGAAAAAAAATGCAAAGACCATATCTCCAAGATAGAAAGTCGAAATTTTACTTCAATTACCAGAAAGATCTCTCTTAACAACCAGAAACCAAAGCAATGCCGAAGGCAAATGGAAAAGAAAAAAAAAACATTGAAAAAATAACAAAGCAGAGGAACACAAAAGCACTCCAAAATCCAAATGATAAAAAGTAAGAATCAAAAGAGAGATCTTTTTTATTCTTCAAACACAGGAACCTCCTCTTCTTCAGACTCTTTAATGGTGGTTCCGTGTCTCCCTATTCATTCCTCCTCAGCAAGAGGAACAGCCTGAGCCAATGGGCGATACTTCAATGCATAGAACATCTCAAGGTAACGACGGCTCTCGAGACGGTCAAGGTTCGAGACATGCTTCCAGAATCCATACACACTAGTCAAGGTCAGGAGCTTCTGCGAGTATATCTGCCAGGTGAATCTGCAAAACCCCACAAAAAAGATTAGATCAGCAAAATCTTAGTGAACTAGTAAGAGAACAAAAAATGAGTTTTGTGTTTCATCTTACTTCTCCTCAATCCTCTGAAGCCCTCCCTTTGAGATCTCATCCCAGTGAGAAGGATCCTCCTTACACTTGGCAAAGAAATCAGCAAGAGTATCAGCCGCCTCATCACCATGGTATGGGTCAATGTGGAAACCTGATTTACCGTGCACAATGATCTCAGCAGGGCCACCTTTGCAAGTGGCGAAAGTAGGTAAACCACAAGTCATGGCTTCCACAACAGTCAACCCAAAGGCTTCATACAATGCTGGCTGCACAAACGCACCCTTGGTGTCACAGATGTACCGGTACAGCTCACCGTTCCTGACCCGGTTCATCTGGGAGGAGATCCAACGGAACTGACCGTTCAGCTTGTATTCATCAATCAGATCATACATTCTCTTCATCTCGGCCTTCTCTTCGTTGTCCTTGGATTCTTTCCTCCTGTCTCCTCCCACAACCACCAAGTTAGCCAGTTCACGCAGGCGAGTGTTCTTCCCGTACCACTCAACAAGACCTGTCAAGTTCTTGACACGATCAAGCCTAGCCATTGTGAAGAGGATCGGCTTATTCTTGTCCTTCAGCACACATCTGTTCCAAAAATACAAGGATTACATCTTTACATCGTTTCATAGGTAAAATCGTTCGAAATATTGAATCAAAATCTTACAGGTGCTCTTGGTTCTCAACATCGCTGTAGAGTAGCTCCTCAATCTCGGGATGGAAGTTAGTCAACCTACGCTTCTCCTCAGTGTAAGGGAAGTAGATGCTCATATCAGCACCAGGGGAGACAATGTTGAATATGGGATCAAACGCATCGATCCCGTGAGCAACACGGTACAATCCAGGCATGGTAAAGGCCGTGTGGCTCTCGTACTGATCAACAGTGTCCTTGCTGCAAAAAAAAAAAAAATCATTCATTTACTGAAATCAACTTGTATGAAACCATTTTTAACTTGATTCAATCTCGATCTGTTTTACCTTCCAGCAATTCTTGGAAAGTACTGGTGATGATGAAATCAGTGTGGTTCATTGCGTAAAGATCCGCTGTGAACTGGCATGAGAAGTGGTACTTATCGTCCAGCTTCTTCCAGTATTGATCAGAATCTGGGTACTTTGTCTTCTCCAGAGCGTGAGCAATGGTACACTGTTTAAGAGAGAAAATCACAAAGCTTTGAGATATATATCACTAGATAGATATGAAAAATTTAAATCTTTAGGAAGATACACCAAACCTGAGTCACACCAAGTTTGTGTGCCAATAAGGAGGCAACAAGGTTTCCATCACTGTAGTTCCCAATGTAAGGTCAGGATTCCCATTCAACTCTTTCGAAAGCTCAACCAAATCATCCTCGGTGTAAGTCTCTAGATACGGCCAAACTTCGAACCTTGAGATCCATTTGCGAACAATACCCTTCTCTGTTCTGAAGGGCACACGAAGAATATCACAGTACTCAGATCCATCTACTCTCTCAAGACGCTCACCACATGTGGTTCCTACGGCATCAGGGAGCAGTCTAGTGAGAATGAGGATTCTAGGAGTGATGTTGAGTCCTTGTTGCTTGATACGTTGTAGCAACTCTGTCTCCAGAGAACGAACTTGATCCAGAATGTAAACAACCTGCAAGATCACACACAGTGAGATTCAGACATCCTCATTAACAAGAAGTAGCGTTTCTTTAAGGTTTTAGGGTGGTTCTGACCTGGCCACCAGTGTCAGGGTAACCGAGAACGTTGTCCTGAGCAAAGTAACCATGTGGAGAGAGGATAACAACGTTGAACACCGTGGGGACTCTTCCGAGAAAATTCTCAAGAGTGCAAGGTTCAGGTGCCTCGAGAAGGTCCAGAAGAAGACGGGTCATGTCAAGAACACGCTCCGCATTGTCTCCCCATCCCCTCTCTAGACCAATCTCCTCAAACTTGGTCTCAAACTCTTCATACGGTGTTTCGGGCTTAAGCTCAGCGAGATACTCCTCTGCTCTCCTCAAGACGCCTTGCAATGTGTTGACGTTTTGAATCCTCTCGTTCAACATTAGACTCTACTCCAGCAAAGACAATAAATCAGAATCTAGGTTTAATCAAAGAGAGGCTGAACAGGGTTTTGGATAAATAAAATACCTTGGCCTTATGGCTATGCAGCCGAAGGAAGTTAAGCAATGGAAGCAAACTCTCCTTTTCATGGAAGAGCTTAGCCGAGAGGTGACGGTTAAGGAACTCTACATCGTCTCCGATGTATTTTGAGAGCGTTGGGCGAGGGACAGACGCATTGAATGGCTCAAAATCGAGCAAGCGTGAAATCACCATTCTTACTTCAATTTCAAATATCAAAGTTCTTCGAGTGTACACAAAGAGAGAAATATAAGAAAACAGAATTGAAGCTACATACACTCCATCGACGAGCTCTTCCTTCAAGTGAAGAAACTCAGCAGGTTGAAGCTCTTCGACGACAAGAGCATCATGGAAATTGATTCTTAGGTAATCCCACACACCAGGCCTTGGCCTCACAGCTAGAGCAACCCATGGTGGCAACACAATCGCTTCCTGTTTTTTTTAACCCATTTTTAAAAAGATCAAACCTTGTTTTCTAAAGATCAAAACTGAAAATATGTGTTTAGGGGTTTTTGATATGTACCTGAGTGGATTTGAGAAGGTCGAAAAAGGCACCACCTTGAACCTTCTTCTGGGTTTCTTCAGGCAAAGATTCGAATTCAGCAATGATCTGGTTTTGTTGTAAAATACCTTTACCTTTGGCTTCAACCCTAAAAAATCATGTGAAGTGATCAGACTTTTTTCTTAATAAATCTCTGAAAAGCCATTCAAAAGAGAATTACCTGGAAAGCAAGGCAAGGACTTCGTTTCTCTGATCAGCAAGCGTTTCGTTCAAACGTTCAACACGTGTTATCATCGTTGCCATTGATCCAAAATAGACACAGAAACAGTGAAAAGCTTTTTTTGGAAACTGCAGAGAGAAAGGATGAAGAAAACAAAATATTAAGTGTTAGGATTGTAAGAAGATGATAAAAATAAAATGAACCCATAGAAAAAAGATATAGATCTTAGACATTAGAGGCGGACATTCAATAAAATACACCCAGTAGTAAACAAAAAAATCATTTATTTCCATTGGCTAGCATAGCATTAGAATTAAGAACTAATAAAATGGTGTAACAGAAAAACCTTAAAGCTCTTTTTGCAAAAATTGAAAGAGGAGAAGGAGAGAACCTGGAGTAGAGAGAAATATACTTTTGTGGTGTGGAGGTTTCTTTCAATTGATTTCAGATTTATAGAGAGGCTTAATGCAAATTTTGGCAACCTATTACGTTTCTTTTCTTGTCCTCCAAACCCAATTAAAATACGGATTACATACGGATTTCCTTTTACATTTTAGGTAAGATGAAAGTTTTGGAAGTGTCTATATTACCTTAAATTTATGTATAACGGAAACAATCGTTAATATATTTCTTTAAAAGAAATATATCAGTGATCTTTGGATTAAGGAGATTTAACTAAAATGGCATTGTATTAAATGGTGGTATATTAATACAATACTTGACGAACAAGAAAAAAATAATTAACACGATCACATCCACACCATAGGCATCGACAAAAAGAAAGTATATAATTACTTTATTCTTCTTCTTAAAAAATTAAATATCATATTCATTTACCAAAGAAAAGTTAAGCTACAAAGTTATGTCAAATGCCATATATGAAACTTCAACTTTCGGTCTGTTGACAATGCACATTTTCTTTCAAATCCTCTTGTGGTGTTTTTCATGATTGTTATTACTAGGCCTTGGGCGTTCGGATATTCATTCGGGTTCGGATCGGTTTTTTTAGATTTTCGGACTTTCGGATGTAGGCTCATAGAACCCATTCGGGTATTTTGGGAATTCGGATAGGATATGGTTCGGATTGTGTCGGGTTCGAATTTTTAGATGAAAACCTAAAACTATTCATGTTTTAAATTGGTTCGGATATTTTAAATCAAAACTAAAAAAAAAAAAAACCGATCTAACAAAAAAAACTAAACAATAACATAATGTGATAACTAAAACTGTATCTAAATATCAAGTACCAAAACAAATTAAACATGGTTGTGATAAATTATAACATTTTAAAGGAAAATACCATAATAAAAACTTCAAAATAGCATCAAATGTTTCATTTGTATAAATATTTCATTTGTATGTAAAATGCTATTATATAGAAATAAAATGAGATATTACACAAAGGAATACAATATTACCATTTTAGACAATGAGGATGAGGATTCGGATTTTCGGGTTTTATTCGGATCGGGTCTTTCGGATTTTCGGATGTAGACTCATAACCCGTTCGGGTATTTTAGTAACATCGGATTCGAGTTTTTTCGGGTTTTTCGGTTCGGGTTCGGGTTCGGATTTCGGATTCGGATAAAATGTCCAGGCTTAGTTATTACAGTTTCCCGAGGACAGCTTTTGCCAAGCTTTATTTGGTCGAGAACATTTTTGTTATGTTGTTCTTCATTGTATTGTTCATGTGAGCATTCTTTTGGAAGCCTTTGTTTACTAACAAAATGACAACTCAAATTGTGCTCGATCCTAGCCTTAACTAAATCTATCTTTCATATGGAATGTAGCCATTTTAAAATAAAATAAAAAAAAAACTAAAAATACTACGAATTCACTTGAGAATAGAAAAATAGAACGATATTAAGACTTAATTATAACCCGAATTGGTGTATTACTACTTCCCGAAATTAGGGATGTTAATATGAGTATACCTACCCATTTAGATCCATCCCATTTAGTCTCATACCCATTTAAACTCATATTCAATTAAACCTACTTAATTTCTCATACCTATTAGGGTAACCCATTTAAATTACCTTGACCCATTTAAACCCACTTATACCCATTTAAACCTGTGTAATAATTTTGTTTGCTTGTTGAATATTATATGTAATCAACATTTATGATATATATATTTTTCATTTTGTGATGAATTAAATAAACACTGTCTAAAATGATAGATTTTTCAGTGCAAAGAAAAAAGAAAATCAACAGAAACAATGTGCAATAAAGCTCTCTTTAGTCATAAGCCATCACCAACAAAAAAAAAAAAAAAAGTTAGTTTACTCCACAAACAACAAACAAAACATGGAAAATAAAAACGTTGCACTTCACTTCTTAGACTTCTTCTTTGATATCCTACACAAAACACAAAGACCCATAATAAAAAACAAAACTCAATTCACAACACAACCATAAACCCATAAAATAAATCATATTTAACAAGCAAAACTCGATTCACAACACAAACATAAACCCATAAAATACCTTAGTTTCATGGCACACATGAATCTTCTGATCTTGAACCTCCTACTCCTGAGCTACTCGCCACATTCCTAGCATCTTCATTGCAGTTATCATCGATATCTTCTAAGGTACCTAAAATTTTCACAACCAGGATCATCAAAACCAATAAGATTGCATAAAGGTTTCATTTTTCAGTTGTTTACCTTCATATTCTGCAAAACCAAGCTTGTACATTTTCTGGAAGTAAATGGTTCCTATACGGAGTCAGGACTCGACCTCCGACACTGAAAGCTGATTCAGAAGCTACTTTTGTAATTGGTATGTTGAGCACATCACGTGTAAGAGAAGCTAAAGCTCCAAATCGATGTGCATTCTATTTCCAATAGCCCAAAACATCAAGATCTCGATTCAACCTCAATTCACCTCAGCCTGAGTGTCCTCCACATTCATATCTAACTCATTTTGAGCATCCAGAAATGCTATTGTGTGCTGAGATTGAAGATCCATGCTGCAAATCAATGGAAAAGTGAAACTCTGAATTAGAGATAAAGCAAACTCTAGAGATAAAGCAAATCAATGTCAAAACCGATACATACATTATTGAACCAACACAAGCTAAGCCCACAACGAAAATTAGAGACTTTGATACAAATTTGAGACCAAACTCCAAAATCTATGGTTAATCGATTTACTACATTTTACCTTCTCTAGAATCTCTTGTTGGGCGGCTTATAACTCTTGTGGCTTCAAAATTCTTCTAAGCTAAAGCTGCAATTTTTGGAACAAAACAAGAAGGATTAGAGACATTTTTGAAGAAGACGAAGAAAAAAGAGAGGTTAATAACTAAAAAAAATTGAAACGAAGACAGAGGAGTTGAGGACTAACCAGCCGACGAACCCAGAAACTGATATCGTCTTCTCCGTCAGCTCGAGGTTGCCGGAGATGAAACAGATTCGCCGGAGATGAACTCACATCATGCTCAAGTTCGACGAAGATGAACTTAAAGAGAGATGAAGAAATCGAAACTGAAACAAGGATCGAGAAAAGCGAACTGGTGAAGACGAGAGTCATGAGTGTGGAGACGAGAGTCGAGAGTGTGGAGGCAGAGAATCGTCGTTTGCCAAAAACTTTTTTAGCCAAAACCTAGCTAAAAACGACGTCGTTTATGTGGATAGAAAGAAAAGACAAAAAAAATATTAATGGGTCTATCAGGGTATCCGATTAAATGTTGCCAAAACCCGTTTAATAAATAGGGTTAAATGGGTAAACCCTTTTAAACCCATATAAATTCATATTCATAAATGGGATTAAATGAGTTTTTATTTTAACACTGTACCCATTTAAATCCGCGAGTTTAAAACCCATGACAACATTCCTACCCGAAATGTCAAAAGATACAACAAGAATTAGTAAAGCAGTAAATAATCAACGCCAAAATCCCAAGTCCGGTTCAGTTTGATCCAAATCCATCTAACTCTCAGCTAGGAGTAGTCTGCGTTGGAACTTGGAGACGGTGGAGTCAGAGGAGCAACAGGAGGCAACAAAGTAGGAATTTCAGAAGCTTCTGGCCAAGCTGATACTTTCGGAACAGGATTGAAAGTCGCCGTGTAAGTTTTGTATAACTGTTCAACAGAGTAATAGTCTTCTACATACTGCAAAGGATTGATTCTGAGCTTCTGGCAGACTGCTAGAGCGTGTCGACATGGAATCCTCTTCGATTGAAACTTCCCACACGTGCAAGTCCACTCGCTCAGCTGAACGATCCATCCATCTTTCTGTAACGGCACGTGTGTCGTACTACTGTCCCTGGCAGCTTTCATTACATTTGCGAGCCCGCAGGTCCGCTGAACGATGAATTCATCTTTCTGTGACGGCTCTGTGAATCCATCTTTCTGTAATGGCTCTGTGACCACCTGAAACGCACCCTTTTCTAACGGCGTTATAAGGTGCGTACTGTTACTGGAAGCATTCACTAACTTTTCGAGCTTTTCCATGACGGTTTCGATGTATATATCTCCATGGCCAAGCTTACCACTGCTATCACAAGGACCCCTCTCAAATATTAATCTCAACTCATCAAACAGAAGCAATACGGTCGCTGTCACCGGCAGACCAAGAGACTGGAAATTTTCACAAATTTCAAACAAATATTCTGTGTCTATCGCCATCATCCCGTATCTTCGACCACCGTCATGAGCAAGGGCCCACTTATGTGGAGGTATTTGGTCTAACCATTGCCGAGCTTCTGGGTTGAACATTTTAATGACCCCCATGTAGAGATCAAATTCATCTCGTTGCTTTGTCAGTGTAGTAACTAGCACAAGCATCTTCAGGTCGTCGTTTTGAAAAACGTCGTGGATTTGGGAGCTTAGACGATCCAGACAGAACCTATGATAAGCCCAAGGTTCTTGCCACAGAGACCCTGGTTCGTTAATAACATCACATATGTCCGGGTGGGGACTGGAAATCAAGCAAAGGCCTTTCCTTTGTGTTACCTTCTCTCTTATTTGAGTGAGAAACCAACGCCAACTATCTTTAGACACTTCTCTAGTAACCGCAAACGCAACCGGGAAAAAACAATCGTCAGCTGCGACTCCAGAGGCAATCATCAGTTTCATAGGATACTTAACATCCAAGTCTTTGGTGTCCACTACGATCACAGGTCTACAGTGTCGAAACCCTTCAACGGACTGTGGAAACGCCCAGAACACGCCACGGAAAGATGCAAATTCAGGATTAGGGAAAAGCTTGTATTGCCAGTCTACAACTACACCATTAGATGAGTGTAACGCAGCCATTAACTTGGGCAGTACTCTGAAACTATGATCCCAATCTCCATATACTTTTTTAATCACTTCTTGTTTCGCTTTCTGCATCACGGAAGTTTCAATGTCGTCGAACTTTTCATTCCACCAACTTTCCAACTCATCAACTGTTAGCGTGGGTTGTGCCCTAATCAGAGATTCAATTTCTTCTACTGCAAGTTCCACGTTCAACTTATTATCTGGCTCTATAGGACAACAAGTATGTGGACCACCACACTTGATTATCTCAACAAGTCCGTGTTCTTCCATTCTCACTGCCTCAAGTGACCAATTACATTTCGATCGGACGCACTCAAACATAAACTCATCATTCCCTGTCTCTCGTACTACACACTTTTGTCTTCCTCTAATGGAGCACCAGTCCACCGCTTTCTTCAGCTCATCTCTATCTTTAAAACACAATCCTACACGCAATTCATGATCATCAACCCACAAACTGGACGTGGACAACGGTTATGAAGCATTAATAACTCCATGAGATTTATTCAAGCTACAGATTCTTGGATCAACAACGATAACTCCATCAGATTTCACTTCCAGATACAATTCCACACAATCCATAAAAGGATGATTGCTTGGAACCTCAAGCATAGTATCCAAACTATCATAGTTCACCACTGGCAAAAGTAGATACGTAACAATTGAATTTCGATCAACTGAGGGATACCTACCGAGAATTTTAACCTTTGATCTCTGATTATCTATTATATCTAATCCAGTAATTAAGCACAGCTCATCCAACAATTGGTTAAACTCGGTGTTTCGCTTAACTTTGATCAATTTAGGAATCGATCCTTCATAGTACACGCCTTCAACGCCATACTTGATGCAACCGTTCCAGTAACAGCGCACGGGAACCTCGATTTCAACCATGAGCACAAAAAGCCTGCAAGAAAAAATGAAACGTAAATTCCGGAGCTAAAACCCTAATATAAAAACCCTCTGTCTATTCTCGATTTATAAGAAAACCTTAAAAAACACAACCGTAAGAAAAAGGAAAAAAAGTCAAAAAAAGGAACTAACAGAAACAAGAGACCATTGGGCCTTATTTAGAAGGTCATTTAAGAAATATAAATCTAGCAGTATTACACTTGCGGTGATCCGAACAGTATGTCCAATTTTAAACGAAACAGACTAAATGATTGGATCTTATTCAGAAAATACCAACCGGTTGTTAAAACACGATCCAAATTATTGAAACAAACGTCGCATGGACTCAACTGGCCTTGGAATTAATTTGTCAGGAAACTCCCAGCTTTTCCGAAATAATCAATTTCATTTAGAAATTGATATCTTGATCATTTGTAATTATCTGAACCACGATCAAGCGTGTCACCACTTTTGAGTTCAAACTAAAATAATGAGTAACAGGTAACGTTTACTGTATGACTACTATAAATAAGATATTATACACATTTGCTTGGCCAATATTTTATTTTACAGTTCGTAACTATTACATATTGTTGAACTTTGTTTACTACAGGTGATCACAGATTATCAACTAGTCCTGAATCTTTTCTCAGAATAGATTTCACTGGTTCGAGGGACGTAAATTCATCATACTCAAAAGAATTAAAACTTCCTTTGGATGTCTTCTTCTTGATTCTCCTTGAACTTATTCTTATCTCATCAACATCTTCCTTTATGCTCACCATTTTCCTTGGAGCCTTTTCTTTTGGTAATACACATGACTCTACTTGTTCTCCATCCACAGATGCGACTTCATTTTTTTCTCCATCATCGCAATTTTGCTCCTTTGATTCGACTATACCAAGTGGTAACGGATGGCCAAGAGCTACTTTCTTCGAGGCTTGTGCGGCATAAAACTTCACCAAGAAGTCGTAGAATCGTCGACAGATGTTGAAAGGCGGCTGAATTACTGGCTCTTCGCTTTTCATGTTCTGATGGAGTGCAAAGAAAAGCATGTTTTTTGTTTTTTTGGGAGTTTATGTTTTGGTTCAAATGAAGATAAAACAAAAAGGAGATGTAATAACCCCATTTATGGTTAACTTGGGGGAGGAGAAGAAGATTAAGAATCAGCGGAATAAACAAGTTTGGGATAAAATATTTCGTTATCTGATTCTTTGTTTTTACCTCAAGACATGATTTTATTCAAACTTACAAGTGATATCTTTAAATACTGTTACTAAGTTTCTATTATATCATTTCATTAACACACTTATTTATTTTTCAACTAATAATTTAAAATAATAGATATAAAAAATGGAATCGTGTGTACAAAAATATGCAAAATAACATTTATTGTAACATAGAGATAAAATCTTATAATGACCCTTATTATGATACGAATATAGTGATATTTTATGAAATTGAGTTTCAAATACATTCATATTGCAAATTTGTAAGATTTTATTCGTATATAAAACATAGTGTATATCTAATATATATATATATATATCATATCAGCTATATAAGACTCTTTTTATGACGTACCGCATTTTTAGAACATTTATTAAAAAATGTGTTGGAAAAAAGTATATGCTAAGACAGAATAAGATTTTACCTTTGGGAAAGGCAAAAAAAAACATTATCCAGAAATCGGATGTTACCACCAATTCTCTCTTGCTTTGCAATCCAAAACAGAGACACCAGAAAATGCAAGAAAATTGTCATCTCTAAAATTCAACTCTCTCTCTCCTCTTCTGCTCCTAAATGGAGACTCTTTTCTCTCCTCGTTCTCTCTCTCCTCCTCTCAATCCGAAGCCCTTTTCTCCTCATCACGCCAAACCCACTTCGACTTCCTTCTCTTTCTCCTCCTGTCTCCAAAACCAATCTGCCCACTTCACCAAATCGGAATCTTCAGTCCCGAGAAACCGGTTAATCGATGCCAAACAGGTAAAATTCATCAATTTGAGCCTCGCTTTTTGGTTTAGCAATTTGTGTTACGCCGTACCAGAAATTGTTGCAAATTTATGAGTTTTGGTTCAATTAGTGGCGTTTTTTGGTTAGATTGTTTCGAAAATGTTGAATCTTCATGCTAAATCCACAGTTGGGATTTACCAATTTTATGCAAGTTTCGTTTTTTGAATTATTATGGTGCTTGATCATGTTTATTTTGACACACTTTCTTAAGGCTTGTGCAGTTGGGAAGAGGAGCATGATGATGGGTTTGCTCGTGTCTGGTTTAATTTTATCAGAAACAAATCTTCCGATAGCATTAGCTTCGACTCCAGTGTTCAGAGAATACATAGATACATTTGATGGATACTCTTTCAAGTACCCACAAAACTGGATTCAAGTCCGAGGAGCTGGTGCTGACATATTCTTCAGAGACCCTGTTGTCCTCGACGAGAACCTCTCAGTCGAGTTTTCTTCGCCGTCTTCCTCCAAATACAAGAGCCTTGAGGATTTGGGTTCCCCTGAAGAAGCAGGAAAGAGAATACTTAGACAGTACTTGACTGAGTTCATGTCCACTAGACTCGGTGTCAGGCGCGAGTCCAATATCCTAACCACTTCATCTAGAGTTGCAGATGACGGCAAACTCTACTACCAAATCGAGGTACAGCCAAAATTCAATTACCAATTGCATTCTAATTAGTTAAGTTAAGGATATTATTTGTGGACAGATTACATAACTCATTAGCTGCTTTGTGGTTTTGGTGATTGACAGGTGAATATAAAGTCATACGCGAACAACAACGAGCTGGCTGTGATGCCGCAAGATAGAGTTGCTCGTTTGGAATGGGACCGACGTTACCTGGCGGTTCTAGGAGTTGAGAATAATAGACTCTATTCCTTAAGACTTCAAACACCTGAGAAAGTTTTCCTGGAAGAGGAAAAAGATTTAAGAAGGGTTATGGATTCTTTTAGGGTCGAGAAGGTGTAGAGAAGAGAGTCAAGGTTTACGTTCTTCTTTGTGTTTGTTTTTACAAACCCCAAATTCTTGTCTTTGTTTGGTGGCTATGTTCTTCCCAATTCTACTTTTGATTACCGGAATTAAATTCTTTTAATTCGAATATTCAGATGTCATTATGACAGTAACATTCATCGGAACTACCTCCACCATTTGGTTTGTATGTAATATTAACGATTTGTTTCTGCAAAATCCTAAGAATCTTACTTAGAGTCCTCCGGTGGCAAATAAAATCAAAATATATATACTGAAAAACAAAAAAATTAGTAAATATTAGGACAAAGAATACATCTTTTTAACATAAACCAGAATAGTTTATTATTATGAATTACCATTGATGGTTCAAAATATTTAGAATCTTAAGATTTTAAAAACTCTATTAAAGGAAAAAAAAAATCAAAATGATGATATCTCTAATAAGTAAATAAAATTTGGGTTAAGTCTCTGTTTCCCATAAATTTGTATCATTTTAGTAACATCTCTTTGAAAATTGGTACTCTAGTAGTTATATTTTTGTATATTCCATCTAATCACCTTTTTTTCGGTATTATTGCTCCGAATTATTGTCCGCACGCACTATCATATCTGTCTCTCATCTCTCTCACGTGTCTGTGAGGAAGTCTCTTAGAGACCAAACACACAAAGCATGTCTCATCACTTGACAGCTTTTGTCTTTTCACCAAAAAACATCTCCACCCTCCTCTGTCCTCTCCCCACAAACCCTAATCACTACATACACACATATCCGTACCTTATTAAATACTATATTAATCCGACTATTAATTTGTATAGCTGCAATTGGCAGCTTTTGATATAAACGTAGCAGACAAACACACCTGAGTTGTTTCTTCCTCTTTGCTCTCTCTGCAATATATAAAATCTGTTCGGTTCTTCCTCTGTTTTCAATTGATTCCTTTGAGATCTCACTCATGGCATTTCATCAGAGAAAAAGAACACCTTCTTTCTCTTCTTCTATTCTTGACTCTATTTACCGTTCTATCGACGAATCCGACGGTCTCCAAGCCGACCTAAGAGGATCTATCAACGTAAACTACGAAAATGTCTCCTCCGCCTCATTATCATCATCATCACCATCCTCTACTTCGCCACCACCCAAAAAGAAAGACGAGAAGCTCACCACTCTCCGGCGAGCAATCATGGACGACAAACACTGGCTCTACGCTCGGAGTAGCAATACTAATACTAATCAGTCCTCTTCCAGTTCCTCCGATTCCTCCGCTTTTTCCTCCTCCGAGGCAGAGACATACAGAGAAGAAAGAAGATCGAGGAAGCTTGTGCGTCAAGGTAATATATTGAGTGACGTGAGACAGAGAACCAAAGGAACATCGGTATTGGATAAAGATAGATTACCCTCCAAGTTTCATGTTGACGAAAACCCTAAAGCCGTGAAGATCATTGACGAGCTAAAAAACCCTAGGCAGTCTCCTATGTCTCCTGGAGCGCGTCTCACTAGCTTCCTCAACCTCATTCTCAAATCTAACGCCAGGAAAGTGAAGCTTTGCTCCTCTGATAATGGTAAGACCACAGACGTTAAGTCCTCTTCCTCAAGGTCTTGCTTCAGCCGAACCAGACATAACACCCGCAACATCAACTGTAGTTGTTTGAAAAGGTCTGTCAGATTCTATCCCGTCGGTGATCGCAAAGACTCTGTTCATAAAGACATAACTCGCGAGAAACACCCGATTCCAGATTTAAGTGCGAAGAAGAATGTGGAACGAGTAACGTCGCTAAAAGAAGAGATCAAGACCAAAATGCATCAGAGGGAGTTGACTTTCATCGCAAGAAAAATCGGTTTGATGGATTCTGGCGAAAGTTACGGAGATGAAGGTGAAGAAGAGGAGGACGATGTTTGGAGTTACTCAAGTTCTGATCTGTTTGAGCTTGATAATCACCCGATAGCTATGGGTCGGTACATAAAAGAACTCCCGGTCTATGAAACTACTGACTTCAAGACTAATCAAACCATTGCTCGAAGCTTGCTTTTGTAGTCTTTTAATCTTCTTTCTCTTATCTTTAAAATCAATTTACTAATTTATATTATGTTGCATCGTTGTTGCTTTAGTGGTAATACCAAACTAATTTTTTGGATACATATCTAAACGTATTTGGCCATCCAAGATAGCTAGTAGTAGTACCTAGTCATGGATAATCATTAATCGCATTTTTTTATGTGGCTATATTAGTAGGAAGTCTATGGACATAACTCACACCCAAAAATTTACTAAAGAACGAAGGATTGTCAGATACTAGTATATTAATCTAATAATCTCTCGATATCAAATATGAACCAACTACACTTTAATATTATTTCTGTCACATTCAGGGTTAGACATTTGAAGCGTTAAGTTTGTGGAATTAGATATCATGAGTGGTTCTACAATGGAGAAGATGAACTTGGCTCTGATACCATATAAGTATAGGCCTAATTCACACTCAAATCTATCAAATACAATGTGTGATTATTACATTCTAACAAACTTATTAGTTACATCAATCATATAGTTGTGGAGAAGTCCTTCCTAAGAGGAGTAAAAATATCGTTGTAAAAAGAAAAAAAAAAAAAAAAAAAAGAATGAGTTTGTGGCCCTAAACGGTGGTTTAGTCCACTTCTCCTTTGGACCGTGCCTAGTGGTAAGTATGGCAAACCTGCAGCATCGCGTTGTCCATGGTGGTGGTCTTATTAGCAGTGCAAATCATTTTCTTAAAAAGAATTGATGTGACGGTTTGTATTTATGAACTGAATTACACAACAACTCATCCCACTCGTCAATTTTATCTATTTAGAGCTTGTGTTATTTTAGATGAATTATATTAGTCGGATGTTAGAAAAATTGAAATCTGAAAAGAAAGGAATCTCACATTGTTATGCATTTCTCAATTGAAGGAACACATATAGCAAGACTGCTTTTTGCCTTTTTCCCATGCGAGATTGAAAGGGTACAAGGGTAAACTCGTGTAGGACCGCCTTTCCTAAAGTTGAATGAAGAAAATATCCTGTCCTCTTTCTCAAGTTCCCAATTTAACCTAAACCCATGATTTTTCTCAATTGACTCTTATCATTTCAAATTTATCTCCTTTCTCGATTGCGTCTCCTCCGATCGAATCCCGATAAGAGACGCAGATTCTTTTAGTAATTCTTTGGACATTTCCATTTTGCTTTTTCTTATTCTTCAGACTCCAGAACTTTTGATTCCCTGAGTCTGCTCTTCGAGATTTCGGCTCTAACCATGAGCGCAATCTATCTAATCCGCAAGTTTGCCGTGAAGCCTCCATGTCGGCTTCATAAGAGCCTCTTCTTTTCCAGTTTTTCCACGGATTTACAGCCAGATTTAGCGCGAAATTCCTTAATTCGCCACTACTCACGCTCTATCTCGGGCCATTCTACCGCATTTAACAACACAGAGAGGTTTGTTTCTTCGTCTATTCGGTATTTCGGCCAATCGAAGGCCTTGGCAAGTAGGGTTTCGGAGGGGACGAGAAGTATCGGCGCATCAGTAAGAGAATTTTCCACATCCGTGGAAACCAATACCGGTGACAAGAGTTTCGAGAGAATTCACGTTCAGACTGGTCTAAATTCGAATCCTATAGTCGTCGAAAGGATACACAAAGACGACGAACCCGTAGGCGAACCAGTTTCTAGAGTAGAGGTAAACGAGATTGAGAATTCTGGGGGAATTGGTGGTAAAAAGGTAGAAATCCTTGGCGGGAAGGAGAGAGAAGAGAGTGAGGCCGAGAAAGAAGCGTGGAGGATTCTGGAAGACGCCATCGTCAGGTATTGTGGGTCGCCGGTTGGAACGGTGGCGGCTAACGATCCCGGAGATAAGACGCCTTTGAATTATGATCAGGTGTTTATAAGAGACTTTGTGCCCTCTGCTTTGGCTTTCTTGCTTAAAGGAGAAGGAGAAATTGTCAGGAACTTTCTCCTCCATACATTGCAGTTGCAGGTATGTATATATGTCATCATAGTTGAAGCATTTAAAAGAGACACTTTTGTAACATTTAGAGTGTATAGTGATTATGGTTTCTATGATTTGAATCAACTTATTTCTGTTTTAACAAAATAACTGATTCAAAGTATTTTGATATGGAGGCTTATTTTGTTGTGGCAATATCTGCATTATGGTTTGTTATTGACCCCATGTATAAGAAAATGCGAAGTAGAATTTCAGAATATTGTATGAATCAATCTATCTAGAAGTGGTATGGAATGTTTGGTTATTGATGCTTTATGATTTGGTATTGATAAACCTTTGTTTGTGTGAAGAGCTGGGAGAAAACCGTAGACTGTTACAGTCCTGGACAGGGCTTGATGCCTGCAAGTTTCAAGGTCAGGACCGTGGCTCTTGATGAGCACACTACGGAAGAGGTTCTGGATCCAGATTTTGGCGAATCAGCTATTGGTCGTGTTGCTCCTGTGGATTCTGGTCAGTAGAATGATAGATACATGCAAATGCGATTTACTATTCTTTGAGAGTGTCACTGAGAGAACTATGTGGATATTGTGTTCTCAGTGGAAGTTTGTTGCTGATAGTTTCTTCCATCATTTATAGGTTTGTGGTGGATTATTCTCTTAAGGGCATATGGAAAGTTGACAGGGGATTTCTCGTTACAAGAGAGGATCGATGTTCAGACAGGCATAAAGCTCATCATGAACCTATGCTTAGCAGATGGATTTGATATGTTTCCAACACTTCTGGTCACTGACGGTTCTTGTATGATTGATCGTCGAATGGGTATTCATGGTCACCCCCTCGAAATCCAAGTAAGTTCAATACAAAAACGATGTATGATTACTTTTTACATTATTGATATGTTTATGTTTGTGAGACTTAAACCTGATCTTCTTTCTGGATGTATTGCAGTCGTTATTCTACTCGGCACTCAGATGCTCCCGTGAGATGCTTTCCGTTAATGACAGCTCCAAGAATCTTGTGAGAGCCATTAATAATAGATTAAGTGCTTTGTCCTTTCATATCAGAGAATACTACTGGGTGGACATTAAAAAGATCAATGAGATATACCGTTACAAGACAGAAGAGTATTCCACGGATGCTACTAACAAGTTCAACATCTATCCTGAGCAAATTCCTCCATGGCTCATGGACTGGATTCCTGAGCAAGGTGGGTATCTCCTCGGGAACCTACAGCCTGCACACATGGATTTTAGATTCTTCACCCTCGGGAACTTTTGGTCTATTGTTTCGTCCTTGGGTACACCAAAGCAGAATGAAGCTGTATTGAACTTAGTTGAAGCTAAATGGGACGACATTATTGGGAATATGCCACTTAAGATTTGTTACCCTGCATTAGAGTACGATGATTGGCGTATAATCACTGGAAGTGACCCAAAGAACACGTGAGTTTCGCTTACTCTTTACTTTCTCCTTTGTGCACTCCTTTTAACCAAGGAGTATTTTGGTTGAACCAACCCTGAAAACACTTGTTAAACTTTGCAGGCCTTGGTCGTATCACAACAGTGGATCCTGGCCAACACTTCTTTGGCAGGTACGCAGATATTTGTTAGGAATAGATAAAAAGTATTTACAATCCTCAAACATGTGTTAATTCTCTGTGTTGTTAAGTATCAGACTTAGACAAATAATCCCAGTGAGACCACATAAATCATTTAGGGTCTTATTAAACACTTGTACAGTTTCAGAGTTTTTCATCTGTAACATCTGAGGATTTCTGGTTTGTGATATGCTTTTTGTGTTTGATTGATAACAGTTCACATTAGCATGTATGAAGATGGGTAGACCAGAGCTAGCTGAGAAAGCTCTTGCATTGGCTGAGAAGAGACTTATGGCAGATCGTTGGCCAGAGTATTACGACACCCGATCTGGGAAATTCATTGGAAAGCAGTCCCGGCTTTACCAGACATGGACAGTCGCCGGATTCTTAACTTCCAAACTCCTCCTGGCAAACCCGGAGATGGCGTCACTGTTATTCTGGGAAGAAGATTACGAACTTCTGGATATCTGTGTCTGTGGTCTCAGCAAATCCGGCCGGAAAAAATGCTCTCGAGTCGCTGCAAAGACTCAGATTCTTGTTCGATGAATGCAAAACACTCTTTTGCTTCTCTGAACATTATTATTCCAACACAATAAGCTTTTTAGGCTATAGATCTTACAGAAATTGAAAATTCACAGATACATTACTGTCTTATATAATATTGATCTTTGTATGTATGTATATATAAGTTTGCAACAGGTTTTATACAGTTGCAGCTTCGTTTAGATGGCTACAAACGTGTTGTTGCTGAAGTTTAGATTTTACCAGGAAAAGTCAAAACAACTGCAAAATTGTCTCTTTAATCTCTACTGCAAAACAACTACAAACGAACAAACCCAAAAAGAACAAACTCTACCCGACAAGGATTACGACTTTTGAGCTTTGTGATTCTGACAATGCTGAAATTACTACAAAACCCAGAAGTCTCGAACAAACTGTGATCATAATCAGACAGTCAAGACATGAGCGTACTGAAACTTTTACGCTCCAGTGGGTTTAAACCGATCCCAAATTTTGTCAGAAGTTCTCTACGTAATGCCTGCGTCGAGTCGAATCAAAACACAGACGCTCCTTATAGACCCAAGAACCATCACATTTTAGCCACCAATCTCATTGTCTCATATTTCGAGAAAGCCTTGGTTGAGGAAGCACGCTCACTGTTCGACGAAATGCCTGAGAGAGACGTAATAACATGGACCGCAATGATCACCGGTTACACTTCCACCAACTACAACACTTGCGCTTGGGAGTGTTTCGGAGAGATGCTCAGGCAAGGAAACGACCCAAATGAGTTCACGCTCTCAAGCATCCTCAAATCTTGTAGAAACATGAAGGTCTTGGCTTATGGTGCTTCAGTTCATGGAGTCGTAGTCAAACTCGGTATGGAAGGTTCTCTGTACGTTGATAATGCCTTAATGAATATGTACGCTACTTGCTCGGCAACAATGGAAGCTGCTTGTTTGATTTTCCGAAATATCAAGATGAAAAATGACGTCACGTGGACTACTCTAATCACCGGGTTTACACATTTGGGTGATGGCGTTGGGGGTTTAAAGATGTATAAGCAAATGTTGCAGGAGACTGCAGATGTGACACCTTACTGTATAACAATTGCGGTTAGAGCTTCGGCTTCAATTGATTCGGTTTTAACCGGCAAGCAGATTCATGCGTCGGTGATTAAACGCGGGTTTCACTCAAACCTTCCAGTGATGAACTCTATATTGGACTTGTATTGCAGGTGTGGTGGTTATTTATCAGAGGCAAAACAGTATTTCCATGAGATGGAAGATAGAGATCTAATCACATGGAACACTCTGATTTCCGAGCTCGAACGATCAGACAGCAGCGAAGCTCTGCTCATGTTTAAGCGGTTTGAATCCCAAGGCTTTGTGCCAAATTGTTATACTTTCACAAGCTTAGTTGCTGCAAGTGCTAATATAGCAGCGTTGAACTGTGGGCAACAACTTCATGGAAGGATTTATAGAAGAGGGTTTAACCAGAACGTTGAGTTAGCTAATGCGTTGATCGATATGTATGCTAAATGCGGTGACATACCGGATTCTGAAAGAGTATTTGGCGAAATCGGAGAGAGGAGGAATCTGGTATCTTGGACTTCAATGATGATTGGGTATGGATCACATGGTTATGGAGCAGAAGCTGTTGAGGTTTTTGATAAAATGGTTAGTTCGGGTATTAGACCTGACCGGATTGTTTTCATGGCGGTTTTAAGCGCGTGCCGCCATGCTGGTCTAGTTGAGAAAGGATTGAAGTACTTTAAAGCGATGGAAAGCGAGTACGGGATTAATCCAGATCGCGATATCTACAACTGTGTGGTGGATTTACTTGGACGAGCTGGAAAAGTAAGTGAAGCTTATGAATTGGTTGAGAGTATGCCGTTTAAGCCAGACGAATCTACATGGGGAGCGATATTGGGAGCTTGTAAAGCGCATAAGCATACAGGATTGATAAGTAGATTAGCTGCAAGAAAAGTTATCGAATTGAAACCAAGAATGGTGGGGACTTATGTGATGCTTTCGTATATCTATGCAGCAGAAGGGAAGTGGGGTGATTACGCGAGAGTGAGGAAGACGATGAGGATGATGGGGAACAAGAAAGAAGCCGGTATGAGTTGGATTCAGTTGGAGAATCAGGTTATAAGTTTCGCTGTGAATGATAAACAGTGTCCTAATGCGAATTCCGTGTATTCGGTTTTGGGGTTATTGATAGAAGAGACCAGAGAAGCTGGCTATGTTCCTGACTTAGACTCCTTAGTTCATGATCAAGAAATCGGAACATGAAACACTAAGTGACAAAAATCTTTTGATGCATAGATACAGTAATAGAGGGAGTCCTACTTATTAAAGATGAGACATCACCATACCTCGTTTTAGATCAGGTAATGGATAAAGTTTGGTAACAAGACAAACTTAACCCTTGTCAGTGGATCATGTGTTGTTTGCCTATTTATAGCATAACTTTCGTATTTCTTGTTATTGAGGATTCTGAATCTTGTGATGATAGCTTGCAAGATATTGTTGTCTAAGAAGTAAACATGTGAGTCTACTTTTATTAAAGTAAAAGATTCACACATTGGTCACTTTCTGTTGAAATGTTAACATCAGAAGGTTCAGATCTAGAGCTTTCCTTGTTCATTAGGTTTTCAATTTATTAAAATAGGAACTGAGATTTTTATTAAGATAGAAGATTAAGCAGAAAGTAATACATGATTAGAGAATAATTAAGCATTGGTGATTACAACAGCTTCTTTGGATGCATTGTTCTTCTCAATTGCAGGCTTCTCAGTCTCTGGGACCACAAAAGCCGAAACAGGGAAAGTCCTGGACAAACCTGTCGGTGTCTTGAAATTGATCTTCTCTGAAGATCTCGGCTGCTCCAAGGTAAGCTCATTGAGGGTGACCCAGATAAGAAGCTCCTTGGCCTTAACGCCGGTGAGTTTCTTGATCTTTCCGACTTCCACCACCGCGGTGACCTCTGTGCCGTAAGAGACAAGTTTGCCAATAGCTTCGAATTTGTGAGTGATGCTCTTCTTCTGCTTCAGCCACACGACGCCTGATTCTCTGTCGTAACCGACCTCTTCAATGTCTTTCAATGGCAATAAACCATTCGGCATCTCGACTTCCTTGAGGAACTCCCTCGTCTTCTCGCGGCAAATCTCATCTCCTGTGTATTTCTCTGCCCTAGCTCTCACTTCATCTGTTACCAAACCCATCTCTCTCTGTATTTCTTTGTTTTTGTGTTTTAGGAGGAAATCTGTGAGTCTTTTGGGTTTCTAGTGTGTTGTTTTGCCGTTATATTTATAGGTGGTGTGGTATGGATTTACCCTTGGATTTTCTGTTTAAATACGGAAATGCCACTGTATGGAAATTATGACATCTGTGTGTCTATGTAGGACGATGAAATGTTTCCTACAACAAGTCAAAGATTTTTTAAGGCATTGGGATGTGAAAAAAAATACAGAATTGGAGCAAAAGGAAAGTAGTTGATCCGATGCCTTATAAGTCATTTAGTTTTTAACTATAATCTGCAAAAAAAAGGTAAAACATCTTCTTCTAACAGAAAAAGAAATTACTTCAAATGGCCGGCCACTCATATTTTTATGTGTTTTACGACTTGATATACAATGTTTAGTGTTCTTACAAATTATGATATCATAAATGGACTTAATTGCAAGGTGAAAAAAAAAGAATTTAAATTTTAGGGGTGGATTCAAAATTGAAAGAAATACTTTGGCAAATAATTTGGTGCATGTATATTTTAACCAAAAGAAAAATAAAATGTGATGCATGTATTGAGTCTTTAATGGTGTAGTTGGGCAGATTTATGGCCTAAATTAAAGTGACTTGGGTGAGGAGACAAACGCTACGATTTACTCCAAGTAATATACTGACACGTGTACACCGGATTTTCATTTGTAGGTAGGACGGTCACCTTATTTATTCGCATTATATGGTTACAACTTGCATATGAGAGAGAAAAATAAAAACAGACAAAGTACGTGAATCGTGATTTCGTATACAAACATATTCTCTTGAATCATTTATATAGGTTTTTTTCTTTATCTAAATCTAGACCAAGCTGAAAAGTGAAACAAACAGAGGTATATACTATATAGTCCATTGACTTATAAAGATTAAATGTTATGAAGAAACATAAAATAGAAGTAACAAACCAAAAGAAAACATAAGTTATTAAAAAGAAATATACCATATATTTTTTCTTATTTTTCTATAAATCGTAAAATGAACTGTTTTCCTAAAATCAAGATCCTATTGCCCATATATTCATAAAAGATGATGATTGGAGTAAGGATATGGGTTAAGTGGAATATTGGCGTCCCATAAAAGATGGGTGATGTAAATAACCGGATAACTAGGATAGTTAAGTTATGTAAATCATCTGCCAAAACCTAAACGAAACTCTAAGTTATCTAAATAAAGTTTGAGTTCATTTCTTACTAAATACATCTAACTATATATTGGTCGCATATCGACTCTAGCTATTGAATCCAAAAATATACAGCATGAATTTGACTAAGTGCCGAAATCAAACATAACTAAAATGAATGGTCATAACTAGTTAGTAATTCAGATGTAATTACCTTAGACTTAGAGTCTAGGATATAGTGTTTCAAGTTTTTATTAAACGCATTTTTTTCCATATTGTTCGCATATTGATTCTAGATCATGGAATATTAAACATGTTGACTAAGTGCATACATCAATTTTTAAAACTAAACTGAATGGTCCGAAGCAGTTAAGAGTTTAGATTTACAACTTCTTGAGTATAAAATAACATATTATTATATCACTAAATAATGTAACATTTGTTAGCTATTACTATTAGCGAAAAACTTATGCGACAAATTAAACTAACTTATTTTTAAAACCTGATGGAATTTGCTATCTAATGCTTTTATCTTAACTAGGATAGAGATAATTTTTCAATTCCAATTATTGATTGTTTGTTAGCATGGACTATGGATACATTGTAAACAGAACTTTTTCCTGAAATCCGGATCCTACAACACTATACATTCATATCTTAATTATTCTCAACACAGCAATATCAACCAATTAATACATATTGCAGCACACGAAACATCATTTGAAAGGTTAATAAGGTTAATATAAACTCTTCTTAAGGTTTATTTGAAAAAATGATAATTAAAGTTCAACATTCAAATCCTAACAAACAAAAAAGTGTTCTAGACAATGAAAATTGGAAACATGCATCTCGCATGTCATGTAGGCTAACAGACAATGCTAGTGTAGGTAAGCTTTTTTCTGATTTTTTATTGTAGCAAAGCATTGAAGCTAAAAAAAAGATCGAGTTTACCATATTTGGCCATAAATATACAGAGACTATCAGACCTGCCAGAAATTAATACTAAATCAATCTAACCAAGTAGTTGAGAAGAAAATCATTTATCGACGTCCTTACAATTGGTTAGGGTTTTCTTTTCCCATTATTTTGATGAAACAATAATTACATCATCAACGATTAATGCCATTATGATGAAGGTCGATGATGCACGGGTTTGATGTTAACCAATAACCATACATATATAACTTCTTTCAATCAAGATAGTGATTCATTTACTTCATTTATAGTATAAGTTAATATTTTGGGTATTGTACTAGACATAATAATTAAATAATATGCCAACCATAATCTTTAAAATCACAACTCTCTAACCATAAACCTATTTATATTAAACTAAAAAAGTAAGAAATTAAACAGTAATAATGTTTTGTGTACCGAGAAATTTCAAACCTCGAAAACATATTTATTCGATGAACAAGAGTTATGCTTGAATTATGATAATATAAAATGTCCTACATTACTTCAATTTGGAGTAGCCCTAAACTTGTTTCAACTATTTTATATAATTTGTGCTATATACGAATTTGTTGATTATTGGGAAAACGACCAAAATTCACACTAATAGTTTTTTTACTATGATTTTTCCTACAGACTTTGAAATTCTGCTTCCAGCTACATGACCAATTTTTCAGTTATTCCATTCCACTATTTCATTCCGTGTAACTTAATCACAAAACCAACCATTTGATGTATTGAATTTTCTTTAAATTTTTTGGTTTGTTTAAACAAAGGAAAAACAATTTAGCGCAAACAATTCACAGGAGCTCAAAAGTCTCAAGAGTTTAACCAACAAAGTGACCGTAAACCAGAAAGCTACAATCTGACGTCAAACTCTCCAGCGCGAGTCTGAGCACGAAACCCTTTGTACAAACGAGGAGGGATACTCACAAGATCAAGTTTCTCGATTCTTAGTCCAGAGAGTGCAATCCCCATTACCTTAAACCCAAGTCTGAATGTCGGAAACACGTGAAGCCGTTCTAATCCCGTTTGCAACGCTAATGTCCCTGACAAACACGGAGTCTTGTCCTTTGGAATTCGCCCGATTGTCCATGTACATGTCTGCCAAAACGTAGTAGTCGCACGATCAAAAAAGGAAAGTTTCCAAATCAGGAAACTGAACACTCAAACCAAAAGTCAAGACAAACCTTGTTAGAGAGGATGGTTACAGTTCCATGATTTGATGAGAGATCTGTTGATGAAACACAATGAGGAAGCAGGAAACTCAATGTTATCGACTCGATCGTCTTCCCTGGGTCGCTTCTTATTCCGACTAACACGCTAATTCGACATGTACCCGAATCTGATGTTATTTGAGGCTTTACATATACAGGTGTGTTCTTCAGCTTCTTCACCCTGTAACTCATGAGCTTGAACTCTCCATCTGGAGGGACGAAGGAGAGAACTTGATGAGATTCCCAAGGTCTGAAACGAACACACGGGTGAAACCTCATGTCTTCTAATATCGACGGATTCGCAAACGACAATGTCAAGTCTGGAAAACCAGTGAGCTGAGAATTCATATGGACTTCACCATAAATCTCGCATTTTACCAATTCTCCATCTCTGTTTACGATTGCATCCATTTCTTCGACAAGGTCGACATAAACTTCGTTACTAGAGTACTTTGGATCTGTTGGTCGCCATGGAACACAAGAGCCAGTCCCACTTGGGAGCGTGTCACTAACGTTGGAAGCATTTCCAGTTACAACACTCAACATTTTGCTGACTATATTCGGTGGAGCTATCATTTCCCTCAGGATGCTCGGTTCTGTTGTGAGAGGGAAACCGTTATCTATCATCTCATCCAAAAGCTACAATTCACAAATTTAGGTAACTTTTCAGTATAATGCAATCCAAAAAAGAAGGAGGCCACAGCTAAAAAATAGACTTTGATACCTCATAGACAATGATGAAATTATCCTTAATGAGATCTTCGTTTAGCCCACCAAGGTAATCAGACAGAACATCAGCGACCCTGCAAAGGAACTAAAAGTTCACAAGGTTACCAAAAACACAGAGGGAAATTTTATCTCACTCGATCTGAATTCCACCATTAGTCGCTACATTGGAAATCTACAAAGGAGAGAAGAGGCAAAAGAAATTCACCTCGATTGCCATCAATGGTGGCATTTCAACTTGACTGCAAGCTAAGAACGTGATGCCCTCTCGAACGATTTGGAAAAGGTAATGGGTTGGTGAAGCAATCACTGGAAGTGACTATCCACTCAAAAAAAGAGAGAGCATAAGACACTTGAAGTAAAATCAAGTTGAATCATAAGCAGAAGACGACCCGTATGTTAAAGATCTTGAAATTTGGATCAAAACTAAGTCTGTGAAATGGTAAAAGATTGAGAATTGATAAACCAAACAATTCTAAGAACACATGAACTCGAAATTATTCAAAAAATGAAGGGGATTTTGGGAAGAACCTATGAAGTGGCAATCGAGAAGAGAAACTATAGAATATACCTGAAAGGAATCGCCTTGAGAAATGGATTGATCCCAGAACCAAGCACATATGGATCGGTCGACGCGGTGACCTGTAAGCTGCTTCTCCAGCATTACCTCCCTGCGAACACAAAATCGAACAAGTCCAGATGAATTATTGTCGAATTTCGCGGATTGATCAACGTCAATCTGAGATTCAGAAAACTTATGCAAGGAATCGATCACTCACCCGGAATCTGAGAGGAGAAATATACACTGAAGCATCTTTGTCAATCTGCGAGTGCTCGCAGCTTTCTTCTCCTCTTTCTCGATTTTGTACTAAAATTGTTCGTGTTGGGATTTGGCTTCGAGTTAGAAGACTCTCACGCTTTGAGAGGCTTCCAACTACACCAGATGAGTTGGAATTTTGTTTTTTTTCTTAATTGTAAAATACTAATCATCGTATTTGTATAAAAAAAAAAGAAGGGGTTCGTATTCATCGTATTTTGTCGCTAAAATCGTAGCTATCTTAACGACTAAATTGAATCATCACAAAACCGTAATAAAGATTTCGTTTCTTGACTAATTCGTGGCAATATCTCGTGTTATGTTAAGAAATATTTTGTTATATTTATAAAAACACATGATAAAATGGGCCAAAAAAATCAATACACTTTTTCTCCTCACTTAACCTATTCTACAAATCAATTAAAAACCATAGTTATTTTCCTAATTTTAGTGATTTAGTCAAATTCCTTTTGGCTAGAAACAAAACTAAAGTCATAGATATATCCAAAATTATGACCAAAACGGGGGCAATCTAGTTAAAATTCCTCATTTGCTTTTTTTAGATGGCAAGTCCTTAAACTGCTTCTTGTTTTCAGAAAATTATATTAAAGAAGACGAAGAAAAGATCAGTACCAAAATATTATCCAAGTGTGTCTTCTTTTCTTTCATCAAGAAAAAGAAAACATGGCTTTTATTCAACGAATCTCGGTGATGATCACATCTTTGATCATTCTCTACACAATCCCATCAACCACATCGATCGCACCAGATGCACCAACAATGATTCTAATAGACAGAATATGCCTCGACACCGTCAACCCTTATTACTGCGAACGATCAATTATCTCTAAACTCGATAAACCCCACGCCGAAATCACAACCATAGCGAAAATAGCAGCGTTCAACGCATTGTACATTTCCAAAGTAACAATTGCTCTTATCAGAGATGATTTTATTCCCAAGGCTAAAAACCATCTGGTCAAGACTCACCTTCGCACTTGCCTTGCGACTTACAATGGCGTAAACAAATATCTTGAAGGTGCTTACCGGGCAGTGGTTCAAAACGAGTATTCGGAAATGAGACGGTAAATCATATGTCCTTGGTATGCTCGACAAGTGTAAGACTAATTTCGATCCTATGGTGCGTAAACATTGACGGGTAAGGCTATATGTCAATGAATCTATATTAGCAGCTCGTAGGCTCCCCTGAGCTCTTACATATATATCTCTGTAATTCTTTTTAGATATTTTCAATAACAATGGCATGTTCATTTTAGAAAAAAATGTATTTTGTTAGTGATTTAATACTATATATGCATTCAGATTTTTCTTACAAACAAAAAACATTGCCTCTAGATAAATAAAACCCTCATTAACGTGCAAGAAACCAAATAGTTTTTTTCCCCTTAGTTTCAGCTGATATTAAAGTATCCGAAATGAGAATTTAGTCTCCTTTATACGTAAGGCTGATTTATGTTCAAGCAGTTTCAGGACATATCAGGTATACGGTATACCAAGAAATAAATAAACAAATAACTTTATATCATTCCGCCTATGATTTTCGTGCAAGAAACTAACGAGAAATATAAAAATACTTCAACTTTTAGAAAATGAAAAAGTGACATCAGATTCTAATATAAAGAAAATCCTTTACAAAAAACAGATAGATATCTTAAAATTTATGAGTTATGACCAACGACCAATCTAGTCAAACTCCGCTTAAAAAGTATTTATCTTTAAATGGAAAGTCCTTAAAATGCATGACTCAGAATATCCAAGTCGGCAACGAACGAATGCAATGTACCAAAATATTATATAAGTTCGTCTTCTTTTCTTTCTTGAAGAAAGGAAAAAAAATCATCGAGAAAACATGGCTTTTATTCAACGAATCTCGGTGATGATCACATCTTTGATTATTCTCCAAACAATCCAACTAACCACATCGGTGGCACCAGACGCACCAACAATGATTCTAATCGACGGAATTTGCCTCCAAACCGTCAACCCCTATGACTGCGAGCAATCGATCATCCCCAAACTCGACAACCCCCACACCGAAATCACAACCATAGCCAAAATTGCAGCGTTCAACGCATTCTACAACGCCAAAACAGCAGTTGGTCTAATCAGAGATGAGTTTATTCCCAAGGCTGATAAACCTCTGACCAAGGCTCAGCTTCGTACTTGCCTTGGGGCGTACAATGGAGTAGAGAGACTTCTCGAAGGTGCTTATCGAGCAGTGCTTCAAAATCAGTATTCGGAAATGAGACGCTATCAAACAAATGTGCTTGGTTTGCTCGACCAGTGTAAGACAGATTTCGATCTTATGGTGCGTAAAAATTGGTGGATTAGGCTATACACCAATATCTCTATATTTGCAGCTCGTAGGCTCCCTGCGCTTTAATATATATATTTGTGATTTGTTTGGAAATTTTAAATGACTCAAGGCATAATTGTTATATGGGTGAAAGATGATCTATGTAACAAATTGTTATCACTTAAATGAGTTGTAATGAAGCACAATTATTAAGTTAGTATATATCATCGCAAAAGACATATAAGTGAAACTAGAGTCGTCATCGTAAAACTGTTTACTTGTTTAGTTAAAAGTAATGTATTTCGTTAATCTAAACATTAAAAAATGTTATTGGTTATTCGTCTAGTGGTTTGTACTAGTGTTGTCACTTTGTTACCATTCAGATTTAGGATCGATATATTGTATATTATTGACAAAATAAATGAATTTCATTGAATTGTTCTCTTGCTCTATTTTCTTATTGAATTCGTACTCGCTTTCCCGACAACGGTTTATGCTTTGATAAGATTGATATTTTACAGTTGGAATATATACAAACAATATATTTAAACACCAAGTATTGTATTCTCATATATAGTATATCCTTTACAATATAGCAGAAACCATTGTTCCTTCTCGACAAGCTAGTATCGTAACTAAAAAGCGGATTTGGAGATTTAAAAACTCCTCCAAAACCATTTACAATAAAATAGTAATACGATCTTACTTAAGTAGTAATAAACTATATAGCCCTATACACAAAGTTTCAAACTAATGCGATATATAGTATATTGTGTTTAAGCTGCAGATGGAGCTTTGACGCACTGATGAAGTGCACCAGCTTCGGACAAAGCATCGAGAAACTGCTGAAATGTCTGTTGCTTCTTGTGGTCGCCTCCAATAAGGTTCTTGTAATCAAGAGACTCATCGTTGTAAATGTCCCACCATTTCTGGACCAGAATCTTGATGTCTTCTCTCTCCATGTTCTCTTCTTCTCCAGTGAATCTGATACGAATATAACAAACAACTTTCAGAAAAAATGAAAGAATTATAATATGTATACTATATATATATATATATGTATACACACAAAATTACATAGCTCAAACATATACGTGTGTAAATCTTGATCGGAAAGTTGAACTTGTATTAATAATATTACCTCCAAGGCTTAGCACCAGCAGCACAGTAGTGAACAACTTTGACTTGGTGAAGCTCTATATTCTCTGGGTGCCTCCAAAGCATAGCCAAGACCAAGTTATAAACTGGAGGTATTGGCTTGTATATGTCATTGAAGTACATATTCAAAAAATCCTGTTACATAAAAAAAAGGTTTATAATCTGATTCATTTGGGTTATAACCTTAGCAACTCTGACAAATAAATCCCTAATAATAATTTTTTTTTTTTATTGTATTTACCTGTTCAGCAAAAGGAGTAGGAGGCACAACTTTGAGAGTCTCCAAAAGGTTATGATAAGTGGAGAGGTTGGGCTCGTAGACGAACATACCGGCATTGAAGTACAAAGGTGGCTTAGGACCAAGCTCTGCTTCTGGCCATGTCACTTTGTCTGGACACTGTTGGCAATAACCGACCTTGTACTGTGGCCTGTGGCTCCATGTCTTCTCGCAGAAACAGTCCTTGACTGCGTAGAATTGACCGTCCGGGAGATCAAACAAGTGATCTATGTTGTCGAACACTTGTATGTCTCCGTCCAAGTATATCATCTTGTTGTACTCCACAAACTGCATCCATATATGTATATTATATACCTTTTTCATGCATATCAATATAGAGAAAACAATAAAAGGGAACGAAAATATTTATACCTTTAAATCGCATAAAAGTACAAAATTTTTATTTGAAAATTTCAATTCCTAGTTACATATGCTTGAATTATCATTTATAGCTATTTTGAGTGAAAAGTAAAAAATAATCAATAATGTATTAGACGAAAAAATTATAAAATTAAGTATATTTTCATAGTAAAATATGGAGATAGATGAATTTTTACTCATAAGAAAAATACAACTGTAAAACAGAAATATTTTGGTCATAATATATATACCTTCCAGATACGAAGCTTAGAGTAGTTGATGACGTAGTAAGCCATGGCAAACTCCGTTTGATTCTCCGGTGGGTACACCGGCTGGATCTCTTTCACGACACAGCCTTGATCCACAAGCTGTTTTCGGTGATCCTCTGGAACGTCCGGCAATATGGCCACCACGAGTGGGTACGTGCTCTTAGCCTTCCTTAGCCCCTTTGCAAGACCTACCACTCCTTTCACGTAGTCTCCCTTTCCGGCAAGGAAAGTCACGTAAGCCCTCTTTTCTCCACCGTAAGCGGTTGCTGAGACGACCGGTCCGGTGAGTTTGGTGTTGATTTCAGGTGCCATCTTAAACTTTTGGAATTGTAAAATTGTAAAATCTTTTTAGTTTTTGTTTTTGTTTGGGTTGTGTGTGTATTGTGTTTGAGTTTGTAGGTGATCGTTAAGTGAGAAGCACAATGGTCCTTTATATAGGATTTTATCAGTGATTTTGGTTAATTAATTAAAGATTGCTAATTTCTTCGGATAATATTATACAATACGACCGACCCGTACACGTTTTCCGGAGACGATTTCGATCAAACGGCTGTTAAGCAAGATTGTGGTATCTAACGGTATGTGTATTCCGCGGGAAGCTTCATTTGAATTAACTATTTGGAGAGATGGGCCCCAGTTATCCAGGAACGTCTTCTGAAGGTGACACGTGTCCGTATCTAGACAGTTCGACTCTTTAAAGACCTCGTGGTGGTTAATTGGTCACCGTCAAATTTCAACTTCAGATAGGGGGAAATCGTCAAACTGTTGTGTGTGGGATTTCCTGATTGGCTACTAGGAGGACACGTGTCGTGGGACCTAACTAACTGTTTGGGTCTACTTTTCCATCTTAATTTTCTCATGGTAGTTTGTCCGAACTATGACCGACCGACTATTTCGGTCTATCTTACGTTAAAATCAAATATTTAAATGTATGTCTCAAAAGATTACTTTGGTCAGTTTATCTTATTTTAACTTGTTTCTGTCAAATCTAAATCAAAGTTGATAAATACTTTTCTATTTTTATAAAGAAGGATGAATGTGTATACCCTGTTCTGTACAACTACAAAAGAGAATTTTACGAAATAGTACTTCTTTGGACCATTTTTAAAAAATATCATCAAATAAAAACTTTTCAATAATATCACCTTTCTTTGAATATATTACAATCTAAAAGAAAATTATGGAAAAAAATCTCTGTAACATATGTTTTCTTATCAACGTTAAACTTAATTTATAGCAATTAATAATGATTATAAAATGTTAAATTTGCATCTGATATAGTTATATTTTCTGAAAATTGTAAAGTAGTGTTATTTTTGCATGTTAGGCACAAAAAATGGTATCTTACAAATTCTCAACAAATATTAGTTTAGATAACTATAATTATTTTTTGGTTGGGTAGATGGACGATGCCATCCATCAATTGGCGTTTACTACTTTTAGTTCATAAGTAACAAATGTAACAAAAGGTGAACTGAAAAAGTGCTGGGGTTTTGCTGTGATTTTCTCAGTGGGCCGACCTTGCTTACTATAAGGATGATAAAAATCAGTGATAATGTTAGTTTATAGAGTAAGAAGTAATTGTAGGGTCACTTTATTCTTTTTGACAAACTGATCTAGCTACGACTTGACTAATCCTCTAGTATAGAATATTCTATGGAATCTCTTTTTTTTTCTTCTGATAAAAACTAAAAACAATAATGAACGATTTAACTAGAGATCGGAGTGGAACGAAATCGAATATCCGAAATTTCAAGATATCTAGATCCGAATTTCGATCCATGGTAACAATGAGGTTCGAAAACGTTTTATGCTTAGTCGGGCGGCCGAGATGGATCTAGCGTCTAGCGAAACAATCAGAGATTAAGCGAGAAATTATACGGGACCAAAATTTTACCTATGAATGTATATATATACAGAGTTTACCAAAATTCTAGATGGCAAAGACGCCTTCCTTCCTTCTAAAAAGGTCAAGGGTTCGACCTATCTAAGCATGTTTGATCATTTTTTCCGATTTTCAATAATGAAAGATGAAAATACAAAAAAAATCTCTCATCTTTAACCTTTTTCTTTTGTGACCATTGAAACCCTATTCATCACTTTTTTACTTTTTTCACGATTACATCAATTTACCTTGCTTTTTATTTATTTTATATCAGATTATGATAGAACTACTAAGAAATTATCATTTTTTTAAATGCAAAAAAAACGAATTATTTTTTGAAAAACCGGTTTTTTTACGTATATAGGCAAAGGAAGGGTGGTCGGTGGTCGGCTAGCGTCGCGGCAGCGATTAATCGGACGCGTAGACTGCATTTTTCGAACAGAGGAATGTAACACTATCATAATACGGATATGTGGCATCCGGATATTCGAGTTCCGAACATCCGTCTTAAAATCAAGATATATGCGGATATCCAGATTCGTAAAATAATTAAAAATAAATGTTAAAATTCTAAATTTTATTAGAAAAGTGATATTTTATATAATATCACGACAATACGATCTAATTTATTATAAAAATAATTAAACTCTGTTATTACAGTTGAAGATCTTGGACCTTGATCCCTTGTCAAGACAATTTACTTGGCTGATTCCACTAGCTTCGACTGGCTCTTGGTAGAAAGACCCCCAACAAAGAGGAGGTTCTCCACTTGAAGAAAAATAGAGGGATTTACAACTGATAGAGAGGTATTTACCTGGATATCAAAATTTTTTTTTTTTTTTTTTTGCATTTGTCGCTGATATCAAAGGTTTTGAAGCATGTTTTAATGACATTTTTAATATTTATCAAAACTGTTAGAACTTCTGTCGGAAGATTTAAAATGCTTTTGGAACCCATCTCAATTTCCACCACCTAACACACAAAACAATTCAAATTGGTGCCAATGGAAATTTTTTTTTTTTTGGGTTTGAACCCAATTAATACCATTGGAATGGAATACCGATAGAATATCGATTGAACCGAGATTCTTCTTCTGAATCTCTCTCAATCTACCTCTGATTCACTTGTTTTCTTCAAACCTCTCAATCTCTTTATCTTTCTCTCGGCAATTTCCCATCTTTTTCGATCTCTCTCATTCCGAAAACCTCTCAATCTCTTTATTTTTCTCTCGGCAATTTCCCATCTTTCTCAGTCTCTCCCATTCCTTTCTGTCTCTTGATATATTCGCTGTTCACTCACCGGTTCCTTTATTGGTCCTCTGCCATTCGGCTTATGTTGCTCTCCGTGTAAACCATTTAGGGTTGGATTAATTTAGTTTTAAGTTTAGGATCTTAGGATTTACCTTCGTTTTTATTTTTATGTAATTAAATATAGCAAATTTTTAGGACTTTTATTTTGGTTTATGCAATTTTAATATAAAATTGCTATTTATCTATCTATAAATTTCCGATGGGTTATAAATCTCATGGATTTTTCCGGCAACTACTTTCATTGGATTCATACTAGAAACAGAAAGAAAACTACTTCCATGAGATTTCGTCCGTAGTGTAATATGATTGTCATTCAACATGTCTGGAAAGATACTAACAATATAATTAAATTTATATTGTATTCTCATATATAGTAGTATCCTTTACAATATAGACAAGCTACTATTGTAATATCATATTTAAAAACAGTTTTCGGAGATCAATTCCTCCTCTAAAACCAATACAAGTATAAGTAATACAATCTCATATACTATATATATATATATATATATATATATATAATTATACAGTTCATAAACAACTTGCAAACTATAAAGCAGTATGATCATCTGTGTGGTGCCTAAGCTGCAGATGGAGCTTTGAGATACTGAAGCACACCAGCTTCAGACAAAGCTTTGAGAAACTGCTGAGATGTCTTTTGCTTCTTGTAGCCCTCTCCAATAAGGTTCTTGTAATCAAGAGACTCGTCGTTGTAAATGTCCCACCATTTCTTGACCAGCATCTTGATATCTTCTCTATCCATGTTCTCTTCTTCTCCTGTGAATCTGATACAAATACCACAAATGACTTTTTAGACAAGCTGAAATGAATGATATATATGTACTAAATTATATATATATATATATATATATATATAACTTGATCGAAAGTTGAGATTGTATAAAAATATTACCTCCAAGGCTTAGCACCAGCAGCGCAGTAATGCACAACTTTAACTTGGTCAAGCTCTATATTCTCTGGATGCCTCCAAAGCATAGCTGTGACCAAGTTATAAATGCCTGGTATTGGCTTGTATATGTCATTAAAGTACATATTCAAGAAATCCTGTAACAAAAATATATATTACAAAGCCATAATATGGTTTGGATTGCATGTCCCTAATAATATATAAATATTTTTTATTGGTTTTCTCTTTTTACCTGTTCAGCAAAAGAAGTAGGAGGCACGACTTTGAGAGTCTCCAAGAGGTTATGATAAGTAGCGAGATTGGGCTCGTACACAAACACACCAGCGTTGAAGTACAAAGGCGGCTTAGGACCAAGCTCTGCCTCTGGCCAGGTCACTTTGTCTGGACACTGTTGGCAATAACCGAACTTGTACTGTGGCGTGTGGCTCCATGTTTTCTCGCAGAAACAGTCCATGACTGCGTAGAATTGACCGTTTGGGAGATCAAACAAATGATCTATGTTGTCGAACACTTGTGTGTCTCCATCCAAATAAATTATCTTGCTGTACTCCACAAACTACATCCATGCTTTTATATTATTATATATAATTATTTCATGCATATAAATTTATAAAAGTAGAGACCAAAATTTTATCAGAAGTTAAAAATAGAAAATATGACAGACCTTCCAGATACGAAGCTTAGAGTAGTTGATGACATAGTAAGCCATGGCAAACTCGGTCTGATTCTCGGGTGGGTAAACCGGCTGAATCTCTTTAACAACGCAGCCTTGTTCCACCAGCTGTTTCCGGTGATCCTCCGGGACGTCCGGCAATACGGCCACAACGAGCGGGCACTTGCTCTTAGCCTTCCTTAACCCTTTGGCAAGGCCCACCACTCCTTTCACGAAGTCTCCGTTTCCAGCGAGGAAAGTCACGTAAGCCCTCTTTTCTCCGCCGACTGGTCCGGTGAGTTTGGTGTTGATCTCAGGTGCCATCTTGATGTCTTTCGAAATATTGCTAAATTAGAAAAGCTTTTTGTTTGAATTGTGTTTAAGTTTGTAGGGGTTCGTTAAGTGAGACACACAATGGTGAATTATATAGGATTTTGTCAGTGATTTTGTTAATTAATTTTAAGATTAATTGTTAGTAACTTCGGATAATACAAGGTAATAGGACCGACTCTTACACGTTTCCAGAGAAGATTCCGATCTAACGGCTATTAAGTAATATAGTGGTATCTATCGGTACGTGAATAACAGCCTGAAGCTTCATTTGAATCGAACCAATTTAGAGAAAGCGGGTCCCATAATTTCTGGTGACGCCACGTTACTATATTGACACGTGTCTCGAATAACTATGTTCGACTCAGCAAGGTTTAACAGATCTCGTGGTAGTTGACTGGTCACTACTGTTGTTTTGTGTGATTCTCTGATTGGCTATTAGTAAGACACGTGTTCATGTGAAGCTTACTGGGCGGTCACGATGCCATGTGGGACTCACTAACCGTTTGGTCTACATTTTCCATTTTCAATTTAAATGAATTCGAGAAAATTAGCCATAATCACTATCTCTGTAAATTAAGAGGATAAACAGATATAATTAACTTATGTGTCCATCGAATTTAAAAATATCCTTAAAATTAATTAATCAAAATATTTTGATTGATAGTTTGTAGATTGAGATTCTGAAACAGATTTTAGTTTTTATTTTTCAAAAAATCATTTTATTAACCAATTAACAAATAGATTTCCTCTAAGTTTTTGGATAAATAGATTTTCTAAACTTTAGGGAAACAAAGTTTAAAAGGTTTTATTATTTTCTAAATAAAAACAAAAAAACCCACATTTTACAGGTTTTACACTAAAAACGTTGCCGTAATTTTACTTTTTTTTTTCATGTATATTTGTTTTAACATAATAGTTGTTAATATTTATACCAATCACTATTACTTACAATTGTGTGTTATTATTTTCATAGAAACTTTATTTATAAAATAAAAAATTTATATTTATATTTTATCGTAGTTAAACCATAAAACATTAAAACGCTATAAATTAATTATAAATAAAAGCCGAAAACTAAAATAAAAAATTATCATTGAAACTTTTAAATAACTTTTTTTCTTTTTAACTTTTTCTTTTCAACTCCAAGTATTTAAAATATGCTTAAGTTATGAAAAAATTTATAATTATGTTTAACTTTCTTTTACTCAATATCTAACAAAAATACATTTTATATGACTCCTACGAATATAATTTTTCTTCACTACAATAACTGTAAATTTTTCACATTCAATAATTTTCACATTTTTTAGTCGGTACAAAAAAAACTTAATTATGTTAGTATTGGCTAATTGTACAAGATATTCACTTAGTAAAAGATTATTTTTTATTTTAATAAAAATTGAAGTGTTTGTCACTGCATAAAAAAACGAGTTAAGATAAAAAAAAAATATGCTGCAAAATATTTTTTTAATATTAAAAAATTATGTAATATATTTTAGGTATTTGATTATTATGACAGTAAATTTTATTTATATATTTTTTTTGAATTTCATTACATCAAAAATAAGAAGAATATGTCTATTCAAACCGATCAATAACCCATGAATACCATTTTTTTTTTTTACTATATTAACATCTAAAATTCTGAAAATCTTCTATTTTCACAATAATGATATGCACGTTCTTGACAAAAACCAATTTTATTATTTAAGATCTTCGTATGATGTAAAATTATTTTGTAATTCAGTTAGAGAGTTTATTGATGCAATGAATTAAATCTTTTGAATTAGATTTTTTCATCATATTTGAAATACTTATATATTTTTTGAAACAAATTAATACTTCAATAATGCTTAAAAATTATCAAAATGACATACTAAATAAGAGAAAATAAACAATAACTAAAAGAGTTAAGAATAAAATCATCCCCTTATTATGTTTCTTTCAAAATTTTATAATATTTGGCTCAAAGAACTATTGAATCTTTTTTCTAATTAGTGTAACTTACTGTATAAAGTTGCTAAGGGTAAATAATGTTATATATATATATATATATATGTTTTATACATATGTTAGGTAAGAGTTAATGTTCACATATGTTTTGGTTTGTTATCAATGAACATAAAAAACAGTTTTTTCTTTTTTTACATTGTATTCTATTTTGAAAATTATTTATTAAAACATAACTATTATATTTTGTAAGTAACTCTTATATTAAGATGAAATGATATATCTCGTGAAACAATATTTAATAAATTACTAAATTTGGTATAAAAAATCAGTATATATAAAATATTTGATTTATTATGGTTACAAGTTCAATTTATAAATTTTTTTGGTATTTTAGTACATACATGAGAACATCAGAAATAAGAATAGAACTTAAACCTTTTTAATTATATATATGAGGATTAAGTGTGTGTGTATATATATATATATATTAACATATATATACCATGTGTAAGAATTTTTTATATACATATTACTTTTATATATTAAACTTTACTTTTACATAGCTATTTTGTTTATATAATCCCTTGTATGTCTTCAACAAACCAAAATTTTACATACAGACAAAACTACAAAAACTAAAAACTGAAATCCTTAATTTTAGTATGCGTTAAGGAAACTTTTGGTCGATAGATATGAAGTTTAGATCTAAACACAAATTGAGGCACTGTTACTGATTTAATTATATCAAACTTTTAATATACTTTTTTAGAAAAATTAATATTAAATAAAATATACATGGGAACTACAGAAACGTAAATGTCTTTTGTTATATCTCATGATCTTTACAGGGGGTGGGGGGGAGTTTTGAATATAATAAACATCACATAAATGTTATATATACACATATATTAAAATAATTCAAAATTAAAATCACAATTATAACTCATAATTTTGATTTTGTATCCAACGAAATGTTTGAAGATATTAAGCAGTTGAACGTAATCGTATATTTGCCAAACAAAATTTTCTCAATAGTCCGGACGAGGTAGTCCAACTAGAAGGACATGTCTGTGGTGGCAACCACCATCCGGATTCGATTCCCTCTACATGCGGAAATTACTCTACTTCCTCTGGACACCTAACACGGGCACTGGCCAAAGCCCAAGAAAAACCCTCCCAGGTGAAACTGGCCTGCGGCCTGACTGGACCCAGAAGATTAGTCTGAACTATGGTGGTCTGAAATCTATCCCTAGATTTTTTTTTAAAAAAAAAAAAAAAACTCCCTCAATATAAACATTACAAAACAAGATTCTTTATAATTTTAGATAAGTCAGTCTATTTAAATAAGAGTATTTAAGTTTTATATCACCAATAACTCGAAAAATTAAATCGGTACCAAATCTACTTTTCAATGATATTGTTTGTGGTGATTAAGTTGAATTTGCTCTTATCAATAAACACATATCTAAATCTTTTTTTTAGCCAAAGTTTTTGTCATCTAAAAAAAAAAAAAATCTACAAAAAAGGGTTTGGCGATGATATTCCCAATTCAACCAAACTTATTTATCTCCTTTGGGTTATCACTTTAGAAATTAAAGTTTAATTTTACTTTATATCAAAATTAAATTCGGCAATGATATCCTCAATTAATGATTTAGAGATTTAGTTGTATAGTTATTAATGTCTCTCTTCAATCTGCCGATCCGCCGTTACATTCGATCAACAAAAAAATTGAATCTCTTCATAGTGATGGTCATCTACAATTGACTTAAACTTTATAACGAAAAAGGAAAGTAATGATTTGATGTCGCCACCTCTATTATTGTCGTCTCTCTAGATCTCTTTCTCTCTTGTCACTGATTGTTCGACTAAGATTATTACGAAGTATATACAGATTTAAGGACGAAAAAAAAGACATTTATTAGGTTGATATATTTGTTGTTACCTTGCTAGTTGTTATCCAAATAAAAAATTATTTACTTCATAAAATACGGAATATATAAATAAGATATTAGTTATCAAATAAAATTTATATGGTATAAGTTCATAATTATATGTGTAACAAAATAATTACATAGTTTTAATTACAATATATACAAGGTAATTGATAAGATATTCGATTAATTCATCAAATGCCGAGATAAATCATATTGTTCATCGTAATACATGTGATGAATTATACATTATCGAATATATAATGACAGCAAGATGTTTAATGAATACATAGAGGTTCCCTCAGTAGTGGCTAGGATATAGATTTGTCTACTAAAGGAGATAAAACAACAGTTAGTCAGATATCAACATGAAAACTATTTAATTTTCACATTACCTAGAAGAAAATAACATAATTGTTCACGTCATTTTGATGCACACGTGCATATCACAAGTTGCACAGTCCATCCATCCACATAAGAATTTCAGATACAGTATATATAAATCTTTGGATTGGGTTGGACTAGAAATGGGCCTGAGAATGTTCTGCTTGATCGATTAATTATCTGGGCCTCAAGGCCCATAAATTTCTTAAATACCTAGCTAAGAAGTAAAGCCTTCACTCACCGACACAAAAAATTTCAACAATTTATCCATTGACTGACGAACGGGGAAGAAACTGTTAGTAGGACCCATGTCTGAAAAACGAAAAAGCGCAAAAACAAAAGACGTGGCACCAACGCGTGGATTCAGCGTCACCTTCGTGTGACTCACTGCGGAAGAAATGTATTTACAACAAACCCATCTTTAGATCTCATATACAGATCGTTTCGCCTCGTCTTTCTCGATACAGAACTTCAACATCTCAAGCTATCACTTCGGAAAATCTAAGGTTTGTTTGATCTCTGTGTCCTAAAGTATTTTGTGTTGATGAATATTCCCTGAATTTCCAGTTTTCTGAGGGAATTCTTATGATTTTGATGCCTGTTGCTTGGTTGACTTTTTTGACTGGTCTCACCTTCTATCGGATGAATTGATCTGAATCTTGAATCCATGTTTCTATGGTACTCGGAGAATTGAGGATAAGAAAGGAGTAAACTAGTTCTGTCTAGCTGTGTCTGCTTTAGCTTCTCTGTTAGAACTTAGAATCAAGAATCGTAATTGTTCTATACTTTGTTTGTTTATTGATTGAATCAATTCGAAGTTTCCATGAAGTTCTTGATTGGAGAGTATTGAGTATTCAGAAAAAGGGTTTTATTTTTGTTTGTATATCAGGGAATTATGTCAATGAATGAAGAAAATGTCAAGAAAGAGAAACTTCATGTAAAAATGAAGACACATGAATCGGATCCAAAGGAGAAGGGAGAGAATGTTGAGGTGGAAATGGAATTGAAGGCCAAGTCAGTTGAGAAGGTGAAAACAAAGGAGGAAGAGAGTGGAGGAGGGAAATCAAAGAAGGAAAAGATAAAGAACAAGAAGGATGACTCAGAGGCACAGGAAGAGAAACATGAGAAGCTGAAAGATGAAAAAGTGGAAGAGCATGAAAAGGAACACAAGAAGAAAAAGAAGGATAAAGAGAGTAAACACGAGGATGTATCACAAGATGAAACAAAAAAGAAAAAAGAAAAGAAAGAGAAAGATGAATCAAAGAGTAAGGAAGACAAGACGATGAAAAAGGGAGAAAAGGATGATGAGCCTGAGAAAGAAGGTAAAGGAAAGAAGCAAAAAGAGAAGAAAGAACATGGTGAAACAGATGAAGATGATCACAAGGAGGGAAAGAAAACGAAGAGTAAAGATAAGACAAAGAAAAAGGAAACTGATGCTGAAGATGAAGAGGATAAAGGAGAAAAGAAACAGAAAAAGAAAAAAGACAAGAAGAAGGACAAGGACGAGAAAGATAGCGAAGAAGTCAAAAAGGAGAAACACCCTGAAACTGAAGTGAAGTCCAGAGATGTTAAACTTGAAGAACCAGAAGCTGATGGAGAGAAAGACAAGGTAGATGCAAAGAAGGTAGACAAGAAGAAGGATGAAAAAGACGTGGAGGAGGACGATGATAACAAAGAAAAGACTAAAAATAAAGGAGAAGGTGGAGAGGGGAAGAAAAAAAACAAGAAAGATAAAGATAAAAACAAGAAAGATACAAAGGAAAAGCAAGAGACAGAGGATGAGGATGAGGATGTGAAGAAAGCTGAAGATGATGGTGAAGAGAAAGGGAAAAAAGCAAAGACAGAGGAAAAAAAGAAAGACAAAGATGGGAAAAAGAAAAAGGAGAAGGGTAGTAATGACATAGGTAAGCTGAAAACGAAGCTGGAGAAGATCGATGGGAAAATCGAAGCTTTAATGGAGGAAAAAGCAGAAATCTTGAATCAGATTAAAGAGGCAGATTCAAAGGGAGAGCAATGATGGGAAGGCAGTGAAACGTAAAGAAGTTGGAAGCAGCTGAGAGAAGTGTAACATATCTATAGATAAGCTGAGGCTACTACATGGTTTTTTGGTACATTTGCATTGGACTTAAATCCTCTTGTTTTGTTTTGTTTCTGTTGAGTAGTGATTAATAAAAATGGTTCTTGTAACTTTGGTTCTGTACTTTCATCTTGTAATTTATACTATTCATGTATTAAAAGAAGTTTATTTTCCTTTTCTTTGGATTGTAAAAAGAAGTTATTTTGGTAACAATCTAAGACATGTGCATTGTGATTTCCTAAGAGGAAGCTTATTTCGCGTTACCTTTCCCTTCCTTGCCGCTAATGCAAACTTCACATAATTGGTATTTTCTGGTTTTCTTGTAACAAAATTTTGTCGTGGTACAAGTTATATATACTTTCGAAGTCAGAAAGATTCTCATCCTCTCAACAACCATAATTCACGACGAATAAACAGTTTTGTCAGAGATAAATTAATCTGTACTGTTACACTTTGGTGAGAAATAAATATGGATATTACATTTCCACGCTTATTTTAGTTATTTTGGACCACACTTAAGAGCTAAGACACTGAATATAAAGGTTACAGAGGTAAAAAAGCTCTGTCCACACACTATCAAGGTCTCTCTAATGGCAACTCTCTTTCTCCATTCTAATACATTCTCTTTTTTCTTTACCATATTCGTGTCTCTGGTTCTTCTCGGTCTCCGGCATCCCTCTGCGGCGGCGGCGGGTTGTCAAGCTCCGCCGGTGATTTTTAACTTCGGAGATTCTAATTCCGACACAGGAGGACTCGTAGCTGGACTCGGTTATCCCATCGGCTTCCCAAATGGACGCTTATTTTTCCGGCGATCCACCGGTCGTTTGTGTGACGGACGTCTTCTCATCGATTTCCTCTGTAAGTAAAAAACACGTCTTGTCAAGTCTCAACTCTGTTTTGCAAAGTAATCGTGTTAGATCCACCGTCCTTTGCATCTGTAATGTACGGCTCAGATTGCTCTAAGACATTAATGTCGGTGATCGTAGGTGTGATCCATAAAAACAAAATCTAGTAGGAGAAAGTGGGTCCCACATATACAACATTGTTAGAAAGTCAATGAATTAGCTTTGACCCACACTCACAGAAATTTGAATTATGTTTTTGTGAATTGAGTTTCGGTTATAATTTTGACATTCATTTAAATTTTTTTGTAAATGGATTTACTAACGAAGGAATTTGCAGGCCAGAGTCTGAATACAAGTCTGTTGAGGCCATATTTAGATTCATTAGGTGGATCAGGGTTTCAAAACGGTGCGAATTTCGCAATCGCTGGATCCGCTACACTTCCTAAAAACGTCCCTTTTGCGCTCAACATTCAGCTCCAACAATTCCTCCGTTTCAAATCCCGATCACTCGAGCTAGCTTCTACTTCCAGTTAACCTTACCTCAACATCCCAAATCAATCCTGTATATCCTCTGTTTTCTTGGTTAATGATCTTGAATGGTGTTTTGTATAGATCCACTAAAAGGAATGTTCATAAACAAGGATGGATTCAAAAACGCGTTGTACATGTTCGATATTGGACAAAACGACATCGCTCGTTCATTTGTTAAAGGCAACTCGTATTCTCAGACGATCAATCTGATTCCACAATTTATTTCCGAGATAAAAACCGCCGTAAAGGTGAGTTTTTCTTTTTGTTTTGTTTGGCCTTCTTATTGAACTTTATGTATCCTTTTATAAACCGGTTTTCACGGTTTGCAGAGATTATATGATCAAGGAGGAAGGAGATTTTGGATTCACAATACTGGTCCATTGGGTTGTCTACCTCAGAAACTCGCAATGGCTCAGAGAAAAGATCTCGACCAGCACGGTTGCTTAGCCAGTTACAACTCAGCAGCGAAAGTGTTTAACCAAAGATTAGATCATATGTGTGAAGAGCTGAGGACTGAGCTACGAGACGCGACCATAGTATATATCGATATATACGCCATCAAATACAGCCTCATTGCAGATTCCAACAAATACAGTAATTAGCAGAGTACTTACCTTAATTACTGATCAAATGGGATGGTTATATCTTTAACTCAAGTTAAATATATTAATGCAGGTTTTGAGAAGCCGTTAATGGCGTGTTGCGGATATGGAGGGACTCCTTACAACTATAATGCGAAGATAACATGTGGACATAGAGGCTCTAAAGTATGTGACGAAAAGTCTCGTTTTATAAGCTGGGATGGGATTCATTACACCGAGACAGCTAATGCCATTGTAGCCATGAAAGTGCTTTCGATGCAATACTCTAAGCCGCGAACTCCCTTCCATTTCTTCTGCCGTCGCTGAAAAAACAAACTTTACTTTTCCGGTTTTGTTTCCCAACTTGGAAATTTTATTTTATTTATTTCCAATTGTAACCACTATCAAATAAACTTGAGTCTGTATTAGTGACTGCAAAACCTAAGCACACATAAGTGTTCTTGATTATTTAGCCGTAGAGCTTCCGTGCGTCTTTTTGTGCTACTTAAAATCCTAAACCGTCTTGAATCAGTTTTTCTGTCAATTCGATTCGGGAATGAGGAAGGTTCAGTTAATTTTACGTAGAAGTTACTGCACGGCGACACCAGCTTATTGCACTTTTCAAATCTCTCGTCTCTCACGGGCCGGCGAAATCAATGAAGCTCGGAAGTTTTTTGATTCATTGCCCTTTAAAGCAACCGCCTCTTGGAATTCCATTGTGTCTGGTTACTTTACAAACGGCATGCCAGAAGAAGCACTCCATATGTTCGATCAAATGCCTGACAGAAATATCGTTTCTTGGAACGGGTTGGTTTCAGGGTATATTAAGAACGGGATGATTGAAGAAGCCGCGAATGTGTTTGAGATAATGCCTGAGAGGAATGTTGTTTCCTGGACCGCAATGGTAAAAGGTTATGTGCAAGCCGGTATGGTTGCTGAAGCGGAGTCCTTGTTTTGGACAATGCCAGAGAAGAATGAGGTTTCTTGGACTGTGATGTTTGGTGGTTTGATTGGTGATGGGCGTATAGATGATGCACGTAGATTGTATGATATGATGCCTGTGAAAGATATTGTAGCAAGTACTAACATGATTGGTGGGTTGTGTAAAGAAGGAAGAGTGGATGAGGCAAGAGAGATTTTTGACGAGATGCGAGATAGAAATGTGATTACTTGGACTACGATGATTACTGGGTATGGGCAGAATAAGCGCGTGGATGTTGCTAGGAAGCTTTTTGAAGTGATGCCAGAGAAAACTGAAGTTTCATGGACTTCCATGCTTATGGGCTATACCCTGAGTGGAAGAATCAAAGACGCTGAACAATTTTTTGATGCGATGCCAATGAAACCGGTTATCGCGTGTAATGCTATGATTGCTGGGTTGGGAGAGAAAGGAAAGATAGCAAAAGCGAGGAGGATTTTCGATGAAATGACGGAGAGAGATAATACGACTTGGAAAGAAATGATCAAAGCTTATGAAAGAAAAGGTTTTGAATTGGAAGCTCTTGATTTGTTTGGTCAAATGCAGAGAAAAGGTGTCAGTCGGAGTTTTCCATCTCTAATCAGCATTCTTTCGGTCTGTGCCTCCTTAGCAAGCCTTGAATATGGTAAACAAATCCATGCTAACTTGGTGAGATGTCAATTTGATGTTGATGTGTATGTTGCCTCTGTTTTGATGACAATGTATGTCAAATGTGGTGAGCTTGTGAAAGCAAAGCTAGTATTTGACCGGTTTCCTTCAAAAGACATTATCATGTGGAATTCAATAATTTCTGGTTACGCATCACACGGTTTAGGAGATGAAGCTCTGAAGGTTTTCCATGAGATGCCATTATCTGGTACCATGCCAAACAAAATCACCTTAATTGCAATTCTGACAGCTTGTAGCTATGCTGGAAAAGTCGAGGAAGGGCTTGAGATATTTGAATCAATGGAATCGAGGTATTGTGTGAAGCCAAGAGTTGAGCATTATTCTTGCGTGGTGGATATGCTTGGGCGTGCAGGACGAATAGATGAGGCGATGAAGCTGATCGAACATATGGAGGTAAAGCCAGATGCTACGGTTTGGGGTTCTCTGTTAGGAGCGTGTAGAACTCACTCACGGCTAGACTTAGCCGAAGTAGCTGCAAAGAAACTTTTCGAGATTGAACCAGAAAACGCTGGTCCATACGTTTTGCTATCTAGCATAAATGCATCTCAAGCTAAATGGGGAGATGTTGCAGAACTAAGGAAAACAATGAGGACAAAGAATGTAATGAAATTTCCTGGTTGTAGCTGGATTGAGGTAGAGAAGAAAGTTCACCATTTCACACGTGGAGGTATTAGAAACCATCCCGAGCAAGCGATGATATTGATGATGTTGGAGATAACAGATGAATTGTTGAGAGAAGCTGGGTATAGTCCTGATTGCAGCCAAGTGCTGCATGATGTAGACGAGGAAGAGAAAGTAGATAGCTTGAGATGTCATAGCGAGAGACTCGCTGTGGCTTATGGACTCTTAAAGCTACCTGAAGGAGTAACTATTCGTGTCATGAAAAACCTTAGAGTCTGTGGAGATTGTCACTCTGCTATTAAACTGATTTCTAAGGTGACAGAGAGGGAAATTATTCTAAGAGATCCAAATAGATTCCATCATTTCAAGAATGGAGAATGTTCTTGTAAAGATTATTGGTGAGAGAGAGTGATATAATCTGTACCGGTCAGTTTCATACTCATAGAAAGGCTCCAATTTTGGTTTAGTTCGGTTCAAGTTATATTGGTATATAAGGAGAATGTTGCAGGCAATGGGTTCACACGCAAATCAATGCAACTTGCAGGCATCATCAGTTGAATCACTATCATCACTCAATTATCATATTGCAATTATTTGTTCTCTATTCATTCAATGTTAAATAATTGCTAATTTGTTCTCATTATCTCTTTGGGAAGTGACATGCCACTTTTATTTTTCTTTCTCTTATATAATATCAATAGAGAATATTATAAAACATAAGTTTATGTACTATGGTCTCTTGTCTTGTTCTATGATTATCGACCTTCCGTCCGAAGTGGAAAATGATTAAAGTTAGGTTTCAACTTTCAATTGATTGGATAAGGACAAAGACTGGTTGTTGAGTCACATTTCCTCTCGTCTCTTCCGTCTCTTTTTATCTCTCTCTCAGATTTTACAGGCAATCGATTTCACTCGAAGGCACACAAAAGCTTTCGTTCTGTTCCTCGTCTCTGATCTCTGAGGTAAAAGTTACTAACTTTATGTTTCTGATCATTTGGGTCTACGGAATATCGCATCTTTTGAACTGGGTTTGATCCAGCTTTCGATTCTCTTTAAATTGGGTATTTAAACAATTTGCAATTGGGTTTCTTCTCTGTTATAATCTATCAGTATTTTAGAATTGATGATCGGACCTCTGAAAATTTTGTTCTTTTTATCGACTGAAACAGTTTTACATATATGAGTTTGATGTTCCGAGTCTGATAATCGAACTGATTGTTTCAAATCTGGTTGGTCTATTGTTAATAACGAGTCAGCAACAGCTTTTTGATTTCAGCTGTAGAAATGGGTTCTGAAGGACCAACGGCTGTGACGATTCACATCACAGGATTCAAGAAGTTCCATGGAGTTGCTGAAAACCCTACAGAGAAAATCGCAACCAACTTGAAAGAATATGTTACGAAGAATAATTTATCGAAAGATGTGATTCTTGGAAACTGTTCTGTGCTTGAGACAGCTGGTCAAGGAGCTCTCGCTTCGCTTTATCAGTTGTTACAATCCGCTATCAACACGAAAGAAACAGAGTCATTGACCCCTGGAAAAACCATCTGGGTTAGTCCAAGTTAGTTAGTTAGTTATGTCCAAAAGATTTTGATTTCTTTTTATGCTGAAGAAACTCTCTTTCAGGTTCACTTTGGAGTTAATAGTGGCGCTACAAAATTTGCAATTGAGCAACAAGCTGTGAATGAAGCGACTTTTCGTTGCCCTGATGAATTGGGTTGGAAACCTCAGGTTTTTGTTTCTCATTCTCCTTTGGTTTGTTCTTGTTTCATTTGCTTTTTTTTTTCTTCTTCTATGAAACATTCTCTCGTGGTCTGCAGAATGTACCAATTGCTCCCTCCGATGGCCCAATCTCAACTGTGAGAAAGGTATTATGTCCTCGAGCTTCTTGACCTTGTGGTTTCTTTGTTTGTATGTTGAATCTAAGAGTTGTGTTTGATGACTTTACAGACTACTCTTCCTGTTGATGAAATAACGAAGGCGTTGGAGAAGAAAGGCTTTGAGGTGATAAAATCAGATGATGCAGGTCGATTTGTGTGCAACTATGTCTATTACCACTCTCTAAGATTTGCAGAACAGAACAAGATCAATTCACTCTTTGTTCATGTTCCTCTTTTCGTTGCTTTGGATGAAGAGACCCAGATGAGATTCACCGTTTCTCTCCTGGAGGTACTCGCTTCTATTTGCAAGTAAATGTTATCCCAAACTGCGATCTTAATTCTTCTTCATGAAAATGAACGTCATGGATTCATATTTGTGTCTTTCACTACCAATATCGCCCATCAATAAACTGAACATAAGTTCACTTCTCTACCATCTCCTCTTCATATACGCTTTTCAGAAACTAGATTCATTTCTTCTTGAAAAAGTGTTAGCTTGATCAAATGACATAATATATAATGCACTGAGAATTCCGAAAGCTAGAATCAGTGTTTACGGTCTTTTGATTATTTATATTCCAACTTCCAAAAGTATATTGTTCTTTTTTCTTATGTTACAAACTAGATCCGGCTTCGTTAAAGCCGATCACAACTGAATGTAGTGTGTAATCTAAAAAGTTGCAGACAGACAAATGACTAACATTAAATCTACCCTTACATTTTGTGTGTTCATATTAGCTCTGTTATGAACACATATTCTTGTGTTATCAATCCAGAAGTGCCTCAAGCAGGCAATCAACAGGTGGGATTGTAATCGTATCCATGGTTCCATACGCGTTCCAGCAGAACGGGTTTTCGAAAACCTCGCCTTTGGAAGGAAACAGCTCAACATCCTCAAGTCTCAGGTTAGTACAAGGGACAGAGTCGCTGCAACCAAAATGGATCGGTGGACTTCTCAGATCGTAAGTCCCTTTGATATTTGCGTAGAGAACATCGCTGATAATGACTGCGCTGGTTTGGTTAGCACAGTTCTTGGTTTGGCAGTAGTATTGGTCTATCATTATAGGGTTACGAACATTCACCATCCAAATGTTACGGAACACGATTCTTGAAACCACACCTGACCCTCCTTGCCATGTCTTGATCCTAACACCGTTGTCTGAGTTCCATATGGTTGAGTTTGTCACGGTTATGTTCGAGACAAATGCACTCGAGTTGTGGACTCCGAGGCTGCCTATGCTGCAACATTATAACTTCATTGTTCATACTTCAAACTTGAAAACAAAACTTTTATGAGAAACAGAGCCTAACAAGAATTTAAGCCCTACTATAGAGTTTGGCAGAAGAAAAGAAGATGGAAAAATTAAATGGTAATTATGGAAAATGTTACCTAATCCCATGGCTAGGACCGCACGTCATATTCCTAATATCCACATTAAAGCAGCCGGATCCAATCGAAATACAATCATCTCCTGTTATAACCGAATAAATATTAACCGGAAATAACGAACTTTTACCGTTAGTCAACTGCAAAAATATCAAAAAAATACCGTTAGAAATCACGGAATTGCGAATCTGAACGTTATGTGTGTTCTCAATGTGGATTCCATCAGTGTTGGGACTAGAAGCTGGTGCCTTGATAGTCACTGAATCTACAAGCACGTCACTGCAGTTGTCAAACCTTACATGGAACTGAGCACTGTTCATGAAGCTAAGCCCTTTGATTCTCACTCTTGAGCTCTGAAATATCCTAAACGTCTGTTATCAAATCAAAATGAAATTTTTAGTCAGAGTTCATTGATCTTTTCAATTCAGGACAAAGGATTAATCTGGCATATATGTCTTAACAAATGTGACTTACCACAGGACTGTCACAAGGACCGGTTTGAGTTGTCCCGTTGATCCCCTTGTGAGGTTTGCAAGGAAGGTCCCACCATTTCTGGCCACGGCCATTGATATAACCAGAGCCTTGAATTGATAATCCATTCACTCTGTAAAACATTATCCACTGCCTCTTGTAGTTCCACGGCCACGACTTCGGTCCATCCGGGGATACAATGAATCCGTTTATCTATAAGGAAGAAAAAATCCTTACATGTTCAATGTTGACATAAACAAATTTATGATTATAAGATCAGCTTACTTGTAGCACAATATTGCGGGCTCTACAAGGACCATTGAAGCTGGTTGGCTTCACCAAGAAACAGAAGGTGTAAGGGACAAGAATTATGGCTGAGTACGCAGTGCTCATACATGCCGCGTCCCATGCGATCTTGAATGCTGATGTGTCATCGGTCGTGCAATCACCAATGGCTCCGAATGAAGTGACGTCGAAGACGGTTAACGCATTTTCACTATCATCATAATAAGCCGGAGTTGGAGCCGGTGATGGGCTTAGATTGATGGCAAGAGAATTTAGAGACGATGAGAATAAGATCAAGATGACTGCATAGAAGAGTGAAGGTAATGACATTTTTTGTGTGAATGTGTTCGGAGATGAAGAGTGATGAGCAATATGCATTATCTATATATATATTTGTTAAGGCACACAAAGAGAATAAAAGAAAAAAAAAAGAGTAATGGACTTCATTATCCTATATATGTATGTGGTCGACTTTAGGGTTTAATAGGTTTAGCCAAATTGTCTCACGCGCGAGGAACGAAGAGGTCATACTAACAAAGAAAAAAAGAGAGATCAAATGCATCTTTAGGCAATGGTCAAACATTGGACCTGTTATGGGCTAAAGCATAAACCCGCATGTTTAAAGGGTTAGCGTTTCGATCTCCTGCGAAATACTTCATAGCGCTTGTTTTACTTGGAGTCCTAGACTTCCGTCTATGTGTTTTATGTGACACCCGACTGTACCCATGGCAAGCTTGCAAAAAACTCATGCTAAAGAACCTGCTCACCCCTAATATTAGTCGAACGCAATGATGACTCAAACATCAAATTCTAATAAAAAAAAGAATGTATCTCTAGAATTGTAAGACTCCCACGTAGCGGTAGATGTGATAGTTGAGATCAGAGATACATATTTCTTTTGTAACAAGGGGGTAATAATCTAGGCCGAAATTTTCTAATGAATCTAAAACACAACACCATCTTTGATTGACCAATTCACATACGATTTCTGTTTCCACTGAGAATCGAAATAAGGAAGGAGTGAACCAATACATTCTTAAGAAAATCAATTATTAGAGATAATTCTTACTAACCATATTTCTACAATGTCACTATTAATAGATTCAAACCAAGTGGGATTTTGGGTCCATGACCTTACAAAAGAGGGTTTTCTATGACCTCTAGTTTGATCTCTTTTTGGGAGGAGCTTTGGCTCGGACGAGGAAATGTATAGGTTCAGTCTAAAACTTCTCGACTTGAAAAGACATAATTAAATCGAACTTCAGACTTTTTTTGTAATAGTTTTTTGATACAATTGATTATAAAATATAGTTGTACTATCAAAATAATAATAATAACAACATCATCTATAATTTATACTCATAAAACATTGCTAACAGTATTTCATGTTATTTTGACGTTATCGTTAATTAATTGATTTTCGAAGCAAAAAATGTTTATCAATTTCCTCCAATGACTACTAATTTAATAAAATTTAATGTATAGATTTACATTTTAACATTATTAAAGAGTTGACAAAGAGAGCTCGCCTTACGCTTTGAAAACAATTCAGCAATAAGGAAACGATAGCGTAAGTTGGTTAAGAGGTGAAGTGTGGTCACAAGTACTAGAAACATTTTTTTGTTTGTATAAGGCTCCTCAGTCCCAACCTCTAAAACCTATGATCAATCTTTTAGCTTCACTTTTCTCTCAATTTCAACTTCTCCTATAGCGTGGGGGCGATTTCAACCTTTTCCCATTCTTCTGCCTCTCAAGTCCAAAAGTGTGGGTAAACAAATTCATTTTTGATTCTGTTTCCGGTTTTTCTATGATGGTATATTAACTTACCTACTATAGAAGGTTGAGTTGACTATGAACCAAGGCCGGTCTGGTGTTTTTGATATCGGTTTAAGGTGTGTTGTTATACAAGCGACATTTGATGGTGTTAACTACAAAACGGAAAATAATATAGCAAAGAGAAAAATAACTCATGGACAAAAGTTATTGTTTGATTGAACAACTATCATATTTTTTATCCAGTCCAATAAAATTGATGGAAGGACAGAATTGTGTCCGGCGGGGCTCGAACCCGCGACCTTCGGCTCATAAGACCAACGCTCTAACCATCTGAGCTACGGAAACAGACGTTTGAATTTCTTTATTTAGCTTTTTAATTCAAACAAAATTCTCATTTTGGTCATTCAAGTATAAAAGCTGATGAAACAAAAGCTCTGTACACACCAATCTTATTATTCTTGATATACAAGTTCTAAAATACAAACCCAGTCCCATCTCATGTACAAGCATGTGCATATATATTCCCTTCTCCATGGCCTACTCATCCCAATTTCAAAGCCACAAATTAAAAGACAAAAGAGTAACACCAAATGCAAAAAAACAAGTTCAAATAATTCATTGCACTCACTCCACTATTACCTTACTAGCTTTTATCGTCTCTTGCTCTGTGATCTTGAAACTGGAGTACTCATGTCAGTATCTGAGTTTTCCTTCTGAAACTCCATGTCCATACTCCCTTCTCTCGTTCTAGAACGTCTTCTTCGGTCCTGAAAACGAACATGATCATTCCAGTTATATCCTTTTCTTGTTATGTTTCGGATCAATGAGTCAACCTCTTAAGAACACTAACCTCTCTTGGAATAGGGTATTCCTCAGACTCAAGCATACGTACAACTTGACTCATTTTCGGCCGTTTTTCAGAATCAGGATCAACACATCTTAAAGCCGTTAAAAGCGCTCGTTTCAATGATCTTGTAGGTGGCCTCACCTCTATATTCGGATCCACCACTTCCTCTGAACGTCTCGTTCCAACCATCATCTTCAACCAGTCCACTAGATTCACTTCATGAGCAGGACGTCCATAATCCACAGGGTCTCTTCCTGTGATTGCTTCTAAAAGCACAACACCAAAGCTATACACATCGCTCTTTTCATTTAACAACCCTGAGTTTGCATATTCTGGAGCAACATACCTGCAAAACGTTAAAGCATTAAGCTTTGATACTTAAAAAACACTTCCTGGTTCAAATTTTAATATCTCTCTCACCCAAATGTTCCCATTACTCGTGTTGTCACATGGCTTTTCCCGGCTCCAAGTAACTTAGCAAGTCCAAAATCCGAAACCTTTGCATTGAATTCGTCGTTGATCAGTATGTTACTTGACTTGATGTCTCTGTGTACTACTTTTGGCTCAATTGCTTCATGCAGATATGCAAGACTACACAAGAGGATGAATCACAATCAGTATGTGAGAATATAAGAATTGAAACAGAGGAATAATGATTCTTTGCTTACGCTTTTGATGTGCCAATGAGAACTTTCATTCTAGCTTCCCAAGTTAAGTATCCATGTTGTCTCATTGCTCCGTGTAGCCATTGTTCTAAGTTCCCATTGTTCACATACTCATAAACCAATATCCTAAAATAACAGTTTCCATTAAATCTCAGTGAGTAACTCACAAATTTTGTCTCTGTTCTAAGTTAGACAAAGAATCACCTGTGAGTTCCTTCAATGCAGTATCCAAGAAGACGAACTAAGTTCTTATGACGCACATGACCGATCGCATCGACCTCGACTCGAAACTCTTTCTCAGCTTGTCCTCTACAAAAAATCAATCAATCTAAACTCAAAAACAGAGGAAATTAGTTGAGAGATTGAGATTCTTGTAAACAGAACAACTCACAACTGGTTAAGAATCTTTTTAACTGCAACAGGAGTTCCATTACTCAACTCTCCTCTGTAAACAACACCGTAACCGCCTTCACCGATAACCTTCTCCTTTGAGAATCTGCTAGTTGCTATTTCAAGATCTCTCAGTGTAAACCAGTGACCCCAACCAAGATGAGACTCAGGCAAACCAGACAATGGAGACGGCGTTGCGATGTTATACAATGACGACGAAGAAGCTTGTTGGTTTATAGAAACTTCTTCGCCTGAACCGGAATGTTTATCGGTAACCTCTAAATGGTGAAACGAGCCTGACAAGCTACTAGTACTTCTCTTCTTTTTCTTCTTCCCCATATCCAAATGAACCAAGACTTTGTCTGAGTCTTTATTGCTGTTTTTGTCTTGAATTGTAAGAAGAATGCCTTCACGTGGAGCAAAGTTACTAGCTGAGACATGCTCAACTCTTACTTCTTTGATCTCCTTTGATACTGGAGGGGTTTGGATAACCGGAAGTCCGGTTTTCGAATTTCTTGATTTCTTTTTCGAAGTAAGACAATACGAAAGTACCGAGAGGATGGTTATGATGAGCAATGCAACAGCTATTCCAATTACTTCCCAAACCTTAAGTCCAAAGATATGACTCTCTCTTGATAGCTGGCTTTTCAGGCCACTTCCCATTTTTTGCCTGAAATTTCGATTAAACCAGAAAAAGAAAACAGAACCTTAAGCTATGGGATTAATGAAGAAATGTGGTCCCATGTTTATCCACAACAGAAATTAATTCATAGATAGACAAAAAATTCCCAAGGAAAAACACAAAAAGACAGCTAAAATCAAGAACATATAAAGAACAGAAGCTATTAAAGCAAATTAGTTTGCAAAATTCGAAGAAGCAATAATGATGGTCTTTAAATATATAACCAGACAATACAGAGTAAGTACCAAAGAAGATGAGAATTCAATTGATTTTTTAATTAATTACCTGAGAGTGAAACAGAGAGAGAGAAATCACTTGAAATTTCAGATCTTTGTAGACTTCTTCACACCCATAACTGATTCTTGAGAAGAAGAAAGAAATCGAGATCCTAGACTAAGTAAAAGCCCAAATCTCAGAGCTTAGAAGAAATTTCTTGAGGAGAAAAACAACTGTAAATAAACAAATAGGAGATGCAGGAATTACGGAAAATGAACAGCGCAGATAAAGAGACAAGACCTTTCTTTGGTCCCTCTTAAGTCAAGTGTCAATGTGCAAGAAGGAGAAGGAAAGGACTGTGGGATCTAAAAGCTTGTGAGGAGCTGTCATGTAACCACAACAACTACAGTCATTTTAGTCAATAGTAAAAAAAAAAACAAAGAAGCAATTCCAAATAAACGCTCTGGCCCAGCGAATAGGTGAACATGGAAATGTATAAGTATAATAACAAAAAGCAAAAAAAATAAACTCAGGATAAAACTTCATAAGCATGGGGTTTATAGTATGAAAAAGAAGAGGAAATCAATTTTTAAAAAGGAGAAAACTTTGAAATGTGGGCAGTGAGATCTGGTGGAAGGTAATAAGATAAGAGGAGATGGAGGTATCAAGTGGTAGGTTAGGTAATGAAAGTTTGAGTGTTTTTTTTTTTTGGTTTTCTTTAATTTTTGTGGAGAGAGAGAGAGAAAGGAGAGATGTCTTGGCTTGCATTGAAATTACATTACAGAGAACATCATCTTCAAACATCTAATAGATAAAGTACAACAGTCACAGCAGTAAGTAATGAGATTTTAAGAGGGTGAAAGAGAGACCATGGGAATTGTAAGGGTCCACATTTGAGGATGATGAACGATAATGATGATGTTTTATTTACCAGAAGTAACTGTCAGGTTTATTGCATTACATGGTCACAAGGAAAATAAATAAGTAGCCAAGGACCAAAGTTATACAAATCTATAATGAACCTTTCTTAAGCTCTTCATCTTCCCCGCAAAGATCTACAACTAAGAATCATTATAGTATACTACATTTTCCTTATCATATGAGAACTATGGAAAGGAAATTTTTTGTGTCAAAGTGACTATCAGACATGACATGGTATCTCATGGATCATCACGTAGGTCCTACTCGTACTTTCACGTTTGTCGAAGAGATTTGGTATTTTCTCTTTCTATTGGAGATATCATCATTGCTTCATTAGTTACTTTAACTCAAATGAAACATCTAAATATTCAAAAGTAAGCAAAATTTTTAAAGATCGTTTCTACTGATACAAATGCGTGAAGTATAATACAAATCCGACCTTAGCTCAGTCAAAAGAGCGGCGGACTAAGTGTTGAATAAAAAGAACTTTTCCAATCAAACAAGTTTGGAAGACCACTAGTCCTAGAATGGTATGGTTGGATCTTCAAAATATCTATACCACTAGAAACAATCAACTAGAAAATTCTATGAGTTATATCCTTTTATCTATGATTTAAATCTTCAATTTGGGCCTGAGTATTTCAATCTTTAATTTGGGGGAGTACACGGTTAGTCTCAGGCTCTCAGTGCATGGAAATTGTCAGCGCAAGCACATTAGTCAAAATAAGGAAGTTTTTAGGAGCTGAAAAAGTATTTGCGGAGAAACTGGTTCTCCATTTGGGAGAAGGAAATTCCGTTGTCTTAACTGTTCTCCTTACCTTGCCGGAGCATCAAGCAAGTGTCAAATCATTGTTTGTTGAACCTGTAGTTGATGAATATTACAGGTTTGTCGTCTTAGGTTTGATTTTTGTTGAATCCTGTTAATCATGTCGTTTATGAGCCTTTTAGGCTACAGCTCTTGAATGATGATGTTTGAGGATATTGTAATCAGATGTGTTTGTTTGTTTGAAGACGGTTGTGTCGGCTTAACGTGGTTTGAGTTATAAAATTGTATACCGGTATTCTCTATACTCGTAAACTCTATGTGTATATATTATTACCCAAACCAAAAAGTATCAATGTTTCGCAAACATGGTATATCGCTAATCTTGTTATGACTTGTGAGTCACGATTTTAGGAATTGACGATCGATATCTATATTTTAACTCTTCGAAATTTTAGTATTCCCATACAAAAAGTATTATTGAAGTAATTTTTATTTATATACGATTTTTGCATACAGTATCAAAAGAAATTAACCAAAAAAAAAATAAAGAGAAGAAAATCAACAGAAATTAGCCACGAAAATTTTAAGTTTTTTAAAAACAAGCTAAAGCTTTAGATCTGTCCTGGCGGGAAAGCAGCGCCGGTAGCTCGGCTAGGGTAAGTTGAGTGACCGGGAAGGTGGTGGCCGTGAGTCTGAGCATTGGCGGCATGCTCAGCCTTGGATTGGTGTAGCTTAGCTTTAGCCTCAGCTTCCTTAGACTTCTCTCGCTCGTCAGCCATCTTCTTCTCTTGTTTAGTCCTTGCCATCGTCTTTTCCGCATGACCTTGTGCCTTTGCGTCGGCGATGTTGAGCTTCTCCTTAGCCGTACTCGCCATGTCGCTTATCTTTTCCTTCGCCGTATGCATCTTCCTTCTTCTTCTCAAACTAAATCTTTTTTGCTTTCTTCTCTTTGTTTCGGTATAATTTAACGACTATGCTTAAGATTTGATGAGGGATGGTTCATCTCCACGTGTAATACCCATATACGTGTCAGTATTTTCCGATTTGTACGTGGATTATGTGTGTTCGTGCCTACATGCAAAAGCGTACAATTTCTTTTTTTTTTTCCTTCCTTAAATTTCCTGCTAAAATATGTAATATCTTTATTTCGAAGTTAGTAACTGGAAAGTGTTATTATTATTTTTAAATCGAGACTCGAAAGTGTTTGTATCCGTAAACTCATTGTGTCGTGATAAAAGTAGAAAAAATATCCAATACACGCAAAATAAAATTCGTTTTTATTCTTTTTTAGCAGCAAACGAATCATATTTTTATTAAGATACATGCAGAGAAAGAGCAGACTTAGCCAAAGCATCAGAAATTACATTTTCTTTCCTAGGGATTAAGAGAAGCGAATATTTGTGAAGTAACACAAAATTCGTTTATGTTTTTCTTTTTAGATAGGATTGAGGGGTGACATATAACACAAATATACATTGATACTATTCAATCGAACCTTTGCATGCATAATGTAATAACTAAGTTAAATGTCATCACTAGTAATCATGAATAACAAAGAGTTCTCGGATATATGGGAGAGCAGTACTTGCTGTTGGTTAATTATGCCTGTCCACATATCATTTTTAATTTAGTAGATCAACTCTATACCAAAATTTTCTTCGATTATTCTACCTAACCATCAAGATCAAGTACTAATTAGGATACACAATAGTGTGCAGCATGTTCTATTGTCAAATCCAGGTTCAATCTGAGAAAAGTGGACGTGCCGGAGTGGTTATCAGGCATGACTAGAAATCATGTGGGCTTTGCCCGCGCAGGTTCGAATCCTGCCGTTCACGGTTTTGTAAATTCTTGAGATTTTAGAATATAGTTCAAGTGCATTTTTATCACAACCCATATACTTTTAGCTTGTTTTGTAAACTAGTGGTAATCTTTTAACTAATACTTCTTTGCACTATTTGTATACATAGTTTTCAAATTATTTAGAGTTTTCTATCTCAATCATCGGCATGCATTAAGTATTGAAATACAAATCCGACCTTAGCTCAGTTGGTAGAGCGGAGGACTGTAGTAGTCGCAGAATATCCTTAGGTCACTGATTCGAATCCGGTAGGTCGGAATTCGTTTTATCAACTTACTTTATTTCTTAGTGCGCTTTGACATCATTTATATAAAACTTACTACAACTTACTTTCACATTTGTCCAAGAGATTTGGTATTTTCTCTTTCTATGGGAGTTTTCATCATTGTTTCGTTAGTTACTTTAATTCAAATGAAACATCCACATATTCGAAACTAAGTAAAATGTTTAAAGATCGTTTCTAGTGATACACATGCTTGAAGTATCGTACAATCCGACCTTAGCTCAGTTGTAGAGCGGAGGACTGTAGTTGATGCAGAATATCCTTAGGTCACTGGTTCGAATCCGTAGTCGGACTTTTTTCCCTTGAGATTTTTTCAAGTGTGTTGTGGCACTAAGTGTTGAATAAAAGAAACTTTTCCAATCGAACAAGTTTGGAAGACCACTAGTCCTAGAATAAATTTTGGTTCAATTCGATACACAAATGGTATGGTTGGATCTTCAAAATATTTATACACTAGAAAGAATCAGCAAGAAAACTCTATGAGTTATACCCTTATATATATGTGATCAAATCTAAAACCAATAGTTTCTTTTTGCATGAAAAAATATAAACACTATTATTTTTTAAAGAATCTATAGGATGTGCTTATAAGTTGTCAACGTTATTTGAATTGTACCCTGTCAACTTTCTTGCACGACCTTGATATTTCAGCATATCATAAACAATCATTGCCCTCTATATATATTACATGCATATATGTATGTAGATACTCAGTAAAATATCTCAAATTGAGTTTTGGTTCGCTTGTATACAAGTGGTAAAGAAACTACTTTAGCTATCACTAAAAAACTCCTTCAAAATAATATTTACACACTTAGACGTTGTCAAAGAACTATTACTGGTTTAAGAAAACTAATGCAACAATGTATTTATGGTTCATATCATTTTTAATTTAGTAGATCAACTCTATACCAAAATTTTCTTCGATTATTCTACCTAACCATCAGATCAAGTACTAATTAGGATACACAATAGTGTGCAGCATGTTCTATTGTCAAATCCAGGTTCAATCTGAGAAAAGTGGACGTGCCGGAGTGGTTATCGGGCATGACTAGAAATCATGTGGGCTTTGCCCGCGCAGGTTCGAATCCTGCCGTTCACGGTTTTGTAAATTCTTGAGATTTTAGAATATAGTTCAAGTGCATTTTTATCACAACCCATATACTTTTAGCTTGTTTTGTAAACTAGTGGTAATCTTTTAACTAATACTTCTTTGCACTATTGTATACATAGTTTTCAAATTATTTAGAGTTTTCTATCTCAATCATCGGCATGCATTAAGTATTGAAATACAAATCCGACCTTAGCTCAGTTGGTAGAGCGAGGACTGTAGTAGTCGCAGAATATCCTTAGGTCACTGATTCGAATCCGGTAGGTCGGAATTCGTTTTATCAACTTACTTTATTTCTTAGTGCGCTTTGACATCATTTATATAAACTTACTACAACTTACTTTCACATTTGTCAGAGATTTGGTATTTTCTCTTTCTATGGGAGTTTTCATCATTGTTTCGTTAGTTACTTTAATTCAAATGAAACATCCACATATTCGAAACTAAGTAAAATGTTTTAAAGATCGTTTCTAGTGATACACATGCTTGAAGTATCGTACAAATCCGACCTTAGCTCAGTTGGTAGAGCGGAGGACTGTAGTTGATGCAGAATATCCTTAGGTCACTGGTTCGAATCCGGTAGTCGGACTTTTTTCCCTTGAGATTTTTTCAAGTGTGTTGTGGCACTAAGTGTTGAATAAAGAAACTTTTCCAATCGAACAAGTTTGGAAGACCACTAGTCCTAGAATAAATTTTGGTCAATTCGATACACAAATGGTATGGTTGGATCTTCAAAATATTTATACACTAGAAAGAATCAGCAAGAAAACTCTATGAGTTATACCCTTATATATATGTGATCAAATCTAAAACCAATAGTTTCTTTTTGCATGAAAAAATATAAACACTATTATTTTTTAAAGAATCTATAGGATGTGCTTATAAGTTGTCAACGTTATTGAATTGTACCCTGTCAACTTTCTTGCACGACCTTGATATTTCAGCATATCATAAACAATCATTGCCCTCTATATATATTACATGCATATATGTATGTAGATACTCAGTAAAATATCTCAAATTGAGTTTTGGTTCGCTTGTATACAAGTGGTAAAGAAACTACTTTAGCTATCACTAAAAAACTCCTTCAAAATAATATTTACACACTTAGACGTTGTCAAAGAACTATTACTGGTTTAAGAAAACTAATGCAACAATGTATTTATGGTTCATATCATTTTTAATTTAGTAGATCAACTCTATACCAAAATTTTCTTCGATTATTCTACCTAACCATCAAGATCAAGTACTAATTAGGATACACAATAGTGTGCAGCATGTTCTATTGTCAAATCCAGGTTCAATCTGAGAAAAGTGGACGTGCCGGAGTGGTTATCGGGCATGACTAGAAATCATGTGGGCTTTGCCCGCGCAGGTTCGAATCCTGCCGTTCACGGTTTTGTAAATTCTTGAGATTTTAGAATATAGTTCAAGTGCATTTTTATCACAACCCATATACTTTTAGCTTGTTTTGTAAACTAGTGGTAATCTTTTAACTAATACTTCTTTGCACTATTTGTATACATAGTTTTCAAATTATTTAGAGTTTTCTATCTCAATCATCGGCATGCATTAAGTATTGAAATACAAATCCGACCTTAGCTCAGTTGGTAGAGCGGAGGACTGTAGTAGTCGCAGAATATCCTTAGGTCACTGGTTCGAATCCGGTAGGTCGGAATTCGTTTTATCAACTTACTTTATTTCTTAGTGCGCTTTGACATCATTTATATAAAACTTACTACAACTTACTTTCACATTTGTCCAAGAGATTTGGTATTTTCTCTTTCTATGGGAGTTTTCATCATTGTTTCGTTAGTTACTTTAATTCAAATGAAACATCCACATATTCGAAACTAAGTAAAATGTTTTAAAGATCGTTTCTAGTGATACACATGCTTGAAGTATCGTACAAATCCGACCTTAGCTCAGTTGGTAGAGCGGAGGACTGTAGTTGATGCAGAATATCCTTAGGTCACTGGTTCGAATCCGGTAGGTCGGACTTTTTTCCCTTGAGATTTTTTCAAGTGTGTTGTGGCACTAAGTGTTGAATAAAGAAACTTTTCCAATCGAACAAGTTTGGAAGACCACTAGTCCTAGAATAAATTTTGGTTCAATTCGATACACAAATGGTATGGTTGGATCTTCAAAATATTTATACACTAGAAAGAATCAGCAAGAAAACTCTATGAGTTATACCCTTATATATATGTGATCAAATCTAAAACCAATAGTTTCTTTTTGCATGAAAAAATATAAACACTATTATTTTTTAAAGAATCTATAGGATGTGCTTATAAGTTGTCAACGTTATTTGAATTGTACCCTGTCAACTTTCTTGCACGACCTTGATATTTCAGCATATCATAAACAATCATTGCCCTCTATATATATTACATGCATATATGTATGTAGATACTCAGTAAAATATCTCAAATTGAGTTTTGGTTCGCTTGTATACAAGTGGTAAAGAAACTACTTTAGCTATCACTAAAAAACTCCTTCAAAATAATATTTACACACTTAGACGTTGTCAAAGAACTATTACTGGTTTAAGAAAACTAATGCAACAATGTATTTATGGTTCATATCATTTTTAATTTAGTAGATCAACTCTATACCAAAATTTTCTTCGATTATTCTACCTAACCATCAAGATCAAGTACTAATTAGGATACACAATAGTGTGCAGCATGTTCTATTGTCAAATCCAGGTTCAATCTGAGAAAAGTGGACGTGCCGGAGTGGTTATCGGGCATGACTAGAAATCATGTGGGCTTTGCCCGCGCAGGTTCGAATCCTGCCGTTCACGGTTTTGTAAATTCTTGAGATTTTAGAATATAGTTCAAGTGCATTTTTATCACAACCCATATACTTTTAGCTTGTTTTGTAAACTAGTGGTAATCTTTTAACTAATACTTCTTTGCACTATTTGTATACATAGTTTTCAAATTATTTAGAGTTTTCTATCTCAATCATCGGCATGCATTAAGTATTGAAATACAAATCCGACCTTAGCTCAGTTGGTAGAGCGGAGGACTGTAGTAGTCGCAGAATATCCTTAGGTCACTGGTTCGAATCCGGTAGGTCGGAATTCGTTTTATCAACTTACTTTATTTCTTAGTGCGCTTTGACATCATTTATATAAAACTTACTACAACTTACTTTCACATTTGTCCAAGAGATTTGGTATTTTCTCTTTCTATGGGAGTTTTCATCATTGTTTCGTTAGTTACTTTAATTCAAATGAAACATCCACATATTCGAAACTAAGTAAAATGTTTTAAAGATCGTTTCTAGTGATACACATGCTTGAAGTATCGTACAAATCCGACCTTAGCTCAGTTGGTAGAGCGGAGGACTGTAGTTGATGCAGAATATCCTTAGGTCACTGGTTCGAATCCGGTAGGTCGGACTTTTTCCCTTGAGATTTTTTCAAGTGTGTTGTGGCACTAAGTGTTGAATAAAAGAAACTTTTCCAATCGAACAAGTTTGGAAGACCACTAGTCCTAGAATAAATTTTGGTTCAATTCGATACACAAATGGTATGGTTGGATCTTCAAAATATTTATACACTAGAAAGAATCAGCAAGAAAACTCTATGAGTTATACCCTTATATATATGTGATCAAATCTAAAACCAATAGTTTCTTTTTGCATGAAAAAATATAAACACTATTATTTTTTAAAGAATCTATAGGATGTGCTTATAAGTTGTCAACGTTATTTGAATTGTACCCTGCCAACTTTCTTGCACGACCTTGATATTTCAGCATATCATAAACAATCATTGCCCTCTATATATATTACATGCATATATGTATGTAGATACTCAGTAAAATATCTCAAATTGAGTTTTGGTTCGCTTGTATACAAGTGGTAAAGAAACTACTTTAGCTATCACTAAAAAACTCCTTCAAAATAATATTTACACACTTAGACGTTGTCAAAGAACTATTACTGGTTTAAGAAAACTAATGCAACAATGTATTTATGGTTCATATCATTTTTAATTTAGTAGATCAACTCTATACCAAAATTTTCTTCGATTATTCTACCTAACCATCAAGATCAAGTACTAATTAGGATACACAATAGTGTGCAGCATGTTCTATTGTCAAATCCAGGTTCAATCTGAGAAAAGTGGACGTGCCGGAGTGGTTATCGGGCATGACTAGAAATCATGTGGGCTTTGCCCGCGCAGGTTCGAATCCTGCCGTTCACGGTTTTGTAAATTCTTGAGATTTTAGAATATAGTTCAAGTGCATTTTTATCACAACCCATATACTTTTAGCTTGTTTTGTAAACTAGTGGTAATCTTTTAACTAATACTTCTTTGCACTATTTGTATACATAGTTTTCAAATTATTTAGAGTTTTCTATCTCAATCATCGGCATGCATTAAGTATTGAAATACAAATCCGACCTTAGCTCAGTTGGTAGAGCGGAGGACTGTAGTAGTCGCAGAATATCCTTAGGTCACTGGTTCGAATCCGGTAGGTCGGAATTCGTTTTATCAACTTACTTTATTTCTTAGTGCGCTTTGACATCATTTATATAAAACTTACTACAACTTACTTTCACATTTGTCCAAGAGATTTGGTATTTTCTCTTTCTATGGGAGTTTTCATCATTGTTTCGTTAGTTACTTTAATTCAAATGAAACATCCACATATTCGAAACTAAGTAAAATGTTTTAAAGATCGTTTCTAGTGATACACATGCTTGAAGTATCGTACAAATCCGACCTTAGCTCAGTTGGTAGAGCGGAGGACTGTAGTTGATGCAGAATATCCTTAGGTCACTGGTTCGAATCCGGTAGGTCGGACTTTTTTCCCTTGAGATTTTTTCAAGTGTGTTGTGGCACTAAGTGTTGAATAAAAGAAACTTTTCCAATCGAACAAGTTTGGAAGACCACTAGTCCTAGAATAAATTTTGGTTCAATTCGATACACAAATGGTATGGTTGGATCTTCAAAATATTTATACACTAGAAAGAATCAGCAAGAAAACTCTATGAGTTATACCCTTATATATATGTGATCAAATCTAAAACCAATAGTTTCTTTTTGCATGAAAAAATATAAACACTATTATTTTTTAAAGAATCTATAGGATGTGCTTATAAGTTGTCAACGTTATTTGAATTGTACCCTGTCAACTTTCTTGCACGACCTTGATATTTCAGCATATCATAAACAATCATTGCCCTCTATATATATTACATGCATATATGTATGTAGATACTCAGTAAAATATCTCAAATTGAGTTTTGGTTCGCTTGTATACAAGTGGTAAAGAAACTACTTTAGCTATCACTAAAAAACTCCTTCAAAATAATATTTACACACTTAGACGTTGTCAAAGAACTATTACTGGTTTAAGAAAACTAATGCAACAATGTATTTATGGTTCATATCATTTTTAATTTAGTAGATCAACTCTATACCAAAATTTTCTTCGATTATTCTACCTAACCATCAAGATCAAGTACTAATTAGGATACACAATAGTGTGCAGCATGTTCTATTGTCAAATCCAGGTTCAATCTGAGAAAAGTGGACGTGCCGGAGTGGTTATCGGGCATGACTAGAAATCATGTGGGCTTTGCCCGCGCAGGTTCGAATCCTGCCGTTCACGGTTTTGTAAATTCTTGAGATTTTAGAATATAGTTCAAGTGCATTTTTATCACAACCCATATACTTTTAGCTTGTTTTGTAAACTAGTGGTAATCTTTTAACTAATACTTCTTTGCACTATTTGTATACATAGTTTTCAAATTATTTAGAGTTTTCTATCTCAATCATCGGCATGCATTAAGTATTGAAATACAAATCCGACCTTAGCTCAGTTGGTAGAGCGGAGGACTGTAGTAGTCGCAGAATATCCTTAGGTCACTGGTTCGAATCCGGTAGGTCGGAATTCGTTTTATCAACTTACTTTATTTCTTAGTGCGCTTTGACATCATTTATATAAAACTTACTACAACTTACTTTCACATTTGTCCAAGAGATTTGGTATTTTCTCTTTCTATGGGAGTTTTCATCATTGTTTCGTTAGTTACTTTAATTCAAATGAAACATCCACATATTCGAAACTAAGTAAAATGTTTTAAAGATCGTTTCTAGTGATACACATGCTTGAAGTATCGTACAAATCCGACCTTAGCTCAGTTGGTAGAGCGGAGGACTGTAGTTGATGCAGAATATCCTTAGGTCACTGGTTCGAATCCGGTAGGTCGGACTTTTTTCCCTTGAGATTTTTTCAAGTGTGTTGTGGCACTAAGTGTTGAATAAAAGAAACTTTTCCAATCGAACAAGTTTGGAAGACCACTAGTCCTAGAATAAATTTTGGTTCAATTCGATACACAAATGGTATGGTTGGATCTTCAAAATATTTATACACTAGAAAGAATCAGCAAGAAAACTCTATGAGTTATACCCTTATATATATGTGATCAAATCTAAAACCAATAGTTTCTTTTTGCATGAAAAAATATAAACACTATTATTTTTTAAAGAATCTATAGGATGTGCTTATAAGTTGTCAACGTTATTTGAATTGTACCCTGTCAACTTTCTTGCACGACCTTGATATTTCAGCATATCATAAACAATCATTGCCCTCTATATATATTACATGCATATATGTATGTAGATACTCAGTAAAATATCTCAAATTGAGTTTTGGTTCGCTTGTATACAAGTGGTAAAGAAACTACTTTAGCTATCACTAAAAAACTCCTTCAAAATAATATTTACACACTTAGACGTTGTCAAAGAACTATTACTGGTTTAAGAAAACTAATGCAACAATGTATTTATGGTTCATATCATTTTTAATTTAGTAGATCAACTCTATACCAAAATTTTCTTCGATTATTCTACCTAACCATCAAGATCAAGTACTAATTAGGATACACAATAGTGTGCAGCATGTTCTATTGTCAAATCCAGGTTCAATCTGAGAAAAGTGGACGTGCCGGAGTGGTTATCGGGCATGACTAGAAATCATGTGGGCTTTGCCCGCGCAGGTTCGAATCCTGCCGTTCACGGTTTTGTAAATTCTTGAGATTTTAGAATATAGTTCAAGTGCATTTTTATCACAACCCATATACTTTTAGCTTGTTTTGTAAACTAGTGGTAATCTTTTAACTAATACTTCTTTGCACTATTTGTATACATAGTTTTCAAATTATTTAGAGTTTTCTATCTCAATCATCGGCATGCATTAAGTATTGAAATACAAATCCGACCTTAGCTCAGTTGGTAGAGCGGAGGACTGTAGTAGTCGCAGAATATCCTTAGGTCACTGGTTCGAATCCGGTAGGTCGGAATTCGTTTTATCAACTTACTTTATTTCTTAGTGCGCTTTGACATCATTTATATAAAACTTACTACAACTTACTTTCACATTTGTCCAAGAGATTTGGTATTTTCTCTTTCTATGGGAGTTTTCATCATTGTTTCGTTAGTTACTTTAATTCAAATGAAACATCCACATATTCGAAACTAAGTAAAATGTTTTAAAGATCGTTTCTAGTGATACACATGCTTGAAGTATCGTACAAATCCGACCTTAGCTCAGTTGGTAGAGCGGAGGACTGTAGTTGATGCAGAATATCCTTAGGTCACTGGTTCGAATCCGGTAGGTCGGACTTTTTTCCCTTGAGATTTTTTCAAGTGTGTTGTGGCACTAAGTGTTGAATAAAAGAAACTTTTCCAATCGAACAAGTTTGGAAGACCACTAGTCCTAGAATAAATTTTGGTTCAATTCGATACACAAATGGTATGGTTGGATCTTCAAAATATTTATACACTAGAAAGAATCAGCAAGAAAACTCTATGAGTTATACCCTTATATATATGTGATCAAATCTAAAACCAATAGTTTCTTTTTGCATGAAAAAATATAAACACTATTATTTTTTAAAGAATCTATAGGATGTGCTTATAAGTTGTCAACGTTATTTGAATTGTACCCTGTCAACTTTCTTGCACGACCTTGATATTTCAGCATATCATAAACAATCATTGCCCTCTATATATATTACATGCATATATGTATGTAGATACTCAGTAAAATATCTCAAATTGAGTTTTGGTTCGCTTGTATACAAGTGGTAAAGAAACTACTTTAGCTATCACTAAAAAACTCCTTCAAAATAATATTTACACACTTAGACGTTGTCAAAGAACTATTACTGGTTTAAGAAAACTAATGCAACAATGTATTTATGGTTCATATCATTTTTAATTTAGTAGATCAACTCTATACCAAAATTTTCTTCGATTATTCTACCTAACCATCAAGATCAAGTACTAATTAGGATACACAATAGTGTGCAGCATGTTCTATTGTCAAATCCAGGTTCAATCTGAGAAAAGTGGACGTGCCGGAGTGGTTATCGGGCATGACTAGAAATCATGTGGGCTTTGCCCGCGCAGGTTCGAATCCTGCCGTTCACGGTTTTGTAAATTCTTGAGATTTTAGAATATAGTTCAAGTGCATTTTTATCACAACCCATATACTTTTAGCTTGTTTTGTAAACTAGTGGTAATCTTTTAACTAATACTTCTTTGCACTATTTGTATACATAGTTTTCAAATTATTTAGAGTTTTCTATCTCAATCATCGGCATGCATTAAGTATTGAAATACAAATCCGACCTTAGCTCAGTTGGTAGAGCGGAGGACTGTAGTAGTCGCAGAATATCCTTAGGTCACTGGTTCGAATCCGGTAGGTCGGAATTCGTTTTATCAACTTACTTTATTTCTTAGTGCGCTTTGACATCATTTATATAAAACTTACTACAACTTACTTTCACATTTGTCCAAGAGATTTGGTATTTTCTCTTTCTATGGGAGTTTTCATCATTGTTTCGTTAGTTACTTTAATTCAAATGAAACATCCACATATTCGAAACTAAGTAAAATGTTTTAAAGATCGTTTCTAGTGATACACATGCTTGAAGTATCGTACAAATCCGACCTTAGCTCAGTTGGTAGAGCGGAGGACTGTAGTTGATGCAGAATATCCTTAGGTCACTGGTTCGAATCCGGTAGGTCGGACTTTTTTCCCTTGAGATTTTTTCAAGTGTGTTGTGGCACTAAGTGTTGAATAAAAGAAACTTTTCCAATCGAACAAGTTTGGAAGACCACTAGTCCTAGAATAAATTTTGGTTCAATTCGATACACAAATGGTATGGTTGGATCTTCAAAATATTTATACACTAGAAAGAATCAGCAAGAAAACTCTATGAGTTATACCCTTATATATATGTGATCAAATCTAAAACCAATAGTTTCTTTTTGCATGAAAAAATATAAACACTATTATTTTTTAAAGAATCTATAGGATGTGCTTATAAGTTGTCAACGTTATTTGAATTGTACCCTGCCAACTTTCTTGCACGACCTTGATATTTCAGCATATCATAAACAATCATTGCCCTCTATATATATTACATGCATATATGTATGTAGATACTCAGTAAAATATCTCAAATTGAGTTTTGGTTCGCTTGTATACAAGTGGTAAAGAAACTACTTTAGCTATCACTAAAAAACTCCTTCAAAATAATATTTACACACTTAGACGTTGTCAAAGAACTATTACTGGTTTAAGAAAACTAATGCAACAATGTATTTATGGTTCATATCATTTTTAATTTAGTAGATCAACTCTATACCAAAATTTTCTTCGATTATTCTACCTAACCATCAAGATCAAGTACTAATTAGGATACACAATAGTGTGCAGCATGTTCTATTGTCAAATCCAGGTTCAATCTGAGAAAAGTGGACGTGCCGGAGTGGTTATCGGGCATGACTAGAAATCATGTGGGCTTTGCCCGCGCAGGTTCGAATCCTGCCGTTCACGGTTTTGTAAATTCTTGAGATTTTAGAATATAGTTCAAGTGCATTTTTATCACAACCCATATACTTTTAGCTTGTTTTGTAAACTAGTGGTAATCTTTTAACTAATACTTCTTTGCACTATTTGTATACATAGTTTTCAAATTATTTAGAGTTTTCTATCTCAATCATCGGCATGCATTAAGTATTGAAATACAAATCCGACCTTAGCTCAGTTGGTAGAGCGGAGGACTGTAGTAGTCGCAGAATATCCTTAGGTCACTGGTTCGAATCCGGTAGGTCGGAATTCGTTTTATCAACTTACTTTATTTCTTAGTGCGCTTTGACATCATTTATATAAAACTTACTACAACTTACTTTCACATTTGTCCAAGAGATTTGGTATTTTCTCTTTCTATGGGAGTTTTCATCATTGTTTCGTTAGTTACTTTAATTCAAATGAAACATCCACATATTCGAAACTAAGTAAAATGTTTTAAAGATCGTTTCTAGTGATACACATGCTTGAAGTATCGTACAAATCCGACCTTAGCTCAGTTGGTAGAGCGGAGGACTGTAGTTGATGCAGAATATCCTTAGGTCACTGGTTCGAATCCGGTAGGTCGGACTTTTTTCCCTTGAGATTTTTTCAAGTGTGTTGTGGCACTAAGTGTTGAATAAAAGAAACTTTTCCAATCGAACAAGTTTGGAAGACCACTAGTCCTAGAATAAATTTTGGTTCAATTCGATACACAAATGGTATGGTTGGATCTTCAAAATATTTATACACTAGAAAGAATCAGCAAGAAAACTCTATGAGTTATACCCTTATATATATGTGATCAAATCTAAAACCAATAGTTTCTTTTTGCATGAAAAAATATAAACACTATTATTTTTTAAAGAATCTATAGGATGTGCTTATAAGTTGTCAACGTTATTTGAATTGTACCCTGCCAACTTTCTTGCACGACCTTGATATTTCAGCATATCATAAACAATCATTGCCCTCTATATATATTACATGCATATATGTATGTAGATACTCAGTAAAATATCTCAAATTGAGTTTTGGTTCGCTTGTATACAAGTGGTAAAGAAACTACTTTAGCTATCACTAAAAAACTCCTTCAAAATAATATTTACACACTTAGACGTTGTCAAAGAACTATTACTGGTTTAAGAAAACTAATGCAACAATGTATTTATGGTTCATATCATTTTTAATTTAGTAGATCAACTCTATACCAAAATTTTCTTCGATTATTCTACCTAACCATCAAGATCAAGTACTAATTAGGATACACAATAGTGTGCAGCATGTTCTATTGTCAAATCCAGGTTCAATCTGAGAAAAGTGGACGTGCCGGAGTGGTTATCGGGCATGACTAGAAATCATGTGGGCTTTGCCCGCGCAGGTTCGAATCCTGCCGTTCACGGTTTTGTAAATTCTTGAGATTTTAGAATATAGTTCAAGTGCATTTTTATCACAACCCATATACTTTTAGCTTGTTTTGTAAACTAGTGGTAATCTTTTAACTAATACTTCTTTGCACTATTTGTATACATAGTTTTCAAATTATTTAGAGTTTTCTATCTCAATCATCGGCATGCATTAAGTATTGAAATACAAATCCGACCTTAGCTCAGTTGGTAGAGCGGAGGACTGTAGTAGTCGCAGAATATCCTTAGGTCACTGGTTCGAATCCGGTAGGTCGGAATTCGTTTTATCAACTTACTTTATTTCTTAGTGCGCTTTGACATCATTTATATAAAACTTACTACAACTTACTTTCACATTTGTCCAAGAGATTTGGTATTTTCTCTTTCTATGGGAGTTTTCATCATTGTTTCGTTAGTTACTTTAATTCAAATGAAACATCCACATATTCGAAACTAAGTAAAATGTTTTAAAGATCGTTTCTAGTGATACACATGCTTGAAGTATCGTACAAATCCGACCTTAGCTCAGTTGGTAGAGCGGAGGACTGTAGTTGATGCAGAATATCCTTAGGTCACTGGTTCGAATCCGGTAGGTCGGACTTTTTTCCCTTGAGATTTTTTCAAGTGTGTTGTGGCACTAAGTGTTGAATAAAAGAAACTTTTCCAATCGAACAAGTTTGGAAGACCACTAGTCCTAGAATAAATTTTGGTTCAATTCGATACACAAATGGTATGGTTGGATCTTCAAAATATTTATACACTAGAAAGAATCAGCAAGAAAACTCTATGAGTTATACCCTTATATATATGTGATCAAATCTAAAACCAATAGTTTCTTTTTGCATGAAAAAATATAAACACTATTATTTTTTAAAGAATCTATAGGATGTGCTTATAAGTTGTCAACGTTATTTGAATTGTACCCTGCCAACTTTCTTGCACGACCTTGATATTTCAGCATATCATAAACAATCATTGCCCTCTATATATATTACATGCATATATGTATGTAGATACTCAGTAAAATATCTCAAATTGAGTTTTGGTTCGCTTGTATACAAGTGGTAAAGAAACTACTTTAGCTATCACTAAAAAACTCCTTCAAAATAATATTTACACACTTAGACGTTGTCAAAGAACTATTACTGGTTTAAGAAAACTAATGCAACAATGTATTTATGGTTCATATCATTTTTAATTTAGTAGATCAACTCTATACCAAATTTTCTTCGATTATTCTACCTAACCATCAAGATCAAGTACTAATTAGGATACACAATAGTGTGCAGCATGTTCTATTGTCAAATCCAGGTTCAATCTGAGAAAAGTGGACGTGCCGGAGTGGTTATCGGGCATGACTAGAAATCATGTGGGCTTTGCCCGCGCAGGTTCGAATCCTGCCGTTCACGGTTTTGTAAATTCTTGAGATTTTAGAATATAGTTCAAGTGCATTTTTATCACAACCCATATACTTTTAGCTTGTTTTGTAAACTAGTGGTAATCTTTTAACTAATACTTCTTTGCACTATTTGTATACATAGTTTTCAAATTATTTAGAGTTTTCTATCTCAATCATCGGCATGCATTAAGTATTGAAATACAAATCCGACCTTAGCTCAGTTGGTAGAGCGGAGGACTGTAGTAGTCGCAGAATATCCTTAGGTCACTGGTTCGAATCCGGTAGGTCGGAATTCGTTTTATCAACTTACTTTATTTCTTAGTGCGCTTTGACATCATTTATATAAAACTTACTACAACTTACTTTCACATTTGTCCAAGAGATTTGGTATTTTCTCTTTCTATGGGAGTTTTCATCATTGTTTCGTTAGTTACTTTAATTCAAATGAAACATCCACATATTCGAAACTAAGTAAAATGTTTTAAAGATCGTTTCTAGTGATACACATGCTTGAAGTATCGTACAAATCCGACCTTAGCTCAGTTGGTAGAGCGGAGGACTGTAGTTGATGCAGAATATCCTTAGGTCACTGGTTCGAATCCGGTAGGTCGGACTTTTTTCCCTTGAGATTTTTTCAAGTGTGTTGTGGCACTAAGTGTTGAATAAAAGAAACTTTTCCAATCGAACAAGTTTGGAAGACCACTAGTCCTAGAATAAATTTTGGTTCAATTCGATACACAAATGGTATGGTTGGATCTTCAAAATATTTATACACTAGAAAGAATCAGCAAGAAAACTCTATGAGTTATACCCTTATATATATGTGATCAAATCTAAAACCAATAGTTTCTTTTTGCATGAAAAAATATAAACACTATTATTTTTTAAAGAATCTATAGGATGTGCTTATAAGTTGTCAACGTTATTTGAATTGTACCCTGCCAACTTTCTTGCACGACCTTGATATTTCAGCATATCATAAACAATCATTGCCCTCTATATATATTACATGCATATATGTATGTAGATACTCAGTAAAATATCTCAAATTGAGTTTTGGTTCGCTTGTATACAAGTGGTAAAGAAACTACTTTAGCTATCACTAAAAAACTCCTTCAAATAATATTTACACACTTAGACGTTGTCAAAGAACTATTACTGGTTTAAGAAAACTAATGCAACAATGTATTTATGGTTCATATCATTTTTAATTTAGTAGATCAACTCTATACCAAAATTTTCTTCGATTATTCTACCTAACCATCAAGATCAAGTACTAATTAGGATACACAATAGTGTGCAGCATGTTCTATTGTCAAATCCAGGTTCAATCTGAGAAAAGTGGACGTGCCGGAGTGGTTATCGGGCATGACTAGAAATCATGTGGGCTTTGCCCGCGCAGGTTCGAATCCTGCCGTTCACGGTTTTGTAAATTCTTGAGATTTTAGAATATAGTTCAAGTGCATTTTTATCACAACCCATATACTTTTAGCTTGTTTTGTAAACTAGTGGTAATCTTTTAACTAATACTTCTTTGCACTATTTGTATACATAGTTTTCAAATTATTTAGAGTTTTCTATCTCAATCATCGGCATGCATTAAGTATTGAAATACAAATCCGACCTTAGCTCAGTTGGTAGAGCGGAGGACTGTAGTAGTCGCAGAATATCCTTAGGTCACTGGTTCGAATCCGGTAGGTCGGAATTCGTTTTATCAACTTACTTTATTTCTTAGTGCGCTTTGACATCATTTATATAAAACTTACTACAACTTACTTTCACATTTGTCCAAGAGATTTGGTATTTTCTCTTTCTATGGGAGTTTTCATCATTGTTTCGTTAGTTACTTTAATTCAAATGAAACATCCACATATTCGAAACTAAGTAAAATGTTTTAAAGATCGTTTCTAGTGATACACATGCTTGAAGTATCGTACAAATCCGACCTTAGCTCAGTTGGTAGAGCGGAGGACTGTAGTTGATGCAGAATATCCTTAGGTCACTGGTTCGAATCCGGTAGGTCGGACTTTTTTCCCTTGAGATTTTTTCAAGTGTGTTGTGGCACTAAGTGTTGAATAAAAGAAACTTTTCCAATCGAACAAGTTTGGAAGACCACTAGTCCTAGAATAAATTTTGGTTCAATTCGATACACAAATGGTATGGTTGGATCTTCAAAATATTTATACACTAGAAAGAATCAGCAAGAAAACTCTATGAGTTATACCCTTATATATATGTGATCAAATCTAAAACCAATAGTTTCTTTTTGCATGAAAAAATATAAACACTATTATTTTTTAAAGAATCTATAGGATGTGCTTATAAGTTGTCAACGTTATTTGAATTGTACCCTGCCCACTTTCTTGCACGACCTTGATATTTGAATCTATTGGAGAAATTGATTTCTTGTTAGAACCACTCCTTTTTCAACTTGTATAAAAAACAATGTCCCATAAAAGAAGTAGCACGTGCTTTCGGGAGAGCCATAAATCTCTTTTTGTATAATCATCAGACTCTATAATCTGTCGCAGATTCTCTTTGGTCATGTTATTATGATAGCGTTTATATAAGCTGATGAACAATGGCAAAAGCAAGTGGGTACATGAAAAACAAATATCCTACTTTCATTATGACAAAATGAAAAAAAACAACACCACAATTTTGAATAGAGAAATAAAAAATTGAAAAACAATTTGGTAATATTATTATTATTACCAGATACTTAAATTCATGTACAAAAGATGAGAGGCACATACATATAATTAGTAACATACTTGATAGATAAGCCCCAAACAAAAGCTGATGGGTTTTAAGGGAGAGAAGCTTGAGTGCTTTTGGGGTGGTCATATGCAGCAATGTTTTGTGGTTCACATTCGGGGCTGAAGAGACGAACAAGCGCTGCAGTTGATGTGCTTACGGACAAAGCTCCACACCCAGCCCACCTCAGACTCCTCGGCACTGTGATCCTTGGACCTGCATGAAAGCAACATCCGTTAAACAATCTTGGCAACAGATATAAGGCCACAAGATTCTAAAACGATAAATATACTTCATATATTCTTTTGTGGAATTGAGAATAGATCATATTATTTCCTTAGGTCTATCTTTTCTAGATTATAACTCATTGATAAATCTTTGCATAATTTTGCTAATCAAAGGGGTGAAAACGCTAAGCATTGATAAGAAAGGAGAAAAAGGGTTATACCATAGTGAAGTCTGCAGAGAACCCAGAAACCAAGAGCTCCACCAACAGTGAAAATGGCAGCAGTCTGTCTCATCAGCCTAGAACATGGCTTTGCATCTGATCTCATCAGATCTCCCTCTGACCACCCTAACTTCTGCCTCAACGCCATTTCTCTCTCTAATAACTACAAATCCCATCAAAATTCAATATGAGAAAATTCGTTTTCTGATAAAGATGTTCAGTGGGTCATTTCATCGAACACTTTAGAGGCAACTTCTAAATTAGATAAAGAAACAACAACATTGTAGATTTCGATCCAAGCAAGTAATTAAAAAAGACCAAATTTGGAAAAAATAATATAGCGCACGTACAAACCACAAGCAGGGCGATCTCCGTCGTTCCAGGAAATGCGAAGCAGTTCTTTGGCTGTGTCGCCGTAGAGCCTGACGGAAGAAGACGGAGAGAGAGTACCTGATCAGTAACCACGTATCTAATTAGGCCGATATTGAACGCCCAACAAATGTAAACCACCTTAAAAGGCCGGGCCCAATAATGGTCGGATCAAGTAATACACGTGGCTGGGAAGAAGCCACGGCATTTTTAAGGTTGGTTACTGCAACATTTTGTCTTGCTACTGACTGAGTGATTTAATTTTCAAAATAATTTCTCAATCTCCAAAATCAAAGTAAAATAAATGAATGCGTCACTTTCACTGATCTACACGTATAAGCAAGAGAGTGGAAGAGAACGAAAATCAGTAGTTAAGGATTTGGTAGCTGAGGCCTTGTGCGTTCAAGATCTTCTCTCCAAGCTAGTAAGGTTAGTGATCAAGTGAGTTTAATCTTAGTAAGAAATTACTATTAAGTTGCTTCAGCAATTGATGAATCCTGGTTAAGTTAAATCGGAGACTCTCAACAAGAATCTTGAGTTTCTTAGTTTTCTAAACTCTGATAAACTTTTCCACTTTTCGTATTTTGTTCCCCTGAATAGAGTTTCTTAGTTTAACGACGATTCATATGACAGGTCACGATGGCTTCCTCTGAATCGCGAAACAAACTTATTAGTTTCTGTTTTTTAGCAATCTTGCTTCATCCCACAACCTCTAGTGATCTGTTTCGTGTTGGTCTGAAGAAGAGAAGGCTCGAGGTCGATGATATTAGAGCTAGCAGAGTGATCAGAAAGTTGAAACATTCACACCGTCCTACAAATTACCCGTATCTAGGAAGTGATTACAGTAGTGACGAGGATGTGGTGATTCTTAAGAACTACTTAGACGCTCAATACTATGGAGTCATCGGAATTGGAACTCCTTCCCAAGAATTCGAAGTTATATTCGATACTGGAAGTTCCAATCTATGGATTCCATCTTCAAAATGCTACTTATCTGTGAGTTATACAAAATCTTGAACTTGTTTTCATGTAACTGTGTGACTGTATCTCTTTTTTCTTACGTTATCTTGTCTTGTATGTGTTCGGTTCTTCAGCTGGCTTGTTATCTCCACCCCAAGTACAAGTCTGCCAAATCTAAAACATACACCAAGAATGGTATTCACATTGTATAGTATTATAGTCTTATTTGATTATTGGAAATCTTGGTATCTTTTGAATGACATGCTTGAGTAACAGGAAAGCCATGTACGATAACATATGGTTCAGGGTCAATCTCTGGCTTCTTTAGTGAAGACAATGTGAAAGTTGGTGATCTTGTAGTTAAAGATCAGGTCTTGATTTATCTCTTCTCTTTTGGTTTCCGATGAAATCACATTTTCATTTATCACACTTAGTCACTTCTCTACAAAATCAGGAGTTTATCGAAGCTACACGCGAAAGGAGTCTCACTTTTCTGTTATCAAAGTTCGATGGACTACTCGGGTTAGGGTTTCAGGAGATATCAGTCGGAAATGCTGTGCCAGTTTGGTACAACATGGCGGATCAAGGACTAGTGAAGGAGAAGGTTTTCTCATTCTGGTTAAACCGTGATACGGAAGCTGAAACCGGAGGTGAGATTGTGTTTGGTGGTGTTGATCCTACGCACTTCAAAGGCAACCACACTTATGTCCCTGTCACTAAAAAGGGCTATTGGCAGGTACAAAAAAGAACATTACATTACTTGATTCCATATTCTCCACTCTCTGATGATTTGATTTACGCTTTTTAAGGCTTTTCTTCTTCTTTCAGTTTAACATGGGCAATATCCTTGTCGGGAACAACTCAACCGGTAAATCTTGTTGCTCTGTTAAATCTTAATGCTGAATGTTTTGGTCATGAAATCGAAAACTTGTATGTGTAGGTTTCTGTGAGCAAGGTTGTGCTGCAGTTATGGACTCAGGAACGTCACTACTTACTGGACCAACTGTAAAAGAACATTTCCCTGAAACATTTAGGATCATTGAACTCTAAACAGCAATGTTCTTACTTGATATCAATCTTTTATTTTAGACGGTGATCACGCAAATCAACCACGCAATTGGCGCTGAGGGTGTAGTTAGTGTGGAATGCAAGGAAGTTGTTTCTCTATACGGGGAGATGATTTGGAATCTCTTAGTCTCAGGGGTAAAAAAATTATGTGTTTTTCGCTATAGCATTCTTGTAAATCAGAAAGGTTTTGATTTTTATTTGCAGGTAATGCCTAGTCAAGTGTGTAAAGAGCTCGGTCTTTGCGTTTTCGGAAAACCTGAGTATGTCAACAATCTCTTCAAAACCAAAGACTATTATACATCGGTATAAAAATCTTCAATCTTGATGTGAGCAGGATGGGAATCAAAACAGTGGTTGAGGAAGAAGGATCATCAGTTCTATGTAAAGTCTGTGAGATGGCTGTTGTTTGGGTTCAAACAAGACTGAAACAGAGAGAAACTAAAGAAAAAGTGTTTGAATATGTAAACCAGCTTTGTGAGAACCTTCCTAGTCCCGCAGGCGAGTCGATTATCGATTGTGAGAATATTCCTAACATGCCAAATGTTACATTCACTATTGGAGGCAAACCCTTCTCTCTTACCCCTCAACAGGTAAAATAAGAAAAGACTTTTCCTAATATTTCTTAAACCTGAAAGTGTTTTGAGATGTGTTGTTATGTGGTTTAGTACATTCTCAAAACTGGAGTGGGCTATTCTGAGATGTGCATAAGTGGGTTTTCGGCTTTCGATTTGCCTCCACCGACCGGTCCTCTTTGGTAAGCTAGCTTTAATTTTTCTTTTTCTTCGTTTAAGCGTTTTGAGGTCAAGACTGTGACTATGCAGGATTATTGGTGATGTCTTTATGGGAGCCTACCACACGGTTTTCGATTCAGGCAATCTTCGAATCGGTATTGCAGAAGCTGCATAAGTTTATGTCCACCAGTTTATCTATCATTATCCGCAGTAAATACCGATATCAAAAGACTCATATGATGTGCCTTTTACTCCACGTAATGTCTATGTAATGTATATGGATTTCATCGCTCTTTCGATGTAATATAAATATATTGATACACAAGTAAAGTTTAGATTTTAACCCAAAACGAAGAGAGTAAAGTTTAGATCAAGCATTTCATCAATCTTCCAAAGCCGTTTTTGATCCCCCTAAAATAATTTGTTATGGCTCAAATTTAAACCTCATCGTGCAAACAAGATGGAGAACTAGAATCATAACATTTTGGGAATTTCTAGCAAAATTTTTGTTAGACTATTGAGATATCAAAGATTATATTTAGTTCATAATACAACATACAAGAAAAAAAAAACTGAAAAACATTGTCGGAAAGCAAAGAAAATTAGAAACGGATGAGTGTTTTTGTTTGCTAGTGTTCCTATTTGGTGAGAACGAAAATAGCATAAACCATTCCGGGGACATAACCCAAGAACGTTAGGAGTAAACAGAGCCAAAACTCCATCTGCAAAACATGTACAACCAACAGAATATAGAAAGTAATTCCATCTTAGTTTAAGATTAATCTCATATATATTTAAGGCATAAATTTATGAAATACACATTACCCCGCAGCCAAATCTGAGGAATACGCCAATAGGAGGTATGAAGATTGCACAAAGAATTTCTACGACGCTGGCCACCATTCTTCTGTATTTTTTTTATTTTTTTTTTGTGTAAATTTTGTTTTCTTTTTAGTATATTTCTTCTTTCCGTTGTTCTTGTCAATAAACTAGAATATAGGAATAGTTTGGATCCGTTTAATAAGGGAAGAAACTGAAAATATGATTGTATAACGTCCTCTGTTTATCGCTAAAAAGAAGGGGCTCCACTTCAACACGATCAACGACCCCCTTACTCCCTTACACCACCCGTTGCTCCCCGGTCCTTAATTACATGGAAAACCCAAAAGCAAAATTGAATAACTTAAAAATGTTATAGTCATAATTAATTAATTATTATAAAATTTAAAGTAAAACCAGTTTAGTTGTATTGTGTTTGCTTTACTACTTTTAGGCTTCTTTGAAGTCGGTCGTCCTCTTAGATTCTTATATTTTATACACTACAAAAAAATAACGGAATTTCCTACAAAATTTTCGGACGAATCATTTTCGTCGGAATTTTCCAACAAACGAAAAAGTCTTAGTTGACCAAATATGGTCCAAGTCTAATACCAATTCTCCCACCACGTTAGTAAAAGAAAAAATGGTGAAAAAGAAACTGGTCTACGTTACAAACGACGTTTGAAATTGGTTCATAGCCTATTGGCACCGAGGCGATGTCAAAACGCAATCACCAAATTGTCGGAATATTCCAAGGAACCATATAGTCGGAAAATTCCAATAAAAACGGATCTCCAACCACTTCAAACCAATGAAACCAAATTCGTAAGAAGGCCGATTAGACGAATTTAGCCATCGAAAATAGCTTGTATTCTGTAGTTGATAATAACTACTTTGGAATAAAAGTAATGGGTTTTGTTTTTTATTAGATAGCCAAATATCTATTCGATTCTTGCGATTGGATTCTCTTTTCTCTGAAGAGTGTTTGTCCGGCGTTCGATCTCAAATTTCTCTAGATCATTTATGTCGGTTTTGGTCCGTCGAGTGAATCCCCTGACGGTTTTAAAAGTGGAATTTTAACAAAATAAGTGAACAGCACAATGTTATCCAAGTAACAAAATTCCAAGTGTAACTCTTATTGATAAGAGTCCTTAATTTATTAATACTCCTACTAAATATGTGATGCGTGTTAATTAAGTGAACAGGACAATGTTTTCCATTTGTCGGCGAATGATGTCAAGGCTTCGTGGCAGTGATAATGACAGTGACCCTTCATGTATCTCTATTGCATTATTAGTTCCCAAGACATAAATCATTAATCTTAATAATATTCAGATTTTATTGTCTCTTCCGATCTTATATTCACTAAATGGCAGAAACAAACGAAAACGACAGTGAGGATTAGCTTATGAATTATGTAAATATATAGAGGTTAAGAAAAGAAGAAATGTAATGAGTTATAGAACAGTTCATATATTCTCATCTTTATTCCAATGCGATGCATGCTAAGCATGGCAACTATTCGTTTTCGTGTCCCGAATTAGTCCACACTCTACAAGAAAGAACTTGTTAATTAAACTTTTTTTAAAAATGTTACTAAATTCTGCTATACAGTAACTAATACATATGTCGGTACAATCGCTCCTAAATTACTTGGAATTTTTTTAAAAAAACAAAACGTGGAAACCATGTATCAAGAGTTACACTTCCCCAAGTTTTCTCACGTTAATTCTTTTTAATTTCCACATCATATATTGTCGTTATAAAATTTTCTTTTTCAAAATGCCCCAGAAAGTGAAATCTCCGTACAATTGTTCGACTGGGATCCTACCAACTTGACCCTCACCAATGATAGTGACATTTTACGACGATGTTATATCACACAGGCTATTGAAAATGTCACATTGACATAAATCAAGAAATACCTCAATTTTGAGAAATCAAGAACAAGAGACTAGTCTAGTACACGCTTCAACAACTTAAAAGAGAAACATTTTTTTACATTTAACATGAAATTATGCATATTGGGATTTCAATCTACAACTTTCGGTGGTATATATTTTGATGTTGAATCATTGATAATATGCTTGAGATTTGAGAAGTGCACTCCCTTGATTTCACCCAAGTATATTATTCCTCCGATTTTTTATAAGATGTTTTGTGAAAACATGGAAATCCAGAAACTGCATCTTGTTTTTTTTTTCTTTTACTTCTTTTACATAAAAATATTCATTAAATTCAAATTAAAAACAGTTCCACCAATTATAAAGGGTAATGCAAAAGCAGAATATAAATGGTTAAAATAACAAATAAGCTTAAATTTTGCTATATGACGAACAACAAAAGCTTCTAAAACACTCTTCTTTTTTGCAGGACAAAATAAAATGAAACAACAAAAACTTCTGTAACAGTGTAACACCCTCTATAAAATAAAACGCATGAAGTATATGTTAATATGTTGTATTATATATAACTCTAATGGAAACCTAAAGAATTGAACGTAAAATTCATTAATTAGTATTGAGACTAAAGGATGTTCAAATCTTTGTTTAAAATTTACCTAAAATTATTTTTTCAAAACAAAGAATGTACTTAAGTATTAATTATGTAACTCATCATATCTTCACAAGAATCCCCTTCGGTAGTAAACTTAAAGGTTTAGCTTCCTAAAGGAAACTAATTCTACATGCATGCATCATCCTAGCTATATTCCAAACGAAATCAATGCGTCAAAATCTGAAATCTCTTTTGTTAAAGAAATCTTCCACGGTGTTCAGATAATGAAAGGCTGGCGGCGGATGATTATTGAAGTTGATGATGATAAGTTTCAATCATGCATGATCTTAATCGAATATGTTTCAGTTTTCGGGGATGATTTGATATTATACTATATATATAGTTAAAGTCGCAGAATATGTCTAATAATTTTTTCTCCGTTATACGTGTTGTTCGAATTAGTTTTTAGTATAATCAAAAGAAACTCGTTAAAAGCTTGGATAGTTGGCTGTATGCGCAATTGCAAAAGTCTATTCATATAATATAATATTATTTTCCTGTAACTCAATCATTTGATTAATTATTTAATCAAAAGTATCTTTTTGACAGCTTCGTTACATGATAACGTACAATAGAAATCAAGTCGTCCAATTATATATTGTGTTCGATTCGATTATGGGACATTTCATGTCGGTTTTCTTTTATAGCCAAAATAAATTGTTTAGCTACTTCATTATTGTTGTTGATTCCTGCATGAACAAGGCATTGTACAATAGATTCCTTCATTAAAGGCTCGAGTATTTTGAATGACAAAAAATCATTTATTATTTGAGATTGAGAGTAAGGAAAGTAAAATTAAACAAAAGAAGAAAACAGAAAGTATTTTCTAGCAGCATAATTGTTGATGAAGAAGTGTTCATCTTAAAAGTTAATGGTATATAAAGTGTTTAGACCGACAATAGTCCGAATACATTACAATAAAGTCAAAAAAAAAAAAAAAAACACGAGAGAAAGTCGAGGTCAAAAAACAGTTTATATTATGAACAAATTATAATGGTTTTTTAATCCTTACCCCTAGTTGCACTTGTACAAAAATTACATGTTAAATGAAATGATGAAGGTCAAGAGATCGGAAAAACACGAGTCTCATGATTTAACCAAGACTAGACTTTGGTCCCAGCTCGGCACAGTATATTGTCTCTTTTCTCTGTAAAATAAATATATAAAATTCAACAAAAGTCTTCTTCAAGAAAGCGACTTTCTTTTCTTTTTTTCTTATTCATCTGTTATAGTCCCTTTTTCTTTTCCGTCTGTTCTAGCATCTATTTATTTCTTAATCCCTGCATATCTGTTACTTCATTTTCTCAACCTTTCTCCTTAGTCCTTCCTTTTCTTAATCCATAAATCTTTCGCTTTCTTCAGTAGAATACCAAGAAGAAGAAAACCAAAGTTTTATTGTTCCTTTGCACAGCATTACACCATGGGAAGACACTCTTGCTGCTTCAAACAAAAGCTGAGAAAAGGCCTCTGGTCTCCTGAAGAAGACGAGAAGCTTCTCAATTACATCACCAAAAACGGCCATGGTTGCTGGAGCTCTGTCCCCAAACTCGCAGGTCAAAACTCTTTCTTCTCCACACAAAAATTAAGATTTTCCTTTAAATTCTAAATTTATATAACCAAACCAGATGCTTCCGAATCTACAGGTCTTGTGAGATGCGGAAAGAGCTGCAGGCTCAGGTGGATCAATTACTTAAGACCAGATTTAAAGAGAGGACCTTTCTCTCCAGAGGAACAGAATCTCATCGTCGAGCTTCACGCTGTCCTCGGAAACAGGTAACAATCATCACGATTCACGATGCTCTGTTTCTAAAATCCCCTGTTTTGTGTATGCTCTGTTTCTGAAAGAGTATTTTTTTAAAAAAAAAATTGATGTAAAATTTATTCAAAAAATCTTTCTTTACAAGCAAGTTGCATCAGTTTTCTATTCTAGAAACACAAGTGAAAAGATAACAGAGTATTTATTGAATCCCCTGTTTTTTTGTTTATGCTCTGTTTTTACATCAGATGGTCCCAAATTGCTGCGAAGCTTCCCGGGAGAACCGACAACGAAATCAAGAACCTGTGGAATTCGTGCATAAAGAAGAAGCTGAGGCAAAAAGGCATCGACCCCATTACACATAAACCCCTCTCCGAGGTTGACGAAGAAGACAAGATATCAACAACGACCACTCACAAAAGCTATGACCATAAGTCCCCAAGTTTCTACTCAGAAACTAATCAAGACCTTTTTGTCGAGAAACCGTCTGATTTCTCCGACTACTTAGCGTTTCAGAAGCTACACACCAATCCAAGCCTCGAACACTCTGTTTCAATCGACGACAATTCGCTCTGTTCCATGATCCCTCCGCAATTCAACATTAATGGTTCTGTCTCAAACGCGGTTTTCGAGACGCAGATATGCGTGAAGCCTTCAATGATTCTTCTTCCTCCTCTAGAAAACACTTCAAGCACTGTGGTTCACGAGAAGGCGATGACAGAGCCTAATTGGGAAACATCAAACAATGGAAGCACAAGCTACCTCGATAATCAATGGTCTGACGATTATCTAAACGCATCGTTCTTCACTGTACAGAATCAAAGCTCTAACTCGATTTACGTGAAACCAGAGACGGATTTCAATGCGTTTCCTTGGAGCCAAAGCCAAACTAGTGACCTTCAGAGATTGGCCGTATTTGGTCAGACCCTTTAGAGATTGCTTTTTCTTTTTCTGAAATTGTGTCTTGTACGTCCGTATATCATTTTTTTTAATTATTTTGTAAATCATTACAATATAAATCTTTAAATCTTTTGTTAAAAAGATAATGATGCTGTCGACAAATCAAAAAGTCGTGTAATTTGCCTCATTTGTTAAAGAAGAAAGAAGTACGCAAATGCATGCATTACTTATTTAACAAACAAGTTTCCTTGAACGCATTGTGGTCCACAGTCACTTCTTTTACCATTGTAGACTTCAGACCTAAAGTCAGTTAAAAAACAAAACAAAAGACTAAATAAAAAAAAGGAAGAGAATCTAAAAAGTACAAAAGTTACTAACTAGTTTTCTTCGTCTCAATGTGTAGTCAAATTATCTTTTGTATCACCCCTTGCCTCCCACGGCCTTCTTAAAAGAATAAAGAAAATTTGGTATTAATAAATTAGCTGGATAACATTTAACCGAATGAATGTGTTATTTTTGCATATCGGTGAATGTTCATACCAAATCAAATTTTGTGTCCAAATTAATCAAATAACGACGTCTCTTTATGCAACAGTGTTTACATGTATCTCTGTCGCTTCTACACTCTTTTAGAAGTACACAGAGCCGGCCCAAACTTATTTATGGCCCAAAGCGAGCAAAAAAAAATGATACTCCTTTCGTTAACAAAACATTAATTTTTTTTAAAAGACTCATCTCAAACACGTACACTTAGGTGCAGTTTCTTTTCCTCACCTGAAAATTGTATCTGGATGATGTGTTTGGATAATGCATTTAGATGATGCGTTTGGATGATGTTCTTTTGTACATTTCGAAACTACGTCTCGATGCAGTGTTTGGATGAAGTTATGTTTCTTTGTGTATTTGTTTATATTAGTTGGATATATTTTGTAACCAAATGATTAAAAAAGATATGCTTTGTGTTAATAGTTGTTTTTATTATCTAAATTATATCAACAGTTAAATAATTATCAAAAATATTTTTAAAATAACTTATAGAATAATATTAATTACATACTTCAATTTTATTGATAATTATTTTATAAAACTTAAAACAAATATTTATAAACATTACTTTGTGTAAAAATATTTATTTAAATACGTTTTCGCGTTTACGCTAAATATTTATTTAAAATAACTCGGTTTCCTGCCAAAATCACGAAGCTCGCGTTTAAGCCAAAATCTCGAAAATTCGGTTTCCCACCAAAAACTCGAAAACTCGGTTTCCCGCCAAAATCTCGGAAACGCATTTTCCCGCCAAAAATGTGTTTCCGAGATTCTGGCGGGAAACTGAGTTTCCGTGATTTTGGCGGGAGACCGAGTTTCCGAGATTTTGGCGAAAAACCGAGTTTCCGAGTTTTTGGCGCGAAACCGAGTTTCCGAGATTTTGGCGGCAAAACCGAGTTTCCGATTTTGACGGAAAACAGCGTTTCAGAGATTTTGGCGGAAAACCGAGTTTCCGAGATTTTGGCGGAAAACCGTGTTTCCGAGATTTTGACGGAAAACCGCATTTCCGAGATTTTGGCGGAAACCCGCGTTTCCGAGATTTTGACGGAAAACCGAGTTTCCAAGTTTTTGGCGGAAAAACTTAGTTTCCGAGTTTTTGGCTGGAAAACTTGATCAGAGATTTTGACGGAAAAACCGTTTTTCCGAGATTTTAACGGACAACCCATGTTTCCGCTTTTTGCGGAATACTACGTTTCCGCATTTTTTTGCGGGAAACCATGTTTCCACGTTTTTGTGGAGAATCGCGTTTTCGAGTTTTGACGGAATAACGCGTTTTCCGCATTTGTGATGAAAAACCATGTTTCCACGATTTGGCGGAAAAATCTAGTTTCACATATTTATTAAAAAAATATTTTTGTGTTTTGTTGGTAAAAATAATAAATGTAGGTAAATTTTAACATGATTTTTGTAGTAATGTAAATTTGATTTAAGTGAAGGTATTTTTGACTTTTGTGGTTTTGGATGAACTTTAACTTATCCAAACTCACTTTTAAAACTTATCTGAAAATTCTGATTATTTTTGGATGAGTTTGTAGTTGTATCCAAAAATCTCATCCAAATGATGTGCTTAAATACCTTTAAGTAAATATCATTCAGTATCTACATCTAAATGATGCATCAAGATGAGAAAAATAACAGCACCTTATTTGTTGCATTGTTTGGTTGTTTATTTGTCTCCCATGTGTGGGCTTATAATCTCCGAAAAAATATTCATTTTCCGTCGGCTTTAGTTGTGTTAGCCTAATCCTTTGTAAGCACATTTTCTCTTGGCTAATCTAAAATTGCAAATAATACACATACTTATTCTACCATAAAATGGCCGGTTCACTAAAAATACATAAAACATAAAACTACTAATGTGAAAGCAAATTGAATGGAATCGTGCAACAGTGAAGACCATGATAACAATTATGAAATGAGAAGTCGGCATTAGTAGTTTAACGGCGTATTAGTTAACTATGCAAAATATGGATCTAAGTCTAAATTTCTTGGTAGGGAAGAGAAGAGACTAGTTACCTCTGTTTTGGTCTCTAGTCGGAAAAGATATGGATCTAGATCTCAATTTTTTTTGTAAAAAAAAGGTAATTCATATAAACAAAGAAAAAGATTGAGGTTGCTATGCATTTAGTCACTAAATTTAGGGAGAAGATATTAAATGGATTTATTTTCTTTCATTGTTTGCCTGAATAAATGGAGGCTTCTATTAAAAAACAATATTTTAATGCCAAGGAAAAAATAACTAAGTTATCCTCTAAAGACCAAATTGTGGCAAGTCTTGTCACAAGGATAAGCACAATCTATGAGCTTTGCTCCTCCTCTTTCGAAATACCAATCCCCCACAGCTACTGCAATCCCCTGTTTATCAAATAATATTTGTGATTAAATCATAAATAGCATTGTGATAAATAAATCAAGAATCAATAAGTAAAAGATCATTATATTTTTGTTTACCTTGTTCCTAACGGCAGGAGAGTTTTTAGCGTACCATGTGTCATATCTCTCTGTTTGGCAATGAGCAAAGCAAGAGTTAAGGAACACTCCGTTCTTACTCGGCATCGCGAAACCTTTGATCAAATTCACCATACGTGTCCTGAAACCTTTTTAACACAACATTTTCAAAAAGCAATTAGCTCTGTTTCGTTATTCAAAATCAAGAACATTATTATTATAATAAGCTCATGTTTTCACCTTGCAAGAACTGAATCTGAGATGCGTCGCACTTAGCGTAGTTAAGTCTACACTCATGCCAACGTCCACTTGGATCTGCAGTTTTTGGAGCTAAACTCTCTTGAATCTGCACAACACACAATATATCCCAAAACACACATTTAGCCTTTTGCAAAAAAAAAAAGCTGAGGATAAAGAAGAGAAAAAAAACTAACCTGCCACGAATCATATGCAGCATTGAGAATAAACAGAGGAGTCTTGATTTGGTTGATTAGATTTTGTGGGAAAAAACACTGCAATGTTGAAGCATGAAGATGTAGCTCATTAGAATTTTACCATTTGGTTTTGTGTTAATATAAAGATTAGCTAGTAGAAGTAAGATGAGAAAAAAAATACCGAAGTTGGATTAAGACGGTTTAAACAGTTTTTATCAAGCTTGGTTTCCATATTCTGTAGAAAGTTAATACAATTCTAAATTAGTATTTACGAGATAAATTGTAACACAGTGGCCTTTCTGTGTTCTTACCTGCAATTTTACAACACTGGCGTATAAACGCCTAAGAGATCGACCTCCAGAGACATCAATGCTTCAGTTATGCATAAATTAGACAACACAACCAGTCAATATATATTTACTAAAAGTCATCAGTTCTTGTGAATGAAAAAAACACTCACGCGTCAAGGAAAAAGCCAGCATCACTTAGACACTTCACTCTAGTGGAAGGAGGAAACAGATTCCCAAAATCATCACAGCGTAAAATTGCGGCGAGACCTCCAGCAGAACATCCAGAGAGCAGAGCCTAAATGTTACATTGATTATTATTAAACCGATATAAAGCCAAATTAACACAACATAAAACAACCATTACCTGCTTGGCTTGACGCATTCCTTTTGCCATCAATTCTTCCATAGCAGCTAACCATATTCTCTTTCCTCTAAATTGAAGTTGTGCAGCCTAATATGTAACAAATTTACATATAATCAAATCATACCAAATAAAAAAAAAGTTAAACCAAAGTTAAATTTGTGTTTTAAGGCAAAAGCTAACCTTGTTTTCGCTGTCCCCACTAAACGATCCACCATCGCAATACCGGACTTTTACTCTATTCCAATTATAAAAATCTGCAAGCAAATATTTGTATTAGCAACAATAAAAAGGAGATAAACATTCATATAGAGCGATTCATTATATAAATTAACCTGGATTTTCCGCGGCTTTATCACTTAAAATTCCTACAAAAGGTATCTCTTTCTCCATGTATTTAGAAGATCCACGACGACTTGTTTTACGGTACACACAATTTTTAATGGTATCACACCATCCACCTCCCTATCAAAAAACATAAAACCAATCATGTACCAATAATATTGTTAATATCTATTCACCAGAGACTATCTTTCTTTATGCGCAAACCTCTAATTGAACAAGCCAATTGTTTGCTCCTGAACCAGACCCGCGATGCAAATGATATCCAGGCAGACTTCCATCCAGACACACTGCAACAAAACGAAGCTTATCGAATATGAATCAAATTTGAAAACATTATGCAACAAGAAACATATATTATCCAAAGAGATGGATTAGAATCAGATCCTATGTAGAGATGAGTAAGAAAAAGATGTTACCAGCTCCTTTAGCAGCAGCAGAGTGAATGAGAGTGAGTCCTACCATTGGAAACTTCGCTTCAGAGTAAACATCACTTTCAGTCTGAAACATCTTTGTTCCATTGAAAACCGTGAATGACTCCAAATCATCAAACTCCATCATCATCCCATTTACAGGGAAGTTCAGGAGAATGAGCCCACACAGAGCCCAAGTCATCCATGGAAGCTTCTTCATTTCCATGGAGACACAATGGTGTTTTCAGAATTGATCAGAACTCTGGGTTTATATGGAATAGTGTATATGAGAATGAGAGTGACTAGAGAGAGAGAGCATTTAATTATTAGACGTTTTTTTTAATAATTTGAAACTGACATTTAATTACCAGCCGATGGAGATTTAACAGGATAGTTAGTTGCCTTTGACAAAAGATTCTAGATCAAGATCTTGCCAAAGTTAATATTATTTGTTACCAGATTAGATCCGATCGCAGAATGTTGCAGGACAGATTGCAATTATTTCTGTGCTGACTAAAAAAGTCTATTCCTTTCACACCCCAACACACAATTTTGTGATCTAAATAGTAAAACCATTGTTAAGATATTTTTAGAAAATTAGGTTTTGGATTCTTAGGAAGCTGCCACCTTTTTTGTCTTCACTGGTAATAATTTTATTATTTTTGGACACCTGTGTTAATGATTCTTGTATTGACATTACAATCATAATAATGCCTTCTCTTCTATGCTTTAACATCGTCGTCGTTATCACCACTTTATGCAAACTCCCTTACGTTTAAAAGACTGAGATTCAATTTAGAGCCACACGATCAAAAAGCAGAGGCGTGTCTTAATCCCCCATTGTCTTGTCCCAACTTTTTTTGTTGGGTTGGGAAGGGACAAATTTGTAACATTGATCACTAGTCTTATTCACTAATCTCAATCACCTTCTCTATTTCTCTTAGATCGCACCTAAACCCATTAAAACTCATATCTTATTATTATTTATGGTTTTTAATCTATGTTTTAATAGTTTATTTGAGTACTTTTGTTGTCTTTTTGGTCTTTTCAGGTCTAGGCGCGAGATAATAGAGATTGGATCAAAACGAAGGGGATAGTGAAGATTTGAAAAATGTAGAACCCAAATCCTATTATTTAGCGTAGCCAAAAATCAAGTTAAACTTCAATAGATATATCAAATGGATTTATTTTCTTTCATTGTTTACCTGAATAAATGAATGCTTCTATAAAATGAATACAATCAAAACTAAGTTATCCTTTAAAGACCAAATTGCGGCAAGTCTTGTCACAAGGATAGGCACAGTCTATGAGCTTTGCTCCTCTCCTTTCGAAATACCAATCTCCAACAGCTACTGCAATCCCCTGTTTTATATATAAATATATATTTAACAATCCCATGTTTTTGTATTGTAATTCATGAATCAAGATCATTATATTTTTTTGGTTACCTTGTTCCTAACCGCAGGAGAGTTTTTAGCGAACCATGTGTCATGTCTCTCTGTTTGGCAATGAGAAAAACAAGAGTTAAGGAACACTCCATTCTTACTTCGCATCGCAAAACCTTTGATCAAATTCACCATACGCGTCCTGAAACCTTTTAACACATATTTCAAAAAGCAAGACAAGACACTTAGCTCGGTTGGTTATTCAAAATCAAGAACATTATTATTAATATTAGTTCATGTTTTCACCTTGCAAGAACTTGATTTGAGATGCGTTGCATTTGGTGTAGTCAAGTCTACATTTATGCCAACTTCCACTTGGATCAGCAGATTTCGGAGCTAAACTCTCTTGAATCTACAACACAAATACATTAATATCAAAGATACAATAATAATTTTTACGAAATTTCAACTCAAAACCAATTAGTGATGAGTAGGCTCATGTCCCTTATATATAAATATTAGGTCTCATATGAGAAATAACTAACCTGCCACGAGTCGTATGCAGCATTGACAATAAACAGAGGAGTCTTAATTTGGTTGATAAGATTTTGCGGGAAAAAACACTGCAAATATTGAAACATGGAGTGCATTTTTTAGGAGATATAGCACCATTGATTTTATCACGGAGTTACCTAAAAGAAGTAAGAAGAGAACAAATACCGAAGTTGGATTAAGAAGGTGTAGACAATCCTGAGGAAGGTTGGTTTCCAGATTATGTAGTTTTACAACACCGGCGTATAAACGCCTAAGAGATCGATCTCCAGAGACATCAATGCTTCAATTATACAGAAATCACACAACCAGTCAATATATCTACACTGAAAGTCATCATGACACTTATTTGTTAATGAAGGAAACTATGCAAATGACTCACGCATCGAGGAAGAAGCCAGCATCACTTAGACATTTTACTCTAGTGGAAGGAGGAAACAGATTCCCAAAATCATCACAGCGTAAAATCGCGGCGAGACCTCCAGCAGAACATCCAGAGAGCAGAGCCTAAATGCTACATTGATTATTACATTTAAAAATGATATGTAACCAAAATCAACAAAACATATAAAATAAAATTACCTGTTTGGCGTGGTGCATTCCTTTTGCCATTAATTCGTCCATAACAGCTAACCATATTCGCTTTCCTCTAAACTGAAGTTTTTCAGCCTAAAAAGTTTGTAGCAAAAAGAACCATATAACACAATTAATCAATTTAAACATAGTTTGTGGCGCAATCCTTTTGCCATTAAGACAAAAGCTAACCTTGTTTTCGCTGTCTCCGCTAAAGGATCCACCGTCACAATATCGGACTTTAACTCTATTCCAGTTATAAAAGTCTGTAAAAGCAAACATTTGTGTTAGCAACAATAAAATGGAGATAAACAAAAACATTCATATATAGTGTTTCATTATATAAATAAACCTGGATTTTCCGCGGCATTATCACTAAGAATTCCTGTAAAATAAATGTGCTTCTCCATGTATTTAGAAGATCCAAGACGAGTAGTTTTACGGTATGCACAACTTGTAATGGTATTACACCATCCACCTCCCTGGTAAAAACATAAAACGAATCATGTACCAATAATATTGTTTATTACTTTACCAGAGACTATACTATCGTTTTCTTAAGCACAAACCTCTAAATGAACGAGCCATTTGTTTGCTCCTGAACCAGACCCTCTATGCAAATGATATCCAGGCAGACTTCCATCCAGACACACTACATGAAACACGAAGCTCATCAAATTATGTTACGATTCACAATTTAGTATAACAAGAAACATATATATGTTAAATGGATTATATATAAAAATGTAGAAGAATATGTTACACTGCAAGATAATCGAATATATCAAAACTGAAAACATTGTGTAACTGTAACAAGAAACATATATTATCCAAAGATGAAGATTTTGATTACCAGCTCTTTTAGCAGCAGCAGAGTGAATGAGAGTGAGTCCCACCACTGGAAACTTAGCTTCAGAATAAACATCATTTTCAATCTGAAATACATTTGTTCCATTGAAAACTGTGAATGATTCCAAATCATCAAACTCCATCATCCCATATACAGGGTGGCTTAGGAGAATAAGCCAAGCCCATAGAAGTTTCTTCATTTGCACGGAGACACAAATGTGTGTTTTTTCAGAATTGATCAGAAACCTGGTTTTATAATGGAATGAGAGTGATTTGAGATTAAAGGAGAGAGATAGAGAGAGCTTTAACAACCTGACTTTTTTATTAAAAAAAAATTAATAGAAAAACAGACATTTAATTACCCGAGTATGGAGATTAAACCGGATAGTTAGCTGCATTTGACAAAAGATTCCCTAGATCAAGAGTAAAATATAATTTTGTTACCCGAGATCAGATCGCAGAATGTTGCAGTCAGATTGCAATTATTCTGAGAATGCTGACCAAAAGTCTCTATCTCTATTCCTTTTTCACACCCACAGAAAATTTGTACTTTGTAGCCTTAAACTAAACCATCCTGAAAAAATATATTTTCTTGAAAAGTAGGTTTAGATGCTTGGGGAAGCTGTCACCTTTTTGTCCCTATGGTAAATTTTATTACTTCGAAACTTGTGCAAATTACCTGTACTTTTGGTTCCTATGACAATCATATGCGTTCACTTCTATATTTTAACATCACTTTACGTCTAAGAGACCTGAAGAGCCAATACAATCAAAAAGCAGAATTGTGTCTTAATCCTCCAATGTCTTGTTTTTGTTGGCCTGTGAAGGGACAACAAATGTGTGACTCATCTTCACTAGTCTCAAATCAGCTTTCTCTAATTAAAGCCCATTTTAACGAACTCAATCATCAAGCTCTGATTTCCTTTATCCTTTTTATCATTTCGTTCCTTAGCAGAGAAGCTTTTTTAGGAAACTAAGTTCCTTTACAATCTTCTCTTTCTTTCTTTCGCCTTAAGGGGCTTCTCTAGACTCATCGTGGAAGCAGTCGTCAAAGTTAAGGAAGGCCATGCTGTATGGCTGTGGCGAATTCTGCTTTGCTTCTTGCACAAGCCAGTGATTGTGTGCCACAATATATTTTATATTTAATAATAAGTGTTTCCGAATGAGAAAGAATATACGGAACCAAGGATGAAATGGGACAATTGTATGTTCAATAGATGGCGGCGAATATCCAGCCGAAGTCATCAGCACAAACAAAACAATCATTCAGAATGCATGAAGTAATCAGTTAAGCTAAATTTAGTTGCGTGCACGCCATATGATAGTTATGCCAAAGGACTGTTCATTCATTTACCAGATATCTGTCAAAAGCATTCAATGACCGCTGAGAATCCATCAAAAAGACTTTGCAAAAATTGATTTTCATTTTGCATCTTTCAGCAAGGACAAACACAAGTTAGTCTGACCAAAATTTGATACAAAAATGTAACTAAAATATAATGAAACATTACTTGATGTCTCGGCTACTAAGGACTATGCACCCCACTTCTCAAGTCCTGGATGTGGAACATCAGCTACAAAAAGAAAGGAAATTTTAAAAGCTCTGGGGAAAAAGGAGAAGATACATCTACCAAAACGGCAAATGGCATGCACTGGTTTTTACCTTTGTACCCACATAAAAGCTAAAGAACACGCCTCCCAGAACAGGTACTCCTAAATGATATCAAATGAATGTGAACATAATCGGATAGCAGCGTTTTTAACACAAAGAAGCTAATTTAAGATTGAAAACCATAGGACTCCTTCTAGATATACCTTCTCTCTTAAGAAAGCTGGAGACCAACCAGTTTATACCTGATGGCCCAATGACATAGCCAGCAAGATTTGCTATCTGCAATTTTCAGAAACTCAAATCTTATTTGTCTGTGTCAATTTATGCATTTTTCCATTAAGGTAACTACACCATTGAGATGGGACTAATAATATTTAGCAAAAGCTTTTTATACCATGAGACAGGTGATTGTGACGGCACCAGACAATGCCTTGAGTTCACGAAAGAGGAATTCTCCAAAAGCACTCTGCACCTGCAGCAGTACTTACCATGTTAACTACAGTCTCCATGGACAACAAACCAAATTACAGCGAAACCTATGAGGCTTCAATTTCAAAATAGCATGCTTATGATATGGACCCTTTCAGGATTCAGTAATTTCGGGTGAATCAAACAACCAATTATTTAACCGACCTTAAATTCTTTAGATGCTGATTTCAGTAACATTTCCGGCATGAAGAATAAACAGGTTAACCATGCCCATGATAAAAGCTTCCTGATTGCAAACCAAACAATCAACTACATGAGAAGTTGGATAGAATAGTTTGTATAACCCAAAGGAAACATATAGGAAGGCGAAGGATTACCATTCTAAATCGTGCCACACGGCAACAAATGTAAATACAACCCACACATTCAGAAGCTTTCTTCGTGATCCACCCAAAGGAATATACATATACCTAAAGGAAGTTGTCAACTTATTATTTACGTGCTAACATCAAAAGAAAATGATGTAGCAACGCTTTAAGTTGAAAACCAGGACTTCACTATTAACCATTCTCACCTGATTAGCCACCTATTAAACGAGGCATGCCAGGTTTTCCAGAATGTTTCTAGGCTGTAACAATTATTGATGCAATTCGGCATGTTCTCAACAGTTTCAATGCCATTCACCTAAAAGAAAACGGTTTACATTGTTACATTTCAGAACCTTTTATTAATCCAAATAAACCACAAATGCCTCTTTCCCCCTTAATGCTAACTTTTTATCATGCGAAGAATATCAGGCTTTTTGGCCATGAGACTATTAACAGTTTGAAAGTTGCTTGCTTAAATACCCAGGACTACTGAACTTTCGTTCCACCAAAGGATCTTAGAATAAACAAATTATTTTCTAGACCAAGTGTGCTGTTAAAAATTAAGGGGCATACCAGAGACCAGAAGCGGAAATATCTCCATAAAAGAAGGAACTTAAGCCACATGAAGTTTAGCACCTGTAGCAGCACAAATAGCAATACAGATCAGTATCAGATATCTACAATATATAAAGTTAAAGCAAATATAGCCAAAAATCCCAAAAACCTCTTGAGCTGATATTAGATTGTCTAGTAAAAAGTAGTTTGTTTTGCTAAACAAAAACGTGACAATAAAAATATCAATAATATCTTACTCCGTATCCGACGATAAATATTTCCACAGGAGATAATTCTCTCCACAGACCACTGTCACAAATGCACAGATTTTAGCCGCTTGTAAAACTAGAAGGTAAAGAGAATAAAGAGAAAATGGGGTCTAACCACCACCCTCGTTCTGAAAGAGCACCTGACGACAAAGGCATTGTAATAGAAGAATTGTGTCATAAGTTCCATCAGCAAGAAGCTGAATAACCAACGCAATCCGTACCGAGCAACATCTTTGAATGAATGAGTGTTCTGTGGAATATCTAGCTGTAAAAATACCGAGTTGTAGTGAGTTCATCAAGACAAGACCAAGTATGGAAAAAGGTGTCTATTCTTCATGAACTCATAAGTGAGGGCATAGCAAGAACCACAGACCTGAGAAGCAAATGCATTGAAGCTTATGATTGGCCCCGCAAGGTACAAGGGTGCATACACCAGATAACAAAGGTATAGAGAAAAACTGCAGGTGTCACTTTGAAGACCTTTCTCCTAACAATTTATAACACATTAGAGATTAGTACTGCAGTTGCAAAAGAACATTAATGATAGAGTGAAAGGGTGGTGCCATGCGATCAACCTGTCGAACAACGTAGCAAGTATTCCCCAACTTACATATGGAACAGCGTGTTACATGTTTCTGCAGTAACAAAATACCAAAACAAGAGATGGCTACAGCATAAGTTTTAAAATTTTGATCAAGGAAACACTATAGACGCCTATGGAAAGAATAAGAGTCAGAAAAATTAGAGAATTTAATTAGCAAACAAGAATATCATCAACCCTTGTCAATATATGCCTGCAGAAAGGATAGACATGATTTTGTTGATGACATTTTATTTCTTGAACTCAATACTAAACTATAATGAACACATGTTCCAAAATTAATGAGACTATGTCTTCCTATCTAACATTCTCTGTTCTTTCTTTTTCTTAAAAAACGCATAAGAGAAGAGAGACGCATCATGAAAGGCAACTCACCTCCTGATCAAAATGAGAATCCAGTTGACTCCAGTGATAATCATATCCAAAACTTATCATGCGCAAAACAACTGCAGAAAATAATATTGGAGTGAAATTTTGTTTTTCAAGATACCATTGTATGGACTTGATATAGAGAAATTTGCTGTCAAGGGAAAAGGATAGAACAGATACCGAAGTTAAAGCATATATGCCATCTGAATGTGCCTCGAAAGTTATCCAAGAATTCAAACTGTCGCCTTGGATAAAGAGAGGACTAAGCGTTAGGATCTACTGCAACATCATACTACAATAACTCCAAATATTTGTCAAATTTGAGATGTACATGACTCACCCGAAAATGGAGAACGAGTATCCTTCATAAATGCGATTGCACAAGAGAAAAAAGATGTTGAAAGTCCAGAGCATTAGAGGAAAGTACTTCGTGCGTGCAAAAACCTGCATTAGTGTAAATCTAGTGAGCTATGATAAGCTTAGAAAGATCTAACTGTGAAGTAGAAAACAAGCATATGCCACAAGAAATTGAGATAGCTCTTCCATTCATTCTATATACTCTTACAATCCAAACTATCAATATACCAAGCCCAATGTCATGAGGAAAATCCTAGGAACCGTTTAAACTTGAAAGGAAACGTACCTTAACAAGAAGGTAATTTGCTGTTGCAATCGAGAGAATGTAAATGACGCTGGAAACGAATACGGGTAAGTCTGCTTAGATACAGAAAAATTAAGAAATAAATAGATTCTGAGGACACAGATGGAATCAGCATACCAGGCTCCATGTAAGTAAGTCAAGTATAAAAGTGACAGTGAAAGCCACAAGATCGCCATTCCTTTTGCTTTTAAGTGGAAACAAAACCTCGACCCATTTGAAATTACAGTGAAGATCGCAAAAACAAAGCTAAGAATAGGCAAATTTCCGCGGAAGTTCCTCCATTGAGCATCAGAGACATCCTACAGCCAAAAGAAATTAAGCTTCAAAGTAATTAAAAAACCATAGAATAGTTTGAAATTGGAAATACGGAATCAGAGCATACATTCCGGCGAGAAGGAATCAGCCAGCCAGGGCCCATACCGTAGAGCTTGAAGTAGTGATCTAAAGTAAAAATTTCATCACCAAATCACATGACTGAGATTTCAGACCCAAAAGAGTCACAGGTACTTAGATATCATAGTGCGAAATTATGGAGTTACCGTGGGAGAGATGAAGCGATTTCCAAACGGCATAGGCATAGAAAGCGACGGCGTAGAAAGCTATCAGAATGAGCTCTCTCTGTTTCCATTTTGCGTATGGATTATTGTACAGATTTTGAGTTTCTTGGCTCATGACTGCTTTTTGATGAAGTCAAACCCAGAAACTACCCATCAAATCGCAGCTCACACCTTAGACTTGTAATCGGATTCTGGTTCCGTTGTTAATAGATTTTTCACATCCGCGTTTTGCGCAATTGGGGAAATTGGAAAGGGATTTAAAAGATCTCCTCCGAAGATTGGAAGGGTTTTTTATTTATTTTTAAATAGAATAAAAATGGAGTATTTATTTTGAGACAACAAAGTTGAACAACCTCTGTGGAGTGAATGCTCAGAAATCAAAGCGGAAACTCGGAAGAACAAAACATGAAGGAAGAAAACGAAGTAGAAACTTCCATGAACACTTTCCGAACTGTTCACTCTGTTAGCACAACTGAAGCTCAGATCTCAATCGCCTCATCGTCTTCTCCGATGAACAAAAATCAGAGTGACTGCACCGAAGTCAACCCTCCTAGACAAAAGAAACAACTGGGCCTCAAACCGACTAAGCCCAAGGCCGACAGCACTAAATTGAAGGAAAGCCCAAGTCCACTCGAGTTAATGAACAACGGTCATCTCTATGGTTGTATACATACTTATTCAGTAATCAGTACTAAAAGACTATAATTTTGACAAGTAAGCAAAAAAAATGTTATTATGCGCAAAATTCCGTCTATTATAAAGTAAGTTTTACATTTTTCTCAAACTTTTTCTGTTTTTCCTTTTCATCTTCTCTTCCTTTTCTGTATTCCAAAATCGATTCACACCTCTTTATTTCTCTTTCCTTTTTCTTTCTTTTTCCAAACAAGTGAATTAAAATTATCTCGATTTAGAGTAAAAAAGTAAAATCCTATCAGAGCAATTTCTTTGGTTCAGCAGCTTAGAACGAACCAAATCTTTTTTAGCCTTTTATTTGGACTTTTGCCCAGCCCTAGGTGCATCGAACGTCTCCTTTAGGTGTATTTAAGAGAAGAAAATAAACGGAATGGGATTTAGGGATTTCGAAAAGCCATGGATAGTCAACAATGCCGACCAATCTTTCTAATTCCAGAAAGTAAGCAGCTTCCAGCTTCCTTCTCCTCTTATTGAAATGCATTGCTATTTTTGACTGCCACGTTCTTGGTGGAGCGCGTTGCACAGTGCGTCAGAATCGAATCTCACACTATCTCTTTTCTCTTGCCCATTAATTCGTATCGTCTTTTTCCTAAGCTTTTAATTCTTGTCCTTCATGCCCACCTTTGATTTCTTCGTTCGCTTTCATGAAAATCCAGATCTGATTTCATCGAGTAGTTGAGGATAAACAAATTCGTGGGTCCATCGTCAGAAAAAGATGTGGTCGATGATGGGTATGGTGAGGCGTACGGCGATGTCCACCGTGAATAGAGGCTCTCCGGTTAGGACGTTGCTCGGTGGGTGTAGGTGTCTCACAGTCGACCCAGCGGCAGAAACGGCGAAAGAGGATGAGAGAAAGGAGATAACTATGGCAGAGGCGAAGAAGCTAATGAGACTGGTAAATGTCGAGGAGATGAAGAAGAAGCTCGTCGGTATGGCGGATAGAGATAAGGAAGTTGTCTCTTACAGTACACTCGTTGAGGCGTCTCAAGGTTTAGGCATCGCTAGATCTCTCGACGAGGCTCACGCTTTCGCTCGCGTCCTTGACGACGCTGGTGTCATTTTGATTTTCCGGGATAAAGTCTATCTTCATCCAGATAAGGTCAGATAAATCTAAAACCCCTCTTTTAAAAACCCTAATTTTTCTCTGTAATCTGAAAATTGTCTCGTCTCTGGGTTTCACAGGTGGTGGATCTAATCAGAAAAGCAGTGCCTTTTGGTCTTAACCCAGAGGATGATCCGATTAGAGTGGAATTTGATAAGCTTAGGAGTATGAAGGAAGAAATCGATGTTCTAGCTCATAAGCAAGTGAGAAAAATTCTATGGGGTGGTCTTGTTTACTCAATAGTTCAAATCGGACTCTTCTTTAGACTAACTTTCTGGGAGTTTTCATGGGATGTGATGGAACCAATCACGTTTTTCACCACAGCAACTGGGATCATCGTGGGGTATGCTTATTTCTTGACGACATCGAGAGACCCTACTTATCAAGATTTCATGAAGAGATTGTTCCTTTCGAGACAGAGGAAGTTGCTCAAGACTCGCAAGTTTGATGTTGAGAGGTTTAAGGAGCTTGAAGGGAAGTGGAAGATGACGTCATGCTCTTCTTCTTCGTCTCCTTCGTGTCACGCGAATGCAACCATTCGGAATCGTGTTGGGGTTGAACTTGATCTGGAGGATTCTTTGCAGAGCCGCAGAGATTGATTGGATTGCTTTTATGATCAATCAGTTTCTGGTTTCTAACCAATTTCACTCTTTGATTTTAAATACTTTAACCATAATTTCTTCTTTCTGGAGGTTCATCAAGTTTGATTCTTTGGTGTTAAAATATCCAAAGAATGAAAAAGAAGCTTTTGTCTTTGCAAGTAGTCGTGGAGATTTTATTTGACAATCTTGAATATAAAACTGCTTATAACATAACTTGTGCCGATTAGATTATTCTTGGGGGTGTTAAGGAATTTCTGTTACTATATACAATTTCTTAACTGGTTTAATTTTCTTTATCCCCTTTGAATCCTTGTTTCAAGGGGTTTAAGGCGTTTGAGGGTAAAATGATTCATAGACAATTGAAGGGAGAGAGATGTGTGGTGGTGGGTGTCATTAAATGTCTGACACAGGATCGATGGATATTAAATTCCTAATTAAAACCTCGTTTCCACTAAAACAGCACACAATGCCACAATGGTCGTCGGCTATTGTGCCACTAGAGTCTAGACCAACACACGACTAGTTGTGGTGATAAAATAAAATTAAAATAGTACAAATTCTATTTGAATAAAATAAATGCATACAAATTTTATGTAAATACTTGCGTTGTACAACGTTTCACTGTCTCATCTGAAATGCTTTCAAGTTTCTCTTCTGCAAATCCTAAGATACACTTGATTTGTTTATTGTAAAGGAAACAATAATTTAAGATTCTGATTACCAAAATTTAGGAATTTAAAACCCTATTGAAAAGACATACACAATAGAAACTTAACTCTATTGTGAGGTTGTTTGGCTTGAATTAATGTTGACATTTTTTCCTTCCAATTTCGAAATCTTGAGGGATTTGGGTACCAACTTTTTGTTTTCTTTATGGTTATGTACATCTTTTTTGAAAACATAAATAAATGAAATAAATTGTGGCAACAAAAGGTGTTCTTACATGTTCAGACTTATAAAATTTGAGTTGAATTGTTTAACACGATGCTTTCAGTTAATAAGATTACATATTGGGAAAAATGCAAATTCAGTAGTCCAAATACATCATCATCTGTGTCCTGACAGATAACGGGATAGTGACATTGTGAGAGCCATCGGTCCACGTTAAACTCCCAAAATAGTAAATCGAATTGGCTTTGTGAGTTGTGGAGAAAGTGACCTTGAAGCTGAGTTTCTTGATGTTGGAGTTAAAGAGTAGTGTGTCGGGTGCAACAGATATTTTGACACCCAAAGGAGGATCAACGATGAGTTTATAAACAGAGTCGACAGGTCCAACGTTAGTGACAGTCCTAGTTACAGTCACATCTTCTTTGAGGAATGGAATGGTGATAGAAGGCAAATTGAGATCAAGCATGGAAGGCCTTGGACTTGGACATTTATATAACTTATTTTTCCTCGATATTCTGGTGATAGATACCTCGTTGTAATTGGAAGCACATAGAAAAAGCCTATAGTCTTCTGCATCTGCATCGTAGACAAGACCAGGGTCTGCTGCTTTGTTCGGGTTCACCAATCCTCCTCCAAAATCAAACGGGTCAGCTAGTTTTCGTGATAATCCGTCCGAGAAGATAGGTTCTCCATGTGGATCCATTGTGGAAGCTTAACCAATTAAGAAGATATCATTCATTAGATTACTATATATCTTCATTTGAATATTTGATTTGATATCCAAAAGTATATAATTCATTATAACATGAAATTTAGTCTAATGGCTTGTATTATTATTTTCATTCTGCCATCATTTAGAGTATAATACATTGAAAAACTAAAATTAAAGAATTGGTATAAAATCACCTGTAGTGACGAGAGCCGATTTAAGCGCGGCAGGAGACCAGTCAGGATGTACAGCTCTAAGTAGTGCAACTAAACCGGCAACCGCAGGTGTTGACATTGAAGTTCCTGAGTCAGTGATAAATCCTTCCTCTGCACCCAATTTTGATGGGTTACTAGCTGCCAAAATTGCTATACCTGGCGCTACTACATCGGGCTGCAAATATATAATGTTGGTATGAGATAAAAAAAAAATATATATACTTATGAAATATGGCATCTTATGTAGAAAAAAAATTAAGTTGTTACCTTGAGAACGTATGGAGATACGGAATTGGGTCCTCTACCTGAGAACTCAGCAACTTTAGTGGCTACAAGTGGCCCAGTGACTTTGATTGAGGAGCTTATTTTTATGGTTGGTTTGCTGTAATTAAATGGCTCTTAAAATATTAAAAAAACATCCAAAATAATAGTTGGAGAATAATTTAAGTAGTTGTATAAAGAAGTACCTGGTGGAACTTATGTAATTCAAAATGGTAGCTCCATGTTCATAGTCGATCGTGAGCATGGGAAGTCCTCCGGAAACTGCGATAGCATCACTTCTTTTGGCGGCAACGATTAGATATAGCCCATCATTGGACATAAGTTCAGATGCATAATCTTCTACACCATCTCCACCTTCAGTATGGAAAACTAGCACCACTTTGTTTTTTGCCGCACCAGTTATTTTATTTGCCTTTTCGGCGTACATTAGATCCCCGTGGATTTCATCTCCCTTGTACGGATTCCGTGCCTGTAAAGTTATGTATTATGAGGTCACATGCATGTTTATGTTGAAGGTAATCAACTATATACATATACAAGTTTTTTTTACCATTAAGGTCACATTGTTTCCTAGTGTTAAAGGTGTGGGAAACCACCGGTCGAGACTTGTGGCACCCACAGTTATAATCCATGGAGCTATGTTTTGGACTGTGTAAGCTCCAGGTCCGTAATTTCCACCCGCAGCGAGAACTGGAATGCGTTTAGAGATCGCATGGAATGCTCCAAATGAGATTTCATTATAATCGTTTATTTCAGAATATATAGGGAGTGGCTTTCCTATTGAGATTGATATCACGTCCACCCCATCTGCTATGGCATCATCCATGGCTTTTAACATCTCTGCGGTCGCACATTTCTTGTCCACTCTATTCCAACACACTTTGTATACTGCGATACGAGCTTTAGGTGCTCCGCCTCTTATTGTGCCCACTTCAAACCCGTCGTAACTCACATTTGGAACAAAAGATCCCCCCGCTATGGAGGCCACGTGGGTCCCATGAGGTAAGCTTTCCCTCGCGGACATGTACTCACTGTTTGGTATTCTGCTGTCTGTTTGGTTCCTCCGGAAGATTTTCTCGGTGTAATACCTTGCTCCTATCAGCTTCCTATTGCAATGTTTCTTTGAGTCAAATTCTTCACCGTCCATGCACGTCCCTTTCCACCGTGTTGGGATTGGTCCTAATCCTTTGTCGTTGAACGACTCCGACTCTGGCCACACACCTATGAACACATACATATGTATATTAACCATGTCAAACTATCTTGTATATTTATGGTGACTCTTTATTTTTTTTTTTAAATATCAAACGTACCTGAGTCTAAGATACCGATGATGGTGTCCTCACCCATCTTGGCATCATGCAAAAGACCTTTTGGTGTGCTTTGAGAAACCCCCAAGTAATCAAATGCCCTTGATGTTTGCGGCTCATAGTAACTATTAGGCGTTACTTGAACTACATCTGGATGCTCTATTCATAGTTTATGAAATTTAAATTATCAGTTAACTTATTTTCTAATATGCTTGATTTATCTTTAATAATGCATTTTGTGTGTACGGACCTGAAATCTTTTTCGCTTGAGAATCTGTAAGATGGGCCGCAAAGCCTGAGAAACCATGCTTATAACTATGAACTATGGACTCACTTGCATCTTCTTTGCTGCAACCATATAGTCACGAGTTTTGTTAGTTAATGGTGTAATTTTGTTTCTGAACAACATTTTGTGGTACAAGTATAAAGATTTGGGTTTGTTGGTACCTTCCAAGTAAGGATTCTAACATGCTAAGATGTGACGCCGTTACAAGCTCAGGATCATTATGCTCTCTTTCACCGAGGTACACTATGTGAACCTATACATGTATATTTAAAGCACATTAATCATTCCTTTACCTAATCGATTATTAACTTATGTTCACACATAAGTAAGAAATATAAGAACTGTGACATATATACCTTAGTCTCTTCATTAGCTCCTCCTTTCACAATGGTAAGATTCACGTTGAAAATCACCACAACACTCAACAAAACCCACCATGAGATTTGAGGGATCATTTTTTCCTTTAAGAAAATATTCACAAGAGATCAATGTCTCTCAAACCTTTTGTTTTGTTTATTGAATGTTTTTTTACTAAACAAATTGTCACGTATTTATAACAACGTTCTATCTCATAACTAGCCAATTACGTTGAGAGACAACTTATTTAGCTTCTACTAGCATTGTTAGGTTGTAAAACTCAACTACTTTTTGGTATTTGCTTAACTTAAAACTAACATTTTCTAATATCCTCTATTTCATCATTACTGTAGCTAATAATAGAGGTTTCTAGTTTTAAGTTTTAATCCAACCTTGATTAAAAAAGTGCTTTGGTTTTTTCGAGGTTAAATTTCATAAAATTATTATTTTTATTTTCAAATTAAGAATATGTTAAATAGTTCCCCAATAGTTTTAACAGTTGTAAAGACAGCTAATATTTTTTATTCTCTCAACTATATAAATAGTAATTTTGATACTTTTTAGAGAATCTCAATAAAGTAGGTAGTTTTTAAATATATACGAAGTAGACAATTTTGAAGATATAATTTGATGAGTATATGTATTTTATATATAAGTGAATAAAATGAGTGCCTGCTTTGCCATTAAAAAATAGGAAATAAGATATATTTTTTTTGATAAAGGTTTTGCTAAGGAAATAAGATATTTGGATAACTCATCAAAGTGTTTTTCTCACCAATCGAGTTACAAGAGCCAAGGTTAGAGGTGAAGCTACAGTTTAATTTTTTCAATAAGATCATGGCCGAGTTGGAGTAGTTACGGGCTAGTAGGTGAAGTAATGGGATGTGATGAGGCTATGTGGAGGGGTTCAACTGGGCCGTATAAGAAGAAATTTATCACTAGTAAAACATGAGACCAAATTCGAGTTTTGCATGTTGATGTGGATTGATACGAGGGAGTTTGCTTTTCTAAAGCCATTCCCAAATATTCATTGTGACGCTTAATAGAATTTCTACGAACGATCGGATGAGTTATTGTATAGAATCTCTATAATGTGTTCTTTTGATCTCCTATGGAATTCCGATATCATCTATTTTTATGTTGTTCTTTCTCTTCTATGGTTTGAGAACAATTGGCGAGGAAATTGCGGGGAACAATTTTTTCTCTCATATAGTTGGAATCATTGAACTTAATGGTTAGCACCTCATTTTCAGGTACAAAGCTCTTTGTTGTAAGATATGTTTCACTCCATTCATTCGATTTGGATTGTGAGGAATAGAAGAAGACATGGTGAACTCCCAAAGCTTTACACTCAACTAACGAAGAATATTCATTGATTGGTAAGAATCAAATTCCGTATCTCGGGATTCCAAGTTCGAGGATTTTTTTATGAATATGGTTTGCTACAAGATAAATGGTTGAGAGTAAAGTATTGAAGAAGATGGTATGCAATCTAAATTTCTTGTAATTTAACTCAAAAGCTATTTGTTGTAAGATATATAACAATTTTTTCTTTCATCAATAAAATTTAACGTTGATACAAAATAAATATTTAGATCACAGAAAAAAAAAACCTAAATGATAATAATGAAATATTTAAATTCAATTTAGATTTATTGTACAAAAATAGCAAACAAGATATTAATTTTGGTAAAAATATAAACAATAATTATTTAATAAAAACATATTACATATAATGGATTTTGCTTAACCAAGTATTCTCCATAAGAACTATCCAGCGTTCACCATAAACCAAATACTATAAACGAGAACCAATCGTGGGTCCATAGTACTATCAAATATTGTTCATGCAAATGATCCACCATCTAACCTAGAAAAAAATACTAACCACGATAATAATCCATCATACCACAAATGTTATTTATGATAACCAACCGTACACTACTTCCTACTGAATTGAAGAGCCGAATATCCAAAAACATCGAACACTGAACTCTTATTTTTTAACATGTCCAATCATTGTTATTGTAAGCTATTATTTTGCAATCAATGTCTTTATTAAACGAAATCTCCATAGTAATAGTTCATATAAAGTAACGTAAGATCCTCTTGAGAAGATTGTAATACACTGGGATCATGCATTTTCTGGCGGATATAATTGATAGAAACCCATGATTGGACTAGTTAAGGTAATAATGAAACTTATGAGGGTAGTATAATCAAGACATTATATAACCTCTGAAAGGGAGATGATTGTTCTCAAGAACTTAGATGTAAGCAAATTGCTCAAAAAGTTGGTTGTAAAGAAGTATTCAACCCAAAATTTATGAGGCATTTTTCATTGAAACATCATTAACAATCCCAATTCAGTTAAGTGCTTATGTTTTCTCTCTGTAAGGCCGATTTGATGAAGTGTGTGAGGGAAAAATGTATTTTATAATTTCATTTTGTTGTACATGTGTTAGAAAAACCCTTTTAATTGGTAAATTCACCTTCACCATCACATTGAAATACACCAATCTTGGTATTAATCTGGTTTTCGAAAAAAAAATTTAACGTAAAGAATGTAGAATTTAACTGTGTTTTAATGGATAAAATTAACAAAAACATGACTAATGATGGTTAATGGAGACTACATGGTAATGAAACACTTGTAAACATATAACATAACGTAAGCTGGAACATGTTACAATGAAACAATCTAAAAACAACCAATTTTTAAGCATAAAAATAACTTGCTACCTTTTCAAATACCTTTTCAAATAGACATGGTTCACTTATATGATTGGTACGTTTACTTATTTAGAGTTGAGATGTTCAAGTATTATATGCTAAACCATATCACTCACTGAATGTTGTTTAGAGGAGTGGAACGAACACATGAGTCTTTGGACATTTCAGCAAGTAGAAACAATTAAGGTTTAACTATTTTGAGTATTGAGACGGAAATGACAGTAATAAGATGAGAACGGATAACTCGAGTATTGAACAAATATTTAGTATTTCCAATAAAGAAGAGATGAGATATTTGAATAACAAAACATATTCAAGAAATTTAGATAGCTAGAGTTATGATTTATACTTTTACTAATTTGGGTAAGGATCAATTTTAGGAAAAGTTATCATATGAATTTTTGAAGTTTTTAATAGATTTAAGAAAAAAGTTATTAAATTTTTAAAAGTTTAGATACTAAATTGATGATTTGATGGGTAATAATGAGACGAAAAATTCAAGATGGATACGGGATGTACATCATTCTCGAAAAAAATGAAAACTTAAACCGGCTCAGTGGACTTTTAATTTTTTTTTGTTAAACCGGTTTAAGTTTTAATTTGTTTTTAAAAGAGTTTACTTAATTTTGAAATTGACGCACAAGGTAGGATAAATCTCGCGTTAGTAGAAAAACCAGAAAGGAGATCTGGCTACGGCGATCCACCACTACAATCGGGAAAGCTTGAAAGCTCGAAAAAGATGACTTCTGAGATGCAGTGCAGCTTCCGAACGGCGCTCTTACTTTCGGCTCTCCTTTTGTTTCCGTTCTGCGAGGCCGTGTGGCTGACCGTACCGCCGACCGGAACGAAGTGCGTCTCGGAGGAAATCCAGAGCAACGTCGTCGTCTTGGCCGATTACCTCGTCATCTCCGACGAGCATTCCGTCTTCCCTACTGTCTCCGTTAAGGTAATATCTTGGATTCGAATCATTTGTTTCTGTTTATTGCTTGACCTGTAATTTGAATCTGGACCCTTTCTGCTTCGATCCGTTATGAATTTCGGAAATTTCATGTCTATGGTCATGTGAGTCGACTTTGCTTTCCAAATCATTGTCATATCTCACATTTGGTAAGTCGTTAATTGATGCTCGATTCTAGTTTCCTTGTATTGAAAATTGCTCTCATGATGTGAATATAGGCGTGCATGTCTTTCTTCGTTTGCTGTTGTAGTTTCGGATTGTGCATCTAATTATTAGGGCAGTTACTAATTAGATAGCAGAAAGAATCTCTCTATTAGATAAAGCTTTGAACTCTCTGGGGATCTCATCGCAAATAGCTGACTCATAGAAAGGATGAGAATTTTAGTGTTAGAAAGTAAAGAGATGTTATTTGAAAGTGATAAGAGGAAAAGGTTGACACAAGGACTGTGATAAGAGATCGTTATGACTTACATGTCATTGGAGAAATAGATTGGCACTAGGGGTGTGATAAGAGATCGTTATGTGAATGTTATTTGCTCGGTTCTGGATCTTAAGCATTCACTATTCAGATCTGACTGAGTGAGAAGAGAAGACGAGCATTTCTAGTATTGACTGTTTGTGAGCACTTTAGGTCCGCATATCTCTCAAACTTTGTTAATGAAGTGTCTTATCAAAGAGTAAATTGAGTTCTCTATTTGCTTGCAAAGATGATTGATGTTCTTCTGTACCTTGTTGCCTTCCTATTACAATTGTTTTATTACCTCATCAAAATCCCACTCTCCTATGTTTTACTAGGTAGATGGTAGCCATTGACTCTCTGCGCTCCCATATAGACTGATGGATTATTGTAGAAAGTTTAATCGCAATTCACATGTGTTATAAAGACGTTGTTTTGTATGGATTTAGGTTTCTGAGATTGAGGGATCTTGAATATGACCAGGATTGGTATGTTGTATTGTAGGTTACATCACCATATGGCAGCAATCTGCATCACGCGGAAAATGCAACGCATGGTCAGTTTGCATTTACAACACAAGAATCAGGAACTTACTTGGCGTGTTTTGGTGCTGAAGGAAATACTCATGGTAACAAAAATATTAGCATAAACCTTGACTGGAAAACTGGAATTGCAGCTAAAGATTGGGACTCCATTGCTAGAAAAGAGAAGATCGAGGTAAGCTCTTTGCTTTTCCAGTATTTTCCATAATCTGCATATGAAATGCCTCTGAGTATTGGCTGTGTAACAAAAGGGCTTTGAAGTTAGTCTCAATATGACACCTGATTATGCCTTTGATCGTAGGGTGTGGAGCTAGAGATTAGGAAACTTGAAGCTGCAGTTGAGGCCATCCATGAAAATTTACTTTACCTCAGAAACAAGTAAAAACTTAAATTAACAGCTACATTCTTTGAAAGTCTCCGAAAAGAAATCTAAAACACACACTCGCTCTTATGATTTTGCACTTGCAGAGAAGCAGAGATGAGGATTGTGAGTGAAAAAACAAACTCACGAGTCGCATGGTACAGTATAATGTCTCTGGGGATCTGCATTGTGGTTTCTGGTTTACAGATTTTGTACTTGAAGCAATACTTTCAAAGGAAGAAGCTTATTTAGATCATCAGAGTGATCACATTAATAGTTTCTTGTTGAAGAGTACTAGAGAACCAAACACTTTCCACTACTTTCTTTGTTTTAAGGCTCTCTTTTGAACTCTTAGTGTAAAATTTTGGTCACTCATTTTACTTGTAGTTTCTCACTTTCTCTGATTAGATATATTTACATTACAAGACTTCAATAATCCGAATCTGAGCGAAATTTACTTGGGGAACCGAAATTGACTTTCTTTGTAATAACTTATTGTGTTCTATCGACTTCATTGGGTGGAAAAACGGAGATATTTGGGTTTATTTCAACTACATACTAACTTTGTGTCCAAATTTCAAAATTGCAAGAATAAAGGGGTTTCCTGCAATCGACAGAACAGAACAAACTATCCTTCACACTCGATTGAATATTTAGCAATTAAGGCTTAAATGGATGGCCCAATAAGCCCGTGTAAACAAACCCTAGTTTAAAAGCTTTATAAGTTTCGTGATTTTAGCATCAGTCCGTCTTTTCTAGGGTTTCAGCCTCCAGAAACAGAGACAAATCAAAATGCCGGCGGGTCATGGAGTTCGTGCGAGAACAAGGGATCTGTTCGCGAGGGGGTTCAGGAAGAAGGGTACAATCCCACTCTCGACCTACCTGAGGACCTTCAAGGTCGGCGATTACGTCGATGTCAAGGTTAATGGTGCTATCCACAAGGGTATGCCTCACAAGTTCTACCATGGACGTACTGGTCGCGTCTGGAACGTCACCAAGCGTGCCGTCGGTGTCGAAGTCAACAAACAGGTCTGGATTGTTCGATTTTGATCCGTTTGAGTTCGTATTATTATGATTTATGACCATTTGGAAGACTGTCGATTGTTGAACTAGTGTTGCAACGGATTGTGAATCGCTTGCTATGGGTAAATTAGTTCATAGGATCGGAAATGTGCGATTGTGTATGATTCAATTATTTTGCCGGGTTAAAAAGTGTCAGAGAATGAAAGATGCTTAGTTTATCTGTTGCGTCCTTGATTTGCTATAGTTGAGTTTGCTATTTGTATCAGTTGCAATCAATCCATGGTGATTCTGGTGATGCCTGATTTTGACCTGAGATTATGGCTAGAGTAGTGTGGCTAATGATCTCTGTTTGGTGGGTGGATTCAGATTGGGAACAGAATCATAAGGAAGAGGCTTCATGTGCGTGTGGAGCACGTGCAGCAGTCAAGGTGTGCCGAGGAGTTCAAACTTCGGAAGAAGAAGAACGATGAGCTCAAGACTGCAGCGAAAGCCAGAGGAGAGACAATCAGCACCAAGAGACAGCCGAAAGGACCGAAACCAGGATTCATGGTGGAAGGTATGACCTTGGAGACTGTCACTCCCATCCCTTACGATGTCGTCAACGATCTCAAGGGCGGCTACTAAGTTTTTCTTTTTACCAAGCAGTCTCTACTCAGATATTTTTGCAATTTACCTCCTTTCGAGCTTCTCTGTCATAAGTTCTTTTTGTAGCAACCATTGTTTTCGACAAAGACTGTTAAATTTTATGTGGTCGTGTTGGAGTGTTCAAGTGAGTCATAATCGAAAATGATTCCTAATGAAAAATTCGGACATTTACAACCGAAATGAATAGTACTAAACATAAGATGCTTGAGCTCTTAAGAATTTGCTACTAAACCAGGACGGTTCAACATCAATATCCATTGTAGCCTTCGTTTACGGCACTCTCCTTAGCACTACTATTCTGTAGATGTACGTTGTGTTGATGTTGGCAAAAGTTTTGGGGCGGCTTCCATTGAGCAAGATAAGAAAGGCATCTTCTATACTCATGAGCACCAAAGAAACCATCTAATCTGTACATCAGTTTGAAGCTGGTCATAGATATGTGGATGTTTTCTGGCGTTATGACAAGCTCTCTCCGTTTTAACTCCCCGTCGGCAGTGATCTTTGATACTATACGATTCATTGTGTATATACAAGAAACCTCAAATACTTAAAACCACGTAAATTGGAACTTTTCTTTCTTTGTTTGACACGTTAGCAATACCTCTCGTCTTGTTCCAACAAAGCTCCACACTTGCACCCTCGCAAAAATCAATTGCAAGGGAGAAAAACGGAGAAGACTTGAGCAAAACATCAAACTGTCCAAGGACTAAGAGAAGCAAGTGTACTACGTTACAATTCACGGCGACCTTCCGTTCATATGTACAACCGTACTGGAGGAGTTCATTGAGACGCTTCCACGGTGTACTCAAAGATCAACGTAGAACAAACAAGCCTAGTGTGCTTTATAAGCCCTTTGCGCAGTGCCGGAACTCGAGTGCTTGACTTTAATCTGGTAAACAATAGAGTGAAAGATTTATTTCAAATTTTGAATGCAATGGTATTTTAATGTAATTACTTGGAAAGAAAGAAAGATATGAGACACAGACGAACAGATCTATTTTCCATAAAACCACATCAAGAAACTCAAGCAATTAGCTTATACTTGCAAAAAAATGGAAACAGAAACAAAATATATTTCGCTCAGTCGTAAAGTTTAGAGTCTTTAGACAGACCTAGCAGTCCAACGCTTCGGAATAGCCCTACGAGCAAGAACAACCATGGCAGGTGAAGCACACTTGTGAAAAGTCTCAGCGATTATCCCCAACGCTAAGAGAGCGATTATCCCCAACGCTAAGAGCACTGCAACTATCAGCGCAACCGCCGAACCAAACCACACCCATGGCAGAGCCAGAGGGAGGTTATGCGTTTTCTTCACTATTACAGAATCGTCTTCTTTTCCTTCATCAGATGGAATGTCGGTCAATAGCTCTTTAACGACCTTCTTGATCAACTTGGCCTCGGAACTGTAATTTGAGAGAGTAAAACCATTTAACAGTATACAGTTTTTACAACAAAAAGCTCATACAAGTTTACAGTTTACAGATTTCTTAGAATAACAATTATGGCTGGAAAATCTCCCAACAAGTTTTTCATCGATAACTATAGACTACAGCTTAATTAATTGAACAAAAAAAAAAAAAATTTGAATCAAAATCAATCAGCCTGTTATTTGACTTTGTTTTTTCTTGAACAACTAAGTTTTAAGTGAATGTATTAATTTCAGTTACATATATTTGAAAAGAAATTAATGTAAGTTACATACGATGGACGTTACACAAAAAGTCAAAAAGTGTTTAATTATGATAGTGATTTGGCGGATGTGCTGCACCTCTATTTCTATCCATGTATCCTTTATCTATCTGTGTATTGAATCGATCTATCTACATGTCTATTGGCTCTGTGTCAAAAATCGGTCCAGTGAATTTTTGTAGCATCGTTTCGATCTATATAACTGGTAAATAATCTGATTAAATGATAAAAGTTCACGTCAAGATCCTTTTTCTGAGGCCTCCTGTTCGAACAAATTACAAATAATTGTTGATTAGGGTTCTACCGTTAAAGTGGAAAGGAGTAAGAAAAGCGAGCAGTGTATATACATATATTATTTATATACCTATTATGGTCCAACTTGAAGCCAATCTTGTTGGAGACAGCCTTCAAAGCCTTTTGCCATTTCTCCATCTCTTGAGGACTTGATTCTTGAATTTCTTGTATCCCCTTCGAGAACCATTTGCCGAACTCTCCCTTCTGCCTCCTCACGTCTTCTGCTCCCACTTTATAGAAGATTGGGATGACAACCATTTCTCCTTTTTCCGCCTGTTCCACGATTGCCCTCAGCTCTTCCAAGCACCATTTTGATTCTGCAAACCTATTGACCAAATATTTTCATAAACCCACCCCTAGAGACACCAGAAAGTGCATTTTCTCCTTCGCCGGAAGGTTTCACTAGCGATAATCAAAAGCAAAAGCCTATAATTGGAACATTACCTTGTGGACAAGATAACCAACGCAACTGTGGCCTCTCCGATCCTCTTAAACAGGTCTTTCAAGTCTCTTCCTTTTCGTTCATTTGAATCTATGAAGAAATTGATGTTGTGTCTTTCCAAGGCTTCTGTAAGGTGACTTACGAATCCATGGCGAAGATCTTTTCCCCGGAAATTGATGAATACGTGACGGACAGGGCGAGATAGAACGGCCATCAGAGATGTTTATAGGAATAGAAATGAATGAGAACAAAAATAATTTAATTTGAATAGTGTTATAAAAATGTTTAGTCTTCACTTTGGTAGAATACCTTTGATAGATTTAATCAGAAAAATGTTTTACTCATCATAAAAGCAATGATCACGTATCTATTTATAGAGAAGTGACACATCCGGTTGCAGGTAGTTCGTTGATCTTTTCAGTGATATAAGTTAAGGAACTGCTCCGCAGCTTCTTAAAACTCCTCCCGCGTATACCCAAAAAGTCACTAAAAGTGCGACTTTAAGATATGGTTTTTAAGAAAGAAATACTCAAAAAGTCAATTCAGTTTTCAACGGAACTGCGACTGTATTAAGAAGAATCCAAAATCCTTATTCTTGAAATTTTCTTAAGTTGTACACACAAAAATTTCATCTTGATGAATATTTTTTATACGAAATCATTCTTCTTTTTTAATCAAATCAGAATTTTATTAAATAAATCAAAGATTACAATATTTACAATGAGATTACAATTAGAATCAATGAAATTTTTGTAACGACATAATAAACAAGTTAAGCTCCGCATTTCTAATATTTTTTTATCGTCTTCGTTTTATCCGTGAATCTTCTCTGATTTTCTTGTATAGGAAACATCTTCTTTTTCTTTTCACGCATTCAAGATTCAAAAGGTTCGATCCATCTATTATATGCATAACGTTTTATTTGATCAGAACTTTCATGTATAAAGAGATAATATATTTTTCCTTAATTGAACTAAAAAACTCAGTTGTTGATTTTCTAATTCGCTCTCCTCATCTTTATGTATTGTTTTTAAGGTATTATTTTTGGTCGTTGATGACATAACAAATTTTAATTAATAGAGAAAATATTTACATCAAATAAATAAATTTGTAACACTACAAATCTACAATGCTATTTTAGTAAGTATAAAAATCCAGTTTCACTTGTTGAAAATTTAAAAAAATCTGCAACACATGAAAAAAATCTATAACACATGAAAATAAAACTATAAACAACTGTAAAAAAAAAAAAAAAAAATCTGCAACAAAGAAATTCAAATTTATTTGAAAAACTTGCGGATTTATTTCGGACTTTTTTAGATAAAAAAAAAAAAAGTTAATGTGGAAAAGAATAATAATGGTATTTATAACATTTCTGTAATATATTTTTTTCTACCAAAGATAAATAGAGGTATTTTATACTTAAATTTTCAGCTTTTAATCTTTGCTACACAATTGATATATTATTTTAGTAATTTTTTCATTAAATCAACTTATTTCCCATAATTTTTGTGTCTGTTATTTATAAGATTTCACTTTTTTTTTTTATGAGATAATAATTTTATATTTATCATAGAGAGTCTAAATACCATTAAAAAATTTAAAACAAACAAACAATCTCTAATTTTTAAAAAACTATAGATAAAAAGCAATTAGTAAATGCTTAGTTTATCTCTTGTGTCCTTCATTTGCAAAAATTGAGTTTGCTTTTTGTATCGCTTGCAATCAATTCTTGATGATTCTAGTGATGTTTGATTTTGAGTGGAGATTATTGAAGGGATCCTTAGTAGAGTAGTGCGGCTTAATGTTTTGTTTGGTGGGTGGGTTCAGACTGGGAACAGAATCATAAGGAAGAAGAAGAACGATGAGCTCAAGGCTGCAGCCAAGGCTAGAGGAGAGACTATCAGTACCAAGAGACAGCCTAAAAGTAAGTACCATAACCAGGGTTCATGGTGGAAGGTATGACCTTAGAGACTGTCCCATCCCTTACGATGTTGTCAACGATCTCAAGGCTGGCTACTAAGTTTCCATTTTTTTACCTGTCTCTACTCAGAATTTTGCAATTACCTTTGTTTTTCCAAGCTTCTCCGTCAAATGTTATTCTATCAATCAAGACTGATTTCTGTATAATCATTTGCTTATTACGAGAGATGGTTTATTATAATCATTTGCTTATTAATTTCGTGTCTTTGTATAATTAGTTTTGATGTACTAAGCTTGCATTCTCCCAAAAAATGATTCCATTGGAAACATTCAGACAATTTATCCTTAAACCGAAATTAAGGCACTACATCTACATGGATGCAGTTCAAAAAAATAAAATAAAAAAAGGCACTTCATGGGAAAGGCCTTGTGTTGGGATCAATCACTTTCTGCAGTCGTTAAGTTCAAACAGACCTGTCAGCTCGAAATAGCCGCAACAGAGCAGCCTGACCAGCAGGAACAACCATGCGTGGTGAGGCACACTTGTCAACTGTATCAGCATGTTGGACCCTAAGAGCACCGCACCCTATCAGCCCATACCAATACTGTCCATACTTACTGAAAAACTATTTCCTTATTCCTTGTTCCTCATTCCCTTGCTTCACAAGCTATATGATCAAACCTGCCAATATAGCCCCTTTCAACCACTTTCATCCGCCTCCATATTTTTTCTCCACGTCCTTGCTGATTCTTTTTAATTCTTTTATAATAGAATTTTCTGGCTGGTGACCCCCAAAAAGAGAATTTCCTGGCTTTTCTCGTTTGACAGTAGGGAATTTTATCGAGCCTGTGATTATTCCTCTCTTGAGTCTCTTCTATTCAGATGCTGATTTGCACCCTCTCCAGCTCCTCAATAATCTCTTTGACGAAATCTGCCTCTGAACTAAGAAAGGGAATGAATGACAAAAATTAATTATTTAGAGTTTGTCTTCAGATTCTTGGTAGTCCGTTAAGGCATTGTACAAGCAATGGCCTTTTCTTGCCACTTTTAAAATCTTTTGTTTTAAAAAAATATATAATGATATTTATGGTGTAAAATTAATATATATTACGCTTAAAAAACTTACCAGTATACAATAATATATATCACATATATATATATATATATATATATATATATTAACTGTCCAAAAAAGCCGCCGGTTTTCGTCAGTATTGCCAAGAGAAGCCAAGGGATCCTCCTTTCTCTAATAGGATTTAGTTTGTAAAATATGTCAGGATATATTCACAAATAACTGTTTACAATGAGATCCTATGGTTTTACGATAAATGAATATGACAAATATGTACATTAAGAAAACAAAAAATAATACGATCATGTGGATGATATATTGATAATGGGAACAAGTAAAGATATTATCGATTTCACAAAGAAGATGCTTAGTGACAATTTTGGAATGAAAGATATGGGATTGGCTTATGTAATTTTTGGAATTAGAGTAAAACGAGAGCCAAATGGTTATTCATTTAATCAATCTCATTATGTGGAGAAAGTTCTAGAAGTTTGGTCACTTTGATGATAGACCAGTTATTACTTCATTTGATCCAACATGTAAGCTTTCAAAGAATGGAGGTGAAAGTGTCAGCTCAGTTATAGTACACAAAAATTTATGGAAATCTCATGTACATCACAAACTGTACAAGACCAGACTTGGCTTATTCATTGAATCAATTAAGTCGATATTCAAGTAATTCAAATAGAGAACATTAAAATGCTTTAGTTAGAGTATTGAGATACTTGAAGTATACAATGAATTATGGTCTATATTTCACAAAATATCTTCCTGTGTTAGAAGGATATAGTGATGCAAACTGGATTTCTGGAAGTACAGATAGTAAATTCACAAGTGGTCATGTGTTTACAGGCGGTGGTGCCGTGTCGTGGAAATCATCTAAACAAACTTGTATTGCATGATCTACAATGGAATCTGAGTTTATTACACTAGATAAAGCTGCGGAGGAAGCCGAATGGCTTAGAAATTTTATTGAAGATATTCCTTTGTGACCAAAGCCAGTGACTGCTCTATGTATCCATTGTGATAGCATGACTGCCTTAAATAGAGGAAAAAATAAAATTTACAATGGCAAGTCGAGGCATATTCGCCGGAGGCATGCCACAATACGACAGTTGCTTTCTAATGGAGTGATAGCATTGGATTATATTAGATCAAAAAGGAAAATTTGGCTGATCCTTTGACCAAAGGTCTACCAAAAGAACAAGTCGTATTCACTTCGAGAGGGATGGGCTTAAAGCCAAAATAATGAGTCACCACTTGGTGGAAACCTTATCTAGCAACATTGGAGATCCCATGGTCTAGGTTCAAGAGGAAGACTCGCTGAGGAAGACTCAAAGGAGAAACACACATTTCTCGTTCCTATGAAGTAAAGTGTGATTTCATCGAAGATTAAGGATTGAATATATATTCTTAATAATGTTAGTATCTTTTCTAAAGTGGGATAGGATGGACTATTCTTAACTAATGTTATCTATGTGAGAGTGATGTTGCGGTCGCATCTATGAGATTTGATATGACTAAAATCTCTAGAGCTCTCACGAAGTCGGGATATGTTCAGGACCAAAATGAACACAACCGTATAAACATGAAATCAGCTGATGATATATGTGTTTCACTTATTGTCTCGCTTTACTATCAAATGTGGTTAGTTCAAGACTAGAGTTCACTACCCACAAGTAAATCCGATAAGTGCTTACTAGGAAAGGTTCAAGTCCAAAAGACACCTTCACCGATACATGTTGATTCAATTTCTCTGAAGTTGTATAGCTTATTTTTTTATTCAAATGTAGGGTATTCTTGAGATTGAATAGAGAATGTGGGGTATTGTTGGTGTTTATTTACATAAACACATCTCTCTATGGAAATTGCAAAATCAGTCCTTGATTTATGAAAATATCGAATAGACATATCTGGTTGTGAAAAGCACCGATTAGTATGAGACACACCGGTTAACAAGCATCTCTTGGTTCAATTAAAAAAAAAAGCATCTCTTGATTTGTATTTCTTATGTCTATCTATATGTAAAGGGAATGTATTGGAGATACGTTGTAAATGATCTGCATTTATATTCAGACAACAAGACCTCTATGGATTACATGAAAAATATCAGTTGAATTGACGAACTGATTAGAGATGAATAAGAACTAATAGAATAATTGTCGATCAGTGTGTGGCAATTAATCTCGGAGCTCTGGCGGATGTTTTTTGATGATCTTGTCAATGAGGGGCGCCTCTGTATTTGTACTTGAGGTTAAGACGGCCAGAATGTGGATTTGTATATTGCTTAGCCGGGATTTATAAGCTTTATGTTAGTCGAGCTTGATGTACTTTGTGGGTAGTTTCGATTTATGTTATTGTGAAGATTCTTCGGGTTTCATAGGAAAACATGGTTCTATAGTTTTAACAGGAAACGAAATTCAATGGTACTGGCAGAATACAAAATTCCATTATTATAGCGGAAAAACAAGATTTTTGCGATTCTGCAATTGCGAATTAAATATGAGATTTGATATATAATATGACATGATCGTAGGTTATATTTGTGAATGAAAGCATTTACGACTTTTGGATACCTTTGTTGTTTCATCCAAAATCTAGTATAACTGCTTGCAAAATATCCAATTTTACTTATGCAGTTCATTTTGAAATCCATATCTAAATTTTTTATATGCAATCCAGGTATTGCATTCGAATTCACCTCTTTAGGTTGCGAAACACTGGACTTCGCTATTCATAACTTTGGTAGCATCCGAAACACAAACGAAATCCAGACTGGTTATATTTTTAAACTGTACGATTTATTTTTTGAAACACATATCCATTAGATTAGACTGTACCGACTCATAGGTACATGATGATCATTGTTCATGGGTGGAACCGTGCAAGAACGAGGGTAAAAGCTGATCAGATTTGTTTCGTTTTTTTCTAAATCAAAATTGATCACATAATAAAGGTACAAAAATATGATCCATCAAGCAGAAAACATTTCAAACAACAAACCCTCACAAGATTAAACCCTCCTTTACAGTCAAAGTGTCTTTGCCACAAAACTGAATTATGCCTTTTTTGCGCAACATATTCTCAATCTTAACTCTTTAGCCCTCTCTCTGCTTTGTTTCACCAGGAATCTGTACATACATTTGCCAAAACCCACCAAAGTAAACAGCTCTTTGGCGATTTAGTTCTCAGCTTCAAGAAATAGGCTGAGTTCCACATACCTCTCCTGGGAAGAAGATCTCGACTCTCTCCGACCTCTTCTGTTCATCCTCTCTTCATTCTGTGTACTGTTTGGTGCAAGCAACAGAGCACCGCTTCGTTCTTCAGTCACAGTTCTATCCTCATCGTCCATATCCCCTAAACCTCTCAGGGCCATCGAATCTGAAACCGGGAAATAGACAAGCAAGCAGATGGAAACCACGGAAAAGCAGAAGAGGGAGAAGAAGGCCAAGAAAGAAAGGGCTTCGAATATGATCTTGTCTGCTCTTGTGAGCACCGTCAAACACAGCAAAATAATCCTTAATGGAAGGAAACTCGAGACAGAGAATATCAAAGTGTATACTCTCTTCTGCAGACGCTTATTAATGACCAGTTTCAGTATCTGTCTTCCAAGCCAGAACAAGTAAGCTGTTAGCACGGCTGCAAAGACGCCGAGAATGACAGTACTCAGCAGAGGATATGTGCATAAGGCAATCTTGTCTTGATCAATAGTAACATGGGAATAAGTTCTTGTGAAGTCGTGTGGCAGCTTTACATAAGAGCCACTACCACCGTTTAGGCGTGACTCGGATAAGACAACCGCAAGTTGAAGAGCAAGCATCGGGAGACAATAAAGAATAATATAACCAGCTGTGTTCCTGTTCCATTTCCCGCTCAGGGCACCCGATTCCATCTTCAGAGGAGCACGCAAGAGAAACATGAGAGTGAGAAAGAGGCAAGGCTCTGCAAACCCTAGATTGGAAACGATGTACCACTTGCAGACGTTTTCTTGCCATCTCAGATCCAACCCGCTCAATACTCTTCTGCGACGCTTTAACAAACTTAATCGAAAAATCTCACCAACAGCCCACCAGATTGCAAACAGAATGAATGTGATTCGGATAATCCAGGGACCGCTGAAGTAACCAAGTTGAATAAACCCTTGCTTACGAATGTGAGACTGGAAGTAAAACGAGTAAGCGATGCAAAGGAGACCCAGAAAAATTAGCAGAGCGACTAGACATATTGTCACCACGCCGAATGCATCGGGAACTAATTTTGTCAGGGGCATCACCCAAAACACAGTATCCACGCATGCTCTCTACCAGCATGGATGCAGAAACGTCCTCTAGCAGCAGCAAAATGATGTTGCCTTCTCTCCAAACAATTTTCCGGATTAGTGACTACTCATCGATGAATAAGGGAGAAGATTTGACCTTTAACTCAGAACCATGCAAAGCTATGGAAGACCGGAGTCAAGCTATAAGTCACCGAACACAGTTAGCTTGGATGCAAAGAGCAGCCCAGATCACCCGATAGAACTTTTGTGATCTGACTCTAGTACTTGATATGCGTATTACCTACATAAACTAAAAAAAAAAATAAAAACTCAAGTTCAGAACCCATCCAAAGATACTAAATATGAAGCAGAGACTTAAAACGTTTATCCTATAGATCTAACAGTAAGACAATATATCACATGAAACATACACATCATCTTGAGAAATAATTAATCTACATAGAGAATGGGCAAGGAAAAAGGATAATGGAAATTCATGAAGCACAGAGCAAACTATCTGAAAACTAACCAATCATCAAGTAATGAAGAAATTTTTAGGTATAAATCGATCACAAAATTGGAAGAGAAAGGCAAGTCAACAAGGTTTCACGACCTTTTCTCGTCCAAAAAGACATTCTCTTTTTTTACACAGAATCTAAGATACCATGAAAAGCTTTGAAGAAATTCAAGAGATTAACCCAACCTAAGGCTTCCATCACAGGACCAAAGTCAATACGAGAGAATCGTAAAACAGTTATATATACGCATAATGCAAACAACACAGAAATATCAAATAATCCCAGATCCGAGGTAGATAAACAAAGGGAAAACAAGAGCATCGAGACCGTGATACGAATCCGAAATTTATCCCCAAAAAAAAATCTGGAAGAAAGGAGAAAAAAAACCGGAAATTTGAAAGGAGAAGCAGGTGGATTAGAGGACTTACAAGGAGGAGAATCTGGATCCAAAGAGTAGAACGGGGAAGATCTGAGCGGCGGAGAAGGAGATCGGGAAACCCTAAGAATCGGAGAGAAGAGGATATGAGGCATAAACAGAGAAGGGAAGGAGAAGAAAAAGAGAGATAGGGAGGGAGAGAGAGAGAGAGAGAGAGAGAGAAGGACTCCGTTGGTGACAGGCTGTCTCCAGCTGTGACAACCGAGGCCTCTGGATCCGGGTTCGGGTTCTCTTTTTGTGAGTTGTCCGGGTTCGGGTTTCCTTTTTTATTTATTTTATTTATATTTTTCGTTGTTTACGTGGCTCCACCCTGGCGGCGTTTGTCTTTTTCCCATTTTGTCTCTGTTTTTCTGGAAAAGTAAATCAATATGTGAAATATTAAAGAGTCAAACATGGCAAAAAAGAATTGATTGAAAAGTATCCGAGGAGTTAATTGGAATTGACTAGAATCATATCCCACAGATATTATATGGGGAGATCATTTGATTTTCTTAAATAAAAAGTAATTATTTCTATATTACGAATCAATAAAATATCACGATTCGGATTTGTTTACAAACTTTAACAACAACTAGGTTCTTTAGCTAAAAAATTCAACAAGGTCTGTAGTTGGAAAGTTTAGAAATGGTATCGTTGTCATTATCTCAACATAATATCTGGCCGCGGGAATTTGGATCTACGGCGTTTCGGGGTTTCGCAATCGCCGCATCCTGCCACCATGTTCGCCGTCAACTCCGCCTTGGTTCCCATCTTCGCTCTTCCCTTGAGGTTCGGCTACTCTTACCCAATTTTCGGGACTTGTTTAGAATTTCTGGAATACATTCCTTCGTCTGGTGGTTTGTAATTTCTCTTGCAATCGTGTGTGAACGTCTCAATAACTGAATTCGAATTCGACGAGACGATGAATTACTTCTCTGATTGGACGCAAAAGCTTAAAATCGATTTGCAAACAAAAGGCTCAAATTGTATGGAGTTTCTGTTTCACATGTTCATATATGCTTATTGAAAAGGAGGAAGCAATGTTTAGCTTTAAAGTCGCATATGTTGTTGTTTCATGTGAACTAATTGATTGGTGATTGAATACATACATCTTTTCTTTTGACTGTGCTGCTTTACAGAAACTGCAACAAATTGCACGAATGGAGTTCTCAAGATACCAAAGAGATATTCTATTCAATGGGGCTAATTTTCTCCAGTCTAGAGTTGATTTCCGATGTTTCTTTAATGGAGGAGGGAGTAAGATAGACCCTAGAGGTGAGGAGGGAGCAGGATCAAACCAGGAGACCTCTAAGAGAAATACACTTAATGGACGGAGATGGACCAATGTCCTCCTTGCTATTAACGTAATGTATGTATTTGATTCTCTAATCTCTATGACAGATCAAAAAAGATACATTTCTTTTGCATTGATATGTTGCATTTAGAGGAATGCTTTAGTCAAGTCTGAGAATTATAAAGTTCAAAGGCTAATGGGTACAATGATACACCAGCATGTATATTGCACAAGTTGCATCCAATGGGAAAGTGCTGACATGGGGAGCCAAGGTAAACCATATACAGAGAGACTTAGTTTAATCTTTGCTTCTGCTGCAAATTGATATGTGGATTAATGCAGATAAATAGCTTAATAGATAAAGGGCAGCTATGGAGACTGGCTACGTCTTCTGTTCTTCATGCGAATCCTATGCATCTCATGGTTCTGTTTCTATGACGAACACTATTCAGCCGTGTTACTTTTTTCTTGTCTGTATATAAGCTAAACTGCTTCCTCTTTGTTTAGATAAATTGCTACTCTTTGAATTCTGTTGGACCAACTGCTGAGAGTATAGCTGGACCAAAGAGATTTCTTGCTGTTTACTTGACAGCGACACTTGCAAGTAATTAATGACTCGTAGACTCTTTTTTTTTAATACATTTCTCTTTTTCGAGTCTCCTGACTTACAGAATCCGTCTTAAGAGTTGTAGGTTCAGCAATGAGCTACTGGTTCAACAAAGCGCCATCAGTTGGTGCTTCAGGTGCAATTTTTGGATTGGTAAGCCTTGTGGAACCATAAGCCTTTTTGTTTCAGACTCGTCTCAATACTAATGATTGCTCGATAATTTGTGTAGGTTGGCTCGGTAGCTGTATTTGTCATAAGACACAAACAGATGGTCAGAGGTGGCAACGAAGATCTAATGCAGATAGCTCAAGTTATTGCCCTGAACATGGTGAGTAGTATTGCATTAGAATTTAGAAGAGTTAAAAAGCTGTATACTCTTTCTTTCGAGTTCTTACAAGCTTTGACTATGCAGACAATGGGTTTAGTGTCCAGAGGCATAGATAACTGGGGACATGTAAGTAACCAAACCAAGCCTTTCAAAATGTATTAATAACCAGTCCAGGTCAGTGATCTGTTAACATCTCTGGTTGAATTCAGATTGGTGGCTTGCTTGGTGGAACCGCAATGGCTTGGCTTGTGGGACCAGAGTGGAAGTATGAGTACACAGCAAGAGATGGTCGGAGAGTCTTCATGGACGCCGCTCCTATTCCGCTCCTTTTGCGGTGGAGAAACCAACGGCGACAGGTTTGACTCGTGACCTGCGATGCTGAACACTTTCTCCTTCAATGCCGTGTGAAGGGATTGAATGTATTTTGAAAGATTTGATTAGTGGTTAAGTTAGCAGCAACTTAGTTATACTGTGAAAATGCAACCATACTGTACTAACTTATTAATAGATTCACAAGTCCGCAAATCCTTTGGTGGAAGACTCTATGGTTTTATCTTTTTGACAACCGACCGGAATTGACATTTTTTACTTTCCTTCTTTAAATTAGTTTTCAAAGATATATATGCGACTAAACCTAATTATGAGCTCGACCAAAACCTAATCTTATCGCTCCGCCTAAGACACCAATCAAAAATCACGAGCCGTCATGGAGAACAAAGAGATTCCAGAGAACGCCAACGAGCATTGCCCAGGTCCTCAATCAGAAACTGCTGGAAAGTCAGATTCTTGCGCAGGTTGCCCTAATAAAAAAGAATGTGCCAATGCTCCTAAGGGACCTGACCCAGATTTGGTAACCATAGCAGAGAGAATGAGCATTGTTAAGCATAAGATTCTGGTTTTGTCTTGCAAAGGTGGTGTTGGTAAGAGCACTTTCTCAGCTCAGCTATCCTTTGCCCTAGCGGGAATGGACCATCAAGTAGGTCTGATGGACATAGATATATGTGGACCAAGCATCCCAAAGATGTTAGGTCTTGAAGGGCAAGAGATTCATAGGAGCAATTTCGGGTGGTCCCCGGTTTACGTAGACGAAAACCTTGGTGTCATGTCGATTGGTTTCTTGTACCCGAACTCTGATGATCCTTTGATTAGGAGAGGGCCACGTAAGAACGGTTACATCAAACACTTCTTAAAATATGTCTACTGGGGAGATTACCTTGTGGTTGATACTCCACCAGGAACCTCAGATGAACACATCACCATTGCCAACTGTCTTAAAGCCACGGGAGGGATCGATGGTGCAATCATTGTCACGACACCACAGGAAGTCTCCTTGATAGATGTAAGAAAAGGACTGAACTTTTGCAAGAAAGTTGGAGTTCCCGTGTTGGGAGTAGTGGAGAATATGAGCGGGCTGTTGTCTAAACCGTTGACGGATGTCAAGTTCATGAATGGCTCCTCCGTTGACGTGACTCAAGAAGTAATCTCTTGCATAAGAGAGAACGCACCAGAGCTTCTCGATGTCGTGGCTTGTAGCAAAGTGTTTGACAGCAGCGGAGGCGGGGCGGAGAGAATGTGTCGGGAAAGTTCCTTTGGATCCACAGCTTTGTAAAGCAGCTGAACAAGGTAAGTCATGCTTTGAGGATAACAAGTGTCCTGTTAGCGCACCTTCGCTTAAGAGCATTATTCAAAAAGTTGTTGCTATGATGTCGAGTGATGAGGAAGAAGAAGAAGCCCACTAAACCCTTTAATGGTCGGATACCTGCAAAAGACAATGAATTTTGGTATTATAAAGCTGAGAGCTTTTATCCTTGTTTTTTGGAGTTTCGCTTAAGTTATAGGCCGTTTGTTTAAGTTTTAGGCATTGTTTCACAAGTTGAATTTAAATTTTAATAGTGAGATTGGATCATAAAGTCTTGTTGAGTCTTGTCGAATTAGATTTTCAAGCAATTTCTAAAAAGTAATTCGAGTTTTTTATTACTATTGAAATGTGTGATCAACGAAAGATACATATAAATCTTGTCATGTTTACTCAAAGGGAAACTGAGTTTTCAGAGTATGTAGAATTTAACTACGAGAATAAAATCTTGTATATATATACGTTCGTCGTAATTCACACGTTAATCCTTCTTGAGAAAGAAATCAAATAACCCCGTTCGTAAATCTTTAACTAGTTTTTATTATAAAAAAAATCTTTAACTAGTTCTATAACAAATAAAAAATTATTTTTCGTGATTATCCTCGTAAACCAACTCTTCAAAACCCAAGGACCTTTATTTTCTGCTTCCGTCACGAAATTTTCTTGTTCATCACGTTTTCGGCTCTTTCCTATTTCTCACTCTGATCAGATTGTGTCAACTCATTTTCACTCTACACTTTTTTCTCCCGGTGACGTTTCGACTCGAAATGATGGCTGCATCAAATAAAAAAACCCTGAGCTCCTTCCTCCGCTTCGCTTCCAAATATCGGCAAAATTTCGCTTCAGCCGCAATCCCTTCCTTAACCGCGGCGAATCACGCCGGAATTTCTATAAGACCGGCTGAGATTTGCCGGTTTATTCACACCCCGTCAATCATCGGACCAGGTAACCTTAAATCCGCCCCCAAAATTTTATCCGTACTGATAAAAACCCTTGTTCCATCTTGAATCAGAAGAAATTTAGGGTTTTGACGGGAAACTCCGAGTTTTCTATAATTGTATGAATCGTCAAATTCTGCGGCGTTTGTTTCCTTAGTTAAATCGGAGTTTGTGACATTTTAGGTCAACCAAAAGATAAGAACGAGACCAGGAATCAAGCGTTTGAAACTCTTCGCAGATTGGGAGTACAATTTACCGTAGAAGATTGTGAAGCAGTCTTTAAAAACAGACTAGATAATGCTTACCTCTCTGGTGAAGAAGAAGAGTGTGGTCGAGCACGAATCAGGAGTGCTTTTAAATTCCTGAGGGAAGAAGGTATCGCCGTAGAAGAAAGAATGTATAGTCCTCGTCTTTATTACATGATTGATAGAAAAATGGTGGTGGAGTTTCAGTTTCTTATTAGAGCACTCAAGGAAGAGATTCCTGATTCTTCGCCAGGACTTGGCTACTATGAAATGCGTTTATGGATTAGGCTCCGTGATGAAGAAAAGATCGAGGAGGTTTTTCAGAGAATCATCGACAGATGGGACGATCTACCGAGCTTGGAAGGTAAGAAAACTTTTCTTTATCAAACTAATCCCTGAAACTTGTGAAAAACCGGATTTTCTTACCACTTAAGTGGTCTATAATGACCAAGATGGAAAAACGTGGATGTTCTCATCAGATGGTGAAATTTGTTCCCTGGACTCGACTCTACTTAGTCGAACAAGCGAAAACTTATTTAAAAGAAATTAATCTCCCTCACTAATCAGAAGATATAACTCTTTAACTCTTGGAATATTCAAATTGCAGTTGATTATCTGGAAGCAATTTGTATGACAGACCAACATGAGTATCTTAAGAAGCTGTTAGATATTCTAGATACTGCAGACATAACTAAAGCTTCTTCGTTGGACCAATTGACACCAATATTTGAATTCCTTGGACGGATTGGATTGGAGTACCGTGCTGTGAAGTTACTTAAGAAACTGAAAAGTACTGGTAAGTTGTCATCATCAACAAAACGATTCACTTTATTTTTATTTTTAAAAACTCTCTGAACTAAATTGCTTTGCAAACTTATTGCAGCACGGCCTGAGCATCTTTCACACCTCATTTTTAGCTACGCGACTAGCATCGAGATTGACGAGGTTAGTTTTATATATTCTTAAATTCAGTTTTTGATTGCCATTTACTGGTCTTGATTAAGACGAGCAAATGTGAGTCATTGAAAAAGAATGTAGGAGTTTGTCATTTGCCTTGAAACTAGTTAGAGGCTTTCCTTCCTGACTTGGTTTGACTTGAAACAGGATTTTCCTCATGAGGTCGTTTGGACGTGTTTGAGGCTGCATACAGAGTTTGAGGTTAAACCTTCATTTGAAATGTCGGAGTATCTGATTGCATTTGAGAGTGACTCGGCCCGCTATACTAAGGTATAAATTATAATATAACATATATGAACAATGAAACCAAATTGAGTTAGAAACTTTTTTTTCTTTTTTTGGTGATGTTTGTTTGATAACAAATTAATTTGTATGGTTAAGGTACTGGTTGCAGCGAAAATAGTTGAAGCAATGAGCGAAAATGGTTTGATAGAAAAATCGGAGAGGGGGACTTATTTTTACGACACCGTTGAGAGGATTTATGGGGCTGATTGGGTATGCTAACTTGTTATATGTTACTATTCCGATGCGTAAATCACCAGATATATTTTATTGAAAGCAATAGACTTGATTTCTTCTGTGGTCTTTACATATCTCTCCGCAGCTGAAAACTGTAGAAGACGTGATCAGTGATATAGGGTCGACAAAGTTTAGCCTACACAACTTCCTAGATTACATAAGACGATCAAGGTTTACTTCATTCCTCTTATTTCATGTGTATTTTTCTTAACTACATAAACATTCATCGTAATTGGAAATAATTGCCATCTTGTGTATGTTGCGGACAGATATTTCGACGTCGTTTGATGAGGACGACACACCAGAGACAATCGGATGCTCATCTTCATCTCTACTATTACTCTTTTTGTTGACATTCTCTACTATTAATTTAGACCAACAAATTAAAAACAAAATATTCTGTTATTAGAGATATATACATTTTCTGACTCGGGTTTTTCTTTTCCCCAAATAAAATAGAGATAGATGTCTTACAAAATACGAAAAGAAAAATAAAATTTTGTAAATGATCACGGGTTGGTCCTGGCTAACTTTGGCGTCGGGAAGAAGACACTTTGTTCGGAAACAAGTTGTTCATAATGTCTTACGCGGTTCGCATGGTTAGGTTCGTTTTAAAACATTTAGAAATATTGCTCCCGAAATTCCAAACTCGAAATTTAGTTATAATTAATAAATGGACCGGCTCGTGTCTTGAATGGCCTTGCCGCGCAAGTAATGGATAAATCCAATTTTCTTAAAAACTAATATATAGCTTCCTGTTCTCCAGTAAATATCAATTTTTCGTAAACCCTAAAATATCTACGATTAGGGCTTTTGAGTTGCTTTGAAGAGAGACCGAAAAATGCAGAAAAGCCTCCTCACGAGATTCGTCCTCCTCGCCGTGAAAAATACAGGAAAACCCTCCAACGCCGCAAGAAATGCCGGAGTTTCAATTGTCAGGACTCTTAACACTCGAGCAATTTCTGAAACAGGTACTTCTAAGCTTTTCGTTCTAATTTCCTTCGTAAAATTTTCTAGATCGGAATATTTCCTTATAACCACGAATTTTTCTACTCAAATACTTCAATCTAGTCGGTCACGAATCGGATGATCAAATCACTTAATCAAATGTACTACTGATTCTTTTGTCGCAATTTAGATACTTCCAGTGAAACTTTACAACAACAATCGCCTGAATATGTTTCTAAAACGAGTGCGTCTGCGAAACTCCGATCTGCTCTCGAAATTTCGAGTCAAGCATTAAACACGATTAGCTCATTAGGACTTCTGAGAGGAGAACAATGCAAAGCAGCGATTCTACATAACATAGAAAGTGCACGGAGGAGCAACGATGAAGAGTATGTTACTGATCATATCGCAAAGTCTTTCGAGCTTCTCGCAGCAATGATAAAAGAACGTTACGTTATAGAAGAAGGAATTTATGGTCCTCTTCTTAACTACTTAATTGATATGAAAATGGTGAAAGAATTCCATATGGTTTTGGAAATACTTAGGGATGTGATTCCTGATTCTTCCCCAAAATTTGGTTACTACGAAATGCTTCTTTGGATCCAGCTCAAAGACAAAGAAAAGATCGAAGAAGTTTGTTCTATGATCATCAAAAGATTCAAAGAGTTACCTTTTGAAGAACAACGTAAGCAAAATCTACTCTTTCTCATATACTGTAACTCTCTACCACATCAATTACACTACAAGAGAAAGATGTTGAATATTGAGTCTCTGCAAAATCCTGATTTGGTGTTTGTGTTACAGATGATAATACTTATTTCACTCAAGTCGGTAGTATCCATCAACGAGATCCTTTAACAGAAAATTACATGCTTGCACTTTGTGAGAGAGACCAGCATAAGGATGTTTTGAGGATATTAGAGACTTTAGACATAACCACAGTCTACTCCATTGACCTTTTGACAAGTATTTTCAAATTCCTTGGGAGGTCTCTATCAGAATCTGTTGCAAAGAAGCTATTCCGTGAACTGAACAACAATGGTAGGCAAAGACCGTTTATAACCATGATAATCTGTTTAACCTTTTCCTTTTTTTTCTTCTTTTTTTTTCCTTAAGTAGCTTCAGCTGAATCTATATTGTTAGCATTCTAATTTTGTTTCACTAACATGTGCAGATGATTTCTTGTTTAACAAGGATAACGTTTCTGAGCTGATGTTTAGCTATGTAACCAGCATTTCTAACTTGTGGGTAAGTAGTACTTTCGAGGCCTTCTCTATGTTCTAACACTGTACTAAGTAAAAAATCATAAAAAAAATTCCTAATATGTTTCTGGTCAAGAAGAGAAATGGTTGGTTCCTCACAAAATATGCACAATCTCTAATATTTTGCTTGGCAACTATAAAAGGTTGGTGGTGCTCTTATCAAGTTCAAAGATTTGCTTGAAGAGCTAAAGGTTTCCCCTTCATCTGCATCATATCAGAAGCTTATCGAATATAGTTGCGACTCACGAGAGGTGCGAGTTGTTTTTTATTTTCTACTTTATTGGTGGAACTTTGTTTTGGTTTCCGAGAACTTTCTTTAATACTTTATTTGTGTTATTACAGGAGGAAATTGGTCTATCCATACTGGAACACATGTACGAAGTGGGTCTAGAAGTATCACCAGACGCTGCAACTTACCTTTTTCGAACCATTGAACAAAACTATGAGTTTGATCTGGTATATGCTGTTACCTTCGAAGTTCTTTAATATCTACTTACCTTCCATCATATCGTTTACTTATCACGAACTCGAAACTTAATTACGTGTATACAGCTTAGAGGTGTAGAAGATGTGCTTGAAGAGATGGATAAAAAAGGGGACGAAAGTAGAATGTTCAATCTTCGGTTGGCCGTTTATATTCGGGAGGTGATTAATTTGGTCGCTATTCATTCATGTTTATACGTCTGTGTTTCCTATCTTTGTATAGTTAACCTTTTGTTTTATCCTTGGTTTGATTTTCTGAAGGTGTTGTTTCGAAGAGGTGAACCAAAGCACAGGGAAGGAGATGGTTATAAACCATGGTTAAAGAATGTCTATTTTCAAAGAAAATTGGATGATTATGAAAAACGTTTTTCTTGTAACATATCTAAGAGAGAGTACCCTGAGTTGGATGATTATGATTTTAATAAGTCGGATGCTGAGTCTCCGACGTGTGAAGATGGTTTTGAGTCGGAAGCTGAGTCTCCGACGTGTGAAGATGATTTTGAGTCGGATGATTTGGAGTCAGAAGCTGGGTCTCTGACTCGTGAAGTTAATTTTGATTCAGAAGCTGAGTCTCTGACTCGTGATGATGATTTTGAGTCTGAAGCTGAGTCTCTGACTCCTGGAGAGTAGTATTAAGAGTGTTGCTTGGTCATAGCACAGTTAGATGATTGTTATTTGAATAAAAGCCAGTGTCTTGATCTCCAACTGGTTTTAGGTGTAGACTTATTTGTAAGCTTAGTTCACTCGTCCTAATCAATCGCATTGTATTGAATTCGTTGATCATTGAGGTGGAAAGCTCTCTTTTTAACGTTGTTTCTCAAATACAACCGCGTTTGTGTTTATATTTGTGTTTGATTTGGTGGTGGCGTATAGAGATAAATTGGTATCCATGCAATTTACTTCATGGTCCCTAAAGATCCATCCACTTGCATTTTTCCAAGTATGGAAGCCACCAAACAAGCCATTTGGAGGTGGTCTCCAATGGATACGGATGTGAGATCTTCCTATGAGATGACGAGGCTGCTACAATGGCCTAGCTCATTTCTCATCGGAGTCATGTATCTTAACTAATCGGAGTTTTAAGATATTTTTATCTAAGTCTACAATATTCTCATTTTTTTGTCCGAACAAGCTAGTTCAAGTGAAAGGACGGATCTGTGGTGGCAACCACCATCCGGATTCGATTCCCCTCATGCGAAAATTACTCTACCTCCTCTGACGCTTAATGCGGGCACTAGATCAAAAACCTATGGAAAACCCTCCCAAGTGAAACTGGCCTACAACTTAACTGAATCCAGAAGATTATTCTAAATTTTGGTGATTTAGGATCTATCTCTAGATTAAAATATATATATATATATATATATATATATATATATATTTTCATTTTTCGAGCAATTTCTCTTCAATTCTTTTTAGAGAACTATTGAGACTAGCTCCATCTTTTGCGACCACTTTTAGTTCTTGGTGTCTAGCCACTTTGGAAGACACCACTTCTTCTATGCGGCATGCAGTTGTGAAATCTTTCTTTTCCTCCTCTCATGTTTTCTAATTTTCTTTTGATTTCGACCTTAGTCATGGGTTCTATCTTTCTTTTTGTTGATTTTTCTGATTTCAACGTCAAAGTGTCATTTAATATTTAGTGTTTTTTGGGATTTTACGTTTTTCTTTATTTTGCAAGAGATTTGCCTTCAACGGACCAAACCTAACATTAACCCGTTTCTGGAGAAGGCTACTCACCCTGGTGACTCAAGCTTTGAAACCAACTCGTTCACTTCCATGTGAGCTAAATCTATCGATCGACTCTTTCGAAGCAGTTCAATCGCCTTTAATATCTGCTTCTCGTGTAGAATTACGGTTATCCAAGTTTTTCAAATAAATTATAATGGATTGAAAACAAATATTTAGTGGCGTTAGACCAAACACCGAAATTGCTTCTTCCACTAGTTAACATTTTTATTAGTTGACGAATCTAATCGAATGTCATTTTCATACAAAATAAATATCCTCGTTATAAAGGGTTTATTCGGTGGTATGTTGCTAATTAATTCGGATAATTTTGTCATTTCCCTAATTATAATACCCTTATTATACTGTCTTAGATCCTTGCTGACTTTTTGACTTTTTCCCCATTGCTTGGCTTGCTTGTGTTGTTTCCTTGTTCGTATGTTGTTTCCTTCTTGATCAATTCTTTTTTCTTTTTTGCTTTTTTCACAATTTTGAAACCCTAACTAATCCCACACTACCCTTTGATTTCTTTTCGCAACTGTAGGCAGTATGAACAACTCAGATCCGAAAATCTCTCTTTTGCAAAAATTCTACGATCTTTCTTTCTCTCTCTCCTCGTTTTTTCCTCTTTACTTGACCAAGTCTTCCCTTTGATTCTCTGATTTCGAAATTTTGAATTTCTCTTAAGAATAACAAGACCCAAACTTGTTTCGGAATCAACAATGTTGATCTAACTTTCCTAGTTTTGTTAGATCTACAAAATCTCTCACTTTTTCGTCATCTTCTACTTCTGGGTTATTTGCTTTGCGGCGGTTGATCTTAGGATCTAGGTTTTATAATTGCTCCTGAATTGGTTTCTGGGTCTTTAAATTTCGAAATTTTCTTACAATTTTTGTGCTTTAACTGAGATCTTTTTATCAATTTTGTTATTGCGGTAGGCGGGAGTTGGGTAGATTCATTAAATTTCAAATCTGATTTTAAAATTACACAGTCGATTCGAAAAGCTAATCTCTTTTTCCCCTTTAGTTCTTGATGCTGCTGGTTAGTTTAAATTTCCAGAGGAGAAATTAGTTTCCCCGAAGAAGAAGATTCCAATCATACAGTCTACTGATCTTGATTATGGGATGCATATGCTCAAAAGGAGTACGAGCTAATGATGATTACATCGAGGCAAACCATGTGGGTATCGATAAAGACAAACATAAATCCTCCAAGAAACAATCTTCTTCCTCGAGAAACAACAACGACAATGTAGTAGATTCCGAGGAAACAGACGTTAATGGAAATGAAGCCACATTGAGGTTAATACCCAATGATATCAAGAATATCTTCTCTGATGATGACGAGGAGGTGGTGGAGGAGAAGACGGAGAGTTTCGAGATCAATACTTCTGAATCAGTGTTTCAAAAAGGAAATACTGTGGAGTTATTGGATAATGTAGGGCCATTGCAACCTAGAATGAGTAGAATTGGTAGTATTACTAATGGAGAAAGAACAGCTAAGGTTGTTGCTGGTTGGCCTTCATGGTTGGTTTCAGTTGCTGGTGAAGCTATTCATGGATGGATTCCTCGTAGTGCAGATTCGTTCGAGAAGTTGGAGATGGTGAGGGCTTTTGATCTAGTTTGTAATCTTTGCTTTTAAAATCTCAAATGATTCTAAAGTTTCTTTTCTTTTTTTTTCAATTGCAGATCGGGCAAGGGACGTATAGCAATGTGTACAGAGCTCGTGATCTCGAAACAAACCAAATAGTTGCACTAAAGAAGGTTCGGTTTGCTACTATGGATCCTGAGAGTGTGCGGTTTATGGCGAGAGAAATAATCATTCTTCGTAGGCTTAACCATCCAAACGTTATGAAACTAGAAGGGATAATCATTTCAAAGGCTTCAGGAAGTATGTACTTTATATTTGAATATATGGACCATGATCTTCAAGGCCTTGCGTCAACCCCTGGGATTAAGTTCTCTCAGGCACAGGTAACGAACAACGTCTGAAAGTGTGTATATATGCTTGTGGTGTGATTATAAATCAGTTTTGTAACATCTGATATGTTTTTTGCTAGATTAAATGTTATATGAAGCAATTGCTAATTGGGTTAGAACATTGCCATAGCTGTGGTGTGTTGCACCGTGACATTAAAGGCTCAAATCTTCTGCTTGATCGTAACAATAATCTTAAGATTGGTGATTTTGGTCTTTCTACCTTTTACCGGGGCCAACGAAAGCAGCCTCTCACTAGCCGTGTTGTGACATTGTGGTATCGCCCACCTGAACTTCTCCTTGGGTCTACAGACTATGGAGCTACTGTTGATCTGTGGAGCACTGGATGCATTCTTGCTGAACTCTTTACCGGAAAACCTCTTCTGCCCGGTCGAACCGAGGTAGTGCTTCCTTCCTCTGATTTGGCATGTTGGCTTTGGTTTACGCCAAATAAGTTAACTGTTTTGTTTCTTATATGGATAATAGGTAGAGCAAATGCATAAGATCTTTAAACTCTGTGGATCACCTTCTGAGGAGTATTGGAGAAGATCAAGGTTGCGGCATGCAACCATCTTTAAACCCCAACATCAGTACAAGCGATGTGTAGCAGATACATTTAAGGATCTTATTCCTCCTTCAGCTATGGCTCTCCTTGAAGTTCTTCTAGCTGTAGAACCAGAATCACGTGGAACCGCATCTTCTGCCCTTCAAAGCGAGGTTAACAACATATGAAACTTCATCTATTTTAAGTGAGAAATGCAAATCATCAAAATTGTAGCTTATACATACATGTTGATATTCCTTTATTTCAGTTCTTTACAACAAAACCTTATCCATGCGAGCCATCGAGTTTACCGAGATATAATAAGCCAAGGAAAGAATTTGACGCAAAGCTTCGGGAAGAGGAAGCAAGACGGTAAGATTCAGAATGGTCACACAAGTTTTTTCTTAGTATCATCTTAGTAACACTTATGCACCCCAAATTTGTTTCGTGAGCAGAAGGAAAGGTGCGAGCAGTAAACAGAATGAACCGAGACAGTTGTCCAGAGCTGTACCAGCTCCGAGTGCCAATGCCGAGCTACTGGCATCAATACAGGTAACTTCTGATTCTATTGATGCAGATGTTTGTATGTATAATAAGCTTATGCTTCTATCTTATTAGCTCGGAATTTTTTTATTATTTTTTTCAAAGAAACGTCATGGGGAGAGTAACCAGACAAGCGTAAGCGAGAAGTTCAATCCCGAGGGAGATTCTGGTGCTGGCTTCCGGATGGAACCACTGAAGGGTATTACCGGACAAAATCCCTACCCGGTTTACACAAATGGAGACACTCATCTTAATGGATCAAGCCAATTGAGAACACAAAGGTCTTATGTGCAACGTGGAGCAGCTCAATTGTCAAGATTCTCTAACTCGGTAGCAGGTAGAGATGGATCATCACAGTTTGGAAGTATGAGAGACGCTTTAGTGAATCAACGTTGGCTTGAAGATGGTTCTTCAGGGAATAGCAATTTGTCTCAACAATTGCTTGAGAAACCCAATGGTTTGAGGAAAGATGACCATTCGTCCTCGAGCAAAGAATCCATAATGGTAAAACAAAAACCATGCTTAACATTGTTTTTTGTTTGTTTGTTTGTTCCTCATATATTTGTGGTTGAGCTGATGACAAATTGGGTGACAAACAGGGTTATGATGGTGAGAAGAGAGGAAGGATTCATTACTCAGGACCATTGATTCCAGGAGAAGGAAATTTGGATGAAATGTTGAAAGAACATGAAAGACAGATCTTGCTGGCTGTACGTCGAGCTCAAGCGGACAAGGCTAAGAGAGACGATAACAGACTGGCCAGAGCGGGCAAGGCTAATGGAAGGTGATGTGTATTGGGAGATTTAATTCATAATAAGTTTCTAGATTTCTTAGAGCAAAGTAAAAAATAAGAAGCAAAACGTTTGGGGGAATATCAGATCACCATACTTATTACTCACCCATTTTTTTGTTGTTAGAAATGTTTGGTTGGGGTTAGGACTTAGGATCTATCTTTGCGTTGTACAGTCAATTCCTAACGATTTGATCTGATTGATTCTTTTTAAATAATCTAATAAAATATCAAAATTTAGGAATCATTATTGTTTCAAGCTCTGAAAATCATTACGTCATAAGATTTGGCTTCCCTAGTTGGTAGTGAAAACGATGTTATTCGTCAACGGGCTTACGAACAAAAGTTGTGACAAACAATCTCTATGATTGTTGTGTACGAATGGTCTTTTTCAAGGGTTTCAACATTTTTGAAAAACCCATTATATAACTCTACCAATCTTTAGGCGTATATGATTTTACAATCATTAAGAAGTCTATGAATACATAATATGGCCTAATTAAATGAGCAAAATCACCAAACACCAAAAGTTGAATGAGCTGATTTCGACAGATTTCTAGCATTTGCCTAATTGCTTATTTTGAGGAGCTCGTGCTTTGTTCCGTCTTTTATCTGTTGCATGAATCTTGCCACCATTTTCATTAAACTATGGTTTCCCATAACATGAAAACTAGTCATGTAACATATTTTGATATTTATAAAAACCCGAGAACTGCTCTATCAGTCTTTTGCACCTTTTAGCTGGTACTTTGATTTTGTGTTAACAATAAAAAGTGGAATTGATCTTCATGTACATATGGGCGTGAATGATCACTTATTACAAGAAGAGAAAATAATAGCATGGGCTTACAAGTTACAAACCAAACTTCATGAAGCTCTCTTTTGAGATTAGAATCATCCTTACACGAGTTGTTCACCACCTTTTTTCTCAGCCTTTCCTTCTTTGGCTGGTCCATGCTGTTTGTTTTCGACTTTACCGGCTGCGACTCTCTCTCTTGGGGTGCACAACAGTCTTCCAAGAAAGTGGGAAGCAATGGCCAATAATATGATAGCTATGACGATCAAACACCATTTCCAGATTGCAACCTCCATTTCTTGACGGAGGGGAGAGGAAGAAGATGCTTTGAAAGTTGTTGGTACTGTTGACCAGAAGGCAGAGGTTGTGAAGAAATGATGCGCAAAGAGTTGTGGATGGTAACCAATTTTATGAACTTCGTTGAAGAAATTGAACTCAATAAATAATACCATGTATGTGAGAAGAGGACAAATTATATAGTTTAGTAGACCTACCAATAATGACCTCAATTCTACATTTAATCCATTTTGAAGCTACTTATTTTAAAAATTATTTTTCCATATTCACCAACTGTAAGAATAATAACATCAATCGTGCATAATAATTTGTTAAAAATATTGCTTGAAAATGGTATGGAGGAGAAACTATATCCAACATTAGTAAAATTTGTATTTTTGAACATTTATTGGAAAATAAAATCGTTAACCAAATAAGAGAAACCACAAAGGGTAGGCTAAACCAGTAGCCAAACCGAATAGAACCAAACCTGCGGAAAGGAATATCCTCTAGACCGCCTTGGATCCTTGAAGAGCCCTAATTTACGTTCCTTCGTACACTCTTTTATATTGTTCTAGCCGCCGCATTTTTTCTCCTCTCTCGCTTTTTGCTCTCACGGAAATTTTGCAGAAGCTTTCGTAAGATCGCTCTATCAACTTCTCCATAATCCTTCTAATTTTCGTCTGCCGAATTTTCGACTTAGCGTTTACTTGGTTTTTTTGTTTTTTCCCTTTGCTCTTAGATCTGAACTCAGGACTCGGAGTTCGTATCATTTCCGTCTGAGCAATGGCTTTGGTGAGTCCTCGCTTTTTCTGTTACACGCGATTATCACTTCTAAGCTCGTTTCTTCGTTCGGTTGCATTGTGCTTGATTTGTACGGTGCTGTTAAAACCGCGATGAAGCAGAAAATAGTTCTTAGGTTTCCGAAGTTTGTTTTCCCCTATCTGTTCATAATAGCTTTCGAATTTTATATTAGTAATGATCGTCATGTATGTTCAGTCGACTGATCTATGTTCTTGAAGGATCGTTTATTTCGCTTTTCGCATCATTTTCTGTTCATTTTTTTGTATCTAAATGTCGTACGCTAGTGACTAGTTGCAATTTTTGATCCGCTTCTTCTGGAATAAACTTGAGAATTGGATCTTGTATCTAAACCTTGTACACACCATCTGCGTTTGTACGATCATGCATAGAAAACTAGCTTGTTGAATACAAATATCCAAGTTCTGTTGAGTTTCATTGATGAAGTTTGTGGAATGTTATTATTTTAGGTCTTGCACACATATCCGGGAAACAAAGGTGCCAATAAGGCACTCATCGCTGCTGAGTATGCGGGTGTGAAGATCGAGGTGCCCTCAGACTTTCAGATGGGCGTCACAAACAAATCCCCAGAATTCCTAAAGATGAACCCTATCGGAAAGGTATGAAATCCCTTTGGATAAGTTGAAATATGGTTTGATTTATGTTTGCGTTAATTTCTTAGCTAACAAAAGGTTATGATCCTACTAGGTTCCCGTGCTTGAGACCCCTGAAGGCCCCGTATTTGAGAGCAATGCTATTGCCCGATACGGTATGAGTTTATTTCCTTCTTCTTTTCTTTAACTCTGTTATATGACTCATTGCTTGAAACAATTTGGATCTAATGAATTGTTTGATATCCCAATTCAGTAAGCCGTGTGAATGGTGAAAGCCCTTTGAATGGATCATCCCTCCTCGAATATGTAAGCTCCAGTTTATCAATTGGACTTTAATTTCTAATTATCTTTCACCTCTTTTGTTAATCTGTTCTTAACTATTTCTAAATATCTATTTGCATGTGTTCATTTTTCAGGCTAACATTGAACAATGGATTGATTTTGCATCGTTGGAGATTGATGCAAACATGTTGAGGTGGTTCGCTCCAAGAATGGGCTATGCTCCGTTCTCTGCTCCAGTAAGCTTTCCCTTTATTGCTTATTTCGTTTGCTCTTTATGGTGGAATGCATGCAACTCTCTGAACTCTTTGAATGTATAAGTCTATTCCTCTCATACTCAAAATGGTTTAAATGAATGTAGGCTGAGGAGGCAGCAATTTCCTTGTTGAAGAGAGGACTTGAAGCTCTGAACACTCATCTCGCCTCCAACACTTACCTTGTTGGACACTCTGTGACCCTTGCTGATATCGTAACCATCTGCAACTTGAACTTGGGATTTGCAACCGTGATGACCAAGAGCTTTACCTCTGCATTCCCTCACGTTGAGAGATACTTCTGGACAATGGTGAACCAGCCAAACTTCAAGAAGGTATTGGGTGATGTCAAGCAGACCGAAGCTGTCCCTCCAGTGCCATCCAAGAAAGCTGCTCAGCCTGCAAAGCCCAAGGAGGAGCCTAAGAAGGCTGCTCCTGTTGCTGAGGCACCAAAGCCTGCTGAGGAGGAAGAGGCACCAAAGCCCAAAGCAAAGAATCCTCTTGACTTGCTACCACCGAGCCCAATGGTTCTCGATGACTGGAAGAGGCTTTACTCCAACACCAAGTCAAACTTCCGTGAGGTCGCTGTCAAAGGTAAGTGATATATGAAGACTAAAACAAAGCTATGAAACTGCTCTTCTTAATCCAATATTTGTATTACAGGATTCTGGGACATGTACGACCCTGAAGGTTACTCACTGTGGTTCTGTGACTACAAGTACAACGATGAGAACATGGTTTCCTTTGTTACACTTAACAAGGTTGGTGGATTCCTCCAGAGAATGGACTTGGCACGTAAATACTCGTTTGGAAAGATGTTGATCTGCGGGTCAGAGGGTCCATACAAGGTGAAGGGTTTGTGGCTGTTCCGTGGACCAGAGATCCCAAAGTTCATAATGGATGAGGTTTACGACATGGAGCTTTACGAGTGGACTAAGGTTGATATCTCTGATGAAGCACAGAAAGAGCGTGTTAGCCAGATGATTGAAGATGCAGAGCCTTTTGAAGGTGAGGCTCTTTTGGACGCCAAATGCTTCAAGTGAGAAAGTCTCTTCACTGTCCTCTGCTCTGTTACTCGTGTTTTGATATCGTCTAGAGTCCTTGCAGACCTCTTTGAATCGTAGAGTTCGTTTTTTTTTGTGTGGGGTTTAAGAACTAATTGCTGCTCTATGTTAATCTTTACTTATACATTACAGCTATGTTCTGTTTTTGGTTTTTGTTTTTGTTTTTATCTCTACAATCTCGATTGGTAACACCCTGTTTTGGCTCCGGTTAAGCTTTGTTTATTCGAAACTTGTGGCACTAAATAAATTTGTGCAATGAATCCGAAATCAGAATAGAAAATAGCGGTTTATGGAAGTGATCGAAGCATAGATTATCGGATAGTATTAGACCGATTTTGTTGTTATTAAATTGAAATACACTTATTTAGGGAATACTAATAGTTACCCTGCAAACCAAGCAAGCACAAGAATCATATATTCTTACTGACTGTGGCTTGAAGACCATGTTTCATACGTAGGATGACAGAAGGAACAGGTTCGATCTTGTGACTTTCAGCGACCTTAAAGTCAATAGTTTTTTATGATCTCCGCAGCTACTATCTTCATCTGCAAAAGAGCCAATTGTTTACCCAAGCAAATTCTTGGACCGGCATTAAAAGCCAAGAATTTGTATGAAGGTTCATGTCTAATCTTTCCCTTTTCTGAAATCCACCTCTCTGGTTTGAATTCCGATGCGTCTTCTCCCCATACAGATTTCATTCTCCCCAATGCATAAATAGAGATTAAGATCTTTGAATCTGCTTCAACTTTGTGTCCGCTTGGAAGCACATCTGACTTAAGAGGAGACTTGTGGTTAAAGGGAATTGGTGGGTAGAGTCTCATAGATTCGAACAAGGCAGCATGTAGATACACGAGATTGTCTTGATTTGCATGACCAAACTTGGTTGTGTTGATCTCATGTCGGATCTTGGTAATAACTTGGGGGTGATTAGAGAGAAGCCAGAAGAACCAAGTGAGAGCTGAGCTTGTGGTGTCTCTTCCTGCTATCAATAGACTCAAAACAACGTCTCTTATAAACTTATCGTTTCCCGGTTTCAAGAGCTTGTATTTGGTCGTGTCCACATTCATATAATATGTTAACACGTCCATTGATTGCTCTCTTTCCCCACGACTTATCTTTTCCCGTGTTGAAGATATGATCTTTGCAAACATTTGATTGACAGTGACCAACGAAGTTCTCATCTTCTTCTCGAGGCCGATTCCAATCCAGTTTTGAAGCCTCCACAAGAACATTGGTTTGTGGTGTCTATAAAAAGCCGCTTCTTCACCGAGATCTACAGCTTCACCATACTCAACTTTCGACGTTTCAATGGATAAAGACATTGGATCATAGCCAGTCATCAAAATCGAAGAAGTATCAAACATGAATTTCTGAAACACATCTTGTAAGTCTATGACAATGTTTTTCTCAATCGCATTATCAAGAAAAGGAACAAGGCCCTCCTTTAACTTACTTATGTTGCTACTCACTGAGAACTGATGGAAATCTTGATGATGAAAAATGGCGTGGCCTGACTTCCTTAGATCCTCCCACAACTCTGCATCAACGGCCACGATTCCATCTCCCAAAACATCGAAGATCTTCTTGAATTCAGGTCCTTTAGGGTAGTTCTGAAAGTTTGAACTTAATATGTGATGGATATTCCTTGGATCAGCCGTGATTAGCAAGTCAGTTCCACTAAACCAGGCCCCTTTGAAAGCAAAGGTCAGATCGCTGGCCTCGAGAGCCTCAACCGTCCAGTCATATATTCGAGGAATTTGGAAGAGCATGCCAGGAAGCATCCCGAGGAAAGGCCAGTTCTTGAACAAAGGCTCGCCGTGAGATTTCTTGTGGAGGAAGAAACATTGGAGCACAAGGAAGGAAAGGAATACTATGAAGACTTCAAGTAAGCCCATCATCGCCATTTCTACACAAAGGAAGGGTTTACGAGTGTAGATACAAGAATCTTATGTAAATTGGTTTGAAATATATAATCTGCAAAATTAAATAGACTCAACTGAATACAGACAATAATGTTGTTGGCTGGCCTGTTCTGAACCGATGCTAAATTTATTTAGAGAAACAGGATTAGGTCCCTCGAAGCTGGCCCGGACCAACCCCCTCAAACTAAAAAGTTTTGTATAGTATTCTTTTGTCGGTTAACTGAATGCCACATGATCGAGTTATGTATAATTTAAAAAGCATTGCCAAATCGTCGCTAGTTTCGATGCATATTTCTTCGGCCTAGCGTAGTCTATTCTATAATGTCTAGTTAAATGCAAGCGTATTAATTTCATTTGCATGCATGTGACATGAAATAGTTTGGTATTTCCTTTTTCATTAAATGCCGATCAGAAAAATACTATCGCTAGCACTCTTTCTACTAGGCAAAGATTTTTATCACAACCGTTAAAGACTTTTTCGAGATTGTTACGATGCGACAATTGATTGTGACAACTATCTGTCTAATTTTCATAAGGATCGATAAACATCAATGTTAAAATCTATAGACTTCTAGTTCAAAACTAATTGGTAATAAGTTCATTAAAACCTTTTCTTTGCATGCTTCTTTGGGCTGATGTTGCCAAGACCCTTCTTTTGGCTTCGACTCACTTCTCACACTTTAACAAGGATGACTTTGTTTGCCCCGCTTGGCATGTCAGCGAACCATCTACTACGTGTGGAAGGTAAAAAAATGGGAGAAGTCACCTTGACCAACATCATCCATCTCAATATCTCCCATCTCAATAACTCTACAACATGAATCTCTGCTTCAGCGTTGGTTCTCTTCAGGGGATGCCTTACAAGCTTTATGTTTCTACTTTGTTTTAGGTGTCATCTTTACTATACTTATGTGTTTGTGTTTTGCTTTTCAAATGATTTTTTGTCGTTCTAGAGTGTGATTGGTAAATAAAGAAGAATTTCTGAATAACTAAGAAGAGAGAACTTGAGAGGAAAAAAAAAAGAAAGAAGTTTTAGAGAAAACTATCTTTCTTAATGTTTGATGGAGGAAAAAATTCAGCTAAAATTATTGAAATTTATGCTCTCATGCATTGATTTTTTTTTTCCTCCAATTTTACTTGATTAGTACACAAAAGATCTCAGCATAAAACTGTTTTCTGCCATCTCAATGAATCATACCCCTGATGTCTTTTTCTACTTGGGGACACGGTATGGAAAAAGTTTAGGAGTGGCTCATTTGTTCACATCCCTTGACAAAATAACAAAATGTTTGAGGAAGATGCTGAACCTGAGATTGAATTAGGCCTCCGTGATTCAAATTCATACACAACAAATGGGCCATGTGCCAATATAGCCCGACGTTCTTATTATTTCTCAAAGACCATGTATTAGGGCTTCATTTGGACAGGGCCTAGATACAGAACTCAATACCATTAGCTGGCAATCAACTTTATAATCCTCTTACTTACCTCATCAGATTGTAACGCTTTAAATTAGTCATCCTTCATTAATTTTGCAAATCTCCAAGCATACATCCTAATTATATACTCTCTTATTAATATATTTTGTTCCAAAAACACACACATAAAAAAGACAAAAAAAGAGTGATTGGTTGGGTTCAGAGAACCGGAACCAAAGGGACAAGAAACATTTACGGGCGGTGATAGCACGTGAGGGGATACGTGACGATCCAATAACCAGCTCCCACGTCACCAACCCCTCGTGGTCACAACTCTATTCTCTTTTCTCTAGACTCCCCCGATAATGGTTCCAACGATCGTTTCAGTTTTGTTCGGCCTCTTATCGTTTCTTCACTCATAGTATAAAACAAAATAGCTAAGCGACAAATTAGATTTAACTCAATAAATCAAAGCAAACAATATTAATTCCAAAATTTGGAAATACGGGTGGGACCCCCACACGAAGTATTCATAGTTGAAATAGAAAGTGACTCATCTTGAGGATAGGACCCTCTAAGGTTGCCACTTGTTTCTTCTTTACATCGTTACTCATGAACTCTAATTCTCATGATATTCTGCATCTCCTCACCAAAACCGTATCTAAGATAATTAAAGCTGCAATCAAAATGAAAGTTTACTATTTTCCAAAAGTTTTTAAAACATCACAATTTTTTTAAAACACTACAATTTATAAAAAAAAATAAAAATAAAAAAAAACAACTAAAAAAAAGTACAAATTTTTAATAAAAAGAAACCGAAAAATAATGATACAAATGTGAAACAATAAAAAAAAAACCACAATTAGAAAAATAATTAAGTGTTCTCATTATTATTTTATTTTAATTGGGTTAGGTAACACAAATGAACTATTAAATATTGTTTTCTTATTTTTATATAAGTCTAATATTATATCTTAATACTATTAATTAAGAAATACAAATAAGAAAATAACCTTACAATCATATGTTATATTATATACAATGTCATTAGAAACATGTGTAAATTAAAAATTCTCATTAAGAGTGAAATGGTAATAAACAATCACTCATAAACGGATTATCCGTCGGGTTTAAGGTAAAACGCGCGGATCTATGATTTAAAATTTAAGCCGTTGAATTTAATAAGTTGTAATCGTGGACGTTGATAATTTACCCGAAATTTTAAAGCAACTAGGGTCTTCATTATTCAATGAAACCTATGATGTTATAAATATAATGGATCCCATATCTAAAACACATAATCACGTGAGTCTTTATAAAAATGTATTGAAATTATAGAATTTTTTATAGAGAATAGCATCTCTGTGGAGATTTTTTTATATATACACCAACTTAGATATAGACTGTTTTTAGAAAAATGAATTGTTAAAGTACTCTGTTTGGATTTAGTTTTAATTTATTGACTGACTTTTAGATGAGAGTTTAAAACTTATAAATTATATAGTGCATTACCCAAACAAATGTTTATGTACCGAATAGAACTACCAGATCCATACTTTTATCTGTAAAATCAATTATCTTTATTAAAAAGGTATAGTGAATAATTATCTTCTACCAACAGTTTTAATTATACTAATTTTACAACCACTAATTATACTATTTAAACATTAAAATTCCAAACATATTAATTCACCAAAAAATTATTAAAAATTATTTACAGAATTTAGTCTTTTCTTTACCAAAAAAACGCATTAAAATAAAACACTAAATACGTCAAATATTATATTATTCTTAAAATTTAGACATGTTTATTTTGGGAAATGAGACGAAAAATAATGAGAACGAAACGAAAACGGGTAATTCGGGTCTTGAAAAACATTTATGAAAGTATTCTCGATAAAAAAACAAGACAGAAAATTCGAATATATGACATAATATAACAAAAAGGGATAGGAGCGTGAAATTTTGGATAGTTAAGATTAATACCTACAATCTTATTTATTTGGATAAGATTCGATTTTCGGACGTATATTTCATAATATTTTGAAAAATCTAAGAAATTTTTGAATAATATTTAGATAATTTTTTATTATATTTAAAAAATTAAATACCAAACAGGTAATTCGAAAACCTGGTTTTCAAATCTTTCCTTTCTCTTATCCATTTGAATAAAATAAATGATCCTAATCGAAAATTACTTAGATAAAAAAATTAAAATGAATAAGAAATGAGACGAGATTTGATTCGTGAAATTGTTATATCTATTAAAAATTAATTAAAATACACTATTTCAGAACCAAATATAAAAATATTATTCCATGTTACAACGCGAGATCAAAATCTATATATAGACTATTCAGATTTATGGGCCTATCAACTTTTCACACTAGATTCTCATATCTCATATTGCTTTCCAAAACCTGGATCCCACTTATCTATTCCACGGTATCGCTATTTTATATTCTAAGGGGAGTTACCAAAATACCCTCTTCTTCCTATAAGTACGAACCTCACCTCTTCTTCACCTTCTTACCAAATCTCCCAATTTCCACAGTTTTTCACAAATCCTTACAAATTACAAAGCTTCCATTTTCGAAAGTCTAAACAAAATTATGAGTTATTTCAACAAAGTGTGGATGGCAGCATCGTTCGTCGCTGTTCAAGGAAACGCCGATCACGGCGTCAAGTTGAAAAGTGGTATCAGCTCAGCCCACCGTCTCCAGCGACGGCTTTCCTCCGATCTACGCCCTCTCTCCGCCTCAGATCTCGCCGGGAATCCCGCAGAAGAAAATCGGCTTCCTTCATCTCCTGCTCTCGATGACTCCCTCCGCCAAGTCATGTACCTCAACTGCTGGGGCCAAGGCTAAAGTCCAAACTCCATTCTATGATGACTCGGTTATTGGACCCGCTGAGTCGGAGTCCGGGTTTGATGAGAAAAATTGTATATAGTTATTCCCTCTGTGTGAATATTAGAATGTTCAAAAAGATCAAAGAAAGCGTTCGATCATGAGAATTCCTCTGTTTCAGTTTATATATCTAAACATCGTTGCTCATCCAAATTCTCTATCAACTTTTTAAAGGAATCTTTGATTGGGATGATTACCACTACTTCGATTTTATCCACAGTGAATATTGCGATTTTTAATTAAATAATAAACCCAAAAGATTCCAAAACCATCGTTATCCAATGGGACAGACAAGTCAGTAGCTCCATATTTATATTTATGGTTGCAATTATTGTGTTAGGTCGATGCCACAGAATAATTTATACATTTTTTATATCTTTGGATTAAACCAAAATTGTCTATTTCAGAGGCCCAAATTATGTAATGCGCAAGAGGCCTATTACATGGCTTTTGAGAAATGAAATGAACTCATGGCCTATGTTTTCCCATGGCCCTTGTGTACGTATTTGGCATAACTTCGCTTTGAATGAAATTGGAGCGTGAATTTGTTTTATACCTGAAATAAATATGGTTGTATGTTGAATTCATATACAAAGAAGGATATTGTGCTAAATCATACTAAATCTTAAATTTAATTCAAATTTTGTACATTGTATTTTAATTGTCACATGGATAATGGAATGATACGTGTTGCAAAATACTTAAATAAGATAAGAAAATTTTTAATTCGCGATATCTAAAATCAAAACAAGTCTTTTATCACTGTATTACTTAAAATTTTATTATATTTACAAACAATTTAATTTCTAACAACTAGCATGTAGAATCTTTACATTTGTAGTAATAATTTTAACTTCAAATATCTTTTATTTTTTTAGTTATTTTTAAGAAAATAAATTTTTTATCATATATACTTTGATCCAGTAAATATGATATTGTAACGTGAACTGAATGGAAATGATAATTCAAGTATTGAAAAACATTTTCAAGTCTATTCTATAACCCTAAAACATATCAATTTCTTATTGATATAAAACATAACTATAAGCGTATATGATGAATCCATAGTTTAGATTATGAATCTATAGCATAAGCAGAAACGTATATGATAAATCTACAACGAACCCAAAATAGTTTAGGTCTCTGAAATGCATAAAGTTCTAAGTCTATGATTAGGGTTGTCATGAGAATCATAATCTTCTATTTATATAAAAATATTTTCTAATTTGATCCGTCATCAAATTAGAAATTATTGAATGTATTCACATATTAATATTACGTAATACTTATGCCTCTACTCAATTTTTTGACTATTAGAGTGAACACATTAATTAATACATGTGTGACCCACAAATAATTCTTACAAATTCATATACAAGGATATTATGTTAAATCATATTGAATCTTAAATTTAAATATATTTTGTAGATTGTGCTTTAATTGTCATATGGATATAATAAAACGACCTCCTTTAAATGTTCTCCAATATATTTAAATAATGTGACTAGGAGATTTTTAACTTGCATCATCTAAAACCGAAACGAGAACATGAATAACAAAAAATCAAATAGAAATATGAATTGAAGTACTAAAAAACATTTTCCAAAGTACTCCTCACAAAGAATTAGGACGGGAGATTCGGATAACGAGACATAAAATTCGGGTAATATGATGAGTTTAAAAAATTTGAGGTACTTAAGGTTATAACTCAAACTCTCACAAGCCTGAAATGTAATTATGACAATTGCGAAAAAATGAGAGAAAATTTGGTAATTTTAAAATAATATTTAGATAATTTTTTAAGAATTAGATATCGGGTAACCCATTCCCTATAATTTTTCTTTCCTTTGACTGTTAAAATAAAATTATTGGTCGGAACGGAAAATAATTTAAAGAAATCTTTTTTACATAACTAGTCGTAACGGCGACGAGGAATCTGAAATCCGCGTTGCTTACAAAGTTGGATTCGTTCATAAATTAATCATTTAATATCAAAGAAACTTTGGGGTCAAAACTGCACAAAACACTTGCGTACTTTCCTCTGTCTTTCCTTTCACCACAGCACTCACACATTGAAACTTCTTCTGCCAGAGGAGAATCGGTCCCAACTTGCGTACAAGCAAAGTTCGAGAGATGAGAGGTGCCTCGGCGAGTCGTCTTTCATGGTGCCATCTTCTACTCTTCGCTTCGATTTCTCTGCAGTTCGTCTTAGGTTCGTCTTCATCAGATCTGTGGTTTCCATTTCAGACACCTACTTTTTTTTGGTGGAATCATAGATTCAGTGAGATTTTTTACGATGAGGTATCGAATCCGCGAGATTTAGGTCGAATTTTAGCTGGGCTGGTCTCTTTCTGAATTTCCGCAGAAAGATCTATTGAATTTCTGTTTCTATGATTTCACGGATCACAAAGTCGAAAAATTAAGATATGTTGTTGTTATTAATCGTATTCTCTAGTAATTTCAAGTCGAACATATTGGCTAAGAGCAAATCCAGCAAACAATTTATGTTTCTATGATTCCGTTGAACAGGGCTTGTTGATATTTTACAGGATTCGATAATCATAAGCAATGTTTGGAAAACCTTGTTTAGTTTCATGCTAACATAGACTCTATTAAGTCTCTCAAATATTTAGCATTGTATTGATGCGATTTGATATTTCCAGGTCTTTCCGGTGATGCTAAGAGTTCGAAGGCTGAAGAATCTCATACTTCTTCGAGCAAAACAGGCACAAAAGTGATCCTCGTACTAGTCGGTTTCATAGCTGTGGCGGGATTCTCCTTTTTCCTATACAAACTGTGGCAAAAGAAGAGAAGAGATGAACAGTATGCTCGGCTGCTGAAACTGTTTGAGGAAGATGATGAACTTGAGGTTGAATTAGGCCTCCGTGATTAAAGAAACCCAAATCTCTAACAATGCCTGAGGTAAACTGTTTCTTCTTTTTGTTATTTATTACTCGAATCGTTAAATCTGATAAGTAATATGAGCATTCTTGTTTAGGGATACTAAACACACGGTTGCTGCACATTACCAATTTGAATTATAATATTAGACTACCAAATGGTGGTAGATAGAAGAATTGTTGACTTGAGAGTCATTCAAAACTGATTGTTACATGATAAACTATTATGTTTAGAGAGTTGTTATTATAATCCTCAAATCAATTTAAATGGTTGGGTTAGAGTTCTTAAGGTTTTAGACCAAAACTGTGATATTTGGTTTCTTGTACTTTCATTATGGTTCTTGATTTGTGATTCAGCTCAACCAAAGAACAGAAAAGAAAAAAGGAAGATCACATTTCACGTGATATATATAACCCATAACTGTTTGGCATTTGACAGGTGTGTATCAGATCATACCAGGAGTTTATATATGATTGGGCGTATACATACAGGCGTTGGAAATATCGGAGTATATATATTATTTACACTTAAATGATGTAATTTTGACTGATCATTATAATTCTCTGGGTGATCTCTCGCTGTTGGAGACTTCTGGAGAAATGGTTTCTCCGTTAGCGTTAGGTCAATTTTTTGTAAAACGAATCTGTCCTTCAACTTCTTTGTTATTTTATTTGTTGCTTGTAAAATTTAGATATTTGTTCCCCAACATCATAGCTTCAGTTTTATCTCTTTGGGTTTTGTGTGGATGTGGAGAAATTATTACCGAGTGAAAATCATAATTGGACCGTTTTCAATTAAAACTGGGACTTAAATTAGTTCGGTTCGGTTTTTTGGTTTTTTCAGTTTTCAAACATTTACCGAAATAACCGAACTTTTTTTTTCTTTTCTTTTCTATTTCCCGGTTCGGTTATTGGTTAATTTGTTTATTTTAAATTTTATCAAATTTAACTGAAAGTACCGGTTTTTGGTTAAATTTGGGATATTTTCGGCTAAATTCTGTTCGGTTCGGTTACTTTGTAATTTTGGTTTAATCCGGTTAATTTTTTTTGAAAAAACTAAAAAATATCTAAAAAAGAACCAAACTAATAACTGAAATTTAAGTTCACTGAATTAACCGAACTAATTTGCCAAACCACACCAAATCGAAAATTTTCGGTTCGGTCTGGTTCGGTTTCCTCGGTTCGATTATAAATCCCAGCGCTAGCTTTAACCAATTAGAAACACATATACAACATATATATGGCTCAACGTGTAATTAAATGTATGATACCATAAGTTTTGGTTAGTCAAATCTATTATTAACTACAACAACAATTTTCCAAATGCATAATTTAACAACTTAGTCCAGATGTCACTACATATCCATACGTATTACATCTACGACTACATATCCATTGTGAGAATTTTTGATTAGTCAAATGTACAATTAATTACATCTACGACTACAACGTGTTAGTATGCAGCCAGATCTTCAAAATTATTTCTGGTCAAACTATCATCAAAATTGAACTATAAAAGGATATGAAGGGTAACTTCACCATTGAAAGCAAAAAAAAAAAAAAAAACACATCTACAACGAAAATGAAAAACGTTTCTTTCAAACTTATGTTATTGGTTTCTCTTCTTGTCGTCATTTCTCGTAAGCATATTCTCTTCTAATTATGCAGTTTGATACATTCTTATAGAAAATCCAAGAATTAGCATTAAGAAAAGACGACTTGACAATTGAAATCGTTTTACTTTTAATTTCAAATATCTTTTATTTTAATGCTCAAAACTTCTTATCTAAAATTTTTGTTTACCTTCCGTTCTCCAAGTAAAGATACTTTTAAGAAGGGTGAACTAATCCTGATCTCATATTTGTGTTGATCTTTAACTCTCATGTGAGAAATGTTAGTTTTGAAAAAAAATAAAAAATAAACAAGGACACGAGAGAAATGAAAAATTTGAATATATCAAAAATATTAAAAGTTTTCTTATATAACTCATTTCTTTGTGTTTAAATGTGATGTTTAATATTACAAGAAGAGAACGAGCCTAAAAAGATGTGAACTGAAAACTAATGATGAAAAAAATCTCATAAATCATTTTGGTTTTTGTGATAATCCATGTTTAACTAACACATTGTATATGAATGACAAGATCTTGCAGAGGCTAGAACATGCGAAAGAAGCGGTCAATGTGGTGACCTGCATTGTACCAGAGGTGTGCCATATTGCGTCAAAGGAATTTGTCAGTGTGTTTTAAGAAGCGCTCAGTCACAGAAGATGGATACTAATAAAGTCGATGTGAATCATCGAGGGCAGTGCGACACATATTTGGAGTGCAGAAGTGTGACTTGTCCTAATTGGAAAAACGCACAATGCATAGATGGTAAATGTTTGTGTCCTAAGTTTAATCACGAGACAAAATGACTGATTTTCATTTTGTCAAATTTCTATATTTCTCAAACTGTTGCTCTTCACTTTTGCATATTTTCGTTATTCATGGGCTGGACCCATTTTAGTTTAGCCCATGATATATTGACAACTGTAATTATTTGCCACAAAAGAAAATGAAAATGAAAAAAGGAGAAGAAAGCTGGTGCATGTACGTGGATGGTTTAAGGCCTTTATTGATAATGTAACAAGTCTCTCCATAGAGGAAGGAAGAACAATGAGCCCGCCAAATCCACACACAGAGCCACTTGCTCCTCTCTCTATCACCTCCCATGGCCGCCAATTTCGGCGGTTGGACGCTTCAGTCTCCGTCTCTCTATAACTTCAGACGCCCAACGCTCAGATCTCCCTTCATTCGCTCGGCTTCATCAATCTCTTCCAATGGCAATCTTCCCATCAAGGACTCCTTCTCTGGTTCACTCTCTCTCTCTTTTTTTCGCTTTTTGCGGCAGCTTAATTCAGAAAATTGTAAACTCATCAATCTAGTAGGAATGGAGATGGAATTTTAACTCGAATCAGGAAATTCGAAATGTATATAAGCTAATGTTATGGTATGGTTGTGTGTTGAAAGGGGAGCCTGAAGCAGATGTTGTGGTTATTGGAAGTGGGATAGGGGGATTATGTTGTGGTTCATTGTTAGCTAGATACAATCAGGATGTGCTTGTTCTGGAGAGTCATGACCTCCCTGGTGGTGCTGCTCACTCCTTTGAGATCAAAGGCTACAAGTTTGACTCAGGTCCATCTTTGTTTTCTGGTTTACAGTCGCGAGGACCCCAAGCAAACCCCCTTGCTCAAGTATAATGTTTTCTCTTTCATTCTTTTCCCGTGCGTGATTTAATCTTGTTTACTTGATTCTCAGGTATGTACAGATAGTGTTTTTGTTTTCTCAGTGAACAACTAGTATTCCATATCTGTGCTTTCACGGCTTCTGGATTGGGATGAAATTCAGGCGTAGTGTTGTATTTGAGATTTGTTCTTTATGCATTTGGGGGGTTATTGTGTTTTCAGGTTCTAGATGCTTTAGGGGAATCACTTCCATGTGCTAAATATGACTCTTGGATGGTCTACTTACCAGAAGGGGATTTCTTGTCACGCATAGGCCCTACGGATTTTTTTAAGGTAATAAGGTTTTCCTGCGGAGTTTATAGTTATAACTGATTAAGAACATGAGAACAGAGTTATGTTTTGAGGTTTATTGATGATGAAATTCTAGATATACAGTGGAATTTATTTCAATTAATATGTTTCATATAATTCTTGAGTTATCTTGAAATGGAATCTGACGATATGAGCTTCCTATGTTGCTATTTAGCTTTTCCGCTTTTAACTATGATTTCTCTTTTTCATCGTCCAATCATTGCTTCACATTGGAGTGTATTCTATGAGCTGGTATGATACTGTATATCTGATCTTGTTCCTTTTCAGGACCTAGAGAAATATGCTGGCCCTAACGCAGTCCAGGAGTGGGAAAAGCTTCTTGTGGGTGCCTATATGTCAATATGAAATGACATTTATTAGGGAGATCTCATCTGCTAACAATGACATGAATAATGAATCTGCAGGGAGCAATACTCCCTCTGTCTACTGCTGCTATGGCATTGCCACCATTATCTATTCGCGGGGATCTTGGCGTTCTCTCCACTGCTGCTGCTAGGTATATCATAAATCCTATGTTCTATGTGTATAGAACTACTTATAGTCATTTTTGCTAGGTGCTTGTTTTCATATTTTGACCTTTTTTCTTGTTAGATATGCTCCTTCCCTCTTGCAATCTTTCATCAAAATGGGTCCTAAAGGAGCACTGGGAGCCACAAAGCTTCTCCGCCCGTTTTCAGAAATCGTTGATTCTTTGGGGTTGAAAGACCCGTTTATACGAAACTGGATTGATCTTCTCTCATTCCTTCTCGCTGGAGTCAAATCTAATGGCGTGCTCTCAGCAGAGATGGTAACTAAATAAACTCATAACTGAAACCTGTCTTGCATGGATCAACGCTGGACAAAAGAAACGAGATTATCGAATTTTGGTGCACAACATTAGGCTAAAATGAAGTCTGTGCTTCTGATGTGTGCAGATCTACATGTTTGCGGAATGGTACAAGCCAGGCTGCACATTGGAGTACCCTATCGATGGCAGTGGTGCAGTGGTTGAAGCGCTTGTCCGTGGCTTGGAGAAGTTTGGTGGACGTCTGTCTCTTAAAAGCCATGTTGAGAACATTGTCATCGAGAATGGTAAAGCCGTTGGAGTCAAGCTAAGGAATGGTCAAGTAAGAAAAGTTCATGACTTTACATAACTTAATTTCAATCTTTCTCTTTGAATCATTAATCTCATTTCATTAAGTAAAATGATACAGTTTATTCGAGCTAGAAAGGCTGTAGTCAGCAATGCATCGATGTGGGACACGTTAAAACTCTTACCTCCAGGAGCTCTCCCAGATTCTTACGTTAAAGGTGTGAACACAACGCCTCAATGTGAATCATTCATGCATCTTCACTTAGGATTCGATGCAAAGGTACAAAAACAAGCAATATCCACTTTAGGGTTTCTCTTATCTTGGTTTCAATTTTTTTTTGTTTGTTTGATGAAACAGGAACAAGGAATAGCAGATGATCTTGAGATTCATCATATTGTTGTAAACGACTGGGACCGTGGTGTGGATGCTGATCAGAATGTGGTTTTGATATCAGTCCCTAGCGTTCTCAGCCCGAACCTCGCACCCCCGGGGAAACATGTTCTCCACGCTTACATGCCTGGAACCGAACCTTACAGTCGCTGGGAAGGTCTTGACAGGAGAAGTGCCGAGTACAAGAACCTCAAATCTGAGCGGTCCGAGGTAACTTGAGTGGTCTAAATTCGAAAATTGAATGTCCGAACCTAAACTTAATGTTGGTGAAGGTGATGTGGAAAGCGGTGGAGCGGGCGTTGGGGCCAGGGTTCAAGAGGGAGAAGTGTGAGGTGAGTTTGGTGGGAACGCCATTGACGCATCAGAGGTTTCTGAGGAGGAATAGAGGAACATATGGGCCAGCGATAGAGGCAGGGAAAGGTACGTTTCCAGGGCATTCGACTCCGATACCGCAGCTGATGTGTTGCGGTGACTCGACCTTTCCTGGGATTGGTGTTCCTGCTGTAGCTGCTAGTGGAGCTATCGTGGCGAATTCGCTTGTTACTGTTTCTAAGCATTCAGAGCTTCTTGATGCTATTGGCTTGTAGAAGAAATATTCTTGTATATTTGCGTTTCGTCCATTCACTTCTCCTTGTTCATTCTTACCGCGTACTTCATATTTTTCAAAGCTTCAATATTTTAAACCCAAATAAATTTAAATCAACCTAAATATTTTGAGGAACCATAGCCACATACTGCATGAATGAACTATTAACTTACTATAATTTTTTTAATAACTGTCGTAAGAATGACATTTGAAAAAAGGTAAGATTGACTTATAATTTCACTAATTTTTGAAGTTATATATATAATAATTACTATTTTTTGGTCAGCAAAATATATACTAATAACTAAAAAGCAAAATCTCCTGACACAAATTTCTTAAAACAAGGTGCATTTGAAAAGTAAGAAATATTAATTTGGCTTATTTAGTAGGAACTTGGAACGTCTCTTTTGGTTAAAAACTTTTTATTGAAGGAAGTAAAACGTGAACGCATTTAAAGTGGATATGATTACGAAATATAACTGATTAAAGTACCATTGTATGAAAGAACATCTCTTTACAAAACAAAATCTCTTTACATATGATAGATCGTTCAATAGACCCTATAAACAAACTATAACTTTTACTTTTAGAAATGGAATCTCTAGTTTGTATTTTTGCTCTCTCATTTTTGTATGTGACGGCAAAGTCGTCACGTATCGTTTCTAATGTTTTTGAAGGTAACTATAGACTGAAAGATATCAACAATGAGATAGTCAAAACTATTGTAGTAGATCATTCCGGTAATGGTAACTTCAAAACCATCCAATCCGCCATCGACTCCGTTCCCTCCGGTAACAACCATTGGATCAGAATTTCTATTAGAGAAGGAATCTACAAGTAAGTACAATATACTCTTCATAAACTTTTTACTTTTCATCACATGTTTTTACATATATGTGTACGTTTATTGATGCAGTGAAAAGATATTGTTTCGGAAAGATAAGCCAAAGATACAACTTGAGGGAACAATAGCATCAGAAACGATAATCCAATATAAAGATGGAGGAGATGCCATTTCAAGTGCTACTTTCAGATTGTACGCCGAATTCTTCGTCTCCATTAATATAACATTTAAGGTTCGGAGTTTTTTTTTTCAATAACTTGCATTATACGACGATACTAACACTAACCACTAAATTACATGTCTTTTCCTGATGGTTATATATATGGTGTATCCATTAAGTTTTTTTAAGCCTAAACCAAACTTTGGTTTATCATATTGAAACATCTATTTTCGCTATAGTGATTTTTGTTCCGAATATAAAGTTAAATGACATGAATGCTCAATAATTTGATGCAGAATACTTATAATCAAGAGAAGCCAATGACACCGTATGGTGAAATAAAAGTAGCCCCTGCGGTTGTATTAGAAGCGGACAAGGCGGCGTTCTATAGTTGCGTATTCTACAGTATCCAAGACACAATAGGTGACTTACACGGCCGCCACTACTTCCACAATTGTAAAATCACAGGAATCATTGATTTCATTTGGGGAGGAGGTCAATCTGTATACCAAGTAATCTCATTTTTTCTCTCAAATCCTCTCGTACTTTCATATCTGGCCCGCCTCGTTAACAAAATGGACTTTGTGCATATAACACATTTATTTATACAATGCTCTATAATATATATGAAAGCTCTTAACTAAAATATGGAGGAAAAATACCATAAGATTGTGGTACCTGTGCAAATGCACTCTTAACACATGCCAAGAACCGGTTCTAACGTATATAAGTAGATCTACTACGTATGAACTCATGCCTAGTCCATGCCACGGCCTACCGAAACAATCGCTTAGGGTCACAACTATAAAATGGAATATGTTTTTTCGGAGCTTTTCATATTGTTACATGTCTTTTGGTGTATTTTGCTTTGTAATCAATGTAAATTATCTGTAATCAATGTAAACACAAGATTGTGTGTGTGTACAGAGTTGTGAGATAGAAGTTTTGGGAGTGGTAACAACGAAAGAGAAAGAAAAAGGAGAACGGAGGAATGATAGCGGGGTATATAACGGCGCAAGGGAGAGCGAGCGAGGAGGACACAAGTGGGTTTGTGTTCAAGGGATGCTCCATTGTCGGAGTTGGTAAGGCATTCCTCGGAAGAGCTTACCGAGGCTACTCTAGAGTTCTCTTTTGCAATACTCACATGGCTGATGTTATTGTTCCTCATGGTTGGGATGCTCGGAGTTATACAGGCCAAGAGTACGTCTCTAAAACCATTCCATTCCACTTCTTTTTTATACAGGCCTCCTCTCTTTAATCTTTATGAATATGAATTTCAATACTCATGTATGTATGTATGTATGTTTAACAAACCAGGGGTAAATTAATGTATTGCGGAGGTAAATTGCGATGGACCGGGAGCAAAGACGGGAGAGAGAGTGGCGTGGGAGAAGACAATCAAGAGTGAAGAGGTTTATTACTTTACAAACCTTACCACTTTTTTAAACAAAGATCGTTGGATGCAAACTCTTCCTCCTACTTTCTCCTTTCATTTACCATCTTCTGTTTCCAATGACCAATTCACAACTTAAAACTTTTTTAGACGGCTGCTCTATCTAGGGTCACTTCTATAAAATATGTGTATCCCAATATACAATTCTTTGGTTTGAAGATAACAAAAATCCATTTTAGTTACTGATAATTTTCTTAGAATGAGAGACAAAGGTCATAAAACCAATAATAAACACATAAACAAGAACCTCTTTTACTACTCAAGAATCAATACACTCACTGATGCTTTTACAAAGTCTAATCGGTAGTAGCAAGTGCTTGACAAACACGAACACAATTTTAGACTATAATTGTGAGGTCGTAAACACAATTCTACGCCGTAAACAATTGAATCCATGTAGTTCAATCATTTCTTTACCATGTACTACACTGATTGATACAAGGAAATGAGTTGGATATAGTTAGAGTGTTTTCTAAGACTTTTCCCTCATTTTGGCTCTGGCAAAAACAACTCCAGCCACAAGACCTACACACACCAAAGCAAAACCACTCTCAGGTTAACGCACAACAACTCTAAAGATACGTGTACTTCCAAGGGAACCGATATAGAAAGCTTACCAAAGAGTATGCTTGCTGAGTTCTGCAAACTGGTAGGTACATGGAAAAGAACAATACCGGCAATGGACAGCGGTATCTTGTTTAAAGATCCTACCAGGCTGTAAATAACAGATGTCTCTAGTTATAAGGATAAACCACCACAGAAACAAGTACAAAGCATTTTATTATCTAATTTATTACCTGTATGTTGTGGCTCCGGTTTGATGAAGAAACCACATTGAAGTGAAGCTAATGGCAAGACCTAAAAGTCCACTGAGTGTCATCACCATCCAGAAACTTGGCAATTGCAGAAGTGGCCTGCACGGAGAGATAACAGATCAACCACTTTGTTTTTCATATGACACAAACCATTTCCAATTGAAAGGGAAATGGAACTCACGTGTTATACAGATAATCCATCTCGTTGAAAGCAAAAGAAAGAACAAGGCCGAGCGGTATTGAAAGTGTGTTATTAAGCAAAACCATGGAGAACTCGTTCAAATTTCCAGATGCAGTAGCTTGCTTGGCTGTATCCATGGTCCTCCTCAGTGTCAGCTGCAAAACAAAAATACAAGCAAATGAGCATTTTCAGAATAAGAATCAAGCAAGGAACATAATAATGATTATGTTCAAGAACCATTTTGGGTTGATAACTTAGTCTTAACCAAAAAACATGTACTGCTTGACATGAAAACATGTTTTTATGTGCTCTCCTTTTCATATTTTTGTTTATGGTATCAAAATGAGTCTAGTACATACTGTGATAAAAGCGGAGAAGATCAAATGTTTACTCACAGAGTAGGATGCAGTTAAGAAACAATTAGCAATTTGCCAAGCGTAACCAACAGCATTGAAAGATAGATCTGTAATCCCTCCAGATACTGCGGAAATGATCTGCAAAATGACAAGCAGAAGAATCTATCACGTAACTGTTCAAGCTTTAGACTATATTCAAACAAATTATTACGTAACAACAATGAATGGCTAAGAAAAAAACACGTTTAACTTCAGATGACAGACTGTATGTGGAAAGAGAAAGCTTTGCCACATCAATGAAAGCCACTTGGAACAGTTTCTCGTTGACTAATGTACAAATTCAGTTTGAAACACTTTCAAAGTGGACAAACGTACCATTAAGAAGAGAGCAAGCCAAACTCTGTTATCGTGATGCTTGTTGAATAGATACATCTCACCAACTGCAGTTATTACATTCGTGACATTCTTGAGGACAGTGACCATTGCTACGTTGATGTATTTCAAACTGTTAAAGAAAAAATGTAACTGAAAATTAGACAATCAAGCCTCAATTGTTTTCCTATCAGATACAAAAATATCTTCATTTCAGAAAAGAACACAGATAACACATTCATACCTAAACATGCTTGTGATAAGCATGCCAACAAATATGACGTTGACGGGAAACCAGACCTTAATCAATTTCAAGGTCAGTGGTTCCGTTGTTATGAGACCCATTAAGCTCAAAATCACCACAATTATCACTGAGACAATATTCTGCAACCATCACAGACGAGTAAGAAAATGAAAAAATTAACCACCACAAACAAATTCAAAAACCATAGCACTGCAAAACAGAAACCAAATATGTACCTGGTATAACATCAAAAATATACCAGCATTGAAATTGTAGCTGGAAAGAACAAACTTGTTGACTAGTATCATGCTGCATGATGAAATGCAATACGCTAAGCCTGATAACAAAGCCTGGTTAGGTATCTTTCTTTGAGTTAACTTATCTCCGGGTTTTTTTGTCTTCCCATCTTCCAAGTCCACCCCATCATGTTCAAAGGATTTCATTGCAAATGAAGGACCTACCAGAGAAAAAATAAAAAGGTAAATAGTTTTTTCCTGATACAGAACAAAACAAATGAAGCAGTGTTGGGAGTCAACCTGCTGACTTCTCTCTTCAATGAATAGGAGGCTTGATTACGAACTCCGTTTTCATGAAATTCAGTGTGCCAATAATCTCCAGTGACTTGAAACTATTACCAATAAACTATTATCAACGGTCAGTTCAAGGAATTCGGGATAGGCCCCCAAAATATCAGTTCCCAAATTTCCTGATTAAACCAATGAGAAACTCGTTGCAATCAAAATATAGATTTTTAGAAGTTGGAGCACCAAGCAATACACATATATAGCATTCGGAGAATCGACCAATTCAACAGACCAATTTGATATAGATTGTTAGAAACTACTTAGAGAACACCAATCAACAAAGAACCCCAAAATCTACGACTCTTTCGCAGAGTTCCGAAGTCAATGTTTTCAAAGTTAGGATAAATGACCAAGTCAAAATTAGCTCGACACCCATTAAATTGTTATAAACTTTGTCGAAGCTGCTCAGGAAACACAGCTCAAGACACTATAACTGGATTTTTCACATACGAACCCGTTAAATCGCAGAAAGTTTATACTCTTTCGCAGCAAATAAAAATATTACCTTGAACTCATAAACCGAAAACCGCCCAAAAGCTCACGAACTACTTTGATTCTTTTAATTTAGTGAGTGACTCGAAGTTACAAGTTTTAAATAGAAAGAAACCGAGGCGGGCAAGGAAATGGAAAAAAAGAGATCAAAAACCCAATCATCAATTCTATTTTTAATCTTCAACTCTTAGTCTTTTGAGAGTCTCGATCTGGTCTCTCTGTACACCAAAGTCTATGCTAACTTGCGCCAAGAAATCCCGCACAAGTTAGCGTCTGCGCTAGAAGACAGAGATTCGATTGCAACTCTGGTCACAGCCATGAGCCAACTCATGTTTTATCCTCTAAACCGATCGGTTTTTTATTTGGGTTTGGTTGGAAGATTTGTAACTGAAATCGACATTAATGGACACGATTTCAAAACAAAGGAGAAGAAAAGGAAACTTACGATTTCGCCTATATCTTCTTCTTGTTCCAGTTGCGCTTGAAAATGATGATGAAATAGAAAGAGACAATGAAGTGGTTTATTAATCAAACCAAACCAAACCAGTGGAGGGATTAGTGTTATACTACCAAACATTCTTGGTCGTACATTTTAGGACGATTTTCTATATTTGCTAAAACCGTTGACTTTAATTCGCATCTCATACAAACCCATAAAAAAAACAAGTGAATCTCCAATAAGTTTCCTCCCATGTTCCAATAAATTGAGTGATATATAGGTCCTACCACAAAATCCCACAAAAAAAATTACATCTTTTTAGAGTGGGAATAAACCACCTTAATTCAAACTTGTGTGGCAGCAAATTCTGACCAAAGCATCACCTATCAAGAGACCAAGGTAAAGCCAAAGACTAAAACAATGATCGAGGAAACACAAACATAATACCAAACCATAATTTACAAATTTATACAACAAAGAAAGGCATACAATAAACTATAGAGAACCCTTTAGCCTTTAATCTTCCTCTTAACTCCAAACCAAACTCATGAAATCTGAATACAAACATACCCATTTGATTCTAAGCTAGCTCAAAGGCATTCTCAGGAGCCTCGATCCAAATGTTCTCAGAAGAACGCTGCTTTCCCAAATCAAGATTGTGCTCACCCGGATAATATTTTCTTTCATTGAACGAATACGTCACGCAAAGTGTCTCATCGTTACATAACTTAGGGAAGTAGATACTATTCCTTAACATCCCTTCTTGAACATAAGTTGTCGATTCACATGACTTCATACTCACAAAGAAGGTTAAACCACCAAGATTTTCCTTCTTCTCCCAAATACCTCGAGTAAGATCGAGTTTAAACACGAAAGGCTCCTGATTTCCAAATGTACATATCATAAAGATGTCTCCTTTATAACCCACCATGAACTTTCCTCCATACCAACTCTCATCATCTATATAATCAGGACAACTAGGTGGCGACACATCGAGAACATTCCACGTGCGTAAAGATGGATCGAAAACCGCAAGACAGTTTGTTAAGTTGAGACAGTAAAACAAACCGTTTGAGAAGACAACATAGTTGTGTTTTTCATCAAGAAACTGCGACGAGACTTGCATTGAAGTCCACGTGGTTTGACCTGGACTCCAAGTGCGGATAGTGACGTGGCCTGGATCATAATCCTTGATAGTCAACACCACGCAATTGCTTGATGTAGGAGCACAAGAGAATCCCACTAATTGGTAACCATACCATAACTCAAGATCAGGTAAGACCATAATATCCATTGTAAATGGATTGAACAAGACGAAATCTGATGACATGTGTTTGCTCATAAGCAACCATCCATCTTTAGAGTAACGCACTATAGAGCCAGCTAATGATTGAGGCAGCTCCAGTGTATGTTTCTTGAAGTTTGATGGATTGTAAAACTCATAAGAGTTTCTTGATTTAGGGAAGGACATGAGCCAAGGAGACTGGTCTATAATTCTAACCGAACCTGCGGCCTCGTACCACGATTTGCATACAACAGAAGCTCGTAGGTTATCTTTGATATCAAGATAAGCCAATGCTGAGCTGAGAAGCTCAAACGGAAGCTCTTTCCAAATTTGCTTCTCAACTTTTTCTTCTCTACCCTCTATGAGCTTGGACTCTTCATTGTTATTCATGCTCATGTTGAATCTGAGAAAAAGAAAAAGAGGTCAAATTCAGCATTCGAGTGATATGGATTTATGTAATTGGTCTTCCGATTAACTTGATGCGTTCATAAATTTGCCCATTAACAAGTTCCAAATCTGAATAATCAGATTAAGAAAAAACTAAAACCTCAAGTTGATTCTGGTTCAACATAATCCCAGTATATTTCATCGAATTCAAGAATTTAGAATTGGGCATCAAATACGAAACTTGGTTTCAAATTCTCACGGAGGATCCATAAAATTCATAAAGATCTCTTTTTTTCTAGGATCAAATACAAGAAAATCACAAAATAGAAATCGAAACCCATGGTAGAGAGGAGAGCGAAAGAAAACTCACGATTTCAACTTCACTTATCTTCTTCTTGCAACTATGTTAGCAGGATGAATCTCATCAGTGACACCACACCGCTCTAAGTCTGATCTTGCTAATTGCCAAACATTTTCTGACCGTACAATTTATTGTTTTTACTAAGAAAAAATTGGCAATTTTCTTTTCTCGGCAAAATCAATATTGGTAAATTAATCTAATTTTAAAAACTATTTATGAATTTAACCCAAAAATTAAGAAATTAACCCTTTCATAATCGGGTTTAGTCACACCAGGGATGTTATTTCTGATGTGATGATTTAAAAAATATTAAACTAAATACGTGTACATATATGGCTAATTTTGTTTTCTATAAGAGGTTAGTTTTCTTTAAAAAAATTATGATTTCTTTTCAAAAAGACATAATTTAGAAAGTTGAAATTTAAAAACTATTACAAGGGAATAAATTGTACTTAAAAATCAACATTTAGTTAACTTTTTAAAGCTGTAATGTATTTTAGACATTTTTTCTCCCGTACTCGTATCTTTATATGAGGAAAGTTAAGGAACCAGAACAGAGAGGAACAAATGGATAATTCTGCTAGAAATGGAATCGCAATTGGTGGTCGCTTGGTTGAAGCTGTTAAAAGGTTTTTGAAACAGAGACATTAATCAAGTGCTAGAGGAAGAAAAACTACTTGTCATTAGACAACTCACTATCAAATAAAACCAACGGACACAACAAAACTCGACTTGATAAAGCAACCAAATCTTAATCCAACAAAAAAAAAATGGATTAAGGGTCTTATAGAAACTAAGCAGAGACAAAAAAAAGTGAGAGCATGGAATTTCAATATCCCGAAGATAAATAAAGCGTCGCACATATATTTATGTCAAAACTTCAATGTTTTGCTCCTCTTAAAATGAGGAAGTTCATATGGGCAATTCCACACCTTTCTCTTCTTATTCCCAAAAAGAGTACTAACATATGTATCTTCTCTTTCCTCACTTTTAATTGCGGCTTGAACTTTCTTAACCTCCTTAATAATTTTCTTGATAAAATCAGCTTCAGAACTTGCCAAATAAAAAAAGCATTAGAAGATAAGTGCTCCTTTCCAAACCAAACCAGCTTATATTTAAGGTTTTTAATAATAGACCAAGAAGATAGTGCAATATACCACTTTTTTCTCAAGGACAAACCCATCTTGCCTGAGATACACTCTAGGGCATCCTTCCACTTCTTGATCTGATCTCCACGTGAAACCTTTGCTAACGCCCAGAACTTGTCACCAAACTTGCCTTTTTGTCCTCTCACATCTCTTGCCCTAACTTTGTAGAAGATCGGAATGACTTGGAGCTTTCCCTTATCAGCACGTTTCTTCATTTTTACCAACTCGTCCAAACACCAGCTTGATTCTGCATACCTATATATATTTTGGTTTTCACCATTAGTAAATTGTTTCTTGGTAAATTATAGAAAAATTTAGTACAATGAAGCTCAACATTTACTATTAAAAGACTTGAAAAAAATGGGAGATAAAACGTTCTGATGGTTAACTAACAGTATAACACGATTTATTTTTGGATATTATGATTAATTGAAAATATTACTGATACTAAAAAAAAGAGCGTGAAGAATATAATAGAACCTGGTGGAGAAGATGGCCAATGCAATTTTCGACTCTTCGATTCTTACAAAGAGATTTAAAAGGTCTTTGCCCCTCTGTTCATCTTTGTCTAGGATGAACTTGATACCGTGTCGCTGAAAGGAATCACTGAGGTGGCTAACAAAGCTATAGCGGAGCTCATCTCCCCTGTAATTAAAGAACACTTGATTGACCTGTGCTAGAGAGAACATTTTTTTCATTGGATGGATGTATGAGATTAGTTAAGAAGTTTAGCATCCGTGGTTCTTATCAAAAGAAAAAAGCTTAGCATCCAAGTTTTTTTCGGTTAAGCTTAGTTTCCAAGTTGTGATTAAGAATTAAGTGAGAAGTTTGTGTGTGTGTGTGTGTGTGTGTGTTATGCTATTAAAAAACAAGAGTGGAATCGAGTTGGAAGTTTGTGTGTGTGTTATGCTATTTTCTTTATGGATGCATGGATAAAGTCGTCAACAAAGAAAATATAAAACAATAGTGTAATATCCTGGGCCCAACCCTCATTACAAATAGACACTGCAAATTTTCTTCATATCCTTTACACAAATCATGACGGTAATATCCAACGTAAGAAAAAAGAAATTAACAAATCAATTGTCTCCACGTATAGAAAAATACATGTCATAGCTTTCGACAATGTTATGGGCACTGTTTAACACACGTGCGTGTACCTTCAGTGAATGTAGATCGCCTTAAAGGACAAGTAGCAACACTCATTAGATTTAGGTGGGGGTAGGGCCCAAGGGGAATGGATTCTGAATGTTGTTCTGAAACACTTGTCTTACAAGCGCCTATATATCATAAGTTTTCAAAGTTGATGTCTCAACCTACGACGGCCCGATAGAAAATGCTGAATTAAACAAAACAAAAAAATAATTGTTTGTCTCATCTATAAACATAAGACTATATACATAGGTTTGAAATTTGTAATACCAGATTTTTTATTTTTTAGCACTCTACATCATCCACTTAACTTTTTTTACTACAATGGTTTTGTTAATCTTTATCTATATATACTTTTTGTAGGCTCTACTAATTTTCTTTAGTTCTCAAAACTGTATGACATAAAAGTCATTGTGTGTGTGCCAGTTTAGTTTTTGTATTCCAGTGGATACCCTTTTCAAAAAAGAAAAAAAAAAATTTCCTAAAGATCGAATGCTTAGAAACATTGACAGAGAACAAAATATCTAAATTCTTGGGCTCGATTTTGACGGCTTAAAAAACTTTTCTTAATAATTGGCGTTTCATGGGCCCCGTCTTTAGTCGGCAAGATGCACATGTGGCTCCCCCAAGTTTTCTCCAATATTTCTATTCCAACATACAAAATAGACACAGTTTTGTAGATTTTTTATAAAAATATTTGGTGCCCACAAAAAATTCTATGTGAATCGCAATCGGTTTGAATTGTTATCCATTACAAACTTTGAACGGGGAGGGGGGGAGGGGTTTTCCGACAAGAGTGTACTGATCATTACTTATGGTTCATTAACCGACGGCGGTAGTGATTGCAGTGCACGGTTAGACATTCTTATAGTTTGGTACTTGCCTCCATGTTTTCAGTCTTATGTTATTACTTAAAATGACAAAATAAACAATGCCGTCAAAATCTACAAATTACGAAGACAGAAAACGTGATGAACAAGTTCTTATATTTGGAGACTATTTCAAATATTGCATCTTGTGGTTTGAATCCCTTCATGTATTTTGATTAATATTTGGAAGTTTGAATAATAATATTTCTTTTATGTAGGAAGGGAGGAAAAATGCAGCAAAGAAGAGAATTTATTAATCCTACTCCAAATTTTTTTATTTAAGAGCATAAATATTGGTTTATAAGAAATCGTTTAGAATATTCGTTAGCCTGAGGAGAAAAAATTAATGTGGAATTTTGGATCAGAACATAAATCAGTAAATTGAAATATCATGGGTCAGGTCGATTTTAGTTTGGCTTTATGTTATTTTTATGGTGTCTAAGACGTGGTGATTAGTGAGAACAAAATACCTGAAAGTGAAAGACTACATTATCTACAAACTGACCAAAATAACAAGAAAGCTTTTACTTTTATTCTAGGTGATCCGAATATGGTCAGTAATTTAAAATTTAATTTGAACTTTTATTTGCTTAAACCAAAAAAAAAAAAAAATTTGATTTGCCATGTCGAATTTTCATTCCAACAAGAATTTCAGTTTCACGAAATGTTTATTACTAATCAAAACAGAATATGCCTCATTAGGTTATTAATTTATTATATAAATAAATCAACGGATATATCATAATTAGTTCCTGTTGTCTCTTTTTAAAATTATTTAAAGTCGTCATACAATAGTACAATACCCATGCAAGTTTTGAATCTTTCTTGATCCTTTGGGTCATCCCAAGAGCCATTATTATTAATTAACATGGTTATTACCATATAAATCGTAGTGCGCTACACTATTCCATACAACGTGGGGTTTCTAGTTAAAACAACTAAACATGTGTTATGTTGTTTTGTGGTGTAAAAATATCTTTTTTTCTTTTGTTTTAAAGTAAAAAATATATCTTGGGAACAAACACAAAGGCCACTGCCTATAAATATTATCGTGCTCATGAATTCTAATCGTTGCTCCCACAACGAAATCCTACTTTCGAGTAGAACCAATCAAACAACTTCTGTCCTCTCACATATAACAACAATTGGAGTTTCAAGTTTTCTCTTGCAATCTCATAAAACAAACCAGTCTTACAACATGACACATAGTGTTATGAGGGACCCCATGGTGGCCATCATGATACCGCATCAAGTGTTCATCAACTTCCGAGGAGACGAAATTCGCCATGGATTCCTCAGCCACCTCGTTGCCGCTTTTGAACTACAGCGGATAAACTTCTTTATTGATAAAGACGAACGAAAGGGCAAAGACCTTACACACCTATTCAGAAGGATCGAGAAGTCGCAGATCGCGCTAGCAATATTCTCCGGTAGATATGCACAATCTAGATGGTGCTTGAACGAACTAGTAAAGATGAAGCAACTTGCAGAAAACAACAACTTGAAATTGATTCCGATATTCTACAAGGTGAAGGTAGACGATGTAAGATATCAGAAGGGAGAATTTGGTGAATACTTTTGGGAGTTAGCAAAGACTTCAAGTGGTGAGGAAATTAAGACGTGGAAAGAAGCTTTGGAGTTTGTTTCCTTCAAGATGGGCTTGACGTTAGGTGACAACAGGTATTTTCTTTTTGAATTTTGATATCAGATGTTCAGACAAATATATCCAAACAACTATCTGGATTTTAGCCGCTAATCTGCGGAATAAATTACAAATACCATTCAGTGCCGGTCCAATGTTTTTGCATGCCCTAAACAAATCTAAAAATATGCTATTTTCATAAATGTTTTCCAAAATCTTAAATAACACTAAAATATAAAAAATCACATAAAAACTTCATAAAAGATCCAACTTCATAAACGATCTAATTTCATAATCGGTTAGTAAGAAAATAAAAAAAAATATAGTAAAAGTAATGTTGAAATATGACTTTCTTTGCATATTTTTGCTGCAAAATCATTCATTAAACTCATATAGTCAAGTTTTTCAACTATAGCTGTCTCAATTGATATCAAAACAGCTCATTCAATCGTTGTTGTGACATGATAAACCGCAAATAATTTTTTATTAGCTTCAACTTCGATAAATTTTTTTCAGCAGTGGCAACCGATACCGAAATGATCAACAATGTCTCCAAACTTAGTTTGAATATATATTAAAAACAAATATATATAAAAATGCCCTTCTAAAATTTGTATATATATATATATATATACACTAACAAAATATATCTAAAAAAATGTCCTTCTAAACTGGATGCTCTAATCAGTTGTTTACTTTGCTTATGCCCCGTTACGATCCTGATACCACTAATCTACAAAACGAATCACAGTTACCACTAATCTGCGATCACAGTTTTGTTTCTTTGAGATTTTATCTCCTAATATGTTCTTCACGTTTTTTTTTCTTGATACGGAGCTGTTTAATATGGGCATTGGTCTTAGATTCTTAATTAATATATTTCCTCTCTACGCGCAATTGACTTTTTGTTGGAATATCATTAGAACTGAAAAGATGTAACAGTAGAATATATAAAAATGAAATGAAATTATTCGTTCGTTGCCGGTTAGTTTTGACTATTTCTTCTTTTTTTTATTTGACTATCATCCTTAGGAACAAAATAATAACACAGAACATTTTCTTTCTCTAGTAAATCTAGTTCCAGTTGATTTATATTCTTACCTTGTAGAGTTGGCTCCTGGCTAGTATCTAATTAATTGGTTGTTTTTTTTCATTCCCGTTCTCAGCTCGGAGGCAGACTTCGTTAAAGAAATTATTGGCGAGCTGGAGAGAGTGCGAAAAAAAATCCCAATAGAGGAGAAGAAAGATCACACTCTTGATCTTGATCTTTCCCCAAGAAAGGAAGAACAGATAACAAGCGATTTCTATGAACCAGAAAATTCTTGTGAAAAAGATCATCAAATAAATGCCCAAAATCTAGAGGCGGATAACTGGTTGAAGTGGACAACGTTGGTGAGTTTGTTCATAATTACCCTAAACAATGAAGTGAAATAATATAAGCGTAGACAGTTTTTCATGGATCTCTTCCCACGATAATGCTTTGTCTATGGATTTGTCTACTACTTCACCCAATTTACAAGAGTCCATTGTTGTACATGAGTCATATGTTTGACCTGATTGTTTCCAACTATTTCCTTTTTAGCTCGGCGGTGGAAGAAAAACATAACATTTGTACATATGGTTTTTCTAAGATAGTATTGTTTGAAAATTTTAAACATGTATGATGTACGAAATGGATCATGGCTCACTTCAGAAAAAATAGAAACGGAGAGGAATTGAATGAAGAGGAAAGATCTGAAATAAATTATAAGAAATAATCGTAGAGAAAAAATGGAGTATGATTGTGATAACTTCTATCTCCCTTGTTAAAAACTGGTTTGAACACTCCAACACAACCATATAAGAACATACATAGTCTATCTCGAAAATACTGTTTGCTACAAAAAAAAAAAAAAATGCGAAGGGGAAGCTCGAAAGGAGGTAAATTGCAAAAATATCTGAGTAGAGACTGCTTGGTAAAAAGAAAAACTTAGTAGCCGCCCTTGAGATCGTTGACGACATCGTAAGGGATGGGAGTGACAGTCTCCAAGGTCATACCTTCCACCATGAATCCTGGTTTCGGTCCTTTCGGCTGTCTCTTGGTGCTGATTGTCTCTCCTCTGGCTTTCGCTGCAGTCTTGAGCTCATCGTTCTTCTTCTTCCGAAGTTTGAACTCCTCGGCACACCTTGACTGCTGCACGTGCTCCACACGCACATGAAGCCTCTTCCTTATGATTCTGTTCCCAATCTGAATCCACCCACCAAACAGAGATCATTAGCCACACTACTCTAGCCATAATCTCAGGTCAAAATCAGGCATCACCAGAATCACCATGGATTGATTGCAACTGATACAAATAGCAAACTCAACTATAGCAAATCAAGGACGCAACAGATAAACTAAGCATCTTTCATTCTCTGACACTTTTTAACCCGGCAAAATAATTGAATCATACACAATCGCACATTTCCGATCCTATGAACTAATTTACCCATAGCAAGCGATTCACAATCCGTTGCAACACTAGTTCAACAATCGACAGTCTTCCAAATGGTCATAAATCATAATAATACGAACTCAAACGGATCAAAATCGAACAATCCAGACCTGTTTGTTGACTTCGACACCGACGGCACGCTTGGTGACGTTCCAGACGCGACCAGTACGTCCATGGTAGAACTTGTGAGGCATACCCTTGTGGATAGCACCATTAACCTTGACATCGACGTAATCGCCGACCTTGAAGGTCCTCAGGTAGGTCGAGAGTGGGATTGTACCCTTCTTCCTGAACCCCCTCGCGAACAGATCCCTCGTTCTCGCACGAACTCCATGACCCGCCGGCATCTTTCCTCTCTCAGTTCTGTGTCTGGCAGAAGCGGCTGAAACCCTAAAACAATTTGGGAAAGAAAAATGCGAGAGAGACTAATCTAGTTGAAGGGCTTTTGTGTACATGGGCCTTAGATACTTGGGCTTCATGTGTAAGGCTTAATTTATAGAAAACCCCCTAAGTTTTTAGTTATATGTGATACGCACCCTAGCATTACTATATTGATCAAACAAAACCAAAATTCTGTGCTCTTGCTCTATTTTATCGATCGGAGAGGGCCGATATGTATCAGAAAAAGCTGAGCTTCCGATTCCAGAATGTTAAATAACCAATTTTGGCCTCGGTTCTTATTGGTTTGAAACGATAAGGGTTGATTTCACTCACATTGATTCTTACAAAATGTACGCAAGTATGTTCCTCTATATATCATTACCAGGCAAGCAAAAAGTAGTGATTTGTATTCATGCATCCCCACTTTGACACAACAAAGATGGGCAAACACAAAAGTACAAGAGAAAGAGAGAGGTGAAGGAAGAAGAAACTCACCAAAACAAAACAAAAAGCCAAAAAAGGACTTAGACTTCTCTACTGGAAACCCTCAAACACAGAGAGATCCAGAGAGCTTTATAGAGAAAACAACACCGATAGGGGTCGTGCAGAAAACACGGTAGGGAGTCTTACGAGTGCAACGCCATGAATTGGTTCTGCTTACGGGCATGTTCTGGTACAAGCCGGTCCACTGTTTCAGGAGGTATGCCAGAGAGCTCTGTCAAAGGAAAAATTGTGTTTAGTTCTTCCTTTGAAAAAGGATTCCAACAAAAAAGGAAACAAGAAGCAAATAAACGGAAATGTACCTTGCGGTTTAAAGTTGAAAAGTGGAGGAAGTGGCCGACCGTTTGGTAGACGAGTGTTTGGGTCTCTTAGTTCATCAAAGAACGGGTGGATACAAGCTTCCACCTATCAGAAACATCATGAGACATTCAACATGGGTTTAGAGCTTCCCAAAACTCATTCCAAAACATAATTATGAAAGTATAAGACAAAACCATGAATAACTTACCGCTGTGCATCTCAAATTCGGAGAGTACTGAAAGAACCTACAAAGAAGATCTACTGCTTCAGGTGGCAAACGTTTTTGGAATACCTGATAAGCACAAACAAATGATTCTTCTGCTGTAAGAACAAGACCGGAGAAAAGCAAAACCAAGGAAATGATCACTAGTGCTAAATTGCGAGGCACAGAGTTGTAGAATGTCAGCTGTATAAAATGATGGACGAAACTTCTTCTAGATAGAAACTCAAACCACCACAAAAGCCCAATGAGTCTGTGTCACAGCTAACTATTTGAAGTTTCAATTAATTTGTTTGCATAAGAATCCTATATACAAACTTTATATTTATTAAGACCACGGAGAAATCATTTACTACGATCCCAGAGTATTATGTCACTAGGTCCTGTCTCTTCGTACAGCCGACACATATTGCTTTATAAGCCAGAGGAACGAAATATGAAGTTAACTCATTGCATATACTCCAATCAACTTCAGACATCGTCGATACACCTAGAATCTAACTGATAAAAGAATACCCTATTAGGTGACAATAAATACTACTAGTGGCATACCTTGTGCCAAGGGTGAGGTTTTATCTGAGGGAATTTGAATTCCGTGTAGTTTGGATTCATGCACTTGATCTCCTCCCTTGTTGGTGTACCCAAAACCTGCATGACAATCAAAAGCCCATGAAGAAGGTATTAAAGAGTTTCTGAAAGAAAGTGTGGTATCTTTACTCAAACTAGACAGTTCAAAGTTTATTGCTTCTTTTTATATGAACGAGTATTCCTACAGTAAAAGTAATATATAGCGAGCGTGATAGTCTGATGATTTATTCAAGGATAAAAGTAAAAAATCTGCAAATAAGTTGCAGCTGTAGTCTGATATGAAAAGAAAGCTTTTAGGCAACTATCAGTCACTGCCAATCCCAACACATGTGAATTTCTTTGTAATTAAGAACTAACCCTAAAAGAATCGATAGCAAAAAAATTACCTTAATGATTTCAACAAGCTGATCGACTCCACTTTCGCCAGGAAACAGAGGCTGTATAACAAATCCGGAGCAGCACAAATGACTTAGGGGTGAAGAAAAAGAATAACAAGCACAAAAGCATATAGCTAATGCAAAAATAGCAGTTCAACCTGTCCAAGAAGCAGTTCAGCCATCACACAACCTGTCGACCATATGTCTATTGCAGTTGTGTACTCAGTGGCTCCAAAAATGAGCTCTGGGGCACGATAGTATCTTGAACAGATGTAAGAAATATTGGGTTCTCCTTTCACCTGTGGAGCATGAACACGTCATATTCCAGACATGAACTAGGAACACTGAACCACTAAGAGCTATAGCTGAAAATCTTTACCAGCACTTTTGCACTCCCAAAATCACAAATTTTCAGCTGATGTGTGTGTGGATTCACCTGCACATCACAATCGGTGTGAGCCAAAGTTATGTTCAGTTTGATTAAAACAAGGCCACCTTTTCAAGATAAATTGTAATCAAATGTAGGTAGGGTGAGCCGAGACATCTGAACATTACTACAAAACAACGTATTCTTCGTGAAATCACAAGAATAGAGACCAGAGAACTGACCAACTAAGAAACAAAACTATTCCCCAGTTTTCAGAATCTTGCTTGAACTAACAGCATTTCCAGTGAAATTAACTTCTTTTCACTGAGAAACAAATGGAACTTACCAGCAGATTTTGAGGCTTAATATCACGGTGACAAAGACCACAGCAATTATGAAGGTAAGCAAGCGCCCTGCATATCTGTATCCATTAACATAAACTTCTCAGAAATCATTGGAGAATCCCCAACAGATTATCAGGTTTGGGGCAATACTTCAATTGCATATAAATGTCCTTATTTAATGGCGGAAATAAACCATTTCCAACAGTTCTGTTTCAATTTCCAACGGTAGGAAATATTTTCCTTCCAGTATACGATTTATCTAGCGAGACAAGAGGAAATATCCAACCCATCAATTCTGGAAAGAACCACAAAAGCCAACTGGCAAATATCGAATGTCAAATAGCTGCATGCTAGTATCATCAAAGAAATTGAATGTCTTAAGTTTTCGAGTGAGTACTCATGACGGTTACATAAAGAGAAACAAAGAAAAGATAATCACCTGATAAGTGTAGAGTTTAACATATATCAATGGCATCAGCTGGTTCATTCTACTGTAGCTTCTGGCAGTACGATTGACAGTCTCAGGAACAAACTCAAGGACAAGATTCAGATAAACCTCGTCATTTTCTGTTCTTGAAAAGAAGCTGTGCTTTAAACCAACAACATTCGGATGGTCAAGCATCTGCATAATTTGCAATTCTCTGTTCTTGTAGCGCTTGTCTTGTAGAACCTTCTTAATGGCAACAACCTCCCCAGTTTCTCTGCATTTAGCCTACAACAATGAAACATAAAACGTTTGGGGAATGGATCTTAACCAATAGTGAGAAAACAAGAAAGATAATCTAACTTACTTGGAAAACCATTCCAAAGGAACCAGTTCCTACAACGTGTTCAGCTATGTAACTGACTGTCTGTCAACAAAAAAAAGCAAACATTTGTATAAGTATCAGTTAAATAGCTATTTCTCACTTGCATTCTAGACACACAACTTCTATAACCATCTAACCTGTCTTGATTGACCATTTCGGCCACGCAGTGTGGTTCTGATCACATGGCCAGGTTCTGCACCAGCCCCGTCAATCATATCTGGCTCACTGTCCTGCATCAAAGCAAAAACATCAAATACAGGTAAACTACTTCATCAAATAGATGAGCGCATGAAAAGGAAGATAAACTAGAACAGTTCAAGGAGAAATAAGCATCTAAGAAGTAGATGCAAAACAAATAAGCGTATCAAGACTTACTCTTTCCTCATCGGTCTCAGTCTTGTCCCTTATCTTCATCTCAAACATATCTCTGTTCAACCAATCAACTGAGCTAGAAGTATTCTTTAAAACTTTGGCAGATCTCGAACTGCCTACTCCATTTCCTAGGTGAGATTCCATGGTGGTGGTTCTGAAGGTAACACGTACTAGTATATGATAGCAACATACTCTTTAGCAATTTGGTGCCCCATCCCATCAAAACACTGGTCTTCCTAGTATAATTTAAAGTCGTTTTCATAATAAAAAAAGGTATAAGTAATTTACCATAGTATATACCCACAGGAAATAGATCAGTGGACAATGATAACATAATACCAAATTCACTAGTGTTTTCCGAATATTTTCATGAGAAAAGAGTTATCAAATATAAACAGCGAAACAAAACTTCGGAAAAGAAAAGAAAAAGTAACTCTAAAGATTTCTAAAATGGCAAATATGGTCAAAGCATGCAGTACCATGTCTGACCAAAAACTGAGTTTCGACTTCAATAAAGAGAATCCACTATCTTAGACATGGCGTGTAGTACCTCTATATTCACAGAACTTTTTTATAGCTTGTCCACCAGCATAGTTATCCACAAGCAGTAGACGATGTCAATAACTGAGTGTAGTTGCTTATGTTTTCTTGATCTCAATTACTACAGCCAAAAAATGAAACAAGAGGCAAATTAGCAGAAGATATGAATAATTTATAATTGAGCAATGAAATAAGAAGAGAATAAGGGAAGATCAAATTAACAGATAACTAATTCGCAAAGCTTACAATAATATATTTCTGAAATTATTATGATCACATAGACATAGAAACGCAGAAAAGTCAAATTCGTAATAAATTTCAGCTTTCTAGAAGCATCACTGAACTTTGAAATAGTGGCGATACACTGATACTACCATAGGACTAGGATTTTCCACTTTTTTGTTAAAACCCAGACGAATTATGACGGACCCAGATCTATTTTCGACTAAAGCCTTGTCCTCCTTAAACTCAGTTTCTACAATAACAAAAAACCCAGAAAATCAGTAAAGCAGTTTACTACAGAAACCCTAAATTCCTCCAAAGAGAGGTCGAAATTGCACAGTAAAAAGCAAAGGGGGCGAAACGATTCAACCGATTCGGAAGTGGAATCGTGAGGTAGGAAACCGAAAGATTGATGATCACCTTGAGCTATACTGACTAAGAACGGAAGAAAAAATCGCGCATTTGATGATCGTATTCGTCTTTTTCTTCGATTGAATAAAATCGAGAGTTTTTCCTGTTGATTGATCCACTAATGGGAAAAGCTGATCACTAGATTTTTAACTTTGGTTTTGGTTTGTTTTTCCCTTTTCTTTTTCTGTGGTTTCTTTCTTTTTGTAGATTTCTTACCGTTTTTGAATCAAGAGAGATACAAGAGATTTTATAAAAGGAATTAAAATTGTTAATTACAGCTCATTTACCTTAATCAGGTTAAATTTCGATGCTTAATTTTTTAATTGTTCAAATTTTTTTTATGTCATTTCCTGAATTAACATCATGAATTATCTTGAAGAAACTCTATCTACCTAATTAAAAAAAACATTTTTAATTTTCAAAAAAAAATTCTAAAAGTAAATGTTCAAACTTCCATCTATTTTTTTTTTTTTTGGTTGGTCTAAAAGTAAATGTTCAAACTTCCGTCTAATTAATACTCAAAACCTCTCACTAGAATTTTGATTTGACCTCTTTTTGGTAATAATATTAAATCAAGAAAAATTAAGGTTTTAGAAACCGTTTAAAAGAAATAAAATGTGCATCCAGATTTTGCAAAAATCAATGTGTATACTTGTAATCTGTTACAAGTTTGTTTTAGTGTTGATGTTAGGTGACCATCTACATTTTAAATATTGTATAGTGTATATTTGATTAAATAAAATAAAAGAAATAAGAGTAGATATTGAAAAAAGAGATGTAGGAAACGTTCCGTTATTGTGCGTGCCAAAATTGGGGTTTTTTTTCATGATACATGAGTGATAATAGATAGAAACTAAAAATATAGTATACACCACGCTTCTACAAGCCCATCAACAAAAACAGTTTCCCCTTTGCCAATCTCCCTCGAGTTAAAAAATTTTGATTTGGAAGAGGAATCCAATCACCCAAGAGCAGCACCATGGTAGCTGATTAATGATCCTCTATAAGATAGAGATTATGTGGCAGCAAAATCTCTTGATGTATTAGTTTTTAAAAACTTATTTCATAATCGTTCTAAATCACTCTTGGATCTAGACAAGTCTCTTGACTTCTGATGGCTATGTCTTTTGAGTGTGTTGTTTTAGTAATGTTTTGTTTGTTGCTTCCTTGCTTCAGTAATGTCTGTAATCATGTTGTAAGACTTTTTTTCTTTTTTGTCATTGGCCAACTCTTAATATATTCCACTCTTTTGTCCAAAAAAAAGATAATAAAGAAGATTATAGAAATTAGATAGTGGAAAATGAAAAGTTGGAAAGATGTTATTTTCAAACTTAGGGATATGGCAATGGCAGCTTTCGATGTCATCTAATTTTTCTTGTTATACATGATTACTTGTCAAATAAAGATACCCACGCGTCGTCTTTCAAGTTATTTTTTTCACGTTTCTTATACTTTTGATTAACAAATGATGAACCAAGGATTATAACAATTAATCAATATAAGCCGGCGAAACTTAAAGACCCTTCCCATCAACAGAACCGGCCAAACATCGAAACTTCTACCGGAAATGAAAGCTATCAAAGAAGACAAGAAAGCTAAGTTCAAAATCGATATTCTTCCATCAAATAAATGAATGCTCATAAATTGAACAGAGAAAAAGCACCATATCACAAGAAAAAAAACCAAGTTTCACTTTTTCATCTTTTCCTCTAATGTGTCACTATATGTTTTTCTCTCTGATCTATTTCACTTGCTTGTTTGTAGTGGTGACTGGTGAGCAAACCGATGCTCGGCCCATTCAGTTCACAAATAGTTTTAACATGTTTTTCTGAAATGTGAGATGAACTCACTATGGTCTAGTGATTTTTTTCATGGGAAATGTGTTGGTTCACTCTCTCTTGAATTTGAATTTCCTGAAAACAAAATCACATTTGAGTTGGCTAGTCGAAGATTGTGCCACGCTTTAAGTTTATTAGAAAACTCAGTGAATGGACTAGTCGACGGTTAACTCACCGATGAGAATTAGTCGGGTTTCGGTTCGATTACCCTTGTTATATATAAAAAAAGAATGTGAGAATATGATAGTCATTTGATTGACAGCGTGTCAATCATCTTCTTTCTTGCCATCTAGAAACTTTAAAGTATTTTGCGTTAACTTGTTTTATTGAGTTTGAGCCATTATCCGTTCTCACCTTTCACGTTACACATCCTTCTTCCAGTGATGAAGCACTTCGGAAGACCGAACGAGAAGGTGATTATTAAGCAAGATAATCTAGATAGCATGACATACGAAGAATCAATAACATACAAAAAATCGATTCTTCGGATTATACTAAGATTGATTTTTATGTCATGCTGTGTACTTTTACCTTTCGTAATAGTAGCCTAAGAATCAGTTCTTCGGATTATACTTACTAAACAAATCTTAGGTTGCAATCAAGTAGAATTTGACTATTAAAACCCAACTATGAAAGTGAAGCATGTGAAGTGTTAACATGTGAAGCCCAAGCCTATGAAACCCAACATATATACAAACTAATACTCTCGGAGTGGGATTATGAAACTTTATATTATGTAGTAGTTAGCATTATATTTATTGCTTCCACTATAAATATGTACGTTGGCATAACGCTAACACTCACGTACCGTTTGAACACAAAAAAAATATATTCTGAAACACAAACATACATTGGACATAAAAGACTATATATAAGACATGATCATACCAATAACAACTCAATACATTACATAATAGAAATTGGTAGCAATTGACAGAAATTGAACCCACATAATCAAGAAGAACATAAACAGAAACAAACTTTTGAAATGTGAGACTAAACTTCGACAATGTTCTCTCTTTGGTTAAGTTCCACCATCTCCTTCTTGTTTTTCTTGTGCATAGAGTAGAAGTAAGATCCTAAAGCCAAAGTTGTTCCAACCAAAGCACCTCTTCTTTCCCAACCAAAATCATCATCCGTAAGATCAAATGCCAACACAATAACCAAAGCCTCAAGTGGTGAAGCACACATATAAACAATATCACCAAACACACCCGACACATAAAGCACCAAACCTATCAGCCCAACCGCCCAAACCTGCCACGACAAAGCCAACCCGACCAAACTCAGAACGTAATACGTTTCTCCTTTCTTAAACCTCTCGCTATCGTCTTTCAGTTCCTTAAAGTCACCACTCGCAAACAAACCCACGAGACAAACTACGGATGCGACCAAAGAGACACAGATTTGCATCTCTAAGACCATTCTAAACACTTTCTTGTTACCATATCTCTTTGTCTTCACCAAGATTTCCTTGAACCCGAGTTGGATCAAGCAGAGGGATATTGAGAAAGCAATGGAAGCAGCGAAGGTTATCCAAAGTTGCTTGCTGTAGAAGTCTGCTCCTTGACCAGGCCTTCCTCCAAATTTAGGAGAACCGAAATTGTATATCAAAACAGTTAGGATTATGGATATGATGATCCATCTGTTAAACTTGAAACGGTTAATGATGGCTGTGAAAAGTGCGGTAAATATCAACTGAGACGAGGAATACATCCTGAAGACGGGATAGTTTGGGTATAGTTTCCCGTGTGCGAACAATTTGCTGTGAGCAGCAACAAGAACACCAATAGAGAAGTAAAGCAAGAGGAGACGAAAGCAGAGGAAACGGTTACTGTTGGTTTCAGGGTTTGGTTTTGGTGAAGGGAAAATGAAGTAAAGAGGGATGAGGACTGGAAACGCGGCGTTTTGGATCAGAGCTTGAGTCCATGTTCCTTTGAATTGTTGATCTTCGTCACCCTCTTTTCGCTTGTCTTGAACATAGAAGAAATTCAAGAGAAGCATCACGAGAAGATCTCCGAGCAAGACTAATAAAATACATAACAAAACAGAGATCCACCATTTCCTTTGTTTTAGCTCCAACGATCGCCTTTGGCTCAAGAACATATCATAATGTTCTAATTCTTCTGTTGGTTAAAGAAAATTTAGAATGGTCAGCGTTTATTTTCAGGAACGGAAATATTTAGTAGTAGAAGAACATATACAAGACTTTTCGAGACAGTGAAGTTACCTTGTCTTATCGTCTCTTTGGTACGTTCTGACATCTCCATGAATTTTCTCTGGTCTCAATCTCTGAGAAAATATGAAACTTTCAATTATTTGTAGATATTTATATATTGTGTTTCCAATTCTTTTTTTTTTCTTCTAATATATATATCATATGATTGAGTATGGTTGAAGGGTAGTGCGGGTGAAAGACTAATAATTAAAATATCTCTCACCTGAGACGAGATCATATGATCTTTTGACAGCTTAGATTGGTTGGTTCTTCGAAAAATACTCATTAGTTATATACAAGCATTTTTAATTACGTTGTAAATTATACTTAATAACCGGGAGGTTATAGTCTTAAGTTGGACGGAAACTTCGTCCAAAATGTGATTCCTGTTTTGAAATCGGAATCAATATCAAAAGGTCTTGAAAACGTCATGGAAGCGTGTTTCCAAAAAATCCATTCCGCAAAAGTTGCGTTTCCATCTTCAATAAACAAATTATGTTTCATGACAGAGAATAGCTCCTGGTCTCTCAAACTTTTTTCTTGACTTTTTATTATTAATTATGTTTCATGATATAGAAAAGAGGTCTGTCAAACTTTTCCCCCTTGACTTTTTAGTTATTAACTATAAAAGTTCAGCATTACATTTGACTTCTTCGTTATTTAGACGTGTTAGATAGGAGAAACCCCAAGCAAGAGAGTTTGTTTCGTGAATACTGCCTCTGTTTTAAATTCTGGATATTTAGCAGCCACTTGGTTAACATTATGTTCAAATGATCAGTTAAGCGTTATAAGTTTTCAAAGGTTTTGAAATTCGTTAACCATTAAGGCATTAATCAATACTTAGATGATAAGGGTAGGATGGATTAGGATACCCTGAATTTTAAGGATATCTCAAATCCAGATTCGTGACTTACAGAATATCCGATCAGATAGCTGTCCAAAATATATCAAAATATTAAAAAATCTAAAAAAAACATAGGAGATAAACATTTTAGATAATATTTTCAAAGTGAACTATGGTATACTTTAAAAATAAATAAATTAGTTATTAAATGTATTTATATAAAAAATTTCAAAGATTGTTAGCAACTAAACAACTTTTAGTGTTTTATTAAACAAAGGTAAAATAGTATTATTGCTACTCAAAACTCATGACATAGCCAATAAGAGCAGCGTATAAATTTACATGTTTCCACTGAACCTGAAAGAAGGCAGTAAACGTCCCGTTCTTAAGTTAAGTCAAGTCCAATTATTTCACTTGCGTAGTAGACTTGTAGTACTCTACTCTAGAGAGCGAGAGAAACGTGATTGGTTGAAAATGGAAGCGGCGGCGAAGCTGAATGTCACAAATCGGCTTCTCGATGTGAAGAAAGCCTCCGGCAAGAGTTACAGCCGATTAGCGGCGGAGACCGGTCTCACCAACGTCTACGTGGCTCAGCTGCTCCGTCGCCAAGCCCAGCTCAAACCCGACACAGCCCCAAAGCTCCGGGCAGCCTTACCGGCTCTGACCGACGAACTCATCGCCCAGATGATGTCTCCGCCGTGGAGATCCTATGACCCTAACCTCATCCAAGAACCCACCGTCTACAGGTTTCTTTTGTTCGGCTCTGAAATTCGCGAATTTAATTAATTTCGAGGTTTACTAATTTCGAAATTGAATTTCTGTTTAGGTTGAATGAAGCAGTGATGCATTTCGGTGAGAGTATAAAGGAGATTATCAACGAAGACTTCGGCGATGGCATGTAAGTGTTCCGAATTCGAATTTATGCTCAATACTGGCGAAGTCTGAGTTTTGATTATCGCTTAAAGGACCATAATTTTGTAGAATCCTTCAATCCATTATTGTATTTTGTTCATAACAAGTGTTTATGGCTTTAAGGCTGAGACTTTTGTTACCTTGTGTGTGTGTGTGTATGCTTTTAGCATGTCGGCGATAGATTTCTATTGCTCTGTGGACAAGATTAAAGGAGTGGATGGTAATGATCGTGTGGTTGTAACACTTGATGGGAAGTATCTATCGCATTCCGAACAGGTTAGTGGTTTCACTTATAATTGCACATATAATCATATTGTTATTCTCAATGTTTTGAATGCTTTGGGGGATCATTTTCTGTTACAGAGGACGGAGAATATGGTCTCAAGGCAAAACCTCCGAGGAAGTACAAGCCAATGATATTGAATGTAAGAAGCCTTATTGTAAGCGTTAACACTGTAATACGACTTATGGTGTTTGTTTTATTTGTACGGTTATGAAACTCTAGCTTCCAAAGTTAAAAGCTGTTTCAGCGTTGAATAACAGTGGATAAATAAATATAAACCATAAACCTTTCTTTGTTCGTCTTTAACTTTTGCGATCGAGTTATGATGATTCATGTTGAAATCCAAATGCAGCTACGTTTCCAGGACGTGAGAAAACTACCTGTAACGTTTGCAGTAACCGCATTAGATGATCCAAATCAAGTTTCTGGTTATGTTTTTGTTAATGTCTTTACCTGGTAATTTCCAAGGGTAAGAGTCTTGAAACCAGCTGCACAATACTCAAAGTAATATTTCCATGTCCTTATGAATTTATCGTCGAATCCAAGATCCTTGATTTGTCTGCACACATATATAATAGTTTCTTTTGGACATATATATATATATATATATATATATGAACACAAACAGAAAACAGTGGAAGGTTTTTCAGTATTGATCTTACTTTTGTCTCTCGGAGAAGTTTTTTTTCCAGCATCTCAACGTTTGGTAGTAATGAATCCCGATATTCTCAACGTCTTCGATGCTGTATATTTTTCCGGTGTTAGATAAGTTTGGAGGAAAAGCCAAACTCTGGTAAAGAAAACACTTAACCATAGCCTAGAAGAAGAGGTCATGGCTGAAATAACTCTGGCTAAAGAAGGAAGGCATCCACCTGGGAATATGTATTCCTTTATGAAATCTGAATTTAGTCTATATGCATCGTAACGCTCTTCGGGTATTGATATGAACTGTTGATTATTATAGTTAAAACATTAAAAACAATCAAACACATGAGATTGTAAGAAGCAAGTGTTACCTGCACGACAAAAATGCCGTCTTCTGCGAGCGCAGCTTCAGTGTGACTGAAAAATGTGTTCATGAATTCATGCCCAACCTGTTCTATCATCTCGCTGAAAACATCCAAAATGTTATGTCATACACTCATAACACCAGGAGAAGGGACGGGGGGAGCCATTAGCAAGATATGATTCTGTCATATTTTTTAGTATAAGATAATTGGCGATAATCGCAAAGCTCAAACGTAATTTGATCCTGGTGATTTTCAGAAGTTATATTGTTAGTCATAGCTTTAGGATGAAGAAACAAGATCCATTGATGGCTTAATTATATACAAGAACCTCAAGTCCAGCTTCTTTCACTTTTTCTTGTGCGTATTGAAGTTGTTCAATAGATAGTGTAATGCCAGTGTATTTGCATCCAGTTCTTCTCACAACTTCTATGGCCAAACTTCCCCATCCGCATCCAATCTCTAAAACCTCATGTTTCTTCTCTATCCTCGCCTGAAATCCCCGTTGTAATCATTCGAGAAAAGAGAAACGCCAGCTTCTTGTTCTGAATCAAGAAAATGGTCTTCTGTAGATGTTACCTTATCAATCAGAAGAGGTATTTTTCTCATTTGTGCCGTCTTCAGATCTTCATCATCTGACTATAAACGGTGAAAGATTAAAGTCCGATAGTCACTTTGCTCATTCTAGTAGGCCAGGCCTTGTCGAAACACACTAAGATTTTAAAGTCACTTTGCAGTAGAGTAACAAGAAAAGAAAAAAAGAAAGAGGTCATTTGTCACCTTGAATACCGCGAGGAGTAAGACATGGTATCATCCAAGAATGACGCAAAAAGCTCATTACTCTACAAGATTACGTAACGATGAAGCAAATATAACGAAGAAATGAATCATCTTGAGACAGAGAGATGTGGGGGATAAGACAAGTTACAAGGTCATAGTGACGCGAAACGTTCCTTCGAGCTTGAGTTAAAGTGTTGTGCATAGAGACATGCTTTAGGAAATGCTTTGCAGATGCTAAACCAGCTGTCAAAAACATCGGTGTCCACCAACCCCTGCAAGCAAGTGCAATGGGTTAAGTGAAAGCTAACATATATAATAACTTAGCTGAAAGTTTGAAACTTTTACTTTTTCTTAGTTAGGTTTGAGTTGTGTGAGTTCAATTCTCTGTTAGCAATGAGGATCTGCAAGTTTTCAAAAATACATGTCACAAATTTTTAGAGTCAATCTTTATGCTTTCAATTAGTGTATGTATCATACCATGATCAGATTCAAAAGTCCTGTTTCCTTATCGACAAATGAAAAATCTCCATTGATATAAGCATCAGCAAGTCCTAAATCTGCATGTGCCATGACCTGTGGGAAAAAAAAAATCAAGAATCCAGTTCTTGGGCTTTAGAAAGATACAAGAAACATATCTTCTAACATTGGTGTTCTACACTAACCTTCCAGTAAAACTGAGAACTATGAATCTCTAGTACAGATTTTAAGTGACATCTCGGATCATTTCCCTCGAAAGTGAACGCCGTTCCTCCGTCTTCAAGTATTCTGTTAGGATCCAACTAACAAGTAAATTTAACATTGAAGAAAAGTCAGAAATATAAAGCTATGTAATTCAAAAAGAGGAGGGTACTCAACGTTACACAACCGGTTGATATGAAATATCTCAAGAATCTAGTAAAGAGAAACCGCTTTTTCGGTTTGAGACAGGTCCATCTGTTTTGGGTTGCTCAAAGGAGTCACCATATCTTTCCCTACCCCACTAGCTTTCTTTAGGGTAACTTTAGGATTAAAGGTAAGAAATAATGGATACTGAAGATGCTTTACGATTTTTAAGTTAATTTGATCTATATATATAGGGGATTGATCGAAGCAAAGCAACATTGCCCTCTGATCGTATGAAGTATAATAAAGAAAGACCCTTGCAAGAAACGACGGAACTCATGTTAAGAATTAGGTATGTCACGTCAATATATATTTAAAAAATATATTCACTAGATAAATTATTTTCTTAATTACTGTTTGAAAATCATTAAAATCGTGCTCCAAAATAACGTTATTGTTTTAATACGAAGAATGTACAAAGACACCTAGAGTAGGCATGCACCTAGAGTTAGGCATGCATAAAGACACATAATTAGTTAGACACACATTGATCAACCAAAACCTTCGATCCATTTTTATCATCAAATCTCAGCAACACAAACCTAACCACTTCCTTGTATTACAAGAAATCAACATTTTCGCAAACCACTCGCTAAATAGCAACAAAATGAATTAGTCGTAAGTTGCAAATTTCGACTTAAGAGAAGTCAGCAACGAGTAGTTGCGACCAATTTGCGACTCTTTCGGCGAGTTACAAAACAGTCATCTTTCAACCATAAAATATCGTGTTATATGTTTTGTGGTTGGTGTACCTGCTTTCTACGACTACCACTCGTAATGGCAAATCAGCCGGTATTTAATCGCAAAATGTCTGTATATTCAAAATTGATGAAAAAAAGAGATTTGTTTACTCACCTTATGTCGAAAAACTACAATTATAGTAATTTTTGAGAGTAGATGTTTAAGAAGATTGATGAAGAAACGAAAATTTTCTCGGCAGAGTTTGCAACAGAGTTAGACCAATTCATGAACTTTGAAAATAACAAGCCTCTAGCATAGAGCAACGGTGATAAGTTTCATTACCCTTTAGTGTTTGCAAAACCGACAAATTTATTTTTGGGATAATTATTTGGAATCATCTGTATAATAGAGGATGTTTTGTAAGATTATTATGTTTAGTATAAGCATGGAGAATAAATTAACATAGATTTAGGAACGAGTTATCTTAATACGATGCATATAGGTGGAAGTGGAAAAAATGGATAATGTAGTAGAAGATAGATTCGTGGATATGGTGAATGATGCATTTAATGATAACATGAATTTCGATAACTATCATAGAAGAACCGGTGCGTAACTATTAAAAAAAATTCTATCACTTGTTAGAAGGATCGAAAAATCTATATTATAATATGAGTGAAAAGTGTGTGGATTCGATTTGCGAAATATTAATAGAGTCATGGGTATATGAAATGTATGAGTTTCAACTGAAAACCTCTTAGCCATTTATAAAAAAAGAGTTGACACCAAATGAAGTGGATCCTAACAGGCTAAAAAACATTATACATATATTATACAAATGGAAGAATGGGATTCACTCCTGGTATCCCTACCATTGAATATTCAAAGGTTATCAAATCATCCGTAAAACACAAATATATAAGAAAGAGATTATAATATGTGGGATGAAACACAAACTTCCCTTGCAATACAGATCGATCAAGAATCTTAGATAACACATTCAAGTAGATAACAAACAAATATGGAGAACACGAACATCCTTGCCTTAACCCGATTTTACTAACAAATTATCTTGTTAGTTCTCCATTCACTTGGACTGAGAAAGAAGCCGTGCATGGAGACACACAATCTGGTCTAATGAAAAACGTGGATAGCAAGGATGGAGAATATGGTCTCAAGGCTTAACCTCCGCGGAAGTACAAGCTAATGATAATGTAAGAAGTCTGTACATACCAATGAAAGCCTTAATTATTGTAAGCTGTAACATCTTAATACGTGTGGTGTTTGCTTTATTTGTTGAATAACAGTGAATAAATAGAACTATAGATCCTTCAATTTTTTGTCGAGTTATGATGATTGATGTTGAAACCCGAATGCAGCTGAGTTACCAGGACGTGAGAAAACTACCTGAAATGTTGTAGAAACCGTATAAGGTTATTCGAATCAAGTTTTATTTTTTTGTTATGTTTCTGGTTAATGCTTAATTACCTGGTAATCTCCAAGGGTAAGAGTTCTGAAACCAGCTGCACAATAGTCGAAATAATATTCCCATGTCCTTATGAATTTATCATCAAATCCAAGATCATTGATTTGCCTGCATATGTTCACAAACATTATTGGTTCAAAACAGAGGAAAGGGTTATTAATATTTGATCTTACTTTTGTCTCTCTGAGAAGTTCTTCTTCCAGCATCTCAATGTATGGTAGTAATGAATCCCAATGTTTTCAACGTTTTCAATGCTGTATTTTTTTCGATGTTAGATGGGTTGGAAAAAAAAAATTGCACTTGAAGTTGAACGCTAATAAAGAAAAGACTTTACCATAGCCTAGAAGAAGAGGTCATGGCTGAAATAACTCTTGCTAAAGAAGGAAGGCATCCACCTGGGAATATGTATTCCTTTATGAAATCTGAACTTAGTCTATACGCGTCGTAACGCTCTTCAGGTATCGATATGAACTGTAAAAACATTAAAAAAAAATCAAACAACGGTTGTGCAAACACATGAGACTGTAAGGAGAAAGTGTTACCTGCAGCACAAAAATGCCGTCTTCTGCGAGCGCAGCTTCAGTGTGACTGAAAAATGTGTCCATGAATTCGTGACCAACATGTTCTATCATCTCGCTGAAACATCCAAAATGTTATGTCATAGACTCTCATAAGACAGTCACTGATTTATATACATGAGAGTGGAAAAAAAAAAGACATTACCAAGATATTATTCTGTCATATTTTTTAGCATTAGATAATTGGCGATAATCGCAAAGTTCAAACGTAATTCGATCCTGGTAATTTTCAGAAGTTATATTGTTAGTCAAAGCCTTGGGATTCAAGAAACAAGACCCATATATAGATGGGATTCAGTATAAAATACAAGAACCTCAAGTCCAGCTTCTTTCACTTTTTCTTGTGCGTATTGAAGTTGTTCAATAGATAGTGTAATGCCAGTGTATTTGCATCCAGTTCTTCTCACAACTTCTATGGCCAAACTTCCCCATCCGCATCCAATCTCTAAAACCTCATGTTTCTTCTCTATCCTCGCCTAAAATTCCCCTTGTGATTATTCAAGAAAAAAGAAAATACCAGGTTCTTGTTCTAAATCAAGAAAATGCCCTTACTTTTTCTCTCTATATATATAGACGTTACCTTATCAATCAGACTAGATATTTTTCTCATTTGTGCCGTTTTCAGATCTTCATCATCGGACTATAAACGGCGAAAGATTAAAGTCAGATAGTCACTTTGCTGGACCTTTTCGAACCACGCTATGGTTTAAAGTCACTTTGCAGTGAGTAACAGGAAAAGCAAAAAAAAAGGAAGAGACCATTGTCACCTTGAATACCGCAGAGGAGTAAGACATGGTATCATCCAAGAATAAAGCAAAAAACTCATTACTCTGCAAAGTTACCCAATGATGAGGCAAATCATAAATCCGGCGAAAAATGTTCGTCTTGAGACGGAGGGGATGTGGGAAAAAGACAACCTTTTTTTTTGGTCAAAGGAAAAAGACAACTTACAAGGTCATAATGACGCGAAATGTTCCTTCGAGTTTGACTTAGTGAGTTGTGCCTAGAGACATGCTTTAGGAAATGTTTTGCAGATGCTAAACTAGCAGTGAGAAACATCGGTGTCCACCAACCCCTGCAAACAAGTGCAATGGGATATATTATCCTAGCAAGGTGACTTAAAATTTAAATTTAAATGTACTGACTTTGGTATATTTTCGGTATAGGGTTGGTGTACAACAAAAATCTTGTAGTTATCATATTCCTAATTGTATCGGGTTTTGGAGCTTCTTATGTAAAAAGGGTATAAAAGTTTGTAATATGCATTCACACAATAATGAAAAAAAAAGCCCTAGACAAGGTATTTTCCTCAATCGTTTTGCTCTATTTTAAGGTTCGTCTATAAATTATTCAACTGAAAGTTTGAAACTTTACCTTTCCTTAGCAAGGATTGAATTCTGTGAGTTCAATTCTCTGTTAGCAATGAGGATCTGCAAGTTTTCAAATAGATGTCACAAGTTCTTAAATCTCGATCTCTATGCTTTAGATAAGTTTATGTATGTACCATACCATGATCAGATTCAAAAGTCCTGTTTTCTTATCCGGAAATGAAAAATCTCCATTGATATAAGCATCAGCAAGTCCTAAATCTGCATGTGCCATGACCTGTGGGAAAAAAAAAAAATCAAGAATCTAGTTCTTGAGCTTTAGAAGAACTATAGGTCTTCTACGCTAACCTTCCAGTAAAACTGAGGACTATGAATCTGTAGTTCAGATTTTAATTGACATCTCAAATCCTTCCCCTCGAAAGCGAACACCGATCCTCCTTCTTCAAGTATCCTGTTAGGACTAATACGTAAACGTGATATTGAAGAAAAGTTCGAAATATGAAGCTGTGGAGTTTCAGACAAAAGAGGGAACTCAACGTTATACAACCGGTTGATATGAAATGTGTCAAGAATCTAGTAAAGAGAAACCGAGCGGCTTTTTCGGTTAAAGACAGGACAATGTGTTTTGGGTTGCTCGAAGGAGTCACAATGTCTTCCCCTAAGAGACCTTGTGCAGCCACCATACCAGCCTGAAATAATACTAACAAAAGTTTAGAAAGAAAAAAAATCAATAAGAACAATAATCCGAGGTCAAGCGAAACGCACCGTTTTAGCATGGCCTCCTAAAGACTCTTCTTTTTCGAACAACACCACCTTCCTTTTCTTAAAGTCAACCGCAGAGTAAGTCATAATGAAGAATGAAATATAAAGAGATAATACCTTCCTTTTATAGGCGCAAAGTTGATTGGCTCTATCGATTGGGATTGCTTTTAAGCAACATATATTACCCTATATATAATAAATAAAGACAGCTATAAGAAAAGACCCAAGAAAAGACGGAATTCACGTGAATCAGGTACGTACGTTACGTCAATCTATATCTTGTAAATATATTCACAAGATAAATTATTTTTTCAGATACTGTTGGAATATCACTAATATCGTGACCCAAATGACATTATTGTTTAATACCAAGCATGCACAAAGACACAAAGACACAAAGAGTTGGATTAAACCAAAACCTTTCTCTCATTTCTCTCATCAAATCTCAGCGACGCAAACCTAACCACTTCCTTAATGCTAATTACCACACACTCATTTCTTTTCCTATACAAAAGTTAATTATCTGAAATATGTCAATGTCACCAAGGATTGTTAGCTCGATTGGAAAAAATACTAAAAACAAAAGTCTAGAAGTTGCATGATCGAGTGACACTTGAGACAAGACAATATAATATATTATGGTTCCTAACTTGGGAGGATGTACAATTTTCGACCTAAAAACCTCTTAGCCATAAAAAAATAATTCAATCAACACCAAGTCGAATGGATCCTTAATAGGCTAAACGCGTTTTATATATACAAGCGGAATAATGAGATCTCCTTAGAAAGAGCACAACCCATATCAACTGGGTCAGACTATCCAGCTCAGCTGATTGGTTGTTATAACGACCAAAACAAAAGTAGAGTCGCAACAACAAACAAAGAGAGAACAAAGGAAGAAACGAAGAGATTGAGAGAGAGTTTCCCATAGTGTCTATCTTTCTTCTTCACCCTTCGTTAAAATTGTATCATCTTAAGCTCTACTTATATAAACCTTAAGACACCACAGATTACAAGATACTATGGGTGTGTGTTTGTATCTTTTCTTGATCTAGTTGAGTTTAGGAGCAAGAGATCTCCCACAACATGTACTAGCTTCAGGCTGAGAACTCGTTACTCGGATTGTGACATTAAATTTAAAGAGCTCATAGGGTTCATAGATTAGTAATCGAAGGTCAAATATTTAACAAGTGGTATAAGAGCATCTAAGGTGCGCGAGTATAAGAAGGACGAAATAAGAAGAGTACGGTCTCTTATCTATTAATCGCGGTTGGATCAGGAATCATCAAGTGGTTTTCGAAAAGTTTGGTCATCATGGGATTTCGACTTCATCTGTTGGTGTTTGTGTTTGAGGATCTAAGCTTGATTCCTCATTACTGCGTATAGGTATCATCATCAACTCATATATACTATGTTTTCTTATAACCTGAAGTCAAATAGAAAGATATATAGATTAGAAATGGATTCAATAAAAGGAAAATTTGAAGTTGAATATTTTGACGAATAATGTGATTTTGGCTTGTGGAAATATAGTGTTATGCCAATTAGAGATTCTGGCTTAAAGTTTGTTTCAAAGGAAACTGTTGCAGCACAATCATATCCTGCCAAACAAGAAGAGGAATCAACACCTCCAAAGACTTATCCTAAGAGAGTTGCAAAGGACAAACCAAAGATGAGCAGGAACGTAATATCTTATGGAATACTAGAGAAAGACAAGGGAAGTGATTTCAAAATTCATTTCTACAAGGATGGAAAATAAGTTTATTTTCATACAAATACCATGACAAAAAGATAAGCTAAATGTGTGAGCTGAAAGAGATATGACGAACATACACTAGCTAGGTTGAGGTACATAAAATTTAGGGATTTATTTCTTGTATTATTGTTCTCAACTCTGTTTTCTAAACAAAATTAGAACTTCCACTAAGACAAAAAGACACCAACAATCTTGAAAGTGTTTTATATAAAAAAAAAAAAACAATCTTGAAAGTGCATATACGTTAATTATTGAATTTAGCAAGAAATTATACACCTTTCAGATCTATACATATGTTTGGACATTGACTTACAAAGATTCAGTTAAACAAGACCAAATTCTGAAACACAAACATACATTGATACGAGAGACTAAACCTCAACATCGTTCTCTCTTTGGTTAAGTTCCACCATCTCCTTCTTGTTTTTCTTGTGCATAGAGTAGAAGTAAGATCCTAAAGCCAAAACCGATCCTATCAAAGCACCTCTTCTAGGCCAACTAAAATCATCATCCATAAAATCAAACGCCAACGTAACGACCAAAGCCACAAGTGGTGAAGCACACATATGTACAACATCACTAAACACACCCGACACATAAAGCACTAAACCGGTCAGCCCGACCGCCCAAACCTGCCACGACAAAGCCAACCCTACTAAACTCAGAACGTAATACGTTTCTCCTTTCTTAAACCTCTCGCTATCGTCTTTCAGTTCCTTATATTCGCCACTCGCAAACAAACCCACGAGACAAACAACCAAGGCGACAAAAGAGACACATATTTGCATCTCTAAGACCATTCTAAACACTTTCTTGTTACCATATCTCTTTGTCTTCACCAAAACTTTTTCGAACCCGAGTTGGGTTAAGCAGAGAGATAATGAGAAAGCAACTGCACCAAAGAAAGTCAACCAAGCTTGGGTACTGTAGAATTCTTCGTTTTCATCAGGCTCTCCTCCAAATTCAGGACTACCAAAAACGTATATCACAATAGTAAGAATTATGGATATGATGATCCATCTGTTAAACTTGAAACGGTTAATGATGGCTGTGAAAATAGCAGTAAATATCAGTTGAGACGCAGAAATCAAAGTGAAGACGCCATAGTTTGCGTATAACTTCCCGAGTGCGAATAATTTGCTGTGAGCAGCAACAAGAACACCAATAGAGAAGTAAAGGAAGGGGAGACCAAAGCAGAGGAAACGATTATTATTGGTTTCAGGGTTTTGTTTTGGTGAAGGGAAAATGAATAAGAAGGGGATAAGGATTGGAAACGCAGCGTTTTGGATCAGAGCTTGGGTCCATGTTCCTTTGTATTGTAGATCTTGATCACTCTCTTCTCGATTGTCTTGGACATAAAAGAAGTTCAAGAGAAGCATGACAAGAGAATCTCCGAGGTAGACTAAGAAAAGACATAACGAAACAGAGATCCACCAGTTCCTTTGTTTTAGCTCCAACGATCGTCTTTGGCTCAATATCTGGTCTGGTTCTGGATTCTGAAGGTGATCTGATTCTTCTGTTGATTTAATAAAATTGAAATTCTCAGTTTTTATTTTCGAAAACAGAAAGATTTGAGTGAGGAAAGATACAAGACTTGTTGAGAGAGTGAAATTACCATGTTTTGTCGACTGTTTGGAAGCTTCTGGCATCTCCCTGAGTTTTCTCTAGTCTCAATCTCCGAAGATTTGAAAATATGTATTTTTCAAAACTGTGTGGACATATTTATATAATACTTTTCCAATTATTTTTGTTTTATTTAGTTATATGAATAAGGTTGTAGAGTGTGTGGCATGATTATTGGTGGTCTCTTAGAGCATGTCCATTAAAGGATTTTAACTCAGTCTCTTAAAAAATAATAATAAAATAATAGTGGATCCCGCTATAAAATAAAAATCGTCTCTACAAAAATTTTATCTAAGAGATTGTATCTACACTATAACGCATACGTGACGCGATTTGATTGGTTTTTTTTTTTTTTCCAACTATAAAAAAAACATTAAAAAATTAATTAAAAACTCCAAAAGAGAGATTCTTTAATGCACATGTTCTTAATAGTTTTTATAAACTTTATATTATTTTAATTTTGTGGGATCCATTTATTTGGTAGAAAAAAAAAACACACACAATAGAAATGAACCACAACCCATACACAGTTAAAAAATTGTCTCTAAAAATCTCTTATATAAGAACCGTATACTAAGTTTTTTGTGGATCTCATACTTGTTTTAATTTTTTTTTTAAGAACCTATGTTAAATTTTCCAATGGTCATGCTCTTATACAAATGACTAGTTCCATTTTGGCGGCGACATATTCTTATGGTAATTAAAATATCTCCGAAGTTATACGCAATCCTTTGACAGATTAGACTGGTTGTTTTTCTTTGTGAAAACGACTTGTCAATTTTGGATAGTGTACGCAATCCTTTGTCAGTTTTATAAATTTGATCAGTTCATCGTCTAACAGTTGATGCCAATATTTAACTTAGCGATGTCGTTTTCTCGGTAGCAATTACAAAATGTTCCTTTTATCTTTTTTTTCTCCAGTACTTAAAGTTAAAGTATTCCTACATGTTAAAGGCCCATCAATTATATATTTGTGGTAGTGCGGTTATTGCATGAATTTAAATCCGCACAATTTATGTTGATAAAATGCATAAAGTTGAAATTTCATAATCTCCTTTCTAATCAGTAATCACCTCCAAGACTTTCGTAGTTAAGTTGATGAAAATGATTTGATTCTTTCAAATAAAATGAAGGAAAAAAAAAGGAAATATGTTTTGATTCCTCAAAGAAACAGGCTTTTAATTGGAAGTCAACGGTCAAGTCTCTTACGTAGTTTGAATTTTTCACGTCGAAACCACGTTGAAGTTTGAATACCGTTACGCGGATATGCCTAAGACAGCTAGCTAAGATATCTTCTCCACCAGATGAGAAGAAGCAGAGCTGGATTTCAATAATTATCCATATTTATTTAATTTGTTCGAATGTTTTAGATTAGTCTCTCAAACTTTTTTCATTGACTTTTTAAATTATTAGTAGGGTTTAAGTGTCCTATACGCGAGGTTTTTGTTAGATAAAATAAATTATATATTTAATTAAAAAAATAAATAATAAAACAGTGGAATATATTAATTAAACAAAGGTGTAATGTTCAAATCTCGTAGTTGGGTATGTAAACAAAATTAAGTCAAAGAAAGACGAAAAGGAACTTTAAGAAGTAATATATCTCAGAATTAAAAACAAAGATCGTTTAGAAACCATCCATGGTCAAGAAACCTCTTGAGGTTGTAAAAGGATTTCTTAGATTATCATTGAGGCAAAATACAAGTTTAGTAACGTGAGAACAAAACCTAATTAACAATGATCTAAACAATATGCACATAATACGGAGGCCAATCAGGCCCAGTAGAAAAAAGTTTAAGGCCCGGAAGGTATATCAAACTATAAAAGAATGGCTCTGTAGGCCTGCTAGATCTAATCACCCTTTATATTTTATTTAATTTAGTTTGAAATTTAATCATATTTAAGATACAATTAATCTGTTGGTTTCTGCATTCTGAATGGTTAACTGAAATGAGCTTAAAGGTTGAATTAATCAGAATAGTTGTATAATACAACGACTAATTAAGCTAATTAAGAGACGGTGATATATTAAAGGTGAGGAGGCCAGCGAATGCCTTCTCTCCGGCAAGGAAACGGCGCCGCAAGAGCTACGTGCGAGGGGAGCCTTTCTCCAGGCATTACCACCGACACATCTGACGTAGTTACCGGCACCTGCCATAGAACGTTACTTGCTTATGTTAGTCAAATACTCTTTTGCTAATGTCTACTGACTAGTCAAGGTGGTCTTTTTGGTTAGAACTCAATTGATCAAGATACCTCCACGTTGGTAACCATGTCCAATAAAGGTGATTTTGACATTAACAAAAAACAGAAGATAATTAACGAAAATTAACGATCCCGGAACAGTATTATTGGATAAAGCTTTGAAACTAGATCTAACCAAATTTCGGGAAAATTTGTTTTAGTAAATGGGCTAATGCAACAAAGCTTTTTGGTGCATCGCAAGCAAATCCATGGGTTTCTGCTTTATAAAAAGACCAAAATTCTTTTGAGGAAAAAGAAAGCTCTTTAATAAATTAAAACAACAAAAATGACAAAAAGGAAAGAATAAGGCACAAAGAATAATAGTGTGATGTAGTTGTAATAAAATTATAAATTAAATAACAATGTGATGTTTACCATAGAAGCTTGTTCAGCAAGTTTGTGGAACTCAGTAGAAACATCATGAGAAGAGGAGTGACGATCGGGCCTGAAGAGATGCTCAAAGATGGCCATTATTAGGAACATTGATATCAATATCGCAGTCGCAACAAACCCAAACGTAATCGCATTCATCGATGATGACTCTGAACCATCCTTTGTTGTGTATATGCTCCATGTTCTTATCGATCTTGTCTCGTTCATCCCAACTCTCAGCTTTTGCTATGATGTAAAAAAGAAGAAGACACAGAAACATAGATCAAGATCGAAGCATAAATGAGAAAAATCAAAGCGTAGATATTTTCAGTATAATATTATAGTTCTCCTTCTGTGTTTTTTTTTTTCCTTTCAAGAAAGTATAAACAGAATAGATGGAAGAATAAAGAAAACACAGAACACACTCATATATAGAAAAGGTTAAATAGAAGACAATAGTATTTAAATTAAAGGATAAATAAAAATATTAGCAAGGGTTTGTGTGATAATAGTACCTAAGGATTAGGAGGAGACATAATATTGGTCCCTGGATCCTATAATCTCCTTCACTGTCTTCTTAAAGTGACAACTTCACATTTCTCCGTTTCACTTTTTTTTTTTTTTTGAAATTCCCCTATTACGATCTCTAGAGAAATTATACATTTATTTTCTTTTTCCTTTTTAATAAAGCATTATTCGAGTCTTCATCAAATTATATGACGAACTAAAATTTATCGATGGATCGCTTAGTAGACAAGAAATACTGATAAGATATATGAAGATGTCAATTGCCAATAACCCACCTGCAAACTAAATTCAGCAACATATTACGTTTTAAATATTAATAGCATTCAGTAAATTGTATTATTTCAATGAGTTACACACGACGTAAATTGTTTATTATATTCAAATTAAACTATAACCTAGAAATTGTCGATGTAAAATTGAATAAGAAACATCATATAAGTTTTTCCTAATCCCAATTAAATAGTATTGATCGATTCTAGAAATACAACATTGTGGAATGTCGCAAACATATATAAATGAGACTTGTTTGTAGAATATTTTTTGGGTTTAATTAAGTATGTGATCCGAACGAACCCAATTAATCCCATTAATATGTGAATATGTGTATATGAGTTCGTGAAATACATGTATACCATATTAAACATATGAAGGTTTAGGACCTCTAACACAATACTACGAGAGATCCTGTATCATCCAAACAAATTCAAAGTCTAATAGTAGTAAGTAGTAACTCATAAACAATGCTCCAAATTTCGGGTGGAGAATCGATTATAACCTAGACGAATTTAGGTTATCATCCTTTCTATAATGTTGGCATAAGGTAACTTTAACATTCGTAGTTATAAAATTGGGGAACATGAGAAAATGTAAATACAAAGCTATGTTATACTCTCCCTTTAAATCTTCTATTCTCTCTTTTTAATAAAATATGAAAATGTTTTGTTTTTCCATATAGTTGGAGAAAAATACGTTTTTTGTCATATCTTTTTTTGTTTCTTTTTTCTAAAATGGCTTTGATGTTTATACCCTTTAATTAGTGGGTATTTCTTTGTCGTTTTTATGTCCACGAGAAGCAAACAATAGAGAATAAAATGAAAGAAAATACTATTAAGAATAAGAATTATTGAAGGTGGTGGGTCCTTCGTGTCACGAGAAAGAAACAACAAAGAGAACCCATTGGTGCTTTTAACCCCAAAAGACACTACCTTTAGTTTGTTGAATTATTTACTATCATCACATTTTCATACTATTAGTTACGTAAGTTAGGAAGCAATGATGAATTATTGTTGATATTTATGTATCCGAATGGAGTTTTGATTTGAATATTTGATAAAGATAACGTGCATGCTATCATTACCCAAGGTAAATATGATTCTTACTATATTGATGAGGTTATTTTTCAATATCGGCAGTATATATAACACACATACATATATACCAGTATTATGAATGTGCATATGTTTTGGTACCGTTTGGATTAGTTTTTTGTTTTAACTCTATGTATAACGACTTTAACAGATTTTTTTGTAAACTATAATTTTAAAATATGGATCAAGATTAAATTTTTTTAACAATCTAGATTGAACAATTTTCTATTGATTTAATTACTAATCTCGATTCTTCTTAATTACCACAATCAGAGGGGAAAAGGTAATTAATACATATTATAATGATTAAGAACGCCCATGTTAGAATATGATTAGTGATTTGAGAACATAATAACATTACCGCATTGAAACGTAGCAGAAAGCCATCAAAATGACTGAGTTGCGTGGGAATAATTACAACAGCCTGTAAATAAGTGTACTACATTTTCATGCTTTTGGTTTTGAGTTTATAAAAACTTGTTCTGGAGCAGTTCATGATTTTGTATCAGGACTTTTAGATTTATGGTTTATAAAGTCACATAACATATGCATAGAAGAATCTACGAGATCCTAGATATTATTGTCAATATTGTATAGTTTTGATATAAGAATATTCACATATATTTGTATCTATCTAGATTAGAAAATATCTCTAATAAATATGTATATGTAACCCTAATCATTATTCTTATTATTCTCTCAGTGATCTCCACCATATGTCTACGCAGTCCTTGATACTCTCAATTCAACACCATGAACTTTGGTCCTTACAGATGAAATCAATTGGGAAAAAGACCGAACTTACAAAATTTGATAAGCTCGGATACAGAATGATCGAAGCAGCTAATAACAATCATTTTTTTTATTTATCTCGATTGTGTCATACTGAATTATCATTGCATAAACATTGCTAACAAATTATCGATGCATTATAATCTTACATGTTGAATTAACACTGCATAAACATTGATTACCTGCATGCTGATTTCTAACAATAAAAAGGCGTATTTGACCTTCAAACAGTTTATCATTAAAGCAAAGAAAACCGCAAAAACAAATAAAATTGGATCTGATATAGTAAATGAAAGAGGTCGAATGCATTCAACCATAACCAAAATGGTCTAACAGAAATAGAAACTAAGAAAGCAACAATTAGTACCTGGAAAGAAAACATTCTTCTAATAGAAAATGTATTAAAGTAAAAACAAAACTCTCAAGTTTTGACGCTGCCATAGAACTTGGCCTTTTCCTCCGAAGTCTGGAAACTACCGTGCATTAACTTGGAAGAAGTGTCAATAAACTTGAGCTTGATCTCCTCCATAGCAAGCCTAGACGTCTGATTCAACAAAATCTGTCTCAGAGTCACCACCCGCTTCTTCGGCCCCACACAACATCCCTTGATCATTAAATAATCTTCCTTCACGATACCATAATGCGGGAATCCTCCCATCGGTGTAATATCCTTCTCGGTTCTGTCGAATTCCGTCATTGCCAAGTGAGACTCCTGACCAGCTTTCCCAAGCCGGTAAACTTTCTTGTTCATCTCAGTACGGTGGTGGTAACCATTTTGCCCAGCTCTAGCCACTGTGTAGGAGACTCTAGCCGGATGCCAAGCACCGATACAAGCCACCTTCGGAGACCACGATGGGTCTTTCTAGGAAGTCTAGTCACTCCTCATCTTGTAACCACACCTTCGTAACCTTTTCCTTTGGTGACACCAATTATGTCAATCATCTCATCTTTGGAGAAGACAGCATCAATAGGGATTTGCTTCTCAAAGAAACTGTAGGCATAGTCAACCTTCTTAGCTACATCCCCACCATTGATCTGTATCTCATTCAGATGAGCCTTCTTCTGCTTCAGCCCTTTCATCTTCCTTATCTGAGTGTGAGCAAGAACTCTGATGACAGTGCAGTACTTCTTCATCTTCTCCAATTGACTTTGAATGTCTTTTTTACCTTCTTCGGTTTCGTGTTTTTTTGAGTACTTAATGAAAGCCTTCTTTAATCTGTACCAGTTCTTGTAGAACCTTCTCCTAACTTCCTCGCTCAAATGCTGAGCCCACACGGTGTTTAGAGTGCGCAGACCACGTGGTGTTTTCACATACCCAACCACACCAACCACTACCATAGGAGGTGTCTCAATGATAGTTACAGCTTCACATGTTTCCTTCTTGTGGAGCTCTGCCAAAATTTCAATTCAAAAGAGCTCAGCAAACAAAACAAAAAAACGCTAGCAGTAGTGGAAACAAAAGAGAGATTGAAAGCACACTTGATCCAGGTTTTTCAACTTCTCTCACAATGTGAGTCATCCCAGCTTTGTACCCCAAGAAGGAGGGGAATCTGCATGGCTTAGTGGGATCATCCTTAGGGAAGGCCTTCACTGGAAACACAAAACACGTAATGTAAGATTTATGGTTCAGCAATGGAACGAAGAAAAGATTTTTTTTAAAAAAAGAAAAGAATACAAATACATATGCTTCTACAATCAAACTACAAGAACAGGTTACCTTTGCCACGGTGTCTGTTCGCCCTCTTCCTTGGGAGGAAACCCAAGGAACCATGTCTTGGATGCTCAAACTTTCTGTGAGACATTCTCGACGAAATGAAACCTGCAAATTAATTAAGATGATATTTGTACAAAGAAGAGAATACCGGATCCTATACAGGAAAAAAGAGAGGCTAATAGATATATATCGTTTTTTGTGAGAATTATGATAAATTCAATACGAATCAATATTGTAAAATCAAGAAAAAAAGAGAAACGACTGCGCTTGTAAGAGGCATGCACATAACAAAAACCTACAAACATTAGAATTAAGTTCTTAAAACATAACCTATAAAGCTATAGGATAAGCAAAGAAATGAGCGATGAACACGAAGATATGTACATGACAAGACTAAGAGTGACACATATGGATACGTATCATACGTTCAGGAATTCTGATATATGATAAGAAATGATCCCTCGACCAAAGGCCTATGACATAATTAGGATGTCAAATCTCAAGCTCATCAGAGTGTTTCTAACCAGAAACCAGTTACAGTTTCTAGCAAAAGAGCCGCTTTAGAGACTACAGCCTTGATTTTTATTTAGTGTACGAGGGTTATCACTTCAATCATAAACCAGAAGACCAGGAAAATAGACATGTTCAGACGCAAGGATTCCTTCAAATTATACATACGAAGAAAAACTAAGCAAAAATCAATTCAGATGATTCTCAGTTGTACACTAAACGCTTAAGGAATATCACACTAACAAGAATTGAATTTCAATAGGAAGATATGAAATACAAAGTACTGTAATTGGCAAAACAAGTGGGCTGAGAGACAAACGAAAGAGAGCTCGATCTAGAAAAACCAAAAACAATTCGTGTACCTTGAGTTAAAAGGAAGAGGAAACTAGGTCTTTCTTCGATGGTGGGGAACTAAAAGTTAACGACATATATATAGGGTTGCAGCCTAGGGTTAGGTTAGAAGTGTCTCCACCCAAATTAGGGTTTTTTGTTAAAACTTTCTATGTATGAATATGGGCGCATTTACTTGATATGTAAGTTGCGAACAATATAAGCCCGGTCCACGCTATTTCTTGTTAATGATGAACAGCCGCACCAAATACATGCATGAGTAAAGGAAAACAAAATGAGATATATATATATATATATATATATATATATATGTATAGGTAAACGCTGGTTACACGGTTCCTCAATAAATTGTTGTTTTGTCAACCTTCTCGGAATTTACTTGTATTCCTTTATTTTTGTTGTCTCATCATCTCATGGTAGTCATTATGTTACTATGAATTGATTTGTTTGAAAATTCATGATAAACATGTTTGGTGTTTTGTTTCCTATTACAACAATGCTTATGGTACGTAATTGATGTTTGGATGTATCAAAACATATCTAGAAACAACAGAGAGAAGAAGAATAATGTTACATTTTTAAATCCCTGGCTTACTTCATCAAAGCCTCAACTGCTTTGTGTAGTGAGCTACTGGGATTTGAACCTCCTCCTCTACGCTTAAACAGCGAATGAGGTCCGCTCCATACAGAATTGCAGTTGTTTCTGTTAGGGAAGATGGTTTCACAGAGACTTAGAAGCTGAGGGTTTCCAACTTGGAACTTCTCATGCATCTTCGCTCTCCATACTTTACGCTCCAACTCTTGCAATTCCTGTGCAACAACAACAAAACAATTACACTCTTATCGCGTAATCAAACATAACTCGATACGTTTTGGAAGAAGTAGTAAAATACCTTTTGCTTTCGGACTCGTTTTTCTTTCTCTTTGTCTTCATTCTGAGTTGATTTTGGAACTTCAACAGAAGCTAAATCAACTAATTTCTCTGCAGCACTAGTCACAGGCTGGTCGCTAGTTCCTTCCATTGGTTGAGTCTTGTCCTCTACATTATCTTCGGTTTTGTTTTCACTCTCGGCCTCAAAGTTTTCCTCTTCCTCTTCTTCCTTCATCACCTCTTGTTTATTTTCTGTCACTCTTTTTCTTTTTGGACTATCGTCTAGTTCCACGATTTCTGAGTTTCCTTGTCCTGTTTTGTTGACAACATCAACATCCATGTCCTGATCTTCACCCATGTTTATTGATGAATTACCAACAGATGGACTTCCCGCAGGTGAAGATTCCTTCAACATAAGAAAGATGTTAAAGTTAATACTTGTTACAAAGTTTACTGACTTTTACATTGAAGCTAAAAACCTGGATCACATTACTAACCTCTTGTGCTCCAGAGTTTCCTTGAGAACCTCCTCGTTCACGTTCTCTTTTACGTCGCTTCAACACACATATTGCACACATGCAATCACTCTTGTGGTGCCTTCTGCAAATGAAAATGACAGACTATATAAATGAAAACTGAACTCAATCCCTGTTTTGGATGCCAAAGGAAGAGCACAAGCTCTTTAGTAACTATCAATAAACCAGGAAATGCAAGATGTAGGAACTAGGCTACAGATGGCAGAGAGAACCAAATTCAGCTACAAAATCTCTGCTTCTATTATTATGAAATGAGATTGGCTATGGTTAAGCAGATCTTGTTACAGTAGCCTTGTAAAAGATAAACTCTTGCCCTATAACCTACGATTTATGATGACACGATGAAAAAATACGCGGGATAACAGTGAACACAAAGGAGAACACATTTGAATATGAGCCCTCAAGCATCATAGAGGAAGAGAAATTTCAACGGCTTACCCATGGCGTTTATGGCTCTTCTGCTTTGATTGGCTGCCTTTGGTTTTCCCACCATCCTCTTGAGCATTCTCTGTTGATAGCCAAAGAAACAAAATAAGCTAAATCGTAAGCTCAATTACTCAGGCCAACATACATAGCTAAATAAATACAATGCAAGTAATATAATGTTAATACTTTCGCATATTGACATTTCATTAGTTAGAATATATGCCTAAGGGAGATGTAGCTGTAAATTTAACAATGCTTCAGCGCAAGATTCAAATGCTTGATAAGGTAAATGTTAGTAATACCTGCTGATTGCTCAGTATACAACCCTGCTGCACTCCAGTACTTCATGAAATTTTTCTTCACTCGCTTCATCAGGTCCACGATATAATCACCTTTCTTATTGTACTTGGAACAGTTATTCCAAATGTACTGGACATCCTTGTAAACATCCTCAGAATTCATATACATGTTGCCTTTTTCCAAATTACTACAGATTGTTCCAAAATCCATAGGTGTCTTGATGATATCGAAATAGTCCTAATTACATAACCAGAAAACAGTTACCCGTGTCAGACATCAATACTGAGACTCCATTAGAAGCAACGGGCAAAGAAGAGATGACGAGATGCTCGAGATGGGGAAAAGTATAGGAGAAAAAATCACTATTAATGTCCACTGACCGGGAAAACGCAGAGTGTAAGTTCGTCAGAAATCATAAGAAGTTGAAAAAGTCAAAGAATCCCTAGTTAGATCATAAGAAATCGTTCTTCTACTTTCATAGTTGTAGAAAAATGTCGATTCATAAGTGCTGAGGATCAAAATTTTGCAATAACCAAAAGCCAAAGTTATCCTCAAGGACAGAGAAAATAGTCTTTGCATATAAGCCTAGTAGATTACAAATCTGGTCCTCCCTTGTTCACATATAGAAGGAGAGGCATGCGCTAAGGTAAATATCAGGACTATTCCATATACTAGAGCATTTCTAACTCCTGTCAATTGAGATCAAAATGATCTTTGCTTGTTCATGAGAAAGTATTCAGGCTGCAAAATCATATGGGGCTATATACCTATGAAGAAGTTCAACATAACCAATGTAATAAAGATATGTCAATCCTAACAAATATATTGATGAATAGTTGAGCTTTCACAAGGCAAGGTTAAGATGTAACACCACCTCCCAAAACGGTGGCCTAATCCAATAAAGATGCAAGCTAATATCTGCACTTACAGGAATTCCAAGAGCTTCTGGGTTCACAGGAGCATTAAACGGATCAGCAGCATCCATCTTCATAATCTTCTTGACCACCTAGCGAAATATGGCACCAACACAAACAAGGTTCATTAGACGTGATATTCTAGTTGAGCTGTTCACACCATAAAAGAAAAAAGCAACAATCAAAGGTAGATATTATTCTGAACATACCGTAAGAGAATCTTCCAGTTCTTGCTTATTGTAACGTGAATTTTCATCAGCCTTCTTCTGCTCTATCTGAACAGAAATTATCGGTGCACTTTCTGGCTCTTTCTTATCGGCTTGAGGATCCACATTCGGCGTTTTGGTATCCTTTTGGGGTGGATTTGCATCCTCGGCCTTAACAGCATCAGCACTCTTCTCAGTAACTGAGCTGGATCCATCAACCCCCTTGAAAGACTTAATCTTTATACCTTTAGTTTTCCTATAAACATTCAGAAACACTGGTTTTCTTTCAGGCAAACGAGGAACCACCGGGTCCTCCTTTTTCTCAGCAGCCACCACAACAGGCTTTTCTGACTCCACTTGAGGACTGCTCTTCTCGATGATATCATCACGCAATGATGTATCAGGTTCTGGTGTTTTTGAGGTCTTCAATTTAACCTTAACACGTGAAACTGACTTAGCCATCGTGTTATTATCAGCTGATGGACTAGGATCTACACTAGCATCAGGTGAATTACCACTCCCAGTAGAAGAAGGTGCATCAGCCTCCATTTTAGATTCATGTTCACTGTTGTCGCACTCAACAGGAGAGTCGGAACTTTCTTCAGAGGTTTGGTTCTCTGCGTTTTCGGTTGACTCATTCAAGTTCTCTTGTTCAGCGATAGACTTGGATTTTTTAGACTTTTTTCCCTTCTTGTGTCCTCTCTTTCGCTTCATAGTTATAAAACTGCAGAGATTAAACACCCGAGTGTAAATGATAGATACTCCAAATAGATAACCGACAACCAACAATAACGAGAACCCATTGCTTCATATGACAAAATTAGAAGCTGAAAATCAAATCAAAACTGCAGAGAAAAACACTAAATATTCGTAATCCTAGATCACGATATCAATTATCTGGAAAATTCAAATCACTACCATATCATCGATCAAATCGATTCAAACAACATTGAATCTCCAAACAAAGGAGGGAAGAGCAGAGAGAATTTACCAGAAAAGGAAACCCTAAATCAAACTAGGCTATGTCAAACCAGAAGAATATAGAAATCATCCGTCAGGAATAACGAGAGGAACAGAACGGTGAGGGAGATTCAAAAATTTAGAGTCAGGAAAAGTTGGAGGGAAACGAGATTTACCTTAACGAATTTACAAGATCGGTCTTTAGACTCGCAAACTCCTCGAACGCCGCTTGGTTTGGAGCCTTGGATTTTAGAGTTGTAGTTAGTTGTCTGCAAATTTACTAGTCACGTCGTCGTTTTAAATAATGGGCTTTTAGTGGGCCAGTATATACCCACGTGAGTCACCATCCTGATTTTCTTAGAGTTCTCCTAATGTATTTTGTTGTTTCCTTTATTTTTTTATCTTTTTGGGAGTTTTATTTCTATTGGCCAATATTAAACCTATTTAAAGTTACTACATTGTAATTGGAAAAAAAAAATATAGATTTGAAAAGCGGACTTAAAGAAGGCTTGGGCATTCACTTACTTTGGTTCGATTCGATTAATCGGTTATTAAGTTCAAAAAAATTTACCAATTGGATCGACATTTTTATTCGGTTCCATTATGTTGTCGATTAGTAGTTAAGTTCCATAAGCTTGGAAATTTTGGTTCGGTTTCTTTTTGAAGTATATAAATTTTGAAGCAAGACTCATAGATTTTTATTTTATTTTGCTTCTGCTGATAATTAAATCAGACTCTTTCATCCAAATGATGACATAAACTCCCATTTCGCATGATGCTACAACAATACAAATAACTAAGAGTAACTAAGTTACGAATTTAGGTTGCATGAAGAGTGTACAAAGACATTTTATTTTCGCACAACAAAAACAAATTTCCAAAAGGAAACTTAATTTACAATAAGTGACAAAGTAATAGATAATTGAACTCTGGGAATCTGAATCCACGTCCCTAACCTTGAAGTTATTTACACATGTTCACCATCTTCAAATCTTAGTGAGTTACTAGCCATTCGATTTTTGTCTTAAGTTCATGTGTGCTTGCCTTCTTCTACAAGAAGATGGACCACAGATTTTACCACTTGGTTGTGGACTATACCTGATTTCTGCAAAAACAAACATGAAGAGAGGTGGTGAGTTTAGGCATGCGCTACATCACCAAGCGGAATCAAAATAAGGATTGAACTATGGAACCTCGGGTTTTCGAATAAGATCTTTGAGAATGGAATGGAGAGTTAACCGAAGCTCTTTGAACAGAACTGCGGTTTGAGCTGGTGCTGCTACCTTCAACCACCCATCAATGGTCACTGATCCACTCTGTATGATAATATGACATTGTTCAGAAAATGAATCAGCAGAAAAAAACATTGTTTCGCTAACAGCATAATATGGTGAGCAATAATACCTGATGATGAACATTGACCGAACCACCAAAAAGTAGAATGGAGAAAGGAGAAACAACGGTTGTATCTCGAAGATATACTATTTTCTTTGATTCGACCTATAAAGACAAACGAAAGTTATTATGTAGTCTAAATCTGAAAATTCTGAGGGACAAATGTAAAACTAAAAAGCTTGAAAAATAAAGTTAACCTTCTCAAGGAAAACAAGGAAAGGGTATTGAAAGGCTTTGCAGTTTTTGTTAATGGAGGATTGATGAATATGGACTTCCCTTCGTCCATCATGCCATACTGCATATTTCTGTGTTTGTTTTTCTGGCTTTGTTAAACGGTTAACCAATCCCTCTGCAATATTAGGACATAACCCCGCGCATAATATAGCCTGTACCAAATTTGAAACTTCAATTTATTTTGCCTTTTTGATAATGGCACTGATCCTCTGTTAGCGACTACTAACTCGAAATCATTGATGCTTAGCAGCAACAACAAAGAAAAGTTTTCTACGAGAAAATATCCGAGCAGTACTTTACCTTAACAACTTCAGGTTCTTGTGAATACATATTGAAAGGTTGAGTTCTGTCTGAAAACCAGACATCAAGATTCTCCTTCTTTCTTCCCGCACACTATGATACGAAAAGAACAAAATTTTAATTCCCCATCAGATTTCATTAGTGATCCTTCTTTGCTTTAAGCGTATGCGACAATTAATTCAGATGTTGTATGAAATTTGATATGTTACCTCGTCTGTTTCGGGAAGATTGATGAGCCCTATGTCAGCAAGTAAACTGCCAAACTCTATTCTCCGCTCGCTGACATTTATGGTGTAATAAATTAAGACAGAAATGATGTAAGCATTTTTTTTCAGTTCGCAGGAATAAGAAACCAAGACAAGCTATAGCAACAAGGCACAATGTACCTTATCATCCGCATCACTGAGCTGCTCAGAAACTTTGAATCACAGAAACTCTCTGCAGCTTTATTTCCTTGCTGAAGACAAGACATTACAAACACATCAAGCACATCAGTCTACAGAAGATCCAAGCCTATGTATGGTTCATTAGGATCTAATTCTTCATGTATTATGGATATCCACATAGATATTTTACAATCCACCACATATAGTTAGTCAAGATATATTGATGGCTAACGAATCAGATAGTGATTCTGTAGAACAGACTTCATCACATACCTCATGCAGAATCTTGACCCATTTTTCGTATGCAATCATCATAAGGAGGTGATCAGACTGTCTGTCATTATTGTTTAAATTACTCGAACTCTCCATCTTATCAGACATTAGAGCAAGTTTCACCCGGTCGACATTTTGCTTCTAAGAAAAGGAGAGCAAACATAGGGTCATTTGAGAACCTTGTCTAAATGATGACCAAGTGGTGACAAGTTCCGAGAAAGTAAAAAAAAATGTACCTCGTCTTTGTGATATATAAATGGCGATTTGTGGCTCAAGAAAGCAGCTATCGAGAGAATAGGTGATAAGCAACCAAAAATGCCACCAAATAGCAACATCTGCAATTTTAAAAATGTTCATTGATGAGATGAGGAGAGGAATATAACATATGTTTGAAGGGCCTTGTTTAGTGTGAAGCATTGATTGTTAGTGAAGCAAATCTTTCCAATCAACACATCAACAGGAAGTTTGGCTAAATGATGACCAAGTGGTGTCAACTCTTCGTCCCCTTCAACAGCACCGACCTAAAGAAGACAGGGTTCACAAAACAAGGCTCAGCAACAAAGACGCTTAAAAGTATACGCATATCGTTTTTACTAAATTTATCAGTGGTTGAGTAAACATTGAGCAATGGGAGTTCTAAGTGTAAGTGAAAGTCTAATAACTTTTGAATGTATCAGGAACTAAAAATTCTTACAACATAAAAAGACTTTTAACCAATACAAGTATATGGTACCTTGTGTAACAATGCAATTGCAGAGTTTATAGCACTTTCACTCGGAGGTTCCAAGGCCTATAAACAGTAAGTGAAAAAAGAAAGAAAGAGTAAGACGAATGATAATGTTAGTTCTTTTGTCACGGAAAGTTGGGTGTTTACTTGCCTTGGACAGAAAAGGTCTAATGTAACCCAAGCCAAGCATTTTGATTTGTAAACACAAATCAACTAGAGGCGTCCGCAACATCTCAGGAACCTTGCCAGCAAGATGGAACCAGTGAGTTTAGGGTTAAAAACCAAGTGATGGAGAAACCAGGGAAAGAGCATCTAAAAGAAAGACACCTGATAAGGACGCATGAGCTTCTCAAACCTATGGCGTGTGTACAATGAAAAGCAATGTCCAGGTTTCACACGTCCAGCTCTCCCCCTTCTTTGTCTTGCATTTGCTTTAGATACCCAGTCTTCCACCATGCTTGACAATTTCTGTGATCATGAAATGATTCAGCACCAAAAGATGACATCTAATATGCAAGCTCAGTATATCAGTATACACAAATGTTAAGAAAACAAACATAAAATACGATTGGAATACCTTTTCTGGATTATAGTGACTTTCCTTGTGTTTGCCACTGTCAATCACGTACACGACATCATCAATTGTTATACTGGTCTCTGCAATATTTGTAGCTATGATAACCTGAACATAAAAGACAATGCAAAAGGCAAATCAGATCGGTTTTCAAGAGGTCCATGCAAAAGCAAGGCACTAAGGATAAGTCTCATGTAGAACAAACGGATCAAAAGTGACTGCTAACACAGATTCAAAGACCAATAATGAAATTACTTGCCTTCCGTATTCCTTTAGGGGGACGCAGAAACACCTTTCTCTGGTCTGTAGGTCCAACAGAAGAATGTAGAGGAAGAAGCCAATTTGCAGAAGGTCCACGAAAACGATATGAAGCAGCTAACCTATTGCGTAACATGTTGATTTCTGACATTCCCTGTTATTAACCAAAACAAATGTCAAGCTGAAACTATAGACGATAGGTTCTCAATTAACACAAATGATCACGACAGTATCATCAGCTTACAGGCAGAAATACAAGAATGGCTCCTTCCTCACAAGTGGTATCAATGTGGCATATCAACTCTTCAAGAAGCTCGTAGTCAATAATATCCTCATTCAACCTTTCCTGCACAGGACTCACAAGTAATGGACTCGGGACGATTAGGTGATTAAGAGAAACAAAAGCCTCGAACCGACAAAGAAAAGTACCAGATTTTTTCATGTATGGTCACTGTAAGATTTGTAATCACTGGATACATAAAATGAGTTAAGACAGTCCTCTGAAACCAAATAATTGTCGCCCCATCCAGCCAACATAAGATTCTTCTTTCCCCTACGAACCTTTAGAGATTCAAGCTGCAGATAATGAATCCATTTATTAATTACACATTATCCAAGTTTCAACAATAGAATCTAGAGGGAAGTTTCAGTTTCAGTATAGCATCAATAAATAGAACAGATGATATGTATGGTTTCGTATAATCTTTGATACCTCGTCTTTAGTGTATGTATCATATCTCTGCGCAGCAGGAGAATCTGGAGCCAGAAGGTACTTAGTCATTTCATAAACATCCTCAAGAAAGTAAGTAGTAACCGGGTGTGTTCTTCCTTGAGCAGTAATTACAGGACATTGACCAAAATATCTTGAAAACTGATCTGAGTTAACAGTAGCGGACCTGAGAGGGCACCAGATGCACGAATACATATATATAATGTTTACTGTTTAAAATCTGCCACCGGAAAACAAAAAGCTACAAATACGTACATAAGGATAACTTTCAGTTTAGGTGCTGCCTTATCGCAGGATTGCTTCTCAATCAGGCTCTTCAAAATAATGAGAAGAAAATCACCCTGGAATGGAAATAACCAAATTAGTTTTCTAACTCACAAGTTGATTTAAGAACTTTACCAAGAAAGACTTTTTCTGGTCAGATTGTACAACACTTGCAAAATGAACATATCAATGATAAGGATTTAGAGTTCACCGTTGTAAAATGAATCTAGCTTGCTTACAATAAACATATTAATGACCATGCACGGATTTTCAAACAGAACTTAACTGTGTGTCTAGCTTGCTTACAAAAGATGCCAAAATCTAGTAATTATGACATGAAATTTTGGCTGAGTTAATGAATACTCACCGTAAGAGTCCGCTCATGCACTTCATCGACTATTATATGTGTAACATCTTTCAAAGTTTTATCCCCCTGCAAGGTTTTACACAAACGAGCAGACAAAAGAAAGGGACAAGAGTGAGATTGCTGATTAGGTAGCAGTTATGGTATTTCAGCTTTAGCAAATCCAAAAATGCTTGTGAAACAAAAATGTTACTATATCTCAGTATCTTAATTGCTATGGGAAAGTAAAAAGAATCAATTGCTTGCACATACCACAAGTTTCCTCAGTAGAATGCCAGTAGTACAAAACAGCAGCCTTGTCTGGTCACTCCTGAACAAATACAGGAATAGCAATAAGCCAGAGGAACATTATCCAACAACTTATATTTCATCCTAAACATTCAAATCAACCTTCTGAACTTGCGTCCTTACTCTTTAAGGATGATGAATAAAGCGATATAGAGGCATATAAGTAGAAAGCAGTGAAATGTGCTCATAAAAACGATAGAAAAAAAAGTGCTTAAAAGTTAAGTGGCAGACCATGCATTCTGTTGACGGATTTGATAACCGACCAAGGAGTCACCTACGCCTGGAGAGGATTCACAGCGCTCATTCGCAACTCTTTGGGCAACAGAGACAGCCTAAACCCATATTACAAAGTTACTAACAGAAACAAAAACTAGTAAGAGTAATGACATCACTAAGCCAAATAAGCAATTCCTGAAAACATGCCATCTTAACCAATGAGATACTCACTGCCATCCGCCGAGGTTGTGTGCATATAATATTACAGTATCCACCATTCCCTGAATCGATCATATCATCCAATATAAATTGAGGAACCTGGAATAATGCAAATCCATTAGAAATAACTCAAACCTTAGCGAATAATTTATCAACACTACATAACAGGGAGCAACTGGTGAGACCAAACCTGTGTAGTCTTTCCAGAGCCTGTTTCTCCGCATACCACCAAGATATCTTTTTCTTTCAGATGCTGCAGTATGTCATTCTTCACTTCTGATATAGGAAGAGCAGCTCTAGTTTTCAACATGTCCTACAAATGAATTTAGGATTATTAGTGAAAGCTGCAGTAACAAAGGTTTCACCATGCGGAAAACAAAGGCTGTGAAGCTTGATACACACAACTGTAACGTATAAAATTAGTTACGCAAAGTACAATCTTTACTGTCGCTAGAGCCAAAACTTATGTCAAACATAAACAAGAGTATTTTTACCTTGTACTTCTGCATTGTCTTTATGTTTTCATGTCTTTGTTTGAGAGAAGAACATTCAGATTCCAATGAAGAGTCTCCTGAACATGTCATACAGAAGATTATACTTCTTGCTAATGATTTTGGGCAGTAGAATCCAGGGTTATATGATTTAAGCAAAAGATATGATCTATGACAAACTGAATCCAAGAAACATACTTTTAGCTCCATGGCTAGGTTTGACAACATCCAAGTCATCTTTCTCTTTGACACAGGAGTCTACCATTGGAAGTGCATCGTGTATGCTTCTAGAAGAAGTGGTCAACCTGAACTTGTCTGCCTCCAGCAAGCTCTCAACAAAACTTGCTCTTCGTTCGTCCTCTTTGCTTTGTATACCCAATGATTCCTCTGTGAAAGATCAAAGCAACTAATTCAGAGTGATTACAATGAATGCTGACACCTGCGATACGTCAAAACTCCTGAACTAGAAATGGGACATACGAATATCAACATAAACAGAAGCTATAATAAACTAGGTCAGTCGTTAAACTGCTATGGACATTGCTAGAAATCTCACTGCATAATTTGTGTTAAGAAAAACAAACAAAGAGCAAATCTAGAAAATCACCTTGTCTCCAGACCAAGACTAGAGAGGCATAAGGCTCCTTAATTGCAAAGTAAACAGGTAAATCAGGAAATAGCTTATGAAGAGCAAATGCCGCAACTCTGTTTTGTGCATCCTGTCACACAAAAGGTGCACAATAGTTAGTCTACTGATTCTGTGATCAGAAAGTTCCAATAAAGAGCTTACAAATCCAGATTAAGCGAGTACCTCAATGGTTTCAGAATCCTCAACTTCATGGGGAAGTTGAAGAGTTACCAGACCCCCAGCTTGTCTGGTTTTACCACATCCACTGGATTTACGCATAACACTTATAGTATATGAGATATTTCTTCCTTCCCCGGTTACTTTATTGAACTTTGGTGCTTCCCACCCTGACTTGTGACATAGCTGATGAAGAAATGCCTTCGGAAACTTTTTTGCTTCCCCCTGTAAAAATTTTACATGTTAAAGAGATAATCTACAAACATATGCAAAAACCAAACATTGTTAGGACTCAACTGCATGTATCATAAACTCAGCAAATGTGACCAATTGGCAAATGAAGAAGCAAGCATATGAGCAATAAAAGCATCAAAGATCTATTACTTGTAAGAGTATTTTGAAAGCTAAATGGTATTTCTTCTAGGATCTTGTTAGGTGAGGAGTTACCTTCTTCCAGAAACCCTCTAGTTTCCAAATGTTTCTCTCATCGCATAGTTCTTTCATCTTTTTCTTCTTCTGTAATTCCAGGATTTCATGGGGCAAAGGTTCAGGAGCCGGTTCTAAGAACAAATCGCCAAGCTCCATGTCATTTAAAATATCATCCAACAAAGCTAATTCTTGTGCCGAGGAGATTAAGGGACGAGATTTAGGTTGAATTTCCTCAGATATACAGCTACCAACAGGGTTTGCATCCAAGGTCAAGTCAGCATTTACTGACTCAAGAATGTCATCAGGCATGGAGGAAGTTACTTCTTTTCCTGTAGAGCCTTCGAAAGCTTGTTCACGCTGAAACTCAGATTCCAACATTGTTTCTGATAACCCTGCAAAGAAAAAAACAGATAGCTCATGACATACTGCACCAAGTCATGAATGAAAGATGGATTACTAAAAAGTGATAAAAACCTAACCAAGAGCAGATATCTCTTGCTGGAGCTTGCAAATGGCTACGTCTTCTTGCCTCTGTCCTCTTTTATAACCCTTCCTCTTTGCTTTTAAAACATCTGATTCGTCTGAAAAATATTCTTCCGCGATCACATCGAAAGGCCATGGTACAGATACCTAGTAAGGTAAGTAACAATATATCACTATAGAGGGCGACACAAAAATTAATTAAATATCTCTAAAACTTAAGTCTAAGTCTCAAATGCAATGGTGGATTATTTAAATAAGCTTCACCCACGTGATACACCTTTTCAACAGAACAATAGCAATTCAAAAGCTTAGGAAAGAGCTGATTTACCTCATCGTCCGAAGATTCCAATTCTTCCTGGAAATTTAATTCAAAGAAAATTTCCATTATGATTTAGTTTTGCGCTTTCAGATGATCAAAGTATTAAGCTTTTGAAAAAAAAAAAGGTTGAAGCATTGTATATGGGTTACCTCTTCCAGTCTTATCATGTACTGAGGAATCCAATCAGCTTGAGATGGTTGGCAAGAACTAAGAGTACCAGTATCTTGTTCATTTCGCTTTCCCTTCACTGGAATTAAAACTTCAGGCCCTTCCTGCTTTATCTGGACTGAAGATTCAAGAGGCTCAGTCCAATCTTTCCTTGAAGTCGATATCACACCCACAGATCCGCCTGCAACACCGATATGAATCAATGCACGAAAAATGGCTTAAACTGTCCGTGAATATAACAACATACCTGTAATAGGAAAGCGGGAAGCTCCGGCAGAAAAGTTCGCCGGCAACTCGTGACTCGGCAAGTTCAAGCAGAGCCAATCAAGTGCGCCCTCGAACGTCGCTCCATCCTTAACCGAAACACACAGAAATTATGTTAGGGTTTGTCGAGGAAAGGGAGAAATGTACTGAAAAAAAGAAACGATTTTTGAAATTCCGACAAAGGTGAGGGTTACTCTAAGAGAGGAGAGAGCGAGTTCAATCTGATCAACTGGAAACCCTTCGTTAGAGAGATTCTCGTAGATATTAGTGAGTTTCGTCCTCTTCTGACTATTGGAGAGGGAATTATGGACCGGAGAAGCGGTTCGCCCAAACTTGAGCAAGAGTCGCCGCAAGTGGTCCTCGTCCTCCGCCGAAATCAGAAGCTTTGGGGCTTTAGATGGTTTCCTATGGCTCGAATTCGGTATTGAAGGAGCGAGAACGGGTTTGTTGCTGCTTTGCTTCTGAGGTTTCTTCTTCGGCGCCATTCTCTTCCTCCGATCAGTCGAAAAGAACCAACTGTTCATTTTCAGTTTTCGAGTAGTTTCTATTTTTTAGGGCTTGTTTGGAGCCAAAGTTTGAATTGCATTTCAACTTTGCCCAAATGTTTTACCTCTTCTCAAATTCGCAAAATAGTTTTAGAGGAGGTAAAAACAATCAGCCCCTTAGTCATAAAGGAGTTTGCAAAGAACTTTTGATAAAATAAAGATTTATTTACATTGTGGGGTACTTTTAGGCAAGATTTTACACTTTTAAGACACATTTTGCTATTGTTGGTGATTTTGTTGTCTAAAGACCATAAACACCCTCTACCCTCTACACTTCATTGCAAATTTACTTTAAACAAATAAATCGCATAAATCACCATAAAATTTGAAAATTAAATAAACCTTATATTATAATATAAGAAATCCCTAGCACGTTTAGAAAGTAGTAACCTATACAAAGATTGGCGCCATTCACGAGATCAGAATTATCGATCACGAGTCGAAACGAAATCCACACAGACTCACAAAGTCATAACTCTAAAACCCTAAACCAGATCTGATCATTTCGGTTATCGTTCTACCTATTTAATCAATATCCTCTATTTTAAGAACACAAACGTAGATTAGATTACCGCAATCACAAGGTCGTTGGACACATAATCGCGGATCTGAGGATACATAATATATCCTATTTTGATTCAAGGTAAAGTCTACGACGTATACGATTGGATCAGTTCTCACCCGGGAGTAGAGTCAGCGATTCTCAATCTCACCGGTCAAGACGTAGCCTACGAGTTCATTGCTTACGATCTCGGAACCACATGGAACATCTCGAAACGCTACATAACGGTTACACAGTGAACGGCTTCCATGTGTCCGACGCACGTGTCACGTGATTACCGTCCCTTAATGTAGATTTCAGTGAGACACTTATTCATCGTAAACATGGAGAATGACTTTCTCTCAATCGAACTATGCAAATGGTTAAAATTTCAAGAGCTAAAAAACAAAAAAAAAAATCTAAAATAAAAACCGTAATATGAAGAATGAAGGAAAACCAGTAGACTCAAATCAAGCTCATATAATCGAATGAGTTTAAGTCATTCGAATTCAAACTCTAACTTTTTAATCCCCGATGCTGGCCATTTTTAGTCGCATGCAGTAAAAGTGTAAAACCTTATAAAAAAAAGAAAAGAAAAAAAAACAAATCATTTAAACAAAAGCAAAACAAAGTCGGGACAAAGGTATTGATTGATATAAGTAGTAGAATCGTCTACATATGTTATTGTGCATCTTATTGATAAGGGACATAATTTACTTGCCAAAACTCTAGCCAGGTTTGGGGAAGGTCTGAGTCGTGGTCTCATGTGTGATAATAAATTTGATCTTTTAACAAAAAATAAATAAATAAATTTGATCTCTATAAAAAGTAGCCCTAGTTGTAAAAGTTTTCGAGTGATAATTTAAATTCAATTCAAAAAAGATAAAGGACAAAAAAAAAGTTAAGAAAAAAGACCTTTTCATATGTTTGAATTCCTAAACTTATGGGATACGATATCCCTAAACAAATGTATAATGTTTTAAATTCAGGAGAAATTTTTATAATTGAAATCAATAGCGAGTGTATATATAATATAGTAGGTAATACGAGGTCAGGCGATAGTTTCGTATCAGGACAACCCATATGTGTTATTTCCTTCCCATTACCTTATTGACATTTCCATTTAACAACTTTTTATATCATAACATGGATAACAATAACATGCCCTCTAATCATTCTTATCTGAACAACCTTTGAATCTCATTATCAGTTCTTTTTACACGGTCCACTCTCTACTTTTTTTTTTATCTTCTGTACGTTTTATCGATTTGTTCAAAGTTTTCTCCTTTTTTTTTTTTTGTTAAGAAGTCTTCTCCTTTTTGCTAACATTATTATCTCTATTCAGAAATTACGTCGTAAATTCTGTCATAACTTGTGTACACGGCATGCTTTTTCTTTCTTTCTTTGAGATACAAATAAGAGGCAGAGGAAGAGAAAATAGTATCTTTGGTCTGAAGATGAGTTCAAGAATTGGAACCTGTATGCTGCTCATCTTGCTACTCTTTCAAATCTATTATGTTTCTGCACTCACAAATGCTTTGGACGGTAAGTAATGGTATAAATATATGATGGTCAGGGTTTCTCAGATATAAGAAATTCATATATGAATTGTTTAAAAAACTGGTGCAGCTTCTGCTTTGAAAGCCCTCAAGGATAAATGGACCAAGTTTCCTAAAAGTTGGCAAGGCTCTGATCCTTGTGGAACCAAATGGGTTGGAATTACATGTAGAAATGACCGCGTCGTTATAATGTAACAAACTTGTTATTTCTTTTGCACCTTGTTACAATAATCCTTTTGCAGACTTGTTAACGTTGTGTTGTTGCTTGTTGCAGATCACTAGTTAACTTTAACTTGGTAGGAAAGCTTTCTTCGAATATATCATTTTCAGCCTTGTCTGAATTACAAATCTTGTATGTCTTTCTTCTTCTCCTTTTTCCCTTTACGTAGAAAATGATTTTGTTCTCTCATCTTATGATCCAATCTTTGTAGGGATTTATCACACAATACTGGATTGTCTGGACCACTTCCACCAAATATCGGTGACCTTAAGGAGTTGAGGAACTTGTAAGCAAACAAGATCATTGGATCTACATCAATATATATATCCTTGCAGCCCTATACATGTCATACTTGAACTAACTCTTTTGACTCTCCAGGACCCTTGTGGGATGTAGTTTCAGTGGTCAAATCCCTGACTCTATTGGATCTCTGCAACAACTTCAAGCTCTGTAAGATTTTGCCGCATGTCTACTAATATTTTTAATATATTTTGATTGTATAATTTAAAATTATCAAAGGACATGTCATATGAGTCGGTTCTCACTCTCTTTTAATCCTCCCTCCGTACAGCTCCCTAAATTTAAATAAATTTAGTGGAACAATTCCGGCATCTATTGGACGGCTGTCAAAACTATATTGGTTAGATATAGCTGACAATCAGATCGAAGGAACGATTCCAGTTTCTAATGGGACTTCACCTGGGCTTGACATGCTTCTTGAAATTGGCCATTTGTATACTAATTTAATCCCAATATCTTTCCATTTTATTTTTAATAACAATATACTAATTGGAACGTGTGTGTGACTTTCCTTCACTCTCTTCTCTTGACAGTCATTTTGGAAAAAACAAGCTCTCGGGCAATATCCCAGAAAAGCTTTTCAGCTCAAACATGACTAATTTGATACATGTGTAAGTTTCATAATACATGTTGAAGCTTAGTAGTAAATTTTCAGCTTAAATGACATTGTTTGTTGTTTTATCCATATATAGGCTCTTCCAAAAAAACCAGTTCAGCGGAAGAATCCCGGACAGCCTCTGCCTTGCTAAAGCGTTGATAGTGTTGTATGTAGTAAAACATTTGTCTAATCATTTATCCTTGAAAAAAATATATATTATTTATCCTAACTTTTGTTTAATCTCATGTCTTCTTTCTTTGTTATAAGACGCCTTGATTATAATGGACTAAGTGGAGATATTCCTTCCGGTCTTAAAAATCTCACAAATCTTGAAGAACTGTAAGTGAGAGCAACATGAGTTTTTTTTTTTTTTTTCTTTTATAAATATATAAATAATGAAAAGAAGTAAAAAAGATTTTGTAATTGAATCCATTTCAGGCACTTGGGCAACAACAGATTGACAGGTAGTCTTCCAAATTTATCCAGTTTGATCAGCCTCTACAGAATGTAAGTGTTTTTACATTTTTTTTCCCCTTTACAATTTACCATCGCTATAACTTTCAACAAAATTTCATTCTTTGTCAATCTATAAGGCCATGATCATGTGCGTGTAATGTAACAGGGATGTGAGCAATAACACTTTGGACGTCGCACTCATTCCAACATGGATCTCTTCATTACACAACCTCACAGCATTGTATTAGATCTTTCTCTCTCTCCATCTTGATCTCCAATATTAACGTATACGTACTAAGAACAAATGGTCTTTCGACTTGGCAGAAAGATGGAAGGGATTCAACTCGAAGGTCCAATACCAATCTCCCTCTTCAGCACTATTCAACTGCGGATTGTGTGAGTAAAAAACAATACATGAAACTTTGCTGTGTGAAAATCTCTACTGAATGGACTTTGACATGCAGTATCCTAAGCCACAATCGGATCAACGGAACCTTGGACTTTGGTGCCAACTATAGCAACCAGTTGGAGTTTGTTGATTTACAATACAACAACATAGATATTTATAAACCAGCAGCTAATGCACGCATCCAAGTAATGTATGTATCCTATCTTTTCCAGAAATCAAAAGAGTTTTCATCAATCAGTGGCTTATGTCGATTGATATATACATTCTACAGATTGGCGGATAATCCAGTGTGCCAAGAGCTCGGTAATAATAGGCCAACTTATTGCTCGGGAACTAATGGAGTTGCACTGACTGAACCGGAGAGAGAAGTGTCAAGACGGACCAAAGTTTCGAACTGGAGATACGTGCAGTAATAATTGGTGGGGAATTAACAAGAAATGTATATTTGTAAGTTTTAATTACAATCTTTTATATTTGTAAATTTGTTTGCCATTGTTGTATTCTTTTTTACTGTTTTGAGTACATATAAAATAAAATAAAATACCCTGAATGAAGAAACCAGAGAGTGTTGAATCTAGTTAGATTGGGTAAACTAGTTAGTTGATGTTTAGTTAGGTTTGTGTGGATGCATTGGTAACTGTGTCTTGTGTACATAGGATGGATTAGGTTAGCGAGATAGTGAAAAATAATCTCGAAGGTCGTGTACACTGAGAGAAAAAGGAGTGTTTGGTTGCAGAAACAAATTGAAGACGAATTTCGATTCCCGAGAACTAAAAATTGTCGAGTACGCTGTGACGAAACGAGTCCAATAATATCAAAGTTCATTTCGCATTTTTGTAATAGACCCGGTTCAGAAAAATCCCTTATAGGGTTCATTTGATATTATTCCACGAAGTGGGACTTGATTAATCTTTTTTTTTAAAAAGATCAATATTATTACTAGCTTTTGTTAATTTCAGGATTTCTTGTACCATATTTTCCCTTTAAAAAAGATATAAAAAAAAGAGACACTTCCCTAAAATTGAAATTATTTAGCTATAAAAGTTCACAGTAGTATCAATATTGCGTCTAGCACAAGTTTCACCTTCAAATCTTGGGTTTTAGTTTCAAGTGTGTTGCGGTTTGCCTTCCTCTATAAGAAGATGAGCCATAGATTTGACCACTTCGTTGTGCACTATACCCGATTTCTGCAAAAATAAAAAGAGAGGAGAGTTAAGTAGGCATGAGTTGACTTGACCAAGTGCATCAAAATAAGGATTGAACTATGGAACCTCGGGTTTTCGAATAAGATCTTTGAGAATGGAATGGAGAGTTAACCGAAGCTCTTTGAACAGAACTGCGGTTTGAGCTGGTGCTGCTACCTTCAACCACCCATCAATGGTCACTGATCCACTCTGTATATGAAAGATAAAAGAAATTTTTTTAAGCTCAATGACTGGTTTTTCGATTCATTGTTCTGCTAAAATGATTCAGCAGAAAATTCCATCTTTGTTTTGCTAAAAGCGAGACAACACCGATATGGCTATATAAAACTGTACCTGATGATGAACATTGATTGAGCCGCCAAAAAGTAGAATGGAGAAAGGAGAAACAATCGTTGTATCTCGAAGATATACTTTGTTCGTTTCGACCTACAAAGATTATAATATTTACCCAATGATTAGATAGTTACAGATTTACACCAGAATCTGCCATCAAAAGCTAATAGATCTTTACCTTCTCAAGAAATACAAGGAAAGGGTATTGAAATGCTCTGAAGTTGCTGTTTATAGAGGATGGGTGGATATGGACTTCCCTTCTGCCATCGTACCAGGCTGAATAACTCTTTGTTTGGTTTCCTGACTTGGTCAAACTGTTAACCGCAGCTTCTGTGATTCCTTTATCATTGGCTGCTATGTTAGGATATAGTCCTGCGCATAGTATAGCCTGTGTACATATTGACAGCTGAATTCAGGTACCCACCAGATAATGTAATATATCCGACAGCACCCCATGCACTTTACCTTAACAACTTCAGGTTGTTGCGAATACAGATTGAAAGGTTGGGTTTGGTCTGAAAACCAGACATCTAGATTCTCCTTTCTTCTTCCCGCAAACTGTGATAAGAAACCAAGAGGTTCCCGATTATATATATTTTTGGCCTTCTTTCTGCTCAAGCTGACAATCATTTCAATGTTTCAGATGGGGTAAGATATGTTACCTCTCCTGATTTAGGAAGATTGATGAGTCCGATATCGGCAAGTAATGTGCCATATTGTACTCTCATGTCTCTGATATTTGTGAGAAAGCAACAAATAAGATTTGAAAAGATGAAGATCGAAATGGTGCAAGCATTCTTTCCCACCAAGACCTACTTTTAAGTTATTTCGACAAGAACCTAAACAAATGACTATTGTTTTCCGTCCTTAAGCCACCAACACAGTTCCCACACTTAAATACCAAGACGTAGTCAAGCTTGCATTTTAAATCATGTTTAGATGAACAATATTGTTTGACTATCTTAATTTTCCATAAAGTGAGTCAGGAGACTTCAAAACTGAAGGTTATCCACCGAAACTAGGATACAAAAGAGAATAACAGTTTGATTACACTAAATGTCATATTTTCTCTAATAAATGGAGATCTTTTGTAGACAAGTTATAGCAGCAAAGTAAGCACAACGTACCTTATCATCCTCATCACTGAGCTGCTCAAGAACTTTGATTCACAGAACCTTTGTGCAGCTTTCATTCCTCGCTGAAGACATGACAAACACATAAAGCATGTCATTATGCTGCAGATCATTCTTGTGCTAAAATGGATCGAACACTCATCTTTTAAACCTCAATCGTTATATATAATCCAATTCAAAACCTTAGCTATACCTCTCTAACGAATTAGTCTATTAGTCATTTGGTTCTCAGAACATTTTCCTATTTTAGATTTTAGAAAATGTGTTCTTAAAACTACTATATGGCCGTGACGTTAAATAATACAAAATAAAAACTATAAAGATCTGCATATAGATAAAAAAGGACCTATCAAACAAGAAGTATTCAAGATAAATCCCTCAGCAATGATTCAGATACTAATTTTGTAAAACAAATCTTAGTGAACATGAAAATATACTTTTGAATATCCATTTTATCACATACCTCCTGCAGTATCTTCACCCATTTGTCATATGCAACCATCATAAGAAGGTGATCGGATTGTCTGTCATTGATGTTTAAGTCACTCGAGCTCTCCGTATTATCAGACAAAAGAGCAAGTTTCACCCGATCGACATTTTGCTTCTAAGAAAAGAAACACCGAACATAGAGTTAGTTGACAACCACCTCGTGCAAATCAGCCAAAGTCTGAGGATGTAAAAACGTACCTCATCTTTGGGATATATAAACGGGGATTTGTAGCTCAAGAAAGCAGCAATTGAAAGAATAGGTGATAAGCAACCAAAAATACCGCCATATAACAGCATCTGCAATATTTCAAGGGGACAGAGATGAGATGAGACGAGACTAGATGTCGTAAGGAGAGGGATAAACATATATGTATGAGAGTCAGTGACCAAGGCCTCCAACTCAGAAATTTTTGTGCCACAATGATTGTTACTGAAGCACACCTTTCCAATCAACACATCAACAGGCAGTTTTGCTAAATGATGACCAAGTGGTGTCAACTCTTCATCCCCTTCAACAGCACCAACCTAAAGAAGACAGAGTTCAGAAAAGAAGGCTCAGCACAGCAGACACTAAAAGGTATACACAAATCGTATTTGCTGAGTTGATGCTCCATCAATAAGAATTAAATTAGTGGTCCAGAGAACATAGAGTATGGGAAGTTTTAATGGGAACAAATTCTAAATGACTATAACCTCAGGTTACAAAGAAAAAAAGACTGATCAGCCACACTGCATGACAACCTCAGACACTTCAGCTATATGTTCAAATGACACATCTCATAAGTTTTGGATGTATCAAATATGACTGATCGGAGGAACTAAGAAATTTAAAAAGAAAAGAGACTTCTATCCATCACATGGTACCTCGTGTAACAATGAAATTGCAGAGGTCATTGCACCTTCACTTGGAGGTTCCAAAGCCTAGTGACAGTAGGTGTAAAGAGAATCAGATGCATGATGATATTATTTCTTTTGTCACTAAAGATATTGTCACTTGCCTTGGACAGAAAAGGCTTAATGTGACCCAAGCCAAGCAATTTGATTTGTAGACATAACTCTACTAATGGCATCCTCAGCATCTCAGGAACCTTACCATCAGAATGGAACTGATGAGTTTAGCGAACAAAACCAAGTGAACAAGAGACAAGGAAGGGACCTAAAAGAAAAATACCTGATAGGGACGCATTAGCTTCTCGAACCTATGGCGTGTGTATAATGAAAAGCAAATTCCAGGTTTGACACGTCCAGCTCTTCCTGTTCTTTGTCTTGCATTTGCTTGAGATATCCAATCTTCCACCATACTTGACAATTTCTGATAAAATAATTGAGCACCAAAATGACATCTCAGAGAAAATACAATGATCATGAGGCCATCACATATACAATCAAACAACCCTTGTATATCCAAGGAGCTTTTGGTTTCAATATAGACAACTGAAACATAATTTCAAGATACAGGTTGATATATGTACCAAAATAACGGACATCAATCTTACAAAACGTCTTCACAAAAACTATCACTATGAAATGTGCATAATGCTCAATTCAGTTCCAGAAAAGTTATTAAGTATAAACGAAGAAAACAAAACAAACATAACAAAATTAGACTGTACAAAGAAAATGCAACAGATTCACTAGCATTCTGGAATACCTTCTGTGGATTATAGCGATTTTCCTTGTGTTTGCCACTGTCAATCACGTACACCACATCGTCAATTGTTATACTGGTCTCTGCAATATTTGTAGCTATGATAACCTGAACATAAGAGATGATGCAAAAGGTGAATCAAATCGGCTTTGCTGAGGTCTATACAACCTATATGGTGTAATTTATGGAAAATAGCTTTCCACAAATACGGATCCTGTGCATTTGTTATATGGGATTCAGCACTCTCATGATCAAAATTATATTTCAATCGGCTAGTATTGGCAGATAACTTTTAAGAAGACAACCCACCAAACCCTTTCAACTATATCTTCTAATGCATATAAATGTTTTCCTCATCAAGTCATAAATGATTGAACTGCTCTCCGTTAAATATTATTTAACTTGTAGATATATAGTTCGCAAAATAATTCCAAAGAAACCATTCAAAAAGACAAAATAAATGTACTGGCGATGGAAACCTTTTGTCAATCTGAAGATGGTAAGGACAAAATTTGTCCGGAACATAATTACTTTTGACGATTATCATAACCATGCAACGTATTTACTTGAAGCCGCAATTGATGTATTTATCGTGTGTATCATCAAATTTATTTACTTCCGGAAATCAAAGGAACTAAGTAGTTCAACAGAATGAGATGGAAACTCTTACAGCAAATGTTCAACAAACTCAGCCTAGAGCCCTTGATTACTTTAGATTGTTTTTCAATAGAAAAAACGCATAAGCACGGAATTATAGATAAAACCATTAAATTGCTCATCTGGAATAATGAATTAAGAGTGGCTCGCCTCCCAGAAACTAGACATCTAACCAGATATAGCAACAGTGCATCAAAATCCATAGATGTCACAGGAAATTACCTTCCTTATGTCTTTAGGGGGGCGCATAAACACCTTTTTCTGTTCTGTCGATGCGATAGAAGAATGTAGAGGAAGAAGCCAATCTGCAGAATGTCCACGAAAACGATACGAAGCAGCTAACCTATCGAGTAACATGTGAATTTCTGACACCCCCTATAATTAACCAAAAAATATATCAAGCTAAAGCGATAGAGAAGATAACTGAGTCTAATTAACAAAAAATATCTGAGTATAGCTTACAGGCAAAAATACAAGAATTGCCCCTTCCCCACAAGTGTCATCAATGTGGCATATCAACTCTTCAAGAAGCTCGTAGTCAATAATATCCTCATTTAACCTTTTCTAAAAAACACTCACAAGTTGATTGGACTCAGGACAACTAATAAAAGGAATAGAAGCTCAAACTGGAAATGTAGCGTACCAGATTTTGTCGTGTTTGGTCACTGTATGAGTTGTAATTACTGGAAACATAAAACGGGTTAAGACAATCCTCTGAAAGCAAATAATCGTCTCCCCAGCCAGCCAATACAAGATTCTTATTTCCCCTACGATCGTTTACAGAACCAAGCTGCAAACATTGAATTAATGTATTAGCTACACAACATTCAAAGTTTCTCCATACAAGCTAAAATGTGAGTACCAACAGTAGAATCCAAATTTCAGAATCATATATCCCACATGTAATCAAACGGCACTGGCATATTAAGCCCCATAGAAACGCAAAGGCCATTCGTCGGGTAGAAATTTCCCAAACAAAAAATCAGAAGAAAACTCATAAATCAATAAGTGCAGGTGTCTAGCAGTTAAGACGGTCTATTTCTAATTCTACAAACAAAGACCTCGACTGGTGCGGGTTCCGTAAAGTAAGTGAATGGACGAGATGCCGGAAAAACATGAGAGTTTAGGCTCAAGTAAAAACGGGATCACAGAAGTATAATAGATGATATGTTTCCTATAAATAATCTAGATACCTTGTCTTTAATGGATGTATTAGATCTTAGCGCAGCAGGAGAATCTGGAGCAACAAGGTAGTTAATACTCTCATATATCTCCTCCAGAAAGTGAGTAGTAACCGGGTGTGTTCGTCCCTGAGCAGTAATCACAGGACAATGACCAAAATATCTTGAGAATAGATCAGCGTCAACAGTAGCGGACCTGAACGGCATCAGAAGCATAGATTAATATGATGTTTAATTCGTATTTACAATCTGCCTTGAAAAATAAAAGCCACTAATACGCACATAAGGATAACTTTCAGTTTACGTGATGTATCATCACATGATTGCTTCTCAATTAGGCTCTTCAAAATAATAAGTAGAAAATCACCCTGAAACAGAGATAAGAAAAAGAATAGTTTACGGATGTATCATCACATGATCGCTTCTCAATTATTCTAGTGATTCGTTAGACGATATTTTATGGATCCTAAAGCAGAACCCTTAACTGTGAGACTATTTTGCTTAATAACAATGATGAAACTTATGGGTAATTCAATGAATACCCACCAAAAGAGACCGCTCGTGCACTTCATCGACTATAATATGTGTAATATCTTTCAAGGTTTTATCCCCCTGCATAATGTGTACAAACGAGCAAACGGAAAAAACAATAAGAGAGGTTGCTGATTATATATTTTCTTGCACAAGGGTTTATTAAGAAAATATGCAAAAAAATAGGGGACATACAGCGAGTTTCCTCAGTAGAATGCCTGTAGTACAAAACAGCAGCCTTGTCTTGTCACTCCTGAACAAATATAGTGAAATTTGCTTAATACGCAACTCCAAGGTACATTATTAAAGGTAAAAACAGAGCTAAATTGGAGCTAATAGTTCGGCCTTTGGAGCTAAATTGCTCTGTTAGATCTACTTGTTCTATTGCTGCTCTACTTTGAGAAACAAGCCAAATTATTACACAGCGTACAATTATTACTACATCATTTTCATTTACGTCAAAAAAAACTACTTCAATTTCATGCAACAGATTGAATGCCACGATCAATTCTCGTGGAGGAAAGTAAATGAGGTTATGGAAAGGCGTAAAGGCTGAATGCAGTAAAATCATTAAACAATACAAAACAATTCTTAAAATAAAGGGGGCAGACCTTGCACTTTCAAGACGAACTTGATAACCAACCAAAGAGTCATCGAAGCCTGGAGAGGATTCACAACGCTCATCAGCAACTCTTTGAGCAACAGAGATAGCCTAAACCATATTACTCAGTTACTACCAGAGACAAAAAGTAGAAAGAAATATACACCGCTAGGCTAAATGATATCAATAAACTATGCAGAAATAAAATAATCAATAGTAGGGATCGTAGTATATGGCAGTATGAACCAAACAAGACATTCCTGAAAGCATGACATCTTAACATCGAGATACTCACTGCTATCCGCCGAGGTTGTGTGCATATAATATTACAGAATCCACCACGCCCCGAATCGATCATATCATCCAGTATAAATTGAGGAACCTGGAATAACGTAGCAGCTAGAAATGACTAAAAGCTTTAAGGTGGTAGATAAATTCACCCAATAGAACAGAATCATTTTATCAACACCAAGTAACAGGGAGCAAATGGCGAGACCAAACCTGTGTAGTCTTTCCAGAGCCTGTTTCTCCGCATACCACTAAGACATCTTTTTCTTTCAGATGCTGCAGTATGTCATTCTTCAGTTCTGATATAGGAAGAGCAGTTCTAGTTTTCAGCATATCCTGCAAAAGTATATAGTATGTGAGAGCTGCAGTAACAAAGATTTGACCACGCTAAAAACAAAGTCTTATATTTCTTACTGGAATGAGCTAACTAGGCGGGAAACTATATATATAGGCATAAATTAGCTACATGAGTTACATTCTTTACCATCTCTAGAGCCAAACTTCTGTTCAAACAATAATAAAGAATATTTTACCTTGTACTTCTGCGTTTTCTTTTTGTTGATTTGTTTTTGTTGGAGAGATAAACATTCAGCTTCGATAGAAGAGTCTCCTGGAACACAGCAAATAGAACGATATATTTCATGCTAACGATTTGGGCAGTAAAATCCAGAGTTATATTATTTAAGCAAGTAAACGAACAGATACAATCTGTGGCAAACATACTTTTAGCTCTGTGGTTTGATTTGACAACACCCAGGTCATCTTTCTCTTTGATATAGGAGTCTACCGTTGGAATTGCATCACCGATGCTACTTGATGAAACAGTCAAACTGAAATTCTCCGCCTCAAGCAACTTATCAACAAAATTAGCTCTTCGGTCTTCTTCTCCGCTTTGTACGGTACCCAACATTTCCTCTGCGAAAGCTCAAAGCAACTGTATTAGAATGATTTAAATATTGAAAAACCAGAACATGAGTGATACTTTCGAATGTCATATCAGAGATACGCAAAACCTTTAGCACATGACTATGTCGTATTCCCTACCTTCTACTTCACATGTGGTAATAATTTCACTCAATACTGACGCTCTTTTTAACAGTCAATGTTTTGAACAAATAAGTACCAAAACTTTCATGCAAATATTTTTTTTTTAGAATTACCATAGTTGATTGATTACTCCTACAATTACTGGACGAGTAAGATACCTTTGGACATGCTAGAATCAACATAAACTAGGTCAATCAACCTAAAATTATCTGACATTGTTGTACATCCTACTGCAAAGTTTACTGGCAAAAAATACAAACCAGGTACTGATACAAAGTTCATAAAATCACCTTGTTTCCAGATCAAAACTAGAGAGGCGTAAGGCTCCGTAATTGCAAAGTGAACAGGTAAATCAGAAAAAAGCTTATGGAGAGCAAATGCTGCAACTCTGTTTTGTGCATCCTGTTACACACAAGCGCATAATAAATTAGTATGCTCGATATAAGGTCACCATATTATTCAGGCACTGATGATTATTTCCAATCAACAGCTAACACCCACGACAAGGTTTACATTCAGAAGTTTCCAAAACTTGAGCAACATTGTTAAACAAATAATAACACTATAGACCTTTCTTTCTAGCTGTCCTACTTTAATTTTCCTCAAAACCTGGCAAATCAAGGAATTAAACTGGATCTTTCTTGTCAGAAGATATATCCATACTACATATAGTAACAAGACCCTAAACAGATTGTTTTTAGCATTTTATTATAAGAATATCAAGTGTTAAAACACGAATCAAACAAGTACCTCGATGGATTCAAAGTCCTCATCTTGATTAGGAAGTTGAAGTGTTATCAGACCCCCGGCTTGTCTGCTTTTACCCCGTCCACTGGCTTTACGCACAATGCTTACAGTATACGAGAAACTCCTTTCTTCACCTACTACTTTATTGAACTTTGGTGCTGCCCACCCTGACCTTTGACACAGTTGATGGAGAAATGCCTTCGGTAGTTTCTGCGCCTCACCCTGTAAAATATTACATGTTAAAGAGATGTTTGAACAAAAGAAGAACAAAAGAAGCCACTCAGGCACCCAGTATGAAGCTTCCACTAGAACAAAGAGGAAAAGGGAGTAGCGAAGGTAAATAACAGAGTTATACGCTGTAGCTAGAGAAGGGGGTTCCATATCCATTAAGCATAGTTAGAACTCATTTTACATGATCACAATGTCAGCATATTTGACAATATGCAAAATTAAGAAGCAGCATATGGGCCATAAAAACATTATAAACCTTATACTTGTGATAGCATTTTAAAAGCTGAATTGTATTTATCCTATAATCTTGTTAGATGAAGAGTTACCTTCTTCCAGATGCCGTCCAGTTTCTCGAGATTTTTCTCACTGCGCAGTTCTCTCATCTTTTCCTTCTTCTGCAATTCCAGGAGTTCATCGGGTGAAGCTTCAGAAGGCGGAACATCTTCTAAGAACATATCACCAAGCTCCACGTCATCTGAATCATCATCCGAAGCAACTAATTCTTGTCCCGAGGAACTTGAGGGAAGAACTTTAGGTTGAATTTCCTCAGATCCGCAGCTCCCGACAGGATTGGCATCCAAGGTCGAGTCATCTAACGGCTGAATAGAGACAGCATCAGCATTTACTGACTCATGAACGTTATCCGGCGTGGTAGAGGTTAATTCTTCTTCTGTAGCATCTTCAGAAGCATGTTCACGCTGAAATTCTGATTCCAACATTGCTTCTGATATCCCTGCAAAACAAACACATATAACTCATGTCATGCTGCACCAAGTCAAATGATTAACAGAATGATTACTAAAGCGTTAAACTTAACCTAGAGCAGATATCTCTTGCTTGATCTTGCGAATAGCTTGGCCTGCTAGCTCCTGCCCTTTTTTATCACGCTTCTCCTTTGCTTTTATAGCATCTGATCTAGCTGAATAATATTCCTTGGCAATTACATCGAAAGGCCTGAGACCGGATACCTAGTATGAGGGAAACACGATAAGCAACAGAGAGCGATAAAAAAACCAGACAGACAAGTCCAATATGGTGTTGCAGCACTAATTGATTGAACTTTGTAATTTAGCATAATCATCATAAACAAATTAAGAAGGGTTCCACTTCTACCAAATGGGAACAAAAATATATTGATACCAGGTTGCCACCACTAGACCCACAAATACTCCGGAAAACTGAATAAAATAGCTTAATAAGCTTAACCAACGTAATACCTTCTTAGCACAACAACAATTTATGATCCAAATTAACAGATATTCATAGCTCGAATATCCATTTCGTAATACTAAGCAGTCTACTATAATTCCATTTCGTTTCCATAATGGACGAAGCCTGGAAAAGAGTTGAATTACCTCCCTGCTCGAGCCAATACCATCTACTTCATCTTCCCAGGATTCCAATTCTTCCTGCAAATTTAATTCAATGAAACTCATCTGTGTTTGAATATAGTTTCTTTTGCGCCTTCAGATTGTTTTTTGTTGCTAGAACTATCATGTGTTAAGCTTTTGGAAAATGGTTGAAGCATTCTAATGGGTACCTCTTCCTGCCTTCTCATATACTGACGGATCCAATCAGCTTGAGATGATTGGACAGAATTAAGAGTATCTTCATCGTGCTTGCCCTTTACTTGAACCAACACTCCAGGTTCCTCCTGTTTGGACTGGACTGAAGAGTCAGAAAACTCATTCCAATCTTCCCGTGAGGTCGATATCACACCCACAGAACCGCCTGCAACATCGGTGGGAAGGTCAAGGCATCAGTGCACAACACAAAACTAGTGAAATTCCCCGAGAATAGTACAATATACCTCCAGTAGGAAAGCGAGAAGCTCCAGTGGAAAACTTCACTGGCAACTCGTGACTCGGCAAGTTCAAGCAGAGCCAATCAAGGGCAGCCTCAAACGTAGCTCCGTCCTTGACGAAACATAGACATTGCATTATATGATTAAACCGGAAATTAAACTAAAATCCCAAATTCCAACAAATGCGAGAAGGTGGAAGAGTTACTCTGAGAGACGAGAGAGCGAGCTCAATCTGATCATCTAAGAATCCTTCACAAGAGAGCTTCTCGTAGACATTATTGAGTTTCTTTGCCTTCTGAGTTTTAGAAAGCGCACTATTGATAGGAGCCGGAACCGGAGGAGCGGTGCGTCCAGAGTTGAGCAAAAGCCGCCGCAAGCGGTCCTCGTTCTCCGCCGAAATCTGAAGCTTCGGGCCTGAGGAAGGTTTCTGGGAGTTTGATTTTGACGATGATGAAGCAGCTTTGTTGCTTTGCTTCTGAGGTTTCTTCTTCGGAGCCATTCTCCTCAGGATTCCTCCGATCAAAGATGGAACCTGATAGACGGGGAAGAATATCGATATTTGGGTCAATTCTCTGCTGAGTAGCACGGATGGAAAAAGGTTTCTTGGACCGAGCTTTTCTTCTTTAAGCCCATGCTACAAACTTTTTTAAAAAAATCCTTAAAAAAGAAAGTTTCAATTAATCACCCCCTTCCATTTTAAATTTCGATACTATCTACATGATCTAATTAAATATTCAATACAGCTTCCGTCTCCACTACTTTAAACTCTTAACGGACAATTCACGATCAACAATAATTCCGTTAAAAAAAAATTCAAGTTAAATTGGCACAATTAGAAAAATCAAATTAGGTTGAGAGATCAATAAGCAATTCGTTACCCTAGGTATCATGACATGGATTCATGCAATGTATCTCGTGTGTCAAATTAGGTTTTCCATGTTGAGTTTGTTTGTATAATCCATAACAGTTTCGTGTCTAAATCATATGGTAAGGAATAAACTAGTTCACTTGAAAAAAAAAATTAAATAATTAGTTTTTACGTGTGTACTTTACTAAAGCCTAATATATTGTTTGAACTCATTTAGCCTGCACACTTATCATTATTCTCTTAGTTCTCTAATTTACTCTCAATTTTTTCTCTGGTAACAGATATCTCATATTTAAATTGTAATAATTATTTTAATATGTTTGTAGCATGAGCAAATCAAATAACGAGTCGGAATGGACGGTTCCAGTGCGAAGTTTTGTTTTGTCAATTTATTTTCAATTTAGGGTTTTTATTTGGAAATTTTTAGTTGAATAAAAATAACTACATCATTAGAATTAAATTAATAGAATTAAATTAAGGACCAAAATAAAAAATATATTAAATAATAAACACGGTAAATAATAAGATAATGATTTTTTATTAGAAATATTATGATGATATATGGTTCAATAAGATCATTAACTATAACTATATATATATATGTATATATATATAACTAATATATGACTCTAAATATTCTTTGTGACTTAATTGAAATTTTGTTAGATGTCATATTTAGATTTACTTATAATGTCAAAAAATGTCAAAAGTTTTTAGTGTCATTTTTCCACATATATAAAAATTTCTAGAATTACTAATTGATTATTTACGTGTAACTAATTTCAAATATACCAAAATATCATATTCAAATCAACATTAATATTTACAATTTTTTCTCAATTTTGAATTTTATGAACATACGTCATTTTCATATTGATAGTAAATATGTTATTAACATCTATTTAGAATGCCGAAATTATTACACATACCTACAAATTTTTGCACAGCATATTCACTGATTTATTTTATACCAAAAATATACAACAATTTGTGTATAGACAAAAACCATATATTACATATGGCAAAAAAATAGTTGATAATAGGCGGGTGTAATGCACCAAATGTATAATAGAATGAATGAATACAAAAATAAATCAACTCACTATTTCATCTTGATTCACAAATTGACAATTTAGGTTTAAAGTTGTAACTGATGATTTAGAGCAGATTTATTAATGATTTTAAGTAAACAACAAGTAGTTGGTAAGTCAACTTTCCAAAGTATGGTTCATGTCTTCCTTCACCTTGACACAAGGGTCATCAAGTCTCTTCCTATAATTTGCTGTAAAAGCAAAGAAACCAAACCTATTCCACCACAATAAACCATCATTACCAATACAATACCTTCTTCTCTATCTATTGTCTCCTCCATGGAAATGGAAGAGATGGAAGAATATAATCAAATTGAGCAACATCACGTCGACACTTCTCGTCCTTTTAGCTCCGTAAAAGAAGCCGTTGCCATATTCGGCCAACGGATTATGCTACCACACACCGGTTTAAGCCATAAACCGGTAAGTTCTATTCCTGCTAGTCCTAGCATTAGCCAAATCGCCTCTAAACCGGCAAGTCCTATTCCTGCGAGTCCTAGCATTAGCCACACCACCTCTTTGCCATCTTCTCCATGGAAGCAACGCGCCTCGTTTTCTTCTTCTCCCCAAGGTCCAAAAGAAGAGTTCATGGATGTTTTGAAGAAGCTTGAAGCCGAGATAACGGAAACAAAGACAGAGGTGAAGTTGTTGAAGGAAAGAGAGTCTGAGACAGAAGTCGCTCTGGCTAATTTAAACGCGCAGTTACATAAGAACATGTCGAAGATGGCTAAAGCCGAGGCTGATGCTGCAGGGAAAAGCGCCACGGCAGCCATGGCTAAATCGGTGAGCTTCAAGGAAACGAAAGAGAGGGAAAGTGGAGAGGAAGAGAGGAGGAAAGAACTGATGAGGAGAATGGAGAAGGAGTATCCAACATTGGCTCAGATACTTGACAATAACAAAGGGGAGAAAGATGGGTATTTTGCGCAGACAACGAAGAAGACAAAGAAGAAGAAACCTATCGTTCCTCTCTTGGGAGATTTCGTGTTCTTCTTCAAGAAGAGAGGATCTTCGACTGAAATTTCTGGACCTCTTTACACTACCTCTTCCACTCTGCACTTTTAGCTGAAACATCTAAAGTCCAAAGAGAGCTATGTACTCTATAAGTGTTTATATGTAATGTATGCACATTATGTCTGTGATGAATACGCGTGTGTGTGTTTTGTGTGTTCTTTTATTTGTTTGTTACTTTGATTGGATTTTGTGTGCAACGCAACAACGTGTGTTCCTACATGTATTGAAAAGGCTTAAAGAGAAAGAGTCACTATTATTGACCCTGTTATTATTGTTCCAACAGATTTAACAACAACGAGAAGGATCCAATACTAGAAAAGAGAGGTAGATATTACAACAGCAACGAGAAAAAACAAAAGAGATAGAATAAAAAAGTTGACACAAAGGTGGTACCAATTCAGAGATTTACACCAACGGGTCTTTCTTCTTAAAACTTGTTTCAGCTTATGCATTTTCTTCCTCGCCGAAACATTTTTATAGCTTAAGGTTTCTCAAAAGCTGACCCCATCTTGGAGTATCCTCATCAAATATGTAAGTCAGAGGTGACACTAATACCCCACTTCCTCCGGCCTGTAATAACAATGCTAAAACATGACTACAGAACCAAGGGAACCATAAACGCGAATTTTATTTGGAATGTGATTAGTGCAAAAGTCGAAAGAGGATCAATTCCAAGAAGCTTATTTTGTTATTCCGGAAGTAGCACTCGTTTAAAGATGGACAAAGAAATGGCGGGGATTACTAACCGCTCTCAGTTGCTTCACAGAGTCGTATAGGGCATTTTTTGGTACACAGATCACAATGGCGTAGTAGTCAACCGATACTTTTCCATCTTGAGTACAGTAAACTGGGCTTATTGTTGGTCCCTGCTCATTATAAGAGAAGTTATAAACAATCAGCGAGATATAGAAAAGATACCGCTTAAGAAACCCCACTGTTCTGAAAACATTACCTGCAATCCGGACAATGATGGTTGGCTCAACACACGCTCAGCCACTTCGTCAGAGCTATTTCCTCTCATGTTGGCAACAACCTGAAATCAAATGTATCAGAGAAGAAGAAAAAAGCGAAAGAGGGAATAAGGGAAAGTTATCATAAGAACAAAGTTGCATACAGTGAATTGTCCGTCTGCTTTCAGATGGGCCTCCAATCTCTCGAGAATCTCGTGTACTGTGTTTAATGCCCCGTTTCTCTCGGTCAATGCTCTTCTGCTTGCCACGAGCGCAGCCTGAAAGTTGAAAAGATAAGTTTAGTAATAATGGTCGTCAACAGAAGAAGTTCATGGCTTCAAATAGTTCACATCACCTGACTTTCCAGCACAACGCCTCCTTCAATCTCTTTCAAGTTGTTCTCTTTCAGTGTTGTACCGCTACTCACAAGGTCCAAAATGGCATCAGCTATCCCCATCTACTTAACAATAACATATATGTGTCAACAAATATTGCACAAAAGAAAGATTATAAGGCTGAAATGTGAAATAGTGAAATCTCACCGCTGGAGCTGCCTCCAGGGCTCCGTCTGCAGTGGAAAACGTCACATGCTTGATACCATTTTCTTTCATAAATTTGGGACCGAGCTGCAAATACCAGTTGAATCATTCCCAAATATTATATTTGAAGCTAAATGAATCCTGAGAGAAATTTGATAACAACAGCGCACCAAAAGAGATCTGTAAGTCATCATACATAAGTGAAGCCAGTAGCAAGGCGTAAGGGTCTCTCCTCGCTCCACAGGGGCATTTCTGCTAGCTCCTTTAGAGAATTTATATTCTCAAAAATCCCATAGTTTGGTATCTGAAATCACAAGAGATACATACAATAAGAAAACCATCCGCAGTAACGATATGAGGACCCCAACTACAATAGATTATAGCATACCGCAATAGATAGATGGCAGTCTCCAAAGTTGAGAGCTTCATGGACAATGATAAGATCTTCATTTCCCTAAAACAAAAAGTCAAACAATTATAATGCAAAACGAGGCATTCCAAAAGACAACTCAGAAAAAAAACAGAGAAAACTCTGCATTCTAAAACCTATAGGCTAACACAACAATATGGCTTCGATGTCAAAAAAAAATCGAATAAGAGAATGAAAAAGAAGTCAACTGGCTTTTTATTTCCAGGATGAGCATAATGATAATAACCACCACAGCTAAGAACTTATACATTCTGAACAGTATTTCTAAACTGTTCAAGAAAAAATTAATATATGATTGTCACTTACCTGACCATATTCACTAAGTGTGTCAAGACCGACGATACCTAGATCAAGATCTCCTGAGAGTAACTTCCTGACAATGTCTTTTGGCCTTTGAAACCAGACTTCAGTGTTTGGTAACTGGAAGAAATGAGAAGATTAACAATACTATTCATGAACCACAAAAACCAAAAAACACTGCTGTCATTTTGAGTGCATACCTGGGGGATTTGAGCAACATATTGCCTGGGATTGACTTGTTTAACAAACAGTTGGCAATCCTTCACAGAAAAAATGATAAATATGAAGAGTCAAATCGAGCTATGAGATTACAATTACTATGTTCACTTCACTCTCAAACTGAGCAGGAAAAACAATATTTCAGAGGTAAAGGTTTCAAATGAAGCTTTTTCCATTATCCAAGAAAGGACAAAAATTGAGTTAAGAAAGAGATCACCAAACACAAACGATTCCTCACTTGCCTAGGATTCAACTCAAATCAAATCGCCTAGTACTATGCAAGTTGAATAATCAAATCGTCTAGCTTCAATAAACGAGATAGCTAAAACTCTATCTTTAAGAGGTCCCAACTTCCTCCAATTAGTTCACCAAACGTAACACTAAAAGCAAAAAATAAGATAAGCAATTCTCAGAACCAAATTATAGTTTCAAAAACAGAAGAAACATATAAGAGATTTATACTAAACGATTGAGGAAAAAAGAAAGCTCGTAGTAAAATTACAAATTAGTGTCAAAATCAACAAAGAAATTGTATTTAGTCTCTAATTAAAGGAGGATTTGAAGTTAATACAAGCATAAATTAAATGATCTGACTATGAAGCTAAATACTTAAAACTATGGTAGTAATTTTACTTTCATAATAATCGCAATGCAATTTTGCGATCGAATTTCCTCGTCATATTTTTCAGGAAATATCCATTTCCATTAATTCTCACCTTGAGAAGATCGATCGCATCGGCGGCCATGCGTCCCTTGCTAGGAAGACCAAGACGAATCTGGTCTCGCTCGACGACAACGGGTGCGGGAGCGGGAGCGGAACCGTTCTCGACGGAGGTCTGAACGACAGAGACAGAGGAAGTGACTAATCTCAGGCATCTCCGGCGAGTTCCAACGACGGAAAAAGCGGTGGAGGGAGACGGGGAGAGGAAAGAGACCGATGGCGAGAGGAAGGAGGAAGGGCATTGTTGTAAATTGGTGGGGAGAAGGATAGACATCGTGGAGTGGTGGTGGTGGCTTTTGAAAAGAGTGAAAGGGTTTTGGACCGGAGAACAAATTATATAATGAACAAGAAAGGTCGCTTGGCTACAGAGCACAGTTTGGAACGAGAGATAGATACTGACTACAGATTCCTGATGCCACTTAAAACTCGAAGCCTTTTTCATGCGTTTTCATTTTTCTTTTATATATTTTTGTCGTGACTTTCATTATTTAATTAAAATGAGACGAAAAAACAACGTGAAAAAACAAAAGTTTAGAGAGAAAGTGCATATAAAGATTAACAATGAAACCAAATACTTGTTTACTACAAGTGACCGTCCAAAATTAATAATTTCTTCTTGTATTGGTCATTGAATAATAATTTCTTTTATAGAAAATTAAGAGTTGAAATGTCCCCATCACTGATAATATATATTTACTAAAAGCATATTCATTCAAGAAAGACATATTACTCTTAGCATATTCAATCAAGAAAAATAGATTACTCATAAAGTCAACATCACACATTAGACTTTACATTCAATTCTCGTAGAAAAAGCATGTGTTAGGTTAATACACTTCTTTAACCTAACTAGGATTCAGTTATCTCTATTGTCGTTATGCTTGTTGGAAGAGTATAAATAATTTATAGTAAGAATAACAATTTTCATGACTCAAACTTTTTAACCCAATATAACATAACTGTTTTTATTTTAATTCAGCGCAAACCAAAATAAAAGAAGAGCACATGTAGATCCCAAACTGTGCCAAGAAGGGAATATTAATTGTTAGGCTCATAATCAACCACAAAGCCCCGGACTCGCCGCTGCCCACGTCCTAACACCTGTGTTGATGGTTCATATAACACCGCAGCATTTTGTGGGACCTGCATCTCCGGCGAGTGTCCAGAGATGCACATTGTTCCTGACCCGTCTTGTTGCCAATACACTTCCACCATTATTCCTTTGGGATTCTCTGCGTTTTCTGTTCCAGGGATCCCTACGAATCTTGCTCCCACAGGTATCTGTACATCAAGTTTGGGACCATTAACCATAAGTTCATTTCTCAAATACATGTGAAAGTAAAAAAAACATTAATGAACGTTGTGGGATTTACCTCCACTGAGATCCTTGATTCTAACTCGAGAGTGACCATGGTTCCTTCGACCGTTGCGCTTTCTAGTTCAGCACGTCTTGCGATGTTCAGAAACACTTCTTCAAGAGTTGCAAGACCAAGTTGGATGTCCGATATACCAAACTCAGATTCTCTGAATTGTAACTCCTCGAAAAAACTCTATTTGATTTTATGAAAATATGAAAGACAAAATTAAAACTTTAGATATTCATTTGTAGATATCAAAGAGATTATAATAAGAGCTTTGTAGATAGGCTGTAGATAGATGGGTTACTGTCAAAAGTTTTTCTTTGTCGCGCGGAATATCAAAAGTCATGAAAGCTTTGTTTTCTTCTGTTGGCTCAACTTCCAGATGCTGCAAAATATTGTTTTGTCCATGCTCAGATAGGCGCTAGATTATTAAACTAACAAAAACAAAAAGTGTACGTACCTCTTTAAAGAATCTTTTTAATGGCTCGGGTGAAGTTCCAGCACCGTCGAGGAAGCTAACAGTAGTAACGAAACCCGTACCAAAGCGGGATTTTAACCTGATGGAGTTTCCAATGCAACGGAGCCTGCCTTTAGCCATGATCCCTATTCTGTCACCTAAAATGTCAGCTTCCTCCATCGAATGCGTCGTTAGTATGATGGCACGACCTTTCTTTGATTCTTGTATAATGTCCCACACATGTCTCCTCGTTATAGGGTCCATACCCGTAGTCTACATGAAAGAATCCACGTATGTTGTAATGAGGAAGACAAAGACATAAACAAATTAATATTTGAAGAGAGGAATCGAACGTACCGGTTCATCTAGGAAGACTAGCTTAGGATCACCAATGAGTGCAATTGCAACACTGAGTCGGCGTTTCATTCCACCACTGTAACTTCCTGCTCTAATTTTCGCCGCTCCTGTCAGTTTTACATCTGCCAGTAATTTCTCTGCAGTCTGTATGATTTGAAAGAATATCTGTAAGCGAAGGAAGAAGGAAAAAAAGGTATGCATTATTATTTGAGTGACCTACAGGTTTGATTGATGCTGGTGGCAACCCTTTGATGCTAGCAAAGAGGTGGAGGTGTTCTTCACTAGACAAAGCATCCCATAGGATATCAAACTGTAAACCAAACAAACAAAAAGTTAAAGTGGTAGAAATAAATCATGTAATCAAAATGATTTACATCATTGTTTAGCTTAAGAGGAGATATAATTGACAAACCTGAGGACAAACTCCTATCATTTTACGAATGTTGGACATACCAACAGAGCTTCTTATGGAGTTTCCATAAATCATTGCTGTATAATTAAATAAATATAGATAAATGTTAATTATAATTCTTTACCCAAATATAAACAAAAATGACAAGCAAGCTTTTCTTACCATCCCCACCAGTAACTGGATTTATACCAGTCAAACAACTGATACTAGTTGTTTTCCCTGCACCATTTGGTCCTAGAAGACAAAACAATTGATCTTTCGCAATATTCATCCACAATCCCTGAATTTATTTATTTCACAGAACCAATTAGCCCAAAAAAAGAAAGATAACTATTTCTTTATTGTTTTTTTGTATCAAAAAGTAAAATACCTTAACAGCATTGAAAGGAGCAGTTTTCTTGCATTTGCAGCATCCAAGCTTTGTTGTTCCAGGATATGTTTTGGCAAGACCGTGAATCTGAACTGCAATGTTAGGGTCAACTATTCCATCCAAGGCTTGTTGTTTAACTAAAACCTCTTCTTCAAGCACATCTTTATCCTCTGGCGTAATTTGCTCTACAAGTGGAACTGAACCGATACAACTACAAATACTCCCTTCTGTAAAATATAAGAAACATATTTTAGCTAACTCACAAAAATGACAAATGTAAGTGAAAGCAAAAGAAAGTACCTCTCACTTTGTTGCCCTCTTTACCAGTCCAATAACTAGGTTTCAGAAAGTAGAAGACCGATTTTCTTACACCAGATGTATTGGGAATAATGTTGTCTAAATAGATAGCCAACACAAACCAGAAAAAGAATGTCCCGACAAGCCATACGTAGATTTTATTCTGCCAAAAAAAGAGAGGATTTGTGTTAGTGAATAATATATATAATAATAGACATGAAGACTCGTAAGATGAAATCTCTGGAAAAAGGTTAGACATACAATTGTAATAACGCAATCCGATACACACACTGCTCTTTTACTCCAACTAATTCCAGAACTTTCATGAGTTGATGTGGCTTGAAGAAGCTGCTGCAGACCCGCGTAAAAGGTATTCGGTGGAAAGAATGACCAAATCACACGGTAATAAATCTTATGTTCCTTTGAATAAGGGAATCCAGTAGTTGTGACAATCTGTTATTACAAGTAACAATAATTATTAGTATACAAAGAATGTATGATCTGAAGAAACATGTTGTATTTTAACAAAGAGAGGCCAAACCTGTGTTAGAAAACCAATCAGAAACACAAGGAAACCGAAAGTTGTTGCTGAAGATGATTTGCTAATGAAAGTTGATAGCAAGAATGCTAGTGCAATCTAGCAAAAACAAGTAAATAAATAACTTAAACAATGTCTCAAAAAGAAAGCAGCATCAAGAACATGAATAGGGAATGAGAGTTTTACCATGTTCAACTGAAAAAGCAAGAAAAGTAAGAAGACGACAACAAAACTGTTGTGCAAGAAAAAATCAAATCGGAACATCATTCCAAAGAGGACCAAGGAGAGTGAGGATAGAAATGTAAGTATTCCTTCCCATAAGAGCCATGATAACCAATAAGCAGTATCAAACACACCCATCATTGTCATTGATTCTCTAAGTTTTAGCTCTTTCTCGGTGACCAAAGAACCGAGTTGGAGCACAAAACCAAACATGGAGAAAGCAAGAAAGAACAGTGGTCCCATGTTTTCGAGTGCAGACATAGTTACTACTCCTTCACCAATAGCTGGGCGTGCAAACTCCTTGAATCCAAAACTCCAACCAAAACCTGGATCTGAAAATTTAACACAAGTTATATAAACAAAACTAGTTTTGATAAGAGTTAATGAATGTTTCCCAGTTTCCAAGATTGTACCTCCAATTAAGGACCTTGCGATCTCACGCTCTGCAGCGATTTGAAAAGGAACAAGGAACTTAAACGTTGGATCTTCCATCCGACCACGTTTTTCCACTGAGGAAGAATTTGTTTGAATCCCATAGCTTATGACTGTTGCATTTCTTTCCACAAAATGCAAAGCTCCTGGAACTTGCAAGGGATGTGACATAAACCATGCATCCACTTCCTTAGGGTCTTTGAATGATAGAACCTGAATATATCAAAAATATTTCTTTAAAAATTTCTAGCCAATAAACGTTAATGAAACAAATACCCAAAAAGTAATGAAATATTTATAAAAAAATGTTTGAATTGTTTTTAGATTTTTTTTTCATTGATTACCTATGGATATGGTCAATAAAATGAACGTGGAAAGACTTTTGAAAAAGAAAATATATTTTGTTTTTTACGCTATCAATTTGGACTTATGTCACAACACTAAATTCTTTTACCGAAAAAAATATCGAAAGTGCAGAAAAATGAAACAAATACCCAAAAAGTAAATGAAAGGGGAAGAAAAAAACCTAACCTTGTTGTTGGGGATTGGTCTCCCGGGATTATTCGCCATAATTGCAGAGACAATGTCACTCACGCGACGGCTCTGGTTCCCACTCCAAACAAAGTCGTAACAAGGAAGCTTCACGAAGAACTTATCCTCACATGGTGGAATTGGAGGCGAGACTAATGCCTTAGGATCGGTGACATTTCTGTGCGCCGTCGAGGTTGAGTAGGTGGCCTTCGTCGATTGGTCGATACAGAAGATGAGAAAGATGAAGAAGAAGGAAGAGAAGAGCTGAAGACACGTGGCTCTCTTGTTCCTCCATGAAAGCAACAGATTCTTCCAAAACAACGCCGTAAACTGCCGGCAGAGAAGCGGCAAGCCTCTTCGCAGAGTCATGATCAGAGGACGAAGACGATTGGCTGATTTTTTTCTTGTCTTTTCTTTTAAGAAATAAATAAACGTTATTTTATGTCTATGATAAAATCACTAAGAAACGCCTCAACACGTTGATTTAACATTTATATAGAGCTTCGATAAGACTCCCTCATTTATTACGAAAATTACAAAGGAATCTTAAATTCGAAATCACGGAAAAAAGTTATCTTTTATTTGAAAATAAATGTCTTTTTCCTATTTTCTATAATCTAATCCATGATTTTTCAATTTACATTATGAAAACGCGTTTTGCTAAACGCGTATTATATTTCTGTTTAAACATTAAAGTTGAAAGATTTCCAAAGCGTATTAATTGTCTAGTTGATATTTTGGAAAGAGTAGACTGCATTACTACAAAATAGGCATGGTGATGCAGTGTCACACTGTATTCAACCAACTTGTATTGGAAATATTTGAAGTAGATCTTTTGGAAGTATCAATCATGATTTTGATCTTATCACTAATTTTAGGGGATGGTTAATATCTCATTGACGTGTAAAAAACCGTGTGAAATAAATGAGTTCGTATTTTAATAACCCCTACAAAATAGAAGAGGAACAAAACACTTTATTACACAAACAAAAGTTTGAAAGACGAAAGAAATTAAAAGGTGGTGTCACTTAAGAGAAATTAAAAGACTAAACGAAGCTACTTTCTTCATCAATGGCGGATCCTGGTCAAGCAAGTTTCTGGACGCAGGCAAATGCGTTACTCAGGAAGAATCTAACCTACCAGGTATGCGTTTGCTTTTTTTCCTTTTCCTCCATTGCATGTGTACACACGAATCGGTGAAAACTTGACGGATCATCGAAAATTACTGATGATTCTTCGAAATTGACGCGAATTTTGTCACCCAATCTTAGAAATGAGACACGATCGTTATTTGGAAGATTCACATAAACAAATTATAAATACGAAAACGAGAAAATGCTTTGAAAATCTGAAAATATGGATTTTGTTTGCAGAGGAAACACATATGGACGAATGTTCGACTGGTCCTGGTTCCACTTTTCCTTTGCGTGATTCTACTGGCGATTCAACTCGTGCTCGATTCTGTGATGAAAAATGTCTCGACTCAGACTAGTTGTGATACTTTGGATGAATGTGCCATCCCAAACCCTCAAGTGTGGCCTCCGTTGTTACAGATTCCAAAACCTGAATCTCGTGCTGTTAACTCTGACCTTCCTGATACGTCATGTAGAAGAAGAGGAACTTGTCCTGTCACTTTTCTTCTTACTGGGAATAACCATTCCCTTGGTCAAGGTATACTATTATATACGTCACCTCTATATTTTGGTTGCTTGCTGCTAAAACTTATCAGCTACGCTTATTTAATTTCTTCAGATGTATCCGAGAATATGTTTGATGCTTCTTTTGCCCTGAATACTTCCGACCTGTTTCCTCGTTTAGCCAATAATGTCTTGGTAAGTTTGCTGTTTATTTTCCATCAACAAAAATGCAGACATCTTAGAGGTCGGTGAATGATTTCAGGGTTCAACAGAAGAAGCATGGCCAAACTACTATGTTGATCCGGCGATTGGGACCGGTGTTCCCATCTACAGTATCCAATCTCAGTGCAGTCCAAACTCTACGTGGAACTTCTCTGTAGGAAAACATCCTTCAGGTATTTAACTGAAGTGTTTTTGTTTTGCTTCACTTTGGAAAGTTAACTTATAATGGTTGTGTCTGAATATCCCAGAGGTGAAGTGTGTTCAAGGGTTGTGTCTTTGGCGAAATACCTCTGCTCAGGTCAATGATGAGCTTTTCAAAGGTAACTTGAGGGGAAATCCTCAGGGGGTGACAAATGAGTTTGCTGCAGCATACGATCTCTTGAGTACGGATATGAAAAAGTTGGATGTGAATATCTGGTATAATGCAACATACAATGACGATCCTTCACCCGAAAATCCTTTGGCCCGAATTCCTCGCTTGATCAATCTGGTATGAGATTACTCTTTTATACATGTTTCTTTTGATTCTACTAGTCCTAATGTTCACTCCTTGCAAAAACTCAGGTATCAGATGCTTATCTTAAGTTTCTCAAAGGCCCAGGGACAAGGATATTATTCGAGTTTGTTAAAGAAGTTCCTAAACCCCAAACTAAATTCAATCAAGACATTGCGTCCTTGCTTGGTCCACTTTTCTTCACTTGGGTTCTTCTTCTTTTGTTCCCTGTAAGTGAATGCTTTTAGGCCATTACAGTTGTTCAATGTTGTCCAAGGACGCAATGGAGTAGAATAATTACTTGTAAAACCTTGCAGGTGATCTTGACATCATTGGTGTATGAGAAACAACAGCGTCTAAGAATTATAATGAAAATGCATGGGTTAGGGGATGGTCCATATTGGTTGATTTCATATGCCTATTTTCTCATCATATCCGTCTTGTATGTTCTTTCTCTCGTGATCTTCGGGTCAGTGATAGGGCTGAAGTACTTCCGGCTCAATAGCTACAGCATCCAGTTTTTTTTCTATTTTATCTTCATCAATCTTCAAATCTCTCTCGCCTTTCTTGTTTCTTCAATCTTCTCAAAGGTCAAGACTGCAACAGGTATTAACATCACATTTTAAGAATATGTTAAAATTTCAAATATATAACTTGAGTGAAATTTCCAACGGCTTCTTGAATTTTGTAAATTGTAGTTGTTGCTTACATATTCGTGTTTGGAACCGGGCTCTTGGGCAGCTTTCTCTTCAAACATCTGCTCGAAACTGCATCATTCCCCGGTAAGCTAACAAGACGATACCTTGAATAACAAAAAAATACACATATTTATGAATATAACTTGTATTATTTTATATATTTACAGAAAATGGGATTCTTGCGTTGGAGCTGTTTCCCGGCTTTGCCTTATTCGGCGGATTGTACGAGTTTTCACAATCTGCCTTCCGTGGAAACGGGATGACGTGGGGAGATCTCAGGGAAAGCGGAATGGACAAACTGTTGTGCATCATGTCAGTGGAGTGGCTTGTGATTCTGATTGTGACCTACTGTATCGATCAGGTTTCTTCATCCGGGAAAAGCCCTTTCTTTTGCTTGAAGAATCCATTCAAGAAATCTTCTTCCTTACCAAGGCCTAGTACACAGACTGACAACGTCCTCATCGACATGGAGAAAACAGATGTCACTCAGGAGGTATCTTAATTGTTTTTCTTATTTTATTTCATTTCATGTTTCTCCAACCTCGAGTTTATTCTGATAATAATTAACCAGAGGGAAAAAGTTGAGGAACTGAGGAAGGAGGGCACTACAGGGCATGCGATCGTGTGTGACAACTTGAAGAAAGTGTATCCAGGTAGTGATGGTAACCCACCAAAAATGGCAGTAAGAGGATTATATCTTGACGTGCCTTCAGGAGAATGCTTTGGTATGCTTGGACCCAATGGTGCTGGAAAAACCTCTTTCATCAATATGGTCTGTTTTTGCTTAAATCCATTACTCTTACATTATAAACAACGTTTTCAGAGTGTCAAATTTTCTAATCTTTTTCTGCTAGATGACGGGACTCCTCAAACCGACATCTGGAACAGCCTTGGTTCAGGGTTTGGATATATGCAAGGATATGAACAAAGTATACACAAGCATGGGCGTATGTCCGCAGCACGAGTAAACCCTCTAAATACTTTTTCGCATTCTCTTCCATTACCAAGCAAATAAAAAACAATTAAAGGAACATTCTCTTGGTTTCAGTTTGCTTTGGGAGACGCTAACAGGAAGGGAACATCTTCTCTTTTACGGGCGACTAAAGAATATCAAGGGTTCTGCTCTAACAAAAGTAAGTTTATCACTTCGCGATTTGCTTATATGTGTTCTATAAGACTATTTTGATCAATGGATATATGATCATTTTTCAAGGCTGTGGAAGAGTCTCTCAAAAGCGTCAGCCTTTTCGATGGAGGAGTTGCTGACAAGCCTGCTGGAAAATACAGTGGAGGTATGAAAAGGCGACTTAGCGTGGCCATTTCGCTTATCGGAAACCCAAAGGTACCTCTCTTCCTGGTCTCTTGTTTATATGTGATTTTTTAGCAATGCCGAACTCATGGTCTGATTATATTTGTTAAAGGTTGTTTGCATGGATGAGCCGAGCACGGGACTTGATCCAGCTTCAAGAAAGAACTTATGGACCGTGATCCAGCGTGCTAAACAAAACACAGCCATCATCCTCACAAGTATTTTCAATCTCTCTCTCTTACATCTGAACCTGAGCTAGAAATTCTTGTTCTTATACCTTAAGTAGTGGTTCTGAATTTGACCTAAAGAAACTTTTCCCCCACGTTTTCAGCTCACTCAATGGAAGAAGCAGAATTTCTTTGCGATCGGTTGGGGATATTTGTAGATGGAGGCTTGCAATGTGTAGGAAACCCGAAAGAGCTTAAGGGAAGGTACGGTGGATCGTATGTGTTCACGATGACGACCTCATCGAAACATGAGGAGAAAGTGGAGAGAATGGTTCAACGTATCTCCCCCAACGCCAACAAAGTATATCATCTAGCAGGAACACAGAAATTCGAGATCCCTAAGAAAGAAGTGATGCTCGCTGATGTGTTTCTAATGGTGGAGAAGGCCAAAAGCAAATTTACAGTCTTTGCTTGGGGACTCGCTGACACAACTCTGGAAGACGTCTTCTTCAAGGTTGCTACAACTGCTCAAGCCTTCAATTCCTTATCTTAATCTTCGTATGATGATCCACCCTACCCTAGTGCATCACTAGTATTATTTATTATGACTATGTTAGTGTTTCTTTTATTGGCAAATCCGATGCCTTGGGAGAGACGTTAGCTTAAATAATCAGTGACATTTTTTGAGAAACCATCATGGGATGGACTTCTATATGCTCGCTCTCATCTCAACACTTCTTTCTTAGCCTCCTCCGTAGTTACTGGTTTCATAAGGGCATTATTCTGAACTCTTGGTTGGAGGCCTCATTCTATCTTTTGATGGATGCACTTGAATCTCTTAACTCTTGGCAGGATTGGAAGTGTGGTTTGATTGACTTGTTAGGTGTATGAGTAGTCAAAGCAAAAATCACATGGAGATGTAGACGTAATTTTTCGTGGACATAAGAGGTCACTTGTTTCTATAAACTCAATTTAAAGTGGTTTGTCACGGTTTATACTTGTCTTTACCTTCTCTTTCACAAACAACCAAATTCCGCTTGCTTTGTCCGGGTTTTCTTTACCCATTTTACTCAACTAGGTAGATGCACTTGTCGAGTAATCATAACTCTCTCAGAAGTGAACTATCACAAACTTGCCCCGAACATGATTTAGAGAATTGACACACTTGTTTCTTCCTTTCTGGTACACTCTCGTCATTTTGTTGGCTCTTCGATTTAGGAGTTTGGTTTTGCGGGTTTTATCTCTGCCTCGCTAGTTTCCATCAAAATGAATTTTTGTATAGGCCTTTTGTCCGAGTGTTCGAACGGTGGGTTTATTAACAATGTAGAGCTCGTTAAAGAAAAAGAAAAGGATCACCAGATTTAATTTTCTAAACGTCATATTATTTGTTCGGCAGTTTCGAAGGTTGGACTGAAAATGGGAAAATAGTATTATTTTAGACTACTTTTAACATAAAACATAATATTGTGATTATCATACGCCTGAAACAATGGAATCCGATGATGGTTGTTTTCAATCCACTAACCATTATTTATATTATATAGTTCTGTTAAAATAATCATAAATTCACATGCGCCGATGATACCGAAGTCTCAAACTATAAATATCATCTAGAAAAACATCCCTAAAAACATTTATTTTATATATAATGAATTTCAGGAGTTAAAAGAAAGTAGAGGAAAACATGGAGAAGAATGGCGGTTTAATGCAAATGTCGCAGATTTTTTAATTTTCGGAAAAAGAATTTCAAAAATAAATCCTAATAAGAAACTCAAGAATGCGAAATGAAAAAGAAATCACGGATCCTATCATTCCTCCTATACAAAATGAAACATTCTCTTCCCACGAGAGTCCATTTGGACCCAAACCTAACAAATCCTTCACACATAATAAATCTTGTCTAAAGACTACAACAACACACAAACCTCACAAACAAACAATCAACCAACCGCTACAAAACGCTTAAAAATTAATTTCTTACCAAATTCGATGCTTCGTAATACTAGTAGTGTACATTCACTCAGAGCTATTTGAGTTGTCATCTCTGCTATCGTCATCCGGATCGCTTTGTTGCGGTTGCTGCTGCTTCTCTTGATGTTCCACCGCATTGTTTACTTGTTCCGCGTTTGCGTTTGCGTTTCCTCCACTCGAATAAGCTGCGTTTAAAGCGGCTAGCATCCCTAGATTCGAGTCAGGCATACTTAGCCCTAGATTCTGAGTCGGCTGCGGCTGAGCTAGGAACGAACCTAGTTGAAGTGGACTCCCTCTGTACTGATCCATCGGAAAACTAAACCCCGCTCCCGCCATAAAATGAGTCGCAGCTCCGGCTCCGGGGGCTCCAGCTCCGGCTGAGTTCACGAATGGCCACATGTGGGCACGGTGGTTTGCCGTGTTGTTGTTGTTGTTCTCCATAGCTGCCGGTTGATTACCTGCGCTGGATGGTACCGGAAGCATCCAAAAGGTGTTTCCGGGTGTGGACCTGCTCGTCGGAGCAACCGCCCACATCGGCGCCGCGCCGGCCGTAGGCGTTTCATTTTCTTTCAAGGATTTGTTCTCGTTCTGTTTCCGATCATCGTTTTCCTTGGACAAATCAACGGATCTGTACCGTTTTCTCGAGAAATTCTCACCGTCGGGTCCTGGAATTGTTTCCGGCGGAGCCTGATCGGATGGAGTTGGGGTCAACCGCTGGTTTTCGTTCTGATTCTGATGGTGGTGATGTTGCTGCTGTTGTTGAAGATGGTGATGAAACCCTAGAAGCGGCGTTGAGTGAGCACCAAAGGCACCTCCTTGTTCGTCATACTGATGGTGGTGATGATGCTGGGTCAGTCCCAGAGCGCCGTACAGAGGCACCGACTTCGACGGCGGCGCAGAGAGCGTCGATCCGCTGCTCCGGAGAGAGACACTTAAAGAGGAGAAGTTTGCCGGGATGGTACCCGTTCCCGTAGCAGCGACAATCGCCGGCTCCGCTTGCTGGAGAAGCCACTCGATGGTTTCTCCGTCCGATTTATGACCGAGCTCTCTCGTTAACTGGAAAACCCTAGCGGCGCAAAGAGCCGGCATCCTGATCCGCCGCCCTCTACCGTCGACTTTTGTGTGGCGGTCCTTCGTCGACCGCTTCGTCAAAACCCCAGAAGTAGTCGCCGCCGCCGCAGATGAGGTTGTCGCGAGCGCGGCGTCTTCTAAAGGAGTAGATCTGGGGACAATTGAAAGAGATGCATCAACTAACTGTCGAGACGCTCCTCCGGCGGCACCGTCGTTCCGAACATCGGAGAGATCCATCTTCGATACAAAAGAGAATTCAGCAGAAGGGGAAAGAGAAAATGATAGAAAAAGAAGAAAATTAAACTAGGGTTTGGAGAAAGAAAGAGAAACGGCCATGGCTGCTCCGATTGTCGCCTTCATATCGCTCTTTGTGTTTGACTCTTGTCTTCGTCCCAACATCGGAGAGAGAGAGATGGGAAAAAGAGTTTGATGATGTAAAAGCAGGTGGATGACTTTTTCAACAAGCGGAATTATTAAAATAAAAACTTTTTTTTTGCCGTCATTAAAAATAAACATTATTAATTTCACCATTTATTTATCATATAAACGATAATTAGGAATGAAACGGGTAAGGAAATAGAATATTTTAAATCTCCACTTGTTCAGACGAAAGAGACTTGACCTTCACAATTTATAAAGCTCTCGTCCGAACCAAAATCCACCCAGAAATTTTAGTTTTATGATTGTAGACAATTGTAAATAGGGCGATTGTTTTCACTCTTTCGGTTTGACCGTCAAATTACTTCTAGATTTGATACTCTAAAGTCCAAGAAAAAGAAACTTAAGCTTTGGTACCTAAAGTTTTGAATGGTGACGTACTGAGAGATCGGTTGTGAAGAATATAATCTTCATTTTTGAAATATCACTAAGTCTTTCTTCTACTAAAGGGATCTTTAGCTAATTACATGTGAGTTCAATATAGTAGTCGAGTGCGTTTAAGTTGTTGGGTTAAGCTGTTACTGAGGTAGTTTGATGGTCCCTTAGTTCTTATTGTTCATCGAGTGACACATACAAAGAAACCTATGAGATATTTAGGAGAGACAAGAAGAGTAGAGAAGAGAGATTGAGTTTTGATCATTTGATATCGGTGAAGAATTCGGTTATAGTGGATTCCGGTAACAAAGTTTCGAAGAGATTTAAGAGGCAACTGCTTTGAATTTGTTGAAAGCCTCTTTTATTGTTTTTTTTTTTCATAAAAATTTCTCAAGATTTCAAAATGATTGAGTAGATTTAGGTTCAAAATTCAACAATTTGGTGTTATAGCCAATTTAACTACTAAGAAGAGATCGCAGTTACCCACCTAGAGTTTCATAGAAGATTGAAGATTTCTTGTTTAAGATTTGAAGTTGATTGGTTTGATGGGACTGAAAATTTATTTCTATGGAAAAGGCACATGCTCGCTCACCTTCGCGTACTTGGCCTTTAAGGAACGAAGAAATCCGTTCTTCCGTTAATTAGAGAAATAAGAAGATATCATATCAAGAAGAAGAGAATGATCGGAGAGAAACAACCAAAGTAGATGGATGCGAGAAGGTTATGAATGTTATTCTTCTTAACGTGAAAGAGACCACATTATGAGAAAGAGTGATAAGTATACCACCATCGCATAGATATTGTCAACTTAAACGAAAATTTATATGTCGAAGTTGGGTGACAAATAAGTCCATTTGCAGCTTAATCTTTCTGAATTCAAGATGCAAGAACATCGCACCATCGATGATTTCTTGAAGCTTTTTGGAGACCTCACTCATCTGGTTATAGAGGTGGGTTCAAAAGTTCAAGTGATTATGCTGTTGAGCTCACTTCCACCAAGGTATGAGCATCTCAAAGAAACGCTTAAGTACGGTGGGAAAGCAATCAAACTAGGAGATGTAGGTGGTTATGTTAGCCTTAATGATAAACAATTGTAAGAAAGCTCTTAGGTCATCTTATGAGGAATATTTCATCAGAGGCTGAACATATAGTAGGAGCGTTTACCCATGAAAGAACAAAAAAATTCTAGGTCTAAGTAAAGAGAAAGGAAGAAGACTTGTTGGATTTACGGTAAGGAAATGCACTTCAAGAAGCATTGCTGCAAGTGGTTAGAGAGAAACAAGGGAAAGTTCTAGTCGAGCGAGAAATGAGAGTCATTTATGGCTAGTGGTGACACTCATGAAGTAGTTCGTCTCATGGTTTCAGAAGTAAATCTAACGGAGAAAAATATAGATCAATCAAGATGAATGGGTAATGGATATTGGTTTTTTTTGTTTCATATGACTCCAAGAAAGAAGGTCTTCATTGAGCTTTACAAATTGACCACTAAAAATGTTATAATGGCTGATAACAAACACTCAGAGGCCAAAGGCTTTGGTTTAGTTTGGTTTTTCAATCCATATGGTAATAATTTTGTTTTACATGATGTCAGATATATGTCAAGTATGACTTGATATCTACAAAAACAATTGAAGAAAAAGGATGTGAATTCTTAGAGTCAAAGAGGACCATGAAAGTTTCCAAGGATTTCACATTGATCATGAGATATGAAAGACGGTAGAGATGCTTTGTATATTATACAAGGATTCGACAAAGTTTCATAAACATGAACATGTTCAACAGTTTGAAAGGAGTCTAACAAGATAAGTGATGAGTAGATTTTTGAGAATTTAAGGGTCATCAATTACCCCTAATCATTGTAGTTTGAGGTGTCAATCCGAACTCGCTATTAATTTGTCACCTATGATGCAAGGATTTACTTAATCTAAGCCTAATGAGAATGTTTGTTGGTTTTGATTAACTAAATTGATTGAATGTAAGTAATAAATTGACTAAGTTATGCAATGATTAAAACAAGGGTCTTTGGATGGGTTATTTGTGATTTGGGATCACTAAGCATGGTTTAGAATGTCTAACTTACACTAATTATCTATTCCCTAGGTTAATGATCCATTTAATTGACTAATTCATTTTCATGCAATTAATCACTCATTAATTATAGCATCATTAGCAAATTCTCATTTGTGATGATAATAATCAATGAGCTTAAATCCAGATTACTAGATCAACCTAATTACATCTTTAAGCACCAATCCCTTGGGCTAAGGATCATAATTCCATCTCTAAGCTCTCTTGGGCATTTCATCAAACACTTGGTGTTCATGAAATGTCTCATATCATCTTCCTCATTCTCATGCAAGAAGAAGCTTTAAGGACTCTTAGAGATGAATGGAATGTTTGATTTAAAACCTAAACTAGCCTAATCCATGCCTAGATCACCCTCATCTAACCCATCCTTAAACCCTAATGAAACTACTCAAGACCCATGATGATTCTCCCAAAACCAAGTTTGATTAGAGAAGAAATCATGATGGAAAATAAGATAGATTGATGAAGGAATGTAAAAAAGCAAAGATTACTTAAGGGAAATGCAAATTGTATTAAAAGATAGAACTAGAGTTTTGAAAAAAATAAGAACAAGCTAGAGAAAACTTAAGAAATTCAAAGCATAAACCAATAAGTGTAGAAAATGGGGTTTTTAAAGATTATGGGTCGGATCGGATCGACCCGGAACAAACCGGGTTTTGACCCGATTTCTTTTTGTCCGGACCAATCCGCAGCGGTCACCGCTGCGCTTTGGAGACTTGTCCGGAGGATTTGGCAGCGGTCACTCCTTAACCGCTGCAACTTCTTTAGTCTTTGGCTCCAGAAAATTGCACCGACCGCTGCTACACTCCTCTTCTCTCCCTTAGCTCCAATTTACTCCATTCAATCCAATGCTCATTCTTTAGCTCCTCTCAATGCTATTGTACCTAAGGATAAACCAAAAATGCACCAAAAGACTCTTCTAGACCTAATGCAACACCTAGAACTATATGAAATGAAATCTATTACAAATGTAACAAAACTAGTCTAATATGTGATATAATTGTACTCTAATGCAAGCCTAAATGATGCATATTATAAGAATATCAATAAGTTCATATGAGGTGTAATAAGATTGATTGTAAGAACAAGTCCAAAATTAATAATATAACTCGGTGAAAAAGTATATTAGATTTTTTGAAGTTTTTTAAATTACAATGCATAATTGAGAATAACTTTTAAGAATTGAAAAGTTCATTTGTGTAATTTGACCACATAAAAATTATCACATGTCTTTTTTTATTTTACTTTAGAAATTTGTTTCGTCTAACCATATGTTTATCATTTTCAGCAAACGATGTTAATTATACTAAAGATTATCAAACTTTGCTGAATCTATAAACTCGACCGCTCGGCAAATGATATCACTTAAAGGTGAAAAAAAATTACTCATTATTAAAGAAAAATTCATTAACTAAGAAAAATTAAATTTTCTGAAAAGATCACTAATATAGAAAAGTTTAATTTATTACAAACTTAGATAGATGCTTAGAAGTTGGGGTGGGCATTTTAATCGAACTGAATTTATCGAACCAAACCGGCTATTTGATTTGTTTGGTTTAGTTTGGTTACCTTTAAAAAAACGATTGGTTCAATATTTTATATAATTTGGCTAACCGAATCGAACCGAACAAACTGAGCTAACCGAATCAAGCCGAACTGACCAATATGATAGAACTTTTGATATGCACACAATAATAGTTGCGTACTTTCGACCAGTATGAGGCATAAGTTGTAAACTTACATCAAAATATTCGAAAAAACCGGTATTTTAGTCACTTGGTACATTTATTTCATTTTATGTGTGCAGGTATGTATTAAAGTTAGTGGTGAAAATAAGTAATACAAATAGAGAATGAAGATTCTTTAGCATATGAAGAATATAACAATGGTTGAAGATATTAGTTTTTTTTTATTATTATTTGTTAATTTGGAAATTCGAAACATTTTCAATTTAGTTTTGGATTATGGTTTTGTTTTTTCTTATTTGATTTAACCACGTAATCGAATCGAATTGGATATTAAAATCGAACCGAACAACCAAGAACCGAATCAAACCGAATCATATAAAAATCTATAACCGATTGACAAGATTTTTGTAGAACCGAATAAACCAAATCGAAAAGAACTATCTAAACCGAGTACCCACACATACTTAAAAGTAGAACTTAAGACTTACATAAATTTTAGATTCAATTCAACTGAATGATGTTTTTCCCACAACTTTTATACAAAACATGAATTAACCGAATAATTCTTAATTCTTTATAAGAAAAACATGAATTAAAAAAGTATTCAAATGCAATAATTTTTGAATACTCCGTACAAACGACATGCATTCTAACGAGGTTAAAATAATAAAACAAAGATGTAAAAACGGAAGTAGTGAGACCCCCCAGAGTCCAGAACCAGAAGTAGTAAAGTAGATCCGGGAAGAGAGAGAGAGAAAGAGACTGAGACACACACGTTTTTGCGTATAGTTTAACTTTAATCGATTTGTCAACCAGATAAGCATCTTTTAGACAGTGAAGCGTGCGTATTTTCGCTGGTGGGGACAGCTCATCCCAATCCACCTTCGTATCTCCATTCTCCCTTTTCTTTTCTTTTTATTAAACATCTTCAAATTTCACAAGATTTAATTTTATAGATAACTAAATAACAATCTATTTTATTTTCTTGGACTGAAACATGTTAACATACTGATACTGACTGTATACATAATATCCGTAAAAAAATTACATAATATATTATTTTATGTTTTAGATAGAATGGCAGGCTTTAATTAATGTAGAATCACATATCTATTTTTATTATATTATTTTTGTTCTAAAAAATCAATTATTACTTTACGTTAAATATTGAATAAATTTTAAAATTCTTATTGGTGATTTTCTCTATCACACACCACGAGGAGAGAAACATCAAGTGTTTTTGATATTTTGGCCCAAATGATAATTAGATTTTCGGCCCAATAACTGAATTTGATCCAAATCAAGTTTACCACTTTAACATTTCTTTATATGAAAATCAATAAGCTTATAAAAGTCAAGTTTACCTATGCTAGTAAATTGATTAAGGGTTGTCTATGTTGAAAATATTTAACCCTTAGTATCAGCTAGTTCGCAAGTTCTTAAGCCATAATCTTGGCATCTTCTTCAACCGTGTGTACCGATCTCTTAACTATAAGTAAAGAGGTGAGTCTTAATGGGTTATTTTATCAACTTGTAAATTGATATGTCGCTATAGAACTAAGCTAAGGCAAAAGGCTTAAAGGCTTTAAGAGGCTTGACAAAGAACAAGTGTAGATGTGTGCATACAAAGGACCGAAGCAATCAAACACCTTGACACTTGGAAAAAAAGCTTACAACAGAGAAATGTCATCAAACTTTACATGAAGCATTCACTAAAAAGGGAATGCACCATATTAAACAGCAACATAAAATTACAAACAAACAAACAGGTAGAAAATCAGAATACAACTCCACAGATCAATGTTTTTATTTGGTTCCATATCACAAGTCGTTACAAACAATCACCAGATAAATGAAGTCCAGGTGTCTGATCTTCGAACTAAAGCCACCTCAGGCAAGCCATCCTGCTGGGAGTATTAGGTAATGGGAAACCAGGTGCACTGGTGAGTTAAACTTGTCAACCATAAGTGATGACCGGGAGTTAAAAAAACATGTGCGGTGAGACCGTAGATCATATGCCCTTAAGATCTAATGAACCGGTCTCTCTGTAGAAGGACATTTACTAAAAGTGGAATTGACTCATCACAGATACAGAGTCACGCCTACAGTTGGAATCCTTGGAGTTCAAGGAAAGACTCGAGAACTGAGACTCGAGATCTTTGCTAGTACCACGTCCGCGACCTGCTGACGGTTTTTGAGTTTGTTGTTGTTGTTGTTGCTGATACAGAACTCTTAGTCTTCCAATCTCCTTTTCCAACAACTCCTGTTCCACTGGTAAATACAGAACTCATGAGTGTTGAAGAGGCTACCAAGTATTGTAAAAGCTTGTTTGTTAGTTTCTCTACCACCTTAATGTAGATTAGAGGCTCTTGAGAAGAGTACCAATACTTATAACTAGCTCACACTTACAAATTCATACTTCAAAGTAGAGTTTGAATCTAAAGAAGCTATTCTATTTTGGATGGTGTGGGAGAAACTTACATTGTTTGATCAGCTTCTCTTGAGCTATGCTTTCTAGTCGCTGCTTAAGAGCTTTATTTTCCAAACTCAGAATAAGATTCCGCTGGTTAAGAAAATCAAGCTCAGCTGAAACTTTGGAGCCTTCTGCCTGTAGATGACAAAAAGAAATCCACACTTCAGTGATCTAGAAGTTTGTAAACTAATACATATTTCACTTCTTTAAATGCAGGCAACGTTTTATCTTGTTGAGCCTTACCTGCAAAGTTTGTACATTCCTTTCTAGCTCAGATATGTACTGGAGCTTACGGACCCGTGACCGTTGTGCAAATTGCCTACAGAAAATAGCAAGTAACAATGTTACGATAATAAGGGGAAATGGAATGAATTATCAATCAAGAACGAGTAAAGAGAACACATACTGTTTGGCTCGTTTTGTATTGTCAGCTTCATAACTCACAGGCTGAGGATTGGAGTTAATCTCCTCAGAAGAGAACATTTTTGGATCATGAGAAAGAGTTTCGCCGTAATTCTTTGTTTCTGATAATATTGTTGCTTCTTGAGACATATATGATGCTCCTCCCATGTTTTTCCCACCAACACTCTCTCTAGTAGAAGGTGGTAGCCAACAAGAACGAGCACCAGATGCCATCACCAAAGAATCTCGCTGTCGATTCTTCTGCTTAAGAAAATTAGCATCAGCGTAGAAGGCGGCAGTGTCCTGAGCGTTTTTAATACGATCAAGCTCTTGAATTCCTCTTTGAGTTGACAAAGCCATATTCCTATAACTAAAATCATTCTGGAGAGTCAAACTTATGTTTGTAGCATTAGCCACGTCTAAGTAAGCGTAAGAGTCGCTTGATGAACGCCGATGACCACATTTACGAGCAGGACTCTCAGGCTCATTGAGAAGATCATCAAGCCAAAAGGGAAGCTCTTCCACCAAATGGCTCTCAGAGGAAGTCCTCTGGTGGTGTGTTGTTTTATCATCCTTAACCTTTTGACCGTGCCTTGAACCGATCAAACCACTTGGGATATACTCAGTATACGATGCTGATACACTCGGAAACGGAATTTTTGGAGGGAGCAACGCATGCTTTCCTGGGTGCACCAAGTTCCTAACACTCTGTGATCCCTTGGAGCTCGCCATTGCCACCCTTGCCTGCCAAAAGATAGATCTGAATATTTTAAACCATTGCATAAACCTAGAAACAGATCTTCTTAAGCTTGGCCAAAGAAGCCAGTAGCAGAAAGAGAAAAACAAAGAACTAAGAAGGCAGCAATTCTTGAAATAGAATTAAGTTTACTGTTTAAGTCGATATAGCATTCAAGTATCCTCTCAACTGTTTTTTTTATTTTTATCAAAATTTATTTCTTCTTTTGGAAATAAAAAAGCTGACACTGAAGCACATCACTCACTATTGCTGACCCATTGAGACAGACCAAACCAGCTGATCCCACTTATATGGTTACTGCTCCACTTGCTTTCTCATTAAGCTAAGATTAACATATGATATAGACTCAAGAAAAATGATGGATAATAATTTCTCATCTCAGCTAAGCAAACGTCTTACTCATCCAAGCAATCAAACACTAAATATACAGAATCCATAAAAAATGTAAGCAAACCCGAAAGTTTCTTCTCTTGACGAATACAGATTCGTCTTCCTTTTGATTATACTTGAATATAAAAGAATGAAAAATCGAAAAACAACTAACCAGTTGAAGATAGAAGGAAGAATTCGAGCTTTGCAATACGTAGATTGCGAAGACTGGATCCGAATCGAAGAAATAAAAATCAGGAAACAGAAGTGGAAATTATAAATCCGACGGGTTCCGTCGACCGGAGATATCCGTCGTAGATATCTTCTTTTCCTCTGTGACTTATCGTTGAAGGAGATTGAAGTAGAGGAATCTCTGATTGACTATGGAGGAGGAGGGTGGATGAGAGAAATTTGGGGGAATTTAGTCCTGAAAAAGTAAATCAAAGACTTCTCTCTAGTCTTAAGGCAATACGCCCTTTTGTTTTTCTTACTTTTCGTTATTTAAAAATCGTCCGAAATATTTTATCATATTTTACAGTTGCCCCAGAAGTTTCCTTTTCGCGGATTTGTGATTCAAATACGAACGAGTAAAGTCAATTATTACTATTTGAATTGGAGTAAACGCAAAAACTATTTTTAAAATCTTTTTTTGTTTATTGATTAATTAGAAAATTGTGTTTTACGTTATTCGGATTTGTCTAATTGTCCGATTAATCATGGAATGACAAATGGCATCATTAGTTTATGTTTTCTTCATTACTAATTTTGATTTTTTTTCCCCAATTACGATTTACAATATAGAAAAGTGTCTTATGCTAAGGTCAATGTGGTTTAACTAGGAGACAACACAAGTTCAAATTTCAATTCGGTTTACTGAATTTTATTTTATTGAGCATTGCATTTGCCAATCTTTTCAACGTCTTATTGACTAAACATATACTTATTGTGAAGAAAAGTGTAATAAAAAGTATTAAAATATTCAAAAGGGGGCATAGATAGAAGAAGACATTGATCTAGTTACAATTTACACGTCATAAACACTACACAAAGGAAAAGAGGATCTTTTGTCGAAGATCATGTTTTTAGCATATGGGCCATTTATTTATTAATTTCTTTAATTATAAAATGATTGGTGAGTTGGAATTGATCTGTTACCTAACCTAAAGTGCAACAACATGGGCCAACTTGTTAAAATACAATAATAACAAAAACTCATCTGTATATTTATTGGTTCACAAAATGACAAAAACGAAATGTAATCTCAAATTTCTAATTTCTCCAACATGTCTCTCAGAAACTTATTTAAACTCAATTCTCTTGTTCCCAATCCAGTCTGTGGCGGCCCCCTTTCTGTCCACAACCTTATGATGTTTTATTATTCACCGTTAATCACTGTATTAACTGATCTTTAATCACTACCTGTTTTAAAATAATCCTACTTGTTTGTCTACTTTATATAATTAACATCTACATCATAGACTTGACTAATGTTTTTCTATTATCCATGTGTTATATATTAAAGTGTTTATGAAGCTTTGCGTGTATAGTAACGCAAGTGGGACGAGAAAGAGACCATCACTATAAGAAAACTATGGCATACCAATAGAAAGTGATAGATTTGTATGACAATATCAAAATGATTAATGCTTCGATAATTCGTAGAACCTAATATAATTTGTAAAATGTAAACAAAGTAATTCGTAACATCTAATTTGTAAAAATCATTTGTTAGGGCTTATGTTATATGAATCTCTTCTCATTGTGCATCACGCTTATTTTAACTTTGGTTGTTTGAATATTTGGGTGTGAATCTACAATGGCCCTGTAATGGATCCAACTCCAATTTTATTTGAAAACTCTGATTTAGCGCTTCCTGCATTGATGTCATCGACCAACCATAACTTTATATGATGCATTATGAACTTTGGTTTAAATTTGGTTTACTTTGGGTTATTGGGCTTCGATTCTGCTCTGGGTTGGGCTGAAAACAAATTTTATTGTTTCGTCAACGCAGCTAAAACAGAGTCAAAACAATTAAGAACTGAAATGTGTAAGCACTGATGTGGCCATACCCTAATAAAGGAAGATGAAGAGGTTACTTGTAAAGGAAGTTATTGCCCCCAATAATTTTAGAGGAAAATATCTTAAAATAGGGAGAGGTATGGCGTAAACAAAGGCTTACAACAAAACAGCAAAGCCCTTTAAATTCTCAATTTAACTCTCTCTCACTTCTTACGGGGAAACCAAAAAAAAAAACTTAGGCCTCAAGAAAACAACCCACAAAGATCAATCTAACAAAAAACCTCTTTCTGCTCTCTCTCTCTTTTTCATCCTAAATGTTGCTTCCTTAAGTTTTATCTCTTCACTTGGCAAAAAGAATGGGAAGCAACATCTGAGGATCCATTGATTACCAGACAAAACTTATTAAAAAACCATAAAATCTGTTTGTGTGTGTGAAAATGATGAAATAGCAGATTGAGAGCAAGAAAGAGGCATAGATAGGTGATAAACCGCAATGGAGATACAAAGGATTATGCAGTTGATGTCCCTTTGGTCTAATTTAAAGAGTAAACGCGTTTCTCTAACCGGTGGGAATCATACTGCCGCTAGGTTCTGCACTCGCTAGACTCGCCTTTCTCTCTCGCCCGCTCTTCTCTTCTTTTCTTACTTCCTTTTGATTCTCTTCTAGCTTTCTCTTCTCTTCTCTTTTCCTCTTCTTTAACTTTCAACTGCACTTTTCACGCGCTCTCTTTGTCTCAGTTTTCTTCTTAAAGACATAACAAAAAACATACAGAATGGTGTTTGTTACTGTCCAAGACTTTCACTCCATGTGCCAAAAGCATTGTCACTACCTCTTGAAAAAGAGAGACCGTTCGAGCTCTTCTTTGAGCTCTACGGATTCTTTCCTCAAGGCTTCTCGTTCTGAAATCTTGAGTCTCTTTATGAGATCAACGCTTTTGGCTTTGTTGTTTCTGTCATTTACTTGGTTCAGTCTTCTCAAGTATGGAACCACTGCAACCTCTCCAACTAAGTCGGTCGAATCTGACCATCATGAGATATTATTGCCTTTGCTTCTGAATGATTTAGAGAAGGAAAGTCTCTTTAAGCTTGGAGATAAAGCACTCTTCCTAAGTGGAGGAGATGATGACGAGGTCACTGTTTCTTCATACTCTCAAACTGTGATTGAGACTGAGATGCTTCTTGTATCTGCAAACGACGAGGAGACGCAGAGCATGGTTCCAGACGAGACCTTTGATTTCGCCTTTGCGCATTCTCGTCACATTGACTCTGCTGAGTTTATAGACCGGACTCTCAAAGTTGGCGGCATCCTCACCGTCCAACTCAACCTTCAAGATCTTCCTCCAAATTTCTTGAAACATTCAAACTACGAAATAGTCTACGTAAAGAGCTCTGAGTACATGGTAATGACAATGAGGAAAACAGGGGAAACAGAGCAAAAACAGAGCTTAGTCGCTACTGGGAGAAAGCTTCTTGGTGTCGAGGAAGAGGAAGCTAAGAAAAAAGCTTTGAGCAAGCTTGAGGATGTTCTCCTTGAACCACCAAGAGCAGCTTCAAGGAAATCAAGAACTTATTTGAAACGGACACGGTACCTCCCGGATCTCATGGGAGAGACTTTGGACCTCGGGAGCTATTCAAAGCGGGTATTCATCGATGTGGGTAACGGAAAAGGAAGCAGCGGAACAGAATGGTTTGTTAGAAATTACCCAACGAGGAATCTGAAGTTCGAGATGTATAAGATTGAGACGGTGAACGATGAGATGAGCTTAGAACCTGAGCAAATGGGGATGACGGAGTGGCTGAAAGAGAATGTGAAGGAAGAGGAATACGTGGTGATGAAAGCAGAGGCCGAAGTGGTGGAGGAGATGATGAGGAGCAACTCGATAAAAATGGTGGATGAGCTTTTCTTGGAGTGCAAGCCAAAGGGTTTAGGGCTAAGGGGAAGGATGAAGCAGAGTAAGAGTGGTAGGGCTTATTGGGAATGTTTGGCTCTGTATGGCAAACTTAGGGATGAAGGTGTTGCTGTGCATCAATGGTGGGGTTGAAGTTAAAGAACATGGATACAGATCTAAGAGAGGGATATTTATTAAACATGTCTCTTTTTATTCTATTTTATGTATTGTGTTTTGTGTGTGTGTGTTGTTTTTCTAAGTTTGTCTCTTTTTCGTCGTGTCTCATTTTGTGATCATCAATGTGTTGCTATGTATTGAAGAATTTTGTGGCGTTGTAAGTTTGGGGATCTAATGAGCTTAATTGAAGACCTTTCATATTTCCTCATTCAACTTGTCTTTCTAATTTTCCTTCCATTCATATTGATTTTAACTAAAGCACTGCATGGACTTAGCTATGTAAAGAAAAATTCAAGAGTGCTTAACACTAGACCAAAACTCTAATGTGTTTAAAATATGTATCAAATATATGGCGAAATGATTTGTGTAGTGTCATCGTTGCATACTTGGGGTTCAAATTCAAATTCAAATTCAAATAGAGCATGTTATTTAAAAAAATCCAAAGTGAAAAATATTCTATAAATTAATTAATAAACATATAAATTAATAAAAAAAATTTTGTTTCTAGTTAAGCAAATGTAAATTTAACAAATTTCGATAAGATAATATTGTTTTGAAACTTCTATGTTATATGATCCCAATAATATTATAAATGAATAATTAGGTACAAATGTTTATGTATATAGGATTAACTCAATTTAATGAAATATCATTCTAATGTTGTTTGTTTTGTCATGAACTCAAATCTCGTTGAATTACATAATTCAATCAATTTAATAAAAACATTATTCTAAAAAAATTTGGAATCCATTGAAAAAAAATTTATAGGACAAATGGAAAATAATATAAAAAAGAGAAAATAGGAAAAAAAAACATATTGAAAATTAAAGATTTCTCTTTTAAATTTAATAATTATTAATGTAAAGAAAAATTAATAACATTATAAATTCTTAAAATATTATAGTCCTAATGTTATTATTTTATAGAGTTTGTACTATACTACATATTTTTATCTCATAAATTACTTTAGGAAAGAAATCTTTGACTGGTAATAAATGCTATTTATCAAGTTGATAAAAATGATAATAAATACTTTGAATTCTAGTATATGTTTAAGAATTTCATTAATTTTTAAAAACCTTCTATACTACGGCACCATTGTTTTTGGTTATAAATAGATTTAACACTAACCATGAAATATGTAAAAAGAAAAAATCAAAAGTGAAAGGAAAAAGTTAATTAAGAATGATGAAATTCATCGTGTTTTTTTATCGTATTCAGTTTATTGTTTGTTACTCAATTCTCTAATGTAAAAATTCAAATACTTGTTTTTCTTCTCTTGATTGATGAATTCATAAAAGTTAAAGTTAAGTTTCTTATATTTGTATATAATTTATATGCAGGCTGAAAAATTAGAGAATTCATATGAAACACCTGTGATCCAAAAGGTATATTTTAAAACCGCTTAAGACTATAGAAAAGTTTAATGCTAGAAACAAGAATATTTCATATACATATGATCATATCTAGATTGTGTAATCAAAAACTTATGTGCGTCATTCAAATTTTTTTCAGGAGGTAGGAGAAGGTTCACTTTGTATAGAAGGTAAACAATGTTCAATTAAATTATTTAATCTATAATTTATACATCGAAATTTTATCTCTGACTTTTTATTTATTCAATATTATTCTATATTTATGTGAAGAATATCCGAAGGCATGCGATTACCGATGTTCGGCGACATCTCATAAGAAATCATGTTTATTCTTCTGCAACAAATGTTGTCAGAAATGTTTATGTGTACCGTCGAGTATATATGGACATAAAGAAGAATGTTCATGTTACGAGAATTGGCATACAAAAGTAGGTGAATCAAAATGTTCATGATAAAAAAAAATTAGATGACGAAAAGGTTATTTTTAAATTTTTTTTAATAAAGTCTATGTAGTTTGGCCATGATTATTTTCAATGTATAAAATAAAATATGAAAGTCTTATTCCATTGGAAAACTAAAGCTACGCCACACCCACACATATATTAAAGAAAATTTATGTTTAGATAAAAGAAACTATATATGTTTTTGTTGTTAAAATTCACATCAATTATCTCAATATTATTCTAAGTGAAATAAACCCATCATAACACGACACTCTTAATACAAGCTTATGATTTTCAACATTCCAAGCCTAACAACAAGATTATGACAATACATTCGAATTGAATTTAAAATACACTACGAAGGTTTTGTACGCCATACCATAATAATAAGAAACAAATGAACCTGGTCATCTTTTGTTTATATCAAATTATTTAATATAGTCATATACTATATCATAATGGGTAATTAATAGTTGACAACTCGAGTGTAGTTAAAGTCAAAGAATATTGACGGTCACATACACATTGACGATGCATATATAAAAAGAACCACTCATCACCTACTTTTTCTAACAATTTCTTTCCATATCCCAATCATATAACCAAAGTGGAGATCAAAATTGTTTGGGAAATTTGTTTTCAAGAGTTTTGAAATGGTTTTCATCTACAAGTGCCAAGCTTCGTTGTATTCGTATCATCACATAATGCATGTTATTAAAAAATATATATCTAAAATACTTTAGACAACAAGCATACTTTTATCTCATTAATTAATTTAGGAAAAAGACATATCTTTGACCTAATAAATGTATACTTATCTCGAATTCAAATGACAGTAAATGCTTTGATGTCTATATATTTAGCCATTTCATTAATATTTAACTACTTTCTATAATAGGGCGCCATTGGTATTGGTTATAAATAGATTTAACATCTACGGTAAAATAAGTTAAAACAAAAAAAAACCCACAGTAAAAAACAAAATTTACTAAAAATGGTGAAGCTATTCGTTGTCTTTATCGCATCCAGCTTGTTGTTTGCTACTCAATTATCTAATGTAAATGATTAAATACTTCTTTTTCTTCTCTTGGTTGATTTATGAATTCATAAAAATTAAGTTTCTTATATTTATATATGTTTTTTTTGTATAGGCCGAAGAATTAGAAAGTCTATCTGAAGCACCTGCAATCCAAAATGTACTTTTAATAAATTGCTATAGATTATAGAAAAACGAATGTAGTAGAAACAAGAATATTTCATATATATTTACACCAAAAAAGAAGAATATTTCATATATATATATATATATATATATATATAGTTTTAATGTATCCAGTTTGTGTAGTCGAAAACTTATGTGCGTCACTCAATTTTTTTCTAGAAAGTAGGAGAAGGTTCACTTACTATAGAAGGTAACATTGTTCAAGAAAATTACTTTATCCAGCGAAATCTTGTCTCTGATTTTTTTAATTATTCAATGTTGTTTCTATATTGTTGTGAAGAATGTCCAAAGCCTGCAATTTTTTATGTTCGGCGACATCCCATAAAAAATCATATTTATTTTTCTGAAACAAATGTTTTCAAAAATGTTTATGCGTACCGCAAGAACATACGGAAAAAAAAAAATGTCCATATTATGATCAATGGCATATTAAAAAAATGGACCAAAATATCTATGATAACAACAAAATTAGAAGACCACAAAAATATTTTTAACTTTCTCTTAATAAAATCTATGTATCTGGCCATGGTTAATTTCAAAATAAAAAATAAAATATGAAGTCTATTCCATTGCAGGACACATTTCAAAGATAATTTATGTTTAGGTAAAAGAAACTATGTTTTTGTTGTTAAAATTCACATCAAATTATCTCAATTTTATTCAAAATAAAATAAATCCATCATAAGACGACGCTCTTAATGCAAGCTTATGATTTCAACATTCCAAGTCTAATAACAAGATTAATATGACAATACATTTGAATTGAATTTAAAATATAAACGTAAGAAATACCACGAAGGTTTTGTATACCATAATTAATAGTAATAAGAAACAAATGAACCTGATCATCTTTTGTTGATATCGAATTATTTAATATAGTCATATACTGTAGTATATCATAATGGGCAATTAATAATTGAGAACTCGAGTGTGATCATAATTATAGTCAAAGAATATCGACGGTCACATACACATTGACGATGCATATATAAGAAGAACCACTCATCACCCACTTTTCTTACAATTTCTTTACATATCCCAATCATATTACCAAACTGGAGATCAAAATGTTTTGGGGAAATTTGTTTTCAAGAGTTTCGAAATGGTTCTCATCTACAAGTGCTAAGCTTCGTTGTATCTTCGCCGACACTACTGCTAAGCTCCGCAATTTTGTTGTTGCGGCTATATCTAAGATTCGTGACTTCTTTGCTGCGATATTTGGTAAAATTCGCAGTTTCTTTGTTACGGTTATTGCTAATGTTCGCAGCTTTTTCTATGATGTGTCCACATTATTTAGCCTTCTTCGGAAATTGCGAAAGCTGCTCAGCGTGATGAACGAATTATTGGATAGTGAGGCGACCCTTCATAGCAGATTCCTACTTGTCCTCAATATCTTTAATCAATTTGTTGATTTTGGAAATATTTTTGGTGGAATGGTTCATCAGCACTAAATATGGTTCCTCTTCTAGTTTACATGATCAAATTGTCAGTCTGTTTCTTTCTCTCTTTAATAAATTATTTATAAAATAAATTTCATATGGAGCGAGATTAATGTTGTTTTATGTAGTTCAGATGTAATGGGTTATCGCTTTTTATTAATATTTAACTACTCGCATTACTTTTGTATTGTTCTCACTGTTTTTATTTCGTCCATCTAAAGCACTTGCAATCCATAAAGTATATTTGATACAATTTCAAAGATTATAAAAATAGAAATATATCAACACACAAGCATATATAAGTCCAGGAACCATATGAAAGCAATCCAACCACATATATAGGGTCGCATTAAAGTTATGATCCGATCCGCTCACAACTCTCGGAGGTGGTGCAGGTCATGGGTGAGCCGTTGACCGATTGGCAGCGTCTGGTGGTGGTGCACCTAATAGTATAACAGTAGGAGGAGAAGGAGGTGCAGGCGTTACATAGGGTGGACGAGTATCCTCCTGGAAGAGGACGGAACTGACCATGATCAGGACGATACGTGTTCGCCATGTTGTTAAAAGTTCTACCACTCCCGCAACGTCTCGTTGTGCTCGGGGGAGTCCTCATTTTGGAGCTTCTGTCATCATTATTGCCTTTCAAATTCCTCCGCATCTTGATTGTTTCTTCTGCATCACCCACTTTTGTAGTTTTAGTTATTTTGGACAACTATATTAGAGCATATACATCCGTAAACTCTTGTTGGGTTTTTAATGAACTTTTTATTATTATTATTATTTGCAAATTTTATTTTTTTTAGAAAATTAAAGTAACCAATGAAAAACCAACACGTCACCAGCTACAGTGAAGAGTCGATTCTCCACTAAAATTTTCTCGCACCCGGTTCTAAACTGTTGACAATTTTTTAATATTTATTTTTAGATTTTGTGTCAAGAACTCTATTAAATCCACCAATAGACTTGGTCTTACATGTTCTCGTCCTCACCTAGGAGATGTTTGGATTTCGGTCCAAGATATCGTATTATTTTTTAATCTTTATACTGAATTACTAAATAACTAAATAGCATGAACTAAACTGGGATTTTCAAAAATAATATTGCTACTTATAATTATATTTTTATAAAAACTAAAACAGTAAAGAAAATGTTTCTTTTTAATAAAAGATGTGATTTTCTCTATTAATCCCGAAAATAAATTATTGATAAAATTAATATATTTACAAAAATATAATAAGATATGAATTCCTCAAATAATTAATTAAATATAAAGTAATAAAACTATAATTATATTATCAACGTAATTAAACACGAATATAGGATAAGGCAAAAAACTCACTGAGTTTGCGGATTTCAGTTTGAGCACCAAGAGCTTCACGCATATGAAGTGAAAACACGAGGAGGAGAAGAAGCAGCATGGAAGAGAGTAAGTACTGTAGAAGGTGCCATCTTAATAATTCTCTCTGTCGCTGATCACTCAATCTAACTTAATTTAGTTTGCAAGCGTCTGACTGAATTTGACCTAGCCGATTCTCTCTTATCTCTACTTAATCCCTGTGCCTCACATTTATTGCATTTATATAGAAAAGAGAGGTAGAGATAAGAGAGTTGCAACATATATATGGTAGAGACTTAAACAAAAAGTAAGAAGGAGAAAAGTGGTCGAGATAAGAAAGAGAGAGCTGAAGCTATGAACGAGCTTAATTAGTTTGTCACTTCTAGGTTTTGGCCTTTTGGATTTTAGTGGTCTTCGCACACCATGTTTTGGTGTACTCAGGAAGTGGGTTGCATTGCATTATTTACGTGGTACTTTCCTTTTTTCATTTTTTCATTTTTTTTTAAATAACAAAATAAAGGAGTTGACACCTGACTTGGGATTAGTTAAAGGTTACGTGTTTCTTTTGATTTCAATTAAAGGTTAAGTCGTTAGGCCATTTCCATCCGCGTTTATTAGCGGGTTTTTAACCCAGTCTCTTAGCATTTTTTGAATAAAAAAATAATAGAAAATAAGAACAGGGGAAGATGCGTTCATTAATTAAGCAACTCTCTTGTGAATTTCTTAGTCACGTGGCTTAAGGGGATTCGGCCGCGGTTTTTTGAATTTTCACCCAAAGAATAAAAATTCTTCATTCTGCGCGACTTCCTCGAGGAGAAAAGAAACTTGCGACTGTGGAGGCGATATTGTTTCGTCTTTAATCAGCAAAATCAAAGGTTCGTGTCTTCGATTCTTGGATTTTTACTTGTTTTAGGGTTTCAATCTTCGGTTATTAGGGTTTGGAAGTCCGTTTTTGTTTCGATTTTTGGTTTGCAATTGGTTTGGGGAAAAATCTAGGGTTTGTTTTAGCGGCTGGGTTTTGACTCGATTTTGGCTTCGGTTAAGGATACAATTACAATTTTGGGTTTCCGTCAGTTTAAGGGTTTCAAGCTTCTTCAAATTCTATTGTAAAACGATTTTACTTTTGGAGATATTTGGATAACACCAATGGATGAGAAAAAACATAAAGAATCCTTAACTATTCATGATTAACACATTTATTAATTTAATAATACTAAGAATTCCATTAGTGGGTAACACCAATGAAGTTACTCTTAGAGAGAGGTCGGCTGTAGTTTTTTCTAGTTCAAAACTAAAGAGCTTTAAAAGTTTTTTTTTTTTTTGGTTAAGAATATTCCACATGAAGTTGGAATGAGACCTAAGCAATAACATCGATTAATTTATTATTAGTTAATTTTCGGTTAGAAATTCATGAAATTTAAAAGTCACACACTAACACAATAATACATACGTATAATATTGTTGGGTTCCATGAAGCAAGGAGTTATCGCACATTTTCCATTTTTATGTTCTCTCATGTATTTCTTTACAAGCTTCGCATTGTGATTACTCTGGTTCGATTTACGATTAATGACAAAGTCATACGTTTAAAAAGAGAGTACGTATCTTTTAAATTGATTGCGAGTGTTTAGTTATTTGCTGCAAAATAGAACATTAATACGTTTTATATATAAATAGTTTCTTTTTCATTTTTGTTAAAACAATTGTACTAAAAGTAATTGTATTATGAAGTATTTTCTCTTTATAAAAGTATAGTAAATAGTTAAAAGAGTAACTAGAAGGACGAAGAGGGGAATTCATTAGGAAAATAACAGAAATGAACAAATAAGTAGGCTCTATGAATTACATTAAAATTCAAAAGAATAAAAATAGTGTCATGACAAAGACCACGAAAAGACCAAGACTTGTAGGAGACAAAGACCAAGACTAGAACATACGGGTACAGATATATATATAAACGAGTGAACCACACGAACTGTTGAAAATTCCATAGAAATATCTTCATATTTTTGGAGTCTGCTGAAGGCTGGTACTGTCTCTAGAGAAAAAGACGATATTTTGATTTTTGTGGATACATTCGTCGTCTCTATCAATGAACAGTTGCTTTGTTGTACTCTATGTTTAATTTTTTAGACCAGATAGAAAGGTACGGAAGGTGCTTTAATGAACTAACCGATGACAAAAAAAGTATAAATGTTACATACAACATATTTTTTGTAGATTGTAAACAAAAACAATTATAGTTTTCGTTGATTTAGCATCTGGTATCCAGATTTCGTCGAAGCACTTGAGCGTGTAATTTTCTGAGATTGTGATGGCAACATTTTGAACTCAGACCGATTCAGAATCCTTCAGGGTAAGTTCTTAAAATCAATTCTTAGCTTGAAGATCAAAATTTTCCTACACACACAGACACAGCTATCGATTGTCCATCTTGCGTTCTACTTAATTATAGCTTGGAAGTAAAAAAGATTCCATTTGTAAATTCGGTATTTCGTCTCCAACAAACTTCAGATCTCATGATTAAGAAATTGTATAAGACGTCATCTCAATATTTTTTGTTTTGTTATTAAATGGTCTGGTCAACCAAATCAATATAACAGAGTTTACAAAACTGAAATCACAATGAATCACGGCACGGCCCAGTAATAATTCTCACATAACAGTTAAAAAGAAAAAGAAGAGACAAGATCTTGACCATTAATTATATGGTCATCTTTGTATTTACCTTTACAATGACCAATTTTTCCCTGCGGTAGAAACTCAGATACGACGACAACAGTACATAGGGGTGGGGCAATCCATGGGTGTGCCATCCATCCTTTCACAGTGCCTGCTGACATCGGTGGTGGTGCATTTATACGTATAACAGCTGCCAGATGGGTCGCAATATACACATAATTGGTAGGACAAGATGACTCTGATCAATCCATCAGGATGATAAGTGGTTGCCATGTTTGCAAATTTCATGGGTCGTTGAAACCTCTGTTTTGGAGCTTCTCTCCATCCTGATCGTCTCTTCTGCATCCGTATCATCCATACATACAATACAATTCACACTTTACTTTTTGGTGTGAGCCTTTTGTAATTTCAGTGATTATTATATATTGTAGTGTTTAACGAAGCGAAATAGTAGTAATTACATTCCATCAATTCTGAAACATATAATAGCTACTAATAATTATATTCTATAAAAAATTAAAGCAATGATCCAAACTGATTTTATTTTGTTATAAGAATATACTACATGATGATGGGTCCGCGCAATGTGCGTGGATAACGTATTTTGTGATTCGGTGTGTACGGTCGCACATCATGGCGGTGTACAACATCCACTTAATCGTGTTATTTATTATTAATGTCACAAGATGAATAATCTGGAAAATAAATTAATAAAATGAAAATGATTAAAAAGAAAAAGATGTAGAAATATATGATTTTCTCAATATAAATTTAAGTAAGAAAACTATGTAAATACATGTAATGTAACTGGATAAAATATCTTTTACTAGTAATTAAACATGAATATGTGACAAGTATGAGATAAGGAAATAAAATCTCGCTGAGCTTGCGGATTTCAGTGTGAGCACCAAAAGCTTCATCCATATGAAGCGAAAACACAATGAGAAGAAGAACCAGCATTGAAGAAATTATAGAAGACGACATCTGAATAATAGTTCTCTCTTGGAATCTGATCTAATTAGTTTGCATGGGTCTGAATCTGATATATAACTTTTGAATCTGACCTTACCCACTCTCTTATTTTTAAGTAATTACTGCGACTCACATCTATGATTTATATAGAATAGATATGTAAAGATAAGAGGGAGTTGGACATATGGTAGACTTAATCCGGGCAGAGAAGTAACAAGTGGGCGAGACAAGAAAGAGAGAGGTGAAGCTATGGGAGAGTTGGATTCTTGCTAGTGGATATTTTTGGTTTTAGTGATCTCCGCACACCAAGTTTTGGTTTACGCAGGAAGTGCGTTGCATACTTTGCAGTGTACTGTTCTTTTGATATTGTAAAAACATTCCTCAAGAAAGAGGTAATCAGTTTACATGTTTATAAAAAACAAACAAATTAAATACTTGTATCGTACTATCAGCATCTCCATTAGGAGATTTTGGCACAATCTCTTAAAAAAAAAATAATAAAATAATAGTGGACTCCACTTTAAAATTAAGAACCGTATCTGCAGAATTCTTATTTAAGAGACTATATATACACTGTAGCGTATATATAGCACGATCTGGTTAATTTTTTTTTTCTAGTTATAAAATAAAAAAATAAGATATTAAAAAAATTAATTAAGAACCCCAAGGAGAGAGTTATACACATACTCTTATGCTGGGACAGTTTTGTACTCTTTCCTTTTCCATGATTTTTCTAAATAACAAAATATAAAGGAGTTGACACTTTGACTTGCATATTATTAATTTAATTAGGTACAAATAGTCTACAGTTATATTCATGTCTCTTCTGATTTCAATCAAGAGTTTAGTCTTCGATTGTGTTATGCTTAAACCTTAAGCCTGATTTCGTTAGTCGTAGGAGTTTGGTGTTAAGGTCTTCTTGAGCAACACCAGATGGGAATAATTATTTATCTTGCACAGTAATCAAGCCAAGTGCATGTACATATGTGAATGTTGCACGGATTGTTAAAAAAAAATTAATTAAATATTATACGGGTTTTATATAAGAGTGAAAACCATTTCTTTTCACTTCTTATTTAATAATCGATTTTTACTGTTCATGTGTATGTGGCGGCGCGCGATTGGTTGATTTTTTTTTTCCCTACTTTTAAAAAGAAAATTATAAATTTTTTTAAAAAAAATCCCAAAGAAAGATTCACTGATCTACATGCTCTTAGGAATTTAGGTGAACCTATCAAATTGTTTTTATTGTGTGTTAAGTTATCTAAGGTTCGTAACCACATCAATTGGTAATTTAGTTTAGTTATTTATAGAAATTGATGACTCAACACACAAGTTCAGTCTATCTAACTTAATCGTTCAATTTCAAGATGGTTCTTAATTTCAAACCCTAACTAACATGATTAATCAACCTATGATTCCTAGATGATTCCGAATACCCAATGCTTTCATTGATAGTTTAGGACCGGTCTTCATTATTGAGTTTCTTGGTTTCTTGGTTTCCTTCTTTTTTAATAGTTAGATTAGGACACCGAAAAACGTAAAATATATATTTGGCGACTCTAAGCAGTTGATTTACTCGTTTGTCCTTTGGGCCGAGTTTAGCAAAATACTATCAGCAGAAGAAAAAAACATACAAAAACTAAATTTTATTAATATTAGGTGAAGATAGAAAAAAATGATTATTATGGATCTCTATAGACTGTATGATGTATCTTCTATCTCCAACACATATACTATAATCTTTCTATATCAGAAAACAAAGATCTATTTATCAAAACAATGAAGAAACATATAAAAATCAATGAAGAAGACAAAGATATAAAACAACAATGATGATAAGGAGGAGGTGCATGAACACGCATTGAAGGATACTCTTTTTCTTTGGTCTGAATCATTGACTCACTAATGACTTTGAATGACTCTACCAACGCCGCGTGTACGGGAATATTCAATATTAATGAACATATTGTTGTGATAGAGACATTGATTAGCTACAACATTTTGTAGTAATAATAGCCTTTTTATTTTATTTTTACCAACTTCCTCTAAATTAATAGAATTTTCCTTTCAAAATCTGTTAAATGGTTTTATAAAGTTAATTAGCCTTCTCTTTCATCAAAAGCAAAATTTATCTTTCTATTTTGTCACAACATTCTTTTGTTAATAAAAAAAAGTTTGTAATAAAATTTGCTTTCAGAAATTTCCAATTATTATTAGAGTATCTTCATTGAAAATTTTAAAAGGGAAAGATCTTAAAATAATTAATATTTTATTAGTAGGACCTAATGAATAATGAAGAACTGTCTCTTATAGTCTTTGATTTAAGAACCTTTCTCTTTTCGAATTTGTCACGTGGAAAAAGGGGACTGGCCGATTAAATTTTTTTTTCCTCGACATTATAAAAATAAAAAAATTATTAAATTATATTTTTTAAAAACCCAAAAGAGATTCTTTGATGTTCATGCTCTTAAAGTATACTTTTTCTGCAAAGCTTAGAAAAATTTCCCAAAAATTAATATTCTGAGTCCATTCTCCTGTTTGTTGTTGTTCTAGTATAAGCTTAGAAAAGTCTATTTAACGTTGCTCTAGTTTGCACAATAGTCTCAAATCAGTCTGAATGCTAGATTCGCTTTGTCCGTGATCATTTTCAATGAGTTGGATTAGGTGCACCAACCGCAGATATCATTACAATTCAAAACGTACATTCTCACTTTCTAGAATTCCCACCTCCATATATAATAATGACTATATCAACCCCATAAAAATGCAATCGTAACCACAAAACCCACTGCAACTTCCTCCCCACCATGGCCACTTTTCTCTCTTTCGTTCTCGTCTCTTCTCTAACACTATCCCTCGTCCTAGTTTCGGTCACAGGAGAAACCCTCGAACGTGATTTCTTGCACAAGAAAGAGAAGCTAACTCATTTCAGAGTTTACTGGCACGATATCTTGGATGGCAAATACCCTACTTCGATCCCGATCATGAATCCTCCGAAAAACTACACTTCGCCAACGGGCTTCGGCCTCATGCGTATGATTGATAATCCGTTAACGCTGACCCCGAAACTGAGCTCCAAAATGGTGGGAAGGGCACAGGGGTTTTATGCAGCCACGTCCCAAGAAGAGGTGGGATTGTTGATGGCTATGAATTTTGCGATCTTGGATGGGAAATACAATGGAAGCACCATCACAGTCTTTGGAAGAAATTCGGTGTTAGATAAGGTGAGGGAGATGCCAGTGATCGGAGGAAGTGGAATTTTCCGATTTGCTAGGGGTTATGTTCAGGCAAGAACGCATGTATTTGATATCAAGTCAGGGAACGCCGTCGTCGAGTATAATTGTTATGTTATGCACTACTAGTTCTTCTTTTTATATTTTCTAGTTTTTAATTATTAATTTTTATTGTGTGGTTTTTTCCTTTCACATGGTGGTGGGACACGGTTTCAGTCACTTTAACTTATTTTCCTTCCATGCGTGTATTTCCTTTTTCTTTTCTTTTACAAAATCTCCATCTCGTGGCTATAGTCAGATCCGGTTCTGAATTTTAAAAAGGCCACAAAATAGAGAACAAATAGACCGTTTTACACAATTTTTTGTTTTAAACCTTATTAATTTTCATACAAACAGACCGCTCCAAGCTGGCTGGAATAGACCGCTCTACGACACTCAGAGATCATGCCTCAACATCTGATGCTTTGGTATCAATACTTCCAATATTAGCAGCAACCGAATTTCTACTCAGCTTCGTTTAGTATTTATGCTTCAAGTCTGTTGTCTTTTACTATAATTCTCTAATTCAACTGCTCAAAACGATGCCTCTGTAAAAGGTTAACCAAGACGTAAATATATGTGTTATTTAAATAAATAATTGTTTTTAAAAAACATGAGAAATGGGCCTTTCTAAAACATTAATGGACACTATTTTCTGAAGGTAACTAACTCCTTATGTAAAGTTGTAAATTATTAAGAGTTAACCAGTTGCATGGTAAAAAAACTGCAAACACAAACACATAAATTAACAGGAGCATGTAACAAATTGAGGAAAATAAAGCAAGCATGTTGTGTGTCTTAGGTTGCTACATCTTTAGGATCTTGTTCATTATGACCTTGGAGGTTTCTATATCTGTAAAACGAAGAGCAAACAAGGAAATAGCCAAAATTCAAGACTCCTCCAATGACTAAAACCCAGTAAACATTGTCAACTCTTCCGTGGTTAATATCATCTGGTAACCACTTAGTGGTCTTCTGGATCAGATCAATCACAGCTGTGCTCGAATAGAATGAGATTCCAATCACCAGTGAGGTCAATGAAGTCGCGGTGTTCCTCAGAGACTCAGGGAATTCTCCATAGAATAATGCGACATTCGCGGGAAATTGGAAGGCCTCGCCTATTCCTACTATCACAAGAGGAGGAAATAGCCATAGCACGGACATGGGATGCTCATTTCCAACTGTTTTCAGCCTCTTTGCTTCTACAACTGCAGAGACAGCCATGCTTAGGATGGTGAGAACCTGGCCTATACCGACTCTTTGAAGTGGTGTCAACGGCTTATTGGTTAGCTTCTGGTACATTGGATAGATAAGCGAATTGTTCATTATAATAACAATGCATGCAGAGATGATTACTATGACTTGGAGAGACCCGGCCGGAACTTTGAAGTGAGAGCCGAGCCCACGGTCCGTACCTAGAGCTTCGAGTACCATGAAACTTGTTTGCATCGCCATGGGGGTACTAACGAAAAGTATGGATAGCCAAAGAGGAAGAATTCGGAGAACGGCTTTGAAATCTTCTACTTCTTGAACAGAACATAGCCTCCAAATGCTAATAACTAAGTCTTCTTTTTTATTTAAGTCGTCTTCGGTCTTCAACGCTGCACGATTCCAGAACCTGCACATGTAAAGCTATTTCAGCTATGGTTTATGTTTCATGAATCAGCCGATTTTTTTTTTTTTTTTCACCTGAAGCTCTTGGACGGCATTGCTTTTGCAAGCCCGAAGTGATAATCTTCGTCTTTGGAAGAAATCACAGCGTTTCTTTTCTTTGTAGCAGCGACTACAACACGGATCAAGCTTGTGAATGGACTTCCCATTGGTTTGTCATGCTTGTAGAGTCTCTTCCCATAAACAAAAACAACGAAACTTACTAAATTAGCAGCGGCGCAGAGGCCAAAGCCAAGTTTCCAGCTAGCATTGTCTTGTGTGTATACAATAGCTGTTGCACCAGTAATCGCTCCAGCATAAAGTGTGAGGAAGTAATAGTTGAAAAAGGTTCCTTGATCTTTAGGTTTCTCGTATTGGTTTGCACCTGCGGATGCTAACGTGAACCGTGTCCCACCTGCTCCAGTTGTCACTAAAGCTAAGGCTGCATACAAGATCCCAAGCTGGAGTTTCGACGGATATTGGCATAGGTTTGAGCCTGTCTCACACGGTTGGGGTCTCAAGTAGTCCAAAGATGCGATCAGAGTCAAGAGTAAGATACCCTGATGAAAAACGTTTAAGAAAATCAATGACTTTATACAAAACATAGAAGAGATAAGCAATGAGTCTTCTTGGACGTACAGTGAGAGAAATGAAAGTAGAGGCGGAGATGATGGGAATGTTTCCGAAGAAAGAATCAGCTATAATGGCTGCAACTACAGGCAACATGCTGAGACATCCATTGACGATATTTGCAATCTGAGCAGCAGCGATGCTCTTGACGTTGAATTCCTCGATCAAGAAGACGATCAAGTTCATTATCCATCCGAAAGATGTTATAGACATGCCTAACAACGTAACTGCACCACATTGAACACCACAATCATTTTTGTTTATGTTTTGCGTTTAAATAACATAGACAACGAAGAAAAAAAAAACCAAAAACACTAACCAATCATGAACGGAAATGTGATCCAGCCACCGCGCTTGTCGCTTGGATCGCAAGAACTCTGAGCTTCTGTGTCAACAGATACTGAACCAGCCATAACAGAGAAGAAAAGGAAGCAGGAGTTACTTTGACTTATGTTTGTGTTATAATGCAGTCAGACAAAAGCCTTAAGCTATATATAAGCGCAAATGCAGAAAGTTATGTTCTTCTAATGATTTGGTAACGATCTTGTTTGGTACAAAAAATTACCTAATCAGGCTCTGACGTTTCACCTACTGTTGTCAGGTTGGTGACTGTAATAAGCGACAAAAAAAGAAAAGAGTTGGCCAGATCTTTAATAATAGTATCCACCAATCATCAGAAGAAAAGTAGTATCCACTTTGAATCCTTTTTAATAGTAACCACTAATCACGAAGTCAAGACCACGTTTTGGGTGCAAGATCCGTTGTGTCACAAGAGACTGACCCAGCCATTACAGTGCGCTGAGGAAGCAGAAATGACTTCTTGTGTGTACGATAAATAGGAAATTCTCAAAATATAAAAATATAAGCAATTACAAAGCAATTTTGTGGTATTGAAATGATTACCTAACCCACATTCTCACATTATATCCTCTGTTGTCGTTTTCAAAGAGTAGGTTGGTGCATCTAAAAAGGAGTATGATTCTTGTAAATGTGAATCAGAGGGAAAGAAATAGGATGAATCTACGGTAAGTAACCTAATTCATGTTTTTACCCGAAACTAAGAAAGGCAACAGAGAGAATTAATCTTTGCAAATTTAGAATAGAGAAAACGATTTGTGATATATTAATCTTAGAAAAAAATGCTTCATTGTTGATTGTGTTCGTTTGAGATTACAAGTGCTAGTGGTTGAAGCAATGGTACAATGTGAGATAAGATGCTTGAAAATCTGATAGCGGCAAGCATAGAAGTAGAGACCACCATAAATTCCAATGAGCATATTCTCTTTTCATCTTCATAATGAACAATATCTTATCCTTTTTATTTATTTTAAATAAAGTTTTATATTTTTAGCGGATATGCATATTATTTTGTGATATATTGAGCGTTTTGTTGTAGGTCATGTTTTAGTCTAATAATGTAATGCTAATGTGAGAAAAGAGTATTAACAAATCAAATAGTTAAGCGTTTTGCGATGGAATATCGATTATTTTGGTAGCCTTGTCTATTTCGATATGGTGTGTTGATTTTTCAACGTCATTACATATATTAATGGACGAGACTGTCCATGTTTAAACTCCGATTTGGTGCTCTGATCTAGGCAATAACAAGCGAAATTTCTTCACAACCTCATCACTATCTTTACTTAGGGTGCGAGTTCTTTTCCTATTCTCGACCTCTGTCCCTCCGTATTTCTTCTCTTTTTTTTTTCTTTTTTCTTTTTACTTTTATTAGCGTCATAAAATCTTCGAAAAACATATATTCCATTCTGGAACTTCACGTATCTACTGTTTTGACATAAGATTTGTTCACTGGTAGACCAAAACTCGTTGTCAAGACTATTCTATCACGGTCTATTCTCATCAACAGCAGGCCCCAGCTCTCGGTGTACCCATAAGCGGCTCAACACAAATAGATATGATCCTATTTTCGACGAGAATAGCCCAACCGAAAGCCTATTCAAGAGCGTAAGGCCCTTTTCTTAGAAGACTTGGCAAGCATGCCATATTTACTAGAAACACTAGAGTTTGTCATATTTTTATAAAAAGATAACATATTAATAATACTTTTGCAAAAAAACTTATTTAAGTATTTTCTTAGGTATTTACTGTTTATCATCTGATATTTCCTTACTACAATATTACTTACTTTTTTCCAGTTGTGTTAATATCATTTCATCTGTGCAAAGATGCATTTGAATCTTTGAAGTGAGTGTTGTTTTATATTTACTCAACTCAACTCCATATCTCTCTGTCTGAAACATAGAATCCATTGTTATCCTTGTCTGAACTGAGTCTCCACTTCTCAAGACTACAATCTGACAAATTGTAATAACATCCATGAATCTTGACTTCACCTCTCTTCACTCTATCTCTTATCCATGGATAAGTTATCAAATTCATTACTGAATCTTTTATAGATTCCTGCTCAAACAAAAAAACGCACAACTCAGCTTCAGGTACAATACAAGAAAATAATAGAGAAGATGTTTAGAATGAATTACCTTCTCACAGTTTCTACATTGTTCATCAAAGCTTAAGTGTGATGAAGCTGCTTGTGTTCTCAACTTAGCAGCTTTCCCATTCATAACCCATCTCTCCACTAAACTACACACATGAAATTGGTTGCAAAAACTAAGAAAACTTTGAAGAGTTGATGAACTAAAAACACTTTTTTTATAAATATCTACCTCGACTTTTGTTCTGGATTGTTTTGATGGCTCATAAGAGCTGCGATTCCTCCACAATTGCTATGACCCATTACTATAATGTTCTCAACCTATAAAGAAACAATCTTGAGTGTACAATCTTTTGCTGCTTTTTTTTTTTCATTCTTTTATATGTTTAAGCTTACCTGAAGAGTAGTGACTGCAAATTCAAGAGCTGAGTTGGTCTCTGTTGACCCGTTCTATCGATAAACAGAGGAAAACAATCAAAAGGGTTTCAGAGGTTTTCTTAATGGAAAAGCCACAAGGAAAAAGGAGTAACTGTGAAAGTATGAACCTGAATCGGGGTAACGAGATTGGCGACATTTCGGATCGTAAAGGCTTCACCAGGTTGAAATCCTAATACATAAGATGGACAAACCCTTGAATCTGCACATCCTATCACCATGACCTGTTTCTTATCCTTATTAGTTTGGTCCCCTCCACTTGATTAAAGTTTGAAGAAACAATTTTGACTTTTTTGATGATGCTCACCTTTGGTGATTGAGCAATGGCCAAAGCTTGAAACTTGTCTATCTCTGGTCTGGTTTTTTTTTTTATTTACATCCATCAATTTGAAGTAAATCAGAGAAAAACAGAGCAAAAAAACAGAGGTTTTTTCTTTTGGTTATGAATCTATAGCATGAAGTTGAGGAGTGGGGAAAAGAAGAAAAATTTCTTGCTTACAGATACTTTTGTCTCTTAAATCTCAGAAATCTGTGTTTCATCTCACCCAGAAAATCATAACTTGTGTCTATTTCTCTGTTTCGCTCCATAGATTCTTCTCTACATCTCAATTCTTGGACCATGTTCGTCCTCCTACGATACAAACCCAGAGTAATCTCTGTTTTTATTCTTCCATTCGCATCGTTGTTTTTGCAAAGATTCTAGCTTTATAGAAACGCAAGTTCAGAAGAACAAAGACAAAATTCAATCTGTCACCTGGGTAATAATCTTATTGCTTTTGCTTCACCAAGCTGAAATGGATCCGATCCCGTTTGCTGCAGCTTCAACAAATAAATTTAAAATCAGGTTTGAAGTTACGTAAAGGAGATGATGAAGATCAAGGTTTGGGACTCACTCTGTGAAGACAACCTTTGTTATGAATTGACGTTGCAGAGATTAAGCGACGAGCTCTTCCACCTGAACATGGAAGCGAAACGATGACGTTTAGAGAAATAGGTTACAGGTGAACTTTGACCAGCTTTTTTATCATAAGACTCACATAGTGTTAACGCCATTTTTGCGGAACAGTCTTTTTCTATTTTTGCAAAGGTCTTTGATCCTAACTATTATAGTATCTTTAAGATATTTGTTTATGTATTATTCTTCATCAAGTAGTGCAAAATGATTCCTCTTTTGGGTTAATAAATATTATCGCGGGAAGAAAACCAAAGAGAAACTAAATCATTAATAAATTTTGATTTCGTTAAACAAAAGGAACTAAAACTAAAAGCATGGATGTGAATGGCTATAAATACATATTTGATTTCAAGGAAAGAGAAGTAAGAGGAAAATAGACAAAGAGGTGGCAAATGCTTATCCAGAGAAGAAGGAAAGTTACGCACGGGATACGTCTCATTGCCTTGTCACATCCACTTGCCAATAATCCAATCCCGTTCATTTCTCAGAAAATAATATATATATATATTGAGTTCGAACCATTTACAAGGTGAAAAGAATGGGCTCTAAAGCCCAACTTCTGTATTCGTCTAGCTTTGTTAATTATTACTTCTATGACGTGGTACGAACAAGGAGGGGACACATTTGAACTATGAGGGGACACATTTGACAAAATATCTTCAGCAAACCAACTGTATTCTTGTACTCCTCTCTTTTAATATTAGTGAGATATGTTGCCAATAATTAGAAAGCCAAAAGCTAATCCCAGGAATCAAATAGAAAATGAATTAAAAAAAAGGACTGTATCACCCAATATATATCTCAATCATTCTGATAGTTAATTTTTTCCATGACGTTGGTACATGATATTAAACAAGCGACAGCTTATTAGAATAGCATATAAACCGTTGAACGCATTAAAAAGAAAAGTCTCGAGTTGATTTTCCAAACATAATATTCCTCCCAAGTCATTGACTTGAGGACGGATATAAATTTAGATGAGTTTTAATGTGTCGTTGAACTATACAAAGTCTCTTCGTTGATCTTTTTGGTTGGTTTTACGTGAAAAAATGTTGATGTTCTCTATACCACAGTTTTTATTCGCCACATGGGTTATGGTATTATCACTGCAAATGCATGGGTCCAGAAGTTGCATCGAAAGTGAAAGGAAAGGATTGTTGGAGCTTAATGCCTATGCCACCTCCATGGAGTATCGGTATGATTGGCCTACTGACACGGACAGCGACTGTTGCCGATGGGAAAGAGTCAAGTGTGATCTTACCAGTAAGCGTGTGGTCGGCCTTTTCTTGAACACTACATACAATGCTCCTCCCTTAAATCTTTCCTTGTTTTATCCCTTTGGAGAGCTAAAAACTCTAAATTTAAGTGTGTTCTGGTGTCGAAGCTGGTTCGATAATATCCATGGTATATTATCTCTTACTTCCATTATTTTAATCATCTTTGTCGTCTACACAAGTTATAAACACATAATTCTATCTCGGTTCATCAACATGATTTGTTCTTGATTTCTAGGTTATAAAAGCCTTGGTAGATTGAAAAATCTTGAGATCCTTGATCTTAGTGTAAATGGCGTCAATGATAGTGTCTTACCATTTTTAAATGCCGCTTCATCGCTTACAACTTTGGTTCTTCGTCAAAATTCGATAGGAGGTAGTTTTCCCATGAAAGGTACGTCCTTCTTTTTTTGGACTTCTTAATAATCCGAAGACCAATTTTGGTCAACATTTCATTCATTTTTTCTTTTGTCAGAACTGAAAAACTTGAGAAATCTAGAAGTGCTTGATCTAAGCGAGAACACGTTCATTGGCCCTTTACCCAAAGGTAGCAAATTAATTTTTTCCTTAACTTTTATTCTATACACAGATTGATAAATAGACCTATAAAGAGCTTTTCAACAGTTCCTTAAATATCAATTTTCATATATATATATGTCTTATTGTAGACTTGGCGGTTTTGCATAAGCTCCAAGCTTTGGATTTAAGCAATAACAAATTTTCTGGATCATTGCAAAATGAAGGTATGTTATTGAATATTAAACTATAACCTTTTCGCATTTGTGGTGTTGAGCTGATTATCTTTGATCACACAACTTCTATTTCACCAACCTAATGGCAAAAATCACTTTTCAATCTCACTTGAATTCAATTTGTCCTCTCTCAAGAATGTAAATGGAATTGAAAGAAGACAAAGTTGTTTACGAGTTCAGGCTCACGTAAATGGTACCGCCCTAAACCTCAGTCATATTTGATCCACCAATTGACTATATCGAATATGCACAAGCTCTCTACAAACCATAGAAGCTCAAGGATGAATATGGCCAAGTGTTTGTTTCACAACCACTCTTAACAACTATGTTCTCAATCCTAAAATACATATGGGACTAAACCGGACTTATTCAATGAACTAACCGACCCCAATTAACATCTAACCAACATCGGGTGTAACTAGAATCAATACCCTACAAGTGTGTCATACTCCAATTTGTTTACCACACTTGTCAAGTTGATACCAATCTAGAAAATTTTGGGAACCACATCTTTAAACAATATCCACCTTGGTTTCAAAAAAATTCTAACTTCAACTGTTATCCATAACTTTCATTCGATATCTCATATGATAGCTTATGAGATCTACATACCTATGTCAACTCTAGTGTTCTCAAGACTCTTGTAACTTTAAGCAAGTCTAAGGCATCATTAAACTTGTTTATAAGGAAAACCTTAGTCAGAACATCAATAGGATTTTAATGTGTATCAATCCTAAACACCTCCACTTTCTTTGAAGCTATGATGCTTTAGATAAAATGAAGCGTCAAATCGTTATACCTTTCAGATGTATTGATGCTGATGCAAATTCAACCCTGAACTTACCAGATTAAAAACATCTAACATTCTCCATAATCGATCTATTTATCCTCTCTGGTACTCAACTTTTGTTAAAACATATACATGTGATTAGATCTGTGTGTAATGCATATAAATAATCATAAAGTAAAATAACATACGAGATTTGGTTTTTCCTACATCTCTGGAATCTAGTTCAGAACGATTTCACTAGAACAAGATAACAATTACAATTGTACAATGAACTTACAAATCCTCCCATCTTATTTCTCTAGGATGACGCCTACATACAGTTTGTTTGTCTCTCCTCGATAATACCCTAGACGCATAATCACATATGGCACACGTACCTTAGTATTTATTATGCCCATTTAACCCTAGAACCTAGGACTCTCACGCGATATTCACAGAGATAAAACTTGCTCTCCAAATTCATTACTTACCAAATCCGTTAGTCTAGAATATTTTTTTACTCCAGCAACCTAACATAGCTCAATAAGACACTTGTCATGTCCTCTTGATATGACACCTGATACATCCCCTGATGCATCAGACCCAACACTATGTATGGTACATCCTATGATCACCAAAAACAGTCTTCAAGATTAGCAGACTACTTGCCACGTCAACTCCTGCTCAACATCAAGTTCTCGTCTGATATGTTGTCCAAAACATCCTCTGATGCATCAACATTTAGCACTATGTTCTTATACATCTCATGAAGAATCCAACAACAATGTTCACGATCAACCACATCATATTTATATTTTGTATCATTACGTGTGGTATCACCTCAACATATTTCTATTTTGTATCAATACATGTTCTCAATTCTCAAAAACATATTGGACTTAACTGACATACCCGAGGAGCTAACCTACCTCAATTAACATCTAACTAACATTGGATGCAATTACAATCTACTTCTAAGTCCATTTTTTCCCACACTCGTCAATTTGACCCGAAGTTGAAACCTTTTATTTGATACAATATCTTTCACATATGGATGCAAGTTTTGAAAAAGTAAATGATCTCATCTTCTTATACTTTTGCATTTTATTGTTTCAGGACTGTGTCAACTAAAGAATTTGTGGGAGCTTGATCTGAGTCAAAATACATTTATAGGTGGCTTTCCTGAGTGTTTTGGTAGCTTAACTCAACTCCAAGTTCTTGATATCTCTTCAAACCAATTCAATGGGACGGTTCCATCTTTTATGAGTAATCTCCATCATCTTGAGTACTTATCTCTCTCTGATAATGCATTTGAAGGATTCTTCTCTTTTGGTTTAATTTCCAACCTCTCCAATCTCAAGGTGTTTAAACTTTCATCAAGATCTAGTTTGTTGCATACAGATTCAGAAATCTCTAGGCAACCAAAGTTTCAGTTAAATGTCATCGAATTACAATACTGCAACTTGGAAACAGTTCCTAGTTTTCTTCAACACCAGAAAGATTTGCGTCTAATTAATTTCTCCAATAGTAAGTTAACAGGAGCATTCCCTTCTTGGCTCCTGGAGAAAATTCCAAAACTTAAAGTTTTGCTTTTGCAAAACAACTCTTTCACCATGCTTCAGTTTCCAAGGCTACTTAATCACAGTTTGAAAGTTTTGGATTTATCAACCAATGAATTTGGCGGACGGCTTCCTAAGGATATCGGAAACGTACTTCCAAATCTAAGACACTTGAATCTCTCGAGTAACGGGTTTCAAGAAAGTTTTCCACCGTCATTGGGAGAGATGAAAATGCTCCTGTTCTTGGACATATCTCATAATAAATTATCTGGCAATCTACCAAGGAAATTTCTCATGGGTTGTCCTAAATTGCAAATTCTGAAGCTTTCATATAACAGATTTATTGGTCAGATATTTTCAGAACCAGCAAATTTGACAGAACTGTCCTTTTTAGCGGCGGATAACAATCAGTTTACTACGATTGGAGATGGATTGCTTCACACGTATGATCTATCAGTGCTTGACATGTCGAATAATGACCTACAAGGTGTAATTCCAAGTTGGTTAGGTGATTTTTCCTTCTGGTATCTTTTGCTTTCAAATAATCTCTTGGAAGGTATGGTACCAAGCAATCTCTACAACATGTCTGAGATCACACTTTTGGATCTTTCTAAGAACAAGCTTTCAGGTAACTTGCCACCACACATCAATTGGCATTATGAAGGTATGTTGTTTCTTAATGACAATGAGTTTAGTGGGCAGATTCCTGACACATTGTTAGAGAATGTCATCGTACTCGATTTGCGGAATAACAATTTATCCGGGGAGATTCCACGCTTTCTGAGCAATACATTCATTGAATATCTTCTCTTAAGGGGCAACAGATTAACAGGTCATATTCCTAAAGATATATGCGGCTTAAGTAGCATTAGTCTTTTGGATGTGGCGAGCAACAGATTGAATGGTTCTATACCTTCATGTCTCTACAATGTATCCTTTGGACGGAGTTTAGACTATGATGAGAATGATGGTTATGTAGCATTATACAGTCTTTGGTTGGATAGTGAATTGGAAACTTATTATGGGTCATTGGTTTTGCCACCTGAGTTTGATCCACTATACGTAAGCGATTTGAAGTTCATATTTGAATTTGCATCAAAGAGTCGGTATGATTCTTACAACGAAAGGAGTTTTGAGTTCATATTTGGACTAGATTTGTCAAATAATGAACTCAGTGGTGAAATCCCAAGAGAGCTTGGAGATCTTTATGGAATGCGTGTTTTGAATCTCTCTCACAATTCCTTGTCAGGTCTGATTCCTGGAAGTTTCTCCAATCTAACGAGTGTAGAAAGCATTGATCTTTCGTTTAACATGTTGCACGGACCGATACCTCAAGGTCTAACCAAGTTAGACTATATGGTTGTATTCAATGTGTCATACAATAACCTCTCAGGCTCCATTCCAAGCGAAGGCAACTTTTTTACCTTGGATGAAACCAATTACATTGCGAATCCTCTTCTTTGTGGAGCAGCCATAAACACAAGTTGTGATGATAAGAACACCACTCTGGATTTCGAGGAACCTGATTCTCAAAACGGAGATGACGAAACAACAATTGATATGGAGACTTTCTACTGGAGCCTTGCAGCCACCTACGGTATAGCATGTATGGCATTTATTGTGTTTCTTTGCTTTGATTCTCCTTGGCGCCGAGCATGGCTTCGCCTTGTTGTTGCTTTTATCAATCTTTACAAATGTGTTTGATTTGGTGTGTTTTCTTTGGTATTTAAATAAACTACATGTCATGTAATTGTTTCATTTTGTAAGATCTACCAAGTCTAAAGTATTCACTGAAAACAAACTATTTTTGAGTTTCTTGAGTCACACTGGTCAGTATTTACATTATAGATGAAATGGCGCAAACCTCTACGGTTGAAAAAAAAATAACAGAGTCGCGCTCATTTCTCCATTTACGTCTTGTTACTTTCTACAGATGCATTTGAATTGCTTGGAACACAGATTTTCTTCTACCTATTATCCGATCCACTCAATCTGATCCAATACCGAGTTCTTCAGACTCCAATAACGTAACAGATGCTTCGAGTTCTTCGTCAATCGGGAGTGTACGTTTTGAGCCATCCAACGCAACACCAAGAACAATATTCTCTTCTAGCGATGAACTGGTACCAGACCCACCGTTATCTCGACCTTTCTGATCTCCGCTACTCTTTTCGGTCCCTTGTTTTGCTTTTGGTTTCAATGTCTGCTCTGTTGCTGCACCTTCATCATCAGAAACTTCATCTTTCTCTGCTTTATTAGACTCTCCCAAACTCTCTTTCTTTTTCTCTTCTGACTTCTGTAGTTGTTCTACTGGCTGATCCGATGTTGAGGTTGGTGAAGTGCCTGTACTGGAGTTGGAACCTAGAGTCGCTTTTGGTTTCTCTTTTTTGGCATTTGAAACCGGCACCGATCCGTTGGTTTCTGTTTCGGCCTTGGTTTCCGATAGTTCTTCTAGAAGGTCCTTTTCTTCGCTTTGTTGCACTGAGTTAGGCGAGGAGGGCTTCTCGTTGTCATCGCTACTGATTTTGTAGGACGGTTCAATCAGCATGAACCGACGGTTCATAGCTGCCTGATTGAAAACTATGTCTGAAAATCCGGGCGTGTCCACTTCAGTCTCATTACGCATTCTCTGAACTGTGCGGATCGGAGTTGCTAGACGTGCCCCGTGATGCCTTATAACTCTGAGAAGATCCAAGAGTACTGCTTCCTGTTGGAAAATACAAATTTTTATGACATGTTATAAGAGTACTGATTCAATCATGCTACGTTTCCACATGACATCCACAACCACACAGACAATAGAATGATATAAATTAACAGCCAAAGAGACGCATGACAAAGATGTAGTGTCTATTTAGTTATCTTTTACATACCTTGACACACAGGTATTCTTCAAAACGTGAAGTCTTTACAAAACAGGATATTAGGATCTGCAACAATATCGGAAATAGATATTTAATCTGATTAACGTGTAACAGAAGCATACTAAACTGGTAAATGTGGACAGAAGACATGTTCTTACCCTTAGAGCTTGGTTCTCTGGATCTATTTCCTCCAAAAACACTCTTCTGTGTATTTTTTGCTGCTCGATTTGAGGATTTTTAGACAACACCTTCCGCATATCAGCCACAATGTTCTGTAAATTTGAAACATAATGCAACTTATTACCGTGAATGAGCCAAACGACTTTAAATAAATGTAAAACATGAATATTTTCTCACATTGATTTTGCTGACATCAAGATGACTAATGGCAAGATGTGTTTTGATGCGCCAATGGGTCTTTTGAGTGAGATTCCTCACAATATTTACACTGAACTGGTGGTTAGGAATATGAACTGCTTCACGGTCATCACCTCTGATCACTGTAGGTGACCACCAACCGACATGCTGAAAGAGAAGCGAAGTCAATTTCTTTGGAACAAAGTTCGCATGTCGACTATTGTTTGAAGCCAATGACGTGAATAAAGATAAAACTGATAAGTTAACAGACCTCTACTGTGCCAGAAACTTCATAGCCTCCTATCTTGGTCTGGATCCACTCATTCAGAACAAAAGGCCGTGTAGCATGAATCATAATGCTTGAAAGAAAGTTTGTAAGTATCTGCACCATCCAAAAAATGTATTATTCTCCCACTGTAAGAAAAAGATCTAGTATGCTAAATTTTTCCCACAAAGTGAGAACCTCACCTCACGACCAGCAAGGGTAAGCAGTACTGTCCCCAGACCTCCAGCTGTTAGCCACTTTTGGGTAGAGAAACCCAATAGCTCCATAAACAATGAAGCAGCAGCGACCCATGCAGCAGTGTAAACAGCTTTTCCGGCAAAACTGAAACCCATCTGCCACAACAAGTAGATATATATTATTCCCATCTAATCTCAAATACAGCTTGTGCATCAGCCAACTGAGTCTTTGTACATATATGCCGAAGGAGTTTATTCCTTCAGAACAACTAAATTAATTTTTTTTAAACTAAATTTCATTTGTTCGTGAGAATCAAAGTCTGAACTGCAGGTCACATATACTTTATCAACTTCATTAATGGAAAGATTGGACTGAGAAGTAAGTACTAAGGCAAACGCAGCCCTACAGTTGAGGCATCATAACAGATACACAGCTGTGTTGTGTTACCACTTGATGTTGTATATTAGGAAGACCAAGAACCATCAATAGAAACAGAAAAGTGTCCAAACCAAGGATAGTGAGACGTACATTTCTAGTATCAGCGGGATTATTTGTCTCCATAAAAAACTTCTGCGCCTGCTGAAGTAGGCTGCAGAAAATACGTATAGTATCAACAAAACCAGAGATGAAATCAAACATTGCTGAAAACCCATTTGGAACTCAAGAAAGCTAGGTTATGACAGATATACAAGGACGGGAATAAAATGGCACTGCTCTTTTACCAAACTGATTGATAGGTCATATATTCTAAGCAAGTACTTCAACAGCTAAATTAAATAAGAAGCAGCATTTCTAACAGTTCAAGCATACAGAAACCCTTGCTCACCTTGATAAACAGAAGGCAAATGCCAACACCGTGGACATGGACCGTGCAAAGCTCAGAAGGCGTTGCTTAATAGCTTGGCTGGCAGCTGAAGGCAACACTATTGGATCCAATGTTCTGAGAGACAGTTCCATGTTGGTTGGTTTTAGTAAAGAAGATATAATAGTTAATTAATTAAGAAACAAAACAATTACGACCTGCATAAAAGGATTGCTCCGCTCCAAAGCAGCAAAGGCTGAAGATACGACACAATAATGTATTGTGTGCTGCTCTTCTGTGAATTTACATCATTCCCCTTCTGAAATTAAAGTTGCAGCCACTTAAAACAAACTATAGCAAGTACTCCAGGAACCAAAAGTGAAGAAATGAGAATGGCATCTCACCTCAAACAGGGTAGCCCTCGCAAGGTGGAGAAGGGGTCTAAGACCCCATGTAGCAAATGCAAGAATCCCAACTGCTGGGATTAGTTTCATTAGATGAGGATTTGCACGTAAAGCATCATATGCCCTGATAGGTTAAATGTCTTCAATTATTACTTGTCTCTTTTGGGTCTCAGTTATAAGCAAAAGCATGTGATGTGTGTGCACGGTTTCCTACTCATTGAATAGTATAAGCGAATGAAAGTTAAAGCATATAACCTTGTGATTATTACTGCAGTTGATTTAAGAATAGGACCTTCATTTCCACTGCTTGGAAAGAGAGCTGATCGGCAAACAAATGCATTACACCTAGATGATACAGGGGCTATTGAACCACTCAAGCCCTCTAGAAGCTGAAAACTCCAAATATCTTGTCTCTAAGACAACAGAAAAGCAAAGATACGATAAGTACAAGCTCACGCTAAGGTTACACAAGTACAAAAAAATCCATAACTTTGCATCACACAGTGAATATATGTTCAACCGAAGGTGATAAATAGCAAACAAATGGCTAACAACCTTCACATGAGAATCTATTTTAACATTTTGAATTGAGAGGTGAGAGCTAAACATAACTATCAGACACGCACAAACTTAAACACAACAGAAGCAGCCCCTCAAGCATAAATATGAGAATTACTAACAAAGAAAGGTCCTAAAAATCAGAGGAGAGTTCATCACAGCACCAACATTGCTTGAAGGAAATCAGATCGAAGCACTAACAGATGCACGAGACAAGAAACTAAACCATTAGACTATGCTATGAGCACAGATGATACCGTGGCACATGAAGAAAGACCTGTCCGTGTCAGATACACCCGATTTTTACCAGCAACACTCTGCGGAAGAAAAGAAGAGAACTTCGACATATTCAGGAACAGATAAGTCGCAAGTAATCAAAAGCACAGGAACTGATGATAAAATAAGATAAAAATCGAACACAGAAGTAAGTACATTATGGTATCCAGAAGCTTCATGGATCTTATGAACATTCAGATCATGAGACAATGGTAGAGAGACGGTGCGCATCATCATCCCCAAGTGTAGTTAACAGTGATTGGTCACCCGTAAAAAATCAAATAAGCACCTTTGTACAATCAGTCAACGGAGATACCTGCACAAAATAAAGCATTTAACTTCGCAGAACACTGAACAGTAATTCGATTTCTATTTTAAACCGCCGAATTTTCAAAATTATGAACCAATTAGTAGTATAGAGATAAAATATTAGCATAATTCTAACTGAACGCAAGCAATCCAGAGGACGATACACTAATGCACAATGCACATGAGACAATAATACTCAGGCGATCTCTTCAAATTAGTGAAAACCGTACTAATTTTAAGGCGATCTTTGTCTAATGTAGAAGGATTACGATCCGATTTACAGTATTACTTTGAATTTTGGCAAAATTTAGCCATAAATTTACCAGAAAATAAAGCGGAAGTTACCTACGACGTACGGAACTGAAAAATCCAGAGAGATCGGAAGCAAACAAAGAGAATCAAGAAGCAGCTGAGGAGATCGGAAAAGATCAGTGGATAAAATCAGAGAAAACGGTAAAGCTTCTTCGTCTTGATTATTACTTTCTTTCTTTCTTCCAAGAACAACCACATGACATGCCTCTAGCTAACGTGCGCCAGGAGTTGACGTCTCCTTTCTATCTTTCTAAAATACGCCTAAAGGAGCAATTCGCAGCCTCATCAATCAAAACCCAAACAAAACGAACACGTCCGAGTTTTGGGATATACAAAATGATGATGATGATATTTCAATTTTCGTGGTCCCGCAAAATTTACAATTTTTCACCAAACGAATTTGACTCTTATCCGAATGCTTCCTCAGCATGCTTCCCACGTGATCAAATGGACCGTTGCACCGACCAATCATATGACTCGGCCCATTTTGGGTCCAGACCCAATTAACACTACTTCTTCCCATTTAAGGTTATAGTTATCGCAAGAAATATCAGAATCCATCATTTCTTAATTTCTCGCCCTCTTCTTCTCTCAGTGTCTCGTCACTCTTTCTCTTATTCTCTACCATATCGACGTTTCTCTTCTCTGTCTCACAACTCCACTGAAGGCTTTGTGATGGCGACGAAGTCAAAATCCGAATCTGTCTCAATGCACCCGCCGCGAACTCGCTCCGGATATGTGCCGGAACCTAATTCGTCGCCGCGTACTCGCTCCGGATGTGTGCCGGAATCCAAGTCCGCGCCGAGAACCGACAGGGTTGCTCGAACGCTGTTTCCCCCCGATATCGTCACTCCCGTCGGAACCCTAAAATCTGTAGTGTTGGATGAATGGTGGCTAAAGAAAGGAAAGGAGAAAGGTTTGTGTGTTTCAGGATTCGAAATAAAAGGTGGAGGTGCAATTAGGAAATTTTCATCAGGAGCAATCACGAAGAGACATGACAGTAACACTCTGGAGACAATTGATGGGATTACAGTTACTCTCAGTGGCTTCCTTGATCGAACGCGTAGTTTACAGAACGGGATTTCGTTTGATCTTTGTAATCGTTTTAACTTTGGGTTTCCTTATGACTGGAATGAAGATGAAGATGAATCCGTAGAGACGAAAAACAAAGCTTTCGGATTCGACTTTTCGTTTGATGATATTCCCGTGAGAAATGTAAATGATCTTCTACTGACGTCTAATTCTTCCTTGAGAAGTAAGATCTTGGATGATGTAGTTGAAGGCTTAAGAGGCTTCGCTTATGGTAGTACACAGGAATCAGAAAAGGAATGTGAGAAATCAGGAATGGATGATAATGATTATAATGGTGATGATGAGAGCTTGGTTCCAAGGGTTGTGGGAGCCAAGACTAGAAGCATGCTTAAAAGAGTCCACGAAACGTCCAAGAAGAAGAGATCTTGAGAGAAATTTCTTGGAGAGAACACTGTTGTCTAACTCAACTTAACCGTTTTATGTAACCTCGAATTGTAAGTCTTCTTTTTGACGGCATCTATTAATGATTAGCAATGTTGATATTATGGATTATTCTAAAGATGTACCATATTCTAGTATTTTTGATGTTCATACACACACAAACTATACATTTAAACATGCAAATTACCCATATATAAATTGCATGATTACTAAATAAAAACGTATTATGATTAAATGTATAGGAAACGAGAGGAAGACAGAAGAGAACAATGCAGATAAAAAAATTTAATGGGTCTTATCTTTTTTGTTATATTGTCAAAGGTAACATCCTAAAAATGAGGTTGATCAAAGGATCCACCAAAATACTCGGACATGTCCATTACACACGGACAAAGGCTTCTCTCTTCTTGTCTGATCATGAAAGTCTCAAGATCTCGTTGATGAATCGGCCATGTTCGAACTCCCTTATTCTTCCTTAGGAAAAGAAAAATGTTGCAGAGAGCTGCGAGCAATGCGTATTCATGGTGGTGGGCCAGCCACATCCGTACTAAGCAATCCAAATGGCTCGAACATAATCTTCAAGGTATCTTCCATTTTCCTGATTCACGTTACAAGTTACAACCTAATCATATATATGTTCTTGATCCGATGTTGAATGCAAAGAAACAGAGATAGTTAAACAAATTAAAATTCTCTGGTGTTGTAGATATGGAAGAGAAGGTAGAATATACTCTTAAGATCATATATGAAGATGGAGACACTTTTGCGAAAAGAGCTGAGATGTATTACCGTAAAAGACCAGAGATTGTTAATTTCGTGGAGGAAGCTTTTCGATCATACCGTGCATTAGCTGAACGCTATGATCATTTGTCTAGAGAGCTTCAAAGCGCTAACCGCACAATCGCTACAGCTTTCCCTGAACATGTTCAGTATCCTATGGAGGATGATGATGATGAAGATTATGAAGGAAATCCACGGAAACCGCCTAAGCATCTTCATTTAATTCCCAAGGGAAGCAACATACCTGCAGTCCCTGAGATTCCAAAGAAAGATTTCAGAAGTCAGTCTATGATGTTGTCTAGAAAAGGACCGGCTGGTTTGAAAAAGACAGTATTATCTGCTCTAGCGAAGCGGGAAGCGGCGATGGTGAGTTCGGGGTTGAGTAAAGAAGAAGGCTTGAAGGAGATTGATACGCTTCAAAAGGGGATCTTGGCGTTGCAGACTGAAAAGGAGTTTGTGAGAAGCTCATATGAACAGTCTTATGAGAGGTATTGGGATTTGGAGAAAGAAGTGACTGAGATGCAGAAGAAAGTTTGTAGCTTACAAGATGAGTTTGGTCTCGGTGCAGCGATTGATGATAGTGAAGCTAGAACGTTAATGGCGAGCACTGCGTTGAGTTCCTGTAAAGAGACGATTGCTAAACTTGAGGAGAAACAGAAGCAATCTGTTGAAGAGGCGGAAATCGAGAAGGGAAGGATCACTACTGCTAAAGAGAGGTTTGATGCATTGAAGAATAAATTTGAGAAACCCGGAAGTGATATTGATGATGAGGTTATTCATAAGACAGAGAAAGAAGAGGAAGTTGATATGGTGGATCGAGAATGGAACTATGAATCTGAGAGAGAAGATTCAAATGAGCATCTGACTGTTGTGAAGCTTGCTGAGAAGATTGATGATCTTGTACAGAGAGTTGTTTCATTGGAGACAAATGCTTCGTCTCATACAGCATTGGTGAAGACATTAAGATCAGAGACAGATGGGTTACATGAACATATCCGCGGTCTAGAGGAGGACAAGGCGGCTCTTGTTTCGGATTCCACAGATATGAAACAGAGAATAGCCGTGCTTGAAGACGAGCTTAGTAAAATTAGAAAACTATTCCAAAAAGTCGAAGATCAGAACCGGAGTCTGCAGAAACAATTCAAAGAAGCCAATAAGACTGCTGATGATTTATCGGGCAAGTTACAAGATGTGAAGATGGATGAAGACGTTGAAGGAGCTGGAATTTTCCAGGAATTGTCAGTTGTTTCAGGATCAGAAGATTCTCGCGATGATCTCAAATCGAGCTTAAAGGAGACAGAAACGCGGAGTAGTGTGGAGCAGGAAAGGAAGAAAGATTCCACTATAGTTAAAGAGAGTGAAGATGGCGAAAGAGGTCAAGACGAGAAGTCAGAGATAAAAGATTCTTTTGCTTTATCAGAAACAGCAAGCACTTGTTTTGGAACTGAAGCAGAAGATCTAGTGACTGAAGACGAAGATGAAGAGACACCAAACTGGAGGCAGATATTACCAGATGGGATAGAGGATAGAGAGAAGGTTCTGTTAGATGAATACACTACAGTACTAAGAGATTACAGAGAAGTTAAGAGAAAGTTAGGTGAAGTTGAGAAGAAAAACCGAGAAGGTTTCTTTGAGCTGGCTTTACAGTTGAGAGAACTCAAGAACGCTGTTACTTATAAAGATGTAGAGATTCAATCATTACGCCAAAAACTCGAGCCAGGGAAAGATTCTCCACATCGAGTAGAAATGAATAATAACCAGATGGAACAAGATCAAGGACAGCGCGAAAGTGTGAGCGTTTCGCCAACTTCTAACTTTTCGGTTGCCACTACGCCGCATCATCAAGGAGTAGAAATAAAGAGAACTCCTGCAAGAACAAAGTCAAATGAGGTTAGGGTGAAATTTGCAGACGTTGATGATAGTCCGAGAACAAAGATTCCAACAGTGGAAGACAAAGTGCGAGCAGATATTGACGCGGTGTTGGAAGAGAATCTCGAGTTCTGGTTAAGATTTAGCACATCGGTACATCAGATACAGAAGTACCAGACGACAGTTCAGGATCTGAAATCAGAGTTGTCGAAACTGCGAATCGAAAACAAGCAACAGCAGGAATCTCCAAGAAGTAGTAGTAGTAGTAATTCTGGAGTTGCATCAGAGGCAAAGCCTATTTATAGACACCTTAGGGAGATTCGGACAGAGCTACAGTTATGGCTAGAGAACAGCGCGGTTCTTAAAGACGAACTCCAGGGAAGGTATGGATCGCTAGCTAATATCCAAGACGAAATTGCAAGAATCACGGCTCATTCGGGTGGCAGTAAAGTAAGTGATTCAGAGATCAGTGGTTACCAAGCTGCAAAGTTCCATGGAGAGATACTTAACATGAAACAGGAGAATAAAAGGGTCTCATCCGAACTCCAGTCTGGTCTTGATCGTGTAAGAGCGTTAAAAACCGAAGTAGAGAGGATTCTGAGTAAACTGGAAGAGAATCTTGGGATGACAAGTGCGACAGACGCAAGAACAGCTCCAAGCAAGAGCATGTCGATTGGAAGGCCAAGGATTCCATTGAAGTCTTTCTTGTTTGGTGTTAAGTTAAAGAAGAATAGACAACAGAAGCAATCTGCATCATCACTCTTCTCTTGTGTCAGTCCATCTCCAGCTCTGCAGAAACAGTCTAGTTACGTTAGGCAACCTGGAAAGCTCACTGAATAATCGCAATCATCTCTTTAATATTTGCTTTTACAGTTTCTTCAATTTTTTTAGCTTTTCTATCGTGTACCAAAATTATTGACTAATGAGATTCAAATCAAAATGTGTTTTTTTTTTTGTCTGTAATCTGGTCACTTGCGACTAAGATCAGTCTTTTAGACTTCGAATATATCTGAAAAATATATTTAAATTCATATTACTATTAGTAGTAAGTACCATATATGTAGGTGGTAGTCCTACTGTACATCATCGTATTCTTGTCCGAGTCCTAAGAAAAAACACAAGTGAAAGCGCCAAAACAGAAAAAACAGCAGATATTTCTGCAACAAAACTATTACAACTTCTCCTCCCAGTCCCTGAGACGGTTGCAACCTCTGGACTTATTCCTTTACTTCATCTTTGGGATTTGAACCAGCGTCAGCTCCAGTGAAAGGTAAAATCGAAGCTTTATTCTCTTTTTCAGGTAGTTTATCCAACAAACTTTTATTAGTGCAAGTCTGAACTAGTGGGGTTTTATTAGGCGTATCCACTTTTGTAGCCACCATCTTTCCGTTGCTAATCGCTGAGTTCGTTGAAATGGTTTTAATAGGCTGAGCTGTTGTAGCCAAGGGGCTTGCTCCAGTTCCCTGAGTTTGCTCTTTCTGTACACTAACCGGCTTACAAGAAGAAGGGGTAACTACTGGTCCCGGACTTGGTTTTTGTGGTATTACAGACGCCGCAGAGACTCTATGCGTGGAGACCAACCTTGATGACGCAAAACTAGGAGGGGCTGAATTATTCTGAACTGTAGGTCCTTTGGGGAGAGGAGCCATAGGTGAAGGCTTATTAGAAGGTGATGAAGATATTACATGGTTTGGGTTTCCATTAACTGCATGCCTTATATTCAAAGGTCCCACCGCTCGGATGTTAGTCGTAGCAGCAGCAACACTCTTTACTGGCTCAGCCTTTTGTGATGATACAATACTTGATGGACGAGGCAGGGAAGCAACAGAGGCAGTACTTGATGGACGAGGCAAAGAGGCAGCTGAAGCGGTTTTCACAGGCTCGGTCTTTGGTGCTGATGATATAGTACTTGATGAACGAGGCAAAGAGGCTGCGGAAGCGGTTTTCAGAGACTCAGCCTTTGATGCTGATTGGATACCTGGCGGACGAGGCAAAGAGGCTGCGGAAGCGGTTTTGGCAGGCTCAACATTCAGTGTTGTTGATTGGATACCTGATTGACGAGGCAAAGAGGCTGCGGAAGCAGTTTTTACAGGCTCAGGATTCATTGTTGATTGGATAACTGATGGACGTGGCAAAGAGGCTGCGGAAGCAGTTCTTACAGACTCGGTATTCAGAGTTGATTGGATACCTGATGGACGAGGCAGAGAGGCTGTGGAAGTGGTTTTTACGGGTTCCGTCTTTGGCACTAACGCGGCAACAGTGTTCTTCCCTGGTTCAACCTTTGGCACAGGCCTACAGGCTGCAATGGCTGCACAATTAGCTGTTTCCATCAGTTCCGCTCTCGAAGTAGAATTTGCTGTTGTTTTCTTTGCAGTAACTCGAGATTTTGCAGTTGGAGCTGATGTTGTTGCTGCTCGGGGCAACGCTTGAACTACTGGCTGAGACTGTTGTGGACCTTGCAATGAACTACCACTGTTGACTCCATTGGCTTGTGTTCCCGTGGTGGTACCAGATAAAACCACTGGAGGTATACCTAAACAAACACAGTCAATGACAAATCTAGCTGAGAGATATATTGGGGACTAAAGCAATTTTAACGTTGCAAGAGCAAACAATCTAAACAAGCATAACACAGCCAGAGTCTAAACAAACTGATGAATAGTGGAGTAAGCTGAAAAGGATCTTCTATTATTCGTACCTACTGCAAGTTTTTTTGAAGGTACCCGATTTCCCACCGCCAAAGATAATGCACGATTAGCTGCCATTTGTGCTTCAGTTCGCTGTAGGCCAGATTGGGTAGTAACAGTGTTTGAAGTATCAGACCTTCTCCTTATAGCACCCCATCTCTGCAATTAAGAAAATTCAGTTTGTTACCAACGGAATAAGGAAGACGTGCTAAATAAAAACCATCACACATGCCCATCCAAAGTTGTCCCCGGAAATCGTTCTTTACATTACTTATAGAGTATACCTGGAACAATCAGAAATAATCTGATGAGAAAATATCCATAAAATTGGTAGACAGAAAAGATTGATGCCTTTAAGAGCTGCCTTCTATGCTTGTCAAGAGCTAATTAATCATATCATTTAGAGATCCGTTGCCGGGATTTGAACCCGGGAAAAATGGGGGGAACCCCACATCCAGACCGGACTAGATGACAACGGATATATTTCTAGAACAATTACCACAATTCTGCTGACAGTCCCAATATGTTATAATTGCTACAGTCGCCCGTCAACAAACAAAACAGGGATCTGACAGAGAAAAGTATGAAAATGCCACCTAGTTGCATCTAGACGAAGGGTTGCATATATATGATAAAAGGTTCATAGCACAAGGGTCTGATATGTTTCCTCCATCAAATTCAGATATGGTGCATAACAAGGTAATAATACCGAGAACAGGGCACTAATTGAAAACGATGAAGGGATAGCAATATCATCAACAGATAAACCAACATCCCTCATGCCATCACGAAAACTTCTCCAAAATAGGATCAGGATTTTCTTTCATATAATTCACCTGGTGTCTAGAAAAGCAGAGTAAAAATCATACCATACTACTGTATTTTTTCTTCGGACTACATTATTCCTACTACTTTCAATGCATTGTCACTACAAATTCCAAGTCCTAGATCATGCTCGTTTTTTTTTTGTAATGCAATTAGAGAACCACTTCATTTGAAGCTCAGATTCCTTTACCATCATCATGTGACTAGGAAATGGCTCTCTGCATGATGGTCAAGAAAGACCATGCATAATAAACAGTAAAGTATGCATAGACTACATAAGAATGATCATGCGTGCTGATACGAGAAGATGCATAAAATACATGAATATAATTCAAAGAATATGAGTAAACAATATTTATCAAATGAAAAATTACAACCTGCGAGAGTTGTGAGGGTGTTCTCTCTCCATCAAATTCTTCCTTAGCAATAAGGGCCCAACTGCCTTCACCATGTCGCTTCACAGCAGCGATCAGCTCGTCATCCTCCTCAGCTGACCATTTTTTTCTTCTCTTCCGAGAAGCTATGCTATTGGTTAACCCAATTCCATTTAGTCCCTCCGCAGATTTTTGAAGAGAAACAGGAAACGTGATATTCATCCCTCTTGATGACCAATACGAGTCCGACGGCTCCTGTGCCCCTCTATGCAGCCCATAAGGTATGTTAATGGTCAAGGGAGCCTCAACTGTTGAGTCTTCAGGAATATCGGACTCACTTGGTACATAGGAAGCAGCCATCACCTAAAAAGAAGAGAAAAACCAGGAAACTTAGCATTTGGATCATTCAAACTCAGAATACGCAGACATCAATATCTAAGAGTAGTAGGCATCACTTAATGATTAGGAAGACTGCATGGTAGTATGCAAACCAGTAACTGAGATTCTGATTATACTAGTCCACGTATTCTTGTAGTATTTTCACAGAAATCATGAAAAAAACGATAGAGGAAAGAGTCAAAGAACAATCTATAAACCCTTTGATAGAATCCGGGAGAAAGAGACTACAAAAGTAAGCTCCTTGCCATCAGACAAATCATATTTTTTGGTGAAGATAATACCAAATTTCTAGTGCTATTAATGAGCTTATCATATAGGGAAACCCAAAGATTGAGCAGAAGGAAAGCTCAACTATGAGTTTTTATCATAATTAGAATTCACCGAACCATTACTGAATACCTAGAAATCTATCCATGGAATCACCTACATGAATCTAAAAAAAATGTCAAATTCAGAAGACATGGTGAATGGCAAATAAACACAAAATTATAGAGAACCAGCTCTTCTCTAAAAACTAAACAAGGACTTTGGGAGGAACGAAGAAGAATCTCAGAAAATTTAACTTCTATTTCTTTCTTACTTTTACATACGCAACAGCTTCCGCTACTGTATCAACACTGACTGCGGGGGAAGCTTCCACTTCACACTCCATGTCACTATCATCATCCTACATAAGAAAAAGTTAGTTAGAATTTGCAACTACATCTTGTGATGCAGAGCTACCACATAATACAGAATCTATTCAACCTTTAACCAAAATGCTTTTCACCAAGACGTCTCAATATCCACAGACAAATTAAATCGAAACAAATAGAACTTTAACTCATAGACTGTGAAGAAAAGGTGCACAACAGTATTGAGAATAATATACACTTATCAGATAAAATCTCCTGGGTGATGAGAATCCCAAAACAAAAGCCTAAAATAGTTTATTAACGATGCAACATATGTTTGACTACGTTGTGATTGACAAGAAACATAATTAACAAACGAGGTTCGCGATAGTTGGCTTTTTGTCTTCCACCTATTACAGCCAGACAGAAACAACATCCCAATAACCTACAACAATACCCTAAGAAAAAGAGCAGAAAACAGGTAGAAAAATCGATGTACATATATATATATATCATCAGAGACGTCGATAGACTATTCAATCATCATAGAATGTAAGGCTAAAAAAAAAACCCTCAAAGCACAAGACGAGCAATTTATTGAATAAAGCGAATGAACAGATCATAAGACGGACCGAAGGTTGAGCATCTTCTTTCACCGGGAGTAGTGAATCTCGATAAGCAAGATGCCGCCACAGCAACCGGTATTCTCTAGCATTAGTAATTCCAGTAGTCGTCTTCTTCACCAATTCATTCCAGTCCATCTTGGGTTCAGCGTAGTAAGCCATTTCCTGTAGCAACCTCAATATCGTAAAGGTATCATATCTGCATCAAAGGCAAAACCCCACGCCGAGTTAAGTCAAGCCCACAATCAATTGACGGCGGAAAAGCCGAGGAAGGAAAGCAGATAACGAAATTAGAAAGAGACCTCTGCAAAAGAGTGGCGATGTCTCCTTCACTTATGAGCTCTTTCCTCTTCTTATTACTGCTATCAACCATTGTCGTAATTGTAACAGCAATCACATATTACGATGGGTCGAATCTGCAGCGAAATCTCTACTCGAACGCGAAGAATGTATCGATTTCACTGCAAACCCTAACTAAAATTTGAGATTGAGAGACACTGGAATGTTCTTATATCTAGGAGAGAGACGAATCGGCGCAGGAGCTCACACAAGATTCCCCGGAGATGAAGAAGGAAACCGATGCGACGATCTGAGAGAAGAGGATGCTCGAGAATAGAGATGTCGAAGCGCGTGGAGAGCACGAGTACGGCTTGGGTTTTGTGAAGAGAAAAAAGCGACTGAGAAAGAACCGGAACTATGGCTGAGATGCCACTTATTAGAAAATCAAATGCACAACTATCATCCTCCTATTTTCTTTTCTTTTTCAATTTTTTTATTTTATTAAAAACTGATAGAAAAACTAGAAAACCAGGTTAATACCTTGACGGGCTTGGACAAAAAAAATTAAAAAAGATCTTAAAAATGTTAAGAAATTTCGTCTTCGTCCTAGTTTCGTCGTCGAAGTCATCCGGTGAACCATCTCCGATATTCTGCGAACTCCGCCGTCGATTCCATTTCACTCAGCATTGATTTCATTCCTCAAGGTATCAATTTCATCTCCGAGATTCTAGTCGCCGACTTCCATGATCTCGAGTTTAACAGTAAAACTAAGTTCGTATCTCCACTCATGTCTACACTTTTGGGCTGTAACACAGCGAGAATATCATCATCCATGGCCGCCACATCTTCATATGCTTTTCTCCTTAATCCGTTGACTTCTTATACTATCCGTCGTTTCAAATACTCGTCGGGAATCTCTTCTCTCTCCTTCTCCTCTCCAGGGGTACTTTCGATTTCTCTCTCGCAGTGAAGAGACAGAGTCGGAGTTTTCCCGATATCTCGCAATGAGATCCGTCTGTTGTGTGTGACGCCGTTAAGCGCGCAATCGGAGCTGATGGACTCAAAATCGTTGTGAATGTGTCTCATGTTAGATTGGGTTTATCTTCATAGAATTGAAATGGATGAAGTTGTACACAAGAGACCTAAATTGGTGATCAAATTAGATTTTCTTCTAAATTGTTTCTTATATGTTTTGGATAATTACATGATCATACAAATTTGTTTCCAGTTGGAACAAGTTGAAATACAAATTCTTATAAATAAGCACATAAATTAAAAAATATCGGGATGCAACCACTTCTTCAAGTTTATGTCAGGGATAGGACTTGTTATTTTTCTTACGACAACGTTCTCGGGTAGATTTAAATCGCGTTCTTGATTTCTTCCTTATTTTGGGGGTGTATTTCTCCTTCTATTAATTAAATAAAACAAAACACAATCACGAATTACACAAGTTTGTATAGTTGCACATAAATGTATCAGTTGTTCCATTATATCTCAGATATACCAACTGTACCAGTTGAACCAATTATTCTCACTGAAACCAATTTTACTAGTTGGACTAAATATGCAGATTTGGATTATGAAATCAAGTTGATTTGGATATTTTTGTTTTCTTTCGATTCAACACGATGCAAGACAACTATGATAGAATTTACCAACGCATATATCTAATCATCAATAGAAACGTGAATACCAACTAAATGTGATACCCAATCAAATAGTTTTCATTTCAAATCCCTAATTTGTTATTTTTCCCCAAATCCTAAATCAATAACTCAAAAACCTACCCAATTATTTTCTTCTTTTCATCAATGACGGAGGAGAGGAGTGGATAAGAAACCGGTTGATACTTGATAGAATTGGCAGGAGATGATAAGAAACCGTCATGATTGAGCTTCAGGCAAAGGCGTAAACAAGAAGAAGACGAAGCTTGAGTTCCATTTTTTTTTTCATTTCACGTTTTTTTTTATATTATAATTCAAAGTTTCTAATTCACAGAGAAGATTTGAAAAACTCTTCGAATCAAAGTTTTCAATTCAATGAGTGGGTTTCATTAAAGGTGAAATAAGAAAACCAAAAAAAAAAAAAGTGGTAAGGTGATTAGGAAGTGACAAGGGAAATTTTTTTTTTTTTTAAAATGACTTTTTTAAGATCTTCATCCGGAAGAATTGTTGCCGTCAGACTCGCCGCTAAATACTAAAATCTACAATGTTTCCAGTGACCGAGTTGTCTACCGAAACAAGTTTCATATCATGTACGTATGTTAATGTTAATGTCATTTATTTATATTTTTCCGTCTAACAACCCATGAATATATATTTTAAAAATTATGTAGACCAACTACACAACAACTTGATCATGGAGAATCTACCTTATCAAAAACTAACTATGTAGGCCGTGGTTATGTGAGAAAAAAAAGTATTCGTTTACGGTCAATTTTTTATTTAAAATTCTGAAGAGGCCAAAACTTATTTTTCTAAATATAACTAAATATAAATTCAATTTTTATCATTCACCACATTAATTTATCTTGAGTAATACTAGTCAATTGTTTAAAAAACGTTAACTAACTAATATTCTAAAACATTGAAAAAAAATCATGTCCACCGTACATCTCCTATCATTTATTACTAATCAATATTTTTTAATTAAATTCACTTATAAATCAACCAAAAATAGTGAGTAAGATTTTTTTTTTTATCTTTGTTTTGTTTACTTTAAAAGCCATTTTTTTATGTTTTGGTTTAATGTAAAGTTCAAAAGAATTTAATGGTTGGATATTTATCAGTTTTAGTCAAAACTTAAATTTATTTTTGGATTAAATTATATTTGAAATTGGAATTTTTTTTGTTTAAATTTGTAATTTTTTTTATACATAGTTATATCTTTGTTTGAATATATAAGAAGAGAGATTGAAAAATTTGATTATCTTTTTTATAAGATAAAATTGGTTTGAAATTAGAGAGATTTGGTTACTAATCTAAAAATCTTTTATAATTTAAAAGTTAATCCATACTTTTAAGTTTAGAAAATTATTCTTTATTAAATAAAAAGATAAAAATACCATCAAAAGTTAAAAATACAATAGAGAATTTTGCACATCATTGGCACATCACTATAGTTTTATATTCAATTACATAAAAATAAGAAAGTTAGAATCATAAAACCAAAATAATTGTAGAAAAAGGCAAAAAAAAAATACCAAATCCCGAAAATCATATCCTAAATCCAAATTAAACAAGAACCAATGAGTAAAAATTGCGAAAGACAATAAATATTTATATGATTGCAAATATTTTTTAAACACCACCTACGATTTTCGTAACCTTTGGTATGACTCTGCAAATGAATCAAAACATGAAAAATCTCTCTACTTTAACAAAAGCTTATTGGAGAATGTATATTCGATTTGGTTTAGTTAATGTATTGTTTGGTTATTTTTGGTTTTACATTCTATCTTTGGTTTAGTAACAAGTGTATATCAACATTAATAATGTAAATCACATTTTACAGTTAACAGAGAATATAACTTAATTCCAAATCTCTCTTTCTCTCATGGCCGATCTCGTCTTCCATGATTTATCTTGATTTAACATATATTTAAAAATGAAAAAACTAAATACTTTTTCTTCTCGGGGAACAAGATAATCAGACTTGGCCTTGGGAAAAAAACAAGCGACGACTTGGCCAAAATATTTTGACCCTAGACTATTTAATACAAGAAAGGAACACTTTGTGGGGTTTGGAATATTAAATACGGAAACAATATTGGTCTTACTATTAACTATCGCTTCTGAGGATACATAAGGAGTGATTGCCTAGTAAAAAAAGGAAAGTTTTGTTGAAATGAACAGTTGAATGATAGTTATGTTTAGTGATCAGCGGTTATAGAAAATAGTTATAGAAAAGGTTACTTAGTACAATACGTAATATTCTTCTCTGATATGTTCTTTCTTTATAACCTTCTATATGTTCTAAAAAGAACAACAAAAGGAAACATGTCTTTAAGGATATATAAGAAAAATTCAACTGTTCATTTAGTAACATACGGTTGCAAACTACAAATTTTTTCAGGTGGTTTATAGTCGTTTCGTTTAAATTTATAATCATCTATTTCAACCATCCGTATTACTTTTCCATCCAATTCTTAGAGGAAACGGTCAGCTTCCAAAACCCTTAACTTAGCTCCTAACCAAATTTTGGACCATGTGCAATTACTCCTTTGACTCTTTCCAAGAAATGACCCTGATATGATTGATCACTTCACTTTAATGTATGTATTTGTTTCCTTCAAGAAATTAATTAACATCCTATATAGTCGAAGAGTTTAAACTTTAATCTATGGATACCTCGTTAGTCTTCGTGTCATCCTTTTCTATATTTTAATAAATTTTCTGTATTCAAATTAGTAGATATACTAATCTCACTAGAATTTTAAATATTATATGGGCCACTATGATCTCTTCAAAGACAACACCAAGTCAACACAACCCATATTATAAGTTACATTTGACCAATAATTTTAAGTATTCCAAGTCATGGTGTGTTGAGCACGGTTGATCATAACAATAATTGACCATTTTGGCTTTTAGAGACTTTGGAAACATTAGATACATATAAATCTATATAAATAACTCATCTTGCCTCTGCATCACATATCCTTCCACTTCAAACAAAACTCAGAAGTTAAAAAGAAGCACCAAAAAACAGAACAAAGAAAACAAATAGAAGAAGTTAGTATAAAAATGAAAGCGAGATCAAGAAAAGGAGATTTGGTTGCCATTTTGGTTCTAGTTGCTTACTGCTTCTTCGAGAATTTGGGTAAGCCTAAGTTCTTGATCTCTATATATAAAAAAAAAGGTTTCATGATCTTGGTTCTGACAACTTTTAGTGATAATCAATCTTATCTTATTAGCCGAGAAGTCGATCAAAGTTTCGTCTTATAAACCTGTTGGAAGTTATATTTCTGGAGGTTTCTTTGCTTTCCACAACCAAGATAAGATCTTATCTTATAACGAGTATCACCAAAGATTCAATCTAGCCACAGGTTTTTTTTCCAAAATTCTTTCACATTTTGTCTCTACCGATAGATACTTTCGCAATAGATCTTTAATCATTACCTACATTATCTTTAATCATTACCTACATCTCAAATATTATAATTTTAGTAACCATTTTCTTCTGCTAATTCAATTATATCTCTATAATATGCAGTGGAAACTTGGAAAACAGTAAAAAGGAATTGCAGAGATGGTTTCATCACTTTGAGCATAAAATCATTGCATTTTTTTGTCTCAAAGTTGATGCAATTCAAATATTCGATATCAACCGCAACTCACATCAATCGCTCGTGGAATTCTCGAATTATTTTCTGGATAACATTAACTCTGTGACACCGATCCATGTAAATTTATAATTAAAATCTTACATCTTTGTTCTTTTTTTCATCTTGATAATGAGTTGTTTTGTGACATACTGATATGTATGTTAGCATGTAAGGTGACACTAAGATATGCTTATAAAGTTAGAGAAAGACATATATAGTTGGTCGATAAAATAACTTCTTGTCAATCAAAATTGCAGAAGATTGCAGAAACACAAAATCTATAAACATTATGATGTAATAAGAAGAAAGACATAAATTATTTTCCATATTGTGAAATATATCTTAAATTTGCCATGATGTGAGGGAGCATATAAAGGTGAACCAATGATCATATTGAGTCTAATCAAACAATGTCCCCAGTGTACCAAGCATATGAGACTATCAAGACTTCTGTCTTCCTCCTATAACAACAGGGAAGACTGAAGTTAACAAGGGGGCTACTACTTCTAGACTTTCTCTACCCAGATAAATGATCATGTTCTTGTGTGAGAAAAGATAATAAGAAAGGGGTGGTCCAACCAGAGAAAAAATCGTGACGAAAACATCAACAAGTCAATATCAAGACTTGGGTCAATTATATAAACTCGCCCATAGAGTTATGATTTCTAAAATATCACATCATTTTAATTATCACGCGCACCCATATAAGATGTGGTGCTAATGTTGCTTACACACGTGGCAAGAAAAAATAAGATTAAAATCATTCATGCCCATCGAAAAGGTAAAAAGCAACGTAAAGGACTATGAAAAATCATGAGTCTTAAACCACCTATTAGAGCCATTCAAATGATAGATATTACCTAATCTAGCCTATAACATGAAAGTCCAATACTAATTAAGCCTAATCTAGACTCATCATTTATCCATGATGTAAAACTACTCAGTGAATAAAATCTCAATCAAAAACTCAAAATGTAAAGACATAGTTAACAGATAAAGAGATAAAAGAGGAATGCAAATACTAGATTTAAAACCAAAGATCATCATCATCAACAGAAACTTATGATCAAAAGGGAAACAATAACTAAGCTTAAACAAAAGGGGATTAGGGTTCTTTGTCAAAAATGGCTAAGTGTATATAAAAATTTATAGAGTAGATTGGTCAAACACGTCATTTTCCTCTCGAATCCTTCACATCCGCCGACACTAACTCCTCTACCGCTGGTAATTTCACTTCTAAAGTCTTCTCTTTTTTTTGGCTTTCATTATGCCGCCCCATTGTAGCTTTGTGCCATCGGCAAGCTGTTTTTGCCGTCTTAGAGTGTTCTCTATCGACGTCATAGCTTCTTTTGGTCACTTCTCTTCAATATTCTTGAATCGAAATCTCCTATGCTTGCTCCATTTGATCCCCACATGGCCCCTTAGCTCCATTAGCCACCTTTGATTCCATTTATCACCTAAAATGCTCCATGATATGTACAAATGCAGATGCTATGCTCTAGTTATATTTCCACCAAACCTAAGATAAACTAGAACCAAATGCATGAAAATGAGAAGTAAAATGAAGTGATTCTATCTAAAATGACATGAAATGCATGATCAAACATAGGTAAATTACACACTCATCAGATATTGCTTGATGTTTTCGTGGACCTATATCTCACCATTTCCAAGGAAATTACAAACGATGCGATGACCAAAGTTTCGTGGACCTACCCTAAACATAATTCTTAAAAGTTTGTGCTCCTCTTTGTTAGGGCTTGTGGTAATGAGGAAATTTTGTTTTCCTTTGGCGTACTTTACCAACGTTACCTTGGCGACGTTTGTATTTTCTTACTAAATCAATATCATTTTCTCATGGCGTTCATATTATTGGTTCAGTTATTTTCGGGTTCATATTTTTCGGTTGTAAGGATTTAATATCCATTATGTTATTTTTATATTTCGGTTCGGTTTTCGGTCGGTTATATTTCAATTTCGTTTAATTAGGTTATGAAATTTGGAAATCAAATATAAACCAAATTATTTTTGGCTTTGGCTATGGCTTAGTTCAGTTATATTTAACCGAATTTATCTGTAGCTAACATTTTTAGCCGAACAAACCGATATAATCGAAAACAATCTTATCACCCCAGTGTTTAGTAATAATAAAAGTGTACTCTTTTTTTTTTTTTCCAAAAATGTATCTTTCTTATTTATATTTTTGATTATTTTAAAGGTTTTATATTCAATTAAAGAGAAAATATAAGAATATATGGGAAGATAAGAGAATGAGCTATTGCGTAAATTAAGATATGTATATATTCTTAATAAATTTGATTGTAATCTGTTTTATTTTCGATTTCTGTTTCGGTTCAGTTAATAACCGATAATCATGATTTTCGAAAACAATAATCAATCGGTTATTAACCTATAGTCAGATACCAACCAAAATTCATTTTTTCGAGTTGGATTATTTGCCCATACCTAATTTTCTCGAAAAATAAAATTAGAATTTTTGGGACATACTAGCAATCGATGATAAATCTTTTCATTGAAAACTTGAGACGAAAATGAGTTATATTGACATAAACATAAAATAGGGAGTAAATTGTAAAATATTTACTAAAAGCGAGGACTTGCTTTTGTAAATTCTGTATACTCGCCTGCACTCTTCGTTTCTGCAGATTGCAGAATTTGGGGGTAAATGTTCCGATGCTTCTTAGCAGCTGTTTCTCAGAGACTTGATATTCTTCGCCGTTTCCCTTTGCAGTGATTTAAGAAGAACGGTTATGTGAGAGTATTGCCTCTGACAAAATTTATGTGCCAGCTTCGGAGAATTTGTCCGGCGATCGAACCATCGGCTAGAGATCTTGAAACCGATCCTTGATACGAAATCGATTGCCCTAATGGAATCGAACGCTTCAAGTGCTGATGTAACTGCGTCTCACCAGGTATGCATTTTCGTTTTCTACAAGCTTTCTCAGATGCTCCTGGTCGTCCTCGTCGAGTTTGAAGTGTTCTAATTGCTTGAAAATGGGACGTGGATGTGGGTTTAGTTCGATATTCCGCTGCTGGAGTTAATTCCTGAAAATTATACCGAATGTTATTCATGTTACAATCCTGTTGTTTTCTTCTCCTTACTAGGCTGGATTCTCTTTGATCATTCTTGCTTGCTTTAATGTCCCCTGATACCTAAGAAATCCATTAAGTTACTCATAAAAGAGAATTTAATGTTCGAGAAGTGATGTCATTCTGCAACTGCAAGCTAGTAGTGTATACGATATTTTCTATCCAGGATATCTCACTACTTTCTAATTCCATGATCTAGATTGATAAAGATCTTGATTAACGAAGCTTCAGTTTTTGACTAGCAGCAACTGCTTGTTTCTTTGTAGTTTGAGGGCATTTATGAATTAGTTCTATTTATTTTGCAGCCTGGTGTATCTGTTCTTTTAGATGCTCTTGAGCAGTCTACATCTACACCCAGGATCGCTAATGGTCTTTCACAGCGACTGTTACGCTTATTACAGCTTTCACATGAAAATTCACTTTCTTTTAAGGCTTTGAATGGAGCTTGTCGTGTGATCCGAGTGGCATGCATTCAAATGGCATGCATTCAAGCCATGGAAAGTAGAAAGTCCGAGTGTGTTAGCTCTTCAGTAGAAAGTAGTGACAGTGGCGTTATAGCTGTTTCACCTCATACGAAGTCTGATTCAAGTCATACAGATGATTCTTGGTTTGAATGCATGGAAACATGCATCGGGATTTTTACAGAGTTTTTCTCATCAACAGATGATGCAAAAATATTTGTTCTGCGAAGCTCTGTTTGTGTTGATTGTCTTTTTGATCTCTTTTGGGAAAAAGCCATAAGGAAAACTGTGATGAAACACATTATTGACCTCATGAAGGTATTTCTTTTTAATTAGTACCTCCAAGTCTTTATTATGCTTCTATTGATCTTTTAGCTGGTTAAGGAGCATGAAAGGATTCTTTATCCAAATTTTCAGATTACACCTCTGGGCGAGGAAGATAAAAGAGCGAAATCACAAGTGTGTACCAAATATCTAGAAACTTTCACTCAAGTGAAGGAAAGAGAAACGGATTTTGTTGACTTATCTGTTGATTTGTTGGTGGGTATGAGGGATTTGATCAAGACTGATTCTAAGGTATGACTCTACTTTTGTTACTGGATTCTTGCAACTGCTGTTCGGCAACACCCTCTTCTTCTGTAGCTCTTTATCTTTATTTGTTGCTCCTTTAATTTTTGTCTTCTATTGTTTCGCCTCTTCAGTATTACCAAGCCCTATTCCGTGAGGGGGAGTGTTTCTTACACATTGTCTCTCTCTTAAATGGTAATCTCGATGAAGCAAATGGAGAGAAATTGGTCTTAAATGTTCTTCAAACGTTAACTTCTCTGCTTGCAAATAATGATGCCTCAAAGGTGATTCTTCTTTCTTTTGCTCTTCACTGCAGTAAGGGTCACTTATTAATTTGAGATGAGAAAAAGAACATGAGGGTCCATTACTTAATTTGATTTGGGACTGAAGCAATAGTGAAGTAAATTGTGGAAGTGAACTTTGATCTCAAATAGTCAGATAGTAGAACAAAAGACAAATGGGTTTTTCTAATTCTAAGAATACTTTCTTAGTTAAGTTAAACCTAAAGCTCTTGCACTAGTATAATTAGTTTATGGCACTGGTTTTTTTGTGTCCTTCAGTTGGCATTTAAAGCCCTTGCTGGCAAGGGTTATCAGACGCTGCAAAGCTTATTGTTGGATTTCTGCCAATGGCAACCAACCCAAAGGCTCCTAGACGCACTGCTTGATATGCTTGTTGATGGAAAATTTGATGATAAAGGCAGTGCTCTAATAAAGGTGATTTAGTTCTCACAATTATCAGTTAAATTGTTCTCTCTCTCTTTATTTTCTTTAAATACTTAGTTCGTTGTGGCTAATTCAATTTTCATGTTTCCATGTTTAATCTTTTTTCCGACTCAGAACGAAGATGTTATCATACTTTACTTAAATGTACTTCAGAAGGTTGGTGCAATTCTCGTTACTTGGTTTTGTCATTTCTCATATTTTGGTTTTGGGTTATACCCTTACTGTGGAGTTGTGTGATTTGGCAGAGCAGCGAGTCTTTGCAGTATTATGGGCTAAATCTGTTTCAGCAGCTCCTTAGGGATTCCATATCAAATCGTGCTTCATGTGTTCGGGCAGGAATGCTTAACCTTCTTCTCGATTGGTTTTCTCTTGAAGATGATGATAGTGTTATCTTGAAAATATCACAGCTAACTCAGACAGTTGGTGGTCACAGTATTTCTGGGAAGGACATACGTAAGATCTTTGCCCTTCTTCGGAGTGAGAAAGTGGGTAATCAACAGAGATACCGCTCGCTGTTATTGGCTTGTTTGTTGTCAATGCTGAATGAGAAAGGACCAACAGGCTTCTTTGACATGAACGGGGTTGATTCTGTAAGTCTTTGTCACTTAACAAAGTTTCCATATTCAAATTTCTGTGTGCTACCGTACTGCGACGACTTGTTGAGATGAAGTTCTAGTTCATAATATGCTTAAAGCTTCTTTTGGATGAAATCAGTTTTCACTGTTTAATTTATGGTGCCGTTACTGTATTTGAACATATCGTAAATTTAATTGGTAAAAGTTTAGACATCTTAGGGGATTTGTTGAGGTGAACGCTTTTAAGTTTTTGAAACTGTTTCAAGAAACGGTGGTACTCTATCGGTGAAATTGATGCTAAAGTGTTACACTTTTCTTGGTAACTAGACAAACTCATACTATATCTTGATTCTTACTTCTTATCTTTGTGCAAATTATTTTTCATTCACAGGGCATTGTAATCAGAACACCTGTTCAGTGGCCTGTAAACAAGGGGTTTTCCTTTTGCTGTTGGCTTAGGGTAGAGAGCTTCCGTGCAGATGGGAAAATGGGTATCTTCAGTTTTATGTCAAAAAATGGAAAGGGCTGCTTTGCTGCTATTGGGAAGGATGGATTGACTTATGTTGTAAGACAAAGGACATGACTTCTCTGATATTTTTCCATTCTTTCAAATTTATATCCCCTCCCCTAATACAATTTTCTTCCATTTCAGTCACTGAATCTGAAACGGCAATGTGTAAATGTGCAAGCCAATTTGGTCCGTGGAAAATGGCATTTTATTTGTGTTTCTCACAGTATTGGAAGAGCGTTCTGGGGTGGCAGCCTCCTCAGGTGCTATGTCGATGGGGATCTTGTGTCATCTGAAAGATGCAGGTGATTCCACATAGCTTTTGCTGTATTAATTTGGTTTAGGGTTTCTTAGGATTATTGAAAAGTCGCAGTGAGTATTTTTCAATCTGCACAGTACATGATTTCCTTATTTTATGTTTCAGCTATCCAAAAGTTAGTGATGTACTTACCAGCTGCTTCATTGGTACAAGAATCACGCAGCCACATACCCAAGATAACGATGGCCTGGAATCCGTCCGTGATGTATTCCCATTTTTTGGCCAGATTGGTCCCATTTACTTGTTTAATGATTCATTGTCTCCAGAGCAAGTTCAGGCCATATATTCGCTAGGACCAAGCTATATGTATGCATTCTTGGAGAATGAGATGACTGGTCCCTTTTCTGATAATCTATTCCCTAGTGGAATTCTTGATGCAAAAGATGGGCTTACATCTAAGATTTCCTTTGGAATTAATGCACAGGTCATACATCCTCTAAAGCACTTCTTTCCTATCCATTGTTGCCATTTTTTACTGATAATTTTCCTTTTCCACATTTAGGCAAGCGATGGTAGGAGATTGTTTAATGGGTCTCGGATGTCAGATCATCTACAAGATAAACACGCATTTGAGGCTGATATTATGGTTGGTACTCAGCTATGCTCGCGGCGCTTGCTCCAGCAGATAATTTACTGTGTTGGAGGGATATCTGTTTTCTTTCCTTTGATTACACAATCTGATAGATGTGAAAGTGAAGCACTTAAAGAGGAAACTTCAGCTGTGCCTGCTACAAAAGAGCGTATGACAGCGGAAGTTATTGAACTTATTGCTTCTGTCTTGGATGAAAATCCTGCAAATCAGCAACAGATGCATCTTCTCTCTGGATTCCCGATACTAGGATTTTTGTTACAGTCTATTCAACCAGAGCAACTCAACCTAGAGACACTCTCATCCTTGAAACACCTATTTGATGTTATTTCAAGCTCTGGTACGTGTTATGAATAATTGATTTTCTGCAGTTACTTTGCATCACTTACATGAAGTGGAAACGTTATTCCAATTGTGGTTTATTTTTGAGTTTTGTTTTGTTTCTTCATATACTGTTTTCCGCAGCTAGTACAGTTAGTCGTTCTCCAGTTTTCTAATTCGGAATTAACGCTGTTTAGATCACAGACTGCTCTATTTTTTAACTTCTTTGAGCTCTTTTTTTTCTCTCTATCCAGGGTCTGCTGAGCTACTCGTGGAGGATGCTATATCTAGCATTTTCCTTAATCCTCACATTTGGCTCCATGCAGCCTATAATGTGCAGCGCGAACTTTACATGTTTCTTATTCAACAGCTAGATAATGATCCACGACTTCTGGGAAGCCTTTGTCGACTCCCAAGAGTTATTGACATAGTATGGAACTTTTACTGGGAATCTGAAAGATACCATTCTGCAAAAGGAAGCAAGACTCTTAGGAAGCCAGCAAGAACTATTGCAGAACGACCAAGTAGAGACGAAATTCATAAAATTCGTCTCCTTTTGCTGAGCCTAGGTGAAATGAGTCTGAGGCATGTCATCCATTGTAAAATACAGTTCTTATAGTTTTTCAGGCCTCCATATTTTGTGCACCTCTTCTGTAGCTTAAATTACATGATAGGATAAATTTTTGAAACTTGGTACTCAAGTCCTACCTTATTTTTAGTTTTATTAAAAAAAAAAACTCTCTGCTTTGCAGGCAGAATATTACATCAGGGGATGTAAAAGCTTTGATAGCATTTTTTGAGACATGCCAGGATGTAGCATGCATCGAAGATGTTCTGCATATGGTTATTCGTGCCATTTCTCAAACATCAGTCCTTGCTTCTTTTCTTGAACAAGTCAATCTTATTGGTGGATGTCACATTTTTGTCAATCTTCTTCAGAGGTAAGTTTCTGTTTATCTTACCAGCTTTAACTTATGTTGTGGTTGGGTTAGTACCTGTGATGATTCCAAGTATACATGAATTTTGTGAATTTGGATGACTCCGCTGTTTGTTGCACAGCAATGGAGTAATTTAATTGAAAATAGATAGTCTATTTGCAGGAGTAGATGTCTGATATTTAGTGTTGAAAAATTTGTAAAGCCAAGGGGAACCCAGCTTATTTGCTAGGGTCAAGGCTCAAACAGTATATGTTCATGTTTTCTTTCTTTTTACTACACATACCTGCTAACTGTCAAACTATTGTTGAAAATAGGGTGGCTGCAATAATTATCCATGGTCAGTGGTCAACATAATTAATAGTTTTTGGTATAGACTAGATCTGAGAGAACTTTTTCCTCTATTTCATGAGGCATATATAATCTTGCTCACTTATTTGTACATCTGGGGTTTGGCAGGGATTACGAGCCTATACGATTACTGAGCTTGCAGTTCCTTGGAAGACTTCTTTATGATGTACCTTCAGAGAAAAAAGGACCTAGGTTTTTCAATCTCACTGTTGGAAGATCCAATTCTCTGTCACAGGGGCATAAGAAAATTGGCGCTAGAACGCAACCAATTTTTGTTGCCATGTCTGATAGATTGTTCCAATATCCTCAGACAGATAACTTGCGTGCAACCTTGTTTGATGTTCTTCTTGGTGGTGCCAGCCCGAAACAGGTATCAGCTCAAGTGTGCTAATTTTATCAATCATTTGTCCTGTACTTCTCAACTTTTCAGAAACTATTATTGAAATATCACATGGATTTTTGTCTTTTAGGTGTTACAGAAGAACAACCAGGTTGATAAGCAGAGAAACAAAGGAAGCAACTCACTCTTTTTTCTTCCACAAATTTTTGTCTTTATTTTCCAATTCCTGTCCGGCTGCGAGGACGCATTAGCTCGAATGAAAATAATCAATGATATACTGGATCTACTTGATGCAAATCCTATGAATATTGAAGCTTTGATGGTAGAGACACCTTTGACTGAAAATTTCAAATATGCAAGTATTAGAATGCCAATTTAACTAAAGAATGTGATGTGTAGGAATTTGGATGGAGTGCATGGTTATCAGCTTCAGTGAAACTTGATGTGATAAAAAACTACAGTTCTGAATTGCTAAATCATGATGACTTGGCATTAAATGAGCAGCATTTTGTCAGGGGCCTCTATTGTGTTGTTCTCTGCCACTATATTTTATCCGTGAAGGGAGGTTGGCAGCAGCTGGAGGAAACTGTGAATTTTATACTATTGCAGAGTGAGCAAGTACGTTAACAAAATCGATTTTCTTTCTTACTTTAAAACAAATTTGTTGTTGTTTTGTACTTATTCTGTTTCATCACAGAATGATGCCCCATACCTGTCTTTCCTACGTGATCTCTATGAGGACTTGATTCAGCGTTTGGTTGAACTCTCATCTGAAGATAATATTTTCCTTTTGCACCCATGTCGTGACAATGTGCTGTATCTCTTGCGGCTCGTTGATGAGATGCTTGTCCGTGAATTTGGCAGTAGGCTCCTGGTATGACCCTTTTCATTTTCTCTAATAATTTAGTTAATTTTTTAAATAAATTGTACTAAATCCATGTTGACGCACTGAAAACCTCGTGAGACACCCTTCGCATCCTACCTGTTGCTTGCAATTTATGGAGTTTTTGTTGCACTTTATGAGTTGGTATTTTCCACGTTTCCAGATTGTTAAACCAGGTTTATGTTAATATCTTTCGATGAGTTTTTAGATTTTCTACTAAAAAGGCAATTCTCAGAGGAAAATTAGTCTTTCCTAGAGTTTAGGAAAACAAAATCTTCAAAAACTTGATTGGGTAAGACAGTGAGTTTTATTCAACACCTTAGATTCTCTAGAGTAATTGATATCTTCATTCATTCATTACCTGTACTGGCTATGAACAGTCCGTCATGGTGGTGAAGGTACTTAAAGAAACTACACAGTGAAACTTCTTGGGTTAGCTGACGCTCACTTGACTTTCTTTAAACCCAAATAACTTTCTTTAAACCCAAATAACTTTCTTGTATATATGGTCAAATCAAACTGAAAAGTCTTTTATCCAGTTTACTGTTGCTAAAAAGGTGTATCTGTGCCTTACTTTATATATACAAACTTTAATGTCAAATATATACCTTGCAGTTTCCAGCAACTACTACTGACTTTTCAGAGGATTTATTGCAACTTGAAAACCGTGAGAATCACGATTTGGGTTTAGACGAGAGTTTACAACGATTGTTGACGGAAGAAACTTCTAGGTATGTTCCTTCTGGATTTCATTTTACTGTCAAAATTCTTATAAACTAAATGCATGGAGTTGATAACTGTATAAAACTCTTAAAAGATATGCAATCATCTTATACGTGTATGCAATCATCTTATATGTGTATAACTTTGTACTGATTGAAACCAATTATAGGATACATGTATGGGTAGCATAATTTTGTCCCATGATTTTGGTTAGAGAAACATAAGATGTGAGTTTGGGTAAATGAAGCTAGTGTATAATTATGTAAAAGTCAGCCTATGAATTTTTTTCAATATGTTTCTTTATCTTACGAGATGCTGTTTAACAGATATAAGACAATATTCTGGTATAAAGAAAGAGATTTTAAGTAACTGATCTATAATATCTGCTGCTTGGTTTCTTGCTTGTTAGTTTTGGTGGTGATGTTATTTTCATCGTTCATTTTCCAGAAACACAGAAAGTCAGCAGTCTTGCACCACAGTAACTGAACTTATGACCAATGAAAGATGGTGGAATTTGTATGACAATTTGTGGAGAATAATATGTGATATCAACGGAAAAGGTCCGGTAAAGACGTCTCCAAAATCTTCAGCTAGTGGTCCCTCTATTGGCCAGAGAGCAAGAGGATTAGTAGAATCATTAAATGTTCCAGCTGCTGAAATGGCCGCGGTTGTTGTGTCAGGAGGAATTAGCAGTGCATTGAGTGGAAAAGTTAACAAAAACGTTGATAAAGCTATGCTTCTAAGGGGAGAAAAGTGTCCACGAATCGTGTTTAGACTGGTCACCCTTTATCTGTGCATGTCTTCCCTGGAAAAAGCCTCTAGATGTGTTCAGCAGGTGACCTCACTCTTGCCTTCCTTTCTAGCTGCTGATGATGAACAAAGCAAGAGCAGATTGCATCTCTTTATTGGGTGTTTGCTTTATGTAAGATCGCGGTATGGAAAGTTAGATGGCGGTGCTCGTTTTCATGTCATTTCGAACCTGATACGTGAAACTGTAAGTTGCGGAAAGTCCATCCTGGCTACCACTGGTATGAGCAAGGATGACAGCTCTGATTCTGGTGGAATCTTCAAAGAAATGGGCTCTATCCAGAATCTTGTCCATAAAGACCGTGTGCTTTCTGCGGTCTCTGATGAAACAACATACATGAAGACATTGATATCTGATCGTACTCGTCAAGTGCAAGCTCTTGGTGAAAGGAATAATGAAACATTATCTTTAGAATCCAATAGCAAAAAAGCTTTTGATGAGGATCTGCAAAGCGTTTTGAAAACTGTTCTTACATGGGATGAAAATAGACGAGTTGCAGTGCAATTAAGCCATGAAGAGCAACAGCAAAATATTACTGAGAAATGGATTCATATGCTGCGATCTTTGATGGATGAGAGAGGTCCTTGGTCTGCAACTCCTTTTCCTAATAAAATTTTAAGGCACTGGAAACTTGACAGGACGGAAGATTCTTGGAGGCGTAGACCGAAGTTGAGACGGAATTATCATTTTGAGGAAAAGCTGTGTCATCCACCTACTTCTACTGTCACTGAAAATGAGTCTTCAAACATTAGTAATGAAAGCAAGTCTGGTGTGATACATATACCTGAACAGATGAAGAGATTATTACTAAAAGGCATTCGCAAGATAACCGATGAGGTTGGCTTAGAATCCAGTGAGAACGACAGTAGTCAAAGTGAGCAAAGTTTGGATACTTCTCCAGATATCCAGTTCTCTGAGCTAATGAGAAGCAGCAGTGGTCTCAAGGATGCCGCACAAGATAAAGTAGATGCCTCTTCTCTAGAAGTTGATACCAGCGAGGTACATATTTTCGCAGAGTTTTGAAGAAGTAGACACAATGGTGCTTACATATAACATGCTTCTTTTATTTCTCAGGTTTTGACATCAGTTCCTTGTGTTCTTATAACGCCGAAAAGGAAGCTGGCTGGTCGGTTGGCAGTTTTGAAAAATGTTCTGCATTTCTCTGGGGAGTTTTTGGTAGAAGGGACTGGTGGATCAGCTATCTTCAAGAACTTTAGCAATTCAAAGGGTAATGATCCAACAAAGTCTGACAATAAACAGAACTTTAAATGGTCTTCACCAAGTGAGGGTGAGACATTATTAGATTTGGAATCACAAAACAACAATCAGAAACCCTTAACAAAGGTTAAGCGCCACAGAAGATGGAAAATAGGGAAGGTAATAATAAACATCAAATTTTTTGGCATTTCATGCATCATTTCAGCGTATTTGATAGTTTCTCATGGCTGTGCTATTGATAGGTTAAAAGTGTTCATTGGACGAGGTATTTGCTTCAGTACACAGCTGTGGAGATTTTCTTCCAAGATTCTGTGCCCCCAATCTTTCTAAATTTTGCGACACCAAAGAATGCAAAAGAGGTGGGGATGTTAATAGTTTCTACTAGGAACGAATTCCTGTTTCCGAAGAACGCTGCTAGGGACAAGACTGCAATGATTTCGTTTGTCGACAGACGTGTAGCTCTGGAGATGGCAGAAACAGCCAGAGACAGCTGGAGAAGGAGAGAGATAACAAACTTTGAATACTTGATGATTCTCAACACCCTCGCAGGCAGATCGTATAATGATTTGACTCAGTATCCCATTTTCCCTTGGGTGGTGGCTGACTACTCATCTGAGACTCTTGATTTTAGCAAAGCATCTACCTTTCGTGATCTTTCTAAACCTGTTGGAGCTCTAGATTCAAGAAGATTTGAGGTTAGTATAAAGCAATTGCATGTACTTAATTCCAGAGATTAGTGGCATGAATGTCATGCAATCATGATTTCTTTTTGTGGCAGATTTTTGAGGATAGATACCACAGTTTCTCAGATCCTGATATACCTAGGTACATCATATTTTGTGTACTGAAGAGACTCTTTTCTTCTTGCACCTCACTAATGATTGCTTATGAACTCAATGCAGTTTCTATTACGGGTCCCATTATTCAAGTATGGGAAGTGTGTTGTATTACCTTTTGAGGTTAGAGCCGTTTACATCCCTTCATCGTAGTCTACAGGTATTTTTTCAACTTTAAATAATAGCATATTTCTGGTGTAATGTGGGCATTAAGGCTATTTTAAAATATATAATGAACAATGGTGAGTACATACATATTCACTAAATGGTTCATTTGTGGCCAGGGTGGTAAATTTGATCATGCAGATCGTCTTTTTCAAAGTATGGAGGGAACATTCCGGAATTGCCTGTCTAATACAAGTGATGTAAAAGAATTGATCCCTGAGTTCTTCTACATGCCTGAATTTCTGGTGAATTCTAACTCTTACCATCTTGGAGTGAAACAAGATGGTGAACCTCTTGGAGATGTTTTTCTACCTCCATGGGCAAAGGTATGCCTCTTTCAAATATATGATCTACAGGGTAATTCCTAGTTGAATGCCAATTTATTTTTTTGAGTATGGTGGAACAACTGGATGTGTTACTACTTCATGTGTGAATTCCTAGAGCAATTTGTTCTTGTCATATGGAAACGTGTTCATGTTGTGTTTCATCCTTTATTAGAGAGGCCACTTATAGGATCTATGTTTATATGGAAATCAGCTAGGTGGAGTAACAAACTAAAGTTAAATTTTTCTTTTGATGGTGTTTGGGAAGGAATAGTAGTGACGGTTGTATATTCCATACATCCTGAATGTATCTCCATTCTTGCATTCTTCGGCTGTTTTTATCTCTCAAGAAAACTTAGTTACGTCTTATATATGCAGGGCTCTCCAGAGATTTTCATTGCCCGTAATAGAGAAGCTCTAGAGAGCGAGTATGTAAGCTCACATCTTCATGATTGGATTGATTTGATATTTGGACACAAGCAGCGTGGAAAACCAGCTGTGGAGGTACTCCTGATTTCCTTATACCTTTATATTTCATATGCTTGTCCATTAAGCTTATATTTGGTTGTTTACATGGGTGAAGAAGCCTCCGATTTTTTTTTTGTAACTGAGAAAAGAAAAAACTTGAACTGCAGGCAGCAAATATCTTTTATTACCTTACCTATGAAGGTGCTGTTGACCTAGAAAACATGGAAGATGAACTGCAAATATCAGCAATTGAAGATCAGATCGCTAATTTTGGTCAGACTCCAATCCAACTCTTCCGGAAGAAACATCCAAGAAGAGGGCCACCAATTCCAATTGCACATCCCTTGTATTTTGCACCTGCTTCTATTAGTTTGACTTCTATTCTTCCCACCACAACTAATCCTCCATCAGCGGTACTATATATCGGTGTAGTGGATTCGAATATAGTTCTCGTTAACCAAGGACTCACCTTGTCAGTCAAAATCTGGTTGACAACTCAACTACATTCTGGCGGAAATTTTACTTTCTCTAGCTCTCAGGTACGTCTGGTATCATCTTTTTAGATCCTTTCAATTCAATTAATAAGATTATACAACTTCAGTTGAGACCCTCTGTGACTGTAGGATCCATTCTTTGGAGTTGGTTCTGATGTTCTCTCTCCCCGTAACATTGGAAGTCCACTAGCAGACAATATTGAACTTGGATCGCAGTGCTTTGCCGCAATACAAACGCCACTGGAAAACTTTCTGGTTTCATGTGGGAACTGGGAGAACAGTTTTCATGTCATATCCTTGACTGATGGACGGGTCGTCCAGAGCATCCGACATCACAAAGATGTCGTAAGCTGTGTTGCAGGTATGTATGCCTTTTGGTCTTCTGCTTCCTTCATGGTTTGCTAACTTGTGCATTACTGAATACATTATCTGTTTGATGATGCTGCAGTGACTGCTGATTCTAGCATCCTTGCAACTGGTAGCTATGATACGACTGTGATGGTTTGGGACATTCTCCGAATGAAAACACCTGAAAAGAGGGTTAGAAATATGCAAGCAGAAGTTCGGAAAGATATGGTCCTCGCGGATGCTCCTTCTCATATTCTATGTGGTCATGATGATATAATAACCTGCTTATACGTCAGCACTGATCTTGATATAGTCATCAGTGGGTCAAAAGACGGAACTTGCGTATTCCACACATTGAGGGAAGGAAGATACATAAGATCTCTGAAACATCCTTCGGGAAGTGCGGTGTCGAAGCTTGCTGCGTCGCACCATGGACGGATTGTTCTCTACGGTGATGATGATCTTAGTCTGCATCTATACTCCATTAACGGAAAACATCTTGCTAGCTCTGAGTCGAATGGACGTATCAACTGTCTTGAACTGAGTAAGTGTGGAGAGTTTTTGGTGAGTGCTGGTGACCAAGGACAGATAGTCGTGCGGTCTATGAACTCACTTGAAGTAGTTAGAAGGTATAACGGAGCTGGGAAGATAATTACATCTCTAACTGTAACTCAAGAAGAGTGTTTCTTAGCAGGAACAAAAGATGGAGCCTTTCTTGTGTACTCTATAGAGAATCCTCAATTACGGAAACCGACCTGGAGCACAAAATCCTGAAAAAGCGGATCGAAGCTATGTTCTTCTGTATGTAAATTTGTGTCTCATTATTGAACACGATGGTTATGGCTCTAATCTTGTGTTCCTTGACGAGAAGCAGAGGGGACTAAATACTTTTTCACTGCCTTTTGTAAATGTGACAATATATTTCATCTTAACAGTTTAAGATGCATAGATAATAGAGAGGTGTTCATTGATGTAACAACAGTAACATAGGAATATATATGCCTTTTGAGTGCTTTTAAAGAAGAAGAACGATTTGTATCCATTCTTCATTGTCAATGCAGCTAATAACTTGACAAGCTCATGACCATGTGTTTTTGGAGTAACAGAAAGATCGTTAATGCTTTGGTCAGGGCTCTGGTCCATTGTACAAAATATATTTGATAAACGTCGGAGTATATTCATTCCAACAGACAACATCAACAAAAAAACGTGACATGAAGCAATTTCGTTATCTAACTGACAAGGCTCACACACGATGATGTGTAAAAAGCCTTTGAAGAAGTGACCTGTGGTTTTTTGTTTTTAATTTATATTCCAATATACTTTACTGCTAAAATCTGTACAATACTGTTGATCTTTTCTCTTTTCCTTTTTAAGATATCTTTCTTCGTTCTCCTACTTGAGCCGGAAAATCAAAAATTTACAAAGGACGATTCCTCATAAGTCTAGACTTCCTCCCTCAGCCAAAAGGAGAACGGTCACTGCTGCATAATAATGAATCCACTGACCAAAACCTTCTCTACCCTACAATGAAACCCAACTTGCAATTTCACTATTCTTTTCAGTGTCTGGTTAGAATGTTTTAGTCGCGAAAATCTTCGTATGGTGAAGATCCACTTGAATAACCACTTTCAAAGGTAGTCGTCTCTCTTGGAGATGATGGAAGTGATTCTCTTTGCTGGGAAGTGGATCCTATAAACAAACAAACAAACAAAAAAAACAAGTAAGAAAGCTAGCAATAGATTAGTGATGTAGAGTTTTTACCCTCCTTTTACTCACCTCTTTGAGATCTTGGACGGAATTTCTTAGTGTGGCGTTTGATGAGCCTCTTAGCTTTCGTTATGGTTAATTGCCGAGCAAAAGGAGAGAACTCTACATCACTATCGCTCCACTCTCCCTGAAAGTCATTCTCGGCTTCACCTCTCATCGTTCTCAATACAAATGCTGTGGCTTTTCTCCTTTGGGTATTGAATAGTCCTCGAATAGATGTTACAAACCCATCCCCTGCTCCATCACTTTGACGCTTAAACCACGTCACTGGTTGATCAGCTTTTCCAGCTTCATCATTATCGCTTAGGTTTAGGTCATTGTCGGTAGACTCTCGATTGTTCTGTGATTTGTCTTTGAATTTCTTCCCCTGCAAAATCAATTTTGAATTAGTTTCAAATCAATCAAATTTGAATTAGTTCCAAATCAATCAAATTTGAATTAGTTCCAAATCAATTGACTATATTCACACAAACTGATATATATCTAACCTGCATTCCAGTAACAGACTTGAGTACTCCCCAAATTATATGCTTCTTCACACGAGAAAACAGTCTCCTCCACGTCCCAGTGAACTCAACACGATGAAACGTATCCATCAACAGCTTGAGATCATTCACAACAAATCTTGACCCCTCGTAGGTAACTAGTAGCTCCACCTGAGATGAAATGATGTAAACAGCTTAATGAAAACCAAAAACTCTAACCTTATATATAAAAAAGTAGTCCTAGAAAATAACCAACTTACCTGACTTATTTTAATGTTGTGAAACTCCATCATTTTTCTAGGCCTAGATTTTTTCTCCTCTTGTGATTTTCCAGCCTTTTTCTCTTCATGAGAAGACCGACCAGGCTTGATAGCTTTTGTCTCTTTGAGCTTCTGTTTGGAGGAATCTTCCTGCTGTTCAATCGAAGATGACACGGTGCAAGAATGAACTTGTAGCACAAGTTCATTAGCTACGGATTCTGCAACATTTTCCTCCCAGGTCTTGTCGAAAGAAGATGTTCTTCTCAACTCCTGACCTGAACCACCACCAGTGCTAGACCTAAGGCTTAGCATATTTGATTTCTGCAAACAGAATTCAAGTCAACTCAGAAAAATAACGGTACAAAACTCATCCAAAACTTTGAAGAGACTAGGTGATAGCTTACTTGAACGCAATCATTGCTTTGTGACTGCACTGTGGCAGAAGCAGAGTGGCGAGATGCTTCAGCTTCTTTAATCGAGAGGCTAGTTGTCCCGGTAGATTCATGACTTGCTAACCCTTTCTTTACCCGTTTTGAACCAGCAGTTGTCGAAATTTTCCACACTTCCTGTTAAGCAAGACACGGTTCATATAAACTTCACTTTTATTATATTTTTAGCTCCAAGCTAGATTGTGAATCTGACCTGTCGCCTCTGTGAATCCTGCTCTTCCTCGGGAAAGAAATACTCCCACATCATTCTGTACATCGTCTCTGTCAAATGGATTCTGAGAGGATAGATCTCCACCTAGGTATCAGATAGATTTATAAAAATCATATCGCAAGCAAATATTTCAGTTCATAATGAAAACAATAGAAGATACTTACATGGAAAAGCTCGAGGGGATAGTGTCCATCTTTTGGCGCTCCCTGTTTTGCATCAACACGTAGCATGACTTTCCTGCAAATAAAATTAAACATCACTTGTAATTAGGATTTCCTCATCACTCAGTAATGGGATTTACTTCACACTAGCTCTGAATAAGATCCTTTATGTTCACTACTTAGGAAGAAAATTTAAAACAACACGCATTTCTCAATAAAATTTTTGGAAAAGATAATGCTTCAGCATGTAACACAACGTGAAAAAATGGTTCTTATGACGAGTTGAAGAGAAAAGAAGGGAGACGTACTTTCCCCACTCTGGTGGAGGATTCCAGGCTGATAAAAGCATATCCGACTTTGCATTAGGCAGACAGTTCCTTACAACGAAATTCTTGGTGGTGAACCGAGCCACGCCAATGTCTTTGTAGTCCCGATCAAAGTCATATATCTGCATGTATAAACCCAATTAATTATGTAGACTTTTAATCTAATCAAAGCTGAAATAGACAAAGTCAAGAAATGAACTTAGTAGATTTAGGAAATACTGCTCAGCAAGAGACTTTCATCATTCCAGATTTCTAAGGAGTAATTTAAAAACACTGGACTGAGAAGAGACAGAACTTACAAGGTCATTTATCTCTGCCTCAGCAAAGGATTTACCATCTACAAGCATGCTCCAAACAACCTTATTGATTTGTAAGGAAATGCACATAGCGTATGATGGACTTTTGTTCTTCTCCTTCTCCATCAGTCGCAACTGTGCAGCATTCTGTAGTGCCATTCTTAAAGACGAAGAAGCCGCCTTTCTAGACTTCTGTGCATATAATAGCTCTTTCTTTAATCCTTGCACCTAAAAAAGACCAACATGAAATGCAACATCAACTTTATGTTGTCACAAAAAATAATTTTGTTCAAGAAAAGAAACAAAAAGTGAACAGATAGCTGATTTCTAACCCAATAGTTGCAAGCACAGAACCCATTAGTAATGAAACACACTGACACATTAAACAAAGGATCAGGAAGCAAATTATACGCTATCAAAGAGACTTACCAGTATGGATCTTCTGGTACTAATCATCCACAAGTCACCTTCCCTGTCCATATGTGTGTCTTCCATATTGTCAGAGAAATGGGACAGCTTTCTAATATCATCAAGAAGCAACTTTCGCGCCCGTTCTTTCTCTTCAAGGTTGATTTTTGCAAGTTCTACTTCTTCAACTCCGTATGGAACTACCTCGTCAGCCTCCTCTTCAACATCATCATCTTCAATGGGACATTGGAGACTACTTTTCCGAGGCCTGAATCATAAAAGGAGCTCTTTAATAGACTATTTTGGCATGAAGTATGTGGGTCGCCCTAATTTATATTCAGGTTTCAATACTCACTTTGGAAGCCTTGCAAAGAGAAGGTTGGTCAAAACATCCAGCATAACCTGGAATTGCCGAGATGTCATTGTAGCTGTTATGTTGTGCGAGTTAAAAGTGAGCTCTTTCAGTGGTTTCACCTGCAAAAGCATAAATAAGAACAAAGCTACACACAGAGAAAACAAACATGCAACTATAGATTTTTGTCCACACACAAGAAACGAGAACAAACATGTTTCTGCCCTTTATTTTAACCTTCAAATACAATACAATTGAATAATTTACCCATAAAACCAGTCAAAGTACACCTCTCACTTTTTGCATTAAGTACTAATCTCTTTCACCAAGCCAATCTAATCATCAGTGTTTCAAATGAACATATTGGATTCTGTAGAAAATTGAGATTCTCATATGCCTACTTTCAGATGTTGCTTTGAACTAGAATCAGAAAATTCGTAGAAATCAAAGGAAAGAATCAGAGAACTACAAGTTATGCAGCAATCACGAAAAAGAGATCCGGTTACCTTTAAATCTGGGTTTCCGCCTTTGTGTCTAGTATACCGAAAGTACATGTCACAAGGCATGAAAACCCTCTCAAGTAGAGCCCCTGTACGCTTCACTTTTGGAGAGTTTCTGCGAATTTTAGGGAGCCACTGCAACCCAGCACCTGGGTCAACATCAGTGGGAGCAACATGGGCCTGAACGTGCTCTAACATGACAGAAAATTCCATTCTTGTCCATGTCATTTCAGGACTACAATCTGGAATCTGGACACTTCCAGTGCCAAGAGCTTGCTCAATCACTTCCACACCAACACGCATAATGGAATGAAAAGATCGTGCTAGAACACGACCACTAACAGCAGCTAACAAAAAGCGACCCTGATAACAATTAAATTAAGGTTTATCAACCAGTCAGCAAACTTCTTTTACACCCAAGAAAATAACAAAGTTATGGTTAACGATGTTCATCATGCAAATATTTTTCAATAATCATGCAGCTCTAATATATGTCTCGGGATGTTTGACTGCTACGTAAATAATTTTATTCAGCCAGAACCACCACCCCCCCCCCCCCCCCCCCCGAAGTGTTACAACACTATAAAATAGCTAACGGTTTTGAATGCACATTCATAGCAGAAATAGTTACTTACATTAGCCTCTTCTGAATGAAGATTAAACTGTGGCTCAATGACATTCACCATGAAGTGTCGCGTCCCATCTTCCTCAGATTCACTGGCCTCAACTTTACCTGGTTATAGATCCAACTCAAAAGTTAATAAATAAATGATGCATTGAGATTAAGACAAGAAGTTTTTTACCAGTTGTTTGACTAACAAGAGAAAAAATTGAAAAAATGATATTGATCATCAAATCCAAAAACGTACCAACTCTGTCATATGATTTCTCAACTTTCGTTGGGTGTGACGGTGATGGAAGAGATCCTGCCATCTCAATAGGCTGAGAAGACAAGTTTCTTCCAGGGCTTGCAGAAGATCTCGACATTTCCACTTGATTCGTTTCTGGACAAGATTCCTTTTGGTTTTCTTCAAGAATTTTCCTCTGTGTATACTGACGAGAAGGAGAAGGTTTAGGAGCTTCAAATGCTTTTGATATTCCACCAACAAAAGACCAAACAGCATTCCTATTCTCTATCGTCCACAAGAGTTTGAGGCCATAAACAAAGACCCGTTGACAATTGTCAGCAATGACAACATTGTATCCATCGTCATCACTAGGATCTGATCTTATATGTTCATCACTCTCACTTCCATTCTCAAACTCAGATCGCACATACGTCATCTCAAGATTTCTTCTTCCAGCCTCTTGCCATGCCAATAGTCTTTCAGGATCAGCTTTTTTGGCCTGCCTTCTGATTGTAAAATAATCAGAAGATAATAAAAACCCTTCATCGCGATGCTTCTCATCCCTCTTACGATCCTTTCCAGAGGGTACTCTGTCTATTAAAGCATTCTGAGAGCTTTTCCTCAAACACTGAACGCCATCTTTGTTAATAAAAGCCTTAGGCACGTGAAGGTCAAGACCCTGATATACAAGGTCTAGAGGATCCCGCTTGCATTCAAATGTATAATTTTGCTTCCCACGACTATAGCATAACTCGTATTTTAGCTTTGCCATATTAAAGGTCAATCCTTTGGCAGGGTCATCAGAGTCCCAAGGCATGTAATTTACCATGGAAGGAGTGGCATCTACACGGAGCATAAATTCCGTCATCACCTTATCCATAGATAAGTTTCCTGATCTTGCAGCTCTCGGGACTCCAAACCGAGGCCATCTGGAGAAGGAACGTAGCTTGTGAGGAGGATAGTAGTTCAGACCCCAGAACTTGAGTATCCATGCCAAATCATGAGCTCCAAGATTCATTGTTGGTGATGCAAGAGATATGCTCTCAGGCTTGTCTTGCGAACTGTAGACAGTTCCAGGGTCTGTTTGGTGCTCAGTACCTGATGAAGACTGGTGAAATTTTTCGGGTCTAAGGGAAAAGTTCCACCGAAGCGAGAGTGATGTTGATCTGAACGGATCAAAGACCTTCTCACGATGCTTTCCTTCAGCTGGAAATGCATATAGGTAATGATTCAAGGAATTACCAGACGCACATTCCCAGTCCATTGTAACTTCGAGATTAAACACCGGGGCTTCAATAAATGCAGCTCCAGCGGGGCTAACCGGAACTTTTAAAGAGTGTCTACTAATCAAACTCTCCAGACTGCTTAGTTTGATCTTAAAGTCTTTAGCATTAACAAACACACGACCATCTGACTGCTGAAGTTCAATAGGACCAGTCACTATTTGAAGTTTATCTTGATTCTCATATGGATCCGTTGTAGCAAGAATAGCCCACTTTGATTCAGAAAAAGATAAAGTGATACTGCCATGAACGTAGTTTCTCATATCATCCCACCAAGGTAAGTTCCGTTCTTTTTTCACGACTTGTATGACACCTGGATTCCTACGACTCAGATTCGCTCTACGAAGAGCTACTGTGAAGGCATAGCTAATGTCTGCAAAAGCTGGTTCATATCCAACTCCAAAGGAAATATCTCCTTGTTCAAAGTGTATGCGCAGATCTGAATATGTCTTCAGTGGTGGAGTTGTGCCACTGGCTGACCGGAACATTTGCACTTTTCTCCATCTGCCTACAAAGACATCTTGGGAAATTTGTGGTTGAAAACACGTGGCCTAGTTCAAGAAAACAATACAAGCAGTCAAATAATCAGTTAAGAGAGAACATAACCAGAAAAAGGTGAGTCCAGAATGCAGATTGATAGATGGACCAACATATTAGGTATAACAAGAAAACGATCATACCTGCTGAGCCAGCACAATACGACCTTCACATCTGCCAGAAGTGCCAGAGAGAAGAGGAAATGTATAATCTCTTAACTGAACTACCAAGCTTCCAGTATTCAAGTAAACATTGCTTCCATATAACCGAGAAAAGGGTATGTCGTTTTCTTGACAAATAGGATCAAGCTTCTTCAAAACTTCCATCAAACCAGCACTACCGCCCTGAACTGCTGTCAGACTTAAATCAAAATCCGTGGCACGAACAGAAAGAAGAGAGGTTCTAGCAGAACTTGGCTTAAAACCAGCCTGGAATCCCTCCCTACATGCACCTGAACCCTCTGAGGGAACTAAACCCTGGCAAGCCTGATAATACGATTGAAACGACCGTTTGTGAATCTCTTCCTTCACTTTGTTAATAGCTAAAGGATTCTCAACATCAATTTCAGCCCCATCAAAATACAGTTTTCTTTCATCTGAAGGATCACTTGTTTCTGCACCTTTAGGAGGCTGACGAGCTTTGTGAATAAAATCTTCAAGAAACTTCAATCTGACAGCCAACTCGCAGGCTTCCTTCTTCACCAGCTTATAGTGCTCATCAAGCCAACCCTGAATGGGTTCTTCCTCAATATCTGCGGTTAACCTCCGTATGCAAAACCTTATGCGGCCAAATTTGGGACTCGATTTCTTAGGCTTTGAACTTTCTCTCTTTCCTGGGAAAATATTTTTAGCTTTTGCTGCACTTATAAGTTTCAAGCCTCGCAGCATCTCTTCAACTGAATCATCTATGGCACGCAGCTGTAGTTTATATGGCATGCAAATATGCACATCAAGTCCTTGTACTACCCAGTCCCAAGGAACACCTGTCATTACAGGGACTGCATCAGGCAAATTCGAAGAGGCAGGAGGGACTCTTGATATTTGCATTCTTGTGGTTTTAAATACTCGGGATCCATTAAAAGCAAGCATAAGCCCTTCAAGAAGCACTCCTATACAGGCGTTCTCAGAAAAAATTGACTGTGCCTGTAGTTTAACCTCCACCCCATCTCCCACCTCAGCTGATATAGTCAGCATTTCCACATCAATGGCAAACATAGATTCCTTTTTCTTCGCCTTGTCAACGGGATTGGACTGGTTTAATTTTTCTTTCAAGCTACCATTTTCCACACCAGCGACATCTTTGTTGTACCCGCTTTCATGTTCTCTAAGCCTTTGTGCATTCACCAGGGATCTCAAACGCAAAAACAGTTCATAAAGAGATAGATGGACGTCAGGTTCCCAACCGAGTGAAATATCAGTAGCACTGAAGAGAGAACAAACATCAATTTCATTAAGACCCCCGGATCGACGTACAAGCTTCGCCTTGTGCATATCAAACAATGTGACCTTCGAACAAGGTTTATGCTCCTCCAGATACTCCTGGTAAATGGCTTTCGCTCTTTCAAGTTCCATCTGGGTTGATTTTTTATCCTTGTTGAGACACAAGCTAAACTGGAATATTTCAAGGGAGACCGAGTACTTCAACCTTTTACATTCTTCAGACGCAGTAGACAAAATGCTCGCAGTTCGTGGTCTCCCGTCAGCCAATGAACTAAATACAACCCGACCACCTTGTGATCCATAATTGACTGTTTTAGGATCGTCAATAATGGTATTATCCAATCCTGTATCATCAGAAAAGTTTACACAGCAGCGTTCAAGATTAAGGGTCACAAGTCTCGTTCCTTTCCCAGATGCTTTGGACATTTGCACTCCAGTCTTACTCGTCTTTTTGCCGGCAGCAGATAATGTCTTAAAGAGAGCTTTGAAGGACATCGCATTTGTTATTAGAGATTGAGCACGCTTGAAAGATAAATAAATACCCATTCCAGTAACGTCAACTGAGAGTACCAATTTACTTCTGCAACCAACCTCGTCAGTGGATATCCTATCTCTTCGTCCCCAATCCAAGCTAATCTTGGCTATATGCATCACCGAACCAGAGTTTGGCTCTATTCCAAAAAGGTTTTCTTTAAGGCATTCTTGGTACTCATCTGCCAAATGCAGATTCAGTTCACCAAGTTCAACATGAACGGCTGTGCCCAGACTAGAAATGTTATTTGCAAACACATGTGATGACTGAGAACAAAACTGCATATAGAACACCAAGAACAAAACACTGTTTAGCATATAGAAAAACAGATACATATTTTGCTGAGTAAAACGAAAAACAAAACGATCAAGCACTTGAAAGGCATAAGATCCTATCTCATTATTACAGTTTAAGTTCAGTTCATGTGTGAAGTTTAAATTACCCAAAATCATGTCAGAGACATATCTAGTCTAAGATGCAAATAATGCGATGTGCACCACGATAGCTTTCATTCATGCTCACGCTCTACAGATATAAATGGATAAGTTACTTACATGATACATGGGAAAATCGTCTAAACCATATAACATAAAAGTCATCTCAGGGGCTGAAACTGTGCCAGTCCACATGATGGCTTTTACATCAGCAGCTTTTGATTTCTCGGTAGTATGAGTTCCCCCTTGAAGCACCAGTTTTCTCTTTTTTGAGAAATGAAGGCGCAACCATGGCTGTAGCCTAGAAATGAATAGATTGCATCGGGTACCTCCAAGCTTTATATCAACTTCAGCTCTAATAGGCACTACCGGCTGAAAAAATAAGATAGCCATCAAAATGAATTGGTGCTCATGAAGCCAACCCTGAATTGGTTGAAAGTACTGAATTGCAGAAAGCATGCCAATCCAAAGTCAGATGTAAAAAGTAAAAACACAAATATATAGGTCTAACTTTCACAAGCCACAATATTGAGTCAAAAGCAAAGAACCTTGAAAGTTAGAAATATGTAATGTCAGAGGTTTCAAACCTGAATTGGGATGTAGATAAAAGAGGCCACATCGACTTTCATAATCTCTAAGATAGAGGACTCAGCTTCTCTAAAAAGCTGCAAAGAAACAAGAGTCAAGCATTAGTGGAAAGATATTAAATACTAAAACTTTTATATCAAATATCTGAAAGAACTTCCATAACAAGATCATACATGAATTTCACTGAGTTCCATCTGAACATCAAGACGTGTACTCTCCCCCGTGTCTTCAACAGACTTTGATTTAACACTTCTCAACTGAATTCCTGTGATGTTATTCTCAGCAAAAAGATCATGTTCTCGATTAACATATCTGACATCCAGTTTGGGTAAGCTGAAGGAAACCTGCTCGGTATGACATCCAGAATTACATAAGCAACGTTAAATCTATCATCAATCCAGAATATATAAAAATTACAAAACTACTTTAAGAAATAACCAAGTCACTTTCCACTAAGCCAACTGACCTTTTCCGGTAAAGACGGAGAATACTTGGCAAGTGCTGTCAGCAGCTGGTTCTGTTTATGAGGTCTACTGGCAGATGAGGCAGCAGTAGTTGAAGTTCCGACTTCATCTGGATGAACAGAAGCTGATGGTCGTTTTTTTTTTGGAAACGAATCCTCGTCCAAATTCAGAATTACATCTCCAGATACAATTTCGACGTTTCGTGTAACAATACCTAATGCCCTATATTCAGTAAAAAGAAACAAAAAACGCCAACAGTGAGCCACAGAATGAATATAGACTTAGCTTCAGTAATATATGGGCACAGCCATCTTAGAGGTCATAGAGCACTCTGGACAATGTAAATTTCCCAAAATGGATTTAAGGAGGATATTTTAATGAAGAACCAGATACCAGTGACAGTACCTGTCATGTCCAAACTCAGAAGAAAGAGAGAGTTCGTCACAAAATAAAGCAGCAGAGGATCTGTCTGATGATCCAGAGGATGCTTGAAAAGTAGAACATCTTTCAAAGCTTAAGTTCGACGACTGATCAGAAACTATGCGTGATTCACACAAGTGAACCAGAATTGGCAGTACATGCAGCTTAACATATAGATTAGGCTTTGTCCCACCATCTTTAGATATATCCAACTTCAGATCCTTGATTTCCACTATCGCCTTTGAGGTCTGCATTTCGCATAGGTTATTAGAAAATGGTTTCCAGAGAAATCCTTATTAAAGATCAATCAAAGCAATTGGAAACAGATAGTAAACCAGCACCAATTACCTTCACAACCATATCTGTAACGGAAACTGAAAGAAACCTTGCAATATTAGCCACCATAATCCATTTCCCCCTGCCTGACTTACGAGGTTTCCGACTTTTGGATTTCTGTAAATTTGTTGTTGAAGTTGACGACCTCATCACAACTTCAAGATCACATATCAGGACTTGCACTTTAGGGTCTCTAGAAAGAAAACCAACGCCAAGTTTGACCAATGACTGGCGCAAACTTAGTTTGATTTCACCAGCGGAAACTGACTCAATGGTACCCTGTGAAAACACTCAAACCACCAGGAAATCATTTTCGAGATAAACTTTGGTGTCTCAAAAAAGAACCATTAATAAAGAACTATTGTCCCAGTAGAAACACAATCAATGATTCAAAAATGATTTCAACCCCTAGAGAATGAATAATGTAAAATGGACAAACGAGATTCTACTACATTGATCTGATTCAATCTCTACAGAAACAATTCTTTCTCAGCTACAGAGAAAACACTTTAAAAGTCTCTTCTCCTTTGACTGTACTTAGATAACTAGTCTGCAGAATTTGCAGGGCATGAATAGTGCTAACCTTTTTAAACTTGACGACGACATCCCTCAGACATTTCCAACCGCCAACACGGAACACAACAGATGCTCCTAGCACTCGACTAAGCATCCAGGCAAACAGCCTGGAACAAAGTCTGGAGGAAAATTGAAAAAATCAAGTTACCATCTTATTACTAGATCAAGTAGATTTTAAAAAGAAGAACAAGCAAATGCAGTACAAAGTATATGATGAAAGGAAACACTGGTTAACGAAAAAAAAAAAAAAAATGTCGATCCAAGCAACCCTTAATCTCAACTAGCATGAACTGATTTGAACTTGTTTACTTAGTAAAGCTAGGATCAACTACAGAATTCGAGAAGGGGACGGAAATTTGATAAACAATAACAAAATTAAGCGGAAGACTCACATGAAGATCATCCATAGAATGATGGAAACAATCAGAAACCCGAAGAAGAACTTAGCAGGTGAAGCCGCCATCTCCGTTTCCGGAAAGAGAGCCAACTCCGCTGGATAAACTGCTAATCCTCACCAGTAAAGACAAGTCTCACCCGCCGTCGGCAATGAAACAAACGATTCCCAAGCGAAACACCATGTCACTCTATAAGTCCAAGAGAAAACCCTAATCGTTCAAAACCAGTCAAAATTATGCGAGAATGGGAGACTACAGAGCTGCTTCCATAGAAGAAAGATCCGATCCGCGAGGTTTTGCAGTGTGATCGCTAGAGAGAGAGAGACTGGCTGGTCTGATGGATGACCATGTGTGACTGGTGACGGGGGTTGAGGGGTAGGTGGGATCTAGTGTGCTAAGGTGTAGCGTAAGGTTTTGTGGGTTTTATCGGGCAAAGACGCTTGAGATGTCCTTGTACGAGGGAGTAAATTTCCAACTGTGTCCCTAGGGAGTCGGATCAAGTGGTCAGAGAGCTAACCAGTGTTAGAGACTCTTTTAGTCAACTCTACGTTCATTGTTCATTCCCATCACAACTTTAATTCAAGTAAATTAATCAGTTAAATAAGTAAATGAGAATATTAACTGTCCCAAATTTTGAACTATTTTTACCAGCTGGTGAATTTATATTATTGAAACACTTTTTTCCAGCTGGTGAATATATATTATAGATGTACTTTTAATCCAGATTATTTTTAAAATTAATTGGGATAGGTTATCTAACAAACCATTCATACTTATGTTTTGTGGTCATTTATGCGGTTATATCAGTGACCACAAAAAAATTAAAGAAAAGCAAATCCTATTCGAAATTAACTAAGCTTATTAGTTATAAGTCTTGCACGAAAATCCAACACTTAATTACCAAAGTAATTTCTCATCATCAAATAGTTAAGTTAAACCAATTCAAATATCATAAGACGACATAAACTATCTACGAACCAATTTTATCACGTTTTTTTTATAAGAAACACTTTTCTATTAGCCGATCTTGCTTCCGTTTCAATCGCCCAATAATTAATATTTTTTTAGAACAAAAGATATCTTAAGTGACCACAAAAAATAACCACAAAAGATAAAGACCCAAAAGAAGTGTTTTTTCTCACCGAGGAGAAAGTATTAGACTAGGATGCGGTGCAAAACCATGATCCAGTTCAACAATATCAACTTACAATTTCAACCCATGTTTTTAGTGTTCAAACTAGGATATAACTAGAAACACTAGGGGTGGACATATTTCCCGAAACCCAAACCTGATGGACCCGACCCGAAAAAGCTGGTTCGGTACGATTATGGGTATGTCTTTAATAACCGGTTGGTATTTATGTTGAGAATCTATTGGGTTTCGGGTTAACCCGAACCGAACCAAAACTCAAATAGGTACTCGGTTAACCTAAACGAAAAGATAAGGAGGACTAGGAGATTCGATAGTTTTTTTTTCCAAAGTCAATGTATCACTATATATATTATCATAGTTCATGTTGTGTTAGTTATGTTAAAAATATTTTCTTAACTATATATGTTAGTTACGTCATTAAATCTATTATCCTAATTCAAATAGTTAACTGTGTAATATAGAAAAAGAAAAATTCAAAAGACGCATTATTTTTGTTGCTATTACGAATCGTGACTTTTCTAAGCCGGTATAAGTCAAAAATTAAGACTTAAGATCATCTTAATTTGGTTAAGTAATATTGGTGTTACGTTAAACACGGTAAACAACACAAGAAAAAAAAAATTATAATGCACATTATCTAATTTTTCTTATGTTTTGGGTTTAAAAACCCTGAATCTGTATAGACTTTGGGTTTTTATTATATATTTGAACCCATTCGAACTTGGCACACCTCGAACCGCATCCAACACGAATTTTAGTAATATCTGAATGGTACCTATAAGCATGAAACCAAAAGCCTGAGAAAAATAATAACCCAAACCGAATCCGATTGGGTACTCAAACGCCCACCCCTAAGGAACACAATGTTTATTGGAAATTTTTTGAGGATTTAGATGCGTTTTCGAATATAGGATAAACTAATTTTTGGGAAGATGGACAACGACCTCTCCTCGGCACCATAAATCTCGAAGCAGTCTTGCGATCCTTTACACATAGTAAGAAGCGCTCCTAAGGGCTATGCTTTTCAAGATCGAGTTTCAAAAACCCGTTGTCTCATTCTTTTTTGATAACACAAAGGTATTCATGCAATTGTTCTCTTTTATATTTTTCTCTTTTAAAATATTCATCAATGGTAACTATCATATTCAACAATCAACTCACAATTTAAGATGAAAATTACATATGTTGTAACACTTTGTTTAGTATATTAAAAAATTACGTAAAGCAAAAATAGATCAAAATATTTTAAGGTATTTGATTTACAATAGATATAAATTCAGTTTTTTTTTTGTTTGTTTATTACATAGTGATAGCATCAATAGTGACCAAGAAGAAGATATATCCACTCACATTTTATTTGATCCCATCAATACCATTTTTTATCACTACAATAACATCTAAATTTTAGATAAATACTCATTTCCACATTCATCTTTGACAATACGATTCCTTTCATTTTGTTTTCTTATAAAAATTTTATATTATTTGATCAAAAAGTATCGCTTATTTTTTGCTAAATTTTTTAGTAATTGTTATGAAGTTTTTTAAAAAATAAATAAGGTCAATTTATATGTTTTAAACATATTTTAAATAAGAGATCATGCTCTTATCACCGTTTTCTTTTTGTTGTAAATAAACGACATTCTTTAATCCCGATGATGTTCACATTCTTATAAAAACCAATGATGTTAGTGGCTAAGTCTGTGAGATGTTCGTGCGGCGGAAGATGATCTTTGAATTAAAAAATAGTTAAATTGTTTGCTTTAGCATAAAAACGAGTTATATCTTATAAATTAAATTGTTCCAATCACATTTCAAGCAACCACGAATTTCTTAATCATATATATATTACTAATACTTTAATAAAGACTATAAAATGTCGTCATCCTAATTATTCGAAAAAAACTTACATAATGAAGCAAAAAATAAAATTTAAAATCAAAACTGTTATCTTTATTTTATTTCCTTTTTAAGAATCTATAACATTTGTGAGAAAATGTGTATTGAATTTTTTTTGTCATGTTTTTTTGAGTTGTATTATTATTAAATTTGCAAAAGATATATAACAAATAATACACAAGAGATTATCTTCTCATCACCTATAATTAAATGATAGAAAAACGGTTCATTTTTAGATTATAATTTTCGTTTTGAAATATTCTTCAACGGTAACTATCATATTCAATATTCAACTCGTAATTTAAGATAAAAAATACATATGGTATAAAAATTTGTTTAGTATATGAATAAATTAGGTAAATAAAAAATATATCAATATGTTTAAGGTATTTGATATATCATGGAATTAAATTCAAATCATTAGTTTTTTTTATTTTATTACATTGTGATTACATCAATTATGACCGGGAGGAGGATATACCCATTCACACTCTATGTGGCCCCAGATATACTATTTTTTATCACTACAGTAACATCTATATTGTCGACAAGTATACATTTTCACATTACATCTTTGGCAATGATGTGCACATTCATGACAAAATCCAATTGGGTTCGTAGCGATAGCTGAGATGTTATGACTGTCGTCTGGTGAAAGGTCATCTTTTATTTGAAAATCAGTTGGAGGGTTTGCTGTTTCATCAGAAGAATGACTTATATTTTCCCAAAATAGATTTTTTCACCACATTTGATGCACCTACATATATTTTTGAAACATATATCGAATTAATTATTATGTAAGGCTTAGAAAATAGTCAAAACGTCATACTTATTAAGAGAAAGTAATCTTACATGTTGAAACAATAACTAAGAGAGTTAAGAACAAAACAATTCATTTCATTTGTTTTCTTTTAAAAATTGTATATTATTTGACCAAAAAAGTATCAAGTCATTTTTGCTAATTGTTTTTAGTAACTGTTATCAAATCGCTCACCGTATGTAATGTCAATTTATATGTTTTATACATATGTTACACAAGAGATAATGTTCTTATAACCGTTTTCTTTTTGTTATAAATGAACGATAGAAAAACAGTTTTTATTTACATTATAATATCGTTTTAAAAATATTCATCAAAGCATAACTATTACATTATATTTCAAACTTATAAATAAATACGAAAATGAAATATCTTGAAACATTATTTAATAACTATTAAATTTGGTAAAAAAAATTATTTTATATAAAAGATTAAATTTATCATGGTTGTAAATTCAATTATATATTTTTCGTATATAAATGAGAACACTACATATAAGAAAAACACTTGAAACATTTTTCACTGTATATGTACAGATTTTAATATATATGTACAGGTATATATATTTAGATAAAAAAAATATAACTAATGCTTCAATAAGGACTATAAAATGTCATCATCCTAATTATTAGAAAAATAACTTACATGATAAAGCAACAAATAAAATTTAAAGTCAAAACTGTTATCTTCATTTTGTTTCCTTTTTAAAAATCTATAACATTTGTGAGAAAATGTGTATTGAATTTTTTTGTTATGTTTTTTTTGAGTTATATTGTTATTAAATAGTCAAAAGATAGATAATATTATTTTTTGACAAATAATATACAAGAGATTAGCTTCTCATCACCATTTTGTTTTGTTATAATTAAATGATAGAAAAACGGTTCTCTTTTAAATTATAATTCTCGTTTTGAAATATTATTCAACGGTAAATATTATATTCAATATTCAACTCGTAATTTAAGATGAAAAATACATATGTTGTAAAACTTTGTTTAGTATATGAATAAATTAGGTAAATAAAAAATATATCAATATGTTTAAGGTATTTGATATACCATGGAATTAAATTCAAATCATTAGTTTTTTTTATTTTATTACATTGTGATTACATCAATTGTGACCGGGAGGAGGATATACCCATTCGCATCCTGTGTGGCCCCAAATATACAATTTTTTATTACTACAGTAACATCTAAAAATTGTCGACAAGTATACATTTTCACATTACATCTTTGGCAATGATATGCACATTCATGACAAAAAACAATTGGGTTCGTACCGATAGCTGAGATGTTATGACTGTCATCTGGTGAAAGATCATCTTTTATTTGAAAATCAGTTGGAGGATTTGATGTTTCATCAGAAGAATGACTTATATCTTCCAAAAATAAATTTTTCCACCATACTTGATGCACCTACATATATTTTTGAAACATATATCGAACTAATAATTCTATAAGGCTTTGAAAATAGTCAAAACGTCATACTTATTAAGAGAGATTAATTTTTTTTTTTAACCTTAGGAGAAAGTAATCTTACATGTTGAAATAATAACTAAGAGAATTAAGAACAAAACGATTCTTTTCATTTTGTTTTTTTCAGAATTTTATATTATATGATCGAAAAATATCGAGTTCTTTTTGCTAATTGTTTTTAGTAATTGTTATGAAGTCATTAAAGGTATATAATATTAATTTATATATTTTATACATATAACCACAAGAGATAATGCTCTTATCACCGTTTTCTTTTTAGTATAAATGAACGATAGAAAAATAATTCTCATTTACATTATAATTATCATTTCAAAATATTCATCAAACCATAATTCTTATATTATATTTCAAACTTATAAATTAAGATGAAAATGACATATCCTGAAACATTATTTAATAAATATTAAATTTGGTAAACAAAAGAATTATTTTATGTAAAAGATTTGATTTACCATGATTGTAAATTCATTTATATTTTTTTGTGCATAAATGAGAACATTATGTATAAGAACAAATTTGGTTGGGTGTGCTTTGAGGTCATCAATCATGTAGTATTCATGGGAGCAAGATGTTAACGACGATCTCTCTCACTCCTACACTTGAAGATAAAAGCGTTATTATGGGCTATGAATATTATTTGATAACGAAGAATTGATTGTCAAGTGTTCGAGACCGATTATGCAAAACTGGCTCTCATGGTACAATCTTATGAGGATTGGCTCGCCTTCTCTAATCTCCTGGATGAGATTAGAATGCTCCGAACTCAATTTCATTCGTTTTCTATTTCCTACATTTCTCGTATGCGCAAGCCAACTGTTTTGCTCATTTTTCTAGAACTTTTTTTTTTGTTTTCCAGATTATTCATATGTAAACTCTACACTCATGTTTGGACCACCAATAGAGGAGTTGACTTTAATTAATGTTGGTTGGAAAAGAAAAAAAAAACTTGACACGTTTGTAATGTATGATTGTGCATTAATGTATTTACACGTTCATGCGGTGGAAAATTTTCTTTGATTTATAAAAACTAGTTACCCTAACCCGTTTTTATTCTTAAGTATATTATACTTAGCCAGATTTTTAGGTCGTTTTCTTATTTTAACTTAGCAATATGAGGTTCACGGTTTTTGGACTGATCATGCAAAGAAGAATTACTTAAATTAAAGTAACATTCGGTCCAAGTATAATGATGAGTTCGCTAATAAGGTATTACATTGTTTAACTAGAGCAGAAACCCAACATAAACTATAGACCACCATCCTTCCTTCCATTGCATCTAGTCCTGCGATCTTAGCCACTCTATCATCTTTTTTTATGTGTTAAATCAAAGAGAGTGGAAACAACATGTTGCTTAGTAAATGCGCTTAAGCCGTTCACCGAGCCAAGTCAAATTCATAACAAGCAACAGTTTAATAAATCAGTTACTTGACATAACTCGACAAGTATAATCACTCAGGTTTTATGCGTCGATCATCAAGATGAGTATAGCAGTTCATAAAACATAGAGTCAATCAATAAATAAAAAGAAACAATGCAAGTAACGAGCTAGACATAAAAGTTGGTCTAGAACATTCACCTTGAGTTTTCGGATTCGGTGTGTATGAATTATGACACCTCTTGTGTTTGAATCACCAATTACAAAAAGGGTCGCCAACCGTTAACTCGATCTTAGCAAATCTCCTTCGTCTCCAATGATTTCCTCTCTAAAAGTCTCTATGAATCTCCCCGTGTTCTTTTCTTCGTGCGAATGACAAAATGAACGGAAAATCAAGTTTTTTTTATAATTAAATTGGCGGTTAGACATAATATTCTGAATATTCATTCAGAAACCGCATGGAAGCGTCTCACGATCGATACACGTCCCCTTACACACGTTGACGCTCCCCAAAAACTGTTCCCCGCTATTTTTCTCTGTCGCTTCATCCTGAAAACCGTTCCCGCTCAAACAAACAAGTGGGTTTTAATAATCGAGCTGATTGGATATATCGACGTACCGTCCTGTCTCAATCCGACCAACCTTGTCTAAATAATTGTCTAGTTGGCCCAAAAATCTCGAACTGACTGATTTAAACTCATAGTCACCCCAACCGACTGATTTTAACTCATATTCACCCCAACCGACTGGATCTTCCCGATAGAAACTAACTCACTCAGATCGCTCATATCCAACACTTCACCGAATCAATCTCCGATCCAGTTCGATCCGATCAAGCCGTCGAAACCATGTTCCCATCATGATCTGGGTTGGTGAAACTAACTCGGTGGTCCGTCCCGGACAAGTCTCTCGACCGCACAGTTGGTTAGGTATAATCATCCCCTACATAACCTAAATGTCATTTCCGGATGTGATACCAAAAGACATTGATATATGACATATGTTTGAGAAGTTACCGTCTAATTTTGAATTATTTATTTATAAAATTAGGGTGTTATAGTTTTCTTTATGCGTAAAAATAACGAATTATATAAACTGAACTAGATTTTTCCAATCACATTTGATGTAACTACAAATTTTTGAAATATATATATACAGTAATATTTCAAAGGCTATAAAATGACGTCATCCTTATTAATACAAAATGAATTTACATGATGTCATCCTTGTTCTATATATATTTCTCATTGTCACGCATACAAATGTGTAGTTTATTGTAAATAGCACTAATGACAATAAGAATCATGAAATGTTTAACATCCTTTCATCATTAGTCTCTCTTCCAACTACTTATCATCAGCAATATCACTTGGAAGATCTTCACCGGAAGGTATTTTTCCGGGATAGTTGATCACTGGGAGATCCGAACTGTTCATGCTGCATTTCAAAAGAGAGAAGAAAGAATATATGACTTGAAAACTGTGTGAATATATAAAAATGTGAGTGCTTTCTGATTGATCAAACTTACCATTTATCCACTAGAACCACCGAACGGAGCTCACAATTGGCGAAACTGCAACGATTAAAAGAAAAGTTTGGGATATTGAGAGAACACAAATGATCAAATATAGAGAAATAAGAATAAGCTAAAGCTTACGGCGTGGAAATCTCGCTTTTCACATCTTGAACACAATCGTTTCCAAAGGATTTTAATGTTTGAAACAAGAACCCGCTATGTGTTACAACCGCAATCTCCTTTTCTTTCCTTGTACTCAACCTGAAATTCAGTTGATATATCAATCATATTAAGATCATGCCAAGACTAACATAATCAAGTACATAGAGATGTTCACCAGTTCATGAATTCCACGCCTCTGGCTGCAATATCACTGTTCTCCTCTCTGATGTCACGCTTCCACAAAACATCTTCGTCAGTTTCTATCTGTATATAGAATATATACGAGAAAATGTGAAAAACAAAAGAAAGAAGATTATAGTTTCTACGGAACACAAACAAAGGGTTAGGTACTTGCCAATGAAAAATCAACCGCAGGAAATAATTCGCGGTACTTGGTGATATTGCTTCTTCGGTCACAAGGATGAACACCCTAAACCAAAACAAGAACATTGCACAGTTCTTAATCTCAAGAAACTACTTCTGCCAATCCTACAAAAATGTGTGACAAGTAAATATACCAAATGTTCTCGGCAAGATTCGTGAGCAATGAAAGGTGGGCAATTTAAGCTTGCTATAGCAGGACGCTCGCTTTTTCCTGCATTTGCTATCATAAGCGGAGATGCATCAACTACATCTTTGTAACCTTCCCCACCAAAAGTTCCAACTGCAGTTTGCAAAGTCCTAAAAACCACACAAGCCTTGAGGTCAATACACAAGTGAGAATCCAACCATGAAAACGTAAGTTTACCTGAGAAGAGGCGACACAACGACTAACTCAATTTTATTAGAGATCCCATTTGCCTTAACATGTTTTTTAAGATTATCAACCTGCAATAACAAAAGATTTTACATTTTTCACCTTTTGAAAAAGGGCACAAAAACTTTATATACAACATTACATCAAAAGATCATTCAGGTTTCATAACAAAATATAATGCAAATTCCTGGTGAGAAAAAACCAATACCTGTTGCCATCCGAGGGGTGTGAGATATGCATCAAAGAGATCTTCAGATAAGTAAGCATCATGGTTCTTTTCTCCTTCTACATTGTGAACCCCTTGAGCATGCCTCACCTAACAAAAACACAAAAAGCTCAATCAGAATCTTAGAAACAGAGAACCCAAATCAGAAAATAATAACGTGGAGAAACACGAACCAGATGTATGGTTTTGCAACGGTGCAGTGGGTAAAGACCTTGACTTGGTTTAGCCTTCATATCTAATTTTGATTCATTCACAACTATCAATTAAATTACATAGAATCCATGAAATCTTCATCAACGGATAGCAAAACCTATTTATCATTGACTGTGAATTCTACGATTTAATTCAAAAGAAAAAACGATCTTGGTTTCTAGCATTCAGGACAAAAGAACATCCAGATTCCGACAACCTATGACACTGTAAGAGATATATATAGAGAGGGAGGGGGAGTTACCGTGAGAAGGAATAGCGCTGCAACAACGTAGAGAGAGGCGAGGAAGCAAAGGAAGAGGATAATAAGCAGAGGAAATGGAAAATGAAATTAAAGAGGTCATTAGAGGAAGCCTTTATATTAATGGGGAGTCACGCAATGAGAGAAACAGAGAACCGTCTCCAGCTTTTTCTGCTTTAGTTTAACTACAGTTTCCTAACTTTACTTTTAGATATCTTTTGTCATTACATTACACGAATACAACTTTTGGGATATTCCAATTTCTCAGCACCTTCTTGTGGTTCTGTTTGACTTGAAGCTAATGTATGATTATAGCTTACACACATTTTAAAATTTAATATTCAAAATAGCCATTTTAAAATTTGTACGTACGCAATGCCGACATAAGAACAATAATTGCTTAGACAAAGTTAACAGCTTTAGATTAGTCGAAAGGGCACTTGACGAATAGGACATTCGGTTAGTAGATTTATTCGGTATTTTGTTCGTAACACAATAAGCAATAAGAGAGACGAGACAACGTTTAACTAATAAAAGATATTCTCTATACGACATGAACCAAAAGTTTTTATATATTACAAATGTGTAAACGGTACTTGGATCAATACCATCAACACTGGAGTCTCTGAAGCAAAAAACATTGCAACAAAGCTCGCATACTTAGCTTCACAAACACTTACACTTTGACGACAGAAAATGTTAGCTAATAATAAAAAACTGTCTCTTGCACACAAATTAAATGAATCAAATAGATCCCAAACCTTTAATAGGATCTACGCAATTTACTCAAGTTCTGTAGAAGCTAGTTCCAAGTAACCTCGTCTATTTAAAAGAGATGAAACCATCTTCTTCTTCTCTTTTCACTTCTGTTGTCCCGTCATCGCTCTAAGCTTTTCCTCCAATATATCCTTCTCGAGACCGTACATTCGATTCAAAGCATGCATATTCTCAAGCGTCTCGCTCAGCGTTCTACTATCACTTCCATCACATCTCAAATGCTGCATTGGACCATGTAAGAATCTGTTCACAATCCCTCTGCTTAAATCATCAACCGCTCTCGTCGTCTTTTTGTTGACGTCATCTCCCATTTTCGACAAACACTTCTCTAGCTCCGCTACTCTGATTCTCTCTGCGTAAGCTCTTAGTTTCTTGATTGTAGGAACCGTTTCCAACGAATCCCTCCATGCTTCGAACTGTTTTGATTCCTCTGTGATTATCGCCTGAGCTTCCATCGCTTTCCTCATCCTGTCTTCTTTATTGGCAGCAACTACTTCCTTTAAGTCATCCACATTGTAAACCCTCGCGGTTTCTACTTCACCAACACAAGAACCGACGTTTCTCGGTACAGAGATATCAACGAAAAGCCTCACTCCTCCAACCTCTGGACAACCACGAGGGAGATTCTCTACATGCTCTTTTAAGAACAATGGTGTCTCAGAGGCTGTGCTTGTGAAAACAACATCCGCTTCTGCAGCAGAAGCTAGCATCTCATCGAGAGGTCGATATATAACCTCAACATTCGGTATCTCCTCGCGGATAGCTGTAACTCTCTCTTCACTTCTGTTAACCACCACCATTCTCGTACACCCTTTCGCTACCAAATGCTTAATCACAAGCTTTCCCATTTTCCCTGCACCGATCACCAACATCCTTGCGGATGTATGTGAAGACTCAGGAAGCTTCATCAGTGCAAGTTCCACAGCGGCTGAGCTAACTGAAACAGCACCAGCAGCGATGTTTGTCTCTGTTCTGACACGTTTTCCAACGGTTATCGCATGTTTAAACAGCCCGCTGATATTCCTCCCGAATCCATTGACTCCTTGACCAACTTTAACGACTTGTTTCACCTGTGCAAGGATCTGACCTTCTCCTAGAACAAGAGAGTCTAGACCAGCTGAGACTTCGAAGATATGCTGTGTAGCATCCTTGTTGTGCAACAGAAAACGGTGCTGACAAATCTCTGAAACTGGTATTCCACTCGTCTGCCAAAAGAAACAGGATCCGTTAAACATTTTCTATTGATTATAACAGTCACTATAGCTAGATATGAGCAATCCAAAGTAGACAGCATATGTTTCTTCATATGTACACAAAGTTCACTTTTTGAGGGGTTTAAGCTAACAAAGACCGTGTTTTAAAGCATTCATTTGTCACACACTCGCAACAGATGTAAAACCAATATGAAGTAGAAAAAAGAAGAGCGATAAAGGTTATGGTAAGAAGAGGCACCTTTGACATCCATTCAGTGACTTCTTTAACTCCACGGTGTTGAGAAAGAGCTAAAACATAAATCTCCATACGGTTGCAGGTACTGAGTACAGCAGCTTCTTCGATATGATTCAAACCGCACAATTCGGCGATAGCTCTTGGCCATTCAGCTTCTGGAATGGCAAGCTTCTCACGCATCTCCACAGGAGCTGTGTGAATGCTAAGTCCGATCACCACAATACTGCTTCTTTCCTTTGTATATCCTGTCACCAAAATGATTTGGGAGATAAAGTTAGAACTGAAATCGATGAGGAAAATTGGCTTCACTCTAGTTAAAAAGTCATACACATCTCTTGAATTCGGAATAACAATATGCAACAAGATATAGCACTAAGCTTAAGTATCTAGAGAAATGAAAATATCATTAAAGGTTTCGTTTTTCAAATCTAAACATAAATATACACAGCTTCTTCAGAAGCATTTCTAGCTGAAAAAAGATTCAAATTTGAGTAGCTAAGAATTACTCACTGATATAAAAATCAAAATTCGCAACCGATGAAACAGGATTAACAAAAATTAAGCAATCCTTACGCTTATATATACAAAAAAATGAAAAATGGAATCGGAGCTTTAACACAAACCCATAAAAGGAAAAAAGAGGGGAGAGAAAGTCATACTATCAGCTGCAGAATTCTTGAGTTGCTCGAGGGCCGAGATGCTTGCGGCATTCGACGCAGAATCAGACGAAGAAAGTTCGCAACGCGCTCTCTGGATCAGACCTCGCCTGGTCTTATTGTTCCTGGGTAAAGCACGAACCCCACTGAGAGCCAATGGCGTCTGCGAAGTAGAAGACGAAGAAGACAGATTGTGGTGATTCAACAACGTCTCAAGCTTCGGGCAACTAACGAAAGCACTCGAGACCGCCATAGCTTTTGATTAAACAATCTCAATCTCTTGCTTCCCCCCTTTGCCTCCGAAAATCCAGACCCTAGAGATCAGGATTCAGGAATCAAGCCGAGACAGAGAGGGATGGTGCGATGTGGAAGAAGGAGATCGTTGTGAATATGATTGGCCAATTGGGGATGGAAAAATCAAATCCTTTCTTCTATTCGCAAGCAGGTGATTATGGGTCGGGTCAAACCGGTTCGGTACGAAATGATTGACCAGGATTGGGGGATTTTGATTGGATGAAATCTAAAGATGTGTGTGAAAATGGAAGAGATTGAGAATATTGAGATTTTGATGAAATCTGATTGGCGGGTGGAGAACACGTTTTATCCACACTCTTACTCCATTTGGTTTGGTGGCTTTTATTCTTCCACGGCAAATTTTTATATTTTATATTTATTTCGTATAACACTTGTGACTCTCATGAAATCTATGCTTTTTTTTTTAACTTCATTTTTACGAAGAAATAAGTTGACAAAAATGTGTGCATACAAATTACCAGGAATCTAAGAGGATATTGTCAATCTAGGATAAAAATATGAAAAACTCTAAAATAAAATAAGTTAATTATAATTTCTCTAGATTTATAAATTCATAAATAAAATTTAAAGTATAAATGAGAATTAACATTGCATGAACTTGAAACAATAAAAAATGAAACTCATTGATCAATGGTATTTTGGTAGATATCATATGACTTTCAAACAATTGAACTATCTCTATATCACTGAGTTGAGAGGTGTTGGAAGATATAGGTTGGAAGTATAAAATGATTGTTTGAAATTGTTTTGAGGATGAAATCTTCCGAATTTTGGGTACGAAGTTTTTTTTGCATTGTTTCGGTTTCTTCAAAGAATTTAGTACGAAAAGAAAAAACATCATTGTTCATCTTCTTTATTTTGATCACAGAGAAAAAAACATAAACATCAATGTTGTTTGTGCGCAACTAGGTTATGTTCACTTATCATGTTCTCTGGGTTTCATGTTGAAGTCTCTAGAGAGAGTTAGAGCGAGCGTGCGATTGCTCGGAGAGAAAACAGAGAAAGAGTGTTCAAGATCATAAATTTAGTTGTTTAAGTTAAAATGATAGAATCAAATTCCCAATCTTTTTAACGTAATAAGAAAGAGCTGTATTTATAGAATTTACCTTACCTTAGTTAGTATATTGAGTCAAACGGGTGATCTATTTAATTAGCACGGATCGAGCGAGTATGAAATATTCAAATGTTTTTCACCTTCTTTCTTTGTCTTGCTCCTTACTTTTCACGAGTATAATCCTACGTGACGAGAATTTTTTGCTCGCGAAAAAAGTATCAGAACCCTAAACGCTGAGATCTAAGACGTGATCTTAATCCATATTCTCCAACCACCAATCGCAACAACTCCTATCATTATTTCTTAACTTCCCATCAATATTTTTGAAAAAACCTAAAACACAAAGGTAGGGAAGTGATTTGTGGATACACAAGTTTTATAGAGATATTCCACTTTGTTTCACTTAGTCTAGTAACATGTTAGGATTGTTTGCTTGTAGATGATGTGTATTAAGATCTATTCAAGATGCATGTATATGCATGGACCAAACTACGTTTTGTGAGCCATGTTAGTGTGAAGTAGGTCTATGGTATGGCTAGGGAACTATGATGCATCTTTTTAACCGGCTGATGAGCCCAAAAGAACGCTTAACCTGATGAGGGATTAATAGAGAAAGTATAAAATCATCATTACTTGAATTTGAAACGTTGTGTGTTAATTCTTATATAGTAGAATGCATGTAAATGTTTCCTTACGATTATGAGGTATGTAATGGTTATTTAAATGGTCTTTGTGGGTTTTGTGGACATGTGTGATAGCTTTTCACTAAGTAAACTTTATATATATTTTATGGATGTAAATTAATTTGCTTTGGGAGATATAAAGATGGGTGTGACGACAAATACCTAATCCCTATCACTTTTAATGAACCTAGGAGTTGCATAAAAATGGTTTGAGTTTTAGTTCATCAATTTTAGCTAGTTGATGGCTTTTGTAATTACATCTTGATTCATAAAAATGGAAATTCTTTCAATCTATCCAACAAATTTAACATTGGGCAAATCATTTCTTATCTTGGGACTATCGTATAATTGCGACGTCTGATTCGGTAAAACCATGAAAACTTTTACAAATCAAGCACCAACCACCATATCATATGCATCTTTTGGCCAGTGATAAAATCTAGACGTTTCAATTTTGTTAACCAAGATTACAAATATTAATAAATTATATATTATGCATGGTCACAACTTCACACACAAAAGATAATTAAATACAAAATTACATTAGAATAACCAATCCACTTTCTAGCATCCAACTATTTAGAAAACATTGTTTGTTTATTTATTTATATCGACATTAACGATTCAATTTATCATCACTTTGATCTGTTTTAACGGTCCATGCTTGACACCACAAACGGCGGCGTTTTGCTGCCTGTTCCTCCTTTTTCAATGTTTCCTTGCCACCCTTTTCGAAAGAACAAAAAAGATATATTGTTCTAGTATCCTCAGACAGATAAAATTTTACCACGCAAGCTATATTATTATTGGAGTAGTGAAATAATTGTAATAACGACAAAAACGCTTCAAACTAGAATTTTAAGATCATCATTACTAGTAAAACGAAGAGACAATATATGGAGATTGGTAATACCTAGAGATGGATCAAGACCTCGATACTTTAGCTCGCGATGTTCTTGAGTAAGAGCACACGAGCAGCAGAAGAAGTGGACAAGGCCATCGGAACAAGGCTCCTCAGGTAAAGAGTATTGGTGCCTTAATTTGGCTCTATATTTTGAAGCATAGAGCCATCCACATCCAATGTGAGACATTGCCACCACCACTAGTCCAGCTAGTCCTTGACCTTTTCATTCAATATCCATTAGTCAATCAACTTCTTAACACCAATATACGAATAAATTTTCCCATGTGTACCTTTAGAGACATATACATATATATATATATATATTGATATCCAAATTTCCAATCTGTTGATTCTATTTGATTTATCAGACATGTACAAAGAAAACTATTTCTTTTATCTTTCTTTATCATAAAGATATGTTATCGTGTATCATCAACCTTATAAAGGTAAACCTTATTATCGTTTTTAGGGAAAATTTATTCAGAGTCTTATTTTAATTATACATTAAAATTGTTATTTGTTTTATTTATTTTTTCGTTTATCAAAAAAAAAAAAAATTGTTTATTCTGAATCGTAAATCATATACAAATAACTGTAAATTAGAATAAAATCGGAAACGTACTTGTTTCTCCTTTGTCAATGATCTCCACGATCCTCCCAAATGCAACGCAAGGACAAAACCATGTGAAGCAACCTTCAGTCCAGTTGACAAGCAAAACCAAAAAAATAGCTAAAAGTCAACTGAATAGTTTCCTTAAATTGTATAAGAAATAGTTATAAAGGGGAATGATATTATTACATGTAGAGATATCTTCGGAGAAGCAATCGTATAAACCGGTAGTCCATTGCCCTTCAGTTACTTTCTTCTCATCTTTGCCTTCATGTTCAGACATTTTTTGTTGTTCAGGAGAGCTGATTGAAATTGCTATTTTAGATCATTCGTTGTAACCTCTCTAATTATTTATAGATCATTGATTTAAGTTAATTTATTTTTCGGTCTCAGTTTTGAACCTTGACTCCAAATTTTATATACATATATTTTAGCTGGTCACAAGAAAACACTGAGATAGACAATGCAACGTCGTGGTCACTTGTTCTATAGGAGACTGTTCTTTCCAAGTGATTCACAAATCTTAAATAATGGAACCCAATCATTACTATAAAATTCTATTTCTTGTTGAATTCTTTTGATTTTTGTAATCTGTAAAACAAATTCGAATTGAAACATAAACTTTTATTTTAAAATAAAAAGATCTTTTCAAACATTTATTTGGACATATCCTTGTCGCTGATTTATAGTGTATTTGTGATAAGTTTGTGGTTTATATTATTAACACTTAAATGTTGTACATATTTTCTGTGAACTTTTTCCTTGTCAAATTATTTTCTTCACTGTTCTCGGTAGCTATATAGTCAGTGGCATTTGTGAAGTCAGGATGTTGGTTTATTGACTCATATAAGAACTTGGTATTTCTACGGTACAATGGTGGTAATGAAACATAACATAAAATGTACTCATACTATAAGACGTGGAAATATTCCAATGTTTAAATACTTCTCCTCAAACTGAATTGTGTAAGTCTTCTCAATTTGAAACGAAGAGATTTAAAAACTGTTCGACCCAACGCTTTAGTCAAAATGCTGGCAATATGATCAGAATAAGGCTTAAATCAGTTTCCGACTAATTAATTAAAATGCTGGCACCCACTTAAATCCGTCTTTTGATTTAGTCCATACTAAACTAGGAAAATATATTCGGTTGAATCAGTCCAACTAAATAATCCGGTCCAAGTTTCAAAACATTGCTGATAAGAGATCGATTAGTAATTATATATTTAAAATAAGAACGGAAATAGAAAATGCAATATAATGTATCCTAATAAAATCAGATACATTTTAATATTTAGTGTTCAACAGTTCAACTAAAGACAAAGACCAAGTACATACTCACAATTACTCACGCCGAAATTTCGATGTAAAGTTAAATAAGTATTTTTTTAATTTACCCCGGAGAAGTTAGTAAATAATTGAAGTCATCTTATTGAGACTGTTAGGTTTGGGTCCTCTTTCTTTGGTGATGAAAATCATTGAGTGTTAACAAAACCCGCAACTTAGATATTAGTCAAATAGGGAATGAATTTAGTTTTCTATTGGGTTTAGGTTTATGTTAAACTTCCTTATCTTTGTAATTGCCTTAAGCTATAAAAGCTAAGCATGTGTGAGATTTATGTTATGAGAGTTAATCAGAAAGTTGAGAGCTTTTGAGAGATCTTTTTTGTTCTTAGAGAGATTGTGAGAAACCCTAAATTGTTGTAATCTTTGATATAGTGGATTACTGGAAAAGCTTCAGACCGAGACGTAGGATCACACACCGTGATCTGAACTCGTTAACTCTGTGTGTTCTTTAAATACTTGCTCAAATAACCTGTTCCATAGTTATAGGGATTGTGACAAATTCCCTACAAGTGGTATCAGAGCCAGGTTGGAGGTTTCCTGAGCAAGGGCCAGAGAAGTTTCTGCTGGGATCTAGGTTTTAGATCAGGGTTGATAGCTAGGTTAAAAGCTATCAACGATTATCAAGGTTTTGTGTTGATTGTTGAAGAAAACAGTCAGCGGCGGCGAGAGAAGAATCGTCCGCAGATCTTTGTGTCGATCGACACAGAAGTTTCAGCAGAACGGTAAAAGCTGTAAAGCGGTGATCCGGGTTTTTTTTTTTTATTAAGGAGGTTGGTTGCTGGGCTAAAGGCAATCAACGGTTTAGGGTTTCAGTTTTTCGATTGCCGGGAAAAAGGCATCGACGGCGATCTAGGTTTTTAGATCGAGGTTGTTGATTTCTGGGAAAAAGGAAATTAACGGAGTTGCGAAGAAGAAGGAAATCGTGATTAGGGCTCGGTGTCGATCGACACAACAGCTAGGGTTCGAAGTAGATTCGACGGTTCAGATTCGTGTCGATCGACACACCCATCAGTGTCGATCGACACACTAGTTGCAGGGCGGTAGTAATTTCTCTTGATTGGTTATTATGAGTTCCAAGTTTTAGAGGGTGAAGATAGCCATCTTCGATGTGTATGTGGTTCGGGGAACACATTCAAGTAAGGATCAAAGAAATTATGGAGATAGAAGCAAAAGCAGATTGAGATCGGGAACAAAACTCAACTGTTGGTATTGCAAGAAGGATGGACATGTGGAAGCTGATTGTTGTGCTAAAAAGAAGAGCATGGGTGATGATGATGATGCTAGTGCAGCAGTGGTCATCAAACAATCAACTGGAGTTGATGCATTATCAGTCTTGAAAAGTTGGCATCAAGAGAGGTGGGTGATTGATTCGGGTAGTTCGTATCACATAGCCTCAAGGATAGACTGGTTGTATACATTCAAGGAGCTCAACTCTGGAGAAGTGCTACAATGGGACGACTATTTAGTTGAATGTGCAAGAATAGGTTCCATCAATATAAAAGCATGTGGTGGCACGGTGAAGACATTGATTAATTTCAGGTACATTCCTAAGCTGAAGATAAAGTTGATAACTGCCATTGCGTTAAATAGGCTTGGGTTTGGTCATGCTGGAGGCAAAGGAAAAATAAGGTTCTATATGAACGGGAAGATGGGATTACAAGGCTCTTTGTGTGGTTCTTTATACTTGCTTGATGGAGAGACTGTGAAAGGACAGTCAAATGTATGTGTTTCTGGTAAACCTCGCAATGATGAGACAGTCTTGTGGCATAGAAGGTTAGGACACATGAGTATGACGAATCTGATGATCCTAGCAAAAAAGGGCATCCTTGATAAGAGGAAGATTGGAGAGATGGAATTCTGTGAGAGTTGTGTTATGGGGAATACAAAGAAATTGAGCTTCAACATTGGAAAACACAATTCAGGTGAAGCATTGAAGTATATATATTCAGATCTTTGGGGATCTCCATCTGTTACTCCAAGCATCTCTGGTAAGCAGTATTTTATGTCTATCATTGATGATTACACTAGGAAAGTGTGGGTGTTCTTCTTGTCTGTTAAGAGTGAAGCTTTCACAAAGTTTTGTGAATGGAAGAAGCTAGTTGAGAATAGAATCAACAAGAAAGTGAAGTGTCTGAGAACAGACAATGGGTTGGAGTTTGTGAACAAAGACTTCGATGAGTTTTGCAAGCAGCATGAGATTGAGAGGCAGAAGACGTGTCCATACACTCCACAGCAGAATGGAGTGGCTGAGAGCATGAATAGAACAATAATGGAGAAAGTGCGCTGTATACTTGATGAGAGTGGCTTGGGTGAAGAATTCTGGGCTGAGGCGGTGAGCACAGCTGTGTACCAAATTAATAGAATCCCCTCATCTGCATTAGATGGCAGGATTCCTGAAGAACTATGGCTGGGAAGAAAGCCTGGTTATGAGCACATGAGAAGATTTGAGTCATTGGTTTATGTCCATGCAGATCAAGGGAAGTTAAGACCAAGAGCGGTGAAGGGAATTTTCACTAGCTATCTGGAAGGAGTCAAAGGGTACAAAGTATGGCTCCTGGATGAATCAAAATGTGTGGTTAGCAGGAATGTAGTCTTTGTGGAAGATAAAGTGTTCAAAGACTTGAAGAATCAGGGTGCTAATGCTGATTCTGAGCTGGAAAACCCGAGACCAGCGACTGTGTCGATCGACAGGACATTCTCTGTCGATCGACAGGTGAGTCAGGAGAAAGAAAAAATCTGCGAGAGTATTGTCGATCGACACGAGACCCCTTCGGTCGATCGACACGAGACCTCTGTCGATCGACACCCACCTTCTGTCGATCGACAGGGAGGACAGGAAACGACAAATCCGACTTCTGAAGATAACAACCAAAGTTCTTCTTCAAGTGGAGTTGGTGATGCAGATGATATACCTCAGGATGATACAGTAGTAACTCGTTCTCCTTCTAGGCGAGTTACAAGACCTCCTCCATATCTCAATGATTATGATTGTGCAAGTTTTGCTATGATTGCTGCGATTGAGATAAGTTCTGAAGAATCAAGGGACTATCAGGAGGCTATTGAGAGTAAGGATAATATTCTCTGGAATGGAGGTATGGGAGAAGAGATGAGTTCTCTGGATAAGAACAAGACTTGGAGGTTAGTCAAAAGGCCTCATGGAAGAAAGGTGATTGGTTGCAAGTGGGTATTCAGGTTAAAGCCGGGAATCCCTGGAGTTGAAGAACCGAGATACAAGGCTAGATTGGTAGCTAAGGGATATTCTTAGAAGGAGGGTATTGATTATCAGGACGTGTTTGCTCCGGTTGTGAAGCATGTAAGTATCAGGTTTCTTCTCTCGGTTTGTGCTAATTTGGATCTGGAATTGGAGCAGCTTGATGTTAAGACTGCGTTTCTTCATGGCCTACTTGAAGAAGAGATCTATATGGAGCAACCAGAGGGTTTTGTTGTTAAGGGGAAGGAGGACCATGTTTGCTTGTTACAGAAGGCACTGTATGGGCTTAAGCAAGCTCCAAGACAGTGGAACAAGTGCTTTGATCAATTTGTGGTTACTCATGGGTTTAAGAGAAGTGAGTTTGATCACTGTGTTTACATAAAGGAGAGCAAGGATAAGTGTTTTATCTACCTTCTCCTATATGTTGATGACATGCTTATTGCATCAAAGGATATGAAGGAGATACAGATTGTTAAGGATCTGTTGAGCAGTAGATTTGAGATGAAAGATCTAGGAGCAGCAAGGAGGATTCTTAGTATGGATATAGCGAGGGATCGTGTAGGTGGAGTTCTCACCTTGAGTCAATCTGGTTATATCAAGAAGGTCTTGCAGGTGTTCAATATGGATGAGTCTAGATCTGTTGCTACACCTATTGGGTCGCACTTCAAGTTGTCAGCTGTCAAGGATGATGAGGCAGAGACAATCTTGGATGATGTTCCATATTCAAATGCTATTGGGAGTATCATGTATGCGATGTTGGGAACTAGGTGTGATCTTGCATATGCTGTTGGCTTGGTTAGTAGATTCATGAGTAAGCCAAGCATGATACATTGGACTGCTGTAAAGTGGGTGCTAAGGTATTTGAAAGGGTCCCAGGATCGAAAGATTGTGTTCAGGAGGAACAAGGACTTTAGAGTTGAAGGTTTCTGCGATTCAGATTTTGCGTCAGATCTTGATAGAAGCAGGTCGATTTCAGGTTATGTTTTCACAGCATGTGGAACGGCTATTAGCTGGAAATCGAGTCTTCAACATGTTGTCGCGCTGTCTACAACAGAGGCAGAGTATATGGCATTGGTCGAGGCAGTTAAGGAAGCAATTTGGCTTCGGAGTTTGGTCGAGGAATTCGGTTTCAAACAAGACTCGGTGGAAATCTGGTGTGATTCCCAAAGTGCTTTGAGTCTGGCCAAGAACAATGTTCATCATGAGAGGACAAAGCATATCAACAGGAGGATGCATTTTATTAGGGATATTGTTGCTTCATGTGAAGTGAAGCTGTCTAAGATCCAGACTGAGAGGAATCCGGTTGATATGTTGACGAAAGTTCTTCCTGTGGATAAGTTTGAGAAGGCTTTGAGCTTTCTCAACTTAGAAGAGCACTAAGGTGCTGGTTTGTCTGGAGTGGCACATGAGATGCAAAGATGAAGGTGTTACATTATGAAGTGATTGTAATCAAGGTGGAGTTTGTTGGGCTTGGGCCCTCTTTCTTTGGTGATGAAAATCATTGAGTGTTAACAAGGCCTGCGACTTAGGTATTAGTCAAATAGGGAATGGGTTTAGTTTCCTATTGGGTTTAGGTTTATGTTAAACTTCCTTATCTTTGTAATTGCCTTAAGCTATAAAAGCTAAGCATGTGTGGGATTTAGGTTATGAGAGTTAATCAGAAAGTTGAGAGCTTTTGAGAGATCTTTCTTGTTCTTAAAGAGATTGTGAGAAACCCTCAATTGTTGTAATCTTTGATATAGTGGATTACTGGAAAAGCTTCAGACCGAGACGTAGGATCACACACTGTGATCTGAACTCGTTAACTCTCTCTATTCTTTAATTACTTGCTCAAATAACCTGTTCCGTAGTTATAGGGATTGTGACAAATTCTCTACAGAGACGATTAAAAAATCAAATTATTTGTCAATAGCAATGGAATTGTCCACCCATGATCCAACTGGACACAATATGCGACCAATTTTTGAGGTTTCTCGCATAATTTATCCACCTTTACCTTTTTATCGTCACGTACAATGACTCTAATATACCATATCTAAACAGACCGGAATATGCATTCCGCGAATGAGTGACGATCTTAAATTGACTACCAACTTGCGATTGAATGTAAACTTGGAACGCTAATATCTCCACCACCAAGTGTGTCTTTTGTCGACAGTTGGAGACATGAAATCATCTCTATTTTGTATTTTCAGTGTTCTTACACTGCCCAGATATGGACTAATCTTGTTAGAAAACTGCTCCAAAACGATTTTTTAATAGATTGATAGAATAGTGTCAACTCCACTAGTCCGAATTGGTCTTCGATATTTGTTTCATGCTTCGATATTTTATATATGGAGGTAACGAAATGAACGACGACATGTTGCTTAGTTTTTATCTCCGCAACAAATGATTCAAGTCACCGATAAAGTCACCAAAAATTGATTAAGTTCAATCTGACTATTACGTGATGCTCAAATTTCATAGCTTGCTTCTAAGCCAAGAAACTAAGGAATGTTTCATCTCTTATGTATATCAGTTCTAATTTTGTTAAGCTTTGCTGCTTGCATCTTTTGATATAAAAACATTTTTTTTCTTCAATATATTAACATTGATAAAAGAAAAATTAAAGATTTTTGAACTTCTCCCTTAACATAAAAACCAACATCAAACATATAAAGGCTTTTTTACATAATTACGAAACCTATATCAACTATGAATAGGATTTTATCCATATCTGTTGTCCCATATTACGAAAATATTTCCTTTTCTCTAACAAAATACTTAAACATGTGGATGTATTATCTATTTTTATCTATATTTTCCACACTCTCTATTTTTAGTAAAAATGGAGAACACATCTCTTTCTCTACTTATATATGTGAATCTTCAACATTGGTGCTGGCCAAGTACTCTTTCTATCTGCACACCTAAATCCCTCAGGCGCAGATAAAATTCTCCCGCTGCTCTAAACAACTTGATTGCCTGCCGTGGAATCAGAACCTCCACCACTTTTCCCACCGTCCAGCATCGGAGCTGATCAGCGTTTTTCACCACTATCTTCATCTCAGACTTCAAAACCTCCATTGCGGCCTCCATTTCTGTTACCTCTCCGCGGCCAAGCCCTATCTCTCCCACGCGCTTTGCAGGAACCATCAACGGAGGATCCGCCACGCTCTGCTGGAGGAGCGCGAACACTCGGTTCAAATCTGTCTCTCTCAGTTTAGTCTCCGATCGGATACTCTCGAGCTGGTTTTGCTGTTGGCGCGTGAGGTCATTGACCGAGACATTGATGAGTTTGAAAACCATGCATGGCTTAAAACCTCCGATCCAAAGGATAAGTTTTTCGTATGAAGTGAGCCATGGTGGGGAGTAGAATTCATATACGTCGTCTCCGGCTACGGACACGGCGTCTGACTTTTTGTGGTAATATTGGAGAAAGTGGGAGAGAAAATGGATCACGAGAGTTTTTTCTTCTACTGGAGTTATACTGGTGGTGGTGGTTTCATCAGTAAGGTGTGCAAGGTGTTGGACGAATTTCCTGTGACGGAGAAGCCAGTCACTGACAAAGCTAGCAAAGGTTTCAGAGCAGCTGTGACTGACGTGACTCATAATATAATAGATAAGAAGTAGGCGTGCATACACTATGTATGAGTATGACTATATATATATTGAGCAGCTTATGTATATATTGTACGACAGAGATAATGATGTTAATACATATTTGTACGACAGGGACAAAGAAAGACGTCATGCAGTTAGGTTTTTTGGAGTAATCGTTTTTTTTTTATAAAAAATTTCTAGAGAAAAATCATTTGTAATAAACTTTTACCCAGCCTGATTTAAAACAAGAGAGAATGGTTGTTTTATGCAGCCTGATTTTAAAATGTTGTTGATTTAAAGTAAGGGAGAATGGTTGATGGAGAAAATATCAGGAATTCTTTAACAAAAAGAGAATATCAGGAATTGCACCATATAGCTACATTTTTTCTTACGAATTGCACCACATGGTTGATGGAGATTTTTATCATTGGTAGTTACAAGTTACAACTAACAAATTGTAAAGATGACACATTTCTTACTATTTGGCATATTAACCTGAAAAACATTTCGGTCTAAAAAGTGGATTTTCTTTTCTTTAAAAAAGTCACTTAATTAATAAGTTTCTACAAACCATTTTCAGTTTTTTTTTCTTGTTTTCTGTTTGCTTTAGAAATTTGAATGATCAGTTGATTCAAACAAGTTAACATAAGTGTGTTAACAAACGCCATAAATTTAATAACGTAAAAGTAAATTTAGTATATGGCCAAATCGATTATGGTGGTTATTGGAAAATTATTTTGTCTGACATAAAAGATATAGAAAATGTTGTTTGGGCCTTATGGTCAAATGATAAAGAAATGGGATTGAGACGAGATTAAGAAGCCAACACATTTCAAAATTCAATTCATCTGTTATACGAATTTAAAACACATTATCTTTACGTCTATTTAAATATGGATCTTTGATTTGGGGACATTTGTATACCAGAAAAGAGAATCTATTCGTGGGCCACACTTCTCCAAAAATTTACTCTAGTTATATAAAAAATAAAAAGTCGATCTACAAATTGTAATTGCATATTTTTAATACTAACTATGTTTATAAATACATTTAAGTACGATAATCTCAAGAAAATGAGAAAGGGGCAGAGAATCAGAAACGCATATTCTTTTCTTTTTCCGGAATGCAAATATTGTCTTTACATTTAAAAGTTACACTTGTGCGTAATTTTCAGGTAGCTAAGAAACAACAAAAAATAAAGGCATTCGTAGAGACTAAGAAACAAAAGACATTGAATGTAGCGTTTGTCACTGGCTCACTGCGGTGAACTAGGAAACATGTCTTTTTATTTAAGAAATTAGGAACCATTTTCGATAAGATACAAGAAAAAAAACCCCTTAAATGATCTTAATCAATCATAATACTATAAACAAAATGACATCATTATTTGCAAGTAATCAAATCTATAAAATATTATAAACATCCATTGAATATGGTGAATACGTCTTGACTATGTACAATGTCGGGACGAAGAATTTTTCCCTTTAATTTTTTGGTGTCTGCGCATGTTTATCTTCCTTTGTCAGACTGTAAAATAAATAGTTAAAATACATGCATAGTGCCAGAGGCTGATGCACCTTATGCCAAGAGGGTGCAAGTGCAACCATTTTTTTTTTTCATAGTGCCACGGGTCCCGACACGACGCGTGTGGCGTCCTAGGGCAAGTAAATTCATGCTAATTTATATAGAACAAAATTATGACCCCATTCAATTTTCGGGTTTTTGCCCCCTCAATTTTTCTAAATTTTATTTTCCAACATCTAAACCAAATCGTTCGTAACTTAAACTCAAAACATAATTTTAGATATCTATCAATAATGTATTCATGGAAATTTTTTTACATCTCTTTATAAAAGTTGTAAAGTTGGAAAAGTTGGGCTTATAATAAAGCTAAAGCACATTTGGAAAGTTGTAAAGCCGTTACGACTTCTTCGATCAAAAATCTAGTTCTTATATAAGGAAAATTGGGCTTATATAAACGGGCTTAGCCAATTTGGGGATCGAAGAAGTCAACGGCTTCAAACGTTGAAAAAGATAGGGCCCAAATAGCTTCTCGAAGATTAAACGATGGCGAGATGATGTATGTCGAACTCCTCCAAAATTGAATCCTTTCAATTAGTAATGACATCGTTTCTGCTAAAGCCCATTCTTCTGATGGATCGAATGGCCCATTTAATTATGCAATCGGGAAGGTTCGCGTTTTTGGAAATATCTTAGCGCCCAACCATCTCGTATCCATGGGAACACAAGAAGTACATAGGATACTGAACTGTCGTCCATTATTATTACCTGTTTTCCCTGTAATATACATTAAACTGCAGATTATAATTAGTTGTTTCATAGGGCATTATTTAGTGAACGGTTGCTTTATGATGACGACAAGTAAAAAAACACTGGTGGGTTTTGAAAAAGTCTGTTGAAGATGCACTTTGGTTTAATGCCTGTCGGAAAAGAAAAAAACCGGTACCTAAAGATGCTTTTTTCTTCCCGTTGTCTCCTTGAGCTGTCTCTTAATCTTATTGGATATTTTTCTTTTATGATGAGAAGCTGATATAGGTTTATAGATTAAGAAACCACATAGAATGGCGTTTAAATCGCATTTTCACACTTATTTTTTTTAAAAAAAAACTGGATTTCTAATATGTATTTTATTAAAGTAAATATTTTTTTTCTCTAATTAATATGATGGAATAATAGAGATCAAACTTATTAATAAATATTTTTCTTTTGAAGTTTATGTTTGCATTTAGATTTTTAATTATTTAGTTTAAATGCTAAAGTTTGTTGGAATTATTTGATAAAATATACTTTATTATGATTGACACCTTGAATGAGACAACTTTTTTTCTTAAACTTATAACAACTAGAATCAATTGAGGCAAACGTTGTTGTGAGTTGCGAGAATTAATTCGTGTTGCTTTTCTTTCATTTTTTCACCCATAACTTTTTAGCCTGGAAGAATCACAGCATCTCACTAATGTCATCTCATTTTGTGCAATGCATCTCCACTTTACTTTGATGCTTAGATTTGTAGCAACGTGACACAAGTTGCGTCAAGTCAAGATTATTATATTTCAGCTGGTTAATGTTGACTGACGCTATTGTAAATTTCATTATTTATTTGTATATGTGTAATTAACCAACTATTTGTACGTGTGATCCAAAGTTTATACCTTGTCTATGCTGTGAAGTAATTTTTTTATTTTTGTATCAAAATGCTGTGAAGTAATTAAGCATATACCTATCTAGAAACTGAACACTAAAAGACCATGTTTCATTTAAGAATATATAGTATTAATTAAAATTAAGCATGTGGGTAATAGATACTCTATAACTCTTTTAGGGTTCTTCCAAAATATTGAATTGACAGCATTAATGTGCGTTGGATGTAGGCAAATGGACGTCACATCAGATTTGAAGAAAGGTTCGCATATTTCTTCGTTATGGCTTTATTAGTTTTCCATAAATGTACATTGTATATAGCTAAAACTTCATAAAGTACGGCGCATAGATACAAATATTTAAAGTACGCAAGCATGCATTGGAATAATGGGTTTATCATACTATTTTTCCAAATAAAATCAGAGTATATATTCATTTCTTTTGAAGTAAAACATGCCGTTAAAACTTAAATCAACCATACATATATACATATAACTAATAGTTTGCATTTGTATCGTTGTTTTATCACCAATCAAATTCAAATCCATTTGATGCATGTTGTCGACAAAAAGAAATACGATGATAAATTGGAATTACTAATCGAGTTTGGAGATTTGTATATATTTTTTAATATCTATAAGAACTCAGTGATAGTTTTCTTTTCCAACGTATTGTATTATACGCATCCATTATCTTCTTTTTCGTCTTCAATTTTAGTTTAGGAGATCAGTTTTTAATTTAATTTTTATTTTTAATCTCAAAGTCACAACAGCGACAATTTTGGTAATATTAATTTGGTTAATTGTAAAGACAAAACGCTAATTTTTTTCAGGAATCGTGTATGGACAACTTAAAAGCAACAAAGAAAAAGAGCTTTTGTATTTGTCAGCAAAACAAGGGATAGTGTTCCAATTTGAAACAGGCAGGCAAATAATGGTATTATTCGGCCATAACTCATCACAAAAAGTGGGAACAAACACATATGGTGGATTCTGCGAATTTGTTCCATTAATTTCAAAACATTTTTTAAAATGCTTTTCTTGATGTTTCATCTCTTTTTATACGTTTGTCTTATACCACTTTCACATTTTTTACATACATATATAATATATACTATATAATATTATCTTCTTTATATCTATATTCACCCTTCTGATAAGTCTTACACTTTGCACTTTTGAATAATTTCCTTATTTTATTTGATCGTGGATGTTTTGTGAAGCCGACAGTATCACTCTTCTTGATCTCCACTATCAAAACAATTGTCTTCCTTATAGAACAGAAAAGGAGGGAAAATATTAATCATATTAATAAGAAATACGCACCAAAAACTGAGATGGCACTATGTGGCCACACCACACCTCTCATACTGCTTCTCTTTCGCATTTGCTTATCGACAACAATACATATGTGATATGTCCAAAATCATACAAGAAGCATGCAGAAGCCAGTTTACTAAGTTTTGGCCCACTATTATCGGTTTGGTTTTGTGTCTTCTCACCACACATTGTTTGCAGTGATCCTTGTCGATTCTCACCCAACTTGTTTCGGAAGCCATCAATACGTTTTTTTTTTTTTAAAAGTAAAAAAGTTAATAATTACTTTTATAAAATAAGAAACATATGTTTATTTTATTAAGTAGAACTTTATTTTCAACTCATATATAAACTCTACTCCTTCTGTTTGGATTACCAACATGGATGTGGCTTTCTAAAAATTAATGTTTGGTTAGAAAAAAAATATTTATTTTATTAAGTTTTCTAACATAACAATGTGTATGATCTTTAGTACACTCTAAAAAACCCTTTTTCGCATTACCGTTATAGTGTTTTTTTTTATTTTTTATTATTTATTTTTTTATTATGTACAACTACAGAACAAGATTAATAATTGATCATAGCAATAAAACAATGAAAATCTGAGTTATTTGTTTTTTAGTTTATTTATTAAATTATTATATTTCATATGTCTTTTCTCTAAGAGTATGAGAAAATTTAGTGAGTTGTATCTATCATTGACAAATTGATATTTCAAGAAAGAGTGGTGCCCTTTAGTGAAGATATTTGCGTACTGTTGTGCTTACATAATGTGTAGTATCTGTACCTGAATAATCTTTCTATATATATGAATGTGAATTTATTTATTATTGTAAAAAATGATTATTCTACAAAAAAAATTTCATTAGCCTGGAAATTTGCTCCAAACAAGATAAAACAGAACAATTTGAAGAGAAGAAGTTCCTTTAACAAGCAAGTTGCAGTATATGAACCACTTGAACAGTGAGCTGTGGTAAGTTTTTATTTTTATTTTTAATATCGCTTATATTTCCTTTCGAAAATCTTCATGAAGGGATACAATTTCTGAGATACAACATATTGAAGAAGAATAAACTCAAAATACAATGAAATTTGAAAACGCTACTATAAGATGGAAATGAAACTCAGAAAAAGTTGCGGTAAGTTCTTTTGTCCTTTGTTTGGATTTTTATCTTTCCTAATTAATACTCAGTTCTTTGCAATTCAAAGATAATTAATCTCTAAATCACAAAATCGATACAAACTTTTTACTGTTATATATCAGAATTTAATTACATTGTCATTTTCATGTTCTAGTTTCTTCGTAACAGATGAACAAAGTTAATTTTGGATTTAAACTCAAATCTAGATTTACCATCGAAGTTGAATGGACTCTAAGTATAAAATTAATTGAAAAATATTTTGAGTAGTCATTTTATACAGACCAATTACTCACTATTTTGTCAAATGGTCCAGGAGATGAATGGATATAGAACAAGAAAATAGTGAAGATAGTTGATAAGGCAGCTTTTGTTTGTTTATCATTTTATTTAGTTTTTTTTTTTTTTTTCTTGTTTCCCCATTAAATTTTTGCCTCCAGAAGCAGAGGCAGAAGAATTGGTCTATCTCTTACAGTGAAACAATTTCATTTCTGTTCACAAATAATAATTGCTATTGGATTACATTGTCTCTCTCACCACTTGTCTTTATTTAAAATTTAATATGAGATACCTACTTGGAATACATATCTCCACAAAATAATTCTTTTTAAAAATATTATTACACTATTGTAATAATGGCTTTCATTTTTTATTTGTTAGGAGTTTAGGACTTGTATTTTAGCAATCAGGTTGACATACGAACAGGAATATTATATATATAATTATCAAATTCAGTAGAATTTCTGCCGTTGTGTACCTAATATCAATTCCAGCCTATTTTACCTTGTTGGCTAGGGAAAAAATCGATTTGTATATACGAAGACAAGATAAATAGGCAGCAAATTCGGAAAATACCGCCTGATGAAGAAACTGATAATATAAATTTATCTACGATTAATAGTATTAAACATGTGTTATATTGTTAGTTTTCAAAGAAACAAATACTCTATAATTTTCGAGAACAGTGGCGGATTCAGAAAAAATATTTACTAGATACAAAATAAAATATAGTTAACGGGATTAAAATTAAGTAAATAATAATAATCATTAAGCCTAAATTTATAATTTATATTCTATATTGAAATCATATTACAAAAAGATATACAATTGCTTTGACTCGTAAAAAAAACAATTACATTGACTTAAGTAAATAATAATAATCATCAAACCTAATTTTATATTTTATGAATAATTTTCCTTGTTTTAGTACATTATCCAAATATTATGAGTACATTATAAGAGGAAAATGTATTTGAGATATGATCACTATTGAAACACTAATCAAGAGACACTTATCACTATTGAAAAAATGTATTTGATATCATATAAATTTTTATGATAGATCAAAAATATGATATATGAAATTAACTTCTAAACATCAAATAAAATAAAATATTATATTAATATAAAACCCATTGTTATATCAATTTATTAGGATGTAAACTCTAGTTATTTATGGGAAATATGTAAATAATTTAAAATTTAGGAAATAATATACGTTGAAAATTGAAAGGGAACATAAATTTTTCCTTATAAAAAATATAAGAATACAACAGATAAATCATGCAATGTTGGAAACTATATGTATATACGTACATATATCTTGAAAAAAGAAAAAAAATAAGTGAAACTAGGGTGTCAAACTCTCATCGACAAAATATCAATGGTGCAACCTTTACCAATTGTGCCAAAAACAAAGCTTTAACAATGGATAGCATAAGATTTTTTAATATTTTATGTGGTGCACTTGCACATGTAGGCCTGGACGTTTGGGTACCCATTCGGGTTCGGTATGGGTTTGTTCGGATTTTGGGTTTTCGGGTTTAGTAAAATATTAACCATTCGGATATTTTTCTATATCGGGTCGAGATCGGATTCGGTTCGGATTAATTCGGGTTTTACTTCGGGTTTGGCTTCGAATTTTAAACCGAACTGATTTTTTAAATACCTTAAATTGACCAATAAAATATGTAAATATGAAATAAAATTAACAAAGCAATACATAAGACCAAATATCAAAATCAAAGTTTAAATTGAGTTTGTAAATTCAAAACCTAACAACCAAATTGATTCTCAATTACTCAAAAATAACATAATTTTTTTTATGTGAATCTAAAGCTAACAAAATAAGATCTAATACCAAATTTTAATTTGAAATTTAGTTTGCAATATTTTTTTTATTCAAATAACAACCAAAATATATTAAACAAAATAAAAATAAAAGTCCAAAATATATTTCACAAAAGTATTGCAAAGTGAAATGAACAAAGGAAAAACAAAACACTAATCCACTTTAATACACAATCTTAATTCCCTAAGTTTCTATAAAACAAAGACATATTGAGTTTAAAAACAAATATTAAGTTTAAAACAAAAACAAATATAATAAGCTCCCATGACAAATAAAAGTATAATAGGTTTCTAACAAGTTTATATTAAGTCGTAATATAATTATTATATTTAGGTATATAATTGTATTTCGGGTATTTCGGGTTTTCGGTTCTGTTCGGGTTCGGGTTCGGGATTTCGCATTTTGAAATTGAATACCCGTTCGGGTATTTTACTATTTCGGATTCGGTTTATTTTTCGCGTCGGGTTCGAATTCGAGATTCGGGTTTGGTAAATATACCCAGACCTATGCACATGAATGAAAGCCCATTTATATTTTGGGTGAAAAAACCTAAAAAACCTTTGAATATCGTTGTCATTTCTTCCCAAAAAAAAGAAAAGAAAGGAGAACGTTTAGATTGAAATAAATAACAATAAGAGTTGGTCAAAAGATAGAACGACAGTGAATCACGTTGGACCGAAATAATTGACCTACGGGATTACAAAAGCTAAGTAATGCCATTTTTTTTAATTTTTTTTTTTAATAATACTTTATTCCTTTCTCTCTTCTTCCCCATAAAGAGTACATTTTACTATGTTAATTGTTTTCTTATATGTATAGAGATTCTCTAAGCTGCATTCTAGGGTTTTGGACGTATTATAATAAATCGTACTTTATCTTTATTGCTCGAAGGTTTTAGAGAAGCGGAGAGTACGTGTTCGTTTGAAACAAAAATGCATCTCTATAGTCCTTAACATTATTATAGACTTTATAGTCTATATAGTTAATATACCAAGTCACTTGAAAAAACGATATGTTATTAAACCAACTAAACAGTACTACATATAGCATTAGCCACTAAGTAGTATGTTACCTGCACATGCTAAAAAAATTCGACTTTTTAAAAAAAACCACGAATGCGTAAATTTGTATCAACTGGAAGGTTTGAATGAAAATATAACCCCTTCAACTGCCATCTTCTATGGCCCCAACATCCTGTGTCTGTGGGTTTCACTTTCGTTCGAAAGCCAGCTCATTACTTCTAAAAGTTCGAAAACACTCGCCTCGAATCAACAACACAACATGAACTCATTCGGTTAAGAAAGACTTGTTTACTATCTTTACAAATAACCACAAAATTTTTCCACGTGTTTTCCTCTCTCTCGCTCCATAGTGGCAATGACTTCCCAATAGATCATCTATCTTTAAATTATTTCACCTCAAGCACGCTTTAACTCTGGAATTTTAACAGGATATGCAACTGAATAGATAACTGCACTTTGGTAATCCGAATCAATTCTTTTAAGTTTTTCGCTTGCACCATCATTTTCCAGCACTCGGAGTGTTACAAAAAAATCAGATTTGTATGGAGCCTCAGTTTTTGCGTAAGTCGTCGAGGTGTGTTCTCAAGACAATGATGCAACATGGCATTTGTTTCCAAAGAAACAAATGAGGATGAGCCCTGGTACTTTGACTATGGCTGCTCATGAGACATGAAAGAAAGGCTAGACCATTCGCATAAGTCAAAGCTCTCAAAGGTGGAAAAGTGACGTTTGGAGATGGGGAGTGGGAGATATTAAAGCTAAGGGTCAAACTGTAGAAGCTGAGATACCTCAACTTAAAAATGTCTACTTTTTGGAATGATTACTGGCTAATATGATTAGTATGAATCCCCTGTGTGATCAAAGTTTTAAGGTATGGCTACATTAGATAAAAATGGTATCGTCGTGGGTGTATCCAAGTTGAAGAGTGAAGACATAGTTTGTAGTTTGTGCAAGAAAGGGAATCAAGTGAAGGTGCAACGCAAGAAAATGCACGACAAACAATCAATGAATGCATTGAATTTACCTCATATGGACTTAATGGGACTAATGCAGCTTGTAAACACAGCCAATAAAAATGATGTATTTTTATTGGTGGACTACTTCTCACATTACACAATGACAGATTTATTTGTGAAAATTCTGAGACAATGAAGAGCTTTAGAATTTAAGTATTACAATTGATCAATGTATGAGAAGGGATCAAACGAATAAGAAATTTTCATGGAGTTTAATTCCAAAATAATTAAATGAACCAATTGTATGAAAATTAGGGCATAACTCATCACTTTTTAGCTCCATAAACGACACATCTCATCTACATATTTCTAAGATCCAAAAAATTACGGTTAGGTGTTATAGGGATCTCTAGAGTTTATTAATTCATAGACTCATAAATGAAAGATCATCATTACTTTCTCACTTAACCCACTGAATGAAACCTCATTCTAAAAAGATTCCCTAAAACTCTAATCCCAAATATTGGAACTACTAATACATAATAAAAGTGAAAAATAAAAGAACTTTTTATTGTAAAACATAACTACTATTACATAACTATTTGGCTTCTAGAGTACCTAAAATCCTACTAAAACATAATTCAAACTAAAAATAACAGGAATAAAACTAAGTTTTTTAGTAGGACCGAAGTTAAGTGATGAAAAAATTGAGAGGTACATAGGGGGTTGGGTTATATAGTAATAGTTAGGGTAAAAAGGCATATCAATTCAGCCAAAACTTAGAATAGGGACCAAGTTTTGGTCTAGGTCGATCAACTTGGGGCCTGGGCAGATCGACTGGGCTCCTTTTTACTTACCAGCTTGGGTTGCTCGACATGGTTCATGGTGTTTATGGGCCAATTTCTATTCTATTAAACAAGACAGATTTGATAGTCTACACAAAAACCTGAATATTTTAATAACTGTATATCCGAATGACTCAAAACGAATTGGACGTCAAAGTTAACATCCATATCTATCTTTTGGATTTTGTTTGGTTTTGAAATGAAATATGAAGAAATGCCAATTAATACCAAATTTTCAGTGTAATAGTGATGTCTTCGTGGTTTTTCATCTTCTTATGAGTTGTGATCAATCAGGACAAAATTGACGCTTGAGCATTGAACGATATTCTAACATCTTCTCTTTACTCCATATTTGCTTCATAAATCCCTTTAGTGTATCCATTTCCAATAATACTCCTCTAAATGACTAAATTCACACAAAAAAAAACATCAAAATGGTATCTAAATTCTAAAAAAGACTTAAATCTTATCAGACTACTAAAATGGTAAAAATATGTTGTTATAATTCTGCCATGTACTTCGAACGGCTCGAGACTATTATGTATGTCAACTTTCCAAAACAACGAATAAAGTAGGTAAAAATCACTCGAGTGTTTCATACCAATCTAACATGTTATCTGATCGGTTCATCTTAATCAACCCCATTCCAAAATTGGATCATCCGTTCAATCCTGTCTAGGTTACTGTACTAGGTAGCTTTTATAATTACATCTCTCTCGTTACGAGACATGGTATGATCTTCTTTCACTAAACATTTATCACCAGTTCTTACTCGGTTTTCTCTCTTTGTTCACTCTGTTTCATTCGTCGGATTCCTCACAAATATCACATTTTTCACCAAAATTTGATATATTTTTAGTTGAAGTTGAGATCTTTTTATTTTATCAAATCCTAAGCCTTTTTCATTAAGCTTGCATCTTCTTGTACCAAATCCCTTCTAAAAGTCCATTCTTTACATAAAAGACACAAAATTTATCTGGATTTCGGGCTAATAGCACCACTTTTCCTTTGTATCTCAAGAGCAACCTTCATCCTCCTAGACAAGGACCTTTCCGGCCAAGCTCCACCCACAATTTTTTTACTTATTCTCTTCCATCAAATAGCCCTCTTAAATGACAAAGTAATCCATGGACCACATTTTCCTTTAATCTTCGAAGTCAACATTTCCCTCTCTCCCCTTGTTTTTCGAGATTTTGTTTTGATTTCCGACCTCTGTATTGTTTGTCTTTCTTACTTACTCTCTTTTCTGATTTGAGCGTCAATGAATCTTCGTAAAAAAACAACAGTATCATGCATTTCGAAGACTTCATCCAGTTACTATTTTTCCAGGGGATTTGCTCCCCGACGAACCAAATTTTACTCTCAAGACTACTCTAACAATACCTAAATTCCACCATAAGCAAGCCTTTGCTCTCAAAGTGTTTAGCCTCGAAGGGCCCAGGACACACCTAGAAACAAGCCAACCAATCGTAAAATGACTTGACCCTGCCGTCAAAAAAAAGAAAAAACCTAACCAAAGGTTTATTTACAAGTTTATATCTGAAAGGCGTGACAAATCATGCATTATTTAACCGAAAATGTGAAATGTTATTAGTTTTGTCCTCAGATATTAGATTACATGATTTGTTTGTTTATTATTTTTCGATTTTCCTAATTATTTTCTTTAATGAAGGATAATTTTTATTCAAAATAATGTAAAATTATCAAATATAGTAGAAAAATATTGTTTTGTCTGAAAATTTAAATCTATAACTACAAACTGAAAATAGGTACAAGAGTGTTGGCAAACTTATAAATTTTATGTTAATGTTATTAAGTTTTATTAAACCTACATTTTGATTGAGGTTAGATAAAAAAAAAAAATCACAAAATTAGATATTTCTTAAAACTTAAATAATATGTATTAAAATATAGAAAAAATAATATTAAGTTAACTAATATAGAAAAGGAATATTCGTCTATCTTTTTCTTTCCTTACTAACTTTTCTACTTCATTAAACTAGTTTAACATTTCAAAAAAAAATTCGTTATGGTTTATATAAAATCGTCGAGATAATAGTTCTCTTATGTAGCATATTCTTTAACAAAAAATCTATATATAGTTCATTTTAACAAAGATGATTCATGTTTTCGGCTAATTAGAAAATCTGGTGAATGAATTATTAGTTGGTATCACCAGATTTTTGTTTCTACCATACTACCCCTAGCTATATATATAAAAAAATTATGACTTCTCTTTTACGTCTGTTTCCTAACGTTATTATGAAGCTTTAAATAGCCGCTCAACACGTAACTTTTGCCCACGTGTACAACTATAATAACTTTCATAAAAAGAAGTGGATTGGTATTCTTCTCAGTTATACAAACCTAAGGGATATGTATTGAAATTTACATTTAGAATCATTTTAGTTCTAATAAGATTTTAGATGATTTTGATGGTTTTGAGTAATTTTAAAGAAGTTGTTATGATTTGATATTAAAATTTCTCACAATTCTACATAAAACCATGAGATTTGGATCTTTATATTTTTAACTAAGAAAGTCTCCTAAAATCTTTTAAAATTTCTTGCAGTCATTAAAATCTCAATATTTAAAACATTTTCAATAATAGTGGATTTGATATGATTTTTTTAAAAAATCTTGTTTGAATAACAGAGAATTGTAAATGATTTTAAATAACTTTACATAAATCTTATTTCCAATAACATCGGAATAACATCGGATTTGAGAAGATATTTAAAATCTTTACTTTGAATAATAGAGAATTTTAAAAAAATTCAAAATCTTTTAAAATCCATAGTTCAATACACGAATTTCAAAGTATCGGAACCGTAGTAATGATGATGAGATATTAGAATCTGGTCGAATCCACATAATGGACCCACGAAAGACCCACTACCATTAAGAATCTCTATACATATAAGAAAACAATTAACATAGTACTTACTGATGAAAATGTTGTCTTTTTGTAAATTAGTTTAAAATGTCGTCGCTATTAACAAGCTATATTAATATTAGAGATTGTCATATCTTCCAAATCCAACTATATTAAATGATATCTACAACCAAACATATGAAAATTAAGTGATCTATCGTGACATTTATTTAGAATTATCCGTGCGCAAAAAGGAAATTAAAATAATGGTTCACAGTCCAATCATTACTCAAGCATCACCGAGGATTATATTTTCTTTTGTTCTTTCTTTAATAACGTTAAGATCCGAACAAAAGCACATTAATCTTCATCACTTGTGGAAGATATGAAAGCATTCACGTAATGAAAGGACCACATTGTGAAGTCTTTTGTTATAATTTTAGTCATTGTTAACATTTATAAATGCATTTATTTTAACAAGAATCTGTGCTTTTGATTTTTGAATCCTTTCAACTAATGGACCTCAAATTGGTTATCCCATTAAGATTGTTTCTCTCTATATCAATTAGATTTAATGGACGTAAGAACTTTGAAGCATCTATGTCGACAATGCTTCGATTTGGATTTTCACCTCTCACGAAGATAAAAACAGTTCTTTCATCTTGCTATCTTCAAGAAAACTCTTATCTTCAAAGACAAAACAGAAAAATCAAATCAATGGGACCAGAAAAAGAAAACAAAAAATTATAAAGGAGAAGGAAGCATGTCCTGTGGTGGTTATGGGTTATGCTCGATACTTGAATGTTTTTGCAGACAAGAAGAGGGTGGATTTTGTTCACATGGATTTTGTTACTCACTACTTAACAAAACAATGGCAGTGTTTTTTGCTTTGCAAAACGAGACAGTCACCAAATCCAAGCATTTTACCATTAAGCCCCTTGTTCCTTTCCCTAATTAGAACTTCCTTGTCGTACTCGGAAAAGGATCTTTTGCATTTCCGAAAAGATCATGCCATTTATTCAGTGTAACAGCATCAGTTTATTAAAATGGTTCATCTAAGGGTGTGATTGTTTGCTATATATAGATAGAGGAAAAAAAAACTGGGTGTAAAACTTTTTTTTCTCGCCACTCTGCTATTTATTCACCAATCAAGTGAAAATGAGTATAAAATTTTTCGGCAAGAAGTAGAATAAAAAGAAAATGTTGGAGTCAAATTTTACTTCACTTAATTGTGGTATAATACTTTCCGCCAACTTCCTTTTTTCTCTCTCCTTTATTTTATTATTTCATCTTTATTCTTCCAATTCTTTACCAATCAAATCCGATTTAAAATTTTTTAGAGGGACTCCAACATTATGTGCTTGAGTCAAACTATCTCTTATTATATGTGATTTAATTGGTTGTCATTAAGAATTGGAGCCTCTAAGGTTAAGGTTAGGTTGAATGATAGTAGAACGTGGTTTAGGGCGAGGTTCGATCTACTTTTGAGCATATCTTCTTTCAAAACATATGAGTGTGAGTTTTCCATATAATATGATGTGGTGCATTTTCTGAAGATGTTTCGACGTTTAAGTCAAAAAAGATAAAAAAATTAGAGAGATCACAGGGCTGAAGTCGGGAATCAGAAAAAAGTTCAGAAAACATGGTAAAAAGGGTTTTGTTGATTTGGGTATGGAAAAAATGGATTGTTTGCTAAGTACTCTGCCGTTTGAGGGAGCTTTTCAATGAATAATAAGAAGTGTAAGAGTTTTAGGGCGAAAGCTTGGTAAAAAATGACTGGAAAAATGAAGTTCGAGATCTTGGATGAGAAAGTGAAATGATTTCTAGAGATATGAGAAAATATGGTGTTTTTGTTGTTGTTGTTGTAGAGGTCATGAATCTAAATAATTTAAGGTTTTATGAGAAAAGATGGAATTTTTGAGGGAAACATGAGAAAATTCGAGAGAAAAATGGTATTAAGAGAAAGTTTAAGTAAGAATAGATAGATAAATGATTTCTCGTAACCAATATGGAGAGTATTTAGATATTTAATGTTTCGGTAAATTTTAACCGGTTCGTTCAAAGAGCCTACGAAAAACACAGACTAAATATATCAAACAATCTCTTATTATTCAGGTAGTAATTACAAAGATATAAGTATCACAAATAGTGTGAGTTGTTAATTTTGTCTCTCCTAGATGTAGATTTCGTCTCTCTTGGTGTTGATGTAGATTTCGTCCCTCTTGGGACTGGTGTAGATTGTGTCCCTCCCAGGGTTGCTGTAGATCTCATCTCTCATGGGGTTAGTGTAAATCTTATCCCTCATAGGATACTATAGATTTCGTCCCTTCTAGGGTTAAAGTAGAATACGTCCTTCATAGAGCAGCTGTAGACTATGTCCCTCATGGAGCTGTTGTGGATCTCGTCCCTCCTATGGTTGATGTAGCTTTCGTCTCTTCTTGATGTAGATTACGTCCTTCTTACGATTGCCATAGCTCCAATCTATGTCTTTACTTGCGATGGTGTTCCTTTAGTAGCTGTAGTGGATGATCTCGCTTGTATGCTTAGGTACACGTAGTCTCTGAAAGTATACTTTTGATTCTCCCATACCCTCCTCATTCTTTTTATCCCCTGTAACGAAAGCCATTACGTCTTATTTATAATATAGGGGGTCGGTCAAGTTTTCTAATCCACATGGGTATAGGAACCGCCCTTAGAAACCCTAATTTGCTTAGAACTCATGTTGTTTCCTTCTTTTCTGTAGGTTTATCACCTAACGCACTTTATGCACCGCCTCATCTCTTGCGTTTGCCTAACCAATACGTTTTCTGCAGCTGGTCCCCATGTTATGGGCTTCAACCCCTATTTTAGGCCCAATCCAGATGGATGAATAATTTATCCCCAACATTTACCTGCCCGTGATAGTATACCAGATCGAGCGATCTCAATGAGAAGCGGGTCAAGTACGTACAGTGCACTCGTGTGTTTTCACGTAACTTCTTTTCATGTTGGAAAGTTGGCAGACAATGTAATCATGAGGGGTCCAAAAACTTTTGCAGAAGGAGATATGTAAACATTCGTACTAGTTATTGTCCACTACACCATCTTTGCATATATGGTCGTTGTAGAGTTTGTGGCTTGCTTTCACTATTATCGAGACGCATGAGTTCGATAGTAAACATTTGATCTTATCGGTATCTAACACAAGAGGATTTGAGAACGCTAGCACCAATTTCTCTTGATGAGTCATAAAAATGATGTTTCAAATGGGTTGGGTTTTAATCGATTATTATTCACAACTAATTAACATGAATTCATTAATTTTTTCCTAAAATAAACTAATATTATTTATTTGTTTATCATATTTATAATAATAATTTCTCATCAAAAATGATATTCATTAAAACATTATTTCATATTTTTATATCAAAACATGATTATGCATTTCTTCTCATCCCATATAGAGAAGATTAAAGAACTTGTGGTTTTGCCATATGAGTCTTGACTCGGACGTTCAACTACTATAACTTGTCTTATTATTTTCCCTTTTGCAACTTCGTATAATCAACTAGTCTCTTCTAACTCCCTAACTCTCAGATACTAACGAAAATCTTTTTATTTAGGGTTTGCTTATACCGATCCAGACTCATGCGTTTAATTTTATAAACACACTCAAGATTTTTGAGGGAAGAAGGAGCTTCCAGACCCTAAAACACTTGAAATCTTAAATCCACTTCCATGTAATCAACGGAAAAAGAAAAACGACCAACCCGGGATTGGTCCAGTTGGTAAAGGGGTCTCGACTGAAACTCCCGCCATATGGGTTCGATCCTAACGGCCTCCCTTTAAATGGGTAAGTTTAACATGGCGTGAGTTTCGCTCCGATGATTAGTCAAGGTTCCGGTTTAGAATTACACAGATTAAGAAAAAAAAAAACGAATACTTAAAAGAGAGAGTTTATTAAAAATTTAAACCATGAATTATTTTTTCAAATTAGTTGTAACTTACAAAATAATATCAAATTCTGTGAATAGTGTGTACCACCAAAACTTAATCAGTTTTTTTTTTTTTATTATATGTAAAATTTATTGAAAGATTAATATTTACAAAATGTTTAAGAATGAAAAAAAAACACAGAGCATTAAGAAACAAACAGGGCATTCACTAACGATATCGTCGAATCTCCAGTCACCTTGGTGGATAATCCGAAGTAGATAAATCCCAAAATTTGTTCGGTTTATGTAATTAAATATATAATTTATCAAAGCACCTGTTTTTTTTTGTTTGTTGGTTTAAATATTTCTCTGTTACGAGATGCTTCCACATTCATCCCAAAAGTGATTTGTTAATCTGATTTTTTTTTTTTTTAAATCATCACACGCACGAGCGCTTCTAAGAATTATTTTAGAAGTATTCTAATTTAATCATTATTTTGGCAAAAAAAATTAATTAATTTGGTTTTCTAAGAACTATTCATAACTTTAATTTTCTGAACTCAAAATACAACACTAACACAAACCACTAAAATACATATATAAGAAAATAGTTTTCAAATTAGTTGTTCAATTTCTATAGTATACTATTAATACGTTACATAATCAAATCCATAACTAGAAATACAGACCCAAAAGTTAGAGACGAATTCTCTCATCGTAAAAGCATCAGCATCAGCGAGTCTTTGTTCGAATTCCAAAAAAAAATAATAATAAAAAATTAAAAATCCGTGAGAACAGTGACGGAATCCGCGTGAACAGTGACAGATCGACTCTTAGTTAAGAGTCTGTAAGAAACGAATTCGTCACTATTCACGTGACATTCACGTAACGTGTCGACACGTGATTGGTCAGTTTTTTATTTTTTTATTTTTTATTTTTTTTTCCACTTACAAAAAAGAAAATATTAATAAAAAAATTTTAAGAACCCGAGTTACGGATTCATTAATGTTGTTAATCTAAGAGGTAATTAATAACACCCTAATCTTCTAGCAATTCGAACTATTGCCACATGCCTAGCCGACACAACCGAAAGATTATGTTGAAACTTTTAAAATAATAATAATAACAATCCAAAAGAAGTTTTTCAAGTTAGGCAAGAGGTTTGATGATATAAAAAGATAGTGCGATGTAATTTAAAATAAATAAAATAATCCTCTCTTTTTGTCGTCCATCAAAGTAATACGAGCTATTTTTTTTTTTTGATCTTAAGCTACTATTTTGTTGGTAATGTTGTTAAAAAATTTAAACTTAGAAGGGTATTATTATAACTAAAATGTAGTTCCTTATACTATTACTTATACCAATGACTAGGTCTGGGCATAAAAGCCAAGACAAAACGTTTTCATTTGGTTTCAACTATATTATACGGATTTTGAGTTAAGGAGCCGTGGATATCGGATAAAAACTGGAACTGAATCGGGAACTAAACCGAAAACTGAAACTAGAAACCAAAGAATTTAACTTATACAAAGCCTAGTAAAAATGTAAGCCGGTTATGGCTTTTATTGTCTTTATTTTTTTGCTGAGACATCTTTAGTTCTCAAATCTATGCACATGCGATCTTCTCTGTACATGCGATCTTCGATTTCCAAACATTTGTGAATGCGATCTTTGCTTCTCGAACCTTGGAGAAGCTGTTTCCTTATCTTATTTCAAATCAAAAAGTAAACATGAAATCTCATGCTCATCGAAGTTGTCGCCGTTATCGCTGATATGTCTATTTTCCAACGATCTTCATTTTTTAAATAATAAATGTCAGATATTTTTTTTGTTGATTTCGAAATAAAAATGTTATTTTGGATCCAAAATACCCATAATCGTTTAAGAACCGAAAACTTCAGGTATTTTACGGTTTTTAAAATTATGAAACCGAAATCGATATGAACCGAATCGGAAATCGTAAAGTATTCATTAGATCTTAAATTTATAGAATTAGAAATATCCGAAATTAAACCGGATATCCGAAAACCCATGTCTATCAATGATCATTCGTATCTGTCGTACTGCTGGTTTGCACACGATTTTGTAGTCAAAAGCAAACAAAAAAATCCCACTTACGATACCTAAAGATTAACTAAGAAATAATATTTGAATTGAAATTAATGACCACGCGTCAAAACGACAACAATTCTTTGCAACTATAAATACCGAGCTCTCTCGTCCAAAAGGTCCAACCAATTTCCACATTAAAAAGTTTTAGTTCCTCTTTGTTTCTTTTATCATTTACATAAAATTGTTTTGCCTCCAAAAGACTTAAAAGCTCTGCGCTTTGTCCCTTTATCTATATTCCGCACCAAACCATTTTACTCTAAAATCATGTGTAATTCAACACCATCTGCTTCTTCTTCCTTATTATCTCCTAAAGACAAAACCCGTTTCTCAAAACTCGAAACCTCTGATTCAAATCATTCTCATTATTCCGAATTTACCGATAACGATTCTCTCGATCTTATAAGATGGCCAACTTTTCTTGAGGTAATAATCATGTTTATTTCGTATGTATATATGTTCGAACAAAAAAATATACAAGAACCAAGTTCTTGACAAAAGTAGTCTTGGGTCAAAAAAAAGAAAGACAAAAGTAATCGGTACGTTTTGTATCATTAGTGAAGATATAATCATTATAATAAACGACAGGTTTCACAATTTTCTCCTCTATTAAACTTTATTCTCGGTTTGGGAATTTTTTGTTTTTTTTGGTTAAGGTTTTAAACATTAAAGTAAGAGTTATTTAATTAATAAAAATAATCATTAACCAAAAAAGATATCGTGTTAGTTAAATATCTATAGACGTGGACGTTTCCTGTTCTTGACATGGGCTTTCTTGATAATTTGACGGCAGGGCTTAGAGGAAGTGAAGGCGATCGGAAGAATCTCTGGGCCGACGGCGATGACCGGACTTCTTATGTACTCAAGAGCAATGATATCCATGTTGTTCCTCGGCTACCTCGGCGAACTTGAGTTAGCTGGAGGATCTCTCGCCATAGGCTTTGCCAACATCACCGGCTACTCCGTCATCTCCGGTTTGTCCATGGGGATGGAACCAATCTGCGGCCAAGCCTACGGAGCTAAGCAAATGAAGCTTTTAGGACTAACCCTTCAAAGAACCGTCCTCCTCCTGCTTTCTTGCTCCGTCCCGATCTCCTTCTCTTGGCTCAACATGAGAAGAATTCTACTGTGGTGCGGTCAAGACGAAGAGATCTCAGCCGTTGCTCAAAAGTTCCTTCTTTTCGCCATCCCTGATCTCTTCCTTCTCTCGCTGCTTCACCCTCTTCGTGTTTATCTCCGAACACAAAACATTACATTGCCCGTGACTTACTCCACGGCCGTCTCCGTTCTCCTTCATATTCCTTTGAACTTCCTACTTGTGGTGAAACTCGAAATGGGAGTCGCGGGAGTCGCTATAGCTATGGTCTTGACCAATCTCAACCTTGTTGTTCTCTTATCTTCTTTTGTGTATTTTACAAGCGTGCACAGTGATACATGGGTCCCACTTACCGTTGACGCTTTCAAAGGTTGGTCGTCTTTGCTCTCACTTGCCATTCCCACTTGTGTATCCGTTTGTTTGGAATGGTGGTGGTATGAGTTCATGATCATTTTGTGTGGACTTTTGGTCAACCCAAGAGCCACCGTTGCTTCAATGGGAATCTTGATTCAAACAACAGCTTTAGTCTACGTCTTTCCTTCCTCTCTCAGCCTCGGAGTCTCCACAAGAATCAGCAACGAGCTAGGGGCTAAACACCCCGCGAAAGCTCGTGTTGTAATGATCATTTCCCTCTTTTGCGCAACCGCGTTAGGCCTATGTGCAATGGTGTTCACCGTGCTTGTTAGAAATCGATGGGGACTCATGTTTACATCAGACGTAGAGATTCTTGAGCTTACTTCAATAGCATTGCCTATCGCGGGGCTTTGTGAGCTCGGGAACTGTCCTCAAACGACCGGGTGTGGAGTCTTGAGAGGCTGCGCAAGACCAACACTTGGTGCCAACATAAACTTGGGTTCGTTTTACTTGGTTGGCATGCCGGTGGCTATTGTCCTAGGGTTCGTTTTTAAGCTAGGGTTTCCAGGTCTTTGGTTCGGGCTGCTTGCGGCTCAAGCGACATGTGCTTCTCTCATGTTGTGTGCACTCTTGAAAACAGATTGGGCTGTCCAAGCGGAGAGAGCTGAAGATCTGACTTCACAAACTCCGGGAAAGACTCCTCCTCTTCTCCCCATCGTCAGGACAAATAGCCGATCTGTCCCCGGTACAGATGATATGATGAGAACTGAGTTGGTTTAGAATGATAAATATTCTTTGGAGTCTTTTGCCATCGAAGTCGACGTACATATGTTATTGTCAAAACATCATTTTTTTGGAGTTTTTAAGACTCCTTAATTTCTACTTCTGTTTTTTTTTTTTTTTTTTAAAAAAAAAAAATTTCGAGTACGACTTTGTTTTGTGGCCTTTATTGGTGTTTTTGTTATCTATGTTTGTATGGGTGTTAGTAATTCTTAGCTTTGACTTTAGCAGTTTGTACTATATTGAATTGTTCCCTTTTGTAATAACTCATTCTGGTTTGATTATCTTTCTCTTTGTCGGTTTTCTACCAGAAGATGGTATTCTGTTAAGAATAAAATTTTTGTGAAAAATGTTCTGTAATAAAACTTCAAATTTTATATTTGTTAAACTCAACCAATTTTAGTACTAATGACTAAATTATTCTTGGTGTCAAGAACTCGGCCATTGAATTCTAGAGGAAGGCAAATTATAGGCAATATTAATATTGTTGGGATCCATCAACATTATTAGCGGTAGACAATCAGAATACTACGGATAAAGTATAAATCTAGAATATTTTCCATAATTGACTAGTTTGTTTTTTCCATTTTTAATTTTATTCTTGTATTGTGGAAACTTTGCTGATTTAACAATCAATTCTTTTCTTAAGGACAGGCAACGTGAATCTTTTTTTTAGAGCTTTTTTGTTGTTCTATGTTCCATAAAAGGAAATATATTCGCAACCAAAATTGGAAAATTGTTACCTTTAAACTCTATCATATTCTTTGTCTCAAAGCCATTGATATTCTATACGCTTAAAATGTAATTGAGATCACATTTATTTGATTTTGGTTGCTTCCTTTGAGCAAAGAGAAGCATCTTTTTTTTTCCTCGAAAAAAAAAAATCCGTTCCTTTTGATTATATATACTTTTTTTATTGCTGGGACCAGAATATGATTTTACACGAACTTCAGAGCGATGTGGCCAACGAATAAAACACTAAAATGACGAACAAAAAAAAAAAATAACTGAGTGGAATTGATAATGCGTCTACGTGTCGACAATCTGCATAACCTTTTGATATTTATTTTCAGAGATATTCTTATGAAATAAAAATGAAGGAAAGCCTAAATTGAATTCCATTGGGTTGCTTGAAAACCATGGAGTTTCATTGGCCTTTCTATTAAAAGTTTGAATTTCATTGGCGTTTGAATTATAACGAAAGAAAAGACAATATATTATATATTTTGGACATCCACCTTTTGGTTTTATTTACACGTGAATAGTTTATGTTTTGTCTTTTATTTTGCCAAACACTATGCAGTCAATCATACTATATCTAGGGGTGGTATTAGATCTGACATTTGAGAGGATTTCAAGTTTTTTTTCAAATCTCTCGTTATTGGACTTGACATTTGTAAAACCTCTTCCAAATCCTAGGTTATTGTAATGAGATCTATACAAATCCCTTCAAATCCTAGGTTATTGGAGAACTGTGATTCCATTAATTAATTATATCAAAAAGGATTTGAGATTGTTTGAAAGAGAATTGATAGTTAAAAATAAAGGATTTCAAATACCACCTCATTTGATGGTATTTGACAAAATCCCTTAAAATCTCTGCGATTTAAAATAATTCTAAATCCTTGTTCCAATAACCCCACCTAAATTCACCATTGAAGCTATTTCGAAATTACAAAGATGAGAGTTTTTCCGACATCGTTTTAATTTCCATAAAAAAAAACTAACAGAGACTAAGGTGGGGTTATTGGAACAAGGATTTGGAATTATTTTAAATCGCAGAGATTTTAAGGGATTTTATCAAATACCATCAAATGAGGTGGTATTTGAAATCCTTTATTTTTAACTATCAATTCTCTTTCAAATAATCTCAAATCCTTTTTGATATAATTAATTAATGGAATCACAGTTCTCCAATAACCTAGGATTTCAAAGGATTTGTATAAATCTCATTACAATAACCTAGGATTTGGAAGAGGTTTTACAAATGCCAAGTTCAATAACCAAAGATTTGGAAAAAATTTAAAATCCTCTCAAATGTCAGATCTAATACCACCCCCTAAAAGTGCCATATCGAAGATTTATATTACAGAATTTTTCGAAAGTGGAATAGTTGACCTGTAATTTCGAACTGAAAGATTAATTAACATACACTAATGAATAAGGTAAATAATATTTTTGCAAAAAACCTTTTTTTTCTCGAATGTAAGATATACTTTCTTTTTATTGTATGTATTTAATAATCTTTTATGAAAATCTATTCTAGAGTGGCAGAGTTAAAGGGTCTGAATTAATTATAAGTTATGACTAATGACCAATACTTTTGCACCTCATAAAACATTATGCCTCTTATAATTTCTTTTCAAAACAGCGAGATCAATTTAAACATCAGGGTGGACCTTTAAGCAGTTTAAAGGCTTCTATTTCTTGATGAACTACTCATAGCTTTGAGGTTTCGAAGATCCAGAAAACGCGAAATTCACCATCAGCAGTCGAAATAGAGACAAATTCGTCGACATCTGAGAAGCTAGAAGGTCGGGTCCAATTCATCTAAGGTCCAAAAAACATGCAGTCTAGTGAACGTGGACGTGACATGCCAATGTCTTTAACCTGAAACATTGACTCTGCATCAACTCTCATAGACTTAAAGATGAGTTTCGATATTTTTCCAGTGGCCAAATTGCTTTCTTTTGCAGCCCTGCTTTCTTTTGGTTCACTAAAATCTAAGAAATCCAACATAATTTGACTAACAATACCACCACGATTCTTCCCAAATTGTGGATATTAAAATATAATCCAAATATTTACAATGCAAAATGTGGTACAAGGGTAAATGAGGCATGCTTACCTATATGGAATGGGAATAATATAATTTCCATAGTTCTCCTAAAAATAAGAACATCATATATTTTAATTTGACCATATAATGTTGATAGAATTTCCTTCGTATTTCTTTAAAAAAATAAACCGAACTGTGGTTTCTACGATCGTCTAATCAATCCACTAAAAATAAGTATATATGATTCATATTTTATGAATAATTATCGGCGATGATTTAAAAAAAAAAAAAAAGGAAATTAGATGAAAATTTGGATTTGTAAAGCCTTATATTATTTACATGAAATGGAGAGGTTCTATTTATGTCTCCCGTGTGTGGTCCTTGCTATTGCCTTCTATGATAGGTTTTACAACACTTTCTCTTTCAAACGCGAGCTTTATCACACGCGACAGTTTTAGACTTGGCATCTTTCAATTCGATTTTTGTTTGAATACAAATTTGTCTACAACTCTCTTCTATCTAATAAGAAGAAGAAGTAAAAAAAACTATTATCAATCTATATATATATACAAATCTATGTGATGTTGCATGTGGCTACAGTTGATCGTTTAATAAAACAAAGCACAACCGAAAAAAATTTAAAAATTAAAAAATAAAACAAAAAAAGTAAGAACATGTGATTGATATACCTACTTACTTTTTTTTTTACTCCTTCTTTTATTGAATACCCATATATTTACTCTCTGATATTGTATCTTTCAAATTTTACATTTGACGTGTTGTAATAATGTACCCTATATCTAACAACTAGGTGACAACAAAAATAGTCAAAGAGCGGAAAAAGGACTAGAGAAGAAGAAGCGATGGTTCTTCAGCCATCAGCCAAACGCTCCCACAACTCTAGTTGTTGGCTGGGTAAAAGTTTAGATCTCCTTTTGTTAGTTTTTTGTAGTGGTTTATAAGGAAAAATTGATTTTACCTCTACGAATTCTCATATATGGTTTAGGATTGATTTCGTATCACATGCAATGTTGATCGTAACTGACGACAGGCGAATATGGAACCAAAGGATAACGTGAATGGTTTGATGAGTCCAATGGCTAATATTCACCTGACAGTGACCCGAAAGACTCTCAACGCGTCTTGGATTAGATTTTCCTCAAAATCTGTGTCTTTTAAATAAAGTTCTCTCGGAGGATTTCTCTCTGCGTTAAGAGCCTATTCGGTCACTTTTGACTATGTCCAGCTAAAAGACTCTTCTTGTTCTTCTTTTCATTGCAAACAGCTTCAAAAACCGATAATAACTTCGGTACCATCTATTCTTGTGGACCAGAGTTGAGCGAACCCTCTTTCCTATTCGTTTTTCTCGATACTCTTTCAGATTCACGACCTCGGTCTCGTGGTCTCACTACTTATTTGAGCATCGGATAATCTTCGTGAAACACACCCCATCATGTGTTCCCAGAGACTTCAGATGCTCTTTGTTGTTATAGAAGGTTTGCTCCTCAACGAGACGTACTCCGCTCCACATACCATTCCTGCAACACATTGGAGAGCTCTAGGTCCACCCTGAGGTGGGCTCTGAAGCAGCTTGAATTCTGTCACTTTTTTTGCTGAACCGATCACAGCCTCGAGGGCTCAAAGAAACGATGAACCCATAGTTCACCCTATGGTGAGTCATGAAGTGACTAAAGAGACCTCTTTTTATCAAGAATGCCTGCATTAGAGAAGCTAGAAGGCTGAGCCCAAGAAATCCAAAGTCTCGCGGACGTGACATGCCAACGTTTCTTGATGTACACATAAAATAACCATAGATCTCTTGATGTACACATAATCCAAAAAACATGTAACCAAACATTACAAATCATTCTCATAAATAAGATCACATTTTATGAAAAATCTTCGTCACATCCTCTTAGTTTTTTTTCTCCCCGATTGTCCCATTAAATTATTCATATCACTTAATGGGGGGGGGGGTACAAGATTAGGCCTTATCTCTTTGATAGAATTCTCTATGAGCAACTTGAGCATTGTTCGAACTTCATCTACAAACCTAATTTTAAGTAATGATCTTCTGCAGGTCCTAGCTTATTATAGCCCATGTCTGACTCCTATGAAAAGACTTCATCTTATATTCCATTGTATCAAACCATTTATAGACTTAACACTTGGAATCACTTCTTCGTAATTAAGTGGATAGGTCATGAGTATCCACCTCTTTAGCAACCTATAATGCATAACCCACCACATCCTCAAATCCATATCTCTTTGGTATTTCAGTTCCAACCTCTCTGGAGTGATCTAGAACAATATTGTAATATGTAATATCACATAGTTCATTTTATGGTGCTATGGATTCTAGCAAACCAGTTTCTATACGAAACTTTTTATCCTCTTCGTGTCATTACAGATCATACTGAAACCTCACATTTTCTTTAGTTACTATGCATATAAACATATATTCACATATTTCTCATGCTTTAGTTTTCTCTCATTAGCATGATGATAAACACTGCAACTAAACACTCTCAAATTCAAGTAATCAACTGAATTACCAGACCACACCTTAGTAGTTGGTGCCTTGCAATTTATGACTATATGTAGTCCAATATTTATTAAGTAGTAAGTTGTACTCACAACTTTAGCAAAAAAAGAAAATTAATATTAGAGAGCATGTAGTTAATTCGAAGTAAAGACACAATCAAACCTATAAAAGGAGAAGGAGACGAGTTAACAAAGGACAACTCATTCTCATCTCACACATTCACACCAAACACTACATTTAGCTCTCATTTAGTTCTTACATTCATCTCGGGGCTGAAACGTAACTTGTAATCATGTAATACGATAGCTCGTACGCAAAAATTCATTGATTGTAATATTCACTTGAAACTAAACATATTCAAACAAGCATCCCGCTCGCATATCTTTTACCATTCAACTCAAACATCGTCTAACACTCGACCTTTTGCTATGAAAAGATAACCAAATCCCTAAACCATCGAGTTGTATATAAATCTTTAATTGTTGAATTTTAGCAAGGGAGAAGGTGAATCTAACCTCATTTGAAACGAACAGGGTGGCAGGACCTGATGCTAAAAGCCATGAAAATGAAGACTACATCATGAAAATTCTCAATAGAAAAAAAAAGCAAACCAACCATAATGTATTCGTCGCAGTCAGCCGACTTGGCCAAGTATCGAAAAAATTGATAAAGTAATTTTCGAGTAAGAAATCATGGTTATGACTGTTACAAATCTTGATACCACCATGACACGTACTCTTGGTTAATGTGGTACAATTTTTATTGTTGCAGTAATCTCAAATAGAAAAGTTTCTCTTGGAGAGGCAACAACAACTCCATCTGACATGTTCATCTCGTAAAGACAAATTCTTCACGGGGTGAACAGTAGAATTAAGTAATCATATATGCAACAATTATTCTTTCCAAATGCTAGAAACAGAAAAATTAGGATTGAAGAAGAATGTAGTATTCCTTTTCATTCATTTCCTCAATAGTGATCACTATTTACAACTCTTTTTACAGAAAAATTATTTGATCCACTAAAATATATTTGTTTAATTTGCTAAAATAAATTGGATTGAAATTTCTTCAAGTCTTAAATTTTAGATACATAGTCGACCCTCGGGAAAGAACAGCAAATTTTATTTGAATTTAAGGGGGATTAGTTTAAAAAATTCTCCACTGTTGTAATCATTAGTACAGTGGTGAGCGCTCAATTCCTCTTAATGGCAAAGCTTTTTTAGGAAATATTTCAGTTCGGTCCTGCCTTGCTTAAATAAAACTACAATATGCCTGAATTAACAAAAGATTATACATTTAGAATACATACTTTATTGACATGTATTATAGAAAATTATATCGCCAAAACCAACAAAAATTATAAATATGGATTCATATTACTCTATTGACATGTATTATTTACCTTTTTGGTATAGTTTTTTAGATTATTGACATGTTTTATACACTACCAAACAAAACTTTATTCTCTTTCTTGAACTTTCACGTATTCTATAGTGTGTCGTTGAAATTGAAGGATACTACGAGTCAATACGACACATGATCTTGCGATGCATGAGCTACCTTTCTCAACCGACTGCAAGAAAGATATCATAAAATATTTATACGAAAAAGAAATCCCATTGGTTCTGCCGCCCTGATGAATCCTTTACCAATGGTTATGCATTCTCTTACTCGCTTTGAATAGCTCGTTTATTACTTTATATATTTTTTATTGAAATAACAATAAAAGTCAATTATAAAGAGCTCAAAAAGTGAATTACAATAATCAGTTTATCACTTATCAAGATAAGAAAACTAGGCCACTCTTTTTGCCACCGCGTTAGAATGTATATCATGAAATAATAATGGCGAGTTTTAAGTCGTTGCAAAATCAAACTTTACCCGGAAAATATTAATATTAAATAACTTACAATATGAACATGGTAAAGTGTAGGACTAAGGCACTTAAACGTTCTAACTTCCTATGGAACTCTTACTTTATAATCATCATATAAAAATATGGATTATGTGATGAGTACAACATTAATAAGATTTCATTATTACTAACGGATACAAAAAAATGAACAGTAAAGGAAACTTTTGAAATTCAAAACATGCAACTTGACTTTTTTTAAAGAACAAAAAAAAAAAAAAACTTTCTTCTCGGAGGTAATGGTCAATTAAAATAATTAAGTTTCAGCAATATCAATACCAAAAAAACAAATTGTCAATGCATATTTCTTTCCATTGTTTCTGGTCGGCTAGATTAAGTTTACTTACGTTTCACTTTTAAGCAGATAAAAAAAACATAAAAACTAATAAAACCACTATAAAAGTAAGCATGTTATTAATATATTTTTTCTTCTTTTTTCCGTTTTGAAATGTGCACTGTAGCTCTTTTATGTTAGTGACGTAAGTATGCTTAGACCAAATTGAACATACGTTAAAACGATAAATGTATTATGACATTCTAAACTCAACCACAAACTTTCTACAGAAGAACAAAGAAGCACGTAATAAACTTTCATCCCAGTTTCATATTATGGACCAAAACCTTAAGTATAAATGTACCAATTGGATGTGGTTTTGATAACGTCTTTGATTTTTTGTTCTTTTTTAATAAACACATTTGATGATTTGGTCAAAGACTCAATTGTGTTATATCTTCTAGTTAGTGGGCTGGTTATGTTATATTGTCTTGTATTTATCCGAAAATGATAAGTTCAAAAGGGTCATATGTTTTTACCCCAAAAAAAAAAGAGGATCATATGTTAGTCCTAAATTTATCAACTTAGAATGTGTAAGTAAGCTTTTCCAACTGTTTTTGGTTTAGGTTTTAGAATTTCCTATAGGGTTTATTATTAAGGATCTAAAATACATGGTTTATAGTTTATGATTTGGTTTCGAAAGTGGATTTTAAGGTTTAGAATTTAGGGTTTAGTGTTTATCATATATAAATCAGCGCGACACTTGTAATATATTCTTAGCATCTTATACTAGTTGTATATATTTCTATTATGCGAGTTTTTCTTGTTAACCCAATTGTGATAGTAAATTTAATACCGCTAATTTGTCAGTTTATGACCAAATTTTTTTTACTTATTTGATCCATTACTAATTACTTAATTACTAAAAGTAAATTTAAAAGTTCATTATGTAAGAATATCCCACATCGGAAATTGGGAAATGACTAGACTAATATATAAGGGACATGAGTTAATCCACTTATCTCCAATTGATTTTGAGTTGGAAGCTATGAATCTTAACATGGTATTAGAACCAGAGAGCACACTGTTCAACCCGAACTGAAATCGGTTCGGTTTAAATTAATCCGGCTAACCTAACTCGAAATTAATTCTGTGATGGGATATTGTCGAAATTAAAGACTAGACGGGCCATTATTTCGAGGAGGCGTGTGAGAATATTTCACATCGGAGTTAGAAAGGGACTAGACTAATATATAAGAAATATAAGCCAATCCACTTATCGTCAAGTGGAAACCCATCAAACTTAACAAATTAAAATAGTAATTTAAGAAGTTAGATTTAAAAAAAAAAAAAAAACAAGGTCCATGTAAATTTTTTTTGGTCCCATAAAGGTTATTTCAGATTAATGCTCTGCTCCGAGCCATGACATGCCAAAATCTATGCAAGATCAAACCAAAGTTGACTACACATATTAGTTTTAACATTTTAAATAACAGTTTCAAGATTTAATTTTTATTTAGCAGATTTTTTTTAATTTATCTAGGAAAACAGATTTTGATAATATTAAATTCCGTCAAACTATGGAAGTCACTGTTAAACTCATGTATCAAGTATGTAATTATAAAGATGGAAAAATATAGGTTTTCGCTTTCATGACAAATGTTCACTAATTCACTATACAACATAAGCATGCGGTCTGATTGGCATGCAAAAGTCGTCAAAGACCACACCTCTCACAATTTTGAAACTTTTGTTAATTCAAAACTTTTTTGGACCCAAGCCCATCGTCTCTCCAACGAATAGATTCGAGCCATATTTTCTAGAACGCAACCTCTTTCAAAAGACAACAACGACTAATAATACCAGCCACACTTGGTTCAATAATCTATTTTCAATAAAAAGAAAGTAGTATACTCCTCAAACAACATTACTTATAATATGAAAACCAAAAAAAAACATTACTTATAATAAGACACGATTACAAATTTCAAAAGCCAAGAAATGATGATGATCCGAAATCTTGATCGATCCATACTAGATAAGAATCTAATCCTAAAGTTTTGTATCCTCACTGTTTCCCTTGATGGAAGAAAATGATGAATGGAAATATTAGCAGTATTTTGAAAAAAAAAAGCAGTAACCTCAAATATTGTTTTTCATATCACGTACACGTATGTCATAACATCCTATTATTTCTGGAATGGAACGGATCTAAGTTGTTTGTAAATCGATTAAATATTCAAATTTAATAGTTGAACATTGGTATGACCAATCCAAATGGTTTCGACATGTCTCATTCATTTGATAAGCAAGTACATTCTTAGTTTAGATCAAATAGCACTCGAAGAAGAGACCATTAGCAATAGCTTTCTTGTTTATACATTGACTGGTCAAAGCTGTACGTGCATAACCAAATGGTGGTCCTCTTGCACTTGAGATTTTGAAAGAGGACACGTACGGGTCTATTGCGTACGTCAATACGTCTTGCAGAAATCTTATTATGGTTTGTCGATCCTTTGAGATTGACAACATCTCTCAAACTTTCCATCTTTCTATTATTTTCAAACCGTGCAACAACAATTATGCAAGCAAGAAATATCTCATAAGACTAGTCAAAAGTCAAAAATTTAGATATTGGTGTTTTTTGTTGGTTAATGAATTTAGATATATGGTCCTATACAATATCGAATCAATAGAACTATCTTCCTTAAAAATGAACATAAAAACAATAGGGATAAATTTATAATCCTTTGACGCTATCTTTATGTAGGCATAGAAACACAGTTGTGAAACTATAGTAGCAATATCACATGGAAATCACACAAAGTTGCAAACGTATAGTCAAATAATTGCATGCGTCTTTTTTCTTTAATGGGATGGGCCGAGAAATGAGAGTCACTGAATCAAAGCAACAAAACATAAATAATTGGTGCACAGTAGAACCATACATGATGATGATAGCTAAAACCTAGTTACCTAAACAAGTATTGCCCATCATTTGCGTAGGCAGCTCTCCCTATCTTATGTAGACAAGCTTAAGCTCATGTGCTATTTCGAGAAAATCGAAAAACTTGTCGACTAGTCCTATAGGCCACTATAATATATTTCATTGTGCTTTGTCTTATTTTGACAAATAAAAATTACTTCCTCAAATCTCACATATCCCGGTATTTTTTAATGTAGAATTTTTTTAATTATGGAGTATTCTTTAGATCACTTAGTGAAAAGTGCATTTTAGTGATGTAAGTAGTCTAATAAATTTGTATAATTTTCTTTACATCCACCTTCATGCTCAAAGAGGCCTTCATTTCAAAAAAAGACTAGAGTATGATCTTATAATTCTCTGCAATCTAATTTTTAATATGTCCCCTCGAGATAATGGCTTATCTAACCATTAATCACGATATGTGAGTCAACTTTAGGTCGGATCGGGTTGGATTGTGTGGATTGGACTCTGATACCATATTAAGATTTATGGGCTTCCAACTCAAAATCAATTAGATGTAAGTAGATTTCTCCATGTCCCTTATATACTAGTTAGGATCACACCCAACTTTCTATGTGGGACATTAATACCAAATAAATAGGTCGACTGAGAGTATACTTCGTAGGTGTGTGAATGTGAACGTTTGGATCTTGGAGTTGTTGTTGGAGATTTTAATATCTACATGTCTTGCGCCACATGGGCGATGCCACTTCAGATGTGAAAGGTTCGACCTTTGATCCTTCTTTCAAAATTCATAGATTTGGTAGTTTGGTCTCTTTAAACCTTCACATTCTTCGTTTTCCTTGTTTACCCTTATGTCATCTACTATCCGACTGCCTATTTACCGTATGCGGGTTTTTTGTTCGCCTTCTATAAAAAAATTTTCGTGCGTCTCATACTCTTGTTCTTTTGTAATATCTTCTTATACATTAACCTCTCTTGCCACCAGATCAAACTTTGAAATTCAATCATTTGTAACCTACTTCGCATATCTGGCCTAAGTCCTCGAAATTTTTTCAGAAAATTGATGGTTCATCACTTTGATTAGAGTGAACGTATCTTCGAAGTTAGATGAAATATGCTCCATACTTCCGTACACTATATTATCCTTGTTCCAACTCGATATGTTGAATCTCTAGTCAGTTTCGGGCTTGTGGTAGGAAGTACTTCCGCTCAAACTCTCGGGACAAACTAGATCCATTAGGGATATAATCACAGTAGTGTCATTCTACGATGAGCTACCAAATAAAGTATTCTCTAACCATTGCAAGGGAATATGGACCTATGAACATCCTAGAAGAAGCAAGAACTCGCACGTAAATTTGCAGGCTCTAGAGTTTTTTTTTAGGCATAGCGAAAAATTGTATCTCGAAATTTTCTTTAGTTGAAATATACATATTTCCATTGAATCTATATGATTGATAGGTTTCTTTATTATAACTATTTCAAAGAGACTTGAACATTAAGACGCTTTACTAACAAGTGAATATATGGGTTTTCGATTCACCAGATCCCAAGAATAAATGGCTAGTTTAGGATGGACAATCGAGATAGATCAAGATATCTAGATTTTGAAGAATCATCAGTATTCAGTAGAATGTGAATGTGACTGTAAAATCTAGACACGAATATGATTTCTTTTAAACCACATAACTTTTGTTTGGTATTTTAAACATTCCGCCAAAAAAAATGGTTAATTGTATTTACAGAAAAAAATAGGGTACCAGTACGTTTTGCTTTGGAAACTATTGGTACAATGTTATAGAGGTAACCAAATCGGTTAAAATTTAATCATAGATATGACAAATATAATGCAAAAACTATTGGACAAAATTAGGGTCGCAAGTTGGAAGGGAAGAGTCTGCACAAAAAGGCTAGATGCGAATCATAAAATGTATGGTTTTCAGACTTTGATTGTATCCGTACACTACAAACAAAATAAAAAGATTCATTCACCAGTGGATTGTCGTCGAAAAATTGCATGAGTTGAATGATTTTTGCATATAACGTTTCAACAAAGCATCTTCATCATTGATATTGACGATAAAGATATAGACCAAGTCTGCAAATAAGACATCATTTACTGGATAATGGGTCCAATTTTAAAAGTTTTTTTCTTTTTTTAATAGTTTGTTACAGCCAATGAAGTTATGTGTACTTACTTATATATCAAATGTACAGATAAATATTTTACACAAAACTCTTTTCTCTGTCATGCAACTTCTAGATCATATTTTTGTATGTCAAATTAGTTCAATGAAGTTTTAGAAATGATAATTTGAGGTTAGAAGTTGATTTCCTTAGATAGGTAAATAGGTTAATGTATTGAAGATAATTTGGAGAGCAAGTTATGTGTCTCGACAAAGTATTGAAAAATCAAAACATCTCTATGAAGTGAAGAATGAAAGTATTTGTGAATCTCATGTTAAATGTAAAAACTTGGAGAGCAAAACATGTATTAAATTGTTATTCATGTCAATGTTCTTGATTTTATTTAATTTTCTTTCACAGATAATCTAATTTTGTTTTTCATTTTTTGTAGTATGTAAAATAAACTATAAATTAGAAACCAAAAACAATACCAAAAAAAGGGTCAACAATAAATAAATATATATTACGTTTCTCTTTCACAGGTTTTCGTATGAACATACTCAATCTTATTTTATTTTCATTCATAAATGATCTAATTTTTTTTTTCTTTCAAATATTAATTAATTTGGACCCAAATTCAGCCTTATAGGTAGCCCATCTATTCTTTTGGGTAAAGAATTATGGATCCCAAACCTAGAAAAAAACTGTAGACTTCCATAGTCTTCTAATACAGTTTCTTGATCCGTCAACGAAGTATTCGTTCCCGCTTACAAAAGAAAATAAAAACATCTTACTGCAGGAACCTACGTTGCTTCTTCGTCTTCTATCCTCTCAAAACAAATCTTTTTCTTTTGTCTTTGGAAAAAAAAAAAAAAAAAAAAACTATCTATATATCTAATATACAACAGTTTATATATCTCCCTGTAAAAATCCCAAAATTTTCTCCATCTTTGCTACAACATTCCATATTCTCTTTACCAAAAAAAAAAACAAAACAATCAGCGAAATAGATTTTGGAATGACCACATTATGAATCTTGCAAAGATATCAGATTCCAAGAACTCGATATGAGCAGCACGTCCGATGAATGAGTTTAGGTTACGTCCATACACAGTCGTATCGAAGTTGACATCACACCGCATGAACACTCTTAGCTGCTGTGGCGTTTCTGGTGACGGTCCACGTATTTGATCCATACAGTTATTCAGCATTTCCAAGAAACAAGTTCCTCTTTTCGAGCCGTCGAATGAAGCTGGTTGACACGATTCGATTCTCGCTGAATGATACGGAACATACCCGTCCTGAGGCGAGGACAGGAGAATTATGTTTCTGAAATTTTCCAATGTCTTTTGCTGAAAAAGAATCCAAACCCAATATTAGAACCGGACAACGAAGATAGTGAATCTGAGACAAGTTGAGATCTTTCTTCTCTTTACCTTGCAGAGTTTGTAAAAGAAAGTTCTTCGCAGATCAGGATCGTCCGTGAGTGTGAGCTGATGAATAACCTGTGTACTCTTCAACTTCTTTAAGAGCCAAAGGCCAGAATTAAACAAGGAGTTTGTACTGTACAGATAACCCAAGTGTGGACCGGATAACGATAGATATGTGTGTAGAAACTTCCTGTATGGTTCCATTAAACTATCTGAAAATAAGAACAAAAAAACGATGGCGTAAATACCGAAACAGAACTTAAAAGCCATTTCTAAGAATATATATTTTACCTGCGATTGCTGTTCTGATGATGACGTTACCAATGGAATGTCCAACGAAACTCAACTTGATGCCTTTCAAATGACCGTGTCTCGCGTATTTATCTTTTTTCCTCTTAAGGAAAGAAACAACTTCTTGAGCTAACCTCTGTCCCATTTCCCTGAAATCGCCATGTGTTCTGTCCTCATTTGCCTCTGACATGAGAAACTCTATCTTTGGATCTATCAGAAGCCACTGATTCCGGATAAGCCTTAAGTCCAAGTGATGTCCCTAATGGTAGCAAATACGAAACAATCAAAAAAACAGATCGAAAACGAAACAAGCTTGATATAGAAATCGATACTTGCCTGGAAACCATGAACAAAGACAACGATCTTTAGCTCACGGCTACTTTGCTGGGAGTTGTTAGCTTTTGTTTTCTCTGTCTCATCATTTTGCGCATTAAGCAAGGTAGAATCGATCATATCCACATGTCTCAAGTAGGAATTATCACTTAAAGTGCGTCTTGGTGCATTCAAGACACGTTCAATTATAACAATAGGAACCCTCATAGGATCTCCAAGTATATGCATGTCTTGTATCGAACGGTTATTAATCTGCACCACCAACAATTGTGTTTGACACAATAAATCAACAGAGAGAGAAAACGAAATCAAACAGAGATCAAAACAAACCCGCATCTGTGCTATACTTCTTCGGTGAAGTTCAGCGCGAGTAGCTGCAACTTGAGCTGGCTGCATCAGAGCAAAGAAGAATATCGCATGAGCCACGCATCTGTGTTTTTTCGTATAATTTGGTAAAACACTAAACTCACATCATTTAACTTCATAACACTTGAGACCCTTCTGTGTGTACTGTGGTTTGAGGTACCATTCATTCCACTGTTTATAAAATGATGTGGCATTTCCACTTTAGAGTACACCATCCATATTGACCATTCAGCTCTACGATCTCTAGTCCAATTATCACGAAGATATTCCAATATTTTTATGTGATTATCCCTAAAAAGGTACAAAAGAGATCAATGCCTAGAAAGAATGTTGACATATTCCATATAGATCGTTAAAGTCCAAAACAAATTACCGGTGAATTGCCAGAAAAGTGTTCCAAAGATAATGGAGTTGGGTGCCAAGTAAGTGGAATAGACGAGATAGATGATCCTTTGAGAGTTCATGAAGCCAATCATCACTTCTTAAATCAAATGTGATAGTAAACTTCTGTGTCAAAAAGAATGGAGAAATAAGCAAGAAGAAGATGAAACAAAAATGATCGATAAAAACTATGTATAGCATCAAAATAAAAGCAAGGACCTCAAAACTGTTTTGTTCCTTGCCTTGTCCTGTACCGTCACCTGCTGATTGAGATAACGGAACATTGTTCATATCTGATATAAATTCAGACAAGTCAATTGGTTTGCCAACTGCTTTGCTTAGTCTTTGCATTTCCTCGAGTAAAACTTCACGAGCTCCAAGTAATGATTTAACAAATGACACCACTTTCTTGTCAGCAGAAGCAAGCAGACCAAGTGCCTAGTGAATTCAAAAGATTTGGTAACCAATCAATTTAACCTTTTTATAAAACCTAGACAAAAGAACAAAAGTATTAAATTACTGAATCATACGCACATACTTTCTTGAAAGATTGAGCAGTGCCGCTAGTGACGTTTTTACTGTTAGTTACGCCACTGCATCCAAACATAAACAGAAATATAAACTTAAGCAGGCAATGTAGATTATCTTGAATCTATAACACTTTTCTTGACAAACCTTGTTATACTTGAAGGTCGTCTATAAACAGCAGATTTCAAAACACTGATGTGGACACTCACGTCAACGAGAACTGAATGAAGTGTGTCAAAATGAACTGGACAGTATGAATGCAAGCCTGTAAGAGCTTTAGGCGGGATACGAAACTCATGAACTGAAGCAGGAGAAGCATCTAAATGCCTCATTGATGACATATCCATAGAAGGAGCATACATGAGCTCGAATTTCAATATAGCAGCTGACGTAGCTGACCCCTGCATACCCAGAACCATTTCGCAACTTCAAGAAACAACAAAAACATAACTATGCGTAAAAAGAAGAGATTGCTACCTCATATCTTTCGAGTGGCAAAGTAAATGAGATCATCATACAAAGACGAATATCCTGCCTTGCATATTTAATACGGAAAGGCTGTGTATAGAAACTATTATCTTTATCATCTATTCTCCATACTCCATATGAGTCACTAGCTCCGGATTCAGGAGCTGTAACCAAAACATTCAATCCTCTCTATCAAATGATACTCAAATAGAATACATGCGTGCTCAATCGCACAAAAACAAAGAAATGAGGCTTATATAGTACCTTCATATTGAACGACTCGCGAAGGAATACCACGAGTTATGTTATTACCATCTTCCCATCTCATGGTGATTTTTATTTGATACCATCTAATAAGTTTTTCAAAGAAACCGAAATTTGATTAAAAGAAGTGAATTTCAGTTTGATCAAAAGAGATATTGCAAGTTACATACCCTTGTTGGAAAAGATCAAGGTTATGAAACCTGTGGATATAAATCGCAATCTCTTGAACTGTGTCAACCATTAGTACTGGCTTAACTCTAGAGATATAAGGTTTTGCATCAAGTGTCCTTGCTTGTCTACTTCTTTTGCTCAATCCAATTAACCATCTAAGACGGCGTAACATATGTGATCGAAAACGTGAAGGAAATCACATCACTTTCTAAATCTGTCAATGTGTTGACTCAGGACAATATTATCCTGAACTAAGTATAAGTTTACTCCTAGCAATCTCATGTCTCCATCAATCCCCCAAAAAAAAAACTAAAATTTTCTACAAAATTAGATCTTAATCATTCCACTTAGGATGAGCAACACACCAAAAGCACCTGCGGATAAAGCGATGGGGACATTTAGTAATTTTATATGTTCTCAAGTCAATACTACAAATTAGAAACAAACATGAGTAACGAAAAGAAGTAGATGATATATTCATGCCATTTTCAGATTTAGAAAAGTAAATACTCAATTTACGAATTTGGGAAATTTTAAAGAGGTTTAAATCTCAATCTAAGCTAATGAAAGGGAAGGAATCATTATCAAAATGCTAAATCGATGCAAACATCTCATTAGATATGAAAATAGCAGAAAGCAAAAATTGGATTAAACGAGACCCATCATTTATCAAAAATAATTGACGAACCCATGAACAAAAGCTTCATGTGTAAAGGATCATAATAACTTTATAACAGCGAAAAAGCAATAATACATCAATTGCAGAGCAGAACAGAACCTGTAGGTCTCAGATCAAGATCTGACGATTCAAGGAAGAGAAAACTCAGATTCGTTAGGGCTTTTTATTTTATTCAGCTTCTGGGAAAGGAACAAACAATGCGACAAGCACTGAAGATAACGATGTGAAAGAAAAACAGAGGGAAAAAGGATCTGGGAAAACTACAAATTATGGTACGGGAATAAAATTGTGTCGAGCAATTCGAGGGATTTTAATTCTTTTAAAAATCAAAACTTTAGTCGGATTTTTGATTAAATTTGTCGGGTAAGGATGAATGTGTTCATACGACACCATTCCGATCCGAGCTGTCTTGTTTTCTCAATTCCTACAGTAAAGATCTGACCCGCCAATTTTCGGGTACTTTAACTACTTCGAATTGGGCTTTAGTTAGGCCTAATAGCCCACAAGCCAAGCCTATGCACAAATCATGTTATCTAAACCAAACCAAACCAAACTTCATAATTCGTAATTGTATATTCTATTTCATTTCTATTAATTATATTTTGAAATTTTGCCTCCGCTTAAACAAATACTCCCTCCATTTCATATTAAATTTCGTATAAAACAACCTCGACTAATTGTTCGGCCCCTAAGACAGTGCAAAACTCAAAGACAAAACAAACCTCCAAAACGTTTGTGATAAAACCTATAATTACAACTTTAGTTGTTTTCCTGCGGAATCTAAACTCCAAATGTAATCTCCAAGGAATCCTTTCCTCTCGAAGTAGGTAAATAGAACCTGAGTTCCCCTATTGCATCACCTATAGTCGAATCAACTCAAATATTCTTTCACATTGGAAAAATTGTTTAGCCTATAGAGAATATCTAAGTATTCCCTTTATATTTTCTCAAGTTCAAAGACATCTTCTAGAAATGGAAAGAGTTATAAACGTCATTAAATGTTTTTTCAGAATGTAAAAGGTTGAGAATTTGCGTTCACCATATTAGTCTCAGATGTTATGTTTTTCAAGTTTTGAATTAATATAGATATAGATTTGTTTTTCAAGTGATACACTCACTCCATTCTCACTCGAAATCCTATTTATTATTTCTTGATATCCAAAAATCGACAATGAATAATTGTTTTCATATGCATTCCTTAATTGAATGAGATATCTTTCTTATATGGTTTTACTCTGTTAAAATAATGCAATAGAAAATGTATAGCATTTCAACCTTTTTCTTTATCTACACGATATCTTAAAAACAAAAAATCAAAAATTCATAAACGACTAAAAAATGAAGAAACGAAATGCTGTTTTCTTCTTTTTTCTCAAACAAATATAAAGGAGACTGGTCGCCTGGACTATGGTTTTGTTATGCTATGCCTCGATTTTTCTTTATCATTTGGTTAGTAGTGCTTAATAGGCTTTCAACCGATGACAGAATATTGACATAGAACATATGTACCAATTTGCTCTATGTTCTTTATTGATGTAAAAATAAGAGTCGAAGCCACCTCTTCTTTCCCTGCACTTTTATCGCAGAGATTTGGACTGCTTTGATGAAGAATTGTTGGGAAAATGCTCTCGTTTTCTTGGAAAACAAACGTGACGTTCTTAACTAATTTAACTTTGAACAAACAGGTTTTGTTCTTTCTACGATATTCATTTCAAATGTTCATACATGTTACATGTATGGAGAGAAATGGGAGGAAGCATGCCAAACCACTGATGCTTTACTCTTGCCTACTAAAGACGTTTGAAAAAGTTCGAAATAGGATATCATCGATTCGCATGACGAAGAATCGAAGATATCAGTGACAGACCCATATCTAATTTTAACAAGAATCAAAAATAATAATTTTTTCTAGAAAATATTAAAAATTATCAATTAATATCGAACTTGTGTTGTAAGCGAGGTGATTAAGCTATTGAATTTTTCATATAACTATATACAAATCTTTTTTTTTTTATCAAGGTTTTAAGGGAGTTCAATTGACACCTCCAAACCCAATATAGATCCATCCCTTAAAGATACGATAATTACATGGAAGCATAGTTTGATTCAAGATAGTTTATGATTTGTATGGTTTTTTTAGTTATTTCTCTACTATAAGTTTGAAAAAGTAAGAATTCATGGTGTAGAATAGTTTTTGTTGCAATAAATTTTATATCGATAAAAAAAAAGTAAAAATAAAAAAATGTTGTATTTTAAGAAAAAAATTGCATGGTACGTATAGATCGGCATTTTCAAGTCGGTATATGTTCGTTTAGTCCTGATACTTTCACGGCATCTTCAAAGCCCAAAAATGTTAGGTGTACCGGCTGTCTCAAAGTTCCGTCTTATGCTAAAAAATATCTATGAAGCCGATATGTAGTAGTATGTGATTTAAATTGTTTATGGACCATTGTAGATTCCTTCACAATTATAGGCAAAAGCATGAACCATTTGAAGAACAAAATGTTAGAAAGAGACGCATCTTTTTTTTGTAAAGCTAAATGGGGAAGATCGTTAGCATCACGAGTGGCATCTTCATTTGTTTATCAAGTTTTGCTTTGCAAGATAAAGTCTTATTGTTCTTTTCAATCGCAGAATCTAAAATTCCATTAGGATGCTTTTCTTTTTTTTCCTTTTTCATTTTATTAATGTATTAGATAAGAATGTGTATTCACCGCATACGAATATTTCTCTATGCTCAGAAGATTATCTAGAGGAATATTAGCGTCTATATTTTCGAGGAAGGGCCTTCCATTTTGGTAAATCAAATCACGTCAAAAATTGAGATAGATATAGAGCATCTTAAATCCTACACTTATTGGGAATAAGTTTAATTTGTTAGGAAAATTCAAAATAGTTTTCTTCCTCACAATTTTGTAATATGATCTTTTTTTCCCAAAAAGGTTATATAATCTGATTATTATGTTTCGTATATTATATTTATTTCCAATAATTTCATTCTATACATGTGTAAAATCATGATTGTTGTTTAACGATGGACGTTTAAAGTACTGGATCTAAGGACACGTACCATGTTTGTCTCAAAGAAAACACATTGTTTTCTCTGCAAATATCTTTTACGTTCATCAAATGAATAGGCATCTTCATCTTGTAATACACTTGTGGGTTATTCATCTAAGTATCTTTTTTTTTATAAGATGCAAGTTTAATATATTACCAAAAATAAAAATTATCTGACTAAGCTAAATTTAGGAGCTTTAAAAGACGCAATGATACAAAAGCATGTCAACACATACAAACTCGGATCCGAATCGATTTATGATCTCTCTATGTAGAAGTTAAAAAATTGGTAGCTGATTATGTATTATTCATAGACTCAATGCAATCATGCAAATGTGGAATCTGCAACTTTATAATGGTGGATTTGAATATCGAAAATTCTAGGCACTGGTTTTGGCTTTCACTAGAGAATGCTTCTTTCACTAGAATTATAAACAATAAATAAGCCATTAAATTGGTTTGTGCTGTTGTCGTATTATTGATTGCAAATTCGGCAAGAATAGGACTCTGTGAGTCAGCTTTTCTTTCTGTCTACTTCTGGCAGTTAAGTGGCACACCATGAGCGACCCCTTTTTTCTAATCTATAAATCCAGAAAACGAATACGACTGACAAATTATAAGCTTGGTTGGTATGCTGCTCAATCGCAGAATAACATAATAGTTGAATTATTAAACATCAAACCACTAGAATTCAAAACTTTAAATTGAACCGATTTTTAAACTGATGAATAACAAAAAGTAACTATTTAGTAGATGAATAAAATTTTATTTGTAGTAAAAAATTTGTATTCGTTGGGAACACGTTTCTTGTGACGAAAAATTGTATTATCAGGCTAGATTAAAAAGGTATGTCGAAAGACAACCAACCTGGAACTAGAGAGTCTACATGGAAGAAAAGTGTTGATGCCTTTCGCAAGGCAGTCCACTCGAACATTACATAAACGTGAAATTTTCACTAGAATAAACAAGCTAAAGTTAATCCGAACAACACGAAATCCAGTCCAAAAGCTGGCTAAATATCTTCGTCTTTAATCATTGCAATGAACTATATGTTTGCATATGGGCATCTGAGATGCCTCTTACAAGAAGACAATTGACATCGGTCCATCCAATCATGTTAAGTCCGACTTCCAAGGTCAGTACTATTATGTTTCTATCATGAGTTCGACATCGCGTAGGTCGCCACCAACCTCGAGAGAAATTGAAATATTCAAATGATATGAATTCCCAGAGAAAAAAAAAGAAAAGTTGTGTTTTTATCGAAGAAAACCATCAGGGCGAAGACTGCCAATGTGCTCATATGAAAAGGAGGAGGATTCATTAAATATGACATCCACAAATCGGTACACACAAGAGAGACCTACTTTAATAGAGCTACTTGCTTAAGTTTATTTCCTCTTGTTTCATCATCTCTTAGCTCGACATGTCGAGTCTAAATTTTTTACTCTCTATTATCATCGACCGCATATCAATAAAGAATCCTCCTACCACTAAACCTATATATCCTAAGATAGTTGATCCCCATGGTATTATCTGGTTTTGGGTTCCTAATCCATTAATTTATAGAGTTTTAGAGTTTTTTATTGATATAAATACATTGGACATTTGGAGAATATTTGAAGAAATAAAGTTGAAATGAGAATTTTTTAATTGTTTAGATCGAATCTTGATTCAGAATTGTGGGATGATCAGTGACCCAATCTATAGTGTTACTTGGTTGTAATTCCTAATTCTTGTGTGTGGTTTCTTGTTTTGTTAGTCGTTGCTTCACTTAGAGTTATAAATAATTATATGTAATTTTTCATTACTTTGACTATTGCACAGTGCAAGTGCAAGGTGCTAATCCTTCTCGTTCCTTTACATGACTACCTAGAACTGTCTTGCATGTTCTAATCGAGTCACGTAAATCAAGGCAAACCATTTAACCGGTTTATTATTTTAGGCCAAGTAAGTTTTATAAATATCTTTCTTCTCACGATGATAAAATGTTGGATTTTTGATTACTCATTACTTAGCATAAATGTTCTCTGCTTTAACTTGCTTTTTGCTATGTTTTTGGCTCAGTCAACGTTTTACACTCGTTTTTTCGGGCTCGAACTTGGTATTTTTTCGGTTTTGCTTATAAGCTTTTCTTCATAGGTCACATCTTTTCCGCTCAAAACTTTCGATTCTCGGTCAAATCTAAGGCCTTTTCATAAGTTTACACCTTCGTGGCAACGTTTACACATTTTCTTCTAAAACCCTTTCAAGGCTTGACCTCCCTATGATAACTCGCCTTTGAGGAGATTTTGGTTCAAGAACTTAACTTTCTTCAGATTTTCTCTCTGGAGGATCGCTCTTCCACCGAGACATGACTTTTTCCGATCATTTCCGACCCCAATTCACCTTGAAGCTCTTTCTATTTTTTCCCACCGATAAAAAGCCTTCTAAAGTGACATAGAGCTCGGAGGGTCAATTTTCCTTCCGGTCTGAAAATCACAATTAACGTCTCTCTGTAGGAATCTGTCCAATTTTATTGGCTTTTTGTCGAAGTAAACTAGGGCAATTCCCTGCCCCTATGCCTTGCTTATTGAGGCTGTCACTAAAATAACCGACATAATTTTTATGATCTCTTTAAAAACCATTTTCGTGTCCTGAGAAATGGTAATACTATTTCTCCATGGTGGCAGAAATAGTGCATAAAAGTAAATACTTGCGTGTACAGCAAGGTAACACACTTTTGTCTAACTTCCCGCTAAAATGGAAGCATCTCCTTAGGTATTATTCCAACTCACCAATGAGGCTAAAATGAGTAAAGGAGCATTGCCCTTTCCACGAGTGTTATAGTCTAGACTTCATCTTGATAGTCGTTGACGTCTACAAAATGTGAAGCTATATGTAAAGTTTTGCCTAAATAGCGTTGTTGAGAATTTATAAAACTTGAAGCGTTTGAAGAAATCATTTGTAATTACAGCTGTTGATGGTGGACCTAGAAGACGTGTAATTGAGATAGAGTTATTATTATCCCAACTTTACTGTTTTAATAGTTTTTGTGTTTTGATTACACAATAGAAGTTTGGTTGTTATCGTGTTATACACTAAAATAATATTTTAAAATCAATTTTTTTTTATTTGACTATTTCGAAATCTTTAGTAGTCAACTTTATTTATTTTTAATTAAAAAAATAAACATAAATCAATCAGTATCAAAGACAACATGAACTAGAGTATTAATTGAGTCACATTTGGACTATTCCGGTCGATAAGGTCTTTGTGATCTTTTGAGAAATCTGGTGATATGACTTGAAATGGGAATCCGAGAACTACTTTGGTGATATTTGTAATCCAAATTTATTATTTAAATGAAGTTTACTTTATTGTTTTATGACTGATGTTTAACTTTTTCGACTTTCCGAGAAGTCGGCACTAAAGTTTGATAACGCGTATATTTTATCAGTATTAGACTATTAGTTGTCTTCTATTCTTAACAGTACTTAACAGTAACATACTAACAGTCTATTATATGTTGATTAAAATAGATTTTTGCTGCACTTATTCTGTGCGTTTTTTTATGAAATGTTAAAGAGAAATACCCTAAAATAGCCTAATTTCCTAGATGTGGTTAATTTTAAGAATTGCCCAATGTTAAATTTATTAAGAAGGGAAAAATAATAGTGTTATGTAGTACGGAATGAAAGTTAGGAGATTATGGTTGCATCCTTAATTGTCGTTTTTGTAGTTTCTGTTGTATCTTGCTTGTTGTATTTCATTTCTTGGTTGTAAGATTTAGATTTTATCTTTGAACCGTTTCGAAAGAGATCTTATGACTCGGGAAGGGTTCTGTCTATGACTCGTCTGTGAATTCTTATGTTTCTATGTTTCAAAGTTTAAAGTTTAATGAAAAGTATAATTCGAGTGAAAAAAACAAAAAAGTAGTACTGGATGAAAATAATGTTTAATAGATAATTCGTGTGTGTTTTTAGTCTTTCTGAATACATTCGTAATAGTTTTACTCTGATATAAGTTACAATTTCAAAGTTTCTTTTTGCACTACTATGAATACTCGTTTCCCTAGAAAAAGTAGACATGCAAAATTCAAAGTTCTTTTTTCCACACTCGAAATCATTGTATAAGTTGATAAGTTGGGTTTTTTTTTTGTAGGGACGACTTTATAGGCCAAACTCTTTCACGTGTCTTTGAATTTGATAAGTTATACCATATCCTCAAACGTTAATATATATAATATGAACCTCACACGTATTTTATAATATCTAGTGAAACAGACATTGCACTAAGTAAAGTAACAAGAAAATTCGTTTGGTCAATTACTTTATCATGTATTGCAATGCCAAAACGACTTTATATATTGCTTTACCGATATCACAAAATCACTTTCTGGTAAATATACTTTGACGTTAGATTGATATCTCACACCTACATTTCTCTTCTCGAATTGTGTCTTTGATTCAAAAGCATGTAATATAGTCTTTTGTCTCCAAAGTAACCACCACAACCACGTTTTTTTTAAAAAAAATTCACAACTTGCTGTTGAGATATAAAGAGAAGTGTTATTATTACAGATTTACAGTTGAAAATAGGGAAAATTGTCAAAAAATACCCGAACTATTTTATTTTGGCCAAAAAATATCTGAACTGTATACCTGACCAAAAATTACCTCGACTTGAATTGATTTTTTGAAAAATCATCAAAATTGTTGTTGACTTGGCCAAAATAACACGACGTTATCCGCTCTAACAGAATCGTCAAGAAGACGTTTACTGTGCCGTTAATAGGAAACGATGTCGTCTTGTTCAAAACTTTTGTTTGGCCAAAAAATACCTGAATTTTTTAATTTTGGCCCAAAAATTTGATTTTTTTTAGTTTTGACCGAAAAATACCTGAACGAACTAAAATCTTAAAATCGTTAACGGCACAATAAACGCCATCTTAACGATTCTGTTAGATCGGATAACGTCGTACTATTTTGGCCGAGTCAACAACAACTTTGACAATTTTCAAAAAAGTCAACACAAGTCGAGGTATTTTTTAGCCAGGTATACAGTTTAGGTATTTTTTTGCCAGAAAGAAATAGTTTGGATATTTTTTGGTAATTTTTCCATTGAAAATACAATAAAAATAACACTGTTAGTTTCTTTTGGTGACGTTGCAAATCAAAGAACATAACACTAACCTTATAAGTTAATCTTAAAACCTCGTTTTATAATCTAGAAAGTTGTCTTGTTGCTTTGATCTCTGTAGATGAAAAACTATAAACCTTAAAATGACAAAGGTATCGACTTCAAAGACTTGAGTACTGTAGTGTGTTATAAAGATCCTCATATGCTCATATCAAGTAACATATCACAATAACTTGTTGGAAAAAAAAACATTGCAGGCTGATAACAGTTAATGGCAGCTTCTCTATTCACCAACATCTCTCATGTAATTGGAATTCAAGAGAATGTGTATACCATTACTACGTTCTTAGATTCCCCTAATTGTTTAGCCCGTCTAAGTTATATCCAATCACACATTTCATGATTTAGTGGTTTCTGAAATTAAGCGAATTAACTAGCTTTGTCTTCGCTATTATTTGTATTACTCAGCAATTAATTTATGTCATTTACTGTTCATTTTAGTAGTTCTTTGGTTTATTTTATTTGATATGACCATGTGAGAAGGTACTCCATATATACAAGAAACAACGTTCCAAGCTTAAGGATAGTTGTTGCTATAAACCAATCTCATAATATAATGAAGGAGACACCAACTTTTTTTTTTTAACACTGAAACATTCTTATGAGGCTAAAAATAAGCCTAGATTACATGAAAGAGAGGGATCCAATAAGCCCTATAAATATAAACGAGAAAAAAACAGGAACAAGAAGATAGTTCCTCATAAGAAAATAAAAAAACATAGAAGAGGTTAGTTATGAGAAGCTTCTTGTCTTAACACTTGAAGAAGCCAGCTAGGTCCACCGTTCCTAATGTACGACTCATATTTGTGAAGATTGGTGACATTTTTTGCAATTTTTGTAGCCATTGAATTACATTGTGGAAAAGTAAACACCACTGTTGCAACTTCAAAATTTTTTATAAGAGTATTGATGCAGACAATAATTTTTCTATTCCGAGGAAACCGATTAAGATTCTAAAACACTTCCATAACCAGAGGATCAAAAGTTTCAAAGATCACTTTCCGATATCTCATATGAATCATTGATTGGATAGTTCTCCAAAGGCTAAATAATCCATTATCTAAGTCCGAGAGAACGATCTTCTACCATAAACTATAGGAATGCCATTTTAATTTCTCACTACCCATGACACACCTGAATTTCTCTCATGGTTTAACCAGGACGATCCAATATTGCACTTTAACATATTAATCTTTGGTTTAGACCATACCTGGGAAGGGAGTGAAACTGAAGAAGATTTGATATCATTGTTATTCGACAAGTTGTTGGCTAAAAACTAGAGATCTTAATCTTCCTCAACTTTATTAGCTGATTTTTTGAATTAGTGATTTCAAACCTATATTTCTTAGAAATATTTGAAGTATTGAGATTTTTATGATTGTAGAGGATTTTCTTAGCTAAAAATAAAAAAATCCAAATTTCAAGGTTTTAAGTGGAATTAGAGATAATTTTAAGATTAAATCATAAAAAATCTTTTATATTTACCCGAGCTCATCAAAATCGTCTAAAATCTTATTAAAACTCAAATCAATCAAGATCTTTTTTGCTAGAATATATTTTTTGTTTCTATAACGATTTTTTTATTAATAATATATGTAAATGAAGTAGGAAATATTTTTAAATTATTAACCTTAAAATTTATAAATTTTATTTTATTAACATTTCTCTTTTGATTGTTGGAGACTCTGAAAATCTTGAGCCCGATCCTACTTATTCATGGATTTTAAAATTGGCTTCACTATACTGTTAGTCTCAAAATTGTCAACGGACATAATGGATCTAAATGGTAACTACATAATATTGGAGAATTGATTTTTTTTTTTTTTGCTGAATCCTGCAAAATAACTTAAAACTTAAATGGTAACCACAAAATTTTAGAGATTTGAGAATTTTGCAGAATTGAGAATTACCTTCAAACTAAGCTAGCCGATTGGTTCAATATTTTATACACTTTGGTTTATTAAACCGAACTGGAGGGTAATCGTAGAATTGAATCTTGCGATTGTATTTTTGTTGATTCTTTGTTGAATCTTGTAAAATAATTTAATTTTTCAAAGTAACATTAATATATTTTTTCACCACATTTCATTAATATTTCCACTTAGCCAAATTTTTTGGCAGCATTTCCGCTAATTTATAATATTAAAAATTTATTAAATATACACATCATACAAAAACAAATTTAAAATATAAATAAAATTTTCAGAATGACCAATATTACAATTTTTGAAATATTGTTTTCTCAATGAAATGCATTCCATATTTGTTGCTTAATTCCCTCTCGTATCATATGCATATTAGCTCCTTCTATTGTTTCTTCTTGCTCTTGCAAAAGACTGATTTCTACATCTTTTCCACCTTCCCCACTTGCCTCGTTGTTGTTATGAATCTGTTCTTGCGACATTATGTTATCATGGAAAGCATTATTAAAATCGAGATTTATAATTTGAGAAAGGCGAATTAAATTATGCAACCCAGTTGTGGTAATAATTATTTTATTTTGTGTCTTGACGTCATATCTTGGAAATTTTGATAAAATGCGCCGTTTTTTCTTCCAAACTCCGAATGTTCATTCAATAACTATTCGGAGCGAAAAATGCCACCGATTAAATAACTCTTCTGGACCTCTCGAAGAGGAAAAGCCATCTTGAAATTATTCCATATGATACCTATGACCTCGAAATAGAGCTAAAAATCCCCATGTATTAGTATAACCTGAATCAACAAGATAGTACTTCAAGGTGGTGGAGTCGGAAAATTTGGATCACGCTCTTTCGCGTAAGACAAAACTCTAGCATCATGTACAGATCCAAGACATCCAACAAATATATATATGTAAATAACATATCCAAGTTGCATATCTCAAAAACATTAATGGTTATCTTTGAATACCTTTTATAAAAACGAACTGCCTCTGCTCCCGGACAATGGGTACCATCCATTGCTCCAATAAAACCATTAAAATAAGGCCAATACATGTTATCATCTCGAAGACTTTGGAAAATCTGATGAAATTATTCGAAGAACTGCCTCCTAAATAATCTAACAGATAGTTTTGTACATGGTTTTAGACACTTCAAAAATGCTACAATGTTCTTTTTTCTCAATTCTTAGCTTTTCTCCATCTGTAACTGGTGACAACTTGCATAATTTATTTTTTCTTCCATTTTTCTCATTTTTTCGTTTACCAGTTGAAGCCAATATAATTGTTTCGTTAAAAACAGATACATGAACGAGACATTTTGGTTACATCAAATAAAACATTCTTTTCAACCAAGTTTGCAAATAAAATTTAGATGTTAGCCAACCTAAATATCATTATTAATTAACCAATATCAATTAGGCTTAATTAGCTTGCATGAGCCTTATGGCACTTGCTGTACCACCATGCGTTCAGTGAAGATTCACCACCACAAGTTTTGATTGTTAGGCAAATAACCCCAGATTCTGAGACGTTACAGAAGGGGCCTGTCTCCATATGCCATTTGTTCAAAGATTCAATTAATGCCATTATTGTATATTTAAGCGTTTTTTAGGTCTCGAATCTTTCTAGAAATTAAGGATTTTTTTTTAAAAACCATGTGATTTATGTAAGTACACCTAATACGTAACTGTAACTGTAGACAAAGAAGTCAAACTTTGACATATGCAGTCTTGTGTTGATCATTATAATACTAAAATTAGTCATTGGCTGAAATTTTTCAATTAATATATTGTTCATTCGTTGAAGAGTGTTTCATTGAACAATCGACACAATTGTCTCTTCAAAGGTGTTAGAGCTATATGAAATATTGATAACGTCTCTTGGAAAAACTATATAAGGTTCTAACTTTATTTAAGTTGAGCGTTTCTTATCAGAATTTTCGTAGTGTTTATGAATAAAAAAAAACTTTGTTCTTACTCAGGAGATAATAAGAACATATAATTTGTTTCAAAAACGCTAACTCGCTTTTCCTTCCTCTTCTTATTATTCTGCGAGCAATGAGTCACTACTTTTTCTAAAGAAGCACCTGAAAAAATAATTGACAAAATAAATAAATGATAACAGTGATGGGTCTATGTAACGGTCTAACATTATTGTAATTGTTAAAGCGCATTTCTATTATTTGGCCTGATTGAGCATTGAGAGAAACCTTCACCAGATACAATAGCGGAAAAGTGTTTAGTCATCATTAATATGTTATACGATTAATCTTCAAAAATATTTATCTATTTATTTTAAAACATTTTGGTACGACATTCAAAATGTATTTTGAATTCCAAAAGAAATACATATAATTCTTTATGGTAAACAATCAATTACTCTTTTCGTTTCATGATGAGCATTTTTTTCAATACTATTTCTTCATCATAAGTAATATTTTAATATTTGAAACAAATCTATTTTTTTATTTCTTACAATAAAATAACATCAGTTATCTGACTAAAAATAAGGCTACATTGTATCGAAACATAGTTTCTTTGATCTCATGTCGGTAAACATGTTCCGAAGATACTATCATACGTATAACTGTACATTTTTCATCTAAGATACCACCTCATCAAAAAGTTATATTTAAATCAAAGTTTTTGTTTTTTTTTTTGATAAAAATATTTAAACCAAAGTTAGATAATCAATAATTTATATGCATTTGTATTTACAGTAAAACGTTAAAGCACAAACAAAATAAATATTAAACTGAATGAAAAAATGAAAAAAAAAACATGTAAGTTAAAATAATTCTAAGATACATGATGACACACTTTTCTTTCTAAAAAATCCACTTGATAAAATTAGTTAAATTAAAATCAATTTTCTTCAAAAATATGCAAAAATATATTCAAATTTTTTTTACATCAAGAGTTTCATTTTATAAAAAAAAAACATTTAAACTTTACATCATTTATTAAATCCTTGTGGAAAAACCAGAAAATGGGAACATCTTCGTACTTGGCGTTATCCGTAATTTTTATAGTGTTTAAGCAATTTCTAATCACCTTATCTAATCATTTACCTATTATACCAACCTCTATAAATTTTTCTCCGTATCATGTTCTATTTTGCTCTATTCATAACAAATGAATAGAAAGTTGAAATGCATAACTTATAACAAAAATTAACATATGAGTCATACCTTGAACTATGATAATTTCTTCATAATTTACTATGAATCTATCTTTCAAGATTTCATGAACTAGTTTTCTTCATGTCTTCTTCGCGTATTCAATAGAGAAAAAACAATTTTGATGCCAAATAACATATAAAATTTTTACTATATTTTTAAACGGAACAAACTTAAATTTTAAAACAAAGAAATTAATGTATTTTCTCATTTCTTATAAAAAAATTGACCTTTAAAATCAAATTTTAGAAAGTAACAATAAGATATCCACTCTATATTAAAGATAAGATTTCAAATCATAAGCTAGATATCAGATTATGGAAGGTTCTTACAATGATTTTTGAAGTTAACATCTTATAAATTTTGAAAAATATTTGATAAATGGCGAGAACAAGAAAATTAAATAAAAAATTCAATTTAGTTTACAATCTTGTACGTATATCTTTTTCTATAAAAACTTGAAAGTGTATTTTTAAAGTTTTTCAAATAATTATAAAGATTTTGGTATTAAATAGTAACAAATATTGGTATAATTGTTTTGAATTGGGATAACTTTTTAGCGAGATATGTCGGATTTCGTCAGATTATCTCACAAATTCTGCTAGATTCTATAGATTCAACAAGATTTTTTAAAAAATTTAACCAAATTTTGTAATTCAGCTAGATTCAATTAATCGGTACTATTTAGAGTTTTTGTGAACATTATACACTAAAATATATTGTATTTCTGTCATAGGAATAGTTTTTCATTACCATTGAAATATATGATTTTTTTTTCTAGGATTCACTATTTTTAACATCTATAAAAAAACTGAAATAACCATTATAGAATCTCAAAATTAAAACCTCTTAGGTGGTCTCTAAGCCTAGTAAAGACTAAAGAGCGCACACATCCCAAGCCAAAACCATACTGTAATTAAAAGAAACATTAAAAGCCTTTTATAAATAAAATAAAAAAGTTGAAAATTGAACACATATTTACGTATACGTCTGGTGGGAGCATATATGCTAAAAACTACACATATTATAATATATACATAATATACAAGTATCTCTATAAATATGGTAATATGTTAACACAAATTTGTTGACTATAATTAGACCTCTTCATTTACTCTCTCTGACTTATCACACCATTCATTTTCATTTTATCTTCTTCTTCCCTTCTCTCTCTCTCTCTGTCTCCCTCACACACTATGAAGAGTTTCAACACCGAACACAATCCTTCCGCGGCGGAATCCGGCGATGCTTTCACTGTATCCGATCCTGGTAAGAACGTGGACGATGATGGACGAGAGAAACGTACGGGGACGTGGCTGACAGCGAGTGCGCATATTATCACGGCGGTGATAGGCTCCGGAGTGTTGTCGTTGGCATGGGCAATAGCACAGCTTGGTTGGATCGCTGGGATTTTGATTTTGCTCATTTTCTCTTTTATTACTTATTTCACTTCTACGATGCTCGCTGATTGCTATCGTGCGCCGGATCCCGTCACCGGAAAACGGAATTACACTTACATGGACGTTGTTCAATCTTACCTCGGTATGTTTTCTTTTTTTTTTCTTTTTTTTTTTACTGTTTGAAGTATGAAAAAAATCGACGCTTTTTACACCAACTTTAATTTATTCCAAAAAAAAGTTCTTACGGATTTTTTTTTTCATTTTCTTGTGAAATAACAAGACCTAGTTTTGTTTCATTAAATTATACTGTACTTTCGCTGGTATTTAGTTAGGACGATATTTGTCCGAAGAAATATTCTGGCAAGAACAGGAACATTTCAATTTTTATTTGAAAATAGATGGTTAAAACCGACACTATTTCTCATCAAATTGTGAGAAAAAAAAGATTCGAATAATTGTTGTGAATTTCTCATAGAACAATGATTGTGGTTAGTAAAATAATTGAGAAAAATCTTGAATTTCATGATGCTTGGTTATTTTTACACAAGGACGATCTACAAAAGTATGCTGTCTGGTTCGAGATTTGTGCGACCGATATGGTTGTAGATAGGATTGTATAGATGTGGTAAATGAATATTTAGACCTTTTAGTATTTCCTGCCATTTCCTGCCATTTTGATTTTATAGAAAGAAAAATATATGGACTGTAAATTCCTATAAATTGAAAACCAAAAAAATTCCTATAAATTGCTCTATTTCTTTTTAGGTAAGTTAAATTTGACTAAATGTAAAACTATGGCAGTCGTCCTTTTTCAATAATACAATAAGGTTGTTGAAATAATTAATTAGGCTGAAACTTTATCTTAATCCATCAATAATATCTTCAACTAGTTGTCAAAGTATTTTTATTAATTTAAATTTGGTCTGTTTATAATGAATCCAAATTTTTGAAAACCGAGGAAAAGAACAGAAAACAAAAGAATATTTTGACATATGAAGTAAACCGTTTTTGTAGTATTAGCATTATTGTTGGTGTTTTGGATGTTGATGGAGAAGATAAATAGATATTATATATAGTTCCGTGGAGTGTTTTGTGTTTGCTTTATGAAACAGAGGATTTAAATTTAATTATAAATAGCTTAAAAACAGAAGTAATAAATAATAATAATAGAATCTTAAATAATACTTTATCAATTATTATTGTAAAAAATGACAGGTGGTAGGAAAGTGCAGCTTTGTGGAGTGGCACAGTATGGGAATCTAATTGGGATCACTGTTGGTTACACTATCACTGCTTCTATTAGTTTGGTGTAAGTCAAGTTATTGTGATTACATAACTTTATAACCGTTAGCAAATCTATAATTAATATTCTGATGATAATAGTGAGGTTGGATTTTGTTATAAGTTGTGAACAATATTGATTTGGTTGATGTGGTGCATTTCCGCAGAGCGATCGGGAAATCGAACTGTTTCCACGATAAAGGACATGGTGCAGACTGTACTGTGGCGAATTATCCGTATATGGCGGTTTTCGGGATCATTCAGGTTATTCTTAGCCAGATCCCAAATTTTCACAAGCTTTCATTTCTCTCACTCACGGCTGCGGTCATGTCCTTCGCTTACGCAAGTATTGGGATCGGTCTAGCCATTGCAGTTGTCGCAGGTACATACAGTTCTCTTAAGGCTGAATTACTAGCAAAATTGTTATTGTCAACGTAACTTAGACATTGTGGTTTACATCACTTTTTCATATCGACCAGAGAAAATAACAATGGTTATGAAATGTCAATTTTGCAAGCAATGTGCACATGCTTTAGTGATCCACCAATCTGTCCACTATGATTTCTTTTACTTTTAGAATTCCAAACAATTGGGAGTGATAAGGCCTAAACCATTACAAAACTAACGTTAGATGTGTCACAATTTGAAAAAGGTGGGAAAGTCGGTGAGACGAGTTTGACGGGAACAGTGGTCGGAGTTAATGTATCCGCGGCTCAGAAGATATGGAAATCGTTTCAAGCAGTTGGAGACATAGCGTTCGCTTATGCTTACGCCACGGTTCTCATCGAAATTCAGGCAAGTTATATCATTAAATCTTAGTAATATCATTATCTTTAAATATGAACCTCTTGATAGAATTGTGGTTAGAGATTATTGAAAATGACAATCAATTCCCTGTGGACCACTTTCGGTTTGCTTTACCCAAAAGAGTCATAAAGTAAAGAATCCGTCTTTTAGCTTAAAGGTAAAACATGTGCTTAGTGAGGACAAAAAGTCACATTCAAAGATATTGTCAATCTCTTCTCCATAACCAAACAATGATATTTACTCTTATCAAACAAGACTTTTCTTATTTGAGTTGACGTTACAACTCATAAAATTTTGTCTCCTAATGATCGAAGTTTTCACCACTTAATGATTGTACAGTATTTGGTACAATGAGACAAAACTGGATCTAAAAGTGTAAGAAATGTGGATTTGTATTAGACTAACCGGTGAAAGATTTGATGGTATTTGCAGGACACATTGAGATCAGGCCCACCAGAGAACAAAGCAATGAAAAGAGCAAGTCTTGTGGGAGTATCAACCACCACATTTTTCTACATGTTATGTGGATGTATGGGCTATGCTGCATTTGGACACAAAGCCCCTGGAGATTTCCTCACAGATTTCGGGTTTTACGAGCCCTTTTGGCTCGTTGACTTTGCAAATGCTTGCATTGCGGTCCACCTTATTGGCGCCTATCAGGTAAACCCAAAACCAAAACTAGTAAAGGAAAATATCCTTCTTTTCGCACTTTCTCCCGGTTTAGATAACGTAAAAGAATCGTAATGTTTTCAGGTGTTTGCACAGCCGATATTCCAGTTTGTTGAGAAAAAATGCAATAGAAACTATCCTGACAACAAGTTCATCAACGCAGAATATTCAGTAAACGTACCAATCCTTGGGAAATTCAACATCAGCCTCTTCAGACTAGTGTGGAGGACAGCTTATGTGGTCATAACCACTGTGGTAGCTATGATATTCCCGTTCTTCAACGCAATCTTGGGACTTATCGGAGCAGCTTCTTTCTGGCCTTTAACTGTCTATTTCCCAGTGGAGATGCACATTGCACAGACCAAGATTAAGAAGTACTCTCCTAGATGGATTGGCCTGAAAATGCTGTGTTGGGTTTGTTTGGTCGTTTCACTCTTAGCTGCGGCTGGTTCCATCGCAGGGCTGATAAGTAGTGTCCAAGATTACAAGCCATTCCGGACTCCCCATCAGTGAACTTGAGATCCATGAGAGAGTCCTCGTGAGAGTAAAAAAAAGAAATATCTAGTAGTTTGGTCTTTCTTCTAAACTATTTGGTGTCTAAATCCAAAGAGAATACTTTATTGCTCAAGATACATGAATCTCTCTGTATTTACACCTTTTAATCTAATACATATGAGCGTGTTGTGATCACCAACAATAAGAGCATAACACAACTCAAAATCTATATAGGGGATTAATTGTTTATGAATTGTATAAACACCTAAGAGGTTTTACGAAAAAAACATATCCAAGGACAAGAGTAGAGATGCAAAAACCAATAAAGATGACGAGAAATGTCATAAGAACTCCAAGTAAGCCGATCTGAATAAAAAAACTCACATAACCAGACTACTAGTAGAGAGATAACGGGATGACCATTAATATCATAACATCATTCGGTGGCGAAACTTTGGATATCCAAGAACGTGACTCCAGAAGCGAGCTGCATGGAAAGTCCGAATCTACAGGATCAGGATGCGGATTATGGATATATAGTAGAGGAAGTGGGACCAAATTTTCTAAGTAGAGAGATATAACAGAAATGTTTGAGATAGACAGCGAATCTCATCTGTCGCTGGATAATATTTGAACAGCCTCTTGTGATTGTCGTAGAAGACAAGATTCCCTTGCTCAGAAACTGCCACCGGCGTGAACCACCTGTTTCGCCTTTCCAGGGAAATAGCTCTATGGGTTAAGCTTATGGAGAAAGTCTTGCTCCATCGTTCTTCTGCATCCATGTTAAGTATCTCTAGTATCCATTCGGTTCCAACTTCTTTCGTTTTCGCTAAGGCTAGACGATCCTCGAGGCTCACAATCTGGGTTTCTGTCGTGATCCAGTTAGCCGGAACGGAGGCGTCATGGAACTCTTCTTTGTGAAGATCCAATGCTACTATTTTGTAACCTATCGAATTTTTTAACCAGTACATCGTCCATTCACACAAACCACATTGCTTTCCTTATTGACCACATAAGGAAGAGGTGGACGACGAAGTTTCCGCCATTCACCAGTTTCAACATCAAGAACCTTAGGACCAAGAAAAGTTATAAGGAATCTTCACTAGTTTATAGCTTCCGGTAACTTTATCTCTACCGAAGCCCATCGCAAAAGGTATCCGAGAGATAAATTCGCCCTTGTAGCTGGGGATGAAGCGAAAAGGGAATCGCCCGAGTTGTCTGGTGGAGGGGTTGAAAACGTTAATCCAATCTGGTTTAAGGGTACATACCAACCCGTAGCAAGTTAACAAGGGTTTTGAAGTGTCGTAATGCAAATAGACGATCTCTTGGTCCCCTTGGAATAGCGACTCGGGTTTTGAAGTGTCGTAGTGGTTAGCAGCCAGGATTTTCCGGCTCTTTTCAAGACTCAGTCTCATACGCGTCACCACGAACACCTTCGATTCCAGGATTGATCTCCATTCTTTTGAGACCGTATTAAATCCACCTAAACCGCTTATTAACAAAACGCCTAATTTCAACGCTTAGGAGAAAATCGCCATACTCAAAAACCGTCTAACGAATAAGGGACGCCTAAACAGCTTTTTAACACAGTCATACAAACAAAAGAATGTTAAAAGCAAATTGGCAATGCCACGACCGGGCACACGGTTGGCACCACAGACCCTGTAACATAGGCTAATTGATAGATACTGTTTAACAATCAATTTTTTGTGTAATAATAATTTTTTTTAAAACAAGGACCAATTTTTTTTATTTTGACCTAACACCCCTATAAAATATTGAGGGCAGTCCTGGTTGTTAGTTTTGTTGATAACTTCAAGTAAAATTTGTATAAAATATGGGAGAAACAAAAAGGGGAAAAAGAAGGTAAGAGGTTATCATCCTGAAGAAGAACAAAACTTTAAAGTTTGGTTAGAGCTCCCAATTGCTAATTTCTTCTAATTTTATATACTATATACTGGAATATAGCTTGCATTGAAAGCAAACTATTACTTTGTAGTTTGTACTCTAAACATAGGAGGACAGTTAGAGTAAAATGGTTTTATTCAAATGGCTAATAAATAATAAATCAGTACATTAACTCATTTTTTGTACTTATCTACGAATCAAGATGGTCGGCTGAGTTACCATCACTTAGTTGGTGCAATCTCTCCTTTATCTCATTTTCACATATCAAACTATATATTGCAAATTATAAAATTTCAAACTAAGTATTAGAGATGCCATCTTCAATTGCGATCATTGGGCTAGCCCAGCTTAGTACATCAATTCAACTACAGATGTTGTGTTCGTTAATATTTAATAAACAAACAATCTTTACCTTTGTAATTAGTTAATACACTTAGCTAAAAACGACATTTACCCATTTTCTTCACAAAAAAAAACGATTACTGTACATAGATGACTTAAGCAGATTAGCTATCCAAATTCCTCCTTCTTCCAATGCGTGTACGGCTATGTAAAAAATGACATGTCGAACTCAAGTATAGTTTTGACAATTTTAATGGTTTAGTATTTGTATAATATGCTTTATTTAATTTGTTGTTGCTAAAAATATTGCATTTTTAAAGATTTTACATTTTTCCCCTTAAATTACTAGAAAGTATTTTAGAGAAACGTTTGCAGAGGTTAAACGAATTATTTTCTGGAATATTCACCCAAAAAGTTGTGATTGTTTGAAAACAATTAATTAAATATGAGAAATCCTCTATAAATTAAATTTTTTTATGTCTGCCGTATTTAAATAATTTTATTGTCTTTTCAGAGCACAACCTCCAAGGGACCACATTAAAACCCAGAACGCTTTTTCTGTTCTTCAGGGTTAAGAGGTTTAGAAAAATAAATTTAATTTCCAAACAGAGTTTGGTTAGTTAGCTGGTCCCGCCGTTTATTTTCTTGGAGTTCACTTAAATCCTGCGATCAACTTGAAAGATCTACCAAGAATCACATAGCATTTGATCTCCGTCTCTATATAATGAAGAGATTCACGGTTTGCTGTTTCTCAAGCCGAATCCACAAAACCAGAAATCGAATTCCAGACAAGGTTTGTCTTCTTCCTTACATACAAGATTAAATCTTTGTGTGTTTCCTTCAAATAATTTCAGTGACCCATAGCCAATTTTTCTTAATCTGATCTTGGTCTGCCTTTTTTTTTGGGATTTTGCTCTGTAAGAAATTAGGAGAAAGCATGGAGATTTCAAGAAACGACAATGAAGAGGTTGCGTTTCAATAGTTTGATTATGCTTTTCGATATGTTCCTTTCTTCGTACTCAAGTCTTGTTCATTTCTTTCACACTTTCTTCATTTCTAAGCTATACTTTTGAATCCTTAACCAGAACAACAACAATGTACCACCAACTATAGGTTCAGATTGCACCAATGTAATTGTGAATCATGACTTCTCTTCGGGGATGCAATCATGGCATCCGAATTGCTGCGACGCCTCAATCATCACCACCGAGTCTGGTGCTTTCCACAGTGTTCTAGACCCCTCAATGTGCGGTGGTAGCTATGTAGTTGTCACAAACCGGAAAGAAACTTGGCAAGGCTTAGAGCAAGACATCACAAGCAGAGTAAAACCATGTTGTGATTACAAAGTTTCTGCAACCGTTGCTGTATCTGGACCGGTTCAAGAATTGGTAGAAGTTATAGCTACCTTAAAGCTCGAAAACCGTCAATCGCCAACAAACTACCAATTCATCGCAAAGTAAGCCCTTTTCCCACACATTTGTGTAATGTTGAGAAAGAACAATATTTGATTCTTGAATTTTTTGCAGAACTTGTGTCTTCAAGGAGAAGTGGGTTAAACTAGAAGGTATGTTCTCGTTACCAAGTTTACCAGAAAGAGTTGTTTTCTATTTGGAAGGTCCATCACCAGGGATCGATCTTCTCATACAATCTGTTACCGTTCACCGTGAAAGCGAGCCTGAGCCTGAGCGTGTTACCACGGAAGATGAGAATATTGTAGTGAATCCGAACTTTGAAGATGGACTAAATAACTGGTCAGGTAGAAGCTGCAAGGTTGTGTTACATGAATCCATGGCTGATGGAAAGATAGTACCATTATCCGGGAAAGTTTTCGCTTCAGCTACAGAACGTACGCAGAATTGGAACGGTATTCAGCAAGAGATCACCGGAAAAGTTCAGAGGAAACGTGTATATGAAGCAACCGCAACTGTTCGTGTATACGGAAACAATGTGACAAATGCTAATGTACAAGCTACTCTATGGCTCCAGATTCCTAATCAACGTGATCAATACGTTGGCATTGCCAAGTTAGTTTTCTTGAATATCACATTTCTTATAAGATCAAGAATCATCGTAAAATGCTAAAGTAAGATTTTATTTACTGTTTGTTGCTTAATAGTGTGCAGGCAACAGATAAGGATTGGATACAGCTTAAAGGAAAGTTTCTTCTTAATGGTTCTCCTTCACGAGTAGTCATTTACCTCGAAGGTCCGCCTCCAGGAACCGATATTCTCCTCGATAGCTTAATCGTAAAACACGCTGAGAAAACCCCTCCTTCACCGCCCCCGGCTATTGAGGTTAGTCCCAAAGATCCAATTCACATTTCAAAAGAATGTAACATTTGATAAAAAGATTATATCATGTAAACAAAAAAGATTTCTTAATCCTATTTGTTGTTGTTTATTTCTATGTAGAATCCTGGATTTGGAGTAAACATAATCACCAATAGCCAGTTAAGTGATAATACAACCAATGGCTGGTTTACATTAGGGAACTGCACGCTAAGCGTCGCGGAAGGCTCACCTCGAATCCTTCCACCAATGGCAAGAGACTCGCTTGGACCACACGAGCCTCTAAGTGGCCGTTATATGCTTGTGACTAACAGAACACAAACATGGATGGGTCCAGCTCAAATGATTACTGATAAACTCAAGCTCTTCTTGACATACCAAATATCCGTTTGGGTCAAACTCGGTTCTGGTGTTAACAGTCCTCAAAATGTTAATGTCGCACTTGGTATCGATTCCCAATGGGTTAACGGAGGACAAACAGAGATCAACGATGATAAATGGCATGAAATCGGCGGTTCTTTTCGAGTGGAGAAGCAACCATCTAAAGCTTTGGTCTATGTGCAAGGTCCTTCTTCAGGCGTTGATCTCATGGTCGCTGGCTTGCAGATTTTCCCTGTCGATCGACTCGCAAGAATCAAACATTTGAGACGACAATGTGACAAGGTAGATACACAATACACAATACACAAATTACAAATATTCTGCTTTTGCAATCTCTAAACCCTAAACCCTAGCAAATTTTTTCGGTTTACAGATCCGTAAACGCGACGTTATCCTCAAATTTGCCAATGTTGATTCAAGCAAATTGTCTGGAGCTATGGTTAAAGTTCGACAGATAAGGAACAGCTTCCCAGTGGGAACTTGCATCAGCAGAACAAACATAGACAACGAAGATTTCGTCGATTTCTTCTTGAAAAACTTTAATTGGGCGGTTTTCGGTAACGAATTGAAATGGTACTGGACAGAACCAGAGCAAGGGAAGCTTAATTACCAAGACGCAGACGATTTGCTCAACTTGTGTAGTAGCAACAACATAGAAACCAGAGGACATTGTATATTTTGGGAAGTTCAAGCAACTGTTCAACCATGGATCCAAAACATGAACAAAACCGACTTAAACACCGCTGTACAAAATCGCTTAACCAGTCTTCTAAACCGGTACAAGGGAAAATTCAAACATTACGATGTGAACAATGAAATGTTGCACGGATCATTTTACCAAGACAAGTTAGGCAAAGACGTAAGAGTCAACATGTTCAAAACCGCATATCAACTAGACCCGTCCGCGACATTGTTTGTAAACGATTACCATATCGAAGACGGGTGTGACCCGAGATCCTGCCCCGAGAAGTACATCGAACAGATTCTTGACTTGCAAGAAAAGGGTGCACCGGTTGGAGGAATCGGGATCCAGGGACATATTGATAATCCGGTGGGTCCAATCGTATGTTCAGCTCTAGATAGACTTGGAATCCTCGGTTTACCGATATGGTTCACGGAATTGGATGTTTCGTCGGTCAATGAGCATATAAGGGCAGATGATTTGGAGGTAATGATGTGGGAAGCTTTTGGTCATGCCGCGGTTGAAGGTATAATGTTATGGGGATTTTGGGAGTTGTTTATGAGCAGAGACAACTCTCATTTGGTGAATGCAGAAGGAGATGTTAATGAAGCAGGTAAAAGATTTTTGGCTGTGAAAAAAGATTGGCTTTCTCATGCTAATGGACATATGGATCAAAACGGTGCGTTTCCGTTTAGAGGGTATAATGGTAATTATGCTGTTGAAGTGATTACTCCTTCGTCTCAAAAGGTTCTTAAAACGTTTGTTGTTGAAAAGGGAGATTCCGCTCAGGTTATTACTGTGGATCTTCAAGGGTTGTGATGGTTTTATGATACATGTGTGTGTATATATGTCTAAATTTCAAATGTGATGAAACTTTGGTATTTGTTTATTGTGAATAAAAATGTCTATTCGTACAGACTACAGATGATCAAATGTTATCTTATTTGTCAAGTTAAATGACATTGAAAACACAAAAGAAATGGAAAAGGCCCATGTTTAGCTTGCGGGAGTTGGGCCCTAAAAGCCCATAGGTTTTGTGTTTCTCATGTCGAAGAAACCTAATAACCCTTCGTTGCACGAGCGCCGCTTTCAAGGTTTCACTGAGAATTTCATCGAAGAAGCATTTCATTTCTCTTCTCTGATTTCACTCCAAATTAACTTGCATCGAAAATGGCGGAAAGAGGTGGAGAGCGCGGTGTTGCTGAGCGTGGCGGTGATCGTGGTGGCTTCGGACGTGGATTCGGCGACCGTGGCCGTGGAAGAGGTGGTCCAAGAGGCCGTGGACGCCGTGCGGGTCGTCCCACCGAAGAAGAGAAGTGGACACCAGTGACGAAGCTCGGTCGTCTTGTGCAGGCTGGTAAAATCACGAAGATAGAGGAGATCTACCTCCATTCTCTCCCCGTGAAGGAGTTCCAGATCATAGATCTCCTGATCGGACCATCGTTGAAAGACGAAGTGATGAAAATCATGCCGGTGCAGAAACAGACCAGAGCCGGTCAGAGGACGAGGTTCAAGGCCTTCGTGGTCGTCGGAGACGGTAATGGACACGTCGGACTGGGAGTGAAGTGCTCTAAGGAGGTTGCTACTGCCATTAGAGGTGGAATCATTTTGGCGAAGCTTTCAGTGATTCCGGTGAGAAGAGGATACTGGGGAAACAAGATCGGAAAGCCACACACAGTGCCTTGTAAGGTGACCGGAAAGTGTGGGTCCGTCACAGTGAGGATGGTTCCAGCTCCCAGAGGTGCGGGTATCGTGGCGGCTAGGGTTCCAAAGAAGGTTCTCCAATTCGCTGGTATCGATGACGTCTTCACTTCCTCGAGAGGATCCACCAAAACCCTCGGAAACTTCGTCAAGGTCTGAATTCGTTTCCCTCTTGGAGCATATTAACAGTATCGATTGATCATTTAGCTGAAGAAGTCTTAAATTTAGTTGGAAATGGGGATTCTATGGTATCGTATTAGGGTTTAAAAGTGCAATGTTGATCAGTTGTTTCCTGTGAGGATGATCTGATATTGAATCGACCTCAATTGTAGAGAGCTGAGTTCTTGAATATGTTTGATTCGATTGCTTAATTGTTTGGGGGTGATTGATTGATTGATAATGGGTGGTTTTACAAAATGCAGGCAACATTCGATTGCCTTCAGAAGACGTATGGGTTCCTAACGCCAGAGTTCTGGAAAGAGACAAGGTTTTCGAAATCGCCATACCAAGCCTACACTGATCTCTTGGCTGCTAAGCCTGGCACCTCCACCAAGGCTATCGAAGCTGATGACCAGGCTTAAGATTATACTATATCTGCCTTTATGACGTAAGTTTGGTTTTAGAGGTTTTGGTGTCGCAAATAGTTTTATCTTTTGTTTTTCTTTGGAAATGACTCGTTTGTTTCTCGGTTTTCTGTCAGATTTTGATACTGGAGGTTTAGTTTTAAATGGTAATCGTTTTTAGTTAGTGCATGTCCAATCTCAGTTATGGTATTTATTCAATTGAATTAAAAGGTATGTGCGAGCTGTGTCGACGAGATATACTCAAGAGAGACTTTAATAAACAATGGAAAAAATACCAAACATCTAATATGAAATAAGTAAATTCTGAACAAAAAACAAGTGTTTAGCCATTATGACATTTTTACAATAAACATGACCCAAACGATTATTGTGACACTCAACATAGTATAACAAGCAAACATAAATCCAATTGATACAAACACAAATTAGTTTTTGGTTTCCCTCATCATACTCCAACAGTAATCACAAGTCATCTGATGAAAAAAAAAAATATATAATAATCTGAAGAAAGCCTCATTCTTCATTGTTCCCACAAATGAACACAACCTTAAGTATATGTTGGACTTTGTAATAACCTTCTCCTCCCATTCCCTTCCCATATATCCACAACTCAGATCCATTAAGGAAGTGATATACATGACCCCATCAGGAAGTTCCTTTAGCTTTTTTGACATTTGCTAATAGACAAAGTATCAAGTAGAGGCATGGAGCCTTCTTCTATTATCCACTCTTCCAACTCATTTAACTCATCCAAATGTAGCTCCACCGGCCGAACAAACCATTCTCCTCCCTGAAAAGGATTTAGAGCCAAGGGTGAGGTACACTAAGTTAGGGCATTTCTCTAAGATAGATATCTGATCCTCCTCCAAACAACAATTATCAAGATTTATGTTTGTAAGACGAGAAGAAAAGCTTTGTTCATCAGGCAACCTTGGCATATATATATTCAAGTTCAAGTTGTAGAGACAAAGCCTTTCATAACAAATCCTCTTGCATCACACTTACTGGCCATGTCCCTGAACTCCAGTACAAAAAGGGTTTCAAGGTTTTTCAATAAACCGAGACTTGAAGATAAGGTTTCCATACTACACCCACCGTAGAAAAAAAAAAATGAGAAACCTAAGCCTCTTCATACCATGGAGATCCCGAACACTGATAATGTCTGTTGAGAAATTCCTCAATGTCTCCAAGTTTACTAGATTACTCAATTCTAACTTTGTCTAGAGGGTAACTTCCCACCTTTAAACTTAGCTCTCACAAGATCTAACACCCTTATCAGTTGTAAGCTTGAAAAGGTTAAAGATGCAGGTAGCATCCAACTGTTTCTCAACTCACCCCAGAAGATTACCATGAGAGATCGAAGTTTTGGATTCTTTATATCTGCCTTCACGTCTAATGTTGTAGGATTCAGTATAACAAGTCTGCGAGAGGTATAATGAGATTAAGAGTATGGAGTTGAGGTGGCATTAACAATTTGTAGGAAGTTCTCTTCTTTGGCTTTAAACAAACAAACTTCTCTCACCAAGCCATGCATGTGAAAAGTGTCAATTCTCAAAGTCGCATCCCCTCTCTCTAGAATAACCATATTTCTGTTCGCTAGCTCTTGTACATAGTCTTGTGCAACATCTAGAACAAACTTATGGTTTGGTATTTCTGCTGTAGCATAAAAATATGTGAACTCCTCCACACCTACAACATAATCTTCTGGAAAATGAGCTAGGTAGAGAAAGCCATGCTTCAAATAACTAGGAAACTCTTTAAAGCACAAAGACAATAAACGGTAAACCGAGCTACTATTATTGTCATCATCGTAGCTAGTTTTTCCAACGATATGAGATCCAATGTCCTCGGATAATCTTTTCCAATCATGCAATGTGTATTTTGCAGCTAACAACCCTCCTAACACTTTGACAGCCAAAGGTAGACCTCTATAGTATTTGATCATTTGCTTACCCATTTCCTCCATTTTCTCATCAATCTTAAATTCTGCACAAGTCAACCCACAAACTCTACCACTCAAGATAGCCACCTAAATCTAGCGCCCTTTTGTCACTCTTGATTGTGATGCGAAATTTCCGACTCTCCATTGCATGTCTGATTCTCTGAGTTTTGGTGTTTATTCAGTTTCATTAAAGGTGTAGGCCTAATTCTAAATCGTATGTGAGTTAATTAAACAAGACATACATGCAGAAAGAGGCCATAGATAATTATAAAGAATGCATAAAAGCTGAGATCAGATGATCATCATCAGTCGAACCAGCAAACATAAATCCATTGTCGATACCAACCACAAAGTATTTTTTTGTTCTTCCTGATGATGCTCACAGAAATCACAACTCTGATTACAGAAGAAACATTAAGGCAACAATTAATGTAAAAGGTTTTTATTAATTATTATTAGTTTTTAATGATGTCTAAACCGTCGAAGTTTCCTTGAAAAGAACCATTCATTACCATGAATTTTCGACGGTTTAGGCTATCATAATTAGGACCGGAGGAAATTACATAAATTGGAAAAAAAATTTAGAATTTCAAAAATCGAGCTGAATCATTAATCAAAGAAATAGAACTGAAATCAGTTTCTGCGATCACTAGAAACGGAAGTCTGAAATACAATACGAAGAAAACAATCGAAGTATTTTCGAAGGAGAAATACAAAGATGAGGAATGATCATAAAAAAATACGAAAAAGCATAAATCAATGAGCTATTAAGTCTATGATACAATATTCATATGGAATAAAGAAGTTGGGATCGGCTTGTCATCACCAGCCAAACCGACAAACACAAAATTAGATATTGATACCAAGCACAGTATTTTGGTGTTCTTTCTCATAATGCGCCAACAGAAATCATGTCTTATTAATGCCCAACAAATGCATCAAAACAACAATGCAAAAAGTTATTATTATTATAGTTGTTATGTAGACACGCCGACGATCAATTTTGGAAGGAGATTCGCATAGAGGTTCATCTACAAAGCATAACAATGAGAGAGAAAAAATCAATCGCAAGTCAGTATAAGTTTATAACCTACTTTTCGGTCAAAAGCTTCAAAAGAGACGTTTTTAAAAATCCATTTTGAAAACACACATAAAACTGGAAGAAAATATATTGCACCTTTCTCTAGCTGATATGTGCATTTCATATTTTGATCAAGGAGATAATATTTTACCTGGTACGTAGTTTGTAATTGATAACCTCATTCTCCTCAATAGCAGTAAAGCATATCTTCGTCATCTTCAATATCCCTTGATACCATAACATAAGGAATGTGTTGGACTTTGTAATATTCTTTTCCTCCTTTGGACAATCTCTCCGTCCATCCCGTTTTCATCAATGTACAACTCAGATCTTTTAAGGAAGTGATATACTTGACACCTTCAGGAAGCTCTTTTAACTTTAGGCATTGACTAATAGACAGAGTATGAAGAAGTGGCATTGAACCTTCTTCTACTATCCAGTCTTCCAACTCCTCTAGTCCAATCAACTTTAGCTCCCGCATCTGAGGAAATCCACCACTCGAGCAAACCATTCTTATCCCACTGAAAGAATGGTACTCTAAAGCAACCTCATTCAAGTGAAGCAGCTTCCCTAGAATTGGCATCGGATCCTCCTCAAAAAAACAATGCATTAGAGTTATGCTTCTAAGGTTTGAAGGAAAGTGTTGCTCATCAGGTAACCTTGGCATGTATAAAGTCAACTTCAGTTGTTTGACCTGAATGCAATCCAAAACAAACCCCACTCTATCATCCTCACCAGTGTTAACCTTTATGTCAAATATCTCTAGATTTTCCAGGTGTCTGAGTCCACCTACTGTTGAAGATAGAGCATCTATAATGGTCCTATCACGGACGTCGGAATAGATGAAGAGAGTTCTAAGCCTGGACATACCTTGGAGATCCCTAAAACAGCAATTTTTTGTTGAGAAGTTCCTCAAAGTCTCCAAGTTTACTAGATGATTCATTTCCAACTTCGTGTTAAACACATTCCTTGGTAATGCAAGGTATCTCAATTCCCGCATCCCCAGCAAGAAATTGGGCATGTATATTTTACCATTCCAAAATACCTCTATATTTAAATAGATCAGCAACTTGAGATTTTGTAGAGAAGAAGGTAAATGAGATACCTCAGCTCTTTCTAAGCTCAGGTATCTTAAGTGGATGAGCTTTCCAATGCTTGAAGGCAACTTCCCTCCTTTAAACTTGGCACTAGAGAGATCTAGGACCCTCAACAGTTGTAACCTTGTAAAGCCTGAACCTGATAGCCTCCAACTTGCTCTAAATTTATCCAAGACAATGAAGAGAGATCGAAGTTTTGGATTATTTATATCTCTCTCAACATGTAATGTAGTCGGGTACTGTAAGACAAGTCTTCGAGTTGTACGAGATGACTGAGAATGTGCAGTAGAGGAGCTTGTTCCAGCAATTTGTAGGAAATTCTCTTCCTTGGCTTTCAGCAAACAAACTTCTCTCATCATGTCATGCATGTGACAAGTCTCATATCTCAAAGTCGCAATGTCTCTTTCAGCAATAACCATATTTCTCTTGACCAACTCATCTATGTATCCATCTGCAACATCTTGAATGGGCGCTCCCTCATAATACGCAGGTTTTGGTATTCTTTCTGCAGCCCAATAATAAGACAATTTCGCCACGTTGATTTTAAAATCTTCTGGAAAAAAGGATAGGTAGAGGAAGCAATGCTTCAAATAAACAGGCAATTCTTCAAAGCTCAGAGATAATATATAGTAAAAAGATTTGTTGTTTTCTTCATTGAAGCTAGGTCTTGCAAAGATATGAGATCCAATGTCCTCGGATACTCTTTTCCAGTTATGCAATGTGTATTTTGTAGCTAACAAACCTCCTAACACTTTGATAGCCAACGGCAATCCCCCACAATATTTGAGCATTTTCTTACCCATCTCTTCCATTTCCTCTGCACAACATCATCACTACGTTAAAATGATACTTCATTTGGGCCATAAATCAAATACATAATTCAACTGGATGTGATGAAGAGATATCAAAACTAAGGCGAATACAATTTGGAATATATTTTCCTTTAGTGAATGCTTACTGGATGCATCTTCTTTTAAAGGAAATGCTATTCTTTGGAGAAGTGTCCAACTGTCTTGAATACTTAGGCATTCTGGATTAAAGTTGATATATGTTCCATCTCCACGTCTTGCCACACTCTCATTTCGAGAAGTAAGTAGCACCTTACAACCTGTAAAACAATAACTCTTTCATAAGTATCAAAACACAAAGAGCAACATCATGAGTATGAGTTGTTTTCATCTTCCTTTCATCAAGTAGCATAAGAGGTTACCTTTTATCGGTGGAAATATGTGCTTAATTAGGTCCCAGTCTTCTTCTTTCCATATGTCATCAAGGACAATCAGTGATTTAAATGTTTCCAACAATCCATAGAGTTCATCCTGGAGCGTAGATTCTGTCATCTCCAAGATTTTCCTTTCTTCTTCTCCGGGTCTGAGTTTCCGCAAGATCGCTTGCCACACAGATATCCTGGTAAACTCTTTTGAAACACAAGCCCATGCAAATCTTTCAAACTGATGCTTAACATCGTGATGGTTAAAGACATGTCTAGCAAGAGTGGTTTTACCAACACCTCCCATCCCGGTTATAGAAACCACTTGAACATTATCTTCCTCCACCAATTGTCCAACCAATTTTTTAACATTTGCTTCCAGCCCCACAAAATTGCTTTCGTTGTCCCTAGCAAATTCTTGTTGCATCTCCTTTTTTTTATCATGTTGAGGTTGCATATAACTGCCATCAGCAATAATCCGTTGTACTCCAAAATCTTCCATATCACGAATCACCGTTGAGATTCTCTTCCCTATGTTTTCCATATGCAAAGCAACTTCCCTTCGTTCCGGAACAATGCAAGCAATTCTTTTAATACGATTCTTGATTCCACTTTTTTCTCTGACTTCGCCCTTTAGAAAAAATGTTTCGAGTATATCCTCTGCATCACAAACAATTTCCTGGATTTCTTCAACACATTTTCTCACCACCGCCTTAGTATGTTTCTGGGCATCTGCATCTATCAGAAAAGACTTTAACAAGTCTAGTTTTTTCTTTAATTGAGTTACTTGATCTTCGACTCCTGTAAATAGCTTGATTTCTTGGCTCAATAAGTCCCAAAGCTTTTGTACTCCAAATGACACAATTGGGTCAGACATAATGGTTCCTGATAAAGTAGTACGAAATTTAAAATTAAGCTATATTGATGAACAAGTATAACCGCGAGGAATCAATATCACTAAGTTGGAAGCGGTTAAGAAAATTAATGTTGGAGTTTCGTTATTCATTTAGTTAAAAGTTTATGAGGATTCTTTTATCACCCCACTCCCCACATCGACTTGACTAATATGTCGTTCTCTCGGAGACACTAACGCATGCATGTGGATAATTTTCGATAAAATTTGGCCATATGGCAGTCGTTTTTTGAGAACGACACTAACGCATGCATATGGATAAAATTTGACCCAAACCATATGGAAACATTGCTGGTCATTTTTGCTTACGTATCCATACTTTTTCGTAGCCTATGATCTATTTATTTAAATCCTCGTATGTATTTAACAATGGTTTGGGTCAAATTTTATCCCCTCATTTTAAGAAAAACCTCTTAATACACGTATAATTTAGTTTATGTTATATTTTAGCGCTGTAGAATTTAGTTAAAAGAGAAAATCTCTTAGTATTACATGATATTTGGGTTTAATCCAAAAATGGCCTACGTATACTAAGCAGATGAGATCATCAGAGCACATGTTTTCTAGTACCGGTAGTGGGGCAACGCTATTGGAACATGAGAAGTCAGAGACAGTGATCAAGGAGGAATAACAATCTGGCATGATATAACAATAGGGGGTGGGGAGGGGGAGGGGCAAGGGCAAAGTAAAAGGGACCATTACTTCTACACTTCCTCACCCAGATACATGGTCGTCTTTCTAGGTGAGAAAAGATACTAGGGGTGGTTGAACCAGAAAACTATCTTGAATAGAAATCACTAGAAACTTGGATCACATATTTAAAAGTGCATTTGATATATTTTTCAGAGTCATGTCAATTGTGATACCATATGTGTGAAGATTTAACTTGATTTTAACGTTTCTCACACATGTGACATGAAAAGATAAGATCTAAAACCAACCACGCGGCTCGACTAGGTAAAAATCCCACAAAAGACCCCGAAGACTTTGCATGAGGGCGCCACCCTCCACTATCTTTACGCACTTTAGGATTCATATGTGGGACAGCTAGCGTATGATGAAAAACAGGTAGGACACACTCAAGTATTCCATACAAGTTAACCCAATGTCCAACAGGTCAATCCCTTATCTGGTATACTAACTTGTGCCATCAAAAAGTCTAAAAATACCAACCGCTTCATGAAAAAACATCTATTTTCTATAATCTTAAGTGAATCGCTAAATATATGTTCTCAACAACTTCGGGCACTTTCTCTCTCTCCATCTCTCTTCTGTCTCTAGACTTATAGTATTTTCTTAGCTTGATACTCATTTCAACCTTCAATTTTGAAAATTCCATAGTCACTTCCTTCACTAAAGTTTTCACCATTTTTTTCCTCTATTTTAACAAAGTTCCCCTTAAAAGAACAAGCACTGTTAGGTCTTGGCAAAAAAATTGGACCCGAGTACCGGAACCTGGACTCGGTCTGAAATATATATACCTATAACCGAACCGAAAGATTAGTTTTACTACATTGGGTCTTTAACATGTGGGTAGAGCTTCGGACCCGGGTCCTACCCAAGACCCAATTGGGTATGTGAGGACCCAAAACAAGATACTAGTACATCTATGCTTACCATCTCCGCACAAACCGACAAAATCGCTAGCACGGAGCGTCACCAGCTACCACTTGCTCAAAAATTACATAGATCGAGGATTCTATTCATGGTTTTAACCTCTCATTGATATAGACAAGCCAATTGGCCACTGCTAGTTGTATCACCATGGATTCAGATTCCGAAGAAGCTCTGTGGAACCAGTTTCCGAAGATGCCTCTTTCTCTCTTTTTTGTCTTAATCTAGTTATGGGCTCTATATATATGTGTCCCTTAGCTTTCAGTTTGCTATGTTTTGTTGTAAAAAAAAGTGTGTAACACTCTGGTTTTGAGTTATTTTATTTTTAAATAACTAATTAAGAATCAGAGATGACCCTTCAAACATATCAAAGTTTTATGACGTCGGATCGATAAATGGCTTAACTGCTATATAGGGGTGGGTATCTTTGATTGATTGGACAATTGGGAGACTAGACCGTGACGGACCACCGGTAATATTTACTCACCCAAATCATGGAGAGAACATGATATAAACGGCTTGATGGGATCAATTGGACAAAGATCGTGTTGTTGGAGATGGTTGGATGAGAATTCGAATGTTCGAAGAACTTAGCTTAGAGTGAAGGAATGATCGAGAGACTAAGTTTTCACCGGAAAAATTCAGTCAGTTTAGGTGATTCCAAGCTTAAACCAAGCAGTCCATGATTTTCGGATTAGTTGGACGGTTATTCCGACTAGACGAGATTTTCAGACAAATGATGTCTGATTCAGATACGATTGGTCGGATTCGGACAAAGCGGTTGGGCCGATTTATCCTGCCAGTTAAGCTAATCTGCATGTCTTAAGATCCATTTGTTTAATTTTGAGTGGGAACGGTTATCTGGCTAAAGCTCTCGAGATATTGAGCGGAAACGGTTACACTGGCGCGTGGTCACACGTGAATTGATCGTGGGACAGGTTTTGGGCGAATCCTCAGAATATTCCACCTTACCGCCAGTTTAATGAGAGAAATACGAATTTCTCTATCATTTTTCGTCTTTCTCACGAGAAGAACTCAGAGAGAATTCAGAGGTTAGTCAACCGAGAAGTCAAGGAAATTCAAGTGTGGAGGTTTTGTCTTGACGGGATTGATCATAGCGACCCAATTTGTGTGACTTGATCGAGCAAATTTGCATCGTGAAGGTGAATGTTCTAGTAAAGGGAATTGTAAACTTGACCAAACAAATTGCCTTACTCAAGTCCAACAAAGGATCCGGTAACATCTTATCTTGGGAAGAATTGGTCAAGACCAACGACCGGATCTAATGAATTTATCAAGTAAAGGGAATGAAAAGAACGAATTGAGCCATCTTGGATGTCATATAAACTAGCTAAAACAGCTAGGTGATCTAGCAAGCTGAGCTGTTCGAGTATTGTACGAATTGGGTGGACTGATCAGCTAGAATCATGATTAGATGAATTAAGGAAAATCTAGGTCATAGGCGATTGAGCAAAGAGTGGATAAGCCAAGTAACCTCCCAAGTGGTTTTAAAAACTAAGAAGAGATGTCCAGTGGACGAAAAGACGTGTTCCTTGTCGAAGAAGGTACCGCTTGGCGTAAAAGGTGTCCAAATGGATGGTGGACATTGGGCAATAAAGGATGCAATTGAAAAGGAGAGTTAATGGTGGGAATATGAACCTAAAACCTAATATTCAAGAGAATTTCATTATTCTAGGGGGCACATTTTTGAAAGGATAACTATGCACCTTCTCGGTAACCTAATCCGAATCAAAATCGACCTATCTGATAGTAATAAATCCAGCTCAGAGGAGAAAGCCCTAAAATTCCTGCTTGAATAATATTGAAAGTAGAAGACACACACCACTTCTTAACATATTTTTTATGAGTTCGGTAAGAAAACATTCTGCCATTAGGGGGACAAGTAAAAGACTTTTTTGACATTTATGAAAAGTTTTCTAAACTTTTTTGAAGAGTTTACTAACCGTTTGGTTACCATATTACAGAGTATAACAGGTTGCATTTGTTATTTTTTAAAAAAGTTTTAAGTTTTGGTATTTTTATAAATGTTTTTAAAGTGTGGTAATTTTGATGACCGACTGATAACTTATTATATACTAGATAGTAACTATACGCAATTTATTATATACTAGATAGATTTTGATAATCGGCGTATACACATGTTTATAGTAACTATTTTATAAACTCGTAGAAAAAAAATAAAAAATAAAGGTGAAAAAAATTAGATCATCCATAAAAAAAAAATTTCAATTAAATTTGATCATATTTTTCTACATATTTAACTATAAGCGGTATATAGTAAATATTTCAGATCTGTATAAGAAATTATAATCTAAAATATAGATCACCCTTAAAAGAAAATAAAATAAAGATTGAGAAGATGTGAAATAATCGAAAAATAAAATTAAAAAATTATAAATTTATTGCAAGTCTTTTTTATTATTAACCTTCCAATTAAAATACATCACATATTTCAATATATTTAATTGTTCTTATTCCTATTTGAATTAAGTTTACTATTTATTATTTAATCTCATATACCTATTTTTAAAACTTAGCGAACATATTTTTTTGTTTCCTATTGAATTAGATTTACTTTTATTTCTCACATGTGATTCTCATATTCATAATCTAAATCCACATATTATCTTATTTTGTATCACACACAAATTATTTGCATTTCATCACTAAACTTTTTATATTTATAAATATTTTACAATATGAAAATTCTATATTATAAATCTATTAGAGTATAAAGTTTTGTGAAACTACTAATAGAAAAGCATCACATATATTTATTTAATTTTACTCTTTTATTTTGATATTATTTTGTTTGTAGATAAATTTTATCACATGTATCTAAATAGTTAATTTTTCTTATTTCTATTTGAATTAGGAATTACTTTTATTCTTAAGCTACTTCTATTTTTTTTTAAAAAAATCTTCAAAGACATTAGATTACTTGTAGGACATCAAAATATAAGAAATTAAGTGAATAAATATTAATTTTATAATTCGTGATACATCAAAGATTTTAATTTTTTTGTTGGAAATTTGAGAGAGAGGCAAGTTGTTTATATAAAATGGACAAAACCTTGTTCTTTAAGGATTAGAAATCGGTTGTAATTTCTTTTAATATATTTTATTTTTTAATAAATTTAGATTGATTAACAGTTTTTAAAGTCTAAGATTCATAAGCTATAATTCTTTTTTTAATAGGACTTTTTAAAAATTTAATATTCATGTAGCATAATCTTTTTTTTAGAATTGACTTAAGTTTATTAATTAAAGTCATAATAATTTGACATTTGTCAAAATCTGTTCAATTGATTTAATAAAAACTTTTTAACACGTGTTGAAATCTGATTGATTAACTGACATGTCACGATTGTACATGTGAAAACTACTTCTAACACGTGTTAAAATCTGATCGAATGACTGATATGTGTCACAAGTTAATTACAAAGTTTGTGATAAAATTTTATATATATATATATATAACTGTTAAATTTATTCAATAAAAACATGTTTACATAAAAAATGGAAGCTGAATTTGGAAGAGTCTAGAACGGAAGAAAAAACATATATACATAATTTCACAACTTTCATATATATATATATATATATTCGTATACATGTACACATTTAACTAAAAAGTTATAGTTATATAATGATTGATATAATATTTAATTTATTTTATTATTTGACTTTAACATTACAATTATATTATTAACTTTGTACAAAACATAAAATTAATAAGTAAAAAAAAAAAAGACGGCGCCACTAAAAACTTGATGCTGATCTCAAATAAAATTATGTGGTATGTTTTCTAATTTCGGTGCATTTTTAGACGTATTAGCATGCGAGATCCTAATGAGGGAGAGAGAATGACGTTGGCGTTGTTCCAAAACATTTCAATAAAAAAAATGTAGTTTTTTGTTAAAGAATACCACTGAGATCTAATCAAACTGCTAGAAATCATCTCTATTCTTAGTTCAAACTTAAATAGAATCTATTTCTCTCGACACACTTGAAAATACAGATATCGTTCACCGTAAACAAAGAAATTTGTTCTGGAACAAAAAAAAAATGACTAACCTCTTGAAGGCGCCAAGGAACTCTCCCAGCGTCGCCTTTTGGGAAGAAGAGAGATGTTTGTTTGCTCTCTTCTAGTTATTAAGCTTCAAATTCTGTTCTGTAAATAAGCATTTACTCACAGAAATAATAAAATAAGACCGTGCGCCTTATACCTCGGGTCAGTTCCTTTTTTTTATCCTTTACGACACTGAAAGAAAACGCCAAGTTCACATGCTTTAAAGGCTCCCCATGGTTCAAGGCTTGGGTCATGTCACCTAATGTAATATACTAATTATTGCAGCTTCTTAACTCGGTTTGTGTTCGGTGATTTTGTTGACCTTAGAAGTAAAACCATGTTACCCATCTTCGATGAATACAAAGATAATTTAAAAATGCAGTCTCGAGTCAACAGCTCACCCACTCCACAATAAAAGTAAGAACGATTTCTGTATTTATCTCCACGTGGCCGACATATTATTATTTAACCGTAAGGTTTGAATTTCTTCGTCCATTTTACCAAAGCTCCATGGACATATGACATATCCATATTCCATACCATTTATAAAAAACTTAAAAGGTGAAATAGAATACGAGTCTCTTAATCGATAATTTACGGGGTTTTTTTCTTCTAATTTTACATGTATTTTACTTGATACATTATATAGTTGCAATTATTAAAAGTTTGCGTGGATGGAAATTGGAAACAAAGCTATATATTTTCGACATAGAAATGGAAAGAAGATGAAAGCACCAAAAACAGAGTTGTTAATTGATTCTTCGTTAAATTGATTCAACAGAACTCCTAAGAGTAGGAATGCCTGTCTCTGACTATGCTGATCATTATTAGTCAAACCAGCAATCATAAATCCAATGCTGATATAGAAAACAATAAAGATTTTATTCTTCTTCTTGTCACGCAGATGACGAATTGGATAAGAGATTTCGTCTATAAAACATACGATGAGAAAAAGTCGATCATATTCACCATAATTTTTCTTCTTTAAAAAAACAGAGAATAAATGTTCCCCTTTCCCTGGATGATTTTTTGTAAGTAATACTATTTTACCTGGTATGAATTCTGTAATCGCTAAGCCTCATTCATATTATTACTATGTGAAAATAACAGAAGGAATGTGTTGGACTTTGTACAAATCTTCTCCTCCTTCAGACAATCTCTCCTCCCAATCCCATCTAACATTCAGATCCTTTAAGGAAGTGATGAATCGCAGCCCATCAGGAAGCTCCTTTAACTTCTCACAGTGAATAATTTCGAGAGTATGAAGAAGGGGCATGGCGCCTTCTTCTACAATCCACTCTTCCCAATCATCTAGTCCTTGTATTTTAAACTTGTGCAACTGAGGAAACCCACCTCCCGAGCAAACCATTCTCTTCCCAGAGAAAGATCTGTTCCCTAAACAAACATCTTTCAAGTGAAGCAACTTCTCTAGAATCGGCATTGGATCCTCCTCCAAACGACACTTCTCTAGAGATATGGTTGTAACACGAGAAGGGAAGTGTTCTTTATCAGGTAACCTTGGCATATATATTCTCAGCTTCAGATGTTTGAGATGAATCAAATCCAATACAATTCTCTCTTGTATCTTCCTGTTAGACCTGCCCTCGTCTATATGAATTTTTTCCAAGTGTCTGAGTCCACTTATTGATGCAGATATAGTTTCAAGACTTGTCTCATCATTTAAAAAGATGTGAAGATTCCTCAACCTGCCCATACCAGAGAGATCCCCCACACTACCATCCTTCGTTGAGAAATTAATCAAAGTTTCCAAGTTGACTAGATTACAATTCCAATTTTGTCTTCTTATCCATATGTCTCGGTAATGCAAGGTACCTTAATTCTAGCATCTCCATCAAGACATTGGGCACGTATATAGGAAATTCCGTTGCTACATCCATATTTAGATAGATCTGCAACTTTAGATTTCGTAGAGAAGGTATCTGATATACCTGAGTCATTTCTAAGCTCAAGTATCTTAAGTGGATGAGCTTTCCAATGCCAGAGGGTAACTTCCCTCCTTCAAACGCGGCTCCAAAGAGATCTAATACCCTCAGCAGTTTTAACCTCGTAAAGCTTGAACCCAATAACATCCAAATTGTCTGGTCAGGCAAGACAATGAAGAGAGATCGAAGTTTTGGATTCTTTATATCTCTCTCCACATGCAACATAGAAGGATTCTGTGAGACGAATCTGCGAGATGTAGCGGAATATTGAGAGTTTACAGTTTGGGAGTGGCTACCGGAAGTTTGTAGGAAGTTCTCTCCTTTGGCTTTAAGCAAACAAACTTCTCTCATCATGTCATGCAAGTGAATTGTTTCAAATCTCCAAGTATTAATGTCTTTCTCCGCAATAACCATATTTCTCCTCACCAACTCTTCTATGTAGCCATCTGCAACATCTCGAATGGTTGCTCCGTCGTTATACTTAGGTTTTGGTATTCCTTCTCCAGCCCAGCAATAAGACAATTTCTCTATGTTTATTATATGATCTTCCGGAAAATGGGCCAAATAGAGGAAGCAATACTTCAAATATGAAGGCATCTCTTCAAAGCTGAGAGACAATACATAGTAAACCGAACTGTTGTTGCTGTCACCGAAATCAGTTCTTCCCACAATATGAGATCCAATATTCTCTGATAATCTTTTCCAATCATGTAGTGTGTACTTTTCAGCTAACAAACCTCCCAACACTTTGACCGCCAAAGGCAATCCACCACAATGTTTCAACATTTGCTTACCCATCTCTTCCATTTCCTCATCAACCTTAAATTCTGAACAATGACACTAGAATAAATTATTAGGCTATAAAATTTTATAAAGGTAGGACGCATAAAAACATGTTGTGATTATCCTAGATTTTGTTATCTCTTCATTGAATGCTTACCGGATGAATCTTTCCTTGGAAATGCTATCCTTTGAAAAAGTGTCCAACCGTTTTGAGTAGTTAGGCATTCTAGTTTAAAGTTGATATATGTTTCATCTCCACGTCCTGCCACACTCTCATTTCGAGAAGTAAATAGCACCTTCCAGTTACCTTCATAATATCCAAACACAAAGAGCATAAGACTTGTTTTCATCTTTCTTTTTATCAAGTATAACTAAAGGTCACCTTTTTCCGGTGGAAATATTGGCTTGATCAGGTTCCAATCTTCTTCTCTCCATATATCATCAAGGACAATCAATGATTTAGAAGTTTCCAACAACCGAAAGAGTACACTTTGAAGTGTAGATTCTGTCATCATCATGATTTTGGTTTCCTCTTCTTTGGGCTTGAGATTTTGTAAGATCATTTGCCAAACGGATTTCCGGGTAAACTCTTGTGAAACACAAACCCATGCAAGTCCATCAAACTGATGTTTAACCATGTCGTGATTAAAGACTTTTCTAGCATGGGTTGTTTTACCAAGACCACCCATCCCTGTTATGGACACCACTTGAACATTATCATTATCTTCTTCCACCAAATATCCAACCAGCTTCTTAATATTTTCTTCTAACCCAACAAGATCTCTTTCGTGATCCCTCGAAAACGTTTGTCGCATTTCCCTTTGTCTATCAGGCAGCGCGTTGTAACTGACATCCGCAATAATCTGTTGTACTCCAAAACTTTGCATATCACGAATCACCTTGGAGATCCTCTTACTTATGCCTCTAATATCTAACGCAATTCCCATGCGATTCGGAATTGTGCAAGCAAGTCTTCTGATACGCATCTTGGCGCCACTAGTTTTTCCGAGTTTTTCCTTTAGAAGAAAAGTTTCGAGTATATCCTCTGCATCACAAACAATTTCCTTGATCTCTTCAACACAATTTCTCACCACCGCGCTTGCATGTTTCTTTGCTTCCGCATCTTTCAGAAAAGAGCTTAACAAGTTTAGATCACTTTTTAGTTCGGTTACTTGATCATCAACTCCCTGAAATTGATCGTATTCTTGGCTAAGTAGTTCCCAAAGCTTTTGTACTCCAAGCGATACAAGTTCCATGGCTATACTGGCTCCTGCTCAAGTAGCATGAAAACAAGAATCAAGCTACAAATTGATGAACAAAAATAATCACAAGTTCCAAGTCGCTAAACAAATTCAAACAAAGAATCCCTCTCTAATCCGACCTAATTTCATCATCTCCACCTTTCCTATTCTGACCTAATTTCAATTTGATTAAATCTTCCCATTTGTAAAAATTGGCTTTTTCATTTTAGTAAGGATAATATTTAGATCGAAAATGTAAGGTTTATGATATAAGAAATTTTTTTCATAAAACTCTTCAATAGAACTGCTAGCGATCATCTCTGTAGTGAATTTCTGAATCAATTAAAGCTTATTTTTGCTGTAATCACTTCGGAAACCCAAACCATCAAACTAGTGGTTGATAAGATATCTTTTAATATAGAAATATTCAAGCTTAACTTAGAATTTGTCTCTCTCCAAATTCCCAGATTCAAGAGAGACATATATTACCAGTGAAACCGTGAAGTGCTACCACAATCGAGAGAAACAGAGAGAAGATTAAAGGACATGTCATTCAACGAAAACATAGAATGAAACAAGCAGAAAGTGACCTCTTCAGATAAAGAAAGCAGAAGAGTTTGAAAAATTCAGATAAGATAAAAAGAAAAAATGACTAACCTCTTCAAGTCACCAATACAATCTCATGTCTTCTCTTTTCAGCAGGAAGAGATATTTTCGTTCTTAGTTATGAAGTCTCAGTTCACGCGCTATGGAACCTTTTGACTCAGCGCCATAAAAAAAAAAAAGAGCACCAAGCAATTGGCAATAGACATGGGTAAAATACCCAAAAACCAAACAATCGGAATCGACAAAAAAGACCGAACCATATAATATTTGAATTGGATCCTAAACTTCTATATTCGAAAAATCCAAATCGAATGAATACTCGAAATACACAAAATACAATTATATACTTAAAATATTAGTTATATTTAGACCTTATAAGTTATTGAATGCACGAGATTGAGTAGCAGTAGCAAATTGATTCTAATGCAAAATCAAGAATTTGAAAAGTATATAGAAATAGACAAAAAAAAACAAAAAACAGAGAAAGAGAGTGTTGAATGTTTCTAACATTCAGTAAATAAAATAAGAGTATATAGAGTGTTGAATAACTCGCTTCCGCGTTTAAATACAAAAATAACTACACGCCTGGCGCCGCAACCAGTTCAACGTCTTTCATATCTATAAACTTTTTTTTTTTCTTTTTTGTCAATCATATCTATATACTAATGTCCGTTTATCAATTTATTCAAATCGTCGAATTAGAAATTCCGAATTTTGATTGACTACTGGTTTAGTTTTTCTAGCAAAAGTCGGGTTGTATCCACTTTATTTAAATATATATCAAATGAAACTTTAACAGTCCCAGTCAAAATTCAATGTGTTCCTTTTTTCGGTCAGACAAAACACACTTTACCATATTGGATGGAACGAAAAAAATACAAGTGGACACCGATCCGTACCACCAAGTCAACAAAACCATGTTAATTTTTCTCTTCAACACGCTTTTATTTTTTGTTGCTTTCTCAAAAGAATCCCCCTACCTACTTATACGCTATAACCATTTCATACTCCAAGACCAAACCCATCATCATTACTTCAAACATAAACACAAAAGCAAAAAACAGAGGATGACGAAGAAAGGACAAAACAAGAACAAGTTCTTGAGAATCATCGCCATGCCGCTGAAAGTGCTAAGCAAAGCGCGTGATCTCTACATGCGAAGCATCACAGGCTGCGCAACTCGAACTCACTACTCCTCCGCCGATTCCGTCACCGTTCCTTTTCCAAGAAGCCGGAGCACTTCTTCCGTCTTCTCCTCCTCCGCGGCCTCTTCCCGGAGAACTTCCGATTACGCTTTCGACGATGACTACAGCGAACTCATCAGAGCTGCTTCCGTTAGGAGTTTAGGTCATAAGAACGAGATCGACATGTTTATACACCAACAGCTACAACAACAACAACGAGAACGGCAGGAGAATCGCGTTGCGTTTGGGGCGGTTGCAGCTGTGTCGGTGAAAGGCGGTTTGCCGAAGAGCTCGAGCGTAGGGATTACAATGGCGAGGATTGATGAAGAAGTTGAAGAAGAAGGATCTTTCAAGAATCAAAAGAAAGGATCTGATTTCTTATACCCTCGTAGCAGATCACATGCTGTTACTCTCCGAGGATCCAAGTTTTAATTTACTAGCAGCTAGTTATACTTGTCTTTTATTTTTAATCTTGATTTTAAGAAATATAATTACCATGTCGTTTGAGACTCCTAGTTATTTAGATGATTATGGAGTTATTTTGATGTAAAGTTACTTTCAAAGATTTATACATAAAACAAGTTTCCAAATATTTAAATTTAAATTTGTTATATCCTAGTTTTGTTAGAAATTACAAAAAGGTACGAATATTTATCTTAGGAGTATGTTGAATGGTACAGTTAGGAAAGCGTTCTTGTAACGCCTAAATCACGGAAAGTCGAAGAATTATTGAATTTTTGCTTACAAATTATAGTACAAGTTTGATTTCGTGTTTCTAGTTGCACTTTTTATTTATTTCAACATTTGGATTGTTGTTTCCACATATGAATGGATATATTATATACTCGTGTCTTCATGTGTTCCGGTTGCACTTAAATTAATATCTTTAATTAGCTTAATATTTTCTGCCACGTAATAATAGCAGACCAACATTTTGTGGGCGCGTTTGCGTAACTATTAACTGTTCTGGGAAAACATTAACTTCCCTTAGTATTTATTGTGGCTTAACACCAAACTTTTTTGGTCGCATTAACAAAATGAGGGTACCAATTAGTTATATTTCATAACTTCCATTTACTGATCACCCACACATATGTGATGTGCCGACTTTGGTGGGACTTGTTAAAAGCTTTTATATATTTTTGACCTCATCTGAATTTAAAGCCTTCTCATTTCTAAATCTGTAATAGCCTAGTAGGTAGGTAACTACAATGTCAACCCAAAAAAAATATTTCACTTGCTGAAATCTAGGTATTAAATTATATACGGTATATTTAGAAAGTTATATATTGAGATTTAATGGTATTTGCATCTCAACAGCAGAATAATGATTGTGGTAGAGGAAGAAGCCATATATAGTACAAGAGGAAACAATCTCAAATGGTTCTAGTTTTGAGGATTGTTTTTGAGAATTCTGGAATGTTGATGAGTGAGAGATGTATGTATGTTGATAAGCAACAATGTAGAATAGTCCGTGCATTTTTAGGCAAATTTGAGTTCAGTTCGACTATTTTTTTGAAAAAGCTTTATTTCAGTAAATAGGTGTTTTATCGGCGTTGTTTATTTTGTGAAAGATGTGATTTTAAAACATAACACTTTGCCAACAATACGCGAGTTTATGTATCAAGTTAACAATTTAAAACGTATATTTTTGGGAAATTTAAGTTAAAATTTGAGAATTTTAAAAAATTCCAAAACAAATCTAATTAATTATCACGCAATGTAGTGAATACGTAAAAGAATCGTATAACCATTTAGTTACTAAGGAAAAAAAAAGAGTTTTTACACTTCTGTACGTTTAAAGAACACTAACACAACAAAACCCACCAGACGTATTCCGCAAAGTTCATTGCTTAAGACTTTTTCAGCTTTTTCATTTTCTTTTGGATGACAGAATCAATTGGAACTATGAACATTTGGTTTCTCCTTGAACCGGAGGAGCTCTGTAGTATGCAGGCACAGTTGCGGGGAAAAACATCTGTCTAACTCCTTCCGCCTTTATTATCGGAAATATTATCCCCGATGCTCCCTGCCATGATTTTCGCTTTAAGATCATACCCAATATACAACTAAAATAGGAAAGCGTGAAATTGAATAATGTAGGTTCATACCGAGATCAATTTGGCTCCAAGCCATATACGTTTTGGGGAAGGGAATGGAAGTAACAACCTTACGACTCCATAAACCGCAACCGCAAAGAAATGGCACACAAGAGTTAAAGGCCGAGGGTTCAAACCCGAAAGCAAAGATACTGGTCCGCTTGTGCACATCCCTCCGAGTCCAAGATAATCGAAACACGCTTTCCTCATCTCGTTTCTTGCTTCATCTTTCGATGAACAGAACACTTTGTAAAGAGCATTCGCAAGTGTGTTGATTGTTGCTGCCACTGGCTGCAAGTGAGAAGATTATTCAGACGCTAAATCACACGTCTGACCACAAAAAATCTTAGTATGCAACTGATGTTTACCTTCCGCAGAGTGTAAAACGATTCGAGGTATTTGCAGAGGCTAGAACCGTCGCTAAGGTCACGCAGGGGTCTAAGAAGATTACGTAGGACAACAATATCAGATAGTGCGACCGTCATTCCTCCACCTGTCAGCGGATGACGCATGTTAAATGCATCTCCCATTAACAAAGCACCTGGAGTTGGATAAGGAGAAGCCGGCATGCTTCTGTTTGGCATTGACTTGATGTTTCCTTTATCCACCGCAGCAATGAAAGAGTCATAGACTTCAGGAGGCATCTACAATATAGAGAAACACACAAATTTACCGACAACGAAAAGAAGAACGCCATGAAGAGAAGTGAAAAGTCTAAGAAAATGTTCCCATACCTGAGGAGCAACAACAGTCTTCAAATATTTTTCCATTTCACCACTTGCAATGGAAGGAATTTTCTGACCAGGAACATCGACCAGACACCGGACCTCTGTGCTACTAATTGGATACATCAAAATTGGTGACGGATCAGCTAAGACGACATGTCCATGGTTTGCATATGGGAGATTGCAGTTCTCTAGGACCAAACCGACAAAACAAGAAGGCACCTCGACCTGCGTGAAGATAGTACAAACATATAATGAAGTTTGCTTTTGTATAATCAGCAAAGAGTAGATTCTGATATGACAAAACAGAGGAAAAAATCAAACAGCATGTTACCTGAGGATTGCACAGAGAACGACGCAGGTTTGAGAAACAACCGTCACAAACAATAGTCAAAGCTGCAAATGCTTTTAGTTCTTCCCCTGCTTTATTCTTATATCTCACACCTTTGATAGTACCATTCTCTTCTAGAAGAGAAACAACTGTTCCTTGCTCTAGCTGAACACTGTTAAGTTTATCAGTTAAAAAAGCCATTAGCAGGACACAAGAGTGGCTCCCATATAGGTTTTTTATCAAAATATATCGCCTCATATCAAAAGAAGATCAATGATTCAATCAACCAAGAATAATGACAGAACCTATAGATCAACGACATAAACAATGTTTTATGCATCTTCAGTTAGCTTTTTAACAGTCAGAAAACTAATCCTATTTCTGAAACTGGGATCAACACCATGGGATTTTTAGCAAGTCTAGATGGAGCAATCAAAATGATTAAAAGGCCCACAACAGCTTGAGGAATTTTTAAGGGTAAAACGTACTTTGGAAGTGTATCAGCTTTCTCCCGCATTCTTTGTATAAAGCGTCCATTGTGAAAGCTCCTTCCAGTTACATCTGCTTCAAACTTCTCCAAAGGATAAGCTAAGCGAATGCGTTTCCCATCCTTAAAAAGTGCATAACCATACACACGCTGAGCATCTATTTCCTCCACGCAATCTGTAGATAGCAACCTTGATGTCAATATCTGAAGAAAACAGCTACAAAGCTAACTAGAGGTAAAGAATAATTTCCCCATGGCTTATATATAACATGGTCCTCAGCTAAATCTTTCCTTACCTTCAATTCCCAACTCCAGTAACTTGAGGTAGCCACCAGGTTGTAAAAGCTCCCCAACAATGCGATCTGGCTCCGATAAATCTCTTTCAATCACATGAACTCGACGATTATCCTACAACATAAAAATCACAAGACGATGTGCAATTTAGGACTTCTTACTGCAGAGAGAATTGTCACACTGTGAAGCAGTTGATTTCATTCTACGATGAGCATCAAAAGTGCCTAGACAGAAAACTAGTTAACTGGGAACCAAGAAGAAGATGAACCCAGGTCTAAATGTCCTTAGGTAAGTACACATATGCCACTAAAATAAATTAACAAAGGAAAAAACCATAGTCAGCATTTAAACCTATCTTTAAAAGTGGTTGGCGTCTAAATTACGCATTGAATGACTAATGTTGGCCCATGAAGTCAAAGAAGTACAATAAGTTTCCACTCTTCCCCAAAATAAATCTCAAAGAGTGTTGTTGACCATGCTAAACTCGAGTACTCGTGCATTGTGTGAAACAAGTCGTTTTCAGAAAAAGACTTCACTATGATACAAGTCGTTTAAGTGTCTCTTTCTCAGTAACAATGGTGTTGTTGTTTTCTTAACTAAAGTAGTTGTTTTGTTTGTAATTAACTCCTCCTATTATGGGTGTAAACCTTTTACGTTATAAAAGCTAAGTTTGATCCCAAAAAAGAAAAAAGAAAGGCTGAATATTCCGGAAATAATCTCAAATCCTGGATTTGAACAGATAGCAAATCTAGAACGCAATTTCCAAGTACAATAAAACTATGCAAATTGCAGCACCTTCAATCAATCCACGAAACCGGAACCGCTTCAACACAAAACGGAGAATCGAAACTCGCTTTGATAAAAGACGGAATTGGTACTAAAAGTGATTTATCATCCTTCTCTAATCTAAATTTTTATACTGACTATCAAATCCGCGAACCATTGCCACCTAATTGGGATCCGGAAAAACTAACCTTTCCAAGAGTGTAAGCCAGAGCGGAACCAGCGACACCGGCTCCAACAATAATGACGTCGGCGACGGATTCTCCGTTATTATTCAGGGATCCGGCCTCTGTAGCCACCGTTGAGACGGTTCGATCTTGATGGATTCTCGAAATTGTAGGGTCTGGTCTAATAGTGTTCCGCCTCGGCTTCAGGGAAAATCCATAGAAAGCAAAGACGGAGATTACGAGAGCGGAGATCACGAGAGGCGAGAACAAACCCCATAACTGAGGCTCCATCATCGTCGTCGCCTTCACAGAGAATTGGCTTTCTCAGCGGAAAGAACGAGAATGAAGAGATGTCTATCTCTCTGTCTCACCACGAGACTTTGGCTTGTTTTTCTATTTTATTTGATTTTAAATTTAAGGCAAATTCCACGTAAATTTACGCTGGCAATTTGTCAGCGACTTCCTATAAAAAAAAAGCGATGCTGGCAATCTCAGAGTACTCGTATACAAAAAAAGTTATCACGACGTAGGTTAAAAATAATAATTTACATATAAAATTACTGAATTTAATAAAATTACGACAAGATGATATAAAAAATCAAAGTTTTGTTTATTAGATAAATAAATTTTAATTTAACAATAATTTAAGAATAGTTTCAAAAATATATATGATTTTGTCTTAGAAAAAAAAACAATTTAAAGAAAAGATTTTTGCTTCATTTTTGTTCACTTCTCGAATGTTCTTTTTTGCCCAGACCTATAATGGATTAGGAATTAAAAGGAGGGATTATGCTACGTGTAGGGCTGAGATTGAAAGCTTTATTACCTGTTTGAAATGGAATTCGAAACGAGATTGTACACCCAAATTCATTCTGAGTCTAACGGAAAATTCATCGTCTTCTTCTCGTTCGCTCTAACAAACTCTTGTTTCATCGATAGCCGCGAATTTCTTCTCCACTCCCAGATTCTCTGCAGGTGAGTTGGAGATTTTTGATTAAAGAACATTGATCTTTCTTCTTGAACCATTTCTAGAGAATTCACGGTTTTACTATACCATATACAGCTATTTCCTCCGTCCCGCCACATTCGTGACTCGACTCAACGCACTCGGCAACACTTCACTGACCGTTCCAGAAATCAATCCTCGAAATTAACCATGGATGTGGTCGAATCGACTCCTCCTCTCCAACTCGGAGAGGAAAGACTTATTGGTGGCACCAACATCAAGAAGAAGCTACTCAAAGTCGGCGCTGGGTGGGAAACTCCCGAATTCGGTGATGAGGTCACAGGTGCTTCTAGTTCTAGCTACTCTCTTCGATTTTCCTTTGCTTACAACTTAATCGCATTCATGGTTATGTTATCTTTTTCCCCGAGACGACGTTCGTGATGAGCAATTATTTTGATTTTGATGGAACGATTGCAGTTCACGACGTTACTAGTCTTCTTGATGGGAGAATCATCTATTCTACAAGAGACAAGGGTGAACCTATAATTGAAACCCTTTATGGTGATATTATATTGATCGATTTTCATTCTTGGTATTCTTATTTGCTTAGACTGATTGGTCCAGTTCAATCTGTCTTTTGTGTAGGTATGGTTCCTCGAGGCTTGGAAAAATGTTACATGTCAATGAAAAAGGGAGAAATTGCATTGTTCACCTTCCGTTCTAGACTGAGCGATATATTTGATGGTTTCGATGATGACGATCCTGTTATTCTTCAGTATGAAATTGAACTTATCTCCTGGATTACTTGTGTGGATATTCGTAACGATGGAATTCACAAAAAAATACTAGAGAAGGGGAATAAGGATGGTGGGAAGCCTGGGGCTTTGGATGAAGTTCTTGGTTAGTATGTTTATCATGGCTGATTGCTTTGTCTCTAGCTCTTCTTGTCCACTAGTGTTAAAATAACGTCGTTCCAATTTTGCAGTGAGATACGAAGTTAAGATCTTTTGTGAAATCGTTGTGGCCAAAACGCCGGATGAAGGCATTGAGTTTTGTGTGAAAGATGGTAATCAACCTTTAAGCAACAGTCCATATAGAGCTGTGAAGGTGTCTTTTTTTTTAACAATTTCTAATACATTGGTTTTAGGTCATTTGTGCCCAGCTTTGGCACTGACAGTTGTAACCATGCATCCTGGAGAAAAGGCTAAAGTGAATGTAACGCCTCTGTGTATGTGTTCATGTCGCTTCTGGCTTTTAACTTTTGGTTATTGCGAAATTCTTACTTTTAATCTGATAAAAACGTGCAGGGGGGGTTCCGTGATCAACCAAGGTGGGCGCTATTTATTCATTTAGAGCTGGTGTCCTTCAAACCTGTTATTGATGTTGTGGGTGATTCAAAGATTTTCAAGAAAATTTTAAGAGATGGAGAAGGCACAGGTGTTGCAGATGATGGCGCCACTGTTACTGGTACGTTTGTGTAAGATTTAATAACAAATCCAAGAGACATGTACAAGTATGCTTTCGAAGGGAAAATTTCAATCTTAGTCTCTCAACTTAGATCGATCACCTGTCTTGAAACTTGAAAGTTGTTTCGATTTCTTGAAATATACAAAGATTAGTTCTGCTGATAACATTCAAGCCTGGATAAGGACTTAAGAGTAATCGTGCTCTTTAGATGCTCATGTTAAAGTTCCTGTGAAAGTGAAATCTCCTAGTAATATGAAAAGCTATGAAAAGAGTTTTACTGATAACATCCAAGCCTGGATAAAGAATTAAGAGTCAGATCAATTATGTTTTCAGCATGCTTCCCTCAATTAGAATAACTCATACTTTTTGCCTATATCAGAGTAAATTTTCAATCGTGCTCTTTAGATGCTCATATTAGAATTCCTGTGAAAGCGTAAGTTTTTCTGGTAATATGCTCTCAGTGATTAGGTGTTGACTTTCAGCCAAGCCGAAAAGACATGCTATCCCATCTTAGTTGGCATGACTTAGTTTTTAGTTTCGTGCAGTGAGTTACGTTGCAAAGCTAGAGGACGGCACGATATTCGACAGGAAAGGATTTGGAGAGGACGAGCCATTGGTTTTTGTAACAGATGAAGGTCAGTTAATGATATTCTAATCATTTTTTTTGTCCCTAATAATTGATTTTAAGTCTCAGCATTAACACGAGATTGAATTGCTTACCTGGGTTCTGTTTACAATATATAGAGCAAGTGATTTCTGGCTTAGACAAAGCTGCAGCAACAATGAAGAAAGGGGAAAAGGCAGAATTGAAAATTAGTCCTGAGTATGGTTTTGGAAATCTAGAAGTCCAGGGTGATCTCGCTAAAGTCCCACAGTGTTCAACTCTCATCTACGAAGTTGAAATGTTAGATTTCGTCAAGGTAATTAGCTAATAATGGCACTTGAAAGTTCTGGTTATTGAGCTCTGACTCTATTGCTTTATCCAGTCTCTATTATGTCCATAATTCTGAACCATAGCAAAACGTTGTTGGTTTTTGGTTGATAGCTTATTGAAAATGATAAATATTCTTGCTCTCTTTTTTTCAATTTTATTGCTCACTCAGTTTTTTATGTTGTTTCGTTGAGAGCAGGAGAAAAAACCATGGGAGATGAATAATCAAGAGAAAATAGAGGCTGCTACCAGAAAGAAAGAAGAAGGCAATCTACTATACAAAAAACAGAAGTACCAGCGAGCAGCAAAGAAATATGATAAGGTGAGGCAACAAAGTTATAATTGAAATTAACAGAAGACACTTACGTATCTACCACAGATTCCCATATTAAATTTGGAAAACGATGATATATGCTTACAGGCTGCAGATTATACAGAGAATAGCTCATTTGAAGGTGATGAAGAAAAGCAAGTCAAGGCTCTGAGAGTATCTTGCTTCTTAAATGGTGCAGCGTGCAGTCTAAAACTAAAAGATTTTCTGGAAACGATCAGGCTGTGCTCAATGGTAAATAAGTAGATTCGTATCTAGTGAGACTTGGTGGCTGTGTTGTTGGGTATTAGATTGGGAATGATTTCTCATGCGTTGTTGTTGCAGGTGTTAGATATTGAGTTCCAAAATGTGAAAGCTTTATACAGGCGTGCACAATCTTTTTTGGAGACGGGAGATTTGGTTTCAGCGGAAATGGATATAAAGAAGGCTTTGGAGGCTGATCCTGAGAACCGGTAACAAGACGAAACTGTTTATGCATCATCGTTTCTCTTAGTCTTAGGCATATATACATTATTGTGTGTTGAAACTTTATTATTTCTAGGGAATTGAAATCCCTTTACAAGAGACTGGAACAGTCTAAAGACGCCAAGCTTTATGCAAACATGTTTGCACCATCTAAAGTGAGTCTTCTCTGCTCTTTTACCCTCCATGATCATTCGACAGAAGACTTTATTCGATTGTGACGATATCTTTGATTTGTTCTTGTGGCAGAAACTAAAACTTGTGGAGGCAGAGGAAGAAAAAATGGCAACAAACGTAGAGACTAGAGAATATTCTAATGAGTTTACATATGCCCAAGTCCTGAAAATAGGTTGAGGCTTGAGCTTACACGAAAATGTTTGAGGAAGTATAGTGTAGATAATGAACATGGTGAACCATAAACTGGAGTTGGAGTCTTTTCCTGAATAGCATATAAGACTCGATGCGATATATGACAAAAGCATTACAATGATTCATTTTACTCTATTACCAAAAAAGTAAAAATTTCTCTGTTTGATCAAACAATGTAGGAAATGATGCTAATAGGGACATTTTCTCACTTTTGTTCTATGGTTCTTTTAATTGTGAAATTGGAATATGATATCGTTATTTGAAGCTGAACAAAACATCTCTAATTTTCACCAATTAAATTTGAGGCAATTTGATAACTTGAAGTTATTGTGCTTAAAATTGATGGTTATCTCTTGTATTGGTAAAGTAAACCCCATCGATCAGCCATTGATATTTCTTCATCTGTTGGGCATTGGGTTATTGCGTTCGGTTCAGATAACTCGGGGTTGGGTTTCTATGGTTTTATAAAATAGGTCCAGTCGGAATCAAATTTTATATCAGTTCTATTAGGTTCGCTTTTGATAATTTGATTCGGTCTAGATTCGGGTTTGGTTCCGGTTTCGACAAGAAAATATAGATATTCGAATACTCAAAATTCATGGTTATCTAATACCAAAACGCATGATTCAATTGCATCAATACCAGAAAACGATCTAAAATACTTAAAACCAAATCTGAAGTAATACAATCTAGTTTATACATTTGAACCAACCGAATATGAAAAACAAAAATATTAAATTTGAGAATTATAGACACCTATATAATGGATGGTGCAGGGTGTAGGTGTAAAGTGGAGGAAGAGTATAAGATGGATATAAATGAATAGTACGTTTTCTTTGCCACTACCACTAACCTCTTTGCCGTTTCATGGCCCAACCTTCATAATCAGTAAGCCAACTGTCTTTTATCTACTGCATGCAAGCTAAGACTGTCCAAAAGAAGTTTCACGCTCTACGACAAAAACACACATTACATACTTCTTTCATATAATTATAATTATATTATTTCTCTCTTTTTTTTTCTGTTTTAGATACGATCTTTTGTGTAGACTTTAAACGACAAAATATACAAAATAATTTTGTTTGTTCTCATACAAAAATGTCAAAAAATGATCACTTCATGCATTATTTCAAATTCTAATGATATGTGGATTAGTTTTCTTTAGCCGATCTGAAGAACAAACAAAAGATAGAATTATCTTCACTATAAACAAAACTTTAGACAAATCTAACGCTTTTTGAATATCATGAAAATCTATTTCCTTTTTCGGGTCTTGTTTTGCTTATAAATCGTGTGTCTATATGTGATGATTTTGATGGTGACTAAATAAACCAACTTGTTTTTCTCGACAATCATATCATTATCATTTAATTTTAATATAATATATAAATAAATAAATACTCAAAAATTTAAATAAGGTCATATGTATATATTTTTTTCTTTTCCAAACCATACCCTTATAAGAGTCATCCCCCTTCCTTTTAAATGCCTTGGAGCCTAGAGAGAAAGAAAACAAATACCAAACAAAATTTAGTGTTTTTCGGAGCGAATTAATCGAAAGAGAATGGATTCTTCGGATTTACAATACAGCGATGCAGGAGATTCAGGTTGGACTATGTACTTAGACCATTCTTCTTCTGTTTCATTGCACAATTTAAATGTTAATGGAGAAACAAAACAAGAACATGATGAAGATTCTTCAATGGTATCGGATGCATCTTCGGGGCCTCCATATTACTGCGCAGAGACCGTTCCCGAAGATCTCCTCCAACAAAACACACAATATTGGTGTAAGAGCAAAATCAAGAACAAGAAGAAGAAGGTTCATGAAGAACAAGGATACAGTGGGAGATTCAATTCTTGCCTCGATGACACAGCTAGTTCATTGGTATTGTTTTACAAACTTGTCATGTTCGATATTTTCCAGCTTTTGTCTTAATATTCAGGCTCTCTATTTGGTTATATGTTTAACATTTGTTATAAAAAACATTTTTTTAATCATGTTTCGTATTAATTACTATAACTATGTGGTTCAACGGTTATATCATTCTAATCTCACTTTTTGAAAAAAATATTAATTAGCCGGTTGGGGAAGAAGTTTCACCGCATAAGAAACATGGAGATCGGATGGATGATTTCTCTCAAAGCTACTCTACGAGAAGAATGCTCAAGGTTTCTACATTTTTCCTCGGTTTTATTTTGTAAACTATTTTAGAGAATTTTCTTTTCATTTATTTTTTTTTTGATATTTTCGAGTTTCTTTTCATTTCATTTCATTTTGTTTTTTTTTTACAATTTGTGTTTTATTTGTTAAATGACAATTTGTATTTTGTAATTTATTTTATCATCAAATGAATTATTTTACTTAGATGTTCAAATATGTATTTAATGTAGAAAAATATAAATATATATACTTTTTGTAGTTTTTTAAACTATATGCACATTTCACTTAAAATGTAGAATATATATATATATATGTATCTATCTTTTGCTCTATGCTCACAATTGAAACTTTTTTAACGATGATAAACTATACTTTTTGAACCACTATGGGAAAATTTCGTATGAAAAATAGTTAGAAAGATTCTATTTTTGTTGCAGGGAAAATTTAACTCGAGTTTCGTACAACAAGCTTTTCCAGTTGAGAAATTAGCCTTGAATCATCAAGGTAAAGAGATATATACATTTTTACTTCCCAATGGTCATTGATTAGTTAAACTTTAACCATAATGAATAAATAGACAACAATAAAAATCGCATGGCATAAAATCGCATAAATGGATCAATTTACTTAAGTTCTCGTATATACGCGTATGTATATATGTTTGTATCATGTATATATGTACAACGGATGATGTCATGCAAGTATGCGTATAAAAATATGTATGTCAATGGAAATTCTCAGCTTGACAATACATATGTATATTTTCAGGTGGCAGTAACCAGAGGAAGAGGAGAGGATAAAAAAAAGCTATTCGAATTTTTATTATTTTCTTCTCATTTCTCGAAAATTTGAAACAAAAAGCAGAAGGAATACCTTCTCTTCTTTTTATGTGTGTACATTGTCTTTAAGAAAACCATGTGGGTGTTTTTTTTCTTGATATTGCATACTACTATCAAGTTATTAATGTTTTTCTTTAGTATCACGTATTAATGTTCGGAACAAAAAAATCTTCGAATACAACAATTCTTGTAAGTAAGATCTAAAGTTTGCATTGTTTCCTGTGGAGTTCAAAAAACATCACCGCAAAAAGAGTGGAGAACAAATATAAGCAAATTGAATTTGGATGAATCTCTTGGGTTAACGTTTTATAATAACAAGAGATTTTAGTTTTCACAAAAGAAAAAAAAAAACTTGTAATACTAATTTACTAATAGTGGTTATGTCAATAGTTTCACCATGTTAGTCTATTGTTAGAGCTAGAGATTGTCATTGATAGTTACTGCATATATTAGTACGAAGTAGATGCTTCGTAATGCGTAAAACTCGTAAGAAGATTTGAATGTTGACATGAGATGAGATTGAATATTGATGTGTATGTACATAAAGGGATAATATAGTTAAACACAGAAGAAGCATAAGTACATTGATTGAACACGTAAACATATAACTATCGTTTCTACTTATTTACTATTTTAAGTTTCGTACTGCCATTTCTTGTACATTCTTACACAGCTAGTCATGGGCCATTTTCATTATTGTACACTTTTCTCAATATTACTGGTCACATTTTTTTGTACTGATGTTTCTTTTACTAACATGCATGCACACTTGTATTTAAATCTAAATCAATTGACATTTATTGATTTTCTTAAGGTATTGAAACTCTAAACGTTTCATCTCAACCGTTTTTAGACCCATACCTTAAGTTACGTTTAAACCAAATATATTTTGATCACATGCAAGTCCGAGTTGAAACATAGACAAACAAACATGATTTTCGAACATTAGATATCTAATATGAAAATGGAGAGAACACATAAAACACAATGAATACATCAAGATTTGACAACATGCATAATCCTCAAAGCTTTACTAAAAATATTTTAAGCAATCTTACAAAAACTTGCTTTAATACACGACATTAAGACACTTATTAACTTGTTTACCGACTAATTCCTAGACAAACAAATAGTGTTAGATCAACCCCCGAGCACATACCTCACATCTCTCCCTTTCCTATCTAATAACCCCTTTGATATCTAAAATTTTAACAATAAAGGGACTCAAAACCCTAAAAAACATCATGTCACTTATATTTCCAAGAGATCACGTCCCCCTAAATAATTTATATATTAATTAATTTAAGTGTAAGTTAACCAGATAATTATCTCTAAATTTCTTTTTCATTTTTCCATGTCATCAAGTTGTATGTTGCGTTGTGCCACTTCTTGTATACCTTAAAAGCTTTCTCTTCATATCGTTATAAATTTCAGTCACAACAACTGCACTTTCGAATCTCATTTTGTTGTTGAGTTTTACAAGTTCAAGAATTTCCCCTAATCTCCAAATTCCTCCATGTTTGGCTTTCTCCATCTACTCCAATATGTATATCTCACATTGCCAAAACGTTATGACCAGCTCTCATATTTTTGTTTGTTTGTTAAAGATGGCTTGATGATGTTTGGTATGCATTGATCCCGAGTACTTCCATTCACCGGTATTTGATTACTGGTACTTGTAAATTAAAACCAATCGAGTACAATTAATTATTCAATAGTAGTGAACGATTTTGACTAATATAGAGAAATCAAGGTAGTCGAGCTTGAGTACTAAGTGTATGCACTATTAAATGCTCAATATTTTGACAGTATATAGAGTGAAACCACTACATGATAATTTAATCCTGAACATTTCTTCAAAAGTTTCTTTTGATATTGAACTTTTGGGATTAAAGTATTTCAATTATTTCATTGTCCACTAAAAAAACTACAAGGCGTGCTAAGAAAACATATATTTTTTTCCCTTGGATGCGTATATTGCATAGACGACAGAGATACACATGCACACATGTACGTGTATGCATGTGAGACTCAAAATAAATGTCTGTATGTGTATGATTTGTAGATGAATTGAATTGAAAAAATGGTAATAATGGAAATGGACCATATGGTCCCTTAGGAAGTGAAATTTCATGTTCACATGGCAATTTGGTTAGTGGCTACTAGTGGCCCTTTTGCCAGTCTAGCGTCCGTAACCTGCGTTTGTAGGTACATCCATCGCTTCTGTCATTTTATTTCATGTATTTTCATTTTTCCAAATATTTTCAAAATTATCATATAAAAGTATTAAATATTTTTAGATAATGCTAGATATTATCATGGTTTTAGGTACGGATTCAGTTGGGATCTTTCGTGTTTTTGGATTGTTAGGTTAGTCTTAAAGAATTGAATCAAAACAGAATCTAAGAAAATCTTTTGAACAAATAAAATAAAATTTGATATTATTATGTATTGTGCTCTTTACATTAACAAACTTTTTTTTTTTTAAAATATTAACAAACTTAATTTTATCGTTTAAAACATATCCTCTCTATTTAACTAAAAAACATACAAAAATAAATAACTCCTAAGTTTTGCGTTTATGATTTTAGGTTAGAAATATTTGTTTTTGACGATTAGTCAAATACAGCTCGAATTTTTTGGAAAGCACGATTTTTTTTGTTTTTGTTAACTTTTCACGTGGATGTATTGAAAAGAAAATTCATTTACTTATTTAGTCGAGTATATAGATTTGTTAAATTAAATTTTTTAGTTTCTATATATCATTGTCAAATATACAACAACTAATCCAAACAAAAATTTGTCAACCATCCAACTTTTTGAAAACTTGCTTCATCAAATTTATTTCAAACCCTTTCAGTCTAGAAGTTCGTTGCAACAGAAAATATTTAAACGAAATAAAAGAAAAAACAATACGATATGGTTTGGGCCTAAAAACTTCTTAAGCCCATTAGTTCATTTTCTATAATGTCGATATAAATTTAACAAACAAAAATAAAAGTTTAACTGATGAAGCTAAATAGTTTTAACTTTTAACTCGCGTCGACTTCTCGTGCGGTGTCAAATCAAACTACTGTTCTCTCTCTCCTATCTGGTAAACTTTCCTCTTCGCCATGAAAATAATTTGATGTTTTCTAGGGTTTCTTTTCTTCTACAGTTCTCCTCCGAATTTAGGGCTTGTGTTATATTTTCTCAATTTCATGTTTGTTTTCTCTTTTTCTTCCGTGATCCGTGCTTAATTTATCGTCTCTCTTTCGAGAATTTTACGAATTAGGGTTTCCGTACATATCATGTTTGATTTTGGGGGTTTTTGCTTTTGAACTGTTAAGAGGTACTGTTGGTTGCATATATCTGATATTTTGACTTTATATTTCGAAATTAGGTCAAGTATCTTGTTCGATTCTGAGATAAAGGTCTCTAGAACTCCAAGATAAAAGGGGAATTTGTGATAAAGCTGCAAAATTAGGGTTTTGGGGAAATGGATTATGACCGGTACAAGTTATTCGTTGGGGGTATACCAAGAGAGACTAGTGAGGAAGCTCTGAAGCAGCATTTCAGCAGATATGGAGTTGTCTTGGGAGCTGTTGTTGCTAAGGAGAAAGCCACTGGACACCCTAGAGGCTTTGGGTTTGTTCGCTTTGCCAATGATTTTGATGTTGTTAAAGCTCTCCGAGATTCTCATTTCATTCTTGGTCGATCCGTAAGTTCAACACTTTTTCCCCTTGTCTCCTCTCATTTCAATTGGGTTTTTGTAGATATCTAAATTGGATTTTCACTGGTGTCTTGAAAAAGTGTAGCTTTTATGGATTGAGTTAGCTTCTGATGTCTTTATGTACAAGGTTGATGTGAAGAAGGCGATTCCGAAACATGAACAGATGAAATATCAACAACAACCGATCCTGCAACAATACGAGAGCGAAATGCAACAGAACAACAACAACGGTCTCCATGAAATCTCAAACAACGGTACTAATAACCATAGGACCAAAAAGCTATTCGTTGGGGGTTTGTCGTCGAACACGACCGAAGAAGAGTTCAAGAGTTACTTTGAGAAATTCGGTCGGACAACCGATGTAGTTGTGATGCACGACAGTGTGACAAACAGACCAAGAGGTTTCGGGTTTGTCACATATGATTCGGAAGACTCTGTCGAGATTGTTATGCAGAGTAATTTCCATGAATTGAGTAATAAGCGCGTGGAAGTGAAACGCGCAATACCTAAAGAAGGAATCCAGGGGCATAAAGGTAATCATACCCTTCCTCTTGCTTATAGCAGCATTCAAGCAACACCGTATGTCCCTGAGAGAAACGGTTATGGTATGGTTGTTCAGTATCCACCGGTGTTTGGTTATCCTCACGGTGTCCAAGGCTTTCACTATCCTTATGGTTATCCATTCGCAGCTCAAGGACATAACATTCAGTGGAACAATCCGGTTATACCAACCACCGGTTTTTACTGCGCTCCTCCTCCTCCTCCGTATGGGTTTGATCTTTCGGTTATGAGCTGTGCTGGTTACAATAATGTAGCATGGACTGTAGCGGGAGATGGAACTGGAGCGTTAATACCGATGTTAGAAGATTTGAGTATTGATGTCCATAAGAGAATGAATGGAGGAGGTAACTTTGGGAAGCCATTGCAGCACAATGGTATATATAGATGACAGTTTGAAGAAATGGGTTAGGCTCTCACAAAAGGTTAGTGAAATTCTTTGGACTCTTTTTAAATGGTTTCTTCTCATCTTTCGTTCATTGACTCTTTAATGGTACATGTGCTGGTTTGGTTTGGTTTCCTTTGTATATTTATTTAGGTATTTAATTTTAACCACAAAAACATTCTGTAATATATTACTGCATTTGTAATATATCACATTGATTTCTTTTAACCTCTCTGTTGCTTTATGTTGTTGATTCTTTGATTATATGCTTAATACCATTGGCCATGATGTTTTTAAAATTAAGAGGGAATTAGAGAAAGAGATCAATTATGCAAATTAATATTAAAAGAAAAGCTGGAAAAGAAACAGAAAAAACTTGTTGACTAAGTTTTTTGTTCAACACTCAAATTTATTTATAATCTGTAGATAAATATAATTTAAGGAAACTAATAATTTTGCAACATTTCTTAGTCAATGTGCGCTTTTGATCAAAACTTTTATTTTGAAACAGATAGAGTAGGAGATATCAAGTCCAAAATTGACTTAATTTTCTTTTCATCGTGTGATAAATATGTGGTTACATTTGCTGTTAATCCTGAACATATTATATACGAGTGTGAAAGTCAATTAAGTACCATTTTATTGGTAAGAATTAACAATAAAAATTTGTTGTCTTTGAAACCATAACCAAAGTGATAACTAATTACAACAAGATCGGGCGTAACAATATGTTCAAAAGAGATATTTTTAGAAGTTTAACAAATTTGAACGATATATATTTGCATGTTTCAAATTTTTAAAACTCAAGCGAAAGTCTCAAGCAGAAAAGTAAAGAAAATTAATTGAGACAATGAAGCTTCAAATGTTTTGGCTTGCTTTAGTATTAGTAGCAGTTGGAACTAATGCAAAGAAGCAAGGACACAATGCAACAATCCCAGCATTAATAGTTTTCGGAGATTCAATAATGGATACCGGTAACAACAATAATATTCCCACTCTTGCAAAGTGTAACTTTCCTCCATATGGCAAAGATTTTTCCGGAGGCTTCGCAAGTGGAAGATTTTCTGATGGAAGAGTTCCTTCTGATCTTATTGGTAACCATTTGAACTATTTTTACATTTATCTAAATTGTGACTTATAACTATTTTTACAATGTGGTAAATATATTAAAAATTACAGCGGAAAAGTTGGGATTGGGTAAGACATTACCAGCATACTTAGATTCGAAATTGAAGCCAAAAGATCTTCTAAAAGGTGTAACATTTGCATCTGGAGGAACGGGTTATGATCCATTAACAGCTAAGATTATGGTACATTATACTCTCACTCTTTTTCTAATATCAATTTTAATCTCATATTATAGATGATAAATTTTCTATTATTTTGATTTTTGTTGTAGTCGGTGATATCGGTATGGGATCAACTAGTATATTTCAAAGAATACATTGCAAAAGTCAAACAAAATTTTGGAGCAAAAAAAGCTCAGGAAATCTTGGACCATAGTTTTTTCCTCGTAGTTTCTAGTAGCAACGACCTTGCTCACACCTATTTAGCTCGATCTCTTAGATATGATCGTACCTCGTATGCCAATTTCTTGGCTGACTCAGCAGTCAAATTCGTAAAAGTAAGTATTTTTAGATTTATCTAATATCTAAACCAAGAAATAAAAGTCTTACATCTAACACTAATTATCTTTTACATAATATTTAGGAATTACATAAACTTGGAGCTCGAAAAATTGGAGTATTTAGCGCAGTACCCGTTGGATGTGTACCACTTCAAAGAACAGTGTTTGGGGGTATATTCACCAGAGGTTGTGTTAAACCTTTAAACAATATGGCAAAACAATTCAACTCAAGACTTTCTCCTGCACTAGAATCTTTAGATAAAGAATTGGATGGTCTTATCCTCTACATTGACGTTTATGATACCCTTTACGACATGATCCAAAAACCTCAAAAATATGGTAAGCCCATCTTCCAAAGATATTAAATATTTTTGTCCATTTGTATTACTATCGTATTATCTGGTCTAAATGATAAGTAAATGATTTCATTATATTTCAGGTTTTGAGGTCGCTGATAGAGCATGTTGCGGTAGAGGCTCTCTTGCGGTATCTTACTTGTGTAACTCAATGAATCCATTCACATGCTCTAATCCTTCAGCCTATATATTCTGGGATAGTTACCATCCAACTGAAAAAGCTTACCAAGTTATTGTTGACAACTTACTCGACAAATATTTAAGCAAAATCTATTGGTATTAATCAAATGAAGCTTATTTATATATTTCTTTTTCATCTTATTTTTGTTTCTTAATCTTCATTCTTTCAAATTTTCAGTGTATTATCCAATCTTTACTCATCAAGTTATTAACTTCTATATAAATCAATCAGAAGTACATGTAACTTATCTTCATTCTTCAAATTTTCAATGTATTATGCAATGTTTTCTCATCAAGTTATTAACTTCAAGATACATCAATCAGAAGAAAACGTAGTTGTAACTAAACAAACAAAATTTCGTATCCCATAATTACATAGAAATTAACTAATTAATTAATATTTATTAATATAGATATAGTTCATTTTGGATACTTTTATTTGCTGTATATTTTGAAAAGACACTAACCATAAATCACATAAGAAGTTGCATTTATCAGGGGAAAAATTCATAGTACATTGGAAAACAATCAACCATTTAATCAAAAAGAAAAACAATAATTCACTTAACATTAACAACTTGAGACGGTGTTGCAAATTAAATCAGTTCTGCAAATTTTCTCGGTTTAAGCAGGTTTTCAACATATATTTGTAGTGGGTTTGACTATGAAAGCCTAAGTCATAAGACTCTTTTATCTCTTTTGAGTTGTTGTAAATCATAAGATAGTTCAGCTTAAAATGAAAAAAAAAACTCAAAATTCTCACAAAAGTAAATATGACATTTTACTGTAAAGCCCCAAACCTAATGAGATGCTTATCCCACTCCTTATATATAGGGAAACACATTTTTGGAGACAATGGGAGAGAGCTCACGATGAAAAGAAAAGAAGGTATATTTATTTAGTCTTGGTACATAAAAGGTTCAGAGGGCCAAAACTATCTAGATTAAAACAAACTATACATAAATTGGTTCAACCAGTCCTGGAAAAGATTGTGTTCGGAGGGGTAGACAAATTCATAACAACATGAAACTTTATATGATTATTCTGGACACTTGGATAGCTATCGATAAAAGGAAACTCGGTTTTTTGTTCAAGATCATGGGGAACGTGAAAAAAAAAAAATAAGTTTAACCCAAACCAAAACCCATCTTATAGGCATTTCATGAGGTCTAATTCTTGTTAAGTCGAATTCTCTTGGGTTAGAAGAGGACATGTTTAGAGTTCAGTCAAAGTCTAAAAAATTGGGCTTAAACTCATATATGACAGTCCAATAGGTCCATGTGAGGACGTAATTCTCGATTTTTATATTTTTAGTTAACTAAACTCCACGTAAGACAAATTAACAGAGGTGGCATGCCACTTAGGATTATGTTAGATGTAGCATGACAATTATGATAAGTCTGATGCCGTGACTTATGCGTGGCTATGAAATGATGTGAAATCTATGTGAACGTAGTTTGATGATGTGGCGTCTAATTGGCGATAAAGTTAATTATGTGGTTTGTGTGTGATGATGTGGTATTTATGTGGCAACAATTTATTGATGTGAAATTCGACAAGTCAATGTGTTTGTCAGTTTGTGTAGTACCCATGAAATTGGGATGAGATTATTTGAGATTGGAGAATAGAAATTAATAGTCATAGATAAATGTTAGGTCTAAATGTTAGGTCGTATCCTAAAACGACTCGAAAATTTCTTATCGACATTGGTCTGCCATTTGTTTGTATGCAGCATTTCGTCCGGGTAAGGGAGCGTATTTAACCGAGGAATGTGACCTTTAAAAGGCCGACGAGCCTGGAGAAGGTTGTGGGGAAAGCATACTTCATACGATGTTTTGCTTTTGCCTTTTATTTCACTCTTTCTCCATTATAATTGTTGGGAGAAAAAGATTAATGAATTCAAGAAAGTTATTTGAACAGGTGGGGATGTGGAATTTAATACTATCTTTTAATCATTCCAATTATACATTACACTAGTTATCCCCTAATTGTATATGTTGCTTTCGCGAGAATAAATCTAATTCAGTTATATTAAATTGTAACATTTATGTCATAAGATTCAATTATAATCATGCAGTATTCTCACACACACATGTATTTTATGATTCCTTTCAACTTTCCCCTTTTTCCTCGTCATAAGAGTTTTAACTAACGCTTGAATGTTGGGGAGAAAAAGCGTCACACTCACACCGATATGCAATGATCATAAGACACACGCGTCGCTATCTTACCCATACCCTCAAATCCAACGGTCATAAATTCGTACATAAAGTAGTCGCTCTCACAAAGTAGGCATCAACCATCATCTTCCTGCCACGTGGCGAAATCGTCGCACCCGCCTAAGTCCTAACCGGCCACACAGCGTGGCATTCATTCTTCACCTGATTATTGTATTTTATATTTTACATTTTTATATTTGCATGTTTCCTTAAGATATGAACTGGAACGCGAACTCCTCGCGCAATTGGAAATGCAAAGCAATTGGGTGTCATTTTTTTATTTTTTATTTTTGTTTCTCTTCTCTGCGATTTCTTAGGGTTTCTAATTCCTCCGGTTCTTTGCGCAATCGATTTCTCTGAAGTCAAAGCAAAGTTTTGGCGTTTCACCGTGTAAGTCATGGCGATTTTTGTTTGAAATCTCTTCGATTTCGGTTCTTATGCTGTTTAACTTCGTGTTGTATCCGTAATTTTTTTTTTGGACGGATTGGCTCGCTATTGGATTTGATTTCGCTCGTTTTCTTCTCGATTGTTGCATTGTGTTCTTATTGGGAATCAAAATCGCGTTTCCTCTGGCTTTACTTGAATTTGGTTCACTTATTCATGGTGTTCTGGATCTAACGTAGTAATACTCTGAAGTTTAGACCATGGAATTTCGGGTCGCAATATTTTAACATTATAGACAATGCGATTTTTCAAAGGAAGAAAATGTAGTGTAATCGTCGAGTGTATTGGGAAAATAGAAATAATTACTTGAGATTGGATCTAAGTGTATTATATCTATGTTACCAACTTTTCCTCTCCCTGCAAGTGGAATTACTGATTATGAATTTGTTCTTGTTTCGGTTCCTCCAATTATTTCGTATCTGCAATGCAGAAAGTTGAGGTTATTGTCTGATACTTTTCTAATTAGTTTATTATATCCAACAAGGCATGAGAATAAAATTTTCGCATAGATGATGAAGCGATTCGATGATTAGTTCTTTATCATAGGCTCGTAGCTTCAATCTTAGGTAGTTTGGATTCGACATAGGTATTTGGTCAATTGTTTATCAGTCTCTTTTCAACTGCAAGCTTTTGTTTTGGGCATTGTTTTCTCCATCGTGGCCTTAGCGCTTTAAGCAACCAAGATTTTTGAGCATTGGATTTCAGGACTTTATTTTTAGATGTACATCAAAGAACTTATGAGCTCTAAACTTTTTATTTTCTCCTTACAGTTTTTCTGCCAATCTAATATCCTCGTCTGATTGGCCATCTCCCTGTTTCTTTCGACTTATTACGCCTATGAAGTTCTTCTCTGCCTGAAACTTTTGGTAAGGACACGGTCGAACTCAGAGGGAGATGGAGATATCAGCACTTCTAACATCTGCTGGAATCAATATTTCCATATGTATAGTGCTTCTATCACTTTATTCCATACTTAGGAAACAGCCAGCCAATTACTGTGTCTATTTCGGCCGAAGGCTAGTTTGTGGAGGGGCTAGACGTTATGATCCGTTTTGGTATGAGAGATTTGTGCCCTCTCCAAGTTGGCTGGTGAAAGCATGGGAAACTAGTGAAGATGAGTTGTTAGCAGCTGCTGGTCTCGATGCTGTGGTTTTCCTCAGGATGGTCGTTTTCAGGTTACTGAAACTTCTCCCAAATGCCTTTTGTTTGTTCTGCTTCTCTAGTGTTTTCTTATCTTTTGTTCTTCATAGCCCTCACAACTGGTTTTACTATGTGTTTTTTTCTTTCTCTGCAGCATGCGTATTTTCCTTATAACGGCTGTTGTTTGCATTGCCTTTGTGCTGCCTGTTAATTACTATGGGCAACCGGGAGTGCATAAGGAAATCCATTTGGAGTCATCTGAAGTGTTCACAATCGAAAATCTTTCAGAAGGCTCAAAATGGTAAATGTGATACTACCTTATCTATGTCTAGATTTTATCGAAAACGATAATTCAACTTTATTATATACAACGAATGTAAAGTGCTGATTCTCTTTCTTTTTTTTGTTACTCTCAGGCTGTGGGTTCATTGTCTTGCATTGTACATTATAACCTCAGCAGCATGTCTTCTTCTCTACTTTGTGAGGACCTAGTACCTTAGTTTATCTCAAGCGTACTTAATTTCTTACACTTGCCACCTCCATTTTATCTTCCTTTCAGTTTCTTTCCCTCCCTGAAGACATATTTTTACTGTAGGAGTATAGGACCATAGCCAAAATGAGGCTTGGGCATATTACTGGATCTGCCGCAAAGCCAAGTCAATTTACTGTTCTTATCCGTGCTATTCCATGGTCTCCTGAGCATTCTTACAGCGATACACTGAGCAAATTCTTCACAAATTACTATTCATCAAGCTATTTGTCCCACCAAATGGTCTACCATAATGGCATCATTCAGAGACTCCTGGTATGCATTCTCCTAGGACCAGCCACTGGTCTTTTTCTGTAGTTTTCTGCCAGGCTTTAAAATATTAGTAATTTGGTAAATGATATGTGGATGGTGTTTGCTTGTGATTACTTTTTTTTGAGATTCAATGGAGAAAAAGTGTGACCTTTAGATTATCCTGTCACAGCGTGATGCAGAGAGGATGTGCCTGAGTCTAAAACATGTTGCTCCTGATATCAGTTGTAGACCGACTTTGACCCCTTGCACCTTTTGTGGAGGACCTACAGCCACAAATTCTTTTCATATCCTCTCTAATGAAGGTGACAGTGTGAAAGGAATGGAGCTTGGTGAGTTGACTTTGACTACAACAGAGCAAGTAAGGATTTCTTCTGACCTTCCCAGATCTAGACGTAGGCTGTGGTTATCTGGCTTATTTGGCGTAATTTGAAGTATAGTCACAGTATAGAATGGTTAAAATTTTCTGCTCATTTTGCAGGAACGTCCAGCTGCGTTTGTGTTTTTCAAGAGACGGTACGATGCTCTTGTTGTCTCAGAGGTTCTTCAATCATCAAATCCTATGTTATGGGTGACGGACTTAGCTCCAGAACCTCACGATGTATATTGGAAGAATCTCAACATACCTTACCGACAACTTTGGATACGGAAAATATCAACTCTTGTTGGTGCAGTTGCCTTCATGTTCGTGTTTCTAATTCCCGTGACCTTTATTCAAGGTCTGACTCAACTAGAGCAGCTCTCTCACGCATTTCCTTTTCTAAGAGGCATCTTGCAGAAGTGAGTACTGAGTACCCTTCCATGTTCTATTGGTTTAAAATCGTAAAAGGAAAATCTAAAGAGAAATCAAATATCTTTTTTGCAGCAAGTTTATGAGCCAGATCATTACAGGGTACTTACCCAGTGTGATCTTGATTCTATTTTTCTATGCGGTTCCACCATTGATGATGTATTTCTCAAGCTTGGAAGGATGTATATCACGGAGTATAAGGAAGAGAAGTGCGAGCATCAAAGTCTTATATTTCACCATTTGGAATGTGTTCTTCGTGAATATATTATCAGGATCTGTTATCAGGCAACTGAATGTCTTTTCTAGTGTCAGAGACATACCTGCACAACTTGCAAAAGCAGTGCCCACACAGGTAATTTACTCATATTACATAGCTTGAGCACCTTCATCATGTGGAAATTGAAAATGTGTAATTGATTCTGAATATGCCTTTCATATATGCAGGCTGGGTTCTTCACGACCTATTGTTTCACATCTGGTTGGGCCAGTTTAGCTTGTGAAATAATGCAACCTATGGCACTTATCTGGAATCTGGTAGCAAAAGTTGTTTCCAAGAACAAGGATGATTCGTATGAAACACTTAGGTTCCCATACCATACCGAAATCCCTCGGCTACTCTTGTTTGGGCTCCTAGGTTTCACCAATTCAGTCATTGCACCACTAATACTGCCTTTCCTACTGATATACTTTTTCCTTGCTTATCTTGTATACAAAAATCAGGTAAGCTATCCCAACCCATACACTCTCTGATCTCTTTTGGATGATAGACCTTTCTTATCCATCCTTAACGGAGTTGTTTTCTATGTTTTTGTAGATACTCAACGTGTATATCACAAAATACGAAAGCGGTGGACAATACTGGCCTATATTCCACAACACAACCATCTTTTCACTGGTCTTGACACAGATAATAGCGTTGGGGTTTTTCGGGTTAAAGCTATCAACGGTTGCTTCAGGTTTCACCATACCATTAATTCTCATCACTCTGCTTTTTAGCGAGTATTGTCGGCAGAGATTTGCGCCTATCTTCCACAAACATCCTGCTCAGGTAGATACAAAAACTGTTCTGTTCCTACTACGGTGTATGTATGTCTCTGGTTGGTGCTTGATAAATGAGTTTGTTTCAGGTTCTGATAGATATGGACAGAGCAGATGAAATGGCAGGAAAGATGGAAGAGTTACATAAAAAATTGCATAGTGTATACTCGCAGATACCATTACACTCTCAGAAATCTTCGAATAAACCTGAAAGCAGTAGTTCTCCTTTTTCAAATCAGGAGTTACCAGATCCTGAGAAATTGAAGCCAGGTTTGACTTCATAACAAAACCATTGTTTTGTGTAGGATTTTAGAATTTACTTGATTTAGAGAGTAATGAGATTTTTAACATATTTGCAGAGGAAGGAGATGCAATAGCTAAAGAGTTATGGGGATATCAGGGGAATGAAACTGGTCAAGAACATGACGCCAAGTCATGTCCTAGTGCTTCACCAGAGCTTCTTTCACCAAAGATGATGGAACTCCACAAACGGAACTAAAGACGTTTTTCACCAGTGAAGCAACGATGCTATGTGCTCGTCTATCACTGAGGCTCCAATTGGATGCACCAGTGGCTTCGGCAGAACGAACAGATTCATGCTCAGCTCCAAAGGAACCAATACACTCACGCGCAAGAAGAAAATACATGTTATTGTTTTTTCAGACATATTTATATCATTTTTCTTCGGTTCAAACTCCATCTCTAGGGAACTGATTGTGGGGGAAAGCATTACAGCATGTGGATGGTCTTCTTGCAAAAAGATCAAAGATGTACATTTTATAGTTTACTGCAAGAAGAAAATGGAACAGTGCTGTGCAATGCCATAGTGTATAAAGTAGTTAGATTTTTCTTTATAGAAATGGAGTAAGAAGAGCAAAAAAGAGATCTTTCTGGTTTCTCACAAATCGTGTTTACATGAGAAGAACCTTCCCTTATTATCTTCAATCAGGCTTTGTTGGAATGCTCACAAAAATAACGACAACATAAATAGTTGCGTGAGCTAATGTTAATGAATGAAACAAGAGGAAAAAACTAAAGTTATGCTTCGTCTATAATAATGAAGAAAAACATGACCATTATGATGATACTGATTTATTTATTTTTCGATTTTCATGTTATGCGAATTATTTTACTTGTAGAAATATATGATTACTATCAATAATTGACTCAAGGCAATAAAGAGATCAAATTTCTAGAAGCTTCCCTTTTCTATCATATATGCGTGTAAACTCTTCATAACTTGGCTAAACCAAATAAGGAAACAATTATCTTTTGTATAAAATATATATTTAAATTCTTACCTTAAATTGAAGAATATTTTCCTTAATACATTATACATATATATATATAATAATATATCGTAATAAGGGCACAACTCTAAAACTTCTAACCCAAAAAATAATTGAGTTTGTCTTCGATGGGATTAGTTAAAGTAGAGTACGATCTTACCGCTGATCTCTTGGAATCTCCCATGAGCTCAATCTCTATCAACTTTAGAAAATTCCGACAAATACTTTACAGGAGAGGTAATGGATACGAGATCATGAAAGAACACAAACTCCTTTCCTCTCCAACAAAATTCGAATACGAATTCTCTTCCGGTCTAGATATCGGTTCCTTGCTGGAGAAGATACCTCTAGGTATAAGCAATCCGCTTAAAAAACGCATATCCGATGAAATATCTTCGGAGCTCACCATATATATGAGTCATGGTCATAAGGGTTACTCGATCAAAGTTGATTTGGACGTTATAGTCGAGAAGTATTACTCCTTGCCGGATGATGAAACCGATCAGAGTCTGGAGGAGAAGAACGATTGTGCCATATGTCGAAAGTAATTACCTGGTGGTGAAGGCTGCATGGAGATCCAGTGTTCCCATATCTTTCACAAAGATTGTGTTATGAAGTGGCTGATGAAGCGAATGTCTTGTCCTATCTGTCGCCGCTGCGTCTGTGGGAAAAAAGCTTGTACATGTCTTCAATCAAATATTTTGAATTAGGTCGTGTGTTGGAATAATATTACTTCTATTTTTTTTTATTAAGTTAAAGTTATAATTTGTGCTTAACTTATATTAAGATGAGTATCCGAACTAAACCATGCTTTACAAAGCAATTTGTATATGTTATTTAATTTTATTAAGCTCAAGTAAGGATGCTATTACGACTATGTTTTGTTGTTGCTTTCTTTTCTTTTTTTTCTTGCATCCATCTTCTACTGCGTTTAGATTGAACAAGTTGTTGACAGAATAAGTATTGATAATTAAACTTCACTTTCTCCTCCGGTTTAGAGCGTTTGAAGCTCCAAATCTGAGTTTGGTTTCGAGTCACGAGTAATATGCAAGATCTTATTCTCCCGTGATTGAAGATAATAGCGATGAATTCGTCGATTACATTACATACCATTCACAATAAAATGCAAAGAATGATAAAATGTGCTACTAACAATGATTTTTCAGTAATCAAAAGTCTTAATTCTTAAACATAGAGTATCTAAAAATGTAGAAAATAATTAAGGCGATTTATCCAAACATTGTCTTTCAGTTCTTAATAACCGTTTTATCGACAGCTCCTGATTCTGCCGGTGGTGTTTCGCTAAGTCTCCGGTCACGTCTCCACTCCCTGGCTTCAGTTCCCATGATTGATGATTGTCTCTTCTGTCAATCGTGATGATTCAGTTATCAAACATGGGGAAGTGGGGGACTTCTATAAAAGTTTTTTGTTTCAATGATTCCGCTAGCTTAAAAAAAAAGTTTTAAAACCAAACTTCCTTAAAATTTTGATAATCATAATCCGGTTTTGGTAATATATAGTCATTTTTGAAAAAAGATAATTAGATATACGAAAAAAAAAAGAGAATTAGACTTTTTAGAATATTTTCCTTAGCCGATAAATACTTCTATTTAAAAGTATATCTCGCGTAACTAAGGGTAAATAGGGAACTATAAAAGTAAATCTCGAATAACTAGGTCACAGCTCTTGCCTCTGACCTAAAAAAACCATTGAGTGTCTTCTTCTTGTTCCTGCATCGATGGAACTAGTTACGTTAGAGTGCGATCTTACCGCTAAACCCTTGGAATCTCCCAAGAGCTTAATCTCTATCAACTTTAGAAGATTCCGTCAAACCGTTCACAGGAAATCTAACGGAGAAGAAACCATAAAAAAACTCAAACTCCTTTCCAGTCTATTAAAAATCGAACACGAGATCCGATCCGTTCGGGACATTGGTTCCCTGTTGGATAAGTCAATGCTAAACATAAACAGTTGGGTTCAGAAACGCGTATTGGCTTTGATCTCTTCCAAGGCCGCCACGTGTATGACCGATGATCATCAGGCTTATTTGATTGAAGCGGACGTGGATGTTATATTAGAGAAGCGTTACAATGAAAACGTGAGTTTGGAAGTGGTGGAGGAGAAGACGAAGAAGATGAAGAAGACCTGTGCGATTTGTCTGGATGATTTACCCGGTGGTGTAGGGTGTACGGAGATTCCGTGTTCCCATATGTTTCATAGAGATTGTATTTGGTTGTGGCTAAGGAAGAGTAAGTCTTGTCCTGTCTGTCGTCTCTGTGTATGTGGGCAAGATTCTTGCAGGTGTATCTCGTAGGGCAGATTTTTCAGTTGACGATGAGGATTTTTAGGTTTAATTGAAACGATTTGATCAAACAGTTCAGGCTTGATCAACGGATGCGAAGATTTATCCGTCCAATAGAAATAGCTAGAGATTTCTTTGCTTTTCTTTTATATCCAAAATTTCTTTTGGTGATTTGTTTTAGAATTGAGACAATTAGTCAGCTATATTCATATTGGAAATGTATTCAATCAAACGTCTGAACTATTTTGATTAAACAGTATTTTTTTATTGTGGCTTGTAGCTATAATATTTGTTAAATTCAAAAATAATTTTTGGGAATTAGGCTCTCAGCAGGTAAAAATCCCAAATCATCCAAAGAAAGAGGAATATATATTCTCTATGTTTTTCAAAGGGATTTTAAAAAACAATATTCACTCGTATTATCAAAGCAGAGTATTTTATGCAAACAATGCTTCTTTTCTCATTCTAACGTTCAAGGTGACTGACTCGTTAGTCGTGACTGACAGGGAACGATCCATGTGTATCTATTTCTTAAAACATTACCCAAATATATATTCAGTTTTCCTAAATTCAACAGAATCAAATCATTGTAACCTTAAGTTTTGTATTTGTAATCCAAAACATATATTGTTGATCACAATCTGTCCATTTGACGTCAAATTAAGTCGAATTACACAATGCAGTGGCTACACTAAATTTCAAAGAATAGTTACTAAGAACGAAGCCATGTAAACTCTTCATTAAATTTGACTTGCAGCAAAAGTATTAAGATAGAACTAAAAACGATTATGTCCTTAAAGTAAAGCCTCCAACATCAAAATCGACAAACCAAAGGATAAAAATAAAAGGAAAAAGATTTGCAACAACCAAACCATTTCTTAACTGATAATACTCAACCTCATAAAGGCAGATATAGTATAATCTTAAGCCTGGTCATCAGCTTCGATAGCCTTGGTGGAGGTGCCAGGCTTAGCAGCCAAGAGATCAGTGTAGGCTTGGTATGGCGATTTCGAAAACCTTGTCTCTTTCCAGAACTCTGGCGTTAGGAACCCATACGTCTTCTGAAGGCAATCGAATGTTGCCTGCATTTTGTAAAACCACCCATTATCAATCAATCAATCACCCCCAAACAATTAAGCAATCGAATCAAACATATTCAAGAACTCAGCTCTCTACAATTGAGGTCGATTCAATATCAGATCATCCTCACAGGAAACAACTGATCAACATTGCACTTTTAAACCCTAATACGATACCATAGAATCCCCATTTCCAACTAAATTTAAGACTTCTTCAGCTAAATGATCAATCGATACTGTTAATATGCTCCAAGAGGGAAACGAATTCAGACCTTGACGAAGTTTCCGAGGGTTTTGGTGGATCCTCTCGAGGAAGTGAAGACGTCATCGATACCAGCGAATTGGAGAACCTTCTTTGGAACCCTAGCCGCCACGATACCCGCACCTCTGGGAGCTGGAACCATCCTCACTGTGACGGACCCACACTTTCCGGTCACCTTACAAGGCACTGTGTGTGGCTTTCCGATCTTGTTTCCCCAGTATCCTCTTCTCACCGGAATCACTGAAAGCTTCGCCAAAATGATTCCACCTCTAATGGCAGTAGCAACCTCCTTAGAGCACTTCACTCCCAGTCCGACGTGTCCATTACCGTCTCCGACGACCACGAAGGCCTTGAACCTCGTCCTCTGACCGGCTCTGGTCTGTTTCTGCACCGGCATGATTTTCATCACTTCGTCTTTCAACGATGGTCCGATCAGGAGATCTATGATCTGGAACTCCTTCACGGGGAGAGAATGGAGGTAGATCTCCTCTATCTTCGTGATTTTACCAGCCTGCACAAGACGACCGAGCTTCGTCACTGGTGTCCACTTCTCTTCTTCGGTGGGACGACCCGCACGGCGTCCACGGCCTCTTGGACCACCTCTTCCACGGCCACGGTCGCCGAATCCACGTCCGAAGCCACCACGGTCACCGCCACGCTCAGCGCCGCGCTCTCCACCTCTTTCCGCCATTGTCGATAGTAAACCCTAGCAGAAGCAAAAGCTTTCAATATATAGGTGGGGGTAAGATTAGGGTTTCTAAATCCTAATTTATGGGCTTGTGGGCTGAATTCGAAGTAATAATTAAGATATGAAACAAGATGCATACAGCCCACGCAATAAAAACTTCTGGCTCAATGCATTTCACTTTGTCAAGCCCGAACCGTTATTAGTAAGAATCTTTCCAGTTTGTATTAAAAGGAAAAACAAAGATTCATACAAAGTTTAAGATACCTTAGGAATTTAGAGAGAATAGTGAGGAGGCAAAATCGTATGAGAAATTAATGAGATAAACATAAGAATAATAACTCAGATTGGGTCAAACCTGCCAAACCGGGTCAATCGATCGGCTGTCAGGGCAGATTGGTAACATTTTCTGCTTTGGATTCGATTGACCCAATCTGAGTTATTATTCGAGAAATTAGGACTCTTAGTTATGTTCTGTAACTGTAAGGGATGTGTGAGAATTGGTATTTTTCTCCGAGGATATTATGCTAAATAAATAAAAATTCCCACAAATGGTTTTACCAGAACCGGAAAGATTCCATGATATCGTCATCTCGACCGTTTAATAAACCAACCAAATCAAAGTTTCGTCGTCTTGTTCAACTTGTTCTTTGTTGCTCTCTCGCCTTTTGAGTTCCTCACTTCTTGGTTTCCAACAATCATGTCTCTACCCAAATTTATCTGGTAATCAAATCCATCGTCGCTTCTATTTGCGATTTCACAATCCCATTTTTCCCAATTCCATCCCCAATTTGCACATCGGTATAATCCCTAGATCTCTCTCTGCGTGGCGTTTTGCAGCGTTATCTTCGAGAGTTTCAAATTGCTGTAGTTCTAATGGACCTTCTTCGATTGGGAGAAATGGGTTCCTTTTCACCTCAGAGAAGAAGGAAATGGCTGATTCTATTGGCGGCTTTCGGTGTTTCGGGGTATGGAATTTACAGGGTTTACAATTCGTCATACATCACGAGAAAGAGGGAGCGTCTTATGAAGCTTTTCGGAGGCATTGTTTCCTTCGCCGAATTGGTCATCGATTCAGCCGAGACGATTAGTATCGTGTCACGAGACTTGAAGGAGTTTCTGAATTCGGATTCCGACGAAATCCCTAACAGCTTGAAGCAGTTAGCGAAGATCACCAAATCGAAGGAGTTCACGGATTCTCTAGCTAGGGTTTCAGAGGCAGTAACGATTGGGGTTTTCCGTGGCTACAATTTGGATCAGGAGTCCAAAAACGTGGAAGAAGAATCCAGAATTGGATTGAATTCAAGTGTTGTTGAGAGAGTACTTTTCTCAGAAGCAGGAACTGGTTTCGTCTCCGTTGTTGTTGGTAGCTTTGCGAAGCATCTGGTTCTTGGATTTTACTCTGATGAGATTGGGAATGGAATTGTTAAACCTTCAGAAACAAAAGCAACAACAACACCTAGATGGATGAATTTGCTCTATGATGATAAGTGTAGAGAGCTTTTAGCAGATTGCATTGAGAGATTCACTAGCTCAGCTGTATCAGTCTACATCGAGAAAACAGTTGGAATCAACACTTACGATCAGATATTCTCCGGCTTGACGAATCCAAAACACCGAGATAGCGCTCGTGATGTTCTTGTCTCTGTCTGTAATGGAGCTCTTGAGACTTTCTTGAAAACATCTCACGAGGTTTTCACATCTTCAAACTCTTCCGATGAAGAAACCGAGAGGAAGTCGAATCATCGAAGAGATTCATCTAACGGATGGGCAGAAGCGCTTACGACTACATTAGCAGTACCGAGTAATAGGAAGTTCATGTTCGATGTAACAGGAAGAGTGACATTAGAGACGATGAGATCGATCATCGAATTCGTAATCTTGAAAACATCACAAAGCTTTAAGAGGAGTTTCGATGTGATTCATGAAGAAGCTACAGAGAGAGGACGTCAAGTAGTTGGATACATAGGTGCTAAATCTTCAGTGTTAATGACTCTTTGCCTTGCGGTTTACCTTCACATCATGAACCGATTTGTTCGAGGTTCTCCGGTTTGCTTAAACCAGCATTTCTGATCAATTAGATTGATCTTTTTAGCTCGTTAAAGTTTGTTAGGTGACATGAGATTTGAATAATGTAGACTTTTTTAGCTGTGTAACGTGTGCACAGATTGATTCTTAATACAGATAATTCTTGAGATAAATATTACGTCAAATAAATATACGACTGATTAAAAGTCGGAAAACGAAACTACTCGTCAATGCCGAAGTAGCGATCACCAAACTCACCCAATCCCGGTATAACACGGAACTCTTGGTTTAGACACTGGTCTATTTCAGACGTCACTATCTTCAAAGCCGGGAAACGTTTGCACACACAGTGGATTACCTCTGGTGCCGAGATAAGGTTGAGGAATACAATGTGAGATTCAGAGACTCCTTTCTGTATGAGTAGCTCAATGGCTTGATTAGCAGAATTACCTGTTGCTAAGACAGGGGCTAGAAGCAGGACATGGCGTTTAGAGATGTCGTGAGGAAGCTTTTCGTATATAAGCTGTTTTCCATTGTGGATGACAATCTTCCCTATCTTAATTCCTTTGCAGCAAGCTCGTAATGCATTTTCCATGCTTTCACCACTTGGAATGATTGAGACCCCACAGAGTTTCTTGCAGAAATCAACGCCGGTATACACATCCCCTGTTGGAGTAATTACTTGTTTCTCAGTGAAAGGCAAATGACCAAGACCATGCTCCACGACCACACGAATGAGTCTATCCGAATAGAACACAAAATCATGCTTTGATATGTCTTTCTCCCGAATAAGTGTATGCATGTCTCTTATCTGAAATGTTGATGCTTGGATGACGTATACATTTGGGTAGATCTTGGAGAGATCATGCTGATTAAGTTTTGTGTGGATATGTTGCGTAATCAAATCAATTGCAACATGATTATCACCACCTCGAGGAATGATCACGTCAGCATATTTCTTTGAAGGAAGCACAAAGTCATCAAATCCAGGCTTCACAAATTTAGCATACTTTTCAAGCACATAATTAAGATCCCTACCCCTTTCAACTGTGTCACGCCTGATTCTACGAGCAAGCCTCACATCAGCATCTGTGTCAACGAAGATCTTCAGATTCATCAAATTCCGAACTCGTGAATCGTGGAAAACTAGAATCCCTTCTAAAATTATAACATCAGAAGCATTGACCTGACGGGAAGTATCAGATCTACGTTGACGGGTCTTATAGTCGTAGATTGGAACTTGATAAGGTTTCCCACTCTTGAGAGTCTCGGCACATTGCAAAAGCTTCTCGGTGTCAAAAGCATCTGGATGATCAAAGTTGTAGTCTTGCACACGTTGCAATTCTTCAGATGTTAAACTACGGTAAAAGGAATCCTGATGTACGAGAACAACACGATGATCATGAAGTTGCTGGATTATCATGTCGCAGACCGTTGTCTTACCAGAAGCCGTACCACCAGAAACCCCGATGACGAAGGAATGTTTGGGAGCGTCGGGTTCGGAAAAAGCATGAGAAGAAGAAGAAACAGCCGATCGGAGGTGTGAAGGAGATGAAACGGAGGAATTGCGTGAAGAAGAAGAGAGAAGGCCGGAGAAGTGAGGTCCCGACGCCTTCTCCATCGCGTAGTCTATCGATGAAGAATCCTCCGGCATCGATTCTGAAAGTCGGTCGTTGCAGAATTTGGTTTTTGCTTTTCAAACGAAGACTTAAGCGTCGTCGAATTGGAAAAAGAGCTCCGTACCGTTAGTGAAGAAGACTGACTAGCGACGACCACGATTCACACTCCCTCGGTTTTTTGTTTATTTGTTTTTATATCAGTTAATTGTATTTTTTTCCTATAATTTAACTTTCTTAGTATTAAAATACCTAAATTTTTTCTTTCATTGAAGCCAATTGTAGTTATTGAGGTTCCTCGTTCTCCGATTGACGCAACAGGCCAAGACTTTGCCATCGCTTAAGCAAATCAGATCGACGCTTTATGTTTTCCTTTTTTTCTTCTCTTTTGCACCGAATTGAGCGAAACTAGAACCGAACAGAGAGAGAAAGAGCTTTTAGGAGAATCCCAATTCGATAACGAGATCGTCGCAACGTTTCCTGTATCGAACCGCGACGAATAGCAGGATCGGGGTTCATTAGCCGTGAGAGTAGAAATGCTCAACCATGGAGAAGAGACTCCTTCTAGGTATAGAAGTCGGGATCATACAACTCCAGATTTCTTCTGTATTTTATCCTTGATCGTGCTTAGCTACAGTAGTTTTGCCTCAATTATTGTTTTTTGCGGAGTGAATTTGGAAGTTTTTCTGAACAATTTCCAGTTGAATTGCTAAAATTGAACTAAGATAGTTGTCGGTTCGCTTTTGCTTTTTATGGATTCTGCTCTTCCTGCATGTAATGCTTAATTAGATGCTAAGATCTCGAAATAGTTTCAGCATTTATGGATACGATCCTCTATAAAGCCCAAAATCGCAGATAAATAATGAGGATTTTTTTTATAAGAAGGTTCCAATCGGGAATCTGGGAAAGGTTTCTTAGGGTGGTTTAAGTTGATTCTGTTGTATAATTCATGTTTTTCAGGAATGAGATTCTGAGTATGGTAAAGAAGCATTCAAAATCGTTAGGAAAGATGTCTCTTGATGAACAAGATGCGTCAGATGCAGAAATGGACTCAAACTTCTGGCATGGTGTATTTGATGTCTACTTCATTCGTGGGTTGGAATCAAGGAGGCGGCAAGACGATGATCTTCTATTTTTTGTTAGGAAATTGGTATGTAGCCTGCAACTTTTCTCTGAACCTGAGAATTTGAACATCTTGTTATCCTGCTTCTTAAATTTTTGCTGAGTGCTCTATTAATTTTGCCAGAGCTGTAAGTCATATGGGTTGACTGAAAATGAGGACGCACCAGCTCCATACTTTGTGCGCAGGTGGGCACCTAAGGTAAAAAGACATGTTTATTTATTGTGTTGCACCTTGTATGTATCTTCTACAAGCCTATGGTAATGGATTTCTTTTCCTTTTGAAGCAGTTGGATGATCTGCTTGGTCAAAGTCTGGCTGAAGTTGATTGGAGGAAGTCATTTTATTTGAACATGGTTGCCCACACATCATTCACTGTTACGGTGGCAATTTGCAGGTAACCGTGTCACTGCCACATCATATCCTAACTTCATGTTGGTCTAATTTACATGAATTATTCCTGTTCTGTTGTGTACTGTTTTGCTAATATTACGTTTCCTTTATTTTTGTTCCAAATTCGTGTTATTGCATCAAGCATTACTTCAGTCTAGCTGTTTGCTAGGATGGAATCTCAGATACCCAATTCGTCGTTTCACTGATTACGTCTTGGGTCATTTTTGTGACCTGTCTCTTTGTGGTCCATATTCTAGTTATCACATCGCTTTTTTTTGTCTTTCCATATTACTACATCGTGGTAACATTGAACTGCTCGTGTTTTTAGTAATGAAGCCCTTAAGACGTACCAAGGAAGTAAAGACACAACACTCTCTCCTATATACAAGGTTAGAGATCGTTAGAGTGTTGGATGATATTACTCTTGATTCTTTAGCTCGTCTTAAATCTTTTCATATGGAAAAGCAACTGAAGCCAAAGAGTAGTTATATACTGTGCTGTTCAAAGTATGTCAGTACGGTTATTGTAATCATGAGCCTATTAAGACAAAAGTAAGGAAATGAAATATGAATTCAGCTTCGTTCTTAAAAAGGGAGGACATTCCACAGTAGTGTTGAACCAAAATTGGATATATCTTTCTGAGCCTCAAGTTGGTTTCATATTCTGTAAGCCAATAATAATCATATTCTCTTATCTAACATTCATATTGTGCAGGTTGTAAAAACTGTATATGCATCACCTAGTCGCGTTAATTTTCATTTGGACTCAAAGAAGGTAACTATAGTCCTTTTTCTCATAGCAATGTTTTTGCATTCAGAATTCGCGTTTGATGCTTCCATTGTTGTGACATAGGAAGTGGAGACGACACCTGCCTACCCAGAAATTTGTTTTGCCGTAGATGATTTTGACTCAACCTTTGATGCTGTGGTAACATATCTTTTTATACCTTTCTTTGTTTTGTCCTTTCAAGTATTATATTTTGTAGTCCTTTTCTTCAAAGAAACTCTAGACATGGATGGATTCTAAGAAAATGTGACATTCACTCTTAGTTTCCTCTTAACTGGGTAGTAAAATCTTTTGGAAGATAAATTAGTTGGCTTTTTGAGCAGGCTCCAGATATTAATACTTCAACTACCTTTTGCACTCCTTTTAACATCTTCTCCTATTCGAGTCTAGTGTCTACTTTTTAATTATCGTCTTTATGGCCAGTCTTATTCTTTAAGTTATTTTCTACGCACATGGAAGTTTGTCTTTATGGTTCGATAAAGAACTTAAGTCGTATGGTTAGGTTCATGTATGGAAATTGTTATTCTGCCCCTTTTTGTTTCAACCTTGTTCATTGTTTTGTGCTTAATGGTTTCCAGGTTCTAACAGAAAAGGATCATTGCTATTGCGTACTTCTTAATGCTCATGATGGGGCAGCCTTTCCAAGTGCAAATGAAAAAAATAATAAAGATTCCGGTGATTCTAATACAAAACCTGACCCCAGAAGGGTGAAAGATCCTAAGGTCTAGTGGTTTCTTATCTATGTACGAGGTTATTGATATTTTAGTGCTTTGAAAAGATCTTCTAAACATGAGTCATTTAAAGCAATCTTTCTGTAGTATCACTGATGCTTGTAAGGATTGATGCTTAAACGGATTAGCTAAGTTTGATTTGTGATTTTGGAAAAGATGTTTTAGATTCAAGCACACATGGTTTTGTAAAGCCAGGCCTATGTGGACACATTACTTGGTAGTGGCTTGCTAATGAGAAAAGAGAATTGACATGCTGGTGCTATTGGTTGCAGGTTACTCTGTTTTCCGGGTTTGTCAGCTATCAAATGGTTCGAGAAGCCTATGAAGGTCATTTTTCAGTTTCTTATCTATGTTCTATCCATCTATAGAATCTAATTCATCTCTAGCAAATTTTGTAGTCATGATCCTGGTGCTCTGCTCTGTCCATAATTTGTCTTTATCTTTCATTACAGGGGGGAGGAATCGGTTTGGAAGTCTTCTATCACTGGGTCATAACACAGGAAAAGCAGACAGACTTTATATGAAAGGTCCAGGAGGACGTGGAGAAGTTGAAGTAGCTGTTTCTGGCGTTATAGGTACTCTTCCTTGTTTCTTTATCTTGAATGGTTGCACATAATCTGATCTTTTACATGATTTAGATTTTCTAGGAAGGTAGACGTTAGGTGTTGTAATAATAATATAAACATTTTTTTCGTAAAGTTTTTAAAAAGTAGGAGATTTTCTTGAAATGTGTTATATATGAAGAGGTAGAGTAATATGCTATAAGGGATGATTGTATAGAAATTGCTTTTCTCAGATCAGAGCCAAGTAGTTTTAGGTCCTGTTTCACCAATGTCTTCGAAGAAGAGCATCGATCTCGGATCCATTTTCCGTAAAGCAGCCTCTGTTGCATCTGTCGCAGCTAAACATGCAATAGCAGCTGCTACGGCCTCATATGACGAAGACGAGATGTTCCCTCTTAAATGCTGCTTAATGTCCATCTCATTGCCATGGGACACTATTGCTCATGATCTTTTATTCAAGGTTAACAAAATGATTTCTCTTCTTAGTTTTGATCTTTTTCAATAGATTACTGATTCCACTTAATTCGTTTTTGATTTAGGGATCTCCACCAGTAAACATGGAGTAGAAACTCTTTGGAATGAAGCAAAAGAAAAGAAGTGCATGAAAATAGGAGTTTGTGTGTTTTGTCCAGATGAGCTGTGTTCTTTTATTGAATTAGTCCTCTGTTCTGTTACTTGAATCTGTGATTTACCAATTATCACAACTCTGTTTTTACCACTAGCAATAAATGAAAGTAAAGTTGTGCATTTGGAATCATCAAATCTATAAAAAAAATAAATTAGTTTCTTAAGAAAACTAAAAAAATACACTCGGCAAAAAATAGTTTTTTTGAAGAAATAAGATCCATATAGTGTTATTGATTTTTTTCTTAAGAATTGGCAAAACTATCATTTAAAACTAATTTTTCTAATTTGTTAAAAAAGGAAAAAAAAAAAAACAAAACCCGATCTAACACAAACATTTATGGCCTTAATTTCTGAAAAGAAACAGCTTTATGTCTCTAAATTTGGACTATACGTGAGGATGTGGAATCCTAAAGATTAAAATAAATAAGTGTGGTAGGCAAATGGGGAGGATGAAGCACATGAACCCAACTCTTGGTGTTAGACATTTCTTAATTAGATGACAAAGCTCTGTGTTTGAGGTTTAACCAATGTTTCTGTCTGTCTCTGTTTTTAAAACATAAAGAAATATGTTAAAATATATATTCAGTTATAGAAGTTGTGAAGTGTGATTGCATGTTTGAGTCCACTAGCAAAAGCCACAAAAAGTCACAAACAGTGGACTTTGGATTTTCTTCAAACGTGATTACAAAAGTCACATTATTAGAATAGTATGTTCTTTAACATCCTTTAAACTGCAAACAGTTGTAGGCAAAAAAAAGAAAGATTGCTACGCAATGAATAAAATTTTGACAAAAATGAAATTAAATAAAAACTCCAAGTAAAGAGACAAGATTGGTTATTATACACCAATGGCCAAAAATTCCAAAACGCGAGTAAAGTGGTACCACTATGGCATGACCATATATATTATTCATCTATTGTACTTTTTCCCTTTCACATATACTAGTGAGTTATATACTCATGTCATGTGTGAAGAATACTTACTTTAGTTCTTCCTTATAATTAAGATTTTTTAAAATTATGTTTATATTCTTTATAAAATTACTATAGGAGAGGATAAATTCAAGAAAAGAGACATTCTTCTTTTTGTTTGGTATGTTGTCATGTTGATTGGCTACTATTACGATTATAAACATAAACTATCATCTCAGCCATTTCATGGTTTAGTGACTGAAGATTTGACATATCTATCTAGGTTAGGGTTGGGGTCATTTCAAGAAAATGTGATTTCCATAATATCTGTGTATTTGAATACATGATTATTTTTTTACATTTCACACCGATTCAAAATTTTAATATTTTAATTAAATATTAAACTAAATAATTGCATTTCCATAATTTAATTATTTGGCATGCCGAATAATAATGTTATCATTTTTTTGTATCAAAATGTTATCATTTAATATTTTTCAAAGTTGAATTTTAGCTAAGTTTTCTTCCTCATGGTTATTTATTTTTATTGTTCTTAAATTCAAATTTATATTACCATCAAAACAATATATAAAACAATATATACAGAGAGTAAGCAAATCCAACGTAAGTCAAAAAACATAGCAAAGCCACAAATCTCTAATAAAACAGAGCATTGACAAAAACAATTCAGTGAGAACGAATTTCTGTGCCGTCATTTAATTATCTACTTATTGAATTACATCATAAATTTACTGAATCATCATATATCTTTGAAGAAATTTTTTTAATCAATATAGTTGATAAAAAATAGAAGAATTATGATACAAAATGTGGTACATATATTAACACATAATTTTTCTTTTAATATTCAGAAAGATATATGAAAATACCAAAATATTTAACTTAAATTGACTTTTAACAGAGAGTATTTGTTTTAAAATTAGATTGATACATACACTATAAAAAGTTTATAGAATGCAGCTGTAGTTTCACTTGTATTGTTTACTTTATCTTATCAAAAGGATAAGAAAATCCAAACACTTAAAAAAAAACTTGGATGTAATATGCTTTTTGTTAGATTCTTCGTCATTAAGCTAAGCTCTTATCTTCTTCTTCGTCAAGACCTAAACACCATTTTATGCCCTTTAAATCTTAATTTAAAAAGCTGTACTATTCAACTATCTGACTTTTACTATTACCAGCAAAACAAATGGCTTCTATAATTTGAGCAAAAATTAAATAAGTATTCTTAAACATTTGTAACTATTTTTAACCACAATTTTTACAGAATTATGGATTATCCCTTTAAATAACTTCGTCTCAAATGTAAGGTTTGATGAAAGACTAACATTTTTCTATAATTTTGAAGATGGAGACCGAATCAAATCACAAAATTCATGCCAATAGATCTTTGTAATATATGCTCCAGTTTTTGTAACACTAGAACTTGGTTGGTGCAAATAAAACCACTAAAATTAAACCGAAAAATTCATACTAAAGCTTGACTTAGGTTTTTTACTACCAAAAATTTCTTATGAGTTTCAGAGCTACTCAGTGAAAATTGCGCTTACCATGTGATTCTCAATCTTATTCTACTAACTCTGTAGAGGGGAATGCTGACAAATTCTAACCACAAATCATGATACACACCGAGATGCTTCATATGCTGGTCCTTAACTAATTGCGTTCTCATGATTTTGGTGGACTACTCAACCACCCAATGTGACATAGTGGGAACACTCATTTTCTAACAATGTGACATGGGTAAGGGAAACACTCATCTCATACCCGTTCCAAAAGATATGTCGATCCTTTAAAAAACATCACTCCACCCTTTCCCCAAAATACCAAACTACAATCAAATGACTGGTCAATGCCAACAACTAGGGCCTAACATTCATCTACAACTATACATATTCTCTAATATCAAATCATAGCGTCCATTAATTAGTTGAGACATTCACGAAATTGTTGTCATGTAGGTATCATGTCGTTAAATTGTTGCCAGACACCACGTCACCAACATATTTGTTTATAGATGTCACATCATTACTTCATGTATCGACATGCAAGCGCATGTCATCATGTTATCGTCACACATATACCACATCATCAGATTTATCCTAATCGTATAGGTGTTACTAGCAATTGTCACTTCTATCGTATTTGTCCAGCAAAACTTATTCATAACATTTTTGGTCTGTTAAAATTGTCTATCAAAACGTAAGTACTTAGATTTATCCTTAAATAATTTTTTTTTGTTAATCACATGTTCAAAAATACAATTATTGTGAGTTAGTAGACTAAAACTGTATAGACTATAGTTAAATACTTAATAGACTAATGTGTTTACCAATTTTAAATAAATAAAATTTGTTGGAAAACAATGTGATGCAACTTTTGAAAAAGGATATTTTCATAGCTAACTAATTTTTCAGTAAACATGCATTAGTGGTTTGTGTTACTATTGTTACTGCGTTGCCAGCCCACGTAAGAAAATTTCATATTCACTATTCTCACAAAGACAATGTGAAATTAATATACAATCCCTGTGGTTAAAAAAGCAATGCTAAGAGATAAAAGGATAAAGGGTAAAAAGCAGTATCTAAACAAAAGGTATAAAAGGATAAAAAGACAAATTTAAAATAAATAATGTTTATCCAGAGCACTAATGGACAAACATTGTAATTAATCTCTTAGATTCACACTCTGATTGTGACATGTTGATACTTGGCACTTTTTTAGTGGACAGAAATAACCCCTATTTGGGTCCCACGTGGGCTTCCTCTTTTCTCTCTATAAATAACTAACCCCGGTTCATTTGTTTCTTCCCCTTTCCCCTCTCGCTTTCGTTCTCCGGCTTACATAACAATTATTACCAAAGATCCGTTAAATACTTAACCGGAATTTTTTTTTCACTAATAACAATGTTTTCTACAAATATAGATCCGGTTCATATCTGCTTTGATGATGCTAAGATAACCGGAGATGAAATTAAAGAGATATTGGCGTTTCTTCAATCAGGCGAGTCGGAGAATCCGAACGGTATAATAGAACCGGTTGATGAGAGGAAGAGAAAACGGACGATGTCAAACCGGGAATCAGCGAAGAGATCGAGGTTGAGAAAAAAGAGACGCTTTGAAGAGTTAGCCGAGGAGGTGAACAAGCTCAACCTAAAGAATCAAGAGCTGAAAAGCCGGCTTACCAATGTGTTGAGCTATGGTAATGTAATCTCAAGGGAGAATAACCTGTTGAAAACCGAATCGGTTTGTCTTGAAATGAGGCTTCTTGAGCTGTACCGGCTTTTAAATGCCATGCAATCGCCAATCTCAACGAGATTGATGTACATCACCACGCTTGATATTTAAGTTTTACAAGAAAATAAAAATAAAACAAAAAACGATGCTAAGCAAGTTTGAGCATTTTGATAAAGATTAAACGATTTTCATTTTAGAGTTTTTACATTTTTTTTTCATAGATGCATATGTGTATACAAAATTTTATATGGTGTAATCCGTTGTGACCAAAAAAAAAAAGAAGAAATTGTGTAATCTGTATGTCAAAGTTATTTTACCATATTCATACAAGTATGATATATCAGGGAAACTGGATTCCCTTAATATAAATGCAATCGTAATTCTGAAACTCGACCTACATACACTATTAAGAAACTAGCAAAATTTTCATTTTCCTCTTATGCTAAGTCTACGACTACGTAGTACCTACTTTTTTTTTTTTTTTTTTTTTGTTAAAAGACGTAGTACATACTTGTTAACTTCACTTTTTACAAATTTGCTGTTGCTACTTCATCGCTGACTTTTCTGTCTTACCAAGCCTCTCGGTCTCCGTTTAAAATATTTACCAAACTAAAGATATTGTTTCCATTGTAGAATGATTAGATTTTTTGGCAGTGATGCAATTTTATATTGTAAAATGTAATTATCTTACTCAAAAGTTGGAAGAGAATTAATTGAGTTTGGCAATTAGTTGTTTGAAAAGAAAATGTTCCGTCCCAAAATCATAAATACTCTTTTTTAGTAGTGTGATGATATGATATATGTCGGGATTTGAAGAAAAAACTTAGACCAAATCCCACAAAGGGAAACGTGGGGCTTTATTTGTGTGGCTAATTATAAATATACGATCACATACATAAAAGAGATGCATGCATGCTTATAGTCCTGATTTTCTTTTTAGTCTTGATTTTCAAAGTCACAACATAACAATAAAAGTTTATTCCATTATCTTTAGGGCTAAAAAGCAGAGTCTTTCAGTGTCTACATATATTTATGTAAATCAGTAAATGTTAGTATCATAATTTTTTTTCTTTTTTTTTTCTTTTTTTAAGTATCTTAAGTTTAAGAAATTGAAACAAAAATACAAGTAGGTTGACTTATAAAAAAAATACAAGTAGGTTATGTTTTCTTTTCAAGTATATAATATTAGATGAAATCTCCGATCAGGATCTTAAAACGATAGTGGATAATTAATTACTTTTACAACAAAAAGTTATATATTGTAATAAAACTATAATATTAATTTAGAGTTACAGCTTCTTATAAAATAATTTTAAGGTAAAGATTAATAGGAATAGTATTTATAAATATCTGAAAATTATGATTTTACATATTAACCGTTAGAAATATAGAGGATAAATTGGCCAATCAAAGAATTGTAGTGCAGCTACGAACGTTAAGGAAGAAAAGGTTAGTGTGGTGAGTGACTGTGTATGAAGAAGAAAAAAGAGAGATGTGTCATGTGATGGGATCTTCTCGGTGGATATAAAGGCTCTTCAATTGAACTCATATCTATTTTTGTCGCCTAAATATTCGGCCGACATATCTTCGCAGTAATTCTACATATTTTTAATTTTAAATTTTTTCTTTCTAACCCTACACAAATATGTTTTCGAGATATTTATGATGTCGGCTTGCTATATAAAGATAAAAATTATTCTGACAAATGGAAAGATGATATGGAAAAATTTCAGCAAAAAGAAGATACAATTGCTCTTTTTTTCTCTCTTCTTGAGATATTTCTATGGATGATCGGACTTTGACGATTCATTGCTCGTTCATTGGTAAGCTGAAAGTGTGCCTTGATTCAGCAGTCAAATCACCCATAAATATCTCTGTTTCAAATGAGAAGATGGGACATTTATATATTCTATTTTATTTGATATGGGGTATAGAAATTAGAACATCGATGTTGTCGAATCGAACTTATACTTTATTTTTGTTGTTTATTAACGTCCAAAAGCCTTTATATTAGTTGTTAAGGAGAGGTGTGTTGAGCTACACGCCTATACCGGTCTAAAAAAAAGTCAATAATTAAAACAAATGCTAACCAATTGGTCAACTTTGATACCTATTTGACACTCGCGGTACGTAAGAGACCAAACAATGTTAAGCAAAGAAATATGAGAAGTTTTGCGGACAACGACCAATCTTGACAGTGGTCAGTATGTTCTTGCTATTGCAACCCATCCTGAAAGTTGGATCGGTAATTTGCTGGTAAGAGAGGCACTACACTGCCCACAAGAGGGCTCCAAGCTCTATGTGTAGGATGATATCTTGTGGAGTTTGTTCCTTTGATCCTAGTAGACGGGTATCTCCTAATGGGCCCATCCATGAGCAGCGAAGACTCCTTAAAGGAGAGCCTTAGTTTTCAGTATCGATCAACTACTAGTATAACACTATAGTTTCACATATGTAATCGATACAAAAAAAAAACTCTTTTGTATCGATCAATTACAAGATATTTCAAATATGAGAATCAATGAGAGACCAGTTTGCTTCGCAATAATATAACTTACTAGTTACTACATATCTTCGAATTCTTCAGACTGATAAAATCATAAATAACAATACTAATTTGACTAAATAAAATTCTGTTTTCTAATTAATATCTAACCCAACTACAGGCGTTGTTTTGCAAACAATTCAAACTTTTGAACAAAATCGAAAACTAAGTTTTGAAAGAGACAATTTTGCCAATTATTTCAATTAAATATTGATTTTGTCAGAGCTATACACATGAGCTTAATTTTAAAAATTGACTAGTAAAGTCAAATAAATATAACATAGGATGATAATGTCACGTTGTGATGGGAAGGAATAATGAAGACAGTTGACTAAACCTCGGGATCGGAGCTTTCTTCTATGGAGGCAGCTCTATAGTCTCACATTCTCGCAGATATTTGTTTGCTTTCGAGAATAGCTCTCTCTCCGCGGGGTGGCAATGGTGGCTTCACCTGCTAAATTCTACTTGTGGTTCCTGATCGTTTCCATCAATTTGTGGATGATCTTCTCGTGAGTCCTTCCATCTTTTCTTTTCCTGTTGTTTATCAAATTTCTTAGTTCAAATCAGTTCATGCTAGTCCAGACTCCAGATATATAGTTGTTTGGATTGACATTTTCTATTTTCCTTCATGCTACTACCTTTCATTATTTGTTATTCTTTTGCTTTTTTCTATAATCGACTTTTAATCTAGTAGTAAGAATAAGATGGTAACTTTATATTTTCAACTTTGGTCTCCAGACTTTGTTCCAGGTTGATTTCCTGGAAGCTTAATCGGGTGTTTGGAGGATCTGTTTGGTTCCGCGTTGGCAGTTGGAATTACCTGCAGGATTTCGTGGTTAAGTATGAAAAGGTGAGCAGACAATATTCTTGTTGGTACAGTGGTATAGTATCAATCTCTTGCATGATTGAATGTGTTTTTATTGGGAGTACAATAGTTGTTTTTGCTGCTGGTTTGGTTTGAGTGGTTTCATTTTCCAGGGTACCGTTGAGTCAGTTTTCGTTGGTGAAGTTAAAATAAGCTCACTCAAGCCCTTGCTCAAACTTTGCGTTGGTTTTCTTTTTGGAGACTCAAAAATGCAAGTCTTGAAATTCTTGATATCTGATCTTGAGGTTGTGATGAGATTTTCTGCTGGTTTATTTTGTGATCAACTCTCTCTTTCTTCCGAATTTGAATATGAAAGGTACTGCTTTTTTTTATTTGTATCTGTACTTACATGAAAGCAAATCCTCTATATATTCAATCAGTGTGTTGTTTTGCTTTCTCTTGAGTTTAGGGAAGTAGGTATGGTTATAGATGACGTGAAAATTGTATCCGGAGATGTAGTTCTGATATTTGACGAGGATTTGTTTCCCAAAAGAGAACAATCTTCAGATGAAGTTGGAACTTCAACTATTGTCGAAAAACAGCTGGTGGCAACACTTGCACAGTATTCTACGTCTTTACCTGACAAGGTGAGTTAGCTTAATAATGACTTAGTCTGTTTTTAGGCCAAATATTTTACGTGTAGTATGATTTATATTTATGTAAAAACATATTTCTTAGAAACTTGTAAACTATAATTTAGTCATACCGAGCAGGTTTCCTTCAGCTTAGCAAAACTGGATGTTAGATGTGTGAATCGAGGACTTGTTGCTCAGAATTACACCAAAGGAATTGAACTGAGAATTGTTAAAGCAAACTCTGTTGAAGACAACGAGGAGAGTAGTGCACATCTCAATTTGGAGAGTACACGTCTTGACGTTCGTATAGAACTCAATGAAATTCATGTATGACCGATCGTGTTATGGAACTTCTTCAAAATAATTTGATATCAATATTATTTACTATTGATCCGTTGATGCTATGCTTTCTTGTTTCTTTGCAGTTTTTTAGAGAAGCTGAGTCCTCTGTTTTAGAGATTATGAAAGTTGATTTGGTGTCTTCTATCATCATCCCAATTGAGGTTTGAAACGGCTGACTTCTATTTTCATCATTTCTTTCAGTTTTTTTTTTTTTTTTTATATATCATTTTGAGTTTATACTTTAATTTAAACCATGTTAAGTCTTAGGGAAAAATTCGCTTTGCCGAAAAATACACAATTAAAAATGTTAGGTTTTTACAACACCATTTTAACAGACATAACAAAAAATCTCGTTAACGGATTTTTTCCTAAATTTGGCATAGTCTTTAGGTTTTTTCCCTTAAGATTTATGTTGGTTACATAATTATCCTCTGTTTTCAGCCGGTTCTGCCTATTAAAGCTGGAGTTCATGTAAAGCTGGATGGTACGCGATGCAATCTATTCGTTTCTAGGCTACGGCCATGGTTGCAACTTCAAGAGGGAACTCACACTTTCCAGAATTCAGAAGAAACTGCTGATGATACTGATATGAGAACTATTATGTGGATAGGCAGAGTTTCAGCCCCAGAGACCACTGTTATGTTATATAGTCTCGAAAATTTGCCTCTGTATCATGTAAGTAACTCTACTGCTTCAACATATATCTTACTTCATTGATGATAGTAGATTTTTGGAATATCGTTGTAGACAAACATGTAGGAATCACATCGGTTGCCAAACCCGTGTATAAATCATAGCAGGAGACGGAGAGAAACTGTTAAAAAGAAAAATAATCATGTGAGATTATTTTTTGTTAAAATAATGTGAGATTATGAAAGAGTTTTGCAGAGTTCTAACTATTTTAGTTAATTATTAATTTTAAAAAATGAAATTTACAATGAAACTCATTCATATTCGAATATTATTAATCTACGCATAACATATTTGGACCAATATATATTTTAAAGAAAACTAGAGAATTATTTTTATATATTATCTCCAATAATTCTTTTTTTTTTATCAGCAAATTATCTCCAATAATTATAAAAGTTAATATTTATTAATCAAGCTCTCATTTCACAAAACCTCACAAACTTTTGATCAACACACTTATTAACATATTTTTAATAAAGATTTTCATATCTAAGGATTTATATTTTTGTATATGTTCATATTCTTTTCACTTCCTCTCGAGTTTCCTTGAGATTGGTGGGACTCGGGTCTGCAGTGGAAAATCGAAGGCACAGAGAACCCCCACTCTTGTTATCTTGGGAACATTGATTACTTTATGACATTTCTAAGGAATGGGTTCCCTAGAATGAATTCGGTGTCTCCCTAACGTAGCTTGACACGTGCACTAAGAGATTTAAGTTCTCCAATATATCATGTTTCTCCCGCGTTAAACCCCACTAGGATGACTATGTTGGGGACAAGTTTCACTTGCTCTAAATCCATGTTTCGAGTAAAAAAAACGTCGCCTGCCACATCCTCTGGGCTTCGGGATTTCTTGAGTCTTTAAGGATGTTGACCAGGGTTCCTTGGTTCAGTAGGCGTTAATGGGCAGTATGCTTTTGAGCTCACCAAAGGGTGAACTCTGGGCACTTGATCTTCGAGACCGTGAGGCTATAAACGAGACGACGATATCTGCGATCTCCGGGTTGATTGTGAACTAATCTCGGGGTGGTTCTGCGGTCTCTGAGGTGCTGCTGGATTTAGTGCAGGGTTCGTCTCGCTGGGTAGCAAACCTCATACAATAACAAGGTAAAGTCTTTGAAAAAGACACTATGAGATGTGTTTCCCGAAACTTCTCCAACACTTAAGTCAATATTTTGACCACAAACTGATGTCAGAAAACAGAAAAAATATCGAGAAAACGGGAGAAATAGATTCGTTCAACTTTGGTCTAGAAGATAGAGTAGTCACGAAGTTATATGCCGTTTAGGGATTCGTTTGAGGTGGAAAGAACAAACGAAACGTGTTTGAGCTGGACGGAGTCTGAAATGACTGAAAAGACGGCTATCACAGAGGAGGAGTGACTCTCCAGAGTAATAAGGTTTGAAATCGATGGTCTCTGAACCAGAATCACCTTTTAGACCTTACCTTATATAGAAAGGTCAGATCTTTAAGGGAACGACTCGCTTAAATGTCAAAGTTTTAACCACTAAATCATGGCCTGGACTATGAGGAAGGTCGACTACTCTCGAGAAGTACTTAATGACAGCCGAAGAGAATCCTCCGACGAAGGGTCGAATGTTCACGAGTGAGAAAACCGAGTGAAGCTTCAGGTAATTACTCTGTGAGAAAGAATATAGTAAAAGAGAGAAATATGTTGATCTTATCCGTTTCTACATGTGTACTTGTATAAAGAGGTTATCAACTATTTTTATCCTCCGTACGTATGATATATACAAGTATGTGGATATTTAGATAAGGAAGAGAGAAAGTAACTCCATGAGCAATCTTAGAATACCTCGCCCATGTTTTGATATTACCTCAGGCATTGTAGCCTTCCTTTGAGAGCTACTTTATTGGTTGGACCATTATCAGTCAGTGTCTTTCCCTACCTGGATACAAGACAATTACTAGACGAAAGGTCTTTACACTGGGATCCCACCTGTTTGAAAGTGTCGGGTCAAATAGAACATGAATAAATAGTAACAAAAAGGGGAAGACGACACTAATTGGTTTGTTTGAATTAGACTATATTAGTGCTAAAAGATTTTCCTAAATACATTCGACGTTAAGAGATTTCTCTAAATTATATCACACGTGATATTAAAAAGATTCATAAAGACTAGAAGAATGGATTTAACCTAAACATTTACCTTATTATTGAGGATATTAAACCTTATCATATATAAAAATAATAAGTCTAATATTATGGAATAATAATAATGAAAATTAACTGTAAACTTTAGATTTTGTCTTCAGTAGACTAAAGATTTACGTTCAGTAATTTTTTTGTTAAAACTTAAAACGTTTTGTAATTATATGGGCATATTTTCTCACACTATCGTACTAAATTTTAATATTAGAGTACTATTAATTATTGTCATTTTATTTATATTTTAACTGAACGTAAAATATAGTCGTTAGATAGGGCCATATACGTGCTTGATTGTTTTGTTCTTCATTTTATCAAGCAACGTAATAAGTTGTTTTCCTAAATGCTAAGCAGTATTTTGTTCTTGGTGTTCTGTATGCAGTTTTGTTCGCAGACAACACGTGTGTTTGCAAGCTATTTGAGTATGTACACAAGCATTGATGTTGAACTAGGTGAAATGAACCTGCATTTGGCAAATGAGTACCAAGAAGACCCAAACTCTGTTTCGTTGATGCATATAGCAAAGCTTAGCTTGGGTTGGGGACGAAGAGATGATGGGGTATCATCATCTCACGAGGTTGGTTTCAGAAGTAAAGTCTCAGTAGGCGTGACTAGAATGGGTCTTGATTTATCTTTCACGCGTGTTGAATCTCTCATAACAAATGCTATGTCATTCAGAGCTCATTTTCAGACATTATATGTTGGGACGAACCAGACTGGAGGAGTGGAACGACATGAAGCATCTGGGAACAGAACTAGGCTTGTGTACCTTAATCTTGGTCGTTGCTTCCTAAATTTCCGTGATAATAGAATTATTGACGATCCTAACTATGGATTACAAGGTGGTCGATTGAGCTACTCAGTCTCTCTTGAAATAACAAAGTTCAGCCTTTGTATCAACAAGGAGGAACACTCAACCCGAATGAAACTTGAAAGAGTGAAATCCATCTACCAAGAGCATCTGGATCAGGAGCATCAACCTAGTACCAAGGTCATATTTTTCGATATGCACGAAATGAAGCATGTACGTCAATTTGGTGGTCTTAACAAAATTGATGTTAGTGCTAGTGATATTTCACTGGGTTGGGAACCTAGCGCACATTTATCTCTTTATGAAATGTTTATGCGGTTGAGCTTCTTGGTATACAACAGTGTGAGAGATAGTCTACCGAGTGAAACAGTAAATCCTTCTATAGAAAATGAATATATCTTTGGTATTGACCTGAAAATGCTGACGATATCAGCTGAAGTAGGAGATGGGGTGGAGGTTAAATTGCAGGCACAATCAATTTTTTCTGACAACGCCTGTATAGGAGTGCTTCTTGAGGGGCTTATGCTTGCTTTTAATGGATCCCGAGTATTGAAAACTACAAGAATGCAAATATCAAAAACGCCTACTGCATCTGATGCAATCCCTGGTGGTCCTTGGCACTGGGTAGTGCAAGGACTTGATGTCCATATATGCATGCCATACAAACTACCGTTGTATGCCATAGCTTATTCAATTGAAGAGATGTTTCAAGGATTGAGGGCTTTAACTGGAGCCATAGAAACAACATATACTTTTCCAGGAATGAGAGAAAACTCAGAACCTAATAGTCAAGAATTAGGCAGCTTAAGATTTTGCATACAAAAGCTAACCGCATACATTGAGGAAGAACCAATCCAGGGTTGGCTTGATGAGCACTATAAGCTGGTAAAGAAGGAAGCATGCGAGTTGGCTGTCAGATTGAAATACCTTGAAGATTTTATTCACAAAGCTTCAAATGGAGGAGAGATATTTTTTAATGGGGCTGAAAATGATGTTGAATATCCTTTAGATATTAACAAAGAGAAAGAAAAGATTCACAAACGATCGTTTCAATCGTATTATCGAGCATGCCAGCGTTTAATTCCCTCAGAGGGTTCAGGTGCATGCAGGAAGGGATTCCAGGCAGGTTTTAAGCCGAGTGCTGCTAGAATCTCTCTTCTTTCCGTTTTTGCCACAGATTTTGATTTATGCTTGAAAGCAGTTCATCGCTCGGATGCTAGTTTGGTGGAAGTCTTGAAATATCTTGATCCTATATGTCAAGAAATAAGTGGCAACCATGTTGACTTGAAAACAAGAAGCTTGGTAGTAAAGTTAAGAGATTACACACTTCCTCTCTTCTCTGCCAATTCTGTTGAATGTGAAGGTCTTATTGTGACATGTCCCATAGCTCAGCAGGTATGATTTTTTTCTTGTTATCCTTTACCATGCCATCTGTATATTTTTTTCTTATTATCTTAGCCTTTTTTTTTTATTCTTGTTATCGTGTCTCAGTCAAAAATATCCCAAGAAGTCCTTGTAGGCAGATGGAGAAAAGTGGAAATTTTACGACCAGAGGGCAACACAACTCCGCCGTTGAAGATTTACTCAGACCTGCAAATAATATTTGGAAAAGGAGAAGTTTCTTTTGGAGTTGGATATGAACCAGCTTTTGTAGACGTTAGCTATGCCTTCATAGTGGCTATGAGTCACAAGAATCCAGGAGAAGAACAACAAAGCTTGCCTTGGTGGGATTATATGAGAAACTACGTTCATGGAAAGATCACTTTCTCTTTTTTAGAGTCAAAGTGGATTGTTCTTGCGACAACAGATCCATATGAGAGTCAAGATAAACTGCAAATAGTGACTGGTCCTATTGAAATTCAGCATTCAGATGGTCGTGTGTTTGTTTATGCTAAAGGCTTTAAGATTAAATTGAGCAGTCTTGAGAGTTTGATTAGTCGACACTCTTTAGAACTTCCAGTCAGCACCTCTAGAGCTGCATTTATTGAAGCCCCGGTGTTTAGTCTCGAGGTTACAATGGAATGGGGATGCGAGTCTGGGAGTTCTGTGAATGTCTTTGATCAGTTGCGAGCAACCTCACTCTCGCTTCAGTGGAATTTATCCTTTAGACCCAGAAACTCTCACCAGTCTTCCTCACCAACAATCAATCTTGGAGCTCATGATATAGCTTGGATACTAAAGTTGTGGGATATGATTAACATTCCTCCTCACAACTTGCGCTCCTTCTCGACACGGCCTATAATTGGAGTCCCAAGAGTTGAGAAATCAAAATTCTCCATATGGCATGGGTTTGGAGACCCAAAAATTGCAAAATCAGAAAACTTATCTTTAGATCTGGTGACGACGGAATTTATGCTCCGTCTAGATGCCACTCCTTTCTTAATCAAGCACATGCCTCGGCAATCTGATGACCCCGCCGAAGGATTAATCTTTAACATGCAAAAGCTTAAATACGAATTATGTTGTAGTCGTGGGAAGAAAGAGTATACATTTGAATGCAAGCGGGATGATCTTGATCTTGTATATCAGGGTCTTGAGCTTCATGTGTGTAAGGCTATTATTAACAAAGACGAGCATCCATCCACGTCAGTACTCTTTGGAGAGGACCATAAGAGGGATGGAAAGCATCGCGATGAAGGGTTTCTCTTGTCTTTTGATTCTGTTACAATCAAAAGGCAAGCTCCAAAAGCTGATCTTGGAAGACTATTGGCATGGCAAAAGGCTGGAAGCAGCGAGATTATTGAGCATACACAATCAGACCCTAGTAATAATGATGGAAACAATGTTTTCATTGCTGACAATTGTCAGGAGGTCTTTGTTTATGGCCTCAAACTCTTGTGGACGATAGATAACAGAGATGTTATGTTCTCTTTGGTTGAAGAAATATCGGAAGCATTTGAACCTCCTAAACCTTCTCCATCTCTTCGTTATAAACAAAGTAAGATTCTTGAGGAAAACCAAAGATCTTCTACAAGCCATGGAGGTAACTTTACTTCTTAGCCTATTGAGATGGTTAAAAAAAATTTCATCATTATCACATTCAATGAAAATTGAGAAATCATAAGAAAGAGGTGGTATGTCTTGATTTAATGATTGACATTTGTTTGAGTTTTTTTTTTTCTTGGTACTCAAACTTTCTCATGAAACTCTGGAAAGAATTTAACATCAAGGAACTTGTTGGCTTAATTTCAACGCATCACTTATTAGTCTTTAACCTGGATCTATAACTAGGTAGTATTGAGATAAGTGGATCTGAAGAAGGCGGGACTCGACACGTTATAGTGAATGTCATTGGGCCACAATTTAATCTTCACTCAGAAGAGGCTAATGTAAGTACCTTTTTTTTTTTTGTCATAGCTAATAACATCCATGAGAGGTGCATGACTGAAAAAAACTATTTGGACAAGCAAGAAAAATTGACTGTTATTGTTTTGGGTGTAACAAAGAATTTGGTAGCTCATTAATAAACCTCATTTTGATGGATACCAGGGTCGTTTTCTGTTGGCTGCTGACAGTGGTCATGTTCTAGCACGATCATTTCATTCCATTATCTGTGTTGCTGCGGAAGTGATTGAGCATGCTCTTGGCACAAGAAATTTCCAAATTCCAGAATGTAGTCCTGAAATGACATGGGAACGGATGGAAACTTCTGTAATGTTAAAGAATGTGCAAGCCCATGTTGCTCTCACTAATGTTGACCCAGATGCTGGTTTGCAGTGGCTCCCAGAAATTCGCACAAATTCTCCAAACTTAAGGGCTCTACTTGAAAGGGTTTTCATACCTTGTGACATGTACTTGCGGTATACTAGACACAACGTTGAAACCTCGGATTTGAAGGTAACGCCATCTCCTTATTGTTTTTTTTTTTTATTGCACAACATGTAGTTCTTTAATTTCTACAAATTTATCTAGTTTTAACTCAAAGCAACATCCATGCGTATGAAAGTCTCAATTTTCTACAAAATCCCATATGGCTTGGCTTTTACTATGATTTTTTTTTCTTTCAAAAGACTATATATTAGAATGGTCATTTGAAAACTATCCGATAACACAACCCAAAAATGAAAGATATATTGTGAAACTTGTTATTGAGTAAAATATTCAGTTTTGTTGAATTTTGTCATATCAGTAACTTATTTATGTCCTTGCAGGTGAAACTACTAAGAGAGATCACTTTCAATTCGCCCAATATAACCGCTACAATGACATCTCGACAATTCCAAGTTATGCTGGATGTTTTGACCAACCTTCCAAAGTGAGTCTTGAAACCTGAATAAATTAAAGAAGCGGCCATATTTTATGTCAATTCGGTCCATTTTCTCTTGCTTCTTAAAGTACTAGCTTGAAATAAATTTAACAGAATTTCTGAATCCATATGCGTTATAAAGCCACCATTTCGTTGATGATTACGATTACATTTTTAAATATTCTTTTCTGTTTGTTTTGTGAACATTTTCTAACATTAAGAACGAGATCCTTTTATGATTCAGGCCACGGAAAAGAAGTCTCCAGTGTCCCACTAAATATAATGATGACAATGTTGAAGAGGTAGTTCCAAAGGAGCAGGAGCAAAAGTTGCTTCTTGATGATATTAGAAATTTGTCTCATAGTTCCGACAATATGGACGACACACATACGGAAAGAGAGAGCGAATTGTGGATGATCAGTACTAGAAGATCCATATTGGTAAGACTCCAAAAAAAGAAGTATTTTTAGATGCTATATTATCATGATAGTGATAAGTAAAAGTATGTAACCTCTGTTTTCGCCACTAATCTTTCACATCGCCACCCACACACACACTCAATTAATCGAAAGAAAGAGCCAAGGTTTTAAAAAAATTGAGTGCGTTGATGGCATAAAACAAATTTCGTGATTCTTTGGTTATTGCTTCAACTTGTTTCATTAACTAACGTGTGTTGTGCAAGAAACTATTCAATTAGAGATATTTGTTTGGGTTATGATTATATCCTTGCAAGTGGTTATACGAAATGATTTTGTTGTGACAATATAAAGTTGATGTTGCAATCTTGCGGGCCTGATTTAGGTGCAAGGATTAAAGAAAGAGCTATTAAATGCACAAAATTCTAGAAAGATGGCGCTGCAGAAGGCTGCAACGCTGCGTCTGATGGAGAAGGAGAACAAAAGTCCATCATATGCTATGTGCATTTCCTTGCAAATTAATAAGGTTGTTTGGAGCATGCTTGCCGATGGTAGATCCTTTGTTGAGGCAGAGATAAATGACCTGGTAAGTTTATGCATCTTGTATGTTCTCTGTCTAATTCCTTTGAAATGGTAGCATCAAAGGATCGTGTTTTGTTAGTCACTTGCTGAGCAATTTGTTTATAATCTTCCTCAATCTACATGGTCTACTGCATCATGCAGCCTTTTTCTAATTAAGAGTCAGAAACATATATATTTAATTGGATTTATACATGCAGATGTTTGACTTTGACGGAGACTTCAAAGACATTGGCATTGCTCGATTAACCATCAAGTATTTTGCTATTAGGAACTGTTTGCCTAATGCAAAGTCGGATATGCTTTTATCAGCATGGAATCCTCCACCCAAGTGGACAAAGTACGTTTCCTCTGCTTGCTTATCTACCGTGCATGTATTGTTTTCCATATGTATGGGTTTTTTTTTGTTGATAAAAACCATATGTATGGTTATGATGCTTTCTTAGTTGCACTCGCAAAGGCATTGATGACGTAAGAGAAGTGAAAAAAAAACTATAGACTAGAAATATGCACCTTAAAAAAAGTTCAATGTATATATTTTTTTATTGATTGAGATGGCAAACAATAAGGTTTAATTTCATTAGTTGTGATGATAAATTTTATTTAGAAGTGATCTTTAATTTTATTTGTAGGAAAGTCATGCTACGTGTTGATGCAAAGCACGGAGCGGTGCCAAAAGATGGAAAACATCCTCTTGAGCTTTTCCATGTAAATATCTTTATGTTGCCCTTCTTCTTTTTTTCCCATCGTTTGTTAGTGGATTTGCAAAATTAACATAAGAGACATGCCAATAATCTTCTACCTAGGTATCGGTGGATTTTTATATTATGACTATGTCTTAAGTCTTTTAATTTCTAATTTAATTATCTTCCCGTTTTGAAAACCATTTAATAGTACTTGAAATCTCGTAGGTGGAGATTTACCCTCTTAGAATCCATTTGACAGAGACAATTAAGAATATGACGTGGGAATATTTCTTACCAGAGAAAGAGCATGATTCAACAAGGAAAAAGGTCACTGATCGCATCACATTTTAGCCTGTAGGTTTAAATGTTATAAAAGCTTATACGAATGTTTTTTTTTTTGTTAACAATGTTTTTTGGCAAATTAAGGCTGAAAAATCACAAAAGAAGAAAAAAAATAAGCCTAGAAAGATGAAGTTTCACAACGTTAAAATAAATCAGGTAATTTCTAAAATAACTTTGTAATTAAGGCTAAAACTGGTTTGCTCTAATTGGTTTACATCATTTCGCCTCAGGTGGAGCTTTTAGTTAATTATGAGAAATGTTGTATAAAGGACATGAGGTTGTTGATGGATACATTTCATCGTATTAAGTTTACTGGAACCTGGGGCGGACTTTGCGGACTTTACTCTCAAGTTAAGATGCACCTGATAAGGGGAGCAGTGAAGTCTTTTGCTAGAATGCAGGTCAGACATATCAACTGTGCATGTTTTTGAGACACTATATTTATGGAATGGTGATATCTAGTCTAGGTTACGAGGAAAATGTAAGTAAGTTGATTAGTCTATTTTCTAATCAAATTTTCAGGAGAAGAAATTCAAATGCAAATCGAAGAATAATCGTGAGTCTGGTGACAATGACCTTGATCTAAGTGACAATTATGAACATCCAGTCACATGGTTTAAGCATCAAACTGATGGAGCAGGGGATGGATTTATAACTTCCATTCAAGGACTCTTCAATACCCAAAGGGGCAAGGGCAAATCAATTGTCTTGAGCAATTCGACAAATAAAGCATGGAATGACTTTGAAGGGGAGATGAGTGACAGTGACAAATTTCGTACAACTTATGAAATAGGTGAGTACAAACCCTCAACTTGATTTATATATCTTGAAATTTCGTTCAACTAATTCCTATAGGTTTTAGGATAATTTTTAAAAACACAACAAAAATATATTTTTGTTCAATTAAAACTTGGTATTTTAGAGACAATTTTTAAAAACACAACCCTCAACTTCTCTAGATTTGATGCATATTAAAACAGTTTGCGGTCTGGTAGGACATACTAACTATCCAAGAAAGTGATCTCTCAACTCGTGGATTTGTTGTATTTTACGCTCCACTATATGTTCCAATGAAATATATATAGTCACACCATTATTTAGATCAAACATTCTATAATTTGCCAACAATTTTATAGTCAGCATATCACCCAATTCGGATAAGATTTCTAACTTGTTTTTTTCTTATTAGGTTCATCTTCCCAGCAAAGAGAATCACTTCCATCATCTCCAGAGACCACTGCCACTAGAAGATTAGGTTCGACTTGCGGCGGAAAAAACCCTTCCCGAAAGAAATTCGAGAAACAACTGTTTGTCCGAAAAGCTTTGTCAAAAAAAGGTCTTTGTCAAAAATCTGTCGGGTTTTTTCGATGGTTATGTTCTGTCGGATATAACCAGAAAGATTCCGAAAAACCTAGTTCCCAAAAAATCTCCACAGAACCACAACGAACAGTCGTCGTCGGAAATCTTTCGGCCGTCCCTGAGAACACGGTTGATTGAAACATTAGTCAAAATTTTCCGACGATTTTACGAGAGGAATTCCCGATGACTTTACAGTTTTTTATAAGAAAATTTTGTCACTAAAAATAAATTAATAAACTCTTAATGAATTAATAAATTGTAAATAAAATAAAAAATTTGAGATTATAAATGAAACTAAAATTGTTGAAACATTAAATTCGAAATTAAAAGGTTTAAACATTAAAATTCAAAATTTTGAGTGACATAAATTACATTAAAGATAGAGGGTTATCAAATTGAGAACCCATAATATTTGAAAACCCTATTTGAGGTTTTAATCAATATTATATTGATATTTCACATTATAATTTTAATTTTTAAAAAAGTAAACCAATGAATGAATAACACATATCTAATTGATTCTCATTAGAATATCATGGGTTCTCAATTTGATAACCCTCATCTCTTTCTCTTTCTTAATTTTTCATTTTTATTTTATTTTAATGATACTTATTTTAAATTAAACAAAATGTTAAAACCCCATCTCTTTTTTTTCTTAGTTTTTATTTTATTTTAAGGATACTTATTTTAAATTAAACAAACAAAATACTAAATTGGAATAATATGTACACCTCGAAACAAAATCTTCTAAAACAAAAGTTTGAAAAATGTATTAAAATATCATTCCGACGGGATAAAAAATAATGGGAACGAATAATTCAGATATAAAAAAAATTTAAAAATATTTTGAGTAAAGATCCGAAGACAAGAAATTGAAATAACGGGACATGTTCTAAATATTTTAGGTAGCTAAAAAGTTAAATCCAACCTCATACTAGTTTGATAATGGTCCATTTCAAACATATATTTTTAAAAAAAAATCTCAAAAGTTTGGAAAAATTAGAAATTTCTGAATAATTTAGAGATTTTGATTAATTTTTATTTTAAAATTAAATATCAAAGGGGTAATTCCGATAATTTGGGTAATTAATTTGTTTAAAAGGAAAGGGAAAATTCAGGACAAACATGGGATTGGACGGCATTTAAATATTTAAGGGGGATAAAACTATAGGAAAAGGTCAAAAGGTTTCTCTTTTATTCAACCTCTGCGATTCAAATTCAAACGGCACTTTCAAATCAAGACTAAAGATGGAAAAGATCTGTGTGGCAGTCAGAGTGAGACCACCGACGCCGGAAAATGGATCTTCCCTATGGAAAGTCGAAGACAACCGGATCTCTCTTCACAAGTCTCTCGACACCCCAATCTCAACCGCCTCTTACGCTTTCGGTATCTAATCCCTTTCTTCTCAATCAATTCCGCGTTTCGATTTCTATGGATTTGAGTTGGGTGGCGTCGAAATTGCCTTATCTTGGTAAAATTCATGTTTTTGCAGATCATGTGTTCGACGAAAGCTCTACAAATGCCTCCGTCTACGAACTTCTTACCAAGGATATCATTCATGCCGCCGTCGAGGGTTTCAACGGTAATCTGATCCAAATCTGAACAATAAATCTTGAGCGAATCCATGAGCTTATCTGTTTTTCAGTCACAGTTTGATGTATGGAGGCTACTTTTTTTCAGGTACTGCATTTGCTTATGGGCAGACTAGTAGTGGAAAGACGTTTACCATGACGGGTTCTGAAACCGATCCAGGAATTATTCACAGAGCTGTCAGAGATGTATTTGAAAGAATACATAAGGTAGGCGTCAGATTTTTATCCAATGATCCGTGAAAGTAAGAAAAAGAGTACAAGTGTTGATTTTTCTGTTTGATTGTTCTTTCTTCCTTTGTAGATATCCGATCGCGAGTTTCTCATCCGGGTTTCTTACATGGAAATCTACAACGAAGAAATCAATGACCTTTTAGCTGTTGAGAACCAAAGACTGCAAATTCATGAACATTTGGAGGTTGGTTAGATCATCATCTTCACAAGTCCATTAGTTTGTTTAGAGTGATTAAACCCACTTGATTGTCTCTTGATGTACAGCGTGGAGTCTTTGTTGCTGGCCTTAAGGAAGAAATTGTTAATGACGCTGAACAGATTCTAAAGCTTATAGACTCTGGAGAAGGTCTTTACTTTTAAGCCAAAGATTGTAAATGCATTTTGGTTATTTCTAGTGTATATTGACGTGGTCTTCTTCAATTAATAGTTAATAGGCACTTTGGCGAGACAAACATGAACGTTCACAGTAGCAGGTCACACACCATCTTCAGAATGGTATGGTTCAGAAGCTATGAACAGAACCTTCTACCGTTTTTAAGTATTTGTTCTGATACAGTCTCTCTGGTTGGAATAGGTGATTGAGAGCAGGGCAAAAGACAACAGTTCCTCGGATGCTATTCGTGTTTCAGTCTTGGTAAGTGATAATCTTCATTATGGCTAACATATTTCAAAAAAAATCCGGGAAAGCTGCAATATGTACAAGCTGTTTTGTTTCTCATGGCTTTTCCTATAATGGAATCTAGAATTTGGTTGACTTGGCTGGATCTGAGCGAATTGCTAAAACTGGTGCTGGTGGAGTTCGCTTGACAGAAGGGAAGTACATTAATAAGAGCTTAATGATTCTTGGTAATGTCATCAATAAACTAAGTGACAATGCAAAACTAAGGTACTTTCTGGCTCCCCTTGATTTGGTTACACGCAAGAACAGTATACAGCTCAGCTCATTTCTTGCATTCTTGACTATAGGGCACATATTCCATACCGAGATAGTAAGCTGACTCGAATTCTTCAGCCTGCGCTCGGTGGTAATGCGAAAACCTGCATTATATGCACTATCGCACCAGAAGAGGTAAAAGGAGTTATTTTTTTGTCAGGTTTTGTTTCCTGAGTGCAAGATTAGACAATTGGCTTAACAAAAGATGTATGATGGTGTGTAGCATCATATTGAGGAATCAAAAGGAACTCTCCAATTCGCAAGCAGAGCCAAGCGCATCACCAACTGTGCTCAAGTGAATGAGGTGTGCATGTGAATTTTTATAGCATTTAAACTTCTGTTGGTTCTTTGGATTGATATATTACTGCTTTATGTTTTACTTCTCTTCGTAAAAGATCCTTGGCTACATGTGTCCTGTTAACTGTCTTTCTTCCTCTTTGTTGGATTAAAATCTGACAGTGTTTATATGGTTCAGATCTTGACTGATGCTGCTTTATTGAAGCGCCAAAAGTTAGAGATAGAAGAGCTACGTAATAAGCTTGAGGTATAGTAGAAAAAATAATGATTTCAGTTACATCTAGGGAATAGGGACGATACTAACATTGGTAATTTCTGTAGGGATCTCATGCTGAAGTGTTGGAACAAGAGATCTTAAAGCTAAGCAATCAGATGCTTAAGGTAGCTTTCTGCGCATATTTCTAGTATAACATTTAGCAGACGCATTATATAAAACAGCTACCCTTTTCTTTGGTTTCCAGTATGAGTTAGAATGTGAAAGGCTTAAAACACAACTAGAAGAAGAGAGAAGGAAACAGAAGGAGCAGGAACACTGCATCAAGGAGCAACAATTGAAAATTGAGAACTTAAACAATCTTGTCACTAATTCAGAGTTCAAGAGGAACCAATCAGAGGTACGAATGCATTCATTGGCTTAGTCACTTCTGCATGATGTTCTTGATTATGTAAAAGTTTTGTTAAGGTAACATCTTTTATTTGGCAGGAATTTATTAGTTTAAGAAAGACTCCAGATGGGGTATGCAATGGCAATGATAGCAGCGATGTTAGTGGGACTCCTTGCTTTAAATCAGCTACACGTTCCTTTGTGGTTGCTCGATCAAATTACTCAGGACTGTCTGATTTCAGTCCGATGGTTAATTCCCTGGGGGACGTAGCCGATGAAGACACTTGGACGAAACTAAACAAGGGTTTTGTTGCAGACCTTGATCAACTCCAGTTTACACCTGCGGTCAAATGTCAACCCACTCCATTAACTATGGAAAACACAGTGAGTACATACATTTACTTCACTCATGAGTTTCAGCACCTATAACATGTGCCTAAACTTGCCATAATTGTTTCATTTAGGAATCCTTAAGTGAAAATGACAAAGAGGTGGAAGATCTCAAAAAGCAGATTGAATTACTGACCAATGAAAAGGACGGTTTTGAGGTGAGTCTTGATTGTTTTTGTTGGTTCTTCAACTGATATGCATCCTTATGATTCCATATGCATCAACTATGTACTCTCAGGTAAGATTCAACGAACAAGTAGTTGTGAACAACAAACTGATGGAAGAGATTTCTAAGCTCAAACAAGAAACGCTTCCATTGAAAGAAATTCCAAAAAGGTTATCCGAGTCAGTTGCTAGTTGCAGGGACATCTACAAGGATGTTATAGTCACAATGAAGGTGAACACAGCTTACTTTTTCTTCTCTGGTTTCTGCTTTCCGAGATTATCAATAAAAAAAATAGACATTCAAGTTCAAGTGTTTTTTCTCTTGCTATTTTTTAGAGCTTAATCGTTGACAAGGAATCTCCAACGGCAAAGCTGCTCTTTGGTACAAGTGAAATCACAACGAGTCTTCTGTCAACTCTACAAACACAATTCTCAATGATAATCGATGGCCAGAACGCGAGTAGCGTGGATCAATGGGAAACACTTTGTGTGAGTCTGAAGAACGATACAACAATCTTGTTGTCAGATGCACAAGCACGAGAGGAATTTCTCAACAGCCACAAGAAGGTAGCTTCCTTGTCACAATCGTCAAGATACAGATCAATTTTATTCATCTTTTCAATAGTTTTGCTAGGATGCTTTGTCTCTTTTATTAGGACTTTACTCCAGTGAAAACCTCTGCATATGTTGAACACTAAAGTTTTACGAATAAATAGCAAAAAAGAAAGTTTGTTTACGAAAACCAAAGCTCTGAGTTTGGATCATAACTTATATAACTGTTTCCTTTTCCTTTGACTTCCGCATAATAAGTCAACGGCTGCTTTGGAGGAGAAACTGAAGTCTGAGCTAAGCAACATCAAGGAAAGATATAATGAGCTGGAGAAAGAGTTGTGTTTAGATAAACAGCTTCTACAAGCTTCAAGAGAAAGCAATGAGAAGATGAAAAAGGAGTTACAGGTCTTGAAGGAAGAAAGAGATTCATTAGGTGTAGAAATCTCTCAATCATCTCAGAGATTGAGAGTGATTGCAAAAGATAAAGAGAATGTTTTAAAAGATTTCAATGTGGAAGTGAAGAGGAGGAAAGAAATGGAGGAAGAGATTAAGCAAATCAGCTTCGCGTTCGCTAGCAGGCAGAAATCTTTGGTTTCTTTTCACAATGAAATCAAATCCAAAATGCAGAAACTAATGACTCAAAATCCAAAATCTTCTTAGAGTGTGTGAACTTTTCAAGCCATTGTACCAAATTTAGGTTATTTATTGTCATTGTCATTGACAACAGTAACTAATGGTTATGAAACTTATTTGCAAATACCTCTTTACTGTAACCTAAATTTAAATGTTAAGAGCTTCTTGCCTCTGTAGCTAACTACTGTAGTGGCTATCTTGAAACAAAATAAAAAGAAAAGAAAAATATGAAAAACGTGGACGGCAGGATTCGAACCTGCGCGGGCAAAGCCCACATGATTTCTAGTCATGCCCGATAACCACTCCGGCACGTCCACTTTTTGTTAATGTTATAGAAACATAATTATTTAAATGTTTTAGTACGAGGTTGGGCTTAAATAAGCCCAAACGTTTTAAAGCAAAGATTAATGAAGATGAGAGATTCAGACAACTGATCTATCCTCTAAAAGGTAATAAACGAGAAAGTACAGAGTCAACGGTCAGAGCGTTGACTAAATCTCTCACTCTCACCAGCCAAATCTCTCCAACTTTTCCTCTCTCTCTCCGCCAGAATCTCACCGGCGATCGTCGTCGCTGCGCCTCACCGACAACGAATCCGATTCCTCTCTAACACTCACCGGGTAAGCTCTCTCTAAATTCCGATCGTTCCAGCTCAATCTCAATATCGATTAAGATTCACTTTTTGTTAATGATTGGTAAAATCTAAATATATACACAATACACTCGAGTGATCTGAAACAGTAGTTTCATCAATTCACCATTAACAAATAAGTTTTGATCTTAGAGAAGAGAAATCAAAACTGAAAATTTGATCTTTCCTTTTCAGTTTTACAAAACACTCTTAAATCTTGTTATAGATCATAAATAGACTGTTTCTTCTTACTCATCCCCAATTCGTTAGATCGGTTATTGGATGTGCAATTTCGATAAAGTTTCGATTTTTCTTTGTTTGTCGATGAGAAGGTGAAAGAATGGCGACTCCGGTTGATCCACCAAATGGAATTAGGAATCCAGGGAAGCATTACTTCTCAATGTGGCAAACACTTTTCGAGATCGACACCAAATACGTCCCCATCAAACCGATAGGCCGAGGCGCGTACGGTGTAGTCTGCTCTTCGGTTAACAGAGAGACCAACGATAAAGTGGCGATCAAGAAGATCCACAATGTGTTTGATAACAGAATCGATGCGTTGAGGACGCTTCGGGAACTCAAACTCTTACGCCATCTTCGACATGAGAATGTGATAGCTCTTAAAGATGTAATGATGGCTATTCAAAAGAGAAGCTTTAAAGATGTGTATCTTGTTTACGAGCTCATGGATACTGATCTTCATCAGATTATCAAGTCCTCTCAAGTGCTAAGCAATGACCATTGCCAATACTTCTTGTTCCAGGTATGTATACAGTTTGGTTCATGTTGCTCAAAGTGACTTAAAAATCTTACTAGATTTCGAAGGGCCCCACTAGAATTTGTATTCGTTATTCACAAGAATAAGAAACCTAAACACACAAAAGCAAATGCAAACACTGAAGTATATTTTTTGTGTAGTTGCTTCGAGGGCTCAAGTATATTCATTCAGCTAACATTCTCCATCGGGATCTAAAACCTGGTAACCTCCTTGTGAACGCGAACTGCGACTTAAAGATATGCGATTTCGGACTAGCGCGCACGAGCAACACTAAAGGTCAGTTCATGACTGAATATGTTGTGACTCGATGGTACCGAGCACCAGAGCTTCTTCTCTGTTGTGATAATTACGGAACTTCCATCGATGTTTGGTCAGTCGGTTGCATATTCGCCGAGCTTCTTGGTAGAAAACCGATATTCCCGGGTACTGAATGTCTTAACCAGATTAAACTCATTATTAACATTTTAGGGAGTCAAAGAGAGGAAGATCTTGAGTTTATAGATAACCCTAAAGCAAAAAGATACATCGAATCGTTGCCTTACTCGCCGGGGATATCATTCTCTCGTCTTTACCCGGGAGCACATGTTTTGGCTATTGATCTGCTTCAGAGAATGCTTGTTCTTGATCCTTCGAAGAGGATTAGTGTCACGGAAGCGCTTCAGCATCCTTACATGGCGCCTTTATATGATCCGAATGCGAATCCTCCTGCTCAAGTTCCTATTGATCTCGATGTAGACGAAGATGAGGATTTGGGTGCAGATATGATTAGAGAGTTGATGTGGAAGGAAATGATTCAATATCATCCTGAAACTGTTTCCATGAACGATACTGAGCTCTGAGCTCGAAGCTCAAGTCTTTTTCAGGTAAGTTTTCAGAGATATCCTTCAACTACTTCGTTTAATCTTATTTCATGTTTGCTTCTTATAAATGTTGTTGATAATAGTGTCTAAGAAGAACAACTTATAAATTTGTTGTGTTTGTGTCATGGAAGCTCCTGTTATGTTTTGTTTTTGTTACAAGCTAAACTGTCTGTAACGTTTGTACATAAGAAGAGACTGAGAGTTCTGATTCCTCTGTATTTGTCCTTTAAACTCTTATTATTAATGCTTTCTAGACAAATATTGACTTCAGGGTATTATCTAATAATGTGAAGATTTTAGAATTTTCAAACCATTTAGTTTCATTGAATATAAAATGAAGATAAATATCTTAACACACGTTTTACCAAAAACATATGTAAAACGTAGAAACACTGTTTGAGAAAAGTAGTTAATTTAGTAAATCAAACGTATGCATTGTGGAATTTCCCAACACAAGTATATCAAAGTCAATTATTTGTCCTAGTAATTTCCAATGATCCCATGTACTGTCAATAAAGAAATTGAGTTTTTGACTTTCACAACTACTCCTAAATTTATACTTACTCTTTAAGCTGCATTCAAATTGGGTACATGAATTGTAGTTGTTTTGAAATACCTAATCATTTTCATTAAATTTGTTTTAAATCGATATTATTTTAAAATAAATTGATACTAGAACAAATCGGTAGTCAAAATGTATTGTAGTGTGACAATTTTGAATTATAAAGTATATATAACCGATAAACATTTTTTTCTGCATATACATATAAATCAAAGCTTAGATCTCCATTAAATCGTTTAATCAGATTGGTTATTCGTTACTTTTATTAAAATGATGTATAAAATGGTCAACGAGTCATGTATTTCAGAAGTTTAGATTTGAGTTTTCGAGATGGATTTGATAATGGATTTATTCTCCACATAGTGATCTTAGATCACTTCAATTTGGGTATAGACAGCTTTTGAGTCCACCTCGGATAGACTTGTGCATTCTATATTGGTTTTCATCGACAATTGGCTCCTCGTAGTATGGGGATGAAAAATATTGGAATATGATTTAGAGCGTGATTATATCCACCATAAAGCAGATCTCCTATTAAAACAAAGAAAGTGGGTGTTTTATGAATATTCTCCAACATTTAAGTCAAAAAAAGAAAGAAAATAAGCGAGATTACGAACCAAGGTTGGGAATCAGAAAAAACTTCGGGAAATGGGGTTTTAGTTTAACTCAAACTCGAAAGAAATGGTGGTTCAAAAAGTACTCCGTCGTTTTAGATAGTTATTTAATGGAAGAGAATAAGGGTGGAGCTTGGTCAAGATGACCGATATGGTGAAGTCTGAGAGGAAGCTCGAAGGAGATAAGAAAAAATACCTTTGGAGCGATGAGAAAACGATGGTTTTAGATTTGAAACCTCTTAAAGTTTAGGACTAAAAAGTTTTTCTATGAGAAGGACATAGAACTTTAGGAAAAACTTAGTCATATAAAAGAGAGAAAGAAAAATGTGAAAACAATAGAATCTTGGATGTAGAGAGAGAAAATATATGATCTTCTCTAATAACAAGAAATGGGAGTATGTATAGAAGTTACCTGATCCTAGATAGTATATCGGATCGAGTGGATGATCAGGTTGGAGGTGTGGGTTGGGTGAGCATGTAGCACTCGAGTGTTTTTTACCTAATTTATTTTTTTTGTTGGGCTGCTGACAGATAAAGTAATGTTGGATGTGTTGATGTTGTTGTATGAAAAGACATGAAACATTCATACGGTATGTTTTCTGGTGCATTTAGCCTTACGTCTGCAACTATCTCAGAGTCCTCGGCGTGTTTTGTTGTTATCAAGACGGTCAACGATTATTTGATATTCTTTGTTCCTCACGGAAGGAGGTTTTAGAAGGGTGAAACTAATTAATGAGATCATCAAACTGAAAAATTTCTAGAGCCATAAAGAGATAAAGATTCTAGAAGGCCAGGTCAAGTCTTGTAATCCTTATCATCATCCTGTCTTTGATTTTTGCCTTTCATGTCATTGGGTCGTTTCTATATACTTTTCCTAATCTTATTTACGTCAGTTCCTTTTACCATCCTTATCAATTGTAACCTGAATATATAGATCATAATGATGCAGTCTACTTATCAATGGATCTCCTCTCATTCAATGTCTTCTCTGTCATATCTTCTAGACACTCGCTGGACCACTGATATAGAAAACTATTTTTTTATATTTTATTCCAATAACTCTATAATTCTACAGATATACTAACTTACTTTCAAATAGTAACATTTAAATAGATTTAACGCCAGAACAGTTATATAGCTCTTCAACTACTAAATTTAAATTGCCATAAAAACAGAGAGTTGTATTGGTAGTCCGCAACTACTGCTATAACTTATTCATGCATGTCTCATTAATGATGTACTTATATTAACTCTAAACACAGAGTGGCGATATTAAAATAAAACACGTAGTAACGAGCAAACCAACACTTAATTGTCACATGTGCTTAAATAATCGAGAAAATTAATAAAGCCACCGAAATAATGTGAACAATAATACTGTATATCACCTTTTCGAGCTAAGTTAACTGACCTAATAACTCGGTTTTTTTAAAACACTTTCTCAACAACATCACCAAGACTAAGAGAGATATAACTCGGTTTAGTATACCATGTTTTAAAAAACAATTTTCTGACAAAACATCTTTACAAACAATTAAATTATTTGCTAATGATCAAACATATATCTTTTAAACGTGCTTTACCAGAATCCCCGGTAGCTCCATATTATCTAGAAACCTGGATTTAAAACTTCCTTTGCCATCATATAACATCAAATTAAATGCTTTGATTCCCACTAGATTTTGCCTAGTTCGATGCCAAAATAATTCTAAAAAATACGATCGATAATTTAAAAAATAATATCCTCGTCGTGGAAATTTATGTAAGAAAAAGACTTCTTTTTTTAACTTCTGCCGCAAGAAAGTCAATCAATAAGACCAAACGTTATATACATAATTACATACGCGATGATGTCTTTTTATTCCTGGAAACTTCTTATTTTATTAATCCACATTAAAATATGTATGTTATATATCGTAAAGAATATAAAAATTCCGATATCATGAGATTTGACCAAGTTATATGTATAACGCTTCATCAGATCCGGTCAAATTCTCATATCCATTAATGTTTACAAAAAAAAATCATATTTTTTTCTCGGTTTATAATAAAAATATAATATTTTTGTCGCGTGGAAATCTTTTAAAATTTAGAACAAATCCCGTATATTAATACTCAAGGTCGTCTCTCTTGTTTGTAAATCAAGTCCTCTACAACCAAAAACACAAAACCCAAAAATATCTCTCCCAATCTCACACAAAAAAAACACTCAAAATTAAAGAAACCTTAAGATCATCGATTGACATAGAAATGGTGAGCTCATTTCAAACTCCGTGTTCTCTGCCTAGCAAATCAAGAAAAGGAAGGAAAGAGAGCAAAAACCCTTATTCAAATCGCGGACTCGACAAATTCTCAGAGCTTCTCTCACAGCTCGACGAGAAGAGACAGAGCATCTACTCGAAGAAAGTCGATTCCAATGGCCCGCCTCTTGTACGGTTCGTGTTCACAAGCTCCGGCGAGTGTATCCCCGTCGTAATCAAATCATCTTATCTCCACAAGAATAACAAGAAGAAAGATGTTTCTGCAGCTGCTAAAGTCAAGTCAACGGTGGTCAACGAATCGAAAACAGAGGAACCGAAAACAGAGCAACCTGAAGCAGAGGAGAAACAGAGCTGTGTTTTGAATGAGAATCTGAAGAAGATCACGAAACCGAATCGTTTCTTGCCTGTTACTGTAATCTTGGTTCTCATGTTCTTGGTTTTTTTCGGGAGATCTGTTGCGATTATGTGTACTTGTATCGCTTGGTACTTGGTTCCAACGATTCATGAACAGAGTAGAAACAGAGGAGTTTCGGTATCGTACGCGATGAAGAAGAAAGATTTCGCTAGGAAATTGAGTATTGAAACCAGAGCATCGTTTAATCCAAGAACTGCTCGTGATCATTCTCCTCGCAAGTAGACTTTTCTTTTTCTGGCTGCTCGTGAAAAAAAACGCGTGACCGAGCAGAAAATGTTTATTTCTTTATTTTTGTTGAAAGTTCTTTTGTTTTATTTCTTGTCTTTTTTTTTTGTTTTTGTTTGACTGTTTCGTTCATAGTTGCTAATTTTGAGACAGCTGAATTAACAGAAAAATTATGTATCATTTTTCTTAGGTATTTTTTAGTGTTTATATATGTAAATATGAAATGTTCTTGGTTCAACTGCAAACATGGTTTAAACAGAAGATTTAAACAAGTCGATAATTAAAAACAAAGTTCCCCAAATGTTTACTTTTTTTGTCTAATTTGGGTGACTTGTCCTCAGTTTTGTTTTAGGTTTCTTGATCGGTGTGTTATGGATTATCATCTTACTTTGATTTTGTGATTTTTTCTAAGTATTTTTTTCCTGCGTTTCTTGATTTTTGGGATAGTACACATTTTTTTCTTCAACAATGCTACGACGGCGTCATCTATCTTAAATTATTTGTTAAAAAATTTTATCTGATTAGGGGTATAATATAATATATTATGATTAGGCGACTAGTGGGTGCATAATTATATAGTTGAAATTCAAACTTAGAGATCTTGACATAGAGATTTAAAGACCACGATAATTTCTAAACCTCAGACTTTTAAATTAGAGACTATAATTATATTTGCCATGAAGCAAGGGATCTGCAGTAAGCTTGTTGGTGGTCGCTTTTAGTTTATTAACGGGGCATCTTTATTATAAACGTTAGCGCATTGTTTAGGGTTCAAGCCTTTAAGGTAGGTAACCTTTTTTTTTTTTTAAGTAACTCTTAAGCTATCCAAAGTCCAAACAAAAACCATGATTCCTAAAGTCAATACGGTAAAAAAAAATTCTAGAAGATGGTTAGGTTAAGTTGCGATCTGGCCGAAGCCTAAGGAAGATTTTTATTGAAACCCAAAGTAAAACTCACTGTAGCAATTCATTTTGGTTTTATTTTGTATTGACCGGATTTAAATCCGCATAATTGAAAAATTATTGTATAATTAAGTTACACCGATACACCGATAAGAAAAAATTGTGACAGGAGAACCAAAAACTTCAGTCTATCAACAATGAGAATTAATGAAATGAAAGAAAGATAGTCATGTAAACCACGGTATTTGTTATATCACTAATCCGTATTTAAATGTCATAAAAATGCATCTTGTTAGCAAATAATAACGAAACCTTTTATTTACTGCTAAACTGCTATAGTTTAACTAACAAACGAAAGCTTCATGAGACTAGGATTACTCCACTTTTAGAACAGATAATAATGCGTTGCAGACCAATTCTTTGTCTTCACTAAAACAGTTCATTGTTTTTATTTATTTTACTGTTTGCGTCATAGTCACTGTAAACCATATATTTTCATAAATGGTTAACGAAAGCGGGTTTGAACGCTAGCGAGTCAATTCGCTATGTTCAATGTAACCATTTAGTTTCAAACCCTAAAAAAAATTAACTTCGTTATTATTTTTTGCATATAAGTATATTGTTAAGAAAAACGTAACATATATTTCTTTAGTGAATAATATCCAAAACACCAATAAACTTCTACCTAGCGGCTATCATTAATGGGAATTAATGGAAAAAAAAGAAAGATAGATGGTGAGTTATTGAGGAGATAGTGATTGTAGACTGACACACCAATTGACTTTAGTGGAAGTTTTATAAGTTACGGTCTTCTCAGGGAGTTTTGAGATTTAAAGCCATCTCTAGATACTCCCTATTTTTGTCCGGTTCGAAAGACCTTTTAGTCTTTATATATGGTCGTGATTGAATTTTGTTTTGCTAGAGTTGTAATCTTATTAAAAACAAAATTATGATTGATAACAATTAGTTATAATTTGTGAGAACAATTCCACTTTTTGTAATAAGAGTAGTATACACAGAACATAAGTATATGTTTTATGTTTGGAGTACATGATTGGATATGTTTTATGAGTACCTAAACTAGCCAGATACTTTGGTACAACGTACATCTCAGAAACCGAACTTACCCAAACATATTCTTCATTGTTCCAAAAAAAAGATATTTCCGAAATTAAATGTCAAGTCCAGTTTGGTGTGCTGTAATTTTACTATTAAAAAGAAAGGTTGATTCGGGATAAGAACAAGAATCAGATCATGAAATTTGAAATCGTCAAAAGATCATCTAAAATACAAATCCACCGCTAATCAAATCTAGAAAACAGAGATAGAGAGCGAGAGCTGATACATCTCTCCCAAGTTCTTCTAGATCCACATCTCAGTGTTCTCTACTCCTGCCAAATTGCCAATAAACAGATTTAACACATCAGAATCATTTTTCATATTGATTCAGCATTTTAGTACACGATCATAATCATTACATCACAGTACCCTGAATCTTTTTCGGCGTAAATCCTCCGTATTGTATCCAATTGCCTCATTTCTGTATCCACCGTCTCTTTGATCCAACACCCTCCTCGAGTTCCGAAAGAACCCAACCTTGTCCCATGTTAGTTCATAGTCCGCCTTTAGCCGAGTACCTTCCTGCTCAGATCACACATAATAACAGAAGCCATTGGTCACGTTCCAATGCCTAGAAGAGATGCTATTCAAGAAGCTTATGCGAAAGGGGAACAGAGAAAGCTACTATCCAACCATCTCCACTATTCCCAAGACATTTGTTGTTTAATGAAACCTAAAATGCTTCTTTGAAATATAGATAATATATACCTTTTGCATTGATCGACCACAGAAAGCCTTCATGGCATTTACAAAGTCGTTGTACGTCTCGAACTGAACCACAATCTTACAATGGAGACCTGATACAAGGTCTCCACTGTCTTCGTCTGCGTCCTTACCTAGATCATCGTCCTCAGCAACATTAAGATTCCTATAGAGGATGAGTTAATGCAGCGGTACATGGATTTATGTAAATTTATCGCTATTGCATTAACATCAAACTAATATCATTGGCAAGAAGATAATTAAAGCAGAGAGATTTTCATTCACTAATTACACTTAACCAAGAAACTTTATACAAAATATCAGTTCTTTGATCTACATGTATAACTTCTGTAGGCTATGTGCAAATGGAGATGCGTGAAATCTACCCAACAAAAACAACACAAACCAATGAAATTTGCGATAAGCGAGCCATAGATCAATCTCAAACCCATGGTGTAACATTCTTGAAGCTAAACTAGGACAGGATCTTATTACCTTATTTTCCCGAAGCTGGAGAAGATTGTATGTGTAACCAACATTGAAGGCTTAGATGATACTCTTGGCTCTGCAAACCATCTTGATGGGACACCTCTGAGAATTATCGTATCAGCCTCTCGCCTTCCCTCTCTTGGATGTCCTGCAAAAGCAAATACACAACAAAATTGAAACACTCCAAAGCAGCACAATATTTTCAAATTGCTGGGAAATCGTGAAATCAAGTTCTAAATTAATGAACTCAGATTACCAAAAGCGTAAAATTCCTCCCAATCTTTCTTCAATTTCTCGAAATCATCTGAAAGCGGAAGTACCACACTTAGATTATACTTCACTCCTTCCAGATTGAGCTCAATACCATTCATCTTCTCCACCAAAACCCTCCTCCAATCCAGAAACTTCTTCTCTAAACCCTTCACATCTTTCTCTTCATCATTATTCTCATCACCGCTCTTCTTCCTCTTCTTACCGTCGAGAAACCCTAGGTCACGGATGAACAGCGATCCATGAGCAACTGGCTCCTCACGCTTCCGCTTCTTTAAGTCCTTGTGACGCCGAACCACGATATCTTCCTCCGCAACCGTCACGGAGGGAAAGATTGAGTTCTTGAGGAAATCTATCAAGGATCGCTTGAGCTGCCATTCGTCGATGGCTTTCGATACGGAAGGGACCACCGGGCGGATTGTAAGGCAGAGCTTGACGCGTGAGACGAGGGCGAGGCCATTCTCGATATCTAGGTTTTCTATCGGAGACAACTCTTCTAATGATCGCATTGTCGCCGCCGATTGTAGACAGTCAAGACTCTCGTGTACTAAATCAGTGTTTTCAGTGTTAAAATCCGAATCTCAGAATCGGTTCCTTTCCGGTTCTTGTTTGTTTTTTTTTTTTTTTTAAATAACATTAATTGGACAGTAAATATTTTCTATTAAAAAAAACATAAAATCATTGACATAGTTTGAGAGCTGAAGGAAGAAGGAACTTCAAGAAGCTTACCGAGAGGAAAGCCTCCTTATGGAGAATGAATAGTAGAGTGAAGTGGGCTAGAGACAGAAATAGAGATAGGAACACTAAGTTTTTTCATCAGATGACTAAGCACCAAGAAATAAGATTAACTTACTTGGAGTTAGATGAAAATGAAAGGGGTGAAAACTTTCACTCATACGGAGATAGGGGAATAAGTTGTAAACTATTTCTCAAGATTGTTTAAAAGTGAGCTCAACAAGACGAGGCTAGTCAAAGACATTTCAGAGGTGTATTTGAAAGCCAGAATGCTAATCTGACCAGAGTGCCTAATGAGAATGAAGTTAGGAACGTTGTGTTATCAATCTCTACAACTATGCCTACAACATTATTTCCAAGATCATAACTACAAGGATGAAGAAGATCTTCTCGATTCTGATCTCCTAGAACCATATGGCCTTTGTTAAAAAAACACTAATAACTGATAATACCCTTATAGCTTATGAGGTTCTTCATGCTTTGTAGGACAAGTCTACTGAAGAGCTTTTGGCAATGAAGATAAATATGATGAAGGCATATGACAAGTTCGAATGGTCTTTTGTGGAAAAGACAATATACTATAAAGGTTTGGAGAATTGTGGATCAATAAAGTTATAAAGTTATCTTTACAGTAACTTATATTGTCTTTATTAATGGCAAGCCTCATGAATACTATTACAACATCTGGAGGTATAAGACATGTGATCCTGTCTCTCCTTTATATTCATATTATGCGCATAAATTCTAGATAGCATAGTGACAGAGGTTGAAAGGAGGAAAGAATCAAGGGAATCCAAGTGGTTGATCAACCCCTTTTTATCACTCATCTTCTATTCGTGGAGGACAATCACTTCTTATGCGAGACCAAATCAGATTGGCTAAGTCTATTATTATTTTTGAAAAGAATGTATCAATTAAAAGAGACATGAGATTACCTAATCTATAAATTTGTTCATATAAATAATTATATGCAATATTTATTAACGATTCGATCAATTTATGGTCGATCCAATTAGCAGCAATTCGAAAAATTGTCAATTTTATAATTGAGTTCAGGTTTAAAAGCATTAAATAAAACATAACTCTAATACCATCAATTTACTATTGCATAAATATTGTGTATTTATATTCAATTAGTTTTCAACATTTAATAATTTATATAATAGTAAAGTATTTGTGGAAGCCGAGTTGTTAAGGATTTAGAGGCTTTTACACTATGTATAAATTCCTAAGAAGTTTATATAAACTCGTAGAAATTTATGATGTTCAATTTTTAGAGAATGTAGTTTAATCAGATTAATAAATATAAATTTGTAAGAAATTAAATTCCGATATTTAGATTATCAAAATATCACTGTGTTAGGGATACGGAAAAAAAGTAATTCGAAATTTTAAAGTGAGAAAATACAATAGGAAAATATTTTATTGCGAAAAGAATTCATAAGCCATCATCCAAATCTAACAATCTGAATTCGATTACTCGCTCACATGTTTTTCAATTAATCTATTTTAACTGGAATGGATCTAGCCGATGAGAATGTTTTTGTTTTGATGGTAGCGAAAAGCTTTCTGTTAATTTATTTTAACGCATTCACATTTGCGTTACAAAAAGGAAAGAAAGGAAAAACCACTTAAATTTTTAACTTGTATGAAATTTCAAATCTTTCTTAATTATTACGTGTTAATATGACCCGTCTTCGCCCATTTTCTCCCCGACGAAAAGACACACACACACAAACAAATCTTTAGCTTAGCACCGTCGCGACCGGATTCGAGATTCCGGCATCCATATCGCCGGAAAACCACCGCCTGCCTACCCATATTGGTTCTCCTCGGATCTAGTGGCTCCCTTTCTTCGTCCAGATCTCGTACTTTTTAAATCCGATATTCGACTTTGATTCGCTAAGGATTTGTGCAAGTCACGATGGAGGCGATCGATGAGTTGTCCCAGCTTGCGGATTCGATGAGGCAGGCCGCGGCGCTGCTCGCTGACGAAGATCCCGAGGAGAGCTCCTCTTCCAGACGCCCGGTTACTTCCCTCAACGTCGTCGCCCTAGGGAATGTGGTAGGTTCTTCTCGCTCTTTCTGTTTCCTCGATTTGGTTGTATTTAGGGTTTGTTGTTAGTTTTATGCTGTGATCGAGTGTAGATGTTGGATGCCATATCGTGGATCTTGTGGATCTATATGAGGTCTGTCGAAAAGTTCCCGTAACCTAGGAATTTGGTAGGATGCACTCTTCTTTCGTAGCTCGTCCTGGGTTTTCTGATTATCTGAGATTAAAACCCGGAAGGTATTGTTCTAGGAGAAACAAACTGAAGAAGATTGATGTCTTTGATATTTGAAACTATGAAAAATTCAGTTGAAATGGGCATAAAAAGTACACGGGAACTGTATTTCAGGAAGAAAATATGTATGAACGTTGCTGGTTGGAAAGAGTTTCCTAACCGCTGTGATTTTTTATTTCAATCGAATTCTCTGTTGCGTAAACACTCTCTGTGGGAAAATAATAAGGGTTGAAACGAATATTTCTTTGTGTTTAGACCTAAGTAATCTCACTTTGCTTGCTGGATCAGGGAGCTGGAAAGTCTGCAGTTCTGAACAGTCTGATTGGACATCCAGTTCTGGTAAGTTGTATATTGAGTGAGCGCGGAAGTTTGGTTACGTCACTTTTGGCTGATACACATTCTTAAAGTTAACCAGCTTCTGTTGTGTCTGTCTGTACTATTTGCTATGGACAGCCGACGGGTGAGAATGGTGCTACACGGGCTCCTATAATCATTGACTTGAGTAGGGAGGAATCACTGAGTAGCAAGGCCATAATCTTGCAAATTGACAATAAATCTCAACAAGTTTCTGCAAGTAAGGTTCCGTGTACATATGCAATTGGGAAATGATTTGTGAAGCTCTCTCTGCATGTCAGATACAATGCATTAGATTAATATTATTGGACTTTATTGGTGTATAGGTGCTCTAAGGCATTCTCTACAGGATAGGCTTAGCAAAGGAGCCACAGGGAGGAGTCGTGATGAAATATACCTAAAACTTCGTACTAGTACAGGTAAAGTCCTTTCTTACTTGCGAAACCATCATTGTGATGCCCCATTTATTGGTCAATGTAACATCCATATTAACAAAGCTACGCTGGGTATCTGAATATGTCCCTGAAATCAGTTGCCACCACTAACTAACTCTAATGCACTTTAGCATTAAGCTAACTTGTAGACATTGGATTATTTATCTAAATAAAGCTGTAACTTAATATGCTAGTCTTTGGAACATGAATAGGCACGTATCAGTTGTTCGCTTACTGGTTTCTGTAATCATCATGACATATTTGTGCCTTTTAATTGCAGCTCCACCACTGAAATTGATTGATTTGCCTGGACTCGACCAGAGACTTGTGGATGATTCAATGGTAAGATTGGGAACTGCTGGTGATTTTTTCATTCCCCTAATCCACCTGTAAACCATGAAGATTTTCAAAATGTTTTTTATTTGACATTCTGGCTGAAAGGGCTACATAGATTCATTATCATATTTTCCTTGGCATTTTGTAATTTGTTTCTTTCATCTCTTGGCAAGATTGGTGAACTTGTACAGCACAATGATGCCATAATGCTGGTTATTGTGCCTGCTAGCCAGGCATCTGAAATCTCATCGTCTCGAGCTCTGAAGACCGCAAAGGAGTATGATCCAGACAGTGAGTACATTAACACCTTCATTGTAGAGACCTTTCATTATATTTCTCAAGTAGTGTCGTGACCTTACATTTTGGACTTTAAAAAATTGTAAACTGTTAACAGAAATGTTTAACATTACTCCCTGTTTATAGGTACTAGGACTGTTGGAATTATCAGCAAAATTGACCAGGCGGCAGAGAACCCAAAATCCCTTGCAGCAGTTCAGGCTCTTCTTTCAAATCAGGGACCTCCAAAAACAACTGATATTCCATGGGTTGCACTTATTGGTCAATCTGTCGCAATTGCATCAGCGCAGTCTGGAGGCAGTGAGAACTCTTTAGAAACTGCTTGGCGTGCTGAGAGTGAAAGTCTAAAATCCATTTTGACTGGTGCTCCACAAAGCAAACTTGGTAGAATTGCCCTGGTGGACACCCTTGCTAACCAGATTCGTAGCAGAATGAAGCTCAGGCTTCCAAATATCTTGTCTGGGTATTTCCTCTCTCCTTATGCTTGCTTTTACATGTCATATATGCAAAGGAAAAATGGTAGTTTAGGGAATACTTGCAATTTGCTCCATTAAAGCCAACCTGTTTTTGTTCAACGAAGTTGATGTCAAATCTTTAGGCTTAGTTACGTAGACTTTCAAGCTCCAATCCTCATCACCGCGCTTCTCATGATATGCTCTACAAAGCTTTGTCTTTGTGTCTTTCTTAAAACAGCATATAGGGAGCAGTTGAAAGCTTAGTTTTTCCAAAGGAAAACAAGATTAGTATATTTAACAGATTTAATAGATTAAAATCTACCTAAATGTCTAAAAATCAAACCATTGTGTTGAGTTTGCAATGGAAAGGAACGATGATTAAGAATTGGAATAAACAAAAATCCAGAATTTAAAGGAAAAGGAAGTTGCACGAAAGGAAATAGTCATCTGAAACTGGATAGGTACCAGTTTTGTCCGTCATTATTTCTGCGTTCTGAAAATAAGATCTATTGCTTGCAAGGTCACTGGCTGACTGGTCAATGCTCATCCTCTGTTAAGCTGATATGTTTCTTTCGTCTCCCAATGTGTGATGGTTTTTTTTGTTTGTTTCAGTTCTCTGGATGATTATTTAGGGTCAAATTTTTGTTACTTATGAAAGCACTAACTCTCAAATTCCTTTCTTACATTCACAGACTCCAGGGTAAGTCTCAAATAGTGCAGGACGAACTAGCAAGGCTTGGTGAACAACTAGTTAGCAGTGCTGAAGGTACAAGGGCTATAGCTTTGGAGCTTTGCCGTGAGTTTGAGGACAAATTTCTTCTCCATTTGGCTGGTGGTGAAGTGAGTGTTTTCCTACATAAACTGAACGATACTTTAGTCTGGAAATTTTGAATAAGAGCAAGCCACTTCCGTTGCTAAGTTTTATCTCAGATATCAGCCTTTTCATTTTTATACTTGTAATGGAAAAGTTGTGGTGCTGTGTTATTGTAAAGGATAACATAATTCAGGAAGATTGCTTTAAATCATCTAGGACGAAATTAAAGTTGGATGTTTATGCTATATGTTTCAGGGAAGTGGTTGGAAAGTTGTTGCAAGTTTTGAAGGCAATTTCCCCAACCGTATCAAGCAGCTTCCACTCGATAGACATTTTGACATAAATAATGTCAAAAGGGTGGGTCTCTACTTTGGTTGACCTCGAATTTTATAAATAAGTAAAAATTTAGATGGGAGTTTGACAGATTGATTTTCTAATTGTTTCAGATCGTGTTAGAGGCAGATGGTTATCAACCCTATCTTATATCTCCAGAGAAAGGGTTGAGATCGTTAATAAAGGGTGTTCTTGAGCTGGCTAAAGACCCAGCACGACTATGTGTTGATGAGGTGGGTCCATGTTAGTGTTTATATCTTGTCTGGTGCTGTCTTCCTTTGATTTGAGCTGCGTAGGGCTGGAATTCAGAAATTTACTGGATAGTGAAACGTTGGCCATGGCCTGTCCCACATGTTCTGTTCACATTTCATTATGATATTTTAATCCTCCTGATCTAGAATTACTGAACTCCTACTCAACCTTATTGTAAATACTGTCACGTTTCATTTGTTACTGAGCTAATATGATCTGAACTTTTGATTAGGTTCACCGAGTACTTGTTGACATAGTTTCAGCTTCGGCGAATGCCACACCTGGTCTTGGGAGATATCCTCCTTTTAAGAGAGAGGTAATAGTGATTTTCACTGCTCATTTAGTAACAATTTTCATCTCCATGATAACATTTCCTTTTCTTATATAATCATCAACCAGGTCGTAGCTATAGCAAGTGCTGCACTTGATGGATTCAAGAATGAAGCTAAGAAGATGGTAGTTGCACTTGTTGATATGGAGCGTGCTTTTGTACCACCTCAGCACTTCATCCGGCTCGTGCAAAGAAGGTAACATCAGTTTTCCTTTCTGCTCTGTCATTTCGAGTGGATTTATCATACTCGAAACTTATTGATTATTATCTTATAATGTATGGCGATTCTAAACATGTCAAATGAATCTTCTGTTGTGAGTATGTGGCTTTTGTATCTTTGCCTGTAAATTGAATAAAATGTTTCTGCATACTTTCATTACAGTTACAAATTCAACCTTTCTTAATAGTCCCATAACTACAACCTTTCTCAAGTCCTGATATGTACAACATACATGCTTACACAAGTTCGATTGTTTTCTTTTATGATGCATATCTCACTATTGCTTTGCTCTTTGGCCATATGGTTTACTGCCTTGATTAGAATGGAAAGGCAGCGTCGTGAGGAAGAGCTAAAAGGCCGTTCCTCTAAAAAGGGACAAGATGCAGAGCAGTCTCTCTTAAACAGGGTTTGTTTGCCTTTATCTCAGAATCAATCTTGATTCATTTACTGGATGGTGCTTTCTACTTCTTCTAAATGAAAGTACATAATGTAACAATTCTCGTTTTTGCTTGTAAATCAGGCAACTAGTCCCCAGCCAGATGGGTCATCGACTGGTGGTAGCTTGAAATCTTTGCGAGACAAATTTATTCCGCAAGACAAAGACAAAGATAAAGACAAAGATAAAGAGACGCCAGAGGTCTCTGGTCTGAAGACTGCTGGGCCTGAGGGAGAGATAACAGCAGGTCTTTATTCTAATATACACACTGGCTGTCTAGCGAAATTATTTTTGCTCCTGATCCCTTTTCCTTGCATTGCTTGTTTTTATTGCTGCTAAGATTTAGCCTGTTATGATGAGCTTTCATGGTTTTAGTCTGTTATGAAAACCAAGCTCCAAGGTCTTGAACATAAATTTAACTCTGTCGTGCAGGGTACTTGATGAAGAAAAGCGCAAAGACAAATGGGTGGAGTAGGCGATGGTTTGTTCTAAATGAGAAAACTGGAAAGGTTAGCGTTCATCACAAATATCCTTCAGGAGTTGATCCGAATACTTACAAAAGAGAGAGCTGTGTGCACTTTAATTGTTTTATAATTGTCACTGAAGTGATCTGTCTTTGCGTTTACCTTTCTTCAGCTTGGTTACACGAAAAAGCAAGAAGAAAGAAACTTCCGCGGCACTGTAACTTTGGAGGTATCATTCTTTTGCTATGCTTGCTCTTCCTTTTTCGAAGACGTAGTTAAAAGAGTAACAATAGGGTTCCATTTGATGATTACTTGTAATTGTGAAGTCTACACAACACAGCGTTTTATTACCATTACTGCTGATGAGAAAACCTAGATGCACCATAAATAATTAGCCATTCTTTAGTGTTATTGAGGTACACAATAATATTCAATTGTTTGTTTAATCTTCTCAGGAATGCAGTATCGAAGAAATTTCGGATGATGAAGGAGAAAAATCAAAGAGCTCGAAAGATAAGAAATCAAATGGACCTGATTCGAAAGGACCGGGCCTCGTCTTTAAGATAACCTGCAGGGTTCCGTATAAGACTGTACTTAAAGGTATTATCAACTGCTTTGACCCTCTTTTCAGCGCTTTCATATGAGGGGAATCCTAAATCAGCTCGTGTTTTGCAGCTCACAATGCACTGGTACTCAAGGCGGAGAGCACGGTCGATAAGAATGAATGGATTAATAAGCTGCTAAAGGTTATCCAGTCCAAAGGAGGCCAAGTTGGTAGTGTTTCCATGAGACAGAGTCTCTCAGAAGGTTCACTTGTAAGTCACACAAATGAAAACTATCTGCTTATTCAGTGGCTTTGTCTCATCTCCTTCGCCTCCTTATTCACATGTAAATTACTGTTTTTTTTTTGGTTGTCTGCTTTTCGGTTAATTTTCAGGACAAGATGGTTAGGAAACCGGTAGACCCGGAAGAGGAATTGCGGTGGATGTCCCAAGAAGTTAGAGGTTACGTCGAAGCTGTTCTCAACAGCTTAGCTGCAAACGTTCCAAAGGTAAACTATTTAGTAATTTCTTGTGAATCTTTTAATTTCCCTTTTTTTATTTACATAATTCCTGTGACTTAAACAGGCCGTTGTACTTTGTCAAGTGGAAAAATCTAAGGAAGACATGCTGAATCAGCTATACAGTTCTATCAGGTTTCGATATCCTTTCTCAAAATGTATATTATTATTGTAATTTGGTATAGTGTGCTTATTTGTCTCTTACTCTTGAATTTTGATCTGCAGTGCAATAGGTAACGAGAGGATTGAATCGTTGATTCAAGAAGATCAAAACGTGAAAAGACGAAGAGACCGTTACCAGAAACAGTCCTCTCTTCTTTCAAAGCTCACAAGATCCCTTAGCATTCACGATAACCGAGCAGCTGCTGCTTCAAGCTGGTCTGACACTAGCGGCACTGGTACATACATTATATATATATTTACAGATCTGCCTTTTTCAATATTGTGTTAACATGTAAACGCAGAAATTGATTTTATTTTTATATTATTTTGCAGAAAGCAGCCCAAGAACCAATGGAGGGTCTTCAGGGGAGGATTGGATGAATGCGTTTAACGCTGCTGCTTCTAGTGGACCGGACTCATTGAAAAGGTACGGATCTGGTGGTCATAGCCGACGTTACAGTGATCCAGCTCAGAACGGTGAGGATTCTTCTGGTTCTGGTGGCAGCAGCCGTCGTACCACGCCAAACCGGCTCCCACCGGCACCGCCACAGTCTGGATCATCTTACAGGTATTAGTAACCTGTTCGATTTTTCCTGGAGAACCTTATAAAACACATTCTTTTTGCTTCTTTTTTTTTTTTTTTCTTGTTTCGGGATTGGTCCCCATTTCTGGGACTAGTTTTTTCTCTCTTATTTCTTTCACTAGTTAAAAAGAAAAGGAATTGATTATGATGATGATTATATGTTAATGTACTTGCGTGTGTTTGTAGATAGACGATCTTGTTAGAGACATTTATGAGTTTGGTCTCATTTCATCATGCTTTTTTTTTTTTTTTTTCCTTAAGAAAATGTTTATTTTCTTTTTAGCATCTAATTTTGGGAAAAGGAAATTGTTACATTTGTTGAGCGAAAGGTTATATTGATGGATTTATGTATGTATTTCGCATGAATGCCAATGTTGCAAATGCTTCAGGGTAGCATCTCTGGAACCCTTCTGTCAAAGTAGAAATTTGATTTGAAGAACCGGGAGAACTATATCACTCCCACCAAGTGGTTATCTATATATATACATCCATTCCTTAAAATTATGATTTTAAGATACCTTATCAAACCCATTTTACTTTTTAATATTTAGTCTATTAAAATTTATTAGATTCATTAATATATTTTTTTAACACTAGACTCAATACATTAATAAAGAGAATTTGTGATTCAATCTATTAAAAAAATATTATTAAAAACATAAGTCTAATATTAATCATTTTTGATTAAAACAAATTTTAAAAACATACTAAAATTTATATATTTTTTTATTGTAATTTAATATCCATCTAAATAATAATAATAAAATATTAAGTTGAATTTAATCGGTTTATCATGCACTTATTTTATGATTATGATAATACAAATAGTTTTTTTTTTTTTTTTTTTATGTTTTTAGGAGTTTTTGAAAAACTTAGATAAGAACCTCGAGCATTTCATGTTGTATGCAAAAAATACACGTTACAAGAAGCATAGTAAGATATCTTTAATTGATAACATGTAAGGACGAGCGAGAAGTACAAAGGATACCATAATACCAGATAGAGAAATATGAAAAGGGAATGGAGGTTAGGTTTAATAAGGTAAAAAATGGTGTATATTGTTTAACATGTAGTGTTTGGAGCATACTAAAAGAAAAGAAAAATGCTCAAGGTCTACTGAAAGAAGGTTTAATGCTTCCATAAGGATATCTATGTTTAATAAATAGACATCCGATTTAGATTCCAGAAAAGATAAGTGTAGGAATGAGATTTTCTCTAATGTACACTTTTAATCTATTGGGAGTTCTATCCCTCTTTATTATTAAAATGATGGGTATAGTTGTAGGAGTAAATTGACTTAGATTTTTAAATCGGGTTTTGCATGGTTCGATTGAATTGTGCTTAGCTATGAGCATTAGATGTCCTATTGGATCTTGAGAAGTTAAATATTATAAAGACAGTAAGGAATGATTAGGATCTACGGGAAGAAGGTCGGACGCTTTCATAGGAGATCCATGTTTGATAAATATACATCTAACTTAAATTCTAGAAAAGAAAATTGTAGGTATTATGAATATGATTGGAGATCCATATATGGTTTTTTCTCTAAAGTAGGATTTGAATCTCTTGAGAGTTTTCTCCGTATTATGAAAACGATGGGAGGGGGTTGTAGGAGTGAATTGAACCAGATTCTTAAATTAGATTTTTTTTTGGTTGGATGGGATTGTACTTAGCTTGGTTTGTGCTTAGCTATGAACATTCGATAACCGACTTTAGGGTTCTTTTGGCTACGTCACTTGACGTAAAAAGTTAAAAAGGTCGAGTAGCTTATATGGTCAATCACATATGTATAGAAAATGCATGTTTGGTGTAGAAAAATGGTAGTAGCGCTTCCCATGTAGTATTGAATGCTTTAGATGTCGCTTTTGGAAACCAATATACCTTTGAAACAAAGAATGGGGTACTAAAAGTTTGGGATAAGGGCTTTCAGAACCCAAATAAGAAGAAAGTACATGTCCTATTAGAGATATTCAAAGATGACAAGTTAAAACAGAATTGGCTGGTCATTGTTCAGTTAAATTTTCAAAACCCGGCGGCTGATTTAAATTCATATTCAACCAAGAACGTCAATTTTGTAGGATTTTAGAAAAGTCACGAATGACCGGTTCAGCCTTCGGAGATACAAAAACTATTCATTTTGATGGTAAAATTTCTACATCTGACCATGTTTGATGAAGATTCATTTGATGATGAGATGCTTTTATGAGCTTTTGAAAAACTTAGATAAGGACCTCGAGCCTTTCATGTTATATGCAAAAATGCATGTTACGGGAAACATCTACTAGAATATCCTTAACTGATAGCATGGTAGGAAAAATCTTTGAGATCACGAGCGAGAAGTAGAAAGGATACCATAATATTAGATAGAGAAATAAGAAATATGAAAATGGGAATGAAGGTTAGGTTTAACCAAGTCAAAAGTGGTGTCTATGGTTCAACATGTTGTGTTGGGAGTATACAAAGAGATTACAAAATACTCAAGGTCTATAAGAAGGTTGGATGTTTCCATAAGGGAATCCATGTTTGATAAATAGACATCCAACTCAGATTCCAAAAAAACATAAGTATAGATATGACTTTTTCTCTAACGTAAGATTTGTATATAATTGGAGCTCTATCCCTCTTTATCATGAAAATGATGGGAATAGTTGTAGGAATAAATTAATTTAGAATTTAAAATTGGTCTTTGCATAGTTCGATTGGATTGTATTTAGCAATGAGCATTAGTAATCCATGTAGGGTTCGGTAGGCTATATAATATACAAAAAACATTAAGAAAAAAACACTTAGAAAAACTGAATTTACGAATTACGAAAATAAACAAAAAATAAAATAAAATCAATAACTGAAGACAAAAAAACAGAACCAACCAAAAAAAAAAACTACAATCATACTATTCCAAAAAAAAAACACTAAGTACAAGTTTAAAACAAATAAATAAGAACTAGATTTCATATTAGACAAAACGAAAACAAATGTAGATTTTTAAAGTATAACCAAAATATAATCTAACCAAAGAAAATGACAAATACACAATATAAAAACAACAGAAACTCAATCTCTTTCTAAACAATGAAAAAAAAATGACAGATTCTCAAACAAAACATTTTTTAAACCGACTCATAAAAAAAATCCGTCCGAAAGGCGGGTCATCCACTAGTTAAAAATAAAAACAAATATAAGAGAATTAATCATTTTTCAAAAGCGAAGTGGTTCCAATTTAGAGATTCCAACGAAATCCTAACTTTTGAGAATTAAAAAAAACACTCGAATCATATATTAGTGAACTGATTTTTAGTTATGTTTGTCTAAGTTTCTAAATTATTAACTGGATTGAAATATTTGTTCATTGTTCCGAGAGTTGTGCTCATGCTAGTTGCCGCGATTTCTTGACATTTATAAATGAAAGCAAAGCTCAGTTTCCCTGCAACCATCCGCCATTTGATCACTAAAACATTGCGGAATATTGCGTTAGACAAATATCCGAAAATAAAAATCGAACTAATAATTGAATCTTTTTCAAAATGGTACGTAGCTAAGTGACAAAATGGTCTCAATAGGTTGCTTAGAAGAACTTATAGCCACTTAAAATTTATGGATCATTTTTCACTACAGCTGGTCGTCGGATAAGAGTCAACTCTTTTATTGGGTCTTTTAGCTACTTCTTTCTTCTACCTAAGACTCAAACTCATACTCTTTTCTTCTTCGAAATATTGATTTAGACGAAAGGCGATCTTGAGAAAGGTAATTCATGTTGATATGATGACTTTGTTTATTTAGTTTTATTTTATATTGGAAGCCGGTTTTGAGATATTTTTTGTTTACATATATATGTATATATAGTATTGTAATGTTCATTTCTTTGTAGAACGATCTGTGGAATAAAACTTTCCACCCTCATATTATATTTTTGTAATAATATTATTATCTAACTTATGAACATAGAGACCCTCCTCTTGTGATTATTGATTTACTACTTTAATGATTAAGCAGGAGAATTATGGCTGAGACACTTTTGGCGTTTGGAGTTGAGAAGCTCTGGGACCTCCTTGTCCGAGAATCCGAGCGAATTCAGGGATTCGAAGAGCAATTCACCGAACTAAAAAGGCGTCTACACTTTCTTAAGTCCTTTTTGAAAGATGCAGATACTAAGAAACATACCGACGCGATGGTGAAAGCATGTGTGGAAGATATCAAGGATATTGTATTTGACACGGAAGATCTAATCGAAACTTTTCTTCTCAAGGAAGAACTGGGAAAAACAGGTGGGATGAGGAAGCGCATGAAAAGACTTGCCTTCACTCTAGGGGATCGTAGGGAACTTGCTATCAATATGGAAGCCATAAGTGAGAGGATCTCCAGTGTGGTTGATGATATGACGAAATTTGGTGTGCAACCGTTGATCGTCGATGGCAACGGCATACATCCTCTACAAGAAAGACAAAGGGAGTTGAGACACACTTTTCCTAGCGACCACGAAAGCGATTTTGTGGGTTTGGAGAACAACGTGAAGAAAGTGGTTGGCTATTTGGTAGAGGAAGAGAGCGTTCAAGTTGTTTCCATAGCTGGGATGGGTGGTATTGGTAAAACTACCCTGGCTCGACAAGTTTTCAATGAGGAGATGGTAAAAAACCACTTTGATGGAGTTGTGTGGGTATGTGTTTCACAACAGTTTACACGAGAATATATTTGGGAGAAGATCTTGCAAAGCCTGAGTTCAAAACATGATGAACATAGAGAGTCAAATATGACTGAAGAGAAGCTTCAGGACAAAGTCTTTCAACTTTTGAAAACGAGCAAGACTTTGATTGTCCTAGATGATATGTGGAAAGAAGAAGACTGGGACAGAATAAAGCCTGCGTTTCCACCAACAAAAGGTGAACATCTCATGCTACACACATATAATTTTTTTAAAGAAAATCTTTGACTATTCTTGATTAAAATAAAATATATAGAGCGATAAGATTTATACCATGTGTAAAATAATTTGCAGGATGGAAGGTACTAGTTACTTCTCGGAATGAGGGAGTGGCATTACATGCAGATCCAAGATGTGTCACTTTTAAACCAGAACCCTTAACCCCTGATGAAAGTTGGGAATTTTTTCAAAGGACAGCATTTCCTAAGAAAGACACACCGGGTAAGTTTTTAAGGAAAATCGTTGAGAATTTTTTTATCAAGTAAATCATACGCAATGATGTTCTTAGCCTTAAATAAATTGACTACAAGATCTCCAAGACTTTGTTTTTTAAATTTTAAACGTTATTGTAATTGAACTATATCTTGATAGAAATGAATATATTGATGATAATGTTGGGCAGAATATAAGGTTGATGAAGAAATGGAAAAGATGGGTAAGGAGATGATTAAACATTGTGGAGGTCTACCGTTGGCTGTTAGGGTATTAGGAGGGTTGCTAGCTGCGCAATACACATTGCATGAGTGGAAAAGGATATATGAGAATATTAAATCTAACATCGTTGGAGGGACTGGCTTCAATGACAGAAATCTCAATTCGGTTTATCATGTTTTGTATCTGAGTTTTGAAGAGCTGCCTATTTATTTGAAGCAGTGCTTCCTCTACCTCGCCCATTTCCCAGAAGATTATGAAATAAAAGTGGAGAAATTGTCCTATTACTGGGAAGCAGAAGGAATACCAAGGCCGAGGTATTATGAGGGAGCGAGCATTCGAGATGTGGGAGATGGATACATAGGAGAATTGGTGAAGAGGAACATGGTTATTTCTGAAAGAGATGGTCGGACATCCAGATTTAAATATTTTCAGTTGCATGACATGATAAGAGAAGTTTGTCTACGTAGAGCTGAAGAAGAGAATTTCCTACAAATTGTTGTTGATGGCACTTCAAGTGCAAACTCAAAGTCTCCTTGTAGATCTCGGAGACTCGCCGTACATCAGCCTTATAAAACATATCATATAGAGAGGGAGATGAAGAATCCAAAACTTAGATCTCTCTTGTTTATCACGGAGGTCCTACGGTACCCTATGTGGAGGGGATCAGGTTTGTGCTTTACAATGATACAGTTGATGAGGGTTTTAGATCTCACCGCAGCCGAGTTCAAAGGAGGGAAGTTACCCCCTAGCATCGGGAAGCTCATCCATTTGAGATATTTGAGTCTATATCAGGCAAAGGTAACTCATTTACCTTCTTCTATGCGGTATCTAAAGCAGCTTCTCTATTTAAACCTAAATGTAGATACGGAATCTCCAATCTACATCCCCGATTTCTTGAAAGAGATGCGAGAATTGAGATACCTCTATTTGCCGAGGGAGTTACATGATAAAGTAAAATTGGAATTGGGTAATCTGGTAAACCTGGAGACGTTGTGGAATTTCTCAACAAAGGCTAGCAACGTGAGGGACCTACAGGGTATGCCACGACTCAGAGACCTCTCTATCTATATCAAAGAAGAAGGGTGTGATGTGGAAACTCTATCTTCATCTCTAAGTGAAATGAAACACTTGGAAAATCTTAATATAAGCAGCAGGAATGATGAAGAAGGATTTGTTTTGAAATGTGCTCATCTCAAAGAGCTCAAGTTGAAAGGTATATATATGCCAAGGTTACCTGAAGAGCAACACTTCCCTTCTCATCTTACAGCCATATCTCTGGTGAATTGCCGTTTGAAGGAGGATCCGATGCCAATTCTAGAGAAGCTGCTTCACTTGGAAGAGGTTCGTTTAGGGAACAGATCTTTCTGTGGCAAGAGAGTGATTTGCTCGGGCGGTGGGTTTCCTCAATTGCAGAAGCTAAAACTAATTGGACATGGTGAATTTGAAGAGTGGATAGTAGAAGAAGGCTCCATGCCCCTTCTTCATACTCTCGATATTGTTAAATGTAAGAAGTTAAAGGAGCTTCCTGATGGGCTGCGATTCATTAAATCCTTAAAGAAATTTACTATAGATTTAAGGGTAAAGAAATGGAAGAAGAGATTGTCGGAAGGAGGACAAGATTATTACAAAGTCCAACACATTCCTGAAGTTAGATGCTATTGAATTATGAGGCTCTCTGAGCAATGACAGACAATATGTACCAGGTAAAACATCATTTCCCTTCCCATAATCTAAATATCATCATCATCCACAGACCGGTGAAAAGATATATCCTCTGATTCTTTTTGAAATTGATTCTAAAAAAACAACTTACATCTTTTCTATCAGTTTTCTTACTTACAGAAGAGTATATTATGCTAACCTTTTTTGTTTCCCCCGTTCTTATGTATTGTAGAGACATCTCTTCTGAAGCGAATCACTTATCAAGGTTGTCATCATCGTCTCCATATAACAATAACAATAAGAAACTCTTTGCATTTTTGTCTTTTCGTATGTATTTAATAATCTCATGTTGGAGTCTCTTGTGCTTTGTATCAACATTGTGCCAAGTGTATAAAGTATTCTGCATTTATTTTCTACACATACACAGTTTATAAAATGCAGAGTAAAAGCAACAAGAACAAAAGCAATATGTAAGAATTGAGATAGATTATATAACGAAGAACGTTCTTTCTTTTACAAGAGGTTTCTACTTTCAAGAAGGAGCACATGAAAAAAAAAAAAAAAACATTTTCAACAATATTCTAAAACCGAAACACTTCCCAGATTTTTGCATGATGTCGAAACTAATTATATCTTTTCTTTTCTTTCTAAATACGAAATAAGACGTGTATATTCACATCCACATATTTATACCTATAAATAAAAAATGAAATTTCTATATATGTATGCTTTTTTTTATCTCTTATTTGTAGTAAGATGATGAAGTGTTTTGTTGGTGTTGTTTATTAGGAAGTTCTTTGGAAAGCACCAGATCCTATCTGCATATGCAACCACTCTGGTGATGCTCCTCTACTGTATCCCCTTGCCGACTGCTGCGTCCCAAACTGCATCTCCTGATTCTCAAATCCTTGCTCACCAAACTAAGTTTTATCAAAACTAATAGAGATTAGCCAAACTCTTTTGAATTTTGTAAAAATAGAGAAAGATAAGTTGATGGAGGATCATGAGAATCACAACAGTTTTATCACCTCTTTGGGTGGGAAAACTTCGATGCTAGAGTTCATTCTTGAGTTAACTGCTTCAAGCTTCATCGATAAGAACTGAAAATCGCAAGTACGTTTAGAGAAAACAAACAAACAATATAACAGAGAGAGGAAAAGGAGGTTTCACCTCAACTTGACGTTGCAATGACTGTATATAGTTGATTATCTCATCAAGAATAAGTGCTTTTCCAATAACCTACAAATATATATATATATATATATATGTATATAAAACTTCAATTCACTTAACACTTTTCAAAGCAAGAATCCTTTTGAATAGTTTATGAATATACCTTGTTACATCCTGGTACAAGATCTTGCAAGATTTTCATCCGCTCACTTATTTTTTCTCTTCTTGCCTAACGAAACCAAAAAAAATAAAAAAAATGGTCTTTACTCTCATATAGCCGCCAAAGAAAGAGAGTAACAGAAGAGTTAATAGATTACTCTTTCAGCTAGACTGTGACTATCAGTAGCTTGACCTCTTCTTGCTCTAACATGAATATAATCTTTTGTTGGTTCCACCTGCTGCTGCTTCTTTTGCTCCGTCTTCGTCTCCGGCGATCCTTCTTCTGCTTTCCCATCACACACTTCATCTATCTTCTGCCTTTTGTTTTCACCTTCATTCTGTTTCAAAATTCAAATTATTCACAGAAACATCCAACGAATACCGAAGAGGACAATGAATATCCGTACCGCGCCATTACAGTTGCTGATGGAAACGACCTTCGTGGATTCAGACTCGTCGTCCCGTCGCTTCCACGCGCCGGAGATACCTTCAATCACCGCCTGCGAAAGCGCGTGGCTCATACGCGCCTCGTCGCCGTTAGTGGTGGTTAAATTCGAATTCGGGAACTGGTTGGGCCCAGCGAACACTCTCGCCGAAGAATCACCAGTCGGAACTCCGTTCATCGGAAACTGCCAGATCTCCGATAAGTTAAACGGTCCTCCTTCGTTCATCATCCCACTCGGATCCATCAAAAATCACTAATTAAATATATACAAACAAACACAAACAGTAACCTCCACCGAGTTGACTCAGTTACCGGCGAGAGGAGGAAGAGATAGAGATGATGTGCCTTGTTGAGTATGCAAAACTCCTTGGACTGTGGAGTCTGATTTTGTGTTACTGTGTTTCCTCTTCGTCATTTTCTTTTTATATATTAAATATTTTTTCGGTTTTTTCTAAATTAAATAAAATTTATTTTTATCTTTTTCTTTTTTTCCACCTCGGGAACTACGGTGTTTTTCTTAACTCTTCACTTCATAGCGAGGTTTTCTCTGACCATAGTGGATTTTTATCTTTTGCGACGCGAGTGCACCTGCGCTTCTTTTTACTGTTACCGTTCGTTTGGCGGTTTTGATATTAAAGTTAACGGCGGTTAAATAGTCCACGTAAGCCTATTATCTCTGATACGGAAAAGAACACTTTGCGGAAATGGAAAAGGACTTGGAGAAGTGGTGTCCCACGTAGGTTTCCGATTATCCGTTTTCGGGGTTATCATAATAGTTGTTTGTTGATTAGTGATGGGGTTATGGATTTTAATGATGTGAAAGTTGGATGGATAAGACATAAGACCCAATAATCCTATATTGGATTTTTTGCATGGACAAACTTTTAATTTATTACAAAGATTTATTGAGATGATTATAAACATTGGCAGTATTAATAACATAAAACGGTAAAACTAAATGGTAAAAAGAATTTTACAATTAAAAAATATCAACAAAATCTTTTTTTATAAATAATCTAGAGTTCTTGGGAAATCTTTTTTTCTTAAAAACATGTTATTCCGTAGACTCTCAACTCAAGAACTCTAGATTAAATAAGATTTTGTCAAAATTATAAAAATAGAAAAAAAAAAAATTTCAAACTAACTTCCACTTAAAGTTTAAAACACATTTCAAAGAAATATACTAAAATAAATATATTCTTATACAAAGTTTTGCCGCCAATCAAAATCATTGATGTAGACCATAATTCCATAATCAAAACTCATATACAAACTATACTTTTTTTATACTGGCGTTGAGTTAGATTTTAAAATGGCCTAAACAAAAACTCAAAACTTGAGATGATAAAGTATTATTCGGAGTTTATGATCAATGGGCTAAAAAGACTTCCAAAAAACTATATCAATATTTTAAATCAGAATTTAGTTTGTACTTGATTTGCTATAAATATCTTTAAACAACAATGGCGTTCGAATCCAAATTTAATTTATTGTTTGATTGAAATCGTATATCACACACATGTATTGGTAATATTTATAATTAGCAGCTTTATGGTTGAGAAAAAGGAATAGTAGTTTGTGCCAAACTATTGCTTGTGACCATTTCTTATGTTTAATATTCGTTAGGTCTCCCTTTCACCTATAAAGCTCTATGTTTCTCCTTCCATCTATTCCGTAACTCAGTACCGCCCATATCTCCATCCTATGATTTCACGACACGTGTCGTCGACGATTCCCGACAACTACGTGAGTAAGTGAGCATCACGCAATCATCGCTGTACCATGTTCTGCCTAACTAAACTCTTTTCTCAGACGGAAAAAGTGTGACGGAACAACATTTATCTGAATATATACCTCATATTTTTATTTTTTACCAAATTACTTCTTCTTTTTTGAATTTTTGGGTAACTTTGTTTACCTGACCCTAACTCCAACAAAAAAAAGTTTAGGTTCCTTTTTAATACATGTATGTGATCATGAATGGATGTAGTTTTTAGAATAGTTTTGAGTTGTGGTTTTTGGTTTATTTTTTTGGGTAGATTTTGGGATTTTTAAAGAATTATTAATGGTAACTCATTGTGAAAATCAACTTTCTACATCATAAAATGACACAAAAGAAAAACTCCACGTGTTTAATTTCTATGAAAGGTAGTGATTTCATTCCCTTCAATTGACGCACGTTGGAAATGTAATTATTTTATATGCATTTTAGCTTTCTATAAAATAATTCTGTCAATTTCTTGTTGCAATGATCAAGCTTCATATTAGGCATTGTGGATGTCAAATCCACTAAAATCGAATTTTGGGGATAAAAATCTTCGTTTCAAACCAACGATCATTAGACAAAAGATGGCTTTTTCATGGCTAAAAGGTTTTGGGCAAATGTTTGTGTACTCCTTCATGTCAAAAACCAGACCACGTAATATGGTACTCCTCCAAACATTTTCTGCACTCCTGATCTCTAAATGGTCAACCAAATATGTTATTGATGCTTGGTGAATAGAAAATGTGTTAATAACTTAATATGCGAACTATTTGAAGGTTGAATGTCCTTCTCTTGTCATCTAAATTATAATTTTACACCCTTTTATGGATTTTGTTTTTTGAAAAACTATGGTGAAACCGATAATAACAACGTCTTTAATAATACATTTAAACAAACAAAAAAAGTTTACAAGGAGAAATTTGGCCGGATCGGCTTCCATCTTCACCATATTGATTATATATAATTATATGCTATTGACTTTTGTGTTCAACGTTGACATTTTCTCTTTCTTTATAGTCTTATACTTTCATATTAATATTTTCTAAGTCTTTTCATCAACTTGATTTAAATATGATTAATTCTGCATCATTTTTTTTGCTTAATTCAATCAAATTGAAGGATTATTTTATTGGATCTAGGGTGCCACATTTGCTTCGATAACAAAGATATACACACATGATTACTTCTCTTCAATACACCGAGTCTAGTAAGTACGAACTATTGAAGATTTTTTTAAATATTTTCCATTGATTTTACTATAGTAATTAGTAAGTATAAGCAAGTATATAGCATGATCTGCTTTCATATATATCATGAAAAAATAATCACCAAAATATAATGAATATATAAGAGTTGAGGGACCTAAAATAAAATAGAGCTCATTTGATAAGAGATATAAGACTATCTAAACTCTAAAATCTCAACTAAATGCATTTAGCCGCTACTTACGGATATAATTTAAACAATTTACAAAACCGTAAATCAACATATATAATTTGGAACCTGAGAGAAACATTTTAATTTAACAAGATAGATCCTTTTTGGTCCTGGAACAAGATAGATCCATATCTATAGACTATAGCTAGTGTCACATTTATAAAAGTAGACTCAGCTAAAAGATTGTACTAACCGAGTTGTACACCACACTAATGATTTGTCTAAGTTGTCATCTAACAAGAATGCCGTCTTAGCTCAGTGGTAGAGCGCGTGACTTTTAATCCCGTGGCCGTGGGTTCGATCCCCACAGACGGTGTAATTTGGAATTATTATTTTTATAACTGAAAATATGGAATTATCTATCGATGCGTTTCCCTCGTCCGTGTTAAGCGGTAGAACGAATTTAATCTGACTGTTGAAGTCACCGATCGGCCATCAAACGGACAAAGCCCAAAATTAACAAATCATATATACTTTTTTGATACGAAATGTAATTTTCACTCCATCATCATTTATGATGAGGGGACGACTTGTGGTACCTTTGTTTTTGAATTGGAAAATATGAAATCTTTTTAAGATAGAAAACGATGGTACACTACCACTCATCAACATCAATCTTTATCAAAGTATCAATTAATTTCACAACGATAGTTCATCGACTTACTGTTGAAACAATTTATTCGTAATTATATGGTTCAATATGCACATTTCATATTTTTATGTCGTTTTCAAACTTGTACTTTTCTATTTTCCTTGTGCAAAAGTAAAAAAAAAGTATTGGAGGAAACCAAAAACGTTGAAGAGATTATCCAAAGGTCCATATGGCTGGTCCATAATTTATGAATGCTGGGCTTAACATAACCCATAAGGCCCATGTAAAGATAACAGTCTACTCAATAGCTAGAGATACATTTTGACAAAATAAAATCTAATATACATTAGAATTTTTTTTTGCATTTGAAATGTGTTAATCGATGATTTTCAGGAGAAATATACTAATTAATGATGACGCTTAAATACAAATTTAGTATTTTTGTTTTTCTCTTTTATGTGGTGTGATATAATTTTATTTATGTAACTGACGTTTGCTAGATAACATCATAATTTTATTAGATTGTTGTTCAAAATAAATATTACAAAAGAAAAGTATTGTTTGAATTGATAATAGAACATACGTATTTTGGATATCTTTTGGAGCTAAAAAAATAAAGTGATAGAGTGGATAAAAGTTGAACTGTATTTTGAAAATAATATATTGGAGCCAATGTATGAGTTTCTGTTAAAAGTTCTTCTATTAAGCTTTAAAACAAACTAATATTTACTAATAAATATTCCCCCTAGTTGGATAGTTGGAAAGTAATATGTTCTCTGACCAAAGACACTCATAGTTACAAACCTAATCTTCTTGTAGGAGAAGTTTAGATGATATCTAAAAAAAAAGACAAAGAAGAACACAAATTTTGACTTAACATTGTCCGGGTTCGAGTTGAGTGGGCAATTTTTGGAAGAAGTTGTCTCGTTCTAACAAGTCCATTAATTATGCATATGGAACTCCCAGTCCCAGCCTCAGTCCAACTTAGACGCGGACGTCTTTTGTACTTTGGAGGAAAATTAAAACATTTTAAATGAGTTATTCTAAGATTTAGTTTATTTAAATAATAAAATGTTAAATATACTTATTAATCAAATATATATTACACATTTAACTTTAATACGAATAAGTATCTTTTTAGTATACGTATATTTTTCAAAATAATGAATTGAGTAGATTTAAGCATGCAAAGAAAAAATCCAATTGATAGCACTAATTAAAATATTGATAATCAACAACATCTATAAGATATACACTATTTTAAAATCTAACACCATTTTCTTCTAAATTCAAATGATCTCTTCAGCCACTTTAGTTTTGATAGGTAAGAGATCGAGCTCGTTTGTTACAACAAAATAAGAAGATAAGAAGAGAAAAATAAAATTTCATATTATGTTTTTCTTATGTATTTTCCTTCATTTATGTACACGTTGGTTCAACTTGAAAAATTACTATTAGCTTTGTAATTCACATAAAACTAAATATATAGTCAATCTAACAAGACGTAATTGTGACTACTAGGGACTCGATAATTTCTTCTGCTTTTGCATGAGAATTTTCATTGAATTCTTTAACAAAAAACATAGAATTTTAAGTAAATTTCTTAGCTGTCAGAATTACGTGAAATTATCGATATACATTTAATATGATATAAATACGTATTAAATAACTACATTTACATATATACACTTAATGTTGTTATGTACCAATTAAATCAAAAGAGAAGAAATACATTGAATAATGATTTTCCATCATATCTAATCATTTGATTGCAAAATATAATCAGACCATTTCAAAAAATGCCAGTCTAAGAAAATTCCAATCAAATAAAAACAACATGTTTCTCACTTTTATGAAGGTAGTAGTCCTACACCACCGACCATATTAGTATTCTAAAATGTTATGATTATTGGTGATGATTATTGTTATTTGTCTAAATATTAGAAAAATGAAAAAGAGGGATGTAGATGGAGTGAGGGTCCATGAAGAAGAGGTAATATAGCTGTCAGAAGCAAAAGAAATAAGTTGGACTCAACCTCCTCTTTTTTATTTAATTTTTCAACCAAATTCGTTACTTTTATTCACCACCTCTAGTTATAGTTTTTATTTATAAAGATCTCTATTGATAAAGGATGGATTAAATGTAATTATGATGGATTATGTGTATCAGATCAAATCCAAGCAAAAGTTGTATGACTTTTAAGAGATGAGTGAGGATTTTATTTAGGTGCAGTAGAAGCTCAAGGTGTGAAAGTGAAATTAGCTATAGAAAGTGAATGCCAAACCTTGCTAGAGTAGAGGTTATAAAAGAGTGATATTTGAAAAAGATAATCATACAATTATCAAATTAGTTCAAGGAAAGAAATTCAATTATTTTTAATTTGATTCAAAATGCTTGGTTTTGGAAAGACAAATTTGAAGCTTACGATTTTGTTTGGATTAATAAGAAAGCTAACTCGGTAGTATATATATTAGCAAATCAAGTTATTAAGAATGACTCTTGTTTTTGTATTCATTTATATTCTATCAGTAACGTTTTACAGAACTCTGTTTATATTTTTTAATATAAATATTTTCGTAAAAAAAATTAAACAATAAATAAATTTTTTAGTTTCCCCTAAAAACTTAGTAGTAAATCTGAATTTGAATTTCACGGTTGAAATACTATCTTTCTAATCAGTTAAGCCAAAGTTTTCTTTTTTAAAAGACATAGTTGTGTATAAAATGGGTGGAAAATTATAAAATTAAATGGAATTTTTTTTAGGTGATTTTGTTTATTTTTTTTATCATTTTAAGACTATTTTGGTGAACGAAATTTTAATTAATTTTTTTTTTAAAGACACTCTTACACGCGGATTATAAAACATTGATGATATATATATATATATATATATAAAATTAACATAGAGGAGAAGACAATAGACCGGACATGTGAAAACAATGTCACACGCAGCTTTGCCACTAACACTTTGACAAGTGTCTTTTCAAAATGGTCCCTATTTTCTTAGAGACATCGGCTTCGGTGTTCACCACGACTGCCGAACTAATCAAAATAGACAACAAATAAACAAAATACAACTACAAATAGTAAGTACATGATAATTATTACATAAGTGTCGCATTAAATGACATAGATATCTAATTTTTACGGGTATGTTTTGGAACGTCAAGTCAAAGATAATCACTCGATGAACCACATATAAAAATCTGAATAAACTTTTTGACATTCGTTTTTTATCAAATCAATCTTTTGGAAAATCAAAAAAGAAATAAATCAATATTTTGCTTCTCAAGTCTAGGATTATCTCTTCACAAATTATACATCTTCTATGGTATATATATATATATCTACATTACTATTGATGATATCAAATATCAATAATCAATACTCAAAATATCTCATCTAAAACCAAACTATTAAATCATCATATGCAGTCAACTCGAGTAAAATAAATGAAGAGATTGGAACATAGAAAATACTATATATATATCATTTTTGAAGAAACTCATAATATTTTAAAATCGTAAAGCCTTTATTCGTTTTTTGTTCAACACTTTGATCAACATAATACAGCTGAATTCTCTTTTCAAATATAATAAACACATTGAAATTCGATGCTCATAAAAGATTATTCGTTCAACCATTTTTTGGTATAACCGTGTCCGTGGTCATGTAAAATAAACAAATACCTAACAATCATAATCATCTATATATCTTCTCATTGTCCATCAGATGAAGTGTCACTTTATCAAACAAAGAAAAACAAACAATCCCAAAATAAGCATTTATTGTGATTAGTAAAAAGCTAAACAAACAAAAATCCAATTGTAAATCTTAAATTAAGTAATCCCATAATTGCTTATTAGAAGACGCCGTTGACGCACCGGTATGACGATAACTATTACCCAACTTGTCATTTGATAAAAATTTCCTATCTTTCATTGACTTCCAGTAAATAACTAAACCAAAATTTAACCTTTTATTTTTAATTTTCTTTTATTTTTAAAATTTTCTTCTTGTGCTTACTCAATTATTATTGTTTGGAAGTAAAGGAAATAAAAAAAGGGAGTTTCTTCTTCACCAAATTGTTTGTCTAGTTGTCTGTGTCTCATTCACCACATTTCTCTCTGATTAGTGGATTTGAGGATCGTGTCTGGCAGATTCTATCTGATTTCTGATCAGAGCTTTCTCTCTCTACATTTTTTCTGGGTTTTTGAGAGTTTTATTCGGAGATCGATCTTATGTGGTGATTTTAATTTGATCAGAGGAAAGAGAGAGAGAGAGATGGGAGGTTGCGTGTCAACGCCAACGAGCTGCGTGGGAGGTAAAATAAGGTCAAGCAAGAGGAGAAAGACTCGGACAAGACGAAAGATTCAGAAGAAGAGAGTTGTTTCTTCTTCTCGCTTATCTGACGGATCTTTCGAAACTACTCACGATCGTTCCTTCTCCAATCCCACTTTCCGAGGTTCCCTTATCTCTCATTCCCCCATTTTCTCACCTCTGCATTTCTATATTCATCAATCGATTTGGCTTTTTGGGCTTTTGATTCAATTCGAATTTGTCGTTAGATCTTTTGGATATTTGGGGAAATTAATTAGATTCTGATTTAGAGTGTTTAGATTAGTTAACAATTTGGTTACCTAATTCTCTAAATGGTTAGTTTTTGATGAGCATTGAATTGGATGAATCTTATGTTCTTATTAACTCTCACTTAGCTTAAAATTTCTTCATTGTTATTTTGTAAAACAGCAAGCGTTGATGAAGCATGGTTCGATTCCAACCTCGCCTTTGAAACTGATTGTGATGATGATTTTCATAGTGTCCATGAAGGTAAGCTTCTTCAAACACCGTTTGAATCATCTGAGAATCAATAAATCACTTTCGTTTCATCGTTTATGAGTTCTGTTTCAGATATGTTGTCAGTAAACGGAGCTGAGCGTATCTCAGTATCGAGTATGACATCTCTTAGAGACTCTAACGTCGGTGGTTCAGCTCGGAATTCTCTAAGCGATGGTGCGAAAACTTCCTCAGCTGTAGATGAACGCATCTCACAATCAAAATCAGAGAGTGCTTTGACTGAGACTAACCAACCTGTATTCATCGACGAGATATCATCTTCAAATGCTGACGATAGCTCAAGAAAAGACGAAGGATTGTTAGAAAGCTGTGGGATTCTTCCGAGTAATTGTTTGCCTTGTCTTAATTCAACAGTTCCTTCACTTGAAAAGAGAAGATCCTTAAGCTCAAGTCCTCCAAGTACAAGGAAAAAAGCTGCGCTTAAACTCGTTTCTTTCAAATGGAGAGAAGGACACGCAACAGGTCCTTTATGTAAGTGAAGATTCTACACTACACAGTCTCAAAAGATTTCAAAACCAAGAAGAAACTCAACTTTTTGATTCTCTACTCTGTTTTCAGTTTCCACGAAAATGCAGTTACAGAGACCAGTGGCGGGTTCTCAGGTTCCGTTTTGTCCACTTGAAAAGAAAATGTTCGATTGTTGGTCAATCATCGAGCCAAGTAGCTTCCGTGTTCGTGGCAAAACTTATTTCAGGTTAGAAAACATACGAAAGAGAGCTTGTTCGTTTTGAATATCAGATTGTTGTTATTAACTTTGTTGTTGTTTTTGGTAGAGAAAAGAAGAAAGAGTTTGCACCAAACTATGCTGCATATAATCCATTCGGTGTAGATGTATTTTTATCGCAACGTAAAGTTAACCATATAGCACAATACGTGGAACTTCCTGTTATTAGTACTACCTCAACAAAGCTCCCATCTATACTCGTTGTAAATGTTCAGGTATGTTCTTTAAAACCGTTCTTGTTTTACATTGTTTTTGGTTTTTGAATTTTGGTGTGTTTGGTTTTTCAGATTCCATTGTATCCAGCTGCAATCTTTCAAGGAGATACTGATGGAGAAGGAATGAATTTTGTTTTATACTTTAAACTTTCTGATAATTATTCAAAAGAACTTCCACCTCATTTTCAAGAAAGCATAAAGGTAAAAAAAATTTAATCTTCTTCTACCTCTCGTGTTGGAGATACGTGTTTTTTAATAATCGGTTTATGTTGTCTTTTTGCAGAGATTGATAGATGACGAGGTTGAGAAAGTTAGAGGGTTTCCTATGGATGCAAATGTGGCGTTTAGAGAACGGTTAAAGATATTGGGTCGTGTTGCGAATGTAGATGATCTTCAATTGAATGCTGCTGAGAAAAAACTTATGAATGCTTATAATGAAAAACCTGTGCTTTCGCGACCTCAGCACGAGTTTTACTCGGTATGTCTCATAAGTATCATATGCATTAAAATGGTTTTTAGTAACTAAACTTTGAGATTTTGATCTTTTTCAGGGTGAAAATTACTTTGAGATTGATATTGATATGCATAGATTCAGTTATATATCGCGGAAAGGATTTGAAGCGTTTTTAGATAGACTCAAGAATTGTGTTCTTGATGTTGGACTCACAATTCAGGTACTGTGTGCTGCAGATTTTTTTACTTATATTGTGGATTTTTTTTGTTGATTTCTTATGGTTATTAACTGGGAAATCTCTTCTTTTTTTTTTTTCAGGGGAATAAACCGGAGGAGTTACCAGAGCAGATTCTGTGTTGTGTCCGGTTAAATGGAATTGATTACATGAATTATCATCAGTTAGCTCTTAATCAAGAACTCCTATGATAAACAATTTTTTTCTCTGTTTCTTTTCTTTTGTTCATCAAGAACACAAAATCTAAGAGTTTTTTTTTTTTACGTTTCAAAAAGAAGTCAGTAAAGAAAGGATGATGAAATCTGGTGAGTATATAAATACATAATTACCGAGTCCGAAAACTGATAGCATAATCCCTATTGAAAAAGCATTGACCAAGAACTCAACAAGACAATCAAATAAAGGAACCATTAATATCAAACTATTGTAAAACCGATTGTTAAAAGATAAACTAGTGGAATTTACAAAGTAAACGAGCGGATAAATTAAAGAACTTTTAGGACATACTTTTTATTTATATTTAATCAATTGCATTACATATTTATTTGTAGATAACACAGTTTCATACTATTTTACCCATTTATAAAACAAAGTAGGTGATTGAGGAAGGTCGGCATATCCAAAAATACCATAGTTTTCTGCCTTCCATGTACAACTTCTACATCTAGTACTATCCCTAGTCGCTACGTATATATCGAACACACCTTTTACTTCTTGCCCATTGCTGAATCCACAGAAATATAATGTAGTACCCCAAACACTAGAGCGAAATGTCCAACCAAATAATTCACCCTTATTCAGAACTTTGAAGCCGACTTCTCTATCTTTTGATTTACAGTTGACCCCAAGGGAATAATCATTATCATTCTGAATCGTAAGATTCACTAAATGTCCTGTAAATATAGTTCCATCTTGTTGCAAAGCTTCAGAACATACCAAAGATATCACTATTGTGGAGATAGTAAGCATTGAGCTAAAATTGGATACGAGTTTTTTTTGGGATAAGTGTATCATTATGATTTGCTAGTGATGATATTTGTTTTCTCAAGAATTTATAATTTCTTATAGTAAAAGAAAATATAAAATTCAGAAAAATATGTTCTATTAATATACTTTGAATAAACTAATTTAGTCAAAAATCTACAGAGATTAATGAGTAATTAATAGAAAGAAAAATAAGTTAATCGAATAGCCAAAAATATTATAGAAATAGCCAAATTAATCTCCTAAGATTCTCCCAAAATATAATTTCCAGTTTTAGCCTTATTAGATTCACTAAATGACATGTTACCACCGTTTTTAGTTATTTTTGACAGAAAACAAAGACGTAAAATTTCATTATCAAAATGAGAGCTTCAAAGAAAATATACATATAACACACACAGGGTTTGTCTAGGACATATTTTTGAGATCCACTAGACGCTTGTGGAAAACAATCGTCGTGTTATGGAAAGTAAATGTAGGGTACATGATTTTACCATTAAGAAGTGATACATGGAGTTTTAACGCCAAAATAAGTCGCAACAACTGCACAACAAATTGTGATAATACAAACGATTTCTTCCAGACAATACATTTAATTAGTCTATATACATTTAACACTTCAAAGTAAGATAGATATTTGGTTTGGCTTTGTGAATGCAAGTATTTATTTTAGGTGGAATAAAGCAAGACTTAATGTTTTCCTACATTTCTTATTCACTAATATATTAACAATTTCTATGTTTATATTCATTATTAAATTTAAATATAAATTTAAAAATTAAATATATTTCGCGCGAAATATCGTTTACATTTACCTTAAATAATCGCATAAATTTCAAAATAAATTAATATATTTCACGCAAAATACCGTTAATATTTACCTTAAATAATCGGGTGAATTTCAAAATAAATTAATATATTTCGTGCGAAATTTTGTTAACATTTAGCTTAAGTAATCACATAAATTTCAAAATAACAACAACACCAAATATGTTTAATATTTCAAATAAAGTGAAAAGTCTTTTCTTTCCATAATGATGTTATCTGATTGCAAACAATCAGAAACGTATTCTTGGGTTATAATGTAGGTTTTCATTTTCATTTCAAAATTCAACAACCAAATTTATTCTATTAGATATTCATGGGTTATTTTAGAGTTTTGTAATATAACATCAATCATCAGATTCATGCAAAAAGGTTTACTCCCAAAAATTTAAGAAAAATAATTGAGAAACTAGAAAAGAAATAGCGTCTCCCTCCACACATACAACCATCGCTTGGAAAGAATGCTTGTTCTCACGGCTTCTTCCGTTGATAGTTTAGATAAGATCTTAGCCAATATGTCATCGGATAGTTTGCTTATGTAATCCTCGGGATTGACATGGACATTTTTTCCTCTAGCATATGATTGTAGTACTGGTTTCTCCATGGATTGATTCTTTAAAGGAGATGGATTCTTTTCTAAAGAAGAGACTAGAAGAAGATAGGATGCTTTTGTCTTTGATTTTGTTTATTTGCATCTGTAAGAGAAAAGCAAGATGAGAATAGATATTTATGGGGTTGCTTTGGAAGTAAATTACAATTCAGATTATTTACTTTCTTTGATTTAATTTGAACAACTTTTCTTTTTAAAAAGTTCCTCTTATACTAAAAAATGGAAAATATTTAATTAAATACTAAAAAATATTTAATTAAAAAAAGGAGATGGCACTTAGGGGAAGAAAATAAATCTAAAATCTAATAAAAGAAATATGAAAACAGTTATTTATTTATTTTATTTTTTTTTGGTCATGATGTGAAAAGAGTTATTAATAGAACAAAAAACGTGTCTAGTTCTTACGCTTGCGAACCGGGAAGAAAGCAATTATGGTTCGATTGGTCGGACCGGCCAATCCAATCCGGTTCACAAACCTAATGGGGGCGTCGAACAGACACTAGACGGACTTGAGAAGAACGCAGAGACGGACTTGAGAAGAACGCAGACACGCCTGTTTATATACTCGCCTCCTTCCACTTTCCGTCTTACGTAAAAACTTTTATTAAAAGCTCCGACTGTGGTGGCTTCGATTCCGGCGATTTTCCGTTTCTCCCTCCTCGTCCCCGTCGATTCCATATCGTGATCCAGGTTCGGTTCCACAAATCCTCTTTTGTTTTCACAACCAACTACATTCGTTGTCCTTAAAGTTTCGGCGGTTTCACGCCTGAACCCTAGTTTTTCGCCCGCATGAACGAGTACCGTAGCATCCGGTCTCTATCTTTTCGAGCATTGTCTGATATTAGGGAGATAGCTTATTTGATTCAAGAACGTTGTCTGTTTTCTCTGTTTTCCATGGGATTGAGATGTACATTCTTTCTTGAATTTAAGATTCTCGAGTAGTATCAGTTTTATTTTCGTACTCAATTTCTAAGTTGGCGATTCCTGATTGTGAATCACAACTTGTGATCTTGCCTTTTTAATGTCGATGCAATTATGATTAATTGTGCGGTTAATAGTGTTTGGAAATCTTTTTCGCCCCTACCCTAGTTTATTGGTGTAAATTTGCCCTTTTGGATTCTGATGGCTATCTTTATCGTCTGTTTTGGTTACAAATCTTTTGTCCATGCCTGAACCAATTCAAGTTTCTATCATATTGATGTTTCAGGATTAGTATTTACACTTTCTTTTCTTTCTGTACCTGTTAGAAGAAACAATTCCTTTGGATAAGCCCGAGGTCGTGAATAGAAGACGATGTTTGGTTCAAACCGTAAGTGATATTTTACCTTATTTATTACTCTGGCTTTGCAAGTTGTATGGATCTTCTCTCTATTTCATTTGTTTCTTAGCCGAACTTGGTTATAGCTTTTGTGATTCTTAACTGACCAGCATAATATAATTTACAGCTTTTGGACAGCCATCTAGCAGCAGTCCATTTGGTTCTCAATCTCAATCTATGTTTGGTCAGACCAATAGTAACGCATTTGCTCCTAAACCCTTTGGTACTTCTACTCCTTTTGGCGGGAGTTCCATGTTTGGGGGCACTTCGACTGGTGTCTTTGGTGCACCTCAAGCTTCCTCCCCCTTTTCCTCTACTCCAACTTTTGGTGCTTCATCACAAGGGTTTGGGAGCTCTACTCCGGCTTTTGGGGCATCTTCTGCTCCTGCATTTGGCAATTCGCCTTCGCCTTTTGGTGGTAAGTGGAGTACCTTTTATGGGTTTCATTGCCCGAGTTTGTTTGTTTTTCAGGTTCTCATTTGATATATCTGCCTCTGTGCATCTATGCTTCTGATGACTGATTAGAATTTTAATTTTCCGCATACAGGCACTTCTACTTTTGGACAGAATTCTTTTGGCCAGTCAAGTCCTTTTGGAAACACAACACAGCAGTCACAGCCTGCATTTGGAAACAGCACTTTTGGTTCATCTACACCTTTTGGTGGCTCTAGCACGCCTGCGTTTGGCGCAACTAACACGCCTGCGTTTGGTGCCAACACAAGCACTCCAGGGTTTGGCGCATCGAGCACTCCTGCCTTTGGTGCATCGAGCACGCCTGCCTTTGGTGCATCGAGCACGCCTGCCTTTGGTGCATCGAGCTCACCTGCCTTTGGCTCCACAAACACACCTGCCTTTGGCGCAACACCTACTCCAGCCTTTGGTAACTCTGGCACTGGATTTGGAAACAATGCCTTTGGTTCTGGAGGTGGCAACAATGCCTTTGGTTCTGGAGGTGGCAACAATGCCTTTGGTTCTGGAGGTGCTTTTGGTGGATCAAATACTCCTGCTTTTGGGGCATCAAGCGCTCCAGCCTTTGGGGCATCAAGTACTCCATCTTTTAGTTTTGGCTCTTCTTCAGCTTTTGGACAGCCTAACTCAGCATTGGGTTCTACCCAATCTCCTTTTGGAGGCCAAGGTTTTCCTTTAGCTAGTCTTTCTTCAGCTACATAATTTATAAGTTAGAATTCCTATCCAATAAGTGGTAACGAACATGATTTGTTTTGCAGGTGCACAGGCTCCAGCCTCAACGTTTGGGGGTCAACAAGTGGGTAGTAGAGTCTTGCCTTATGTACCTACAACTGAGGCAGACTCGGGCTCACAGCCTCCTGGGAAGCTAGTATCTATATCTGCCATGACTGTATATAAAGATAAAAGCCTTGAGGAGCTTAGGTGGGAGGACTACCAGCGAGGAGATAAAGGTCCTATTCAAAACAAGCCAATGTTATGCATTCGTCTTAAGGTTAGATGTTTGTACGTTATATACCAAATTATTGATTTTCTTGTTCTTTAATTTTCAGGTGGACAACGTCCTGCCGGTCAATATTCTGGAGGTGGTGGATTTAGTGTAACTAATTCTCAGCCAATGTTTTCTCCGTCACCAACATTTGCTCAGACATCTGCAAATACATCATCAAACCCCTTTCCAAGCACAACACCCACAAACGCCTTTTCAAACCCAACGAGCACAAACCCTTTCGCTCAGAAAACCCAAACAGTCTCTCCCTTTAATCAAACTCCTAGCCCATCCATTTTCGGATCAACTTCATCAACTGCCACGTCTACTTTTGGACCATCCCCCACACCACAGCCATTTGCTTCATCTAGCAATTCTGGATTTGGCTCTTCTCCATCTTTCTTCAATTCTGGGTCAACTCCAGCATTTAGCACTGGTGCTAGTTTTAACAACAGTCAGTCATCTCCGCTGTTTACCTCAAACTCAATGGGACAGCAGACTAGTTTTTCATTTGGACCGAATGCAAATTCTGGATTTAGCCAGAATAACAATTTCAGTACACCTTCCACTGGATTTGGGAACATGTTTTCAAGCTCGCCATCCTTAACTACAACCGTCTCTTCCTTTAGTCAAACAACGGTAACTTCTTTTCCAACTAATGATTATGCTTGTTCACTTCAGAGTTGATGTTTTTTTCTCTCTGCATTTTGTGCTGTATAGGGATTTCTAATATTGGTTTACTTTTTGTAGTCTGCTGGTTTGACATCGTCGTTCCAGCTAGCTCAGCCAGCTCAACCAGGTGCTTTTGCTTTTAATGGCGGTGGTCAAACCCAAACCCAACCAGCTCAGCCAGCTCAACCAGGTGCTTTTTCATTCAATGGCGGTGGTCAAACCCAACCAGGTACGACATCGTTCCAACCAGCTCAACCAGGTGGTTTTGGTTTCAATGGCGGTGGTCAAACCCAACCAGGTACGAATGTCGTCAAATCCCTCTGAATATTTAGGATTATCATTTTAGATCTACAAGCTAACTCATGTATGTATATGTTCTTAAAGCTAATGCAAATGGTGGCGGTACTAGTGGATTGGGAGTTTTTAGTCAACGCAACTTTGGGCAAGTGTAAGTGTTTCCGAGATTTATATCTCCTTGTAGTATTAACCTTATATTTTCATTTTATTTTTGACGTCGTACCCCCTGGAGGTTCATTCATTTCGTTTTGTTTTTTGTTTTGACAGGTCTCCTTCGCCTAGCTCTGTTGTTATGCAACCAACTCCTATTGCAAACCCATTTGGAACGCTTCCTGCTTCACCTCGGATGTCAATTGCTCAGGGTGGAAACTCTCCTTCTATTCAGTATGGAATCTCTAGCATGCCTGTAAGTTTATTCATCTTTATCAAAACCAACACATCACTCTTTTCTTCTTAACGTTTAAATTTAAATCTTTTAGTCCTCGTAGACTCCGTGTTCTTAATTGTAATAATATTTATTCTTTCTTCTCAGGTTGTTGATAAGCCTGCTCCTGTTAGGATATCATCACTCCTGACTTCTCGACACCTTTTACAAAGGCGGGTCAAGACACCTGCAAGAAAGTACCGTCCTGGCGATGATGGTCCAAAAGTATGTTCTCTGTTTTTGTGAATTTTATTCTTGAATTCAACCTTAGTCTTTACTTTTGTAAACCTCTTTGTTACTTATTTTTCAGGTTGCATTCTTCAGCGATGAAGAGAACTCCAATACACCAAAGGCTGATGCTCTTTTCATCCCAAGGGAAAACCCTAGAGCTTTGTTTATACGCCCAGTTGAAAAGGAAAAATCCGCACTTCCAAAAGATTCCCCGACCCCTCTGCATGAGAATGGGGTTACTACTAACGGAGCCAACCATTCGAGTGAGTATATAAGAACTGTAGATAAGGCTAATGGCGAAACTCGTGGTTCTCCTCCAGTCAAAGCTAATAACCAGAAACCAAACGGGACACATGAAAATCACGGAGGAGACAAAGCTGGTTCACCAAGTGCAGCAGAGATAGAGTCAGTGATGCCGAAGCTGCACCACGCTGAATATTTCACAGAGCCTCGGATTCAAGAACTTGCCGCAAAGGAAAGGGCTAATCCTGGTTATTGCAAGCGGGTAAGGGACTTTGTCGTCGGAAGACACGGTTACGGGAGTATAAAGTTCCTAGGAGAGACGGATGTGCGTAAGCTCGACTTGGAACTGTTGGTTCAGTTTAATAACAGGGAAGTGATTGTGTACATGGACGAGAGCAAGAAACCACCGGTTGGTCAAGGGTTGAATAAGCCTGCGGAAGTAACTTTGCTGAACATAAAATGTATGGATAAGAAGAGTGGGACGCACGTGAAGGAAGGTCCGAGGGTGGAGAAGTATAAAGAAATGCTCAAGAAGAAAGCTGCAGAACAAGGAGCTCAGTTTGTTTCTTATGATGCTGTGAATGGCGAGTGGAAGTTTAGGGTCGAGCATTTCAGTTCATACGAGCTTGGCGATGAAGATGACGAGTAGGACAGATCTAAAGTCGTATGTAGACTAGTTTTTGTTTTTGCTTTTTGGGTTTGTCTATTGGTGTGTCTTTGCTAAGTAATGTCAAAATGATTTGTCTTTTCCTTTTTACGTTAACTTCTCTTCATCATTTTTAATAGGAATAATTTGTTCGGTTCTTGGATTAACAAATTTCAAAGAATTAATGGTAATGTAAAATACAAGTGTTTCTTTTTTACAAAGTGAATAAAAATGTAAATATCCACCATCGGACGTCCATATTAATCTTATTGTTTTTGGAGATTAAATATCTCACTAAAGACTATGTACCAAAGACTATGTATAGTACTTTCAACTATCAGCATCTTTTTTCATATCATATTCTCTTTCTTTCACACTTTTTCTCTTTCTTCCATCTACTAATTCAATACATTAATATTTTTAACTCTACAATCATTAATTTAATAAGATTTAACATCTTACCCTATCATATTTAATTTTCTTTTATATTTTAGTTTATTGACTAATTATTATTAGTAACAACTACTGTTTGTAATTAATAACATAATTAAGAATTAAATAATTTTAAATTTTGTTTTGTTTTATTACTTTTTTATATTCTTAGGTTTTTAAAAAAATACAAGTGATAAAAACGAAAATAAAGAAAGTCATTATTAAAAACAAATAAAATTACAAAAACTTAAAATACAATACAATAAAAAACACACAATACAACCAATAAAATACACATAACTTAATTAATTCAATAAACTCAACTTACAAATTTAAATTCTTTTTAGTCAAGAGATATTCCGAATCTTGTCTATATGTGTTTAACAAAATTTGCTTACATTTGTGATGCACATTTTAATCACATAATTCGGATCTATCACGGAATTGCAAATGCAGGTAGCAACTCGTGTAAAGTTTGTTTTTCTTTTTTTGTTTTCAATTCGTTGAATAATTTCAACGTCGAATCCACATTAGTTAACTCATTTATTCAACATCTCCACTACAGCTATTTAACAGTTGAATTTTCAAAAATTCAACTACCCCATTGTAACTAGTCTCAGCAGACAAAAGAAGAAGAAAAGAGCCGTGAAGGAACACGAAACTTGCCCTCACCACTAATATGTTCTTCACCGATTACTTATAAGAAAGTACAGACCTAATAGAAAAATAAAATTAGTATATATAAAAAAAAAAAAGAACAAAAAAATGGGAGAGAGTGAGGAAGTGAAACTGTTGGGAACATGGTACAGTCCGATGGTGTTAAGAGCAAAAATCGCTCTTCGTCTCAAATCGGTTGATTACGATTATGTGGAGGAAGATGTGTTCGGATCCAAGAGTGAGCTTCTTCTCAAATCGAACCCGGTTCACAAGAAAGTCCCAGTTCTCCTTCACAACAGTAAACCGGTTTCCGAGTCTCTCAACATCGTCGAGTACATCGATGAGACGTGGAGCTCATCTGGACCGTCCATTCTTCCTTCCCATCCCCATGATCGTGCCCTCGCTCGTTTTTGGTCAACCTATGTTGATACCAAGGTCAATGCCTTTTTTGTTATATGTTTTTTATCTATTTATTTTAGTGTATTTTCTTCTTTTGTCGGATAATTTTTTTTTGTTAAAGTTGTCAGAGAATTTCAACACTCGGATGAATTCTAGATTTTATCACAATTAATTGATTCCGTTCAAAATTGGACAAGTCGTTACGTTGTTTTATTTAGTTTTTGATAAGTAAATTTCCAGGACAATACATAAATAGTCGGTGACCGAAAGAAATCTACAGAAATAATCGATACTTTTTGTAAAATGATTTAATGGCATAATTGTAAATAATATACTCGGGATTCTTTTAAATCTGTGATTGTATTGATTAGAAATGTTGGGTGAAATGAATCCATACAAGTGTTTATAATATGTGTATTAGGAAGTACTACCATTAAGTTTAATTCATGTAAAGATTTAGGGTAGATTCCTATAAGTAGCTTTCTCTAAACTTCATGTTTATCAATTCATGCAGTGGTTTCCGACTTTGAGAGCTGCGACGATCACCAAATCGGAAGATGCGAAGGCAAAAGCTATGGAAGAAGTGGAAGAAGGGTTGTTACGACTTGAGGAAGTGTTTATTGCTATAAGCAAAGGGAAACCTTTTTTTGGAGGTGAAACAATCGGGTTTATAGACATTTGCCTTGGAAGCTATTTGGTTTACTTGAAAGCTAGAGAGAAGCTTAAAGCAGGAAAACTTTTTGTCGAATCAAAAACTCCTTCTATTTGTAAATGGGCTGATCAGTTCTTGTCGGATGATTTGGTGAAAAATGTGGTACCAGAAATTGATAAAGTGGTCGAGTTGGTAAGAGAGCTTGAAAGCTAAAGCTCAATCTAAGTGTTACCCTAGATGACTTAAAATATGTTAATGTTCAATAATGTATCTTTCTTGAATGAACAAAAGGATTGGTTATGTAAGACAAAAATTGGTGAAATGCATCCATTAAGTACCTCTAGACAAGTGTTTTTAATATAAAGTTATACGGAGTGTTGAATACAAAATATTTTCTCTATGAAGTCGGTTACCGTTACAATTTTTTTCTCTCTAAGTATAATCTAGTTCTCTGGTCTTTATTGAATGTCCCATCTCTTTGTCTTTACCTGCTGGTTATATAAGTCGATCTCGCATTCAACTCTCTCTTTGATTTCAAGTATCGTTTTCCTTTCCATGATTTTCGTGGCCTCAGCTATTGTAATTATACTTTTTTGCGACAACAAATTTCATTGATATCAAATAGAGATTACAAAATCAGTTTACGGAACATTTGTAGAACAAATTGTTAGATATATCAAAAGAAGTGAATTTAATTACGCTTTCAAGATATAAGCCTTACTCGTTAACGGATCACTTAACCGACTGTTTCCTTTTCTACGATCTTACTCTTATATGAATTATCATCTTTTGGCTGAACTTCCAAATTACACACCACATGAATTAATTTTATATTTCAGATAACAATTTTGAAATGTTGATATTTTGATACCAAAAGTTTCATACCATAGTCATTTCAAAAGATAAGGATTTTGTTTTACTCAAACGATTGGAGCCCAGCTAGGCTTTATTCTGTCAAGTAAAGTGACTATATATACCAATGATTTCGGGATCGAAGATGCATGTGACATCTCCACACCATAGGATAAGAGAACAATGATAACCGATGTTCCACCGGAAAAGAAAATTACATATATCAATCACTTGATATATACATATTTGATGGAAAAATTCCCGAAAAATACACTAACTTAATTATATCTGCTGAAAAATACACAAACTTTTATCATTACGAGAATAATACACAAACTATTTTTTATTGCCACAATAATACACGAACTATTCAATGTTAGATGTTTTATACACGAACGTTAACAAAGTTAATTTCACCGTTAACTTTGAAATAAAATATTGATATTTAAGTAATAAATTATATATTTTTTCTAAAAATTAAAAAAAAAAATCTAAAAGAACTTAAAAAATTATTAAAAATCCAAATTTTTTTCAGAAATGTTAAATTACGAAAATAATAAAATAAAATTAAAATAGACTTAATTATTTATATTTTGGTAATAAATTTAATTAATTTAGAGTAATGGAGGTCAAATTTTGTATTTTATTAAAAATAATAATAAATTAATTATTTTTACAAAATAATTTTATTATTTTAAACAAAACACAAAATTTTACCATCCGTTATTTTAGATTCATCAATTTTAATATCAAAAAGAAAAATTACATAAATTGAATTTTATTTATTATTTTCATAAAATAAAATTTTGGATTTTTTTCAGATTTTAAAGAATTTTTTGGGGATTTTTGGAGTTTTAATGGATTTTTTTTATTTTTTCTAAAAATATATAATTTATTATTTAAATATTAATATTTTATTCTAAAGTTAATGGTGAAATTAACTCTGTTAACGTTCGTGTATGAAACATACCACGTTTAAAAATTCGTGTATTATTTTGACAATAAAAAGTAGTTTGTGTATTATTCTGGCAACGCTAAAAATTTATGTATTTTTTCAGCATATATAATTAAGTTGGTGTATTTTTCGGAAATTTTCTCCATATTTGATTACACCTAAATTACGGCCTAAATTAGGTGTAAGTATATTTCCATAAATAAATTAAAATATTATTTCATCAAAATGTCTAAATCAGGAAAATATTATTATACTGTAGAATTTATACAATTAATAGAGAGGGATTCTTGTGTATCCGTTACACTATTTTCGCAAAACGTGTAAAACATAGTTACTTAGAAGTAGACAAATCAAGGAAGAAGAAAAGAGCGGTGGAGGAACACGAAACTGGCCTCAACCATTTATATCCTCATATCTTGGTCTTCGAAATATAGGCCTAATAGAGAAAACTTGTTCAGAGGAATTAAAAAAAAATGGGAGAGAAAGAGGAAGTGAAACTTTTAGGAGTATGGTACAGTCCCTACGTAATCAGACCAAAGATGGCACTTCGTCTCAAATCGGTCGATTACGATTACTTCGAAGAAGATCTCTTCGGATCCAAGAGTGAGCTTCTCCTCAAATCAAACCCGGTTCACAAGAAAGTCCCGGTTCTCATCCACAACACTAAACCGATTCCCGAGTCTCTCAACATCGTTGAGTACATCGACGAGACCTGGAACTCATCTGGACCGTCCATTCTCCCTTCTCATCCTCATGATCGTGCCATCGCTCGATTCTGGTCTGCTTACGTTGATAACAAGGTCTGTTTCTTTTCTACAATTTTTTTTTTTTGCATGCCCAACAAATATAATTTCTTTTTTACTTTTGTCAGAGGACTTTTAAATCTTTTTATCGTGTTTGAGGGATGAATTTTCGATGTTCAAAGTTGAGTACTAATTAGATCATCCTCTATGTGTGATAAAATTGGTTATGCATGACTAGTTAGATTGTTGAAATTAAATGGACTATCAAATTTAGTCAAATGAAAAATTGGACCGTGCAATGTGAAGTGTGAACAATTTGGGTTATAGATTTCTTATAAAGAACTGAACTATTAATTTTATCACCCAAAATATATTGATGAATGTTTGAAATTAGTCCGAAATAGTTTCGATGAGAGTTAAAACTTGATCATTAAGTTTAATTTGTTCAAGATTTAGGAGAAAACTCCTACTATATTATTTTCGCTTAACTCCCGTTTTAAGAAATGCAGTGGTTTCCAGCGTTTAAAGCGGCAGCAGTCACTAAAGCAGAAGACGCAAAAGCGAAATGCATGGAAGAAGTGGAAGAAGGGTTGTTGCGACTTGAGGAAGCGTTTCTTGCTATAAGCAAAGGGAAACCGTTTTTCGGCGGTGAGGTGATCGGGTTTATGGACATTTGCCTTGGAAGCTATATGGTTCTCTTGAAAGCTAGAGAGAAGCTTAAAGGAGAAAAGCTTCTAGACGAATCAAAAACTCCTTCTCTTTATAAATGGGCCGACAAGTTCTTGTCCGATGATACGGTGAAGAATGTGATACCGGATATCGATAAAGTCGCTGAGTTTCTAGGAGAACTTGAAGCTATAGCTCGATCTGCGGCTTCGAAATCTTGAAATCATATTAGAAATGTACTTGTAATGCAAGTGGGTAATGTAATTGTGAAACAAAGTTGAAGCTTGAAGTGTTGTGTAGGATTTAAATAATGATTCAAGTGTATGGACTATTTTCATTATGTGTTTATCCATGTAAGTTGCATCTTGAGCAATGTTAATTTCTCTATTTGTATATTATTAGTCTCTCTTCACTGCACCTCCCCCTCATAAGTCAAAAGGAAAAAATGGAAACAATATCGAATAAACAATTAGTTTTCTCCCGTTAGAGATCTAGATCTCTTGAAAATATTTATTAACAAAAAGCAAAACTAAAAAAATCTAACAATTATTAGAAGAAAATAACTAGTAACTAACTACCAAAAGGAGTGAAAAAGACAACATTTCTCCAATTTAAAAATATCTTATGAATATTAAATACCTTTTTTTGTAAAGACAAGGTCCCAACCCCAGCTAAATTCCAGCTTCGGTATTCATTACATATATATACACTCACACCATTTTCAACGTATCCTCTCTCTTTCTGCGAAAATGGAGTTTTTTCAGAAGGCGAAAGCGGTTCGTTTACGGAGTCACCACGACAAGTACCTTATCGCTGAAGAAGACGAAGAATCCGTCACTCAGGATCGTAACGGCTCCGCCGGCGCTGCCAGGTGGACTATTGAGCCAGTCCCAGGCTCCTCACATCTCATCCGCTTCAAAAGCGCTTACGGTAAATACTTGACGGCGTCTAACAAACCGTTTCTCCTCGGAGCCACCGGAAGAAAAGTTCTACAGTCTAAACCGAGCCGGCTCGACTCGTCTCTTGCCTGGGAACCGGTCAGAGACGGTGCTTTGGTGAAGCTTAAAACTCGTTACGGTCACTACCTCCGTGGTAACGGTGGTCTTCCTCCGTGGAGAAACTCCGTTACTCATGATATTCCTCATAGATCCGCCACTCAGGATTGGATCCTTTGGCACGTCGATGTCGTCGAGATCCTCTCTACGACGAACTCTCAACCACAGCCTCCGTCTCCGCTTCACCACTCCGATTCTCTCGATTTCGAACCTGGATCTCCTTCTTCTTCCTCCGGATCTGACCGTTTCTTCAGACAAGAGGTACAAAAAAATCTCGAATTCTTTCCCCAATTTCGATCCAAATTGAAATTTCGTTGACTTGATGTTTTTGTGTGTCAGTCAACGGACTCAGTGACGGTTGGATCGCCGCCGAAATCGGAAGGGAGAGTGATATACTATCACGTGGCGGATGATGACGGCGAAGTGGAAGATGATTCCGTTGAGATGAATTCGTTTACTTTCAAAGGCAATAGCGTTGAAGAGTTGACTAAGAGATTGAAAGAAGAGAGCAATGTCGACGACGTTATCGTTTGTACTCGTAGTCCATTGAACGGGAAGCTTTTCCCATTGCGTCTTCAACTCCCACCTAACAACGCCGACATGACCGTCGTCTTAGTCCCAACCTCATCCAAAAGTTAGTCTCTCTTTTCTCCAAATCTCAAGTCAAAATCATTTACTCAGCTACTAACATTAGAGGCTGCTCTCTGTTTTCTTTCCATGTTAACAGTAGCGGAAGGGTTCATCAAGTGAGAGATGTATATGTTTGAAGCTGAGCCGTGAAGTCAAGGCTATGGCTGCACAAATAATCTATCGTTAGATCAGCTATAAGAATGGATTTGCCTTAGAAATTCTGATTGATTTCTCAAACTTATGATTTATACAAAATTGGTTGCAGCGATCACTGATTCTCGCTGCCTATACACCATTGCTTCAAACTCTACTGCTTAATTCTCTTTCAATCGCTATCATGTTCCCCGCGACTAATTATTCGTTACCAGTAGTCTGAACAAGAGCAGATTCCGTCTTTGAAGTGATGAAACCGAACACGATCTCTCACAATGATCTCAGTGTTAAAAGCTTTTGAGATCAGTTTAGTAACCTGGTGGCAATCGCTGCAAACGCGTAGATTCTTGAATACACGGATTGGAGTCTGAGGTGGTAAGCTTATCAGACCAAAAGCAATAGCAAGTCTCTCACTGTGCAGTCTTAGCGAATACTCCTTGCTTCCATCATCGTTTGTTGCATCAACTAAAGGTGCTTGAGAGCGATCCGGTAAATAACCAATCGATCTCACCTTGTCATCAATCACTTTCAACTGTTGGTAAATCTCTTTCGTCTGAGGATGCGACGTGTCTCCTGCGAAAAACTCGTGAGAGATACCATTAATCTCAATGGAACTGCATCCAGGTTCTTTTCTAATTCCATGTTCACTCATTAGTTTTCTGACTATTCCAACATCGTTCCAACGACTAGCTGATGCATAGACCCTAGACAATAAGACATATGCGCCACTAGAGCTTTGGTTATGTTCCTTTGCTTCAATGATATATTTAGCGATTTCTTCACTTAGCTCTACACTAGCACCTTTCTTGCAACAAGCATCAAGGAGACTTCTCCATATCACTGTATCTGGTTTCATCGGCATGGTCATCACCATGTCGATAGCTTCCGTAATGTAGCCTGCACGGGCAACAAGGTCGATGATGCAACCGTAATGCTCCAACGCTGGTTCGATGCCGTAATCTCTGACCATCCTGTCAAAATACTGGCGGCCTTTGTTTACCATGCCTCGGTGGTTGCAAGCGATGAGGAGAGCAACAAACGTGACTGAGTTCGGTTTAACTTTTTTCACCATACGGTCGAAGCAAGCCAGAGCTTCCTCAGCTCTTCCGTGTGTAGCAAACCCTAAAATCATCGCGTTCCATGAAGCTAAGTCGCGTCTTTGCATCCCCTTGAACACTTGTTCAGCCATTCTTAATGACCCGCATTTGCAATACATTTCGATCAATGAGTTCTTGATTAGAACATCCATTGCAACATCGACATCGCATTTTCGCAACAGAAACGCATGTGCCCAAGTACCAAGTGACAAAGATCCGAGACCAGCACACGCACTCAAAACACTCTGCATCGTATAACCGTCTGGTTCGAACGATTCCTGCATCTTTCTAAACAGTTGTAACGCAGAATCATACTCCCCAACCTGAACCAAAGCATCAATCATTGAGTTCCATGAAACAAGACTTCTCTCAGGCATTTCGTCAAACACTTTCTGTGCTAAATCCAAACACCCACAAGAACCATACAAATGAATCAAACCGTTGTTCACATACACATCTCCACTAAGCCCGTGTTTGACAATCTGAGAATGAATCTGTTTCCCTTCTGATAAAGCGAAGATATAAGCGCAAGCTTTCAAGACAAACGGAAATGTGTGTTTATCCGGTGCCGATTTTCCTCTCTGCAACATTTTCCGGTAAAGCAGAAAGGCTTCTTCTTTCCTGGAAACGTCATGAGCACATGCTCTGATGAGAGTGTTCCACATGAAAGAGCTATGGTTTTCTTGTTCAATCGAATCGAAGACGCGAAATGCGTAATTGACGTCGGAGAAGGAGGAAGAGAGCTGGAGGATTCTACCGTAGAGAAATAGAGTGGCGGTTTCGTCAGGGAGAGTCGTACGGAGAGTGAAGGCGTGAAGTTGTTTGAGCTGAGACATGTTTGAACATGTTTCAGACAAGGAGAGGATACGTCGGTGATGGTTACCGGCGGCGGAGGATGAGGGAGCTCCGGTAGAGGTGGAGGTTGAAGGTGGGACATGAGGAGACAATGAGTGGAGCACAAGACCAGAAGACATTTGGATGATAAGTTAGTTCGTCGTTGGATGTGAAACAATCATACAATATTCAAAGTTTTGTCTAAGCTGTACAAAATTTTATATTTTCTTCAATTTAAATAAGCTTACATTTAAAAAAATAAAAAAAAATCTACAAATAAAAGCTTGATAATACTCATTACGACATTTATCTTTACGAAACTAACTCGTAGATGGTTAGAATTGGTAAACATTATTGTTTTTGGTAAGAATTTTGTTAAATTGAATATTTAATAAAGACATAAGATAACGAATCAATTATTAAAAAAATGATCAATTAGTTAGTAATTCAGCATCTTAGTTTCCAAAATAATAGACAAAAAAAAATTATTATTCCAATATTTTGATGAGTTTTAGAAAAAGTTAATTGGTTAAATTAATAGTTAATTATCATGGAAACCAAATTTCCTTCTTTGTTCTCGCTTCCACTAGCAGGGATAGACAATAATTGTTTGAAACAGAGTAAGGTTGGTTGGTTCATTAATGTAAATAAAGATACATTCTGCTTGTCATGTTCTACCTTACACGCACTCCACTCTCTCTTCGTCTCCTTCCTCACACGCCTTCTCTTCCTTTGAATCTTCTTCTTAGCTTCTCTCTTGTCATCTTCAAAATTTACCAGTAAATTTTCCCGTGAACTATCTCTGATTCAATTCTAAGTTCTGATCATTTTTCTTGAATTTCTCTGATTGGTTGTTATTTTTTCCTGTATAATTGACTTGTTGGGAAAGATTTTGATCAATGGGGGTTGATTACTACAATGTACTAAACGTGAATCCAAGCGCAAGCGAAGATGATCTGAAGAAATCGTATCGGAAATTAGCTATGAAATGGCATCCTGACAAAAACCCAACGAGCAAGAAAGAAGCGGAGGCTAAATTCAAACAGATCTCTGAAGCTTACGACGTTCTGAGCGATCCTCATAAGCGTCAGATCTACGATCAATACGGCGAAGACGGTCTTAAATCTTCTGATTTACCCACGGCGGGTGAGACAGCAACTCAGCACCGGAGTTACTCCTCCGGCAACGACGCTGGATTCCGATACTATCCACGCGACGCCGAAGATATCTTCGCCGAGTTTTTTGGCGCATCGGGAGAAGCATTCGGCGGAGGTAGCAGCGCCGGGAGGAGACACACTGAAAACGGAGCCAGCAGATACAGAAGCGCGGAGGCCGGAAGTCAAACGACCAGGAAAACGCCGGCGAACAGAAAAGCTCCGGCGATTGAAAGCAAATTGGCTTGTACTCTCGAGGAACTGTATAAAGGTGGGAGGAGGAAGATGCGAATTTCCCGCGTTGTTCCCGATGGTTTTGGGTTAGTATTATTCCATAACTCTCTTCCTCATGATCAGAATTTATCTGAATTTGGTAAATTTTTGGGGAAGATAATGAAATTGGGAATCTCGATGTAATTTTTTTGATAAACAGAAAGCCAAAACCAGTGGAAGAGATCTTGAAGATAGACATAACACCAGGATGGAAGAAAGGAACAAAGATAACATTCCCGGAGAAAGGAAACCACGAACCCGGCGTAACTCCGGCGGATCTAATCTTCGTTATCGATGAGAAACCACATTCCGTTTACAAAAGAGACGGCAACGATCTGATTGTAGACAAGAAAGTTTCACTTCTTGATGCTTTAACAGGGATTACTATTAGTCTAACAACACTAGACGGAAGGAATCTGACTATACCGGTTTTGGATATCGTTAAACCGGGTCAAGAGATTGTGATTCCTAATGAAGGAATGCCTATCTCTAAAGAAGTTTCCAAGAGAGGAGATCTTAAAATCAACTTTGAGATCTGTTTCCCTTCGAGGTTAACATCCGAACAGAAGATTGATCTCAAGAGAGTTCTTGGTGGAAGCGGAATTGACAGCTAAGTTTCAAGCAAGTTCTTGAAATTTTTTATGTCGATTTGAGTGTACATATACAATGTGTTACAAAACCTCTTCGAACCGGATCTTTTTTCCGGTCTTGATCTCATCTTTTGATTGGATAAGTTTTTGGCTAGAAAAGGTCTGTTTGTTGCTATCGAATTTATTCGGACTATGATTCTATAAGTTATATATGTAACTCTGAACTTTTAACAAGACATTCGAAAATGTTATGTAACTTTTGTTTTTTCCATGTGCTACTACATTTACATTTACTTCGAAATGGGACCATTGTTATTGTTTTTTTAGTATTTTTACCTTGGTATGATTAAATTTAATTTGTTACAAATTTGATTACACATTAGTTACATTGTGTTTTTTTTGTCAACATGCATTACGCGGAATTTTATAATCAAATGACATCACTACCACAAACTATTAGACTTTAATTTTGCTAATTGTTTTCGTGCCAAAACATAGACTAACTATAAATAGTTATGTCTCAAGAGTGTCCAGACATTTTTATTCATAATCTGTGAGGAAACAACAAACGAAAAACTCAACTTCAAACAATGAAACACAAACTCTCTCTCACACACACCCAAAAGTATAATCTTTTGTCTTTTAACGGAAAAATAAAATCTTAAACTCTATGTTTTTCAATCTTGTTCACAAGCTCATCAGGTTTGGCTCCAACGACCCTATCAATCTCTTCTCCTCTCTTCACAAAGATAAAAGCTGGAAGTGTATTAGCTCTATAAGTCCCAGCTACATCCTGCAAATACATACCAAATAAATAGCTTAGTCTTGAGACTTAAAATTCATGGTTTCGGTTACAATAACACCGTAAAATGATTACCCGTCAAGTAAAAGATAGAGAAGTATTACCATTAGCCTATCCACATCAACCTTAGCAAACACAGCTTCTGGGTACATTGAAACAATCTCCTTCACTCTAGGCTCCATTGCTTTGCAAGGTCCACACCATGCAGCTGTGAAATCAATCACTAGCTTCAAAACCACAACAATTTTTCAGTAAGAATATAACACAACCAATATAAATTTGCTTGGTTAAAGAATTGATGAAGTTCGTTAAATAAAATATATACCAATTTGTTTGAGACTTTCATAGAATCAAAGAGAGATCTCCACTGTCTTCTTGATTGAATTTCCACAATCAAACCATTCTTGGTTTCCGTTGATATCAAACCGTTCTTGGTTTCCATTGATGAAGGAACATCATGCACAGATGAAACATTGGAACCCATCTTATATTCTGAAATGTTTGTTTAGAGTAGAGAAATGATTCACTTAATTGCTTGTGGCTAATATGAAAAGAAGAATGAGATTGATGGGCTTTATATAGATTTTAGTCCGAGAAAAGTTATTGATTTACAATGAATAAACAACTGTAATGGAATATGATTCAATTTGCAATCCTTCTCTAGCCGTTGATTTTGTTTTTGTAAGAATATATGGAGCTTATCCCAGTTTGGTTTCGCTTTGTTTTTCTTAAGCGATCTTCAATATTCTCCACTATAGTATTAAATATTATATTTGGCCATTGAGAGTAGTAGAAGTGCCGTTTGACGTAAAAATATATATATATATTTATAACCACAAAAGAAATTCCAAATATTTATATATATAAATTACATACACCTCTTGATGTAAATGGGCTCTACTTGCTAATTCGCGTGTGTGCGTGTTTTCTTTGCTTATTCAGGCTGTCTTCCTATTTTGGGGTTACTTATGGCTTTTATTTACATTCACATGTACGAACTTACATTAAGCAATTAGAATAAAGGGAGAAAAGAAATAGTGAAAAGGACGATGTAGATCAATGCATTGTTGTTTGGTATGGAATAATATTGGTTGATTTGTGTTAGGGAGCTGTCATCAACTCTTCCCCAAGGCATTTTCTGTATTCCCTTATCGTACCTTAAGTAACGTACAAAATAGGAATAATAAGTGAAAAATGATTTTGAAATTATTCGATATTGAGAGGACATGCACGTAAACACCATCTTTAACACCTTTCCCATAGACTTTCACGTCATCCTGTCTCATACTCAAAACTATTCTAATTCTCAAGTCTTTACAAAACTCCATTAAGTTCCCGTGGTATTTTTCTCAATTATGTTCCATTTGGATCTATTTCTTATAATTATAAGAAAATCCAATTGAACTCAATGAATTAGGAATGGTGATTCATACGCTTAGTTTGGTGAAAATCGAATATCTTAATTTAAGAGCATCGTTTAGTGGAGGGAATTTGAGATTCAAATTTCAAAACAATACTTCAATTTTTTTTTAATTTTCCGCCAGTTTGCCACCGAGTTCTAGTAGAATCGAAGAAAAATGTTGCGACATTAGCCAGCGGATTTTTATTATAAACCAATTGGATACAACGTACAAGAGTATTTTGATGGTGCCAAAAATGTACCATCCGTGTCCACCTTTCCTTATTCTTAAAATTAGCAGTGACTTGACTCTCACCGTAAGCTAGATTTTCGCAATCACTGTTGGAAGCTCTCTTTTTTTTTTCTTTTTCTTTTTTTGGGTATGGTTGGAAGCTCTCCAATAACTGAAAAAATAGCAGTTACCATCTGATTTCGATATTGACCGGCTAACGAATTTATTTTACTTAATAGTAATCACTTTTAGATATTATAACATCCAAGAAATAATTTTTAATTTAGACTTTGCCTATGAATTATTTGGTTTTGACTTTTTATATATATATGGTTTGGGGCGACATTTCTTTTCCATTTAAAAACTCCGAATTGGTTTGTCCATTGTAACGTTCGCATAAGTGCTAGCCACACATTGATTTATTCCTAGGTCGATTTGCAAATATTCTGATATGTTTCTCCACAATCGAGAGAAATATTCCATGAATTGTCACCCACATCTTTTTATATAATTACATTAAATGTAAGCGATCAACATTAAAGCTTTTATTTTGTAAAATATGTTGATGCTTTGGATAACCGAAAGCGAAACCATAACGAAAACGCGCGTATAACATTTTGTTATAAACAAACATAAAACCCACAAAATATTGACGCTTTTAATAAACCAACACAGTGACAAAACGTCCACGCGGAGAGTGGAGAGACCCTAGGCCCATGCATCAGTTCTCTCATATTAATAAAAAGGAAAATTGTGATCTCTCAATGAAGCCCATACTTCAGTAAAGTCGAAGATGTTTAATCCTTGTCTCGTTACCTTTGAGTAGACACGAATATCCACATTACGTGTGGGATTCTTAGGTTATTGAGCTACGGAGCCGGCCCTGTATAAAAAAAAGTCACAAAAGCATGCTTAGTATTCGAACCCAAGCATTGTACCACCGCAAGGCGCAAGCTCTATACACAAATTTGACACCTTTAAATTATCATTGGATTTTGTGCTGCCTAAAACACATGTTTGTTGGGTTTTAAACTAGGACCGACTCTGACACTACCCAACCCATGAGGAAAGAAATGCATAGTTCACTAATGTTTCCATTATCTTTCATGTATTTCTCTGGCTTAAATTATCTTTTACTCGCTTGTTGACATCTGTAAAAAAAATAAAAATATTTTCATTCTTTAGCTTTACTACAGAAAATCATTTAAATAATATATATATATATATATATATATATATATATAACTTGTCTAGAACATTTGTTTTTGGTCTGGAAATAGTCTAGAACATACGGGTGTACGAGGTTTCATCGACATGAGGATCAAAGAAAAAGCAACTGTGGCTCAAGCTTCATTCTCTCGTCGGCGATGACATCGATGCTCTGTTTTCAATCTAGTGGAAGATGAATTAGACAAACTGAGGGTTAATTATAACTTATCTCATGATGATATTTTTCTTTGGAAACAACAATCTGATATTTATTTGTCTCAGTTCGATACAAAGGCAACTTGGAATCAAGTTCGTCATGCTCGATCTAAGGTAACTCGGACAGAAGCTGTTTGGTTTCGCCATAATACTCTCGAATATGCTTTCCATGTATGGGTTATGCTGCTAAATCGAATGCCCACGGGTGATCGGATGTTATCATGGAGCACAAACAATTATACTTCTTGTGTGTTTTGTCTCTATCCCGTTGAATCTCGGAACCATTTGTTTTTTTATTGTCCCTACTCTATGCAGATTTGGAAGGAGTTAGGGGAGAGTGTTTTACAGCGTGAATTCACAAGTGATTGGAGTCGCATCGTCATTTGTCTCACTCGGCCAAATCAAAGTAGACTTCGATCCTTTATGATGAAGTATCTCTTTCAAACTGTACTTTATCATATTTGGGTTGAGAGAAATAGTCGCAGACATGGAGATAACCCATCTACATTGCAACAATTCGTCAAACGGATTGATAGAATCATGAAGAACAAATTTAGTTTGATTCGACTCCTCAGAGAAACACATTATGAGAATGGATTTCAAGTATGGATAGCTATTCGGCCACCCTACTAAAGTCCAAACTCATAATAATTATATATGGATTAGTTTCTAGTTATTTGCTAGCATTTTGAAAATAAAAACGTTTTTTTTTGTTTGAATAAAATTTAACATTTATCTAAAAAAAAAAAATATCATAAATTTAGAGAAACACCAATTAATTAATGATTTGTTAGACATCTAATATATATATATATATATATATATATATATATATATAAAAGTTTATAAAGGGAGGGGATGAGTTATGATTTTAGAGGTAACATTCTTTTCTTATGACTTATGACGTAGCCAAAATTTCACTATCAAGTTCAAGAAAGAGAACTAAAACCAATCTTGTGATAATGAATGGTGTGGTGTAATTTGAACATTCGCTTTCTCATGGATTCTAAAGCGTATAAAAGAAATATTTGTACTACCTATGAGGTATGCATGATGCCCTGATCAATGTTCAAATGTTATATACATACATCGTCAATCCTGAATTCTCGCTAAATGTGTATGCTTACGTATGTAATACGTACATTACATATGCATGAAATTTTTCTAGGCGCATGTATATTTAAGATTTAATGAAACAAAAAAATGTATTTTTACTTTGTGCATATGCATGGTTCATTTCTTTTTTTTTCAACTCGAATCCCAAGAATCTAGCCTCCACTATAACATATCCACCTTTCATGTCTCTGCTGTTAAAATTTCCACTTATGTGGATTATAATCCACCTTTCCGAGACTTTTGTGATTGCGGAATTACAGTTACTCTAGATGTTTTACTTTCAACTCAATATTTTTTTAGTTTATTTTAAATCGATATGTAAAAGACTGTTTTAAAGGAAATATTAGCGGAGATAAATGTTTTCTCTTTTCTCTCTGCCGGCTCTCTCTCTACCCCTCTCTCATTTTCCTTTCTTTTCGGCTTAATAAGCTCGTTTCTGAAAATTAGTGGTGGAAGGAGTGGAAGATGGGAGAATATGGAGTTTCATGCACCTTCTTAAGGATTTTATGCCCTTGGCTTTAACATAACGACCATCTACAGAGAGCATTGTCACTTTGTAGTAGTAGAAATGGCCTCGTCGATTAGCCGCATTAACTTTTAACAGGATTAGTCAATAATGGTATCTTCTAGCGTTTTAATTTAACTTTACTAAATAATTAAATTTTAAGTTTGAAGAAGATAAGAACTAATCACATGATAACAAATGTATTATGAGATCATTTTTAATGGGAATCTCTCATTAACTCTTTTACCATTAAAATAAAGTAAGATAATAGAAAGGGAAGAGAAAGAATTGTTTTTCTACTAGTTCAATTCTATTTACTGGATTAAAATTTAATTAAGTTGAGAAAATCATTTTAAGAAATATGGTTGAGTATCTCAAAGAGTTTTCATTAGAGAACTTGTCATCTCCCTCCTACTTTTTATAGTTTGTATATTGTTAATATTGAGATACTCTATAAAATACCTCCAATGGAGCTGCTATAACGGCATTAAGTCATATGATTTATATATTTAAATCTTTATTTTTCAATTTTTCTTCTATCTATTGGCAATGTAAACATCATATCTTTATTCCTTTTTTATTTTCTTACTCCAAAAAGGAATTTAAATGACTTGAAGCTAAGTGGGTCTCATAATTCGATGGTAGATATTGAATTATTAAAGATCCACGTCATTATCTCTTTGTGATCATTTATAACTCCATCCTCAAAGTAAAAAGTCAAAAGCTTTGACTTTTGTACCAAAATATACATTCTTTCAAAAAGTGATTTCCAAAAAAGAAAATTAAATTAATGAGATTGCTTACGAATGGAGAATATACGATTAAGAAAAACGATGAGAATGTTTTAGTCCACTTAAAAATCATGAAATTTCTGTTTATTTTAATCGAGTTTAAGTGTGTTTTGTCGATTGAAAATATTAAGGACAAAACATGTATTACATATACTTTAGAGAGTTTTTTTTTTTATATAATACTTTAGAGAGTTTTTTTTATATTATAATTTATAAATACTTAGAGCATCTCCAACGGTAAGTTTAAAGGTTGGGTTCTTTAGAATTTTTTTATTATTTTTTTAGTGAACCTACATATTATGTGCAGAGAAAAAAAAAGGCGGATCACGTTCCGTCACATCGGCGTGAACAGTGAAGAAGCGCTGAAGAAACGGTTCTTAAATAAGGATTTTAGTACATCGATTCTTAAAAAAAAGTGAAACCCATTAATTATTTATAGTAATTTTTTTAGGTTTCTGTGCAGAAGCCTCCCGTTGGAGATGCTCTTAATTTTCGTAATTTATGAGACCTTGGAATCTGCTATATCATTACTAAAAGATACATAATTTTGTTTTTTAATTTGTCACAATTGGCATTACAAATATTCCGCTTCAATCGAGTTTCACAATCCTGTTCTTTTAAGTAGTCTATTCTGTTAATGCTTTCTATTGTTTTTCTCGCTTCTATCATGCTCTGTCTTATGTAATAGCTCGCAAAATGATGTATCCCGATTGGGAAGAAGCACCAAAAGGGAATATATGGATATTTTTTTAAAAACAAAAAACTGGAAGGATCAACGTAGATAGTTCAAAACCTTTAACAAAAAAAATCGTAGATAGTTGTATACATATATACCACATTCAAGCTACATGCACCACGGTTCTCTTGTAAAGTTGTAATATTATATTTGTTTCTCTGCAAGAAATCGTATTATTTTAAAATTGAACCACATATACCTGATAGAAAAGTATTATACTTTTAGTCAACCACCAGATCGTAAAGATTTTCACGAAATTAAAGATTTCAATTCGAGTTTTTTTTTGTTTGTCGTCGCAGACAAAAAAAACAAATTTCTTAGAATTCTAAGTCAAATTTACAAAAAAAGAAATTTGGAAATTTCTATTAGATTATATATTTAAAGATCTTTGTTTAGAACAAAACACGAGAACATGAAAATATGCATACGCTCCAATTTACTCCAAATGCAGAATCCCATGTTTATCATTCATTTGACCCAAGTATATACGTATTCGATATTTAGATTATTCTCCTATATTGAGTATTCATATTTAGATTATTCTCCTATATGAATTTCAAAAAAAAAAATGATTATGCTCGTGTTATATTAACTTAATACTGCTTAATTATGGTTTTGTCACTTGATGATTTAGCTAGTTCAGACTAAAAAACGATAAACTGCCAAAACAAGACTGCCTAACGGCTTAAATAGACTGCCTATATGTAGAACTCTAAATAATTTTGATTCACTGAAGATGACATGAAATTAAATTGGCTACTTGGAAGAAAGAAAAAAAAAAGGTGATAGAAATCGTAAAGTAAGGAACGGCATTGATGGAATATTAGGTCTATTGATGGACATTAACAAGACTAAATGAAAGTGATAGAATTGTCGTGACAGCGATTTTCGAACTATATGAAAGTCAAAGTGGTTTCACTACTACTTTGTCTTTGAATAGTAAATATATATTATTGCCACTATACACCCCCTACATGAGAGGAATTGAGAGGAAGAAGTGAGAGGGATAAAATCAATTATAGTTAGGGATGGTATTGGATCTGGCATTTGAGAAGATTTCAAATTTTTTTCAAATCTCTGGTTATTAGATTTGGCATTTGTAAAATCTCTTCCAAATCCTAGGTTATTGTAATGAGATTTATACAAATCCCTTCAAATTCTAGGTTATTGGAGAACTGAGATTTCATTAATTAATTATATCAAAAAGGATTTAAGATTATTTGAAAGAGAATTGATAGTTAAAAATAAGGAATTTTAAATACCACCTCATTTGATGGTATTTGACAAAATTTCTTAAAATTTATGCAATTTAAAATAATTTCAAATCTTTGTTCCAATAACCAAACCTTAAAATAGGAGAACAAATCCTACTATATTAAGAGACTAATAATCCCTTCCCTTTATTTAGTTTTCAATGTGATTAGGTAATTTTTAGTGGGATTGAGAGGAATAATTATTTCTCTCATTTTTTTCCTTCTATACTAGTCAACCAATCAAAGCCTAAGTACATTGATGTATATATTAACAACACAAAATGGGAAAAAAAAACTTTAACCAAAAAAATACGTAAGGAGAAAAGGAAAAGCCATTGACGCCAATTCTTTGGAATGGTCTTAAAGCAACGGAGCTAAGGCAACACTAAATTTTTTTAAAAGTCTTATGCACCGTCTAGATCAACTATGAATATATATATACCTAAGTACACATATAAATAACTAATACATAAATAACTATGACACATATAATAAATTTTAATCATTATCCCAATGAGAGAAAAAAGTCTTACTATATCCGATTCATGACAAGTATCATGGTAGAATTTTATTATGTTGGAGTAATTTTATTTACCATTATCCCTACTAGAGGTGCGTACATGCGAGTTTTCTTTATTAACATTTTTATTTTATTTTTAATATATTTAACTAAATTTTTTGTTCAACTATTAACTAAATTATATATAAATTAATATAGAGATAAACATTTAGTGTTGGTTGATAAAAAACTTTATGTATTTCTGCATTGGTTGATAAACATTTTTTTCAGTAAAAGAAAGTGACAGATGAAAAATATGTAATCAAGTTCATTTTCGGTAAAAGAAGTAAAATGATAATTAAGAAAAAAAAGAGAAGAATGTGAAATTTTTATAGATTTATTCTTCGTTATTTTCATTCACGTGGTTGTATTATCACACTTAAAAAAAACAACAATGCGGAAAAATAGAAAATTGAATTATAGAATTGACTTTTCAACACTCATCAGTCATCGCATATGCATTTGGAGTAGTGTGTGTTTTTTAATAACAAGAAAACATTAGATCGAAATTCCGACCAGTATTTTTTTTTGTAGAACTTTAGGGATTTTTATACGTTCTTAGCAGTTAACACTATTTATTGTAGCCACAGAAAGAAAATCATAATGAATTCGATCACTGGCTTCGAACAACTACCGGAACACCCGGCAGTGGACCTCACCACTTGTATAATGTTTGATGATAACATTCAATAGATCCTAAATTGTATCCACAAGATTACATTATTTTTTTAATAAATTGCTTAATTTTTCCTTGTGTATAGAAACAAAAATGTTTCGTCTTCCTATTGGACCAGAAAGTGTGATATGTAAGAACGTAATGCTATGGATCAACAGTATTATTTTTCACATCCCAATAAAACTTTAGGTTTTTTCCCACTTAAAAGACCGAGTTTTCCCCCCTGCATGTCAAACCTTGAAAAACTACTATTCCATTTTGGGTGATAAAAAAATCTTGCTTCGCAGAATTTAAAAACCAGAAAAAGGAATTCTTACCATTTTATTTTTTTAAAATATGCATTTAATTTTATAAGTTGAACGTCAATCAAGAAGTGCGAGTTGGAGCCCTCTTGAGTAGACATGGATTTGCGTAAATATAAAGTAGAATCAAAGTTTTATTGAATATGAATTCTCGTGTAATAAAGATTTGTTGTCAAGGTTGTTTCATCGTTTTTATCTGTTTCTCACTAGTATAGAGGATCGAATCAGGTTTTCCGTTATGATCTTCAATTTATTATGATTTTATGATTCGGCTTAGTCGATTCTCGATTTTATCATTGGGGTTTGATGCCACCATTTCATTCCTCTAACAATTGTATTTTGCTCGGGTTTCAATTGTCTTTTTTCTTATATATCTTTGATGTTCGTTGTTTCGAAGTTCGAGCCTTGTCTCTTGTATTATACTTTTAGATTATGGTTTTACATTGCATTTCCGTTTGTTCAAGATGTGCTGATGTCTACTAGTGTTATTCTTATTTCTTATTTGAAATTTACATTAATCAATTTAATTGAAAGTCTTTTTAAAAAAATTATATCAATATAATTGTGGTCGGGTGAAAAATACTCAATTTGCAAATTTCCATCATTTATAGTCTGCTCATAAAAAGGTTTCATTTTCTATATTCCGGAACAAATGGAAATCTTAAGATGATTTTTCCGTTTCCTTTAGAGGGTACTCATATAAAAAGATTAACTTAGCAACGAGGTCGCATCATTATAATTGCTTTTGAAGAATTTATCTCCAAAGTTACGAGTGATTTTTAGCCATTCAAGGGGGAGAGAATATCGGCTTTATAGCCCAACATGGATTTGGATCATCCTCCATTTTCAGCAAATATCCATTATGTCATAAAAGATTTAAATTATTTAGACTACTTTATGAAGTTAGAAAAATAAACATTAGTAATAGTGGTAACGTCTCCACTACTGTTATATCCACCTGCTTTTCCATCAAAATACCATCAAGCTAAATTGATTTTCATTTATTCTCAGGTTTATTTGTACAATATAATAAATATTCATTGAACAACCATCAAAAAAATGTTTCTAGATCAAAAGTTCTGACCCAACCATAAACATTTCTTGATCGAAACATGCAAAAAATTCAGCATTTAAGACCAATAGGCTTCTAAGGAAATATGTGAACACTGCTGATATATACTTAGTGCTATATCCTCGTCATGATCCAAAGATTATAACACCGGTGATGTAATCGCACATCGTTTCAAACTATGCGTCTAAGCTTGACTCATATACCACTTGTAACTTGTCAATCATCAAGTTAAAGGACCTTCACATCTTTGTAAACCTCTTATTGATCCGTGAGATTCACCTTTTTCTGACAACCGATCACATTTAACAAATTCGTATAACATTTTGGTACTCCCATTGTAAAAAGACTCATCGATCTTTATATAAGTAATACGATAGTGAGGGAACATTTTTAAATAATTAATTTGACTTTTTATATGTGATGCGCTTCTAACTTTTCCATAATTGCGTCGCATCATTAACCCCAATTTCTCACCAATTCAATATGTATAATTAATTATTTTATTCATGTTATACGTATATATATATATACATACATACATAAAAAGTCAATATATATATAGATAAAGATAAACAAAAAAAAGAATTATATTTTTAAATGAGTAAAATCATAAAACCAATATTTTTATATTTTTAAATATATCCGCAATCAGTACTAAATTCATATCGATTAGTTAGTACACTATCGTTTTTCTTTGAGGACAAGAAAAGCTATCTCGTTTCTATATGTCAAGATTCAAAATATATTTCCAAATAATAATGGACATTACTTACATCTATAAACAAAATTAGCTAAAATAAAATTTGGTTTATAGAAAAGTAGATAGATCCAACGTACGATGGATCCAAGGGGAATGTATTATGTAACATTGATCCACTCAAGGACTAACCAAATTTCGTGGCCACTTTAATAAACGGCTGTAAATGCAATTGCTTTCTTTTCCTTGTACTTGTGATTCTAAATTTCAAACTTACACCACCTTTGTTCATCTTCATTAATATTATATGTAATAATAAAGACCATGTTTTTTACATAGTCATTTCCGGTGCATTGCACTTGGAAATTTAGAATGCTTTTCGTCCACCATTTTTCCTATTTCCCGCCGACCAACCATAGTGTGAATGCCACGTGTAAACTAGATCAAAAATTCATATGTTTATAGAAACCTTATATGGTCTTCATAGATCATTTGATAGATTTTATTATCATCGAAGTATCTTTTGAGTTGGATATTTTAACTACCAACTATAAATACATACTAATTGCTTTGGTTTATTTTTGAAAAATGCATGAAATGGTTATTAACTAAACAAATGACATATAAGTCAAATAATTAGAAAGTTATAAGATAGAATGTGAGAAGATGACACATAAAATTTTATATTATATATTTATTAAAGCGATAAAAGAGACAAAGCGTTTTTTACATGATAAAAAGAAAGATTTACCAAAAGAGAAAGCACATTTTGATTTGAAACAACTGTGAACTCGGATATTTAATCGGACTCTTGAACGGAAACGGTGGCTGAAGAATGAAGGAATCCGTATCGAGATTAGTTAGTCAGAAAGAAGAGACCATGTTTTTGAAGATTTTATCAACTTTGCGGAGAAAGGCGAGATAGGAGAAACTGATTTTTCGGTGGAATATGTTATTACGCTCATGCCAAATCTCATAGATGATAAGATGTCAAGCCATAACAGTAGATTCATGGAGGACTTGATCATAAGGCCACTAAAGTAGCTAGTTTATTATTTCATCCCTAGAGATTAGGAAAGATGTATGGCCAATTCGCATTAAAATGCATAGAACTAAATATGGAAAGAATAAGAGCAATCAAATAGCATATGGTCTCTCGTTTTCGCAGGGTTAGAATAGAGCAAACATGAAGAATCTACTTGGAGACCCCAATTTAGAAGACTAAGGAGTGGTTTGTATATCTTTAGGAATAATTGTATTTTAACTTTGGCCTCCCACAAAACTTAGTTACATTTCTTTATTGAATTTTGTGTCTTTTAGTTATTCTAGTTTTTTGTTTTTCAAGAGGGACTTTAAAGCCTCGTTAACTCGGTGAAATTTTCTTCATTTTTTTTCCTTTACTTTTATTGTGTCTTATTCTTCTACTCCAATTAGATGTATTTATATTTTGATATATAATGTGTTAGTAGTCACATTACTCGGAATTAGGGCTTTGTAGTGTTTCCAACTTAATAAGAATTTTAAATTAATATATCTAGGAAATTTTTTTTTTTTTATATTCATCTATGAGTAATCTTAAAGTTTAAATCAGTATGATATAAATCAATCTATGAGACTAGAGAGTTCATACAACTAACTGTACTTGAATTCTTGAATGAGCCATGAGTTCCATTGAGCACGACTTCTTGCGACATTGGTGATTACAACTAGTTAAATGCTAATTATATTGTTCTTAAATTTGTGACTAGATAGTTAAAGAATAATTGGTCAAGAATCAATGATTCTGAACCAAAGCTTGTTTTACAAAAGTGTTTTGTGTTAAAGATGACGCTTAATATTTGATTTACTCATCTTATACCATTCTAGACTGATTGTTTGTGAACCCTAATAAATTTTTAAAATTTAATGTTTAGTTTTATTGATTTTGTACTTCTTTAAACTGATGTCCCTTTATAGTTTAATTGTTGTCACAATAGCCCCCCTAATTTAAACTTGTACTTTCTTAGTTCTATATGTGAATCCCGTAGGAACTTACGGGTCTCTTGCTGATCGAATCTTAAATACTACAATGAGATGTTTTGTACTTGTAATATGATCTTTAGGGTTTAAAGTTTTACTAGAGAAAATAAATCTAGACCCGGCTTACAGGTAGGACTAAAGGGGCGCAGGACCCAGGCCCATTTTGTTTTAAAAAAATTTTTATGTAGAAAGGGTTCATTTTTAAAAAAATATTTAATAAATAGTTCATTTCTTAAAAAAATACTGAAAAAGTATCTGTTTAAAAAAAAAAACTGAAATAAGGGCATTTTTTGGAAACAATGAGAAAATGCCCCAATTCTTAAGAAAAATTAGAATTATGGCATTTTATTTTTGTGTTTAATACTAAAAAAGCCCTAAGAAAATTATGGTCATACAAAAAAATCAATAAAAGGGCTCAAAATATTTCTTTTTGCCTATGGTTTTTTTTTTTTTGTTTGAGCCCCGCCTATGGTGACTTAAGGTATATCGCTGAGTGTTCCAGAGTTATGGGCAGAGATAGGAGTATGTTTTTGACAGTGCCGATACTATGTAAACATATAGAGATCTCAAGTTTTCGGTATTTCTAGGATTTTGACAACGACAAACCCAGAAACTATCTTTTAACTGTTTCAATCTGATTATGGGAATTCCTGTAGACTGCTTAAGTAAATTCTTATTAGTCGTGACAAGAGAAGACAAGTTAATAGTAAAAATATATATTGTTATGATAAAGAAATGCAGTCCTCTAAATGAAACAATTCTCGAGCAATTAATAGATGAAGAATAAAGAAAATCAAAGTAGATAACCTTGTTTCCACTACGTATTCCTATGCTTATTCATTTTCAAAATCTAAAATTACAACGGACTTAACTAATGCATCCCTTATATTTTCCGAGAAAGCTTTTTACGCAGCATTGGACTTTTGTTTTAAGGATTAGTTTAATACCAAAAGCAAAAACTTGTTAAAGAAAATGGAACTATAATGTAATGTTTAGAAAAACAACATGATAATTGATATGATGTCTTGTGGGTTTTATTTAAATTCATACCGACAACCTTTTTGACTTGCTTCCCTGTCTTTGTTTCTACCTACACAGAAATTAAAACACCATACTACTCTTTGCAATTAAACAAAAAGAACATTAAAAACACTTGAATTAATTTTTTCCTTAAAACTAATCATTTTTGTTCAAATAAGTGCAGCACACTCCAACACCTAACCTGCCGTTTCGTTCATACGATATACCTTTTGTATTATATTAAATTAAATAATTGTTGGAAAATTTCCCATTCGACCGTAAACCAATTGGTTACAACATGCTCTTTAGATATCCTTTTGTAATAGAATTACCGACAAGCGAAAAGATTTGAATATGCGTATCCCAATTTTACGAACCCTTAATTTTATCTGATGCTTTACCCATATTCTAATATCTATTCATCGTCATTATTCAGAAAAACAATTTTGCAGATTTGTTACATAATCTTTTTAATTTTTCTTTGTCTCAAATGTTACAGTTTCCGACAGATCAAATACTAATTTGCAGCAAAGTTGATATAATATTTTGATGGATGTGGACGCACAAAAGTTAAGCTGTCCACATTTTGTTCGACGTTTTTGGAATTGTCATGGATTAATCGATTGTGAGTAAATGTATATGCGTCAAAGTAAAAACCGTCAGGGTCATAGGACTGGAAAATGGGATTTAATTCTCTCAACGATCAAGTAAAAATATCGGAGAACTTAAAAAAAAAAAAAAAATGATTCAATATATTTATGTTTTAGTTTCGGATATGTATTATCGTAAAATTTTCATATACAACCTTTAGATGCATTTAAATCATAAATTTTCAACACACTTTAACTAGATAATTTTTGAAATTTTCTTTCATTATTTTTAGTCTTTTTTGTTTTGTTTTAGTAGTATACTAGTATTAAAGACAATGAAATTTTACCTTCTTATCACCTACCACTACCGTCAAGCACCCAAAAAGAACAGTTGCATTAGTCTCACTACGACAAATCGTCAGTAAGCACGTCACCGTTTTTTAAGTCGTAACTAAGCTTTTTGGGAAATCCATTTACACAAAAACTACTTTTATTGTCAATTTTTAATAGCATCAATATGGGTCCAGAGATATATTAAACATAACCATGTATAATTATCTAATAGAGTGAGCTTGAAACAGGATAATCTTTGTAAAGAGAGTCGTGTAGAATGTGAAACTTGAGGACATTCCAAAGTGGCAACCCGAAAATGTTAAAAATATTAGAAAACCCAATCGACGACCAGGTTTCAGGTGTAGGAACAACGAAGGAGAAAAAGGAATATAAAAGAAAAGGGAAAAGAAAAAAGCAAATGGGATATACGTATTCCTATAATAGTACAAAGATTATAGAATTTTTTATCTTAACCCATGTTACAAGAATTATTCTGGTGACCACGGAGAAAATCTAAAAGTCTAAACCAAAATAGAAATATATATACAAAAATAATAGCACTGAGAAAACAAGAGAAATTGGTAATAATAACATATTTCGATGTTAGAATTCTGATACCATGGACAAAATAACAGGTTCACCCTTCTTTATTTTTACTTACAAGGTAATCAATAAGGTAATAAATTAATATTTCTAACAAGTTGATATCTCAATAATTTTTTTGTCATTCAAAAATCCGGCATACCATTTTGGTTGACCAAAATGAACTATTGTTGATGATTGTTTTAACACCATTTCATCATAACTCTGACATTAATGGAGATTGATCTATCTAGTATTTTCCTGGTCGATCTCAAGACTCGTCCGGATTATAACCCATTAAACATATCAAGATCTCTTTTAACCTAAGTCTTCGACAATCTCTTAGATAAGGATGAATCTTCCAATATCTTTTTAAATCTAAAAAATAAAGAAAGTTTATTTATCTCTTTGAAAAAATTCACGGATCTGATTGAAAACCGACTATCTGATATTTTACATAAAAGAAAACATCTTTTTTCCTTAAAAGACATTCACAACTTTAAAGAAACATGAGAAATAATCACTGTAAGCTTCAAACTTTATCTATTGTTAAACTAAAATTGGCGATTATGGTCTCTTCTTTATTGGATTTTCAAGCTTGTTAGATTATTGAAATATCGATCATTTAGACGAGGATATAACAAATTTTCAGTACATGTTTTTTATTGCTATGATTTTAATTTATTATTAAAAATAAGTTAATAAGAACTATAATAAATAGATTAAAAAGTTTCCTAGTTCGTGTAAAAAACTCCAAGAAGACATTTTAACACGAAGGAAATAATATTTTTGTGCTAGAAGATTCATCAAGATTGTATAAAAAAATGTTGAAAGAGATATTTGTCGTGCAATAAAGTGTTTAATAATGTGTGTCATGTATTTGGACCTAAATAAAGTATGAAGAGAGTACAAAAGTGAAACAGAGTATGATAGCACAACACAAAAGCAATACATATATAATTAACACAATCCTTATCAACAAATACACGACGACCCTTTATATAATTCTACTAAACAACAACCAAATACTTTAAGCATGCACGATAGTGAGGTGTACCATGAAAATTCATATAAAATGAAATAAACTTTTGACTCTTCACTCTTCATATACACGTTGGGTTGAAAGAAAGTAGCATGACCAACAAGTAAACATCAACAAGTATAAAACCTAAATACACAATTTGTTGGTATTTAACCATCCCGTATGCCCATCATTTTCGCACCCATCTATATACATACTTTATAAGATTCAGAAATTCAACAGATCTATCATAATTAGGCATCAAATTAAAAATGGAATATTTGTGGTAGGAGAGAGATCCACATCTTTTGTAGAAAGTGCGTGTGGGGGCTTAAAGCATGAACAGAGAGAGACACACGGCGTTTTCGTTTCTGCCTAGAATCTATACACTTAGTGTTATACGTAAGGCCCAAAAAGTCAACGACTTTGGCTCCCCTCTTTCAACTCTTCTCTATTATAAATTGAAGGGCCAATTGCCCAACTCTATTTGTCCTCAAGAGACTAAAGACAAACCACTTAATAACCAATATTTCCTCTTTTCTCCTCTCTCTCTCTCTCTCTGGCACAACTAAAGCAGAGAAATAGGGAGAGAAACTTTAGATTCTTTTGTGAGTTTGTGAGAGATGGAAGAGACAAACAAGCAAAGCAGAAAATGGGAACAAGAGGAGGTTAAAAATGAAATTAATAATTGGGAATTGGCTGAAGAAGAAAGTGTTGATTGGAGAGGAAGACCTTCCAACCCTAACAAGCATGGTGGAATGAGAGCTGCCATCTTTGTTCTTGGTATTCTCTCTTTTCTTGCTCTTTATATCTAATCTTACAAAATCTTATTTAGTGTTATAAAGATTTATTTTTTTGCCAGTAATGGATCATCTGGTTCTTAGTTTCTTGGTCCATAAGAACTCGGACCTTATCCAATCTTTGGTCCCACTAGCAATAATTCTTAATTCCATGGACCTTGTCCATATTAGAATAATTTTTTCTTATTGATTTGTGTTTTTCTTTATTCTAACTTTAAGGACTACAAGCCTTTGAGATCATGGGGATAGCAGCAGTAGGGAATAACCTTATAACATATGTAATAAACGAAATGCATTTCCCCTTGTCCAAAGCGGCCAACATCGTCACTAACTTCGTCGGCACGATCTTCATCTTCGCCCTCCTCGGCGGCTACCTCTCCGATGCCTTTCTTGGCAGCTTCTGGACCATCATCATCTTCGGCTTCGTCGAGCTTTCTGTATGTTGGTTCTCTTTTCCATTTCTGACATATATATATATATATATATACAAACAAGATTTATTAACAAGATTTCCCATATAGGGGATTCCTAACAAGATTTATTTTGTTTAAATGCGTGTGCATACACACATAACTGATTTACGTGTGTATGTCCATGCAACATGCCTTTTGTGTGTGTTCGTTACAATATCATAATTGAATTCTTTATTAACGAAAATGCCAGTGCTACAACATGATCAATTTATGCTCCATCAAAGTTTCCCCAATCTGAAAAATTCTAATGAATTTATCCTCGTTTAACTCTGTATTGCCACGTGTATTCACAGGGTTTCATACTACTGTCAGTGCAAGCACATTTACCACAACTAAAGCCACCAAAGTGTAACCCACTGACAGACCAAAACTCATGCGAAGAGCCAAAAGGCTTCAAGGCAATGATCTTCTTCATGGCACTATATTTGGTGGCTTTAGGAAGTGGCTGCGTGAAACCAAACATGATAGCTCATGGCGCCGACCAGTTTTCTCAATCGAATCCTAAACAATCTAAAAGACTCTCATCTTACTTCAATGCCGCCTATTTTGCTTTTTCAATGGGAGAGCTTATTGCTCTCACTCTCCTTGTTTGGGTTCAAACTCATTCGGGCATGGACGTTGGGTTCGGAGTTTCTGCTGGAGCAATGACTATGGGACTCATTAGCTTAATCTCTGGTACTATGTATTTTCGTAACAAACGTCCACGTCGAAGCATCTTCACTCCCATTGCCCAAGTAAGCTTATTAATATCTATCCTATGAAATCATTTGCCTTTTCTTCAAGTTGGGACATTTTTTTTACGACCAAGTTGGACTTTTAACTACCAAAATAGTTGAGTGCTTAGAAAAAAAAACTTAAAGATATGAAAATATGATGAGACTTATTTTGTTTTTTCTAATTTGTCTGCATGCGTATATATACGTAAGTCCATCCAACTTGGACCCGTGAGCACATATAAACAATAGAGTTGACTTCTGTCTTGTACCGGGTAATATTAATTAAAATGAAACACTTAAAATGGTCCAACAAAAACACTTAAAATAAGTTGATTATGATATTAGAAAAGAGTAAAGCATACTTTACAAATTATTACGCCAAAGTTGACTATCCTTGACTATTCGCAAGTACGTTTTGTTCAAACCTTAATTATAACGTTTATAGGTTTTTAAAAAAAAAACAAATATAACTGTTTTGTATAATATATAGGTGGTTAAGTAACTTTTTTGTTAAAAGTGATTAACTTTTTTAGCTATCGGATTTATTTGTCTATGTACAAAGTGGCGGTTTTCAAGCTTTTTAGTAACAAATGGTGGTAAAAGTTGTTTTTTTTTATAAAGAAAAAAATTATTAACCAAGTGGTGGTCGTCTAGTAGTTTTTACTTGTTGAGTGTTGACCTTGTGAATTTAGGATATGGATGGATCTCCTCAATTTTCCAAACCACTACGTTTGGCAAGACAAATATGGTGCAATGTTTTAACCCATTAAAAAATTTGGTGAATGGATTATTCGTTGGCATTAGTTAATATGTGGGAATTACTCGGAGTTGTATGTCGGACTACCCGTGATAATAAATAAATAAAACAAATTGTTTCTAACTAAATGATAAAGTGTATAGGTTAACAGTGATATAAGACATAGTTTGTCGGAAATAAATTATTTTTGAGAACCGTATTTATAGAAGTAAGGAAAATAAAAGATATAAAATCAATAAGTATTTTTTACACAATTTTATATTTTAAAAATCTTTGCGTTTTTGTATGTTCAATCATTTTGGAATTCTACATCATTAAAAAAGAAATAGTAGCTAGTATAATTCGTGTCATTTTACAGATTTAGAAATTTGACATACTGTTTTGGTTAACATTTTGACATACTTTACAAGAAATGAAATTTTATATATCCACAAATGTATATGCGCCAAACCACCCACTTGGGCTTGGCTTTCTTCATTGTGAGGAATTGGATCACGTGTGTGTGGACAAGACAATGCTAGAACAGTTTGGTCCATGTTGACTCATTTGAAAAGAGAAAGCTGATGTTTAAATAAGACATTATAATTGTGCGTTTTGAAAGGAAAATTGATATCCACTTCTGTAGTCACTAGTCAGTAATATATATATATATATATATATATATATCTGTATGTGTGTGTGTGTGTTATACAAATATTTGCATAAATAATCATGATAATAACACGTAATGGTCTCTGCAATTTAGGTTGTTGTGGCTGCCATATTGAAAAGAAAGCTTGTGTCTCCATCTGACCCAAGAATGCTTCATGGAGGCCATCATGTCTCAAATGGCATCGTACCCTCCTCCACTTTACCATACACCCCTCGTCTCAGGTGATACATTGAACTCATTATTTACCTTTTTCTATCACAATTATTCAACTTTTTGGTCGTTTTGAATTTGTCAAATTATATATAGTTTATAACTTTATATCCAATTTGTTAAAAAAGACTCGATCAAAACTTCAATACAAAGATTCAAGAAACTTGGTTGTTTGTTCTGCATTTACAAGTGTGTCCTTTTCAAAAAAATTCATTTCTAAACCGTAAGTGAAAATAAAGTACAAAGTAACATTTTATAGATATATTTAATGGAGAGGGGAATTTTAAGTCTTTTAGAAAATGTTGGAATAGATTTTGTAAATATCCATTTGAAAACACAAATTCACATCAATGAAGAAAAATCTAATTAAGGATTGTGTATTTTGAACTTATATATATATACAGGTTCTTTGACAAGGCATGCATCAAAATCCAAGACACAAACACAAAGGAAAGTCCATGGAGGCTCTGCACGGTAACACAAGTGGAGCAAGTAAAAACCCTAATATCACTAGTCCCAATCTTCGCAAGCACCATTGTCTTCAACACGATCTTGGCTCAGCTCCAAACGTTCTCCGTTCAGCAAGGAAGTTCCATGAACACTAGTCTTTCGAACTCCTTCCACATTCCTCCGGCATCACTCCAAGCCATCCCTTACATAATGCTCATCATCCTCGTCCCTCTCTACGATTCTGTATTTGTCCCTTTTGCGCGTAAGTACACGGGACATAACTCAGGCATTCCTCCATTGACTCGGATAGGAATCGGACTATTCCTCTCAACTTTCTCCATGGTTTCAGCTGCCTTGCTCGAGAAGAAACGTAGAGACTCTTCGGTTCTTGACGGTAGAATCTTGAGTATCTTCTGGATCACGCCGCAGTTCTTGATCTTTGGGATCTCCGAAATGTTTACAGCCGTTGGATTAATCGAGTTCTTTTACAAGCAATCTGCAAAGGGTATGGAATCATTCTTGATGGCTTTGACTTATTGTTCGTATTCCTTTGGATTTTACTTGAGCTCGGTGCTCGTTTCGGTCGTGAACAAGATCACTTCGACGTCTGTCGACTCCAAAGGGTGGCTCGGGGACAACGACCTGAACAAGGACAGGCTCGATCTGTTTTATTGGCTATTAGCGGTTCTTAGCCTATTGAACTTTCTTAGCTACCTTTTTTGGTCTCGCTGGAACATTAAGTCTTCGAGATGCAACTACACTAATGTGGTGGGTGATGAGAACATTTAGCTTGGACGCATAACATGTACAATACATATTATATCACCTATATTAACATCTCCAGCATATAATTAATATGAATAAGTTGTGTGAATTAATCCCTTGATTTCACCGTTTCACTTCTTGTACTCTTTTTAGTAATATATATATATGACCTTGATTGTTATTTTCTTTTACGTTGATATTTTAGAAATATACCTTTAAATATCAGAAACTAGCTTTTGTTCCCAATCTAGCATACCAAATTTAAAGTTCTAAAAATACCAGAAATTATTGTATAAGAAATATTTATTTATTTAAAAAAAAAAAAATTATTTACCCTGAAGCATTTACAAACAAAATGAAGGCGTTATATTTTGGTCCATCCATTACTATTTAGGTTCAAATTTCCTTCTTATTGTATTAGTGTTTAATCATTTAAATATTAGTGGGAGTTTGTGCTATTTCTGGAATCAAAGCTATATATGTTTCATATTAACTGCTAATTATTTTATTACTTATTAGATTATTATGTATTGAAAAAACAATGAGAAATTGGGTTGAGTGGTCTAAAATAAATCAATCTGTAATTGTATATCATATTCAAATGGAAAAAGAGTGTGTAATTAGTTTAGGCGAGTATTTTAACGTTATATTCTAACATTCATAAAATATTCCGGTCATTATATGAGAATATTTGTAATCCTCTATGTGGGGTCATCTGGTCTTATGTGCCTTAGAGTCCGACAATATGATTACACTAGGTACGTCAGAGACAAATGTCCAAAGAAAAATTGGGTTCTATAGGGTTTGTCCACTCTAATGCTTTTATGGACGGGGTTTATTCTCCATTTACCACATCCTAAAGAAACACTAAGAGAGTGACGGTCCGATCTGTGGAGTGCATAAAAGAAGATTTCACAATCCATATTGAATATCACAACTTGGACGAAGTATGAGTCAACTACTTGTCATTGGAATCACATTTTTCGAACCTTATCCTTTCAAAAGTAAACTTGCAAATAACATACAAAACAGCATGTCGGGTACCCAAAAATTAAGATACTAGCTCGAGAACCACGCAGGTCTCGATAACACCAAAAACACGTTCAAGGACTCTATCAGCATGGGACAAATGGAACAAAGAACCTCTTATACCCATCTGCAATGACCACATGTTTCTCGGGGATAAACGACTTGCCAACTGGCCAAAATGGCTGAAGAAATAAGTGAAAAACATTCGAATGCATTGTACGACCGAACCCGACCACACGGGTCTCAATAACACCAAAAGCACGATCAATGACTTTGTTAGCATGGGACAAATGGTACGAAGCACCTCCTAGACCTGTCTACAACGATCACATGCGTCTCGGGATTGAACGACCTACCAACTGGCCAAAATGATGAAGAAGTAAGTGAAAAACACTCGAGTGCATCGTACGACCAGACCCGAACATTTACAAAAGCATCTAACACTGACCCAAAAACCTAATTGAACTATCTGAGTACCTGGAATACAAACCTAAGCAATGTATAGTTTACAAGAAAGGGTCAATTTTTCATTCATTCAAGATTTAACACAATGTTCTCTGCTTTATCTTTGATATCTCTCTGTTTTTTCACTCGGTTTCAAATTTGCATTGTCTAGACTTTCCTCTGGTCTTTTTTGCTGAGTCCTTCTCAATAATGACTTGAGCTACGAATAGTCGACATCTTTTCGACCAAAGCTAAGATCATGTGCTCAATGGATAGGCCTTCTAGTGCAAAGCCTCAACTTTTTCTTGGTAATTCCTTCCAAAGGTCCAGTTGTTCGATAAAATACTCGGTCTTTAAGGATATTCCAGTCCAAGACCACTGTTTTCAAAACCTCATCTCCTTAGACAATCGCTTCTTCTCTGCGATAAGGCTCTTTCCGGCCACTCATGACCGTATCTCACCCAAAAAACTCTTACTTTTTCTCTTTTCAATACAAATAACCTCTCAAAAAGTGGATACCTTCGAACGATCCTTTCTTGTGTCTCAGATTTGAACATACTCCTCTTCTCTTTGTTTTCTCGATATTTCTTTTAGTTCTCGACTTTAGTCTTGAGGTTTTGCTACTGATTTTAGTGTCATGAAATCTTTTCTCTTTGGCGGTACGAACCCCCTATGAGGATTATTCTAGATACTCCCCGTAAATCCCTAGATCCACCCAACAGTGGACCCTAAAGTAGTCGGGAGTACCCCCCATGTGAGATCACTCCCGGGTAAACTTATCAGTGGATCAGAGACTCTCCTTACCAAACACACCAACATTTTCGAAGTCTAAAATCTTGGTCTAACCTTTTTTAGCCTCGGAAATCTTAAGGCGTCGAATACTTGGCATGTTCGATGTTTTTAAACCAAAACACTTATAATTTTTAATAATTATTCTATTTTTCTCTTTAAATAATTAAATTGTTAGGGTAAACTAAAAGAAAAAAAATAATAACTACAAGTAGAAAAAAAAAACATCTAACTTTTTCAAACAAATTTTTTTCAAAACATCTATATTAAAAAACGGATGAAGTATTAGATACAATGTAAATTAATCAAATAGATTATTCTTTTTTTTTGTTAAAGAATAGATTAATTTTACATTCTGAACAATCAAAATATATCTGTACATGAATCTATGCGTCAGGTAACATGGATCTTACTCAAGTTCGATAGATATTTTATTGTTTTAAATGTAACCTACAAATTATGGTATGACCATTCAAGTCGACCTAATTATACAAGTCTAAGAATCTATTTTCCTCCAAACCAAAAGACCGAACTCAAAAAATCTTAACCCCACTGAACCAAACTAAGTAAAAAGGGAGATAAACTGGATAAAAAAAAAAACTCGAATGTTCTATATGGAAATTTATGGAATCATTGTCACAGTACACAACCAGAAAACACAACACCAACCTTTTATTTTCCACAAAAGCTATCTATGTAAATTAAAAAGACAAAAAAGAAAAAGGAAAAAGGAACACGATGAAAAGTGATGGATTTGTTATTTTTTGATCAATGATGTTTTCAATTTAGACACAATCTAATGGTAAGAAACATGTCTGGAGCATGTTGGGTGTTAAAGAGTGGCTCCTCCTCCCTTTGTCCACTAGGTGTTAACAGTTTCTGTATATTCAGACTTTACTTTACTCATTAATGGTTAAAATATTTCATCTGTTTGTCCGCCATTTTAATGGCATTAGTACAATCTCCCACCCAACACAGTGGCTTCAACTATAGAGTTATTTACAAGAGTGGGTTTGATAATTTGTGATGCTTTCTCATATTTTCCTGCCGCTCTTGAGTTTGTGAAATGCGAGTTTTACTATTTCTACAGATACTTTTTCTGTTCAAGTTGTAGTTAACAGTGAATACCCCTTCCTGCCTCTTTTTATAATTGTGTCAGTGAAAATATAATGATGTTGAATCTTCTGGAACCTTTTCCATTATAGGTTACAAATTTAGACATGTATAAATCGGTGTTTCAAATCTAGACGATCTACCATATAATATCAAATTGATGTATCAAGCGTTTCATATTTATCAAACCTAGAATTGGTGGTCGAGTGCCACTATGGGTTTATGGCGCGGTTCGAAACACACTATTTAACTATCTTCAACGTTGATTCTTCTATGGTCATTGCATGTTTTAAATGACAATAATATTCGGTTTTTAATCAAGTGGTGGTGATCTAGTGGTTTCTTTTTGTTGAGAGTTAGTCATATGGATATAGTGATCTAGTGGTTTCTTCTTGTTGAGAGTTAATCATATGGATGTAGGTCAGAGATCGATTCCCCTCAAACGTGAAATATTCTAAACCATTCAATTTAATCAGACGGAGACGGTGTCATACTTTAAATCCATTAAAAAACCTGGTGAGTGGGTTATTCGTCAATATCACTTCCGGTATTAATCGGTTTCGGCCCAGATTACCCCTTAATTATTATATATATTCGATTTTGTTATAGATCTTGAGGATTAGTATGAGATTCAGTTCAGGATCTACTCCAAGTATATAAATGTTATTTAGTTTATTAATACACTAAATAACTTTTGTATACTAGTTTTGTTGGTTGTCTAGTCTTGATGTTACAGAATTACTAGGTAGTGATGTTCATTTACCAACATGCAATATTGTTTATAATTTTTAATATATGGTTTGATTATACATAATATAATGATAGTTTATTGGATTATGATATCTTGAATTTATCAGTATTCTCGTAACTTGCATGCATTAATAATTCTTTGATCATGATTCCTGGTTGTTATATCTACATATATTATCTTTTACGTATTTTCCTGCTATATATTTCGTCTCTTCTTACTCACTTTGATTTTAAATTTTATAACTGATGTTGCATTGTTGCATTCTTGCATCAGGTCGTAATATTACCAGCAAGTATCATAGGGGATTCTTGAATTTGGGAGAAAGAAAATATGGTAAGTTGTTAAATTTTACAGGTTTTAATGGGTCTGCATTGGGCTTTCTATTGTATGTAGATTACTTAAACCCAAATTCTAAAAGCTCGACAGTAGCCATGTAGCTAGGAGACTGGATTAAGAACCATCACTTCTTATAGCCTTTTTGGGTTTAAAGAATCTAAAGACTAATGAGTTTTACACAGTTAATTCATCTCTATTACATAAATCTCCTTTTAGATTTTTAGTTCATACATTAAATTGTTGAATAAAGTATATGTCATTCAATCCATATATTGAGCTAAAAACATAGCAATCATGCAATTGTTCTTTAATTTTATAGATAAGATTGACCTTTCGATGCCTCTGTTGAAAAGTTCAACAATTTTTATATCTTTAAGCGAGGTCATTTATTCCTTGCAGCATGTGTGTGCGTTTTTGATAGAAATGTAAAAAGAAATTGTGACTTGCTAGTTTAGTGAAATATTCATGTTTTTGAGGAAATTTTCTAGGACCAAAAAAAGTATTTTCTATTCTTTTTAATGAAAATTTTATTTTTAAAAAATGGGTTAGACTCACACAAGGAGACAGATCCTTGCTTACCGAGAAGAAAACACGTCAAGCTCGTGATGGTACTGTGAAAGACAAAGGAGATCAATAATTAAGCGAGCATATAATATTATTAGTCGTAATCTCTAGTTAATTTTTAAAATTTAAACTAATCCAAGTGGTATGCTTCATTTGTAGCGCGTGAATCTCAATCGAGTGCCCACCACAGGGGACAAGCAGTGAAGCTGTAAGGATGATTTCCCGTGCGCTTGCAATTGCATTATTTTCTATTTACCAATACATTACATGCCTTTTTATGTTTTTATATAATTCTATTCTATGATTTTCCGAAAGTGATAATCCATTTTCTTTTTCACTTTTTCATAGTAATATAATATTCCTCCTTTTATTTAATAACATCATTTTGCATTAAATTAAAGGAGAGCAAATGTTGTTATCTTACATAAAACTCATTTAGTATAACTATATGATAGTATTTAAATTTGGTATCTAAATTTGAATCAAAGTAATAAATGAAAAGCTCACAAAAAAATAAGAATCCAATCGGTGGAAACTGATGAATAGGAAAGCCCAAGCCTCACTTATGGATGCAAGCAATGAAGAATAGTTGTGAAGATTTAGTTACATTAACTATGATTCGCCGTTTCGTTAAGATCGAACTAAAGAGTTGAAAATGATCGCCGGTTCTTAATAATAAGTTTGATGGAGGCGATGATGTGATCATGAAAATAGTGAGATTTTTCGATATAGTCACAAGTTCCTCTTTCCATAGTTTATATGTAGTTGCATGCTATGGAATTTTTGTGAGGTAACCAAGTTTCTGACCTCCAATAAAGTTGATGAGCTTGTCCACTATAGAAAATGTGTATTGATAAAATATATGATTCCTAAAAATCTGAAACTAAAACAGCGAATCAAAAAATGACATGTGACACCGTGGCTATTGTTGATCAATTTGGTAAAAAAGGAGTTGAAATCAAAGGCCATTGATATGATATAAAGATTTGACAAGTACTAAAATGGAATGAGACACAAACTTTAGGCTTTTTGATTGTTGTAATTGTTTTTAATTTTAGAAAAAATGAAGTTTACTAAAATGTGTTTTGAGAAAATGTATGGTAAAGAGGGTTCAAAAGTTAAAAGAGATGTATTATTCAGTTTTCAATGTTTTGTGTGCATGTTTAAGGAGTATAGTACTCGTTACAATAAAAGATAAAGTGTGATATAATTTTAGTAAAATTAGAAATCAATTTTTAATGACAAAAACAATTATGTTACAACTGATATCATTAAAAAAGTAGATTTACTGGACGGTAATTTGCCGTATGAAAGGATGGATTCTTTTTTTAAAGAGGTGGTTGATGAAATTGAAGTTGAAGATGCAAAGGATGAGTTAGATGTATATTTGAAGGAGAAAGTACTCATGGTACTCGACTATAGGGTAACTTGCTCATGGTACTAAACTCGACTCCCTTAACTCCGAAGCCCATTTATCTTTAGTTAAATAATTTTGGTTTCATATCTTGTGATGCAAATCTAGTCAGATGAGGACTCATGATAGTAAATAAAGTGTCCCTTTAGGCGCGAGAGTTTGGTACACTATGGCATCGCGATACGTTATGCCTCGTGTGCACGAAGGAAGTTCGGGCGGTCAGGCGATATTAGCAATGGATGGATTCGTTGGCTGTCAAGAGGCCCAGGCTCCGAGCGGTGGTTATGTGCTGCATGCGCGGCGGAAACCTGGCTCCTCTTTCTCTGTCTAAATCTGCTTGGGATTGAAGGCGATATGAATCTCTAGTCGAGTCTCGTGATTCGCATCCGTCTTTCTCCGGTGGATCTTCTCTGGTACAGTCCTAAGCCCATATTATTTTGCTTTTCCCTACTATTTCAAGTTTTTAATAGTTTACCAAAATAATGAAAACGGTAGTTTGTGTCAATCTTTTCAAAAATTTGTTTGGTTTGTCTTACTGTTGTTAAGCTTATGTGATGAGAGTTATTGGTTCCAGGTGTTTGAATTGGTTTGCTACTCTGCATCTATGATATTGGTTCCAAAATTAACCTTTACTTCCGTCAAGGATTTGGATATCTCATCATGATGGTTTGCATCTCATGCCATCTTTTCTTGGATAAAAAAACGTCTCTTAAGTGATATGTTTTGTTTCTTGACGTTTTAATGTTCTTATTCTGTAGCAATATAATGGAGAGTCAATGACGAATTAGCGGTTTTATTTGCTTGGCTAGGAGGCTTGTATATGTTTTTGTGAGTTCCTCATCCCAATTTTCATTTAATCTGTAGAGTATGGAGGGACAATCTTCTCTTGAATCAACGTTCAAAACTGATCTCCAGTCCTAGGATTTCGAAGACTTGGTTTTTATTCCCTTATATGTCTAGGATTGTTTCACAAGTATTCTACTTTAGTTGTGGTTTATGAAAATATGTTATGTTGGTTTTGGAAAATTTTGTAATACTGCAAGATTTGGGTTAAGTCTACGGTTTCTACTAAGTTTATAATACCTTCATTTCCAATAATAAAATAGATGACAAAAAAGTAACATTTATTAAATTTCAAATATTTATTTATGAGTTTCGTGATAAGTAGTGGTTTTGAAAATATTTGAAATTCCAAAATTAAAATTAGAGAGTATGTATACCATTGCACTTTTAATAATTAGATAGAGGTTTATTAATTGCTAAATTAACAATTAAAACCCAGAATATTCGTTAATTATGCTGGTTTTAGGGAAATTTCTTAAGGAATGCCCTTTTAACAAAGTAAGGAGACTAGTCTAAAAGAGCATGTCAAGCTTGTGGTGGAAAAGACCCAAAGAGACGAAAAAAATAAAATAAAAGGAAGAGCAGAAAAAGAGGCAGCCATAGCACAAGGGTTCGTGTCGGCTTCAACCAAACACTGACGGTCTGTGTATACACCTTTACATACACCCTTTATATCACATCTATGCACAATTTGCTGCTTTTCTGTGTTACTTGCATTATTTCTCTGTGTTTTCAACAGCAATACATCCTCTAGATTTCAACTCCCCTCCTTCCCAAATCGATTTTCATCGTCATCTGTTTCTGGGTCTTTGTTTGAACCCTAGTTCGCTTCGGTTTGTTTGGATCCTTGGTGTACTTGGAGAGCTTGAAGTAAAGGTTCGATTTTGATTTCTAGGTTTTGCTGTGTTATTGTTGTTGCTTGCTGAAATTCCGAGAAACGAGGAGACTTTTGGGGGATCCGTAGTCAGATTCGTGCTTTGTTTCTCGATTTACTGGGGATAATCTAGATCAAGAGTCGAAACATCCCAAATTCAACTCTATTTCGGTCCTGATCTTGTTTTTCCTCAAAAATATCGGACTTTTCAAGCAAAACCCCCCTTTGCATTCTCGATGTAATTTCTCTTTGTGTGCATTGAAAATTCGTCTGTAGCTTTTTTGCTATCTTACACAGCTTTGATTCTATCCGTTAATTTTAGGTTTTGAGTGGATATATTATAGTAGCCTGAAGTTAAAATTCACAGTTTTTTTTTTTTTGGGTTGTGAAGTGTCAAGTTAAGGACTGAAATCTGTTCGTTTCTTGCTTTTGCTTATTTTGGTTGTTTATTTTACCACTTTGTTTGAGCGACCATTGGACTTCTCTTCAAATTGGGTAATAAAATTTGAGAATCTGAGTGACACAATGTAGAACAAAGCAGTTACGTAAATGGCCCACATTTTGTCTGTAACATTTAAGAAAGGGTTTAAATGTTGCTACATAATGCTTTCTTTCAGTGTTTTTGTTTGTCTAAATTAGAGGATAGGTCCATCTTCTTTTCTGTTTCAGAAAGACATTTGAATCTTATAGTTTTCGTTTCTTCTTCCTCTCAGGTAAATTGATTCGGATTTAAGTGGATTCCAAATGGCAGCTACCAATCAGTCATCTGGACAACCAGGAGGTTTGTGGAATATTTTTTGTGTTTATACCATTCTATCAATTGTGTTTGCTATTGGTTTAATGAGTGACTTAAGAAGTGGATAAGAGTTTTAAAACCTTGGACTTGGAGAATTCTGAATTGACAGGAGTCCCACTTATTATTGCAACTTTTGCTTTGTTCTTGAGATCTGATGTTGCATCCCATAATCGTTGTTTGTTTTTTTGTGTTGTTGTCATTCCAGGGGCTCTAAGCGATGCTTTATATAGGGAGCTATGGCATGCATGTGCTGGGCCTCTTGTAACCCTACCTCGTGAAGGGGAACGAGTTTATTATTTCCCTGAAGGTCACATGGAGCAGGTATTTTGGTTTGAATCACTTGATGTTGTGAAGTACCCAATCATGCTCATTTGCTATAACCAGCTTTGTTAATTTGACTGTTCGTATTCATTTGCTTGTTTTGATTTTACATGATCAATTGTGAGAATATTTTTCATCTTATCTGATTATAACATTTATTGTTCACTACCTATGCAGCTTGAGGCATCAATGCACCAAGGTCTGGAGCAACATATGCCTTCCTTCAATCTCCCATCTAAGATTCTCTGCAAAGTGATCAACATCCAGCGCAGGGTAGGTTTAATTCCTGAATTTTAATGTTTCTGCATGTAATGTGTTGGCTAAATTATTCGCCTCTTCGTGCTTCACTTTACAACCTCAGGCAGAATCTGAAACTGACGAAGTTTATGCGCAAATAACCTTATTGCCAGAACTGGATGTAAGTTCAGTGTAACAAAAAAAAAATTGATTTTTTGGCGTTTCATAGATATGTTTTTGGACTCTTTTGATGAAACTTCTGTGTTTTGGTTATCAGCAAACTGAACCTGTCTGCCCAGATGCCCCTGTTCAAGAACCTGAAAAGTGCACAGTACATTCCTTTTGCAAGACATTAACTGCTTCGGACACAAGCACACATGGTGGATTCTCTGTGCTACGGAGACACGCTGATGAATGTCTTCCACCCTTGGTGAGAACTTACTTCTGGTGTACTTGTTGCTTATTGGAAACCACTTCAACTGCTATTTTGTTTGTAATACTTTGCTTTCTCTTCTTCTCTAGGATATGTCTCAACAACCGCCATGGCAAGAACTGGTTGCAACTGATTTGCATAATAATGAATGGCATTTTAGGCACATTTTCCGAGGTTAATACACTTGCTATCCTATTACTGCTACTGAAAACCATTGAAGCTTTACATGATTTTTCATTAATCTTATTGTTATCACATTGATTAAATGTCGTGAGGTCATGATTACAGGCCAGCCAAGGCGCCACTTGCTAACAACTGGGTGGAGTGTGTTTGTTAGCTCGAAGAAACTAGTGGCTGGCGATGCTTTCATCTTCTTAAGGCAAGTTCCTCATCATTTTCGTTTGTCTGGACAGTATATTTTTGTCATTAAATGCCTGAGCATGTGACATCGTATTTATCTTTCAGGGGTGAGAATGAAGAGCTCCGAGTTGGTGTTAGGCGGCACATGCGACAACAGACTAATGTCCCGTCCTCTGTCATTTCAAGTCATAGCATGCATATTGGGGTCCTTGCGACTGCTGCTCATGCCATTACAACAGGAACAATCTTTTCTGTCTTTTACAAGCCAAGGTCCTTTTCTTACTTTAGTTTGATTGAGAGAAATTGTCTATAACAATATATGCGTCTTGTTATGCCTTTGAGTTACTTTTGGTTGCACATGCTGAAGTATCTTATGTTATCAGGACAAGTAGGTCAGAGTTTATTGTGAGCGTCAATAGATATCTTGAAGCTAAGAACCAAAAGCTGTCTGTAGGAATGCGTTTCAAGATGAAATTTGAGGGTGAAGAAGCTCCTGAGAAAAGGTATCATATTTAACTGTTTCCTTTTTATTGATAAAGCTGAATGCAATGTAGCATCTAGTTGTTAATATTTTTGTGTTCTAATGATGCAGGTTCAGTGGCACAATAGTTGGTGTTCAGGAAAACAAATCCTCGGTCTGGCTTGATTCTGAATGGAGATCGCTGAAGGTTAGGAATATTCTACTGTCATAACTTATAGTGGAGCAAGTTGTGGATTTGTATCTTTAATATGCTTGTTGCCAAACTGATAATGCTGCAGGTTCAATGGGACGAGCCCTCGTCTGTATTTCGTCCTGAAAGAGTTTCACCATGGGAACTCGAGCCCCTAGTTGCAAATAGTACCCCTTCTTCACAACCTCAGCCTCCACAAAGGAATAAGCGACCGAGACCTCCTGGTTTGCCTTCACCAACCGGTCCATCTACTCCTGGTATTCTATGTTCTTTCTCTTTTGAACGGTTCTTTCTTGTGGCAGCTCCAGTTCTTTTATATTGATGCTCTCTTCAGTTACTCCAGGTAGCGCGTGGAAATCCCCGGCAGAAAATCCATCCTCAGTGCCATTATTCTCTCCTCCTGCCAAGATTGCTACCTTTGGTCACGGTGGGAACAAATCATTTAATGGAGGATCCAATGGATCAGCCTTTTGGCCCGTTCATGCAGATACTGCAGCTGAATCCTTTGCTTCAGTGTTTAACAACGAATCTACTGAAAAGAAGCAAACTAATGGAAATGTCTGTAGGCTCTTTGGGTTTGAGCTAATTGAAAATGCTAATGTGGACGAGTGTTTCTCTGCTGCCTCTGTATCCGGTGCTGTCACTGTAGATCAACCTGTCCCATCCAATGAGTTTGACTCCAGCCAACAATCTGAACCGTTATTAAATATCAACCTATCTATTGTTCCTTCCGGGAGTGGTGATCCTGAGAAATCCTCTCTGAGGTCTCCTCAAGAATCTCAAAGTAGACAGATACGTAGCTGCACAAAGGTGATTAGTAGCCTCTTGCAACTTCAGTGTTTGTATTATTAATTTGTTAGAATCTTGATTGTGAACTCGTCTTAACTTTGGAAATTTGATTTAGGTGCACATGCAAGGCAGCGCAGTAGGGAGAGCAGTTGATTTGACAAGGTTAGAGTGTTACGAAGACCTCTTCAAGAAGTTGGAGGAGATGTTTGACATCGAAGGTGAACTCTTAGAATCCTGCAAAAAATGGCAGGTTGTTTACACCGATGATGAAGATGACATGATGATGGTTGGTGATGATCCATGGAAGTAAGTGCATTCGCTTTCCAAAACTTTGTAAAAGAAGTTTCCTATTTTTCCCTCAGTTGATGATCTTTCTGATCTTGTGTTTTGTAATGCAGTGAGTTCTGTGGCATGGTGAGGAAGCTATTCATCTACACGCCTGAGGAAGTGAAGAAACTTTCACCCAAGAACAAATTCACAGTCAGTGTAAGAAAAACGCAGCTCAGAACTGATGCAGAAGAAAACGGAAACACAGAGGACAGATCATCATCTATGGCTGGATCAAGATGAGAATATCGCATCGCCATTATGTGCTTAAAATGCAACGGTAGGAATATGGTAATAGCAGAAGCAATAGATCTTTAAGACAATTGAGGTGTCTTTGTATAGCAATGAAGTTTTTTTTTAAAGTTGTCTTCAAGTCTTATGAAGTCACTCAGATGCAAGTGTTTTGAGGAACTTGTGTAGTTGAGATTCTACATCAAACTATGGCCATGGTCAAATATAAAATTATGAAATTAAATCTTTGCTCTTAGTTTATATAGTTCTTTAGTACACATAATAAAACTTCAAAGAAAATTGAATAAAGGTACAAACAAAACTTTCTTCTTAAAGAAGCAAAAAATGGCATCACAAATAGAGAGATGCTGCGAATACAATGTCTCTCTTAACCTTGGAAACAGCTTCTTCTAGTTTAGCTTCAAGCTGTGTCTCTCCTATCGATTTCGTAGCTACTATGAGCTGTTGCAAAATTTCTTCCATTCTCCTAATTGCTCTGATCAAACTACCTTCGAATACACGAGCGATTTCCATAATCTCATAAAACTTCGATCCTTTGGCCCACGCATACACTGCCTCCATTATATCCGGCCTGAACGAATTCACAAAGCTCTCCACATCGATTTGAACCTGTCAGATAAAAGACAGAAAGTTCAGGATTCAAATCTTCTTCAAGAGCAGACAGACCAACAAGAGTGGTATAGTGAGTACCTTGCAGTCAAGTTGAACTTCAGCGACACGCCGGGCCGTGTCTTGTAACTGATTGAAGAGAAAGTCGAGTTCTTCTCTGGGTTTAGCTGCGTCGGGGAGTCTCTCTCTCCACACAAAGCAAGAGAGGAGAGAAACCAATTCCTCCACCTTTGCTTCCTTGAAAACACCACTGAACATTAGCTCAGTTAATGTCAACTCTTCTGCACTACTGATTTCACATGCAACCTTCCCCTTCAACTCCACCACATTATCGCTTGTCGTGTATCTGCGTTAAAAGAGCATATTAATAACAAAATAAAGTTATGCACAGAACTAACAACTAGCAAATATTTACCCAAGCCTTCGTAAAACACGCTTTCTGGCCTTAAGTTCATCTTTAAACGCCAATGCTGTTGAGGATCGGACAGTTTTCTTAAGTGATTTGATCTTAGCTGTTAGCTCTTCCTTCATGTGTAGAACTTTCAACTTCTGTGTTATGAGAGGAGATTTTGCAATTTTGTGTTTTTCAAATAGGTTTTCTAGAGCCTCCAGCCGGCGAACTGTCTTTTTGTAAGAACTGCTCCGAATCTAACAAGGTAAAGGTTCGTAATTCATCTCTTGAGACAACAAATGAAAAGAGAGCAAAAACACAAGAGCACTCATATAATACCTTCATATCAACTTCAGGATCTAGGGGTATTCCATCTGGATGTCTAGAAAGAAACTCAGAAACTTTCTTAAGAGCATTCTCTCGAGCTTCTACTGGTATAAGATCTTTTGGTATATTCATGATTGCACTGCTTAAACTCTTAATCTGTCCATGATAATAAAGAAAAACCAATAAGATCTCAAGAGGATGAGCCGCATTAAAGGACTGTGAAGATAGGTAAGGAAAGAAAATAGTCATGTTACCTGAGATAAAGGAACAGAGACCACAACAGGCTCACCACGTTCCTTAAAAGGAACAGCCTTAAGTTTCTTTTTGCCAACGGTATCTTTGCTGACTGTACATCTAGTCAGTACATCTACAGTGTAGTTTGCATCCTCTGGTCTTCTACTATCATCATCTGGATGAAATTCCTCATGTTAAGACAAATTCATTCATTGTTATCGACATTTAACCAGAAAATAATTCACTGAATTCAACCTTCAGATAAGCTTTTGACTTTATTAAACTTCATTATTACTCCCCATGTCTCCTGGTCTTCAATGCTGAATGATTGTGGCTCTTCCTCATCATTTGTGCAATCGAGACAAACAGCTCTGTTTGGCAACAAAAAAGGTAAGCAGTACTTTGGAGAGAAGACAATTTCACGTATATCCTTCTTCAGACTCTTATATTGCAAAATCAGGTTATAGTAACTTTTTAAGCTTTCTTCTTCTTCAATCACCATAGAGTCTCTCTCTCCTTGCAGGGCTTTTATTTGCTTCTGCAAGGACCAGAACACAATCACATCATTTTACATGAAGTTAAAGTCATATAATTAAGAAATTTAACATTCACTCATTTTGCACTGTACCTCGAGATCAGGGATAGCACGGTCAGCTTGAAACTGAAAGAAAGAATTGCGGAGAAGATTCTCAGGATCACCTTCTTCACACCGCAACTGATTTAGAAGCATGTTATAGCTCAAATGGAAGGCACTGATGAGAAAAGGAAATAAAGCAGTCTTAGGTCAACAAGTCTAAAGCTCTTAAAGCAGAAACATCAATCAGGTTGATTATTTTCTACTCTTAAAATATATCCTTTACTTAATAATGTACCTGTTCAAAGAATCAGCACTTCCTTTGAGCATTGATTTAGCAACAGCGGGTTCCATCTTCTCATCAACCATGAGAATACAGATACCTCGTTTGTCAATACCTCGACGCCCAGCCCGACCACTCATCTGTATGTACTCTCCACTAGATAGCCACCGGAACTTGTCTCCATCGAACTTACGTACATTTGTAAACACAACCGTCTTTGCAGGCATGTTCAATCCAATACTAAATGTCTCTGTTGCAAACAAACACTAAAAAAGAAAATATTTTAAACTTAAGTGGCAATGAAAAAGAAAGGTGCATGCCAAAGAGAGTAAAGGAAAACATCACCTACCTTAATCAAACCTTCTTGAAATAATATCTCAATTACTTCTTTCAAAATTGGAAGAAGACCCGAATGATGAACAGCTATGCCACGTTTTAAGATGGGTAAAATATTTGACACCTGCAGCACATGAAGCCAGGAACCATGTCAATTTCCACGCAGAGCAAATAAATCTAACAACCCAAATCACATCTGAAACTAGATCAACCAAACAAGGAAGAATATGATCTTTTATCGAACATCAGGAGTAAGTAAAATAAGTTAATGACAAGTACAGAACTTAGGGAAGGTCAATCTTTGTCCAGGATTTTAGGGCAATAAAATATAAATTAGAATTTGACTTAATAGAGGCGAGTTTGGTGGGAAATGCAGCACTAGTACGCCAATAATATTAGCCATTGCCTACAGAAATGTGCATAGTACCAATTCTAGCCCGTAAATAACCTCACAGCACTAACTTAGTGTTTCAAGTAGTTATGGAAAGAACGTATTCACAAAAGATAAAGGAAGAGGTGCATTATACAAACTCTCAAGCATCTTAGAAAGAGCTTTAATGAATTCTTGCCTGAGGTAGCTTCTTGTCATCATCTGAAAGCATATCGATTGCACTAGTAAAGATTGTCTCCACAGCGTCTTTCTCATCGTCGCTGTTTAAATCCATCTTTGACATCTGGGGAACAAACAGATGGGGCATTACTATCATGCTTTAAATAGTATGAGTCATGATAAGCAGACAACGAAGAAGAGGAAACTAACCTGCATAGCAAGTGCCTCGCATTCCTTTTTGCTGAAACTGAACAAAATCACGGGATCATATTGCCGCTGAATTATCATTTTCACCAATTTGAAGATATCACTTTCTTCACCAAGTTTTCCAATCATTAATCCCTTTTGAGACTTTCCGTTCTCTCTTTTCTTATCACCATCATTAGCAGGAACCAGTGCGTTAAGAGACTTCTGGAAGCTATCTTCATGAAATTTAGCCTTTTCATCCACAACCAAGTAAAGCCCATTACCTCCAGCAGGAAAGACATAGTGCTGAAGTGGAGTTGGCCGATAATCGGTGTAAACAATGTGGCATGGTTGTTTGTGAACCTGCAATACCAACTCAAAAATCACTTCTCCAGAGCAACTAAACCCAATAAAAATTTCAAACTTTTCACTTGAACAGGCTGCGTTATCATGTCAACTCAAAGAAACACTATGAAATTATAATCACAAGTTGATATGAGAATGTAGATAAACTGATTAGCAAGAGTGACTTACCTTTGCAACCCAATCCGCAAACTCTTTGGCATTGGGCACAGTTGCCGATAGAAACACAAAACGAGAATTCTTTGGAGCCATAACAATACTTTCTTCCCAAACCACACCTCTTTCGCTATCACGCATGTAATGCACCTCATCAAAAATAATCCAGGCAACCTCCCGCATAATCTCTGACCCTTTATACTGCATGCTACGCAAAATCTCTGTGGTCATGACCTGAAACAAAGATTAGAAAACAAAAAAATAAGAACAAATAGCAAATAAAGCATTTTCCGACACGACATCCAACAGTGGTAAATTGACTTACCAGGCAAGAGGCATTAGGATCAATTGTCACATCTCCAGTCATCAAACCAACGTCAGAAAACTCTTCTTTAAAATCTCTGTACTTCTGATTGCTCAGTGCCTTAATAGGCGAGGTGTAAATAACCCTCTGGTTTTCTTTTAAAGACATGGCAATTGCATAGGATGCAACAACCGTTTTACCAGCAGATGTATGAGCTGAAACCTGAACATTAACCATACTGTTCAGTCATTTTTGTTATCCTTCTATAACTCAATTACACTCTAACTGAAAAACGAACACAGGCTATGAAATAAAAACGCAAAGGTCACAATTTCTGATTCCACAACCATTGAAATTTCACAAGCTTATATTAATCGAGAAACAGAAACCAAAGAAGTAAAATTTACGGAATGCGACGGATTGATTAGCCATATGAATTACAAAAGGTACAAATTCAGTGAAGAAAAATCAAGTGTATAATATTAATGAGAAGCCGTGCCACTCAATCGCACGCAGAAGGAAATTAGAAGCTCTCTATACGTTTACTTACATAATAACCGGAAAGTTTGAAGCTTGAAATCCATTAAAGCTTACCATGACCGATTCGCCGTTATCGAGACACTTGATAGCTTCAGACTGGAAGGAGTCAAGGGTGAACGGAAATTCCTTGGCCGGTGGTTTGTTGTCTCCTTGAGCGGAGGGAGCAATAGGAACATAATTTTCGGGGAACGACACATCGTGAACGCAACCCACCAGCTCTTCGTTGATGATCTGAGTGGAATCATCCTCTCTCTGAACCTTCTGCGGCGGAGCACAATCAGACGATTCCTCCACCGATTTTCTCTTCACCGAACCCATGGAAAATAGAGTGTATAGTACTCCGCCGGTGAGTGCTCTTGCTCTGGTTCCAGGGAGTTCGAGAGGAGGAAGATAAAAACGCCGTCGAGGACTTAGCGGCGGACAACGGTTGTTATTAAGAAAGTAAGAAAGTGATGATAAAAACGCCGTATATTGAGCTCACAAGGTAATAAGAAAGTGATGATAAGGGTATTATTGGAAAAGCGTATATAACTTTTCCCCTATTGCCCAAAACCCTAGATCATGTTTGTTTCCCGTTTGTTTTTGGGTGTAATTTGTACTATTTTGATTTTTTACATAATTGCATAGGCTAATCGAAAAGCATAGCAAATCAAAAATTACAGTGCGAAAAGGTAACTACAACAGATTAATTCACTAGCTGACGCCAAATCTAACTTCCATCCCTTCTGAAATCCGCTTTCTAGAAGATCCGATTTAAGTACTTAAAATTACAATCATTTTTTGAACTAAATCATATCATCTCCACTTACCGTTAACCAATTCGAACTTAAGTTAAATAAAAACCAAATCTAATTGATCATAGACCAATTTCAATTGAGTATAAACCGGTTCCAATTGAATCAAACGGGATTCAATTGAATCTAACCAACCTCAATTGTATCAGACCTGATTCAATTGAGTTCTTAACACAAATTGGTTCGAGTTTAAGTATGGTTACGAAATATACATGTACATCAAGATAATACAAAAGAGCTATTACTATTGTTGTTATTATTATTGAGTTTATTGGGTTTCCAATCCAAAACTAATTAGCAATATGACGTTTTAACTTTTTTTCATCTTGTTTCATCGTGGTATCGTTAATTAGGTGTTGAAAAAATATAAACTCTCACGATCCATTTGAGAATATCTTCGCATCAAACAATATAGTTTACCCTAAAACCAAAAAGAGAACGTCGAATTCACTTTCCACATAATTATTTTATTGAAATTTACGTAGATAACTACTAGATTGGGGAGATAATGTATTACCTGGTTGTATTTGGATTTGGAGGATCCTCAAGCTCCGAAGTGTTTCATCGTACAAGAAGAAAATGAATAAGAGTAATGTGTTGGACTTTGTAGTAATCTTCTCCTCCTTTGTCTAATTCCTTCCATTCCCTTTTCATCCTTTCAATAGTTAGTGTTTTCAAGCACATAAGGTATTTTAGTCCATCAGGAAGCTCCATTAACTTCTTGCAGTAACCAATAGAAAAACTACGAAGAAGGGGCATGAACCCTTCTTCTACTATCCATTCTTCCCAATCATTTAGTCCAAACAAACCTAAATTTTGTAATTGAGGAAACCCACCTCTCGAGCAAACCATTCTCCTCCCATAGAAAGACCGATCTCCTAAAGTAACCTCATTTAAATGAAGCAACTTCTCTAGAATCGGCATTGGATCCTCCTCCAAACGACAATTCTGTAGATGAATAGTTTTAAGGTGAGAAGGCAAGTGTTTTTCATCAGGTAACCTTGGCATATATACCCTCAACTCTAACTTGTTAAGATGTTTGCAATCAAAAACAAATCCTCCCTCATCACCCATGTGATCATACAAGCTAAGATGTTTGAGGTGTGTCAATATACCGAGTGATAAAGATAGAGTTTCTCGAGTACATCCGCCATTAAATAAGATAGACAGAGTCTCGAGCCTTGTTAGACACTGAAGATCCCTCACACTGCTATGTTTTATCGAGAAGTATTTCAACGTCTCCAAGTTGACTAGATTACCTAATTCTAACTTTTTGTATCATTTATTTTATCTGGTAAAGAGAGGTATCTCAGTTCTTGCATCTCCTTCAAGTTATTGGGAACATAAACTGGAGATCCCGCGTTAACATGTATATTCAAATAGATCAACAACTTTAGATTCCCCATAGAAGAAGGTAGATGACGTACCCCAGCATTGTGTAAGCTCAAATATCTCAAGTGTAGGAGTTTTCCAATGTCAGAAGGTACCTTCCCCCCCCTCAAAGTGAGCTCCAGATAGATCTAAAACTCTCATCAACTGTAGCCTCCTAAAACATAAACTTGATGCCATCCAACATTCTGTAGCGTATTCCAAGATAAATAAGAGAGATCTAAGTTTTTGATTCTTCGGATGAAATGTTTCGCTAGGTCGATGTATGATGAGTCTCCGAGATTGGGAGCTTGTAGATGAGGTGCATGTCCGTCCATCTGCAATTTGAAGGAAATTCTCTTCTTCAGCTTTACGTAAACAAACTTCTCTCATCATGTCATGCAAGTGCATTGTTTCAAATCTCGAGGTCATAATGTCTCTTTCCGCAATAACAATATTTCTCTTCACCAATTCTTCAATGTAGCCATCAGCAACATCTCGAATGGTTGCTTCATTGTAACATCTTGGCTTTGGTATTTCTTCTGCGGCCCAATAACTGGATAATTTCTCTACATCTATTGCATAATCTTCTGGAAAATGGGAGAGGTATAGGAAGCAATGCTTCAAATATATTGGCAGTTCCTCAAAGCTTAGACACAAGATATGATAAATTGGACTCATGTTGTCATTGATGAAGCTGAGTCTTTCTAAAATCTGCGATCTCATGTTTTGATATACCCTTTTCCACTCACATAAGGTGTATTGGGCAGCTAGCATCCCTCCTAACACTTTGATGGCCAACGGTAATCCTCCACAACGCTCTATCATTTGCTTTCCCATATCTTCCATTTCTACATCAATATTAAATCCTGCATAGCAACATCAAATAGTCATAAATCCAGAACCGGTCCTTGGGCCAAGCTCATGAAACATGTGCTTGCGGCCGCTAATTATATTATTAAGTCTCGGCCCTAAATTTAAAAGCTTTCTTTTGTAGTTTAGTGGTTAAGCATTGTTGAGGACTTGCAAAAGTTCCTTCAGTAAAATTAAGAACAATTTTATACACAAACTTTTGACATTTAAAGAAACTATTATTATGCAACCGTTAAAAAAAGACTATTATAAAGAGAAAGAGACAATTAAGGGAGCAAAACGTATGAACAAAAAAATGAAGCTTACCGGTTGTGTCGTTTCTAAGAAATGCTATCTTTTGAAAAAGGGTCCAACTTTCTTCAAGAGTTAGGAATTCTGGTTTGAAGGGGAGACATATTGGATCTACTCGAAATGGGACACCTTCATTGCGAGAAGTAAGTAGTATCTTCCATCCTATACAAAATCTATCTTTTTAAATACCATCCAAACAAAAAGAACATAATGTTTTAAGAGCAATGTATGTACCTCGTTCATATATATTTTTTATTTTTAACCATAAATTAAGATTTCTAATGCATGTATGTAAGAAGTTACCTTTCTTCGGTGAAAACACAGGCTTTATTCGTTCCCAGTCTTCTTCTTTCCACATATCATCGAGGACAATCAACGATTTTTGTGTCTCCAGCAATTCAAAGAGTTTTTTCTGGAGTTCATCCTCGACCATCTCCTCATGGTTTGGTCGAAGATTCCTAAAGATTGTTTTCCATACATATTCCCGCGTGAACTGTTGAGAAACGCATACCCACGCGAGTCCGTAAAAATGACGTTTCACCACTTCATGGTTAAAAATTTGTCGGGCAAGAGTGGTTTTACCAAGTCCTTCCATCCCTGTTATAGAAACCACTTGGATATTATCTTCTTCCACCAAATAGCCAACCAATTTCTTAACGCTTTCGTCTAACCCCACAAGAACGCTTTCATTGTTGCTAGAAAATGTTTTTTGCATTTCTCTTCGACTTTCCTGTAGAAATTGTGAGTGCCCACTATCAACAACGATCTTTTGTACCCCAAAACTCTGCATATCACATATTACTTTGGAGATTCTCTTACTCATGCCTTTCATATTAGAAGCCAGCTCCGTACGCTCCACCATATTGAAAACAAGTCTTTTCATACTCTTCTTAACTCCACTGCCTTTTCTGAGTTCTTCCTTTAAAAGAAAGGTTTCAACTAGATCTTCTGCATCACAAACGATTTCCTTGATCTCTTCCACACAGTTTCTAACCATTGCATTTGTATGTTTTTTGGCATCCGCATCTTTCAAAAAGGACCTTAACATGTTCACCTCACTTTTTAGTTCAGTGATAATGTGCTCATCAACTCCCCCAAATCTCTCATATTCTCGGCCTAAGAGCTCCCAGAGCTTTTGAACTCCAAACGACACAATTGCTTCAGCCATAAGTCTCTTGCTGGAGAAGTAATAAACTAGAGTTAAGCCATTATAGATGAAGATGGCCATCACAATCATATTTAAATTTAAACTGGTAATGAAAAGAAAAAAAAAACAGAAATCTACAAATAGCTAGTTGCATTGCTTTATCTAATTTTGAAACTCTACTAATATACTTATGGGATATAATTTTGTTGAGATAAATTAAAGAAGTATTCTCTACTCCTAATTTTACACTCATAATATACTAGTTTTGGTTCCTTTAAACGATTCTTTAGTTTGGTCTTCCTAATATCCCAGTTTCCAGCCTCCATACAAATCATTCTTTTGAGTTTGAGTTTTTGTTTATGATTACATTTGAGATTAAGGATCATGCTTCGGATGTGTGGCACCGTTGAAGAACAAAGAAATACATGGAAAGAAACTGATGCTACTTCAACATTTGCAATGAAATGGATCAACAAAGCTTTTGTGGATATTGTTACAAAATGGGACTTTGACTTTTCTGCTAGTAACGTATATGAGTTGGTGGTGAAAGATGGGTGTGTACTTTCTGGATCTTCTACAGATGAATTTGGAATTTTTTTTTTTTTGTGAACACCAATTTCTTTAACAAAAGTTTGATTACACAATTCAATAAGTTTCGTTTTGTTTTTGTTGTTTTAAATTTAGTTGGAAAATAATCGTCAACAGGCTTGGTTGAACAAACAACTACAAAAGAAACAACTAGGCAAAGTAGAGGATCTGTGTTAACATAAATTGTAGAGTACAGCAAACCCATCAGCAGATGAGAAAAAAATATTCAATAATATACAAAATGACTCACCTCTCGAAGCTACTTCCCGTGCGTTGTCGGTCTTTGGTAAAGGAAAGATGATTGTTCTTAATTAGAGGTGTCTCCCGTTGTGAATAAGTTGTGACTCACGAAAGTAAACAATTCAAATAATACCATTCCACAGGAATCAGGATTAAAAATAAATAAGACGGTGCACCTTGCACGTTATCTTTTGGGTCAACTGAAAGAAAGAAATTAAAAAAGGAAAACAAGATTATATCTTAATTTTTTAGAAGTAGACAGAATTTCCGTCCCGTTCGTCTCCTTTCATCATGAATTTATGTTTCCTTTGGTAATGCGTTTCCATGTTTTGATTTTGGATTCAAAACGAGAAGAAACGGAAATGACGAATTATATATTTTCATTACATCTCCATAAAGTTCTTTACGATTTCAGGTTGACTTTGACATTTTTAAGCGGTTGCTACTCTTTGACATCTCTAAAGCTCTCCAGCAACCAATTCCAGGGGAGAATATTTCGGAATTCGGAGCATGCAAATCTTACTGGTTTAGTTATGCTATTTAAACAACTTTAATGGGAGTCTTGGAAAAGGGCTGTTGAACTCGGAGATCTATACCTTTCAGATACGTCAAATAATAATCTTTTCGGTGCAAAGCCTTTCATACCTACACATGAGGTGCAGACTGCAATTTACATCTCCACATCTCGGGTCTTGTTTGCGTTCCTCTGCCTAGACTCACATTGGTCACGTGAATGCTTTTATCATGTTGATCTCTTCATTCATCATCTTCAACACTACAAGCGTTCCTCTTTCTACAACTGATTCTACAGGTCATCCACGATGCACTACTCTGTTTGTTTTTCCGCATGATACTTGAACATAATCCAAATGTTTGATTGGGCATCAAAACACATCAAGAGAATGCAATATTCTCACGATCCTTTGGAGAAGATTTTTGTTTCAGAAGGGAAAGGCCTAGAAAATACAAAGAGAATATAAATTCTATTTCCACAATCAAACTTGTTTGCATCAATGAAGTCTAGCCGTCCTCATTTCCTTTCTCTTCATGAAATTGTTCTCATATTATTGGACTGGGGAAAGAAAATCTTTCCCGTCTGTATATTTTATTAGAGAGTTTATAAGTCAATTTCCAAAAGAGGAATGTGTTCGACTTTGTAGTGTTCTGCTCCTCCTCTAGACAGTTTCTTGGAAAATTCCCTTTCCATTGTTTTAATTTTCAGTTCTTTCAATGAAGTGATAAGTCTGAGCCCATCAGGAAGCTTCTTTAACTCATGACAGCTAATTACGCTAAGAGTATGAAGAAGGGGCATGGAGCCTTCTTCTACTACCCATTCTTCCCAAGCATGTAGTTCAGATAATATCAACTCGTGCAATTGAGGAAACCCACCGTGCGAGCAAACCATTCTCCGCCCACTGAAGGATTGAAACCCCAAACGAACTTCTTTCAGCTGAAGCAGCTTCTCTAAAATCGGCATCGGATCCTTCTTCAAATAACAAAAATAAAGATCAATGGTTGTAAGGTGAGAAGGGAAGTGTTTCTTATCAGGTAACCTTGGCATATGTATACTCAACTTCAGTTGTTTGAGATGAACGCATTTCAAAACAAATCCTTCTTCATAATTCGTTGGAGAATACACCTTGGAATACTCTATAGTAAGATTTTCCAAGTGTGTCATTTCACTTAGAGATGAAGATAAAGTTTCCACATTACTCCCGTTTCTGATAAAGATAGAGAGGACTCTGAGTCGTGTCATACCCTGGAGATCCATCACACTACTGTGCAAAGTTGAGAAATTCTCCAACGTCTCCAAGTTTACTAGATTACCCAATCCCAAATTTGTCTTATCATGCAAGTTCTCTCCAAACGAAAGATATCTCAATTCTTGCATCTGTTTCAAGAAATTGGGCATGTAGAGTTGAAGTCCTGAGGCTATACATAGGTTTAAGTAGAGCAGCTGCTTCAGATTCTGCATAGAAGAAGGTAAATGAGTTACCTTTGCCTGATATAGACTCAAATATCTCAAATGGATGAGCTTCCCGATGCTAGGGGGTAACTTCCCTCCTTTGAACTCGGCTGCGGTGAGATCTAAAACCCTCATCAACTGTATCATTGTAAAGCACAAACCTGATCCCCTCCACATAGGGTACCGTAGGACCTCCGTGATAAACAAGAGAGATCTAAGTTTTGGATTCTTCATCTCCCTCTCTATGTGATATGTTTTATAAGGCTGATGTACGGCGAGTCTCCGAGATCTACAAGGAGACTTTGAGTTTGCACTTGAAGTGCCATCAACAACAATTTGTAGGAAATTCTCTTCTTCAGCTCTACGTAGACAAACTTCTCTTATCATGTCATGCAACTGAAAATATTTAAATCTGGATGTCCGACCATCTCTTTCAGAAATAACCATGTTCCTCTTCACCAATTCTCCTATGTATCCATCTCCCACATCTCGAATGCTCGCTCCATCATAATACCTTGGCCTTGGTATTCCATCTGCTTCCCAGTAGTAGGACAGATTTTCCACATCTATTTTATAATCTTCTGGAAAATGGGAGAGGTAGAGGAAGCACTGCTTCAAATAAATAGGCAGCTCTTCAAAGCTCAACGACAGTATATGGTAAACAGAACTGATATTTTCGTCATTGAAGCTAGTCCCTCCAGCAATGTGGGATTTAATACTCTCATATATCCTTTTCCACTCATGCAATGTGTATTGTGCAGCTAGCAACCCTCCTAACACTTTTATAGCTAACGGAAGACCTCCACAATGTCTTATCATCTGCTTCCCTATCTCTTCCATTTCATCAACCTTAAATTCTGCATAATATCATAAGGTAATCATTATGTCAAGATATGGTTAAATTTGCAAGAATGTTCGGAAGGATCATATCTCAAGGAGATATTTTAGCCAATTTAGTTAAGGTTAAGAACTTCGTTGACTATGATTTACTTGAGAAAATTTCCTTATAGATTATCCTTAAAAACTTGCCTGGTGTGTCTTCCCTAGGAAATGCTATCCTGCGAAAAAGTGTCCAACTTGCTTCAGAGGTAAAGCATTCTGGTCTTAAGGTGACACATGTTGGATCTGCACGTAGCGCCACTCCCTCATTACGAGACGTAAGTAGTACCTTCCATCTTGTATATATTATAAACAAAATGAAATTATCACATGTGTGTGATTTTTTTTCTCTTTTTGAGATTACGAGTTTCAAGTAAAAACTAATTAGTATAGAGTATATTGGGATTATATTCCATAGATTTTCTTATATGGGATCAATAAACTTTACTTTGTATATTACCCTACTTGTAGCAACAAATTTAACTCTCGTACCATATACCATGTTACATGGATCTTCAATTCAAAACAAAAAATAATAAATGAGCTCGCTCACATATCCTTTATATATTACTGAAAAATTCATTTCATCTTCAAAATAAAATATTATTCCTAATAGTAGTCAAAGTTTTTTCTTAAAAAAATAATTGTATAAAAGCTTTTATGTATGTAGTATTAGATGTCACCTTTGGTTGGAAACGCAGGCTTTATTCTGTCCCAATCTTCTTCTTTCCACATATCATCGAGGACAATCAAAGAATTGCTGGTTTCCAACAATTTAAAGAGTGTCTCCTGAAGCTCTTCTTCCTTCCTATATAATAGTTTTTCTGAACTAAGGCTCTGCAAGATCGTCTCCCACACATATTTCCTTGAGAACTGTTGTGAAACACACACCCACACAACTCCATCAAAATGGTTTCTTATCATCTCATGGTTAAAGACTTGTCGAGCCAAAGTGGTTTTACCAATACCACCCATCCCAGTTATAGAAACCACTTGAATGTTATCTTCGTCCACCAAATAGCCAACCAATTTCTTAACATTCTCCTCCAACCCCACAAGATCGTTTTCGGAATTACTAGGAAATGTTTTACGCATCTCCCTTTGTCTTTCTTGTAGAGGATGTGAATACTCCCCGCCATCGGCAATCATCTGTTGCACGCCAAAACTCTGCATATCGCGAATCACCTTGGAGATTCTCTTACTCATGCCTCCCATATCTAAAGCAATTTCCTTGCGGTCGACTACAACACAAGAAACTCTTCTCATACACTTCTTGATGCCACTTGCTTTTCTAAGCTCTTCCTTAAGAAGATATGTTTCTATTATATCTTCGGTATCAAAAATGATTTCTTTGATCTCTTCCACACAGTTCCTCACCAACGCACTTGCATGCTTCTTAGCATCTGCATCTTTCAAGAAAGACCTAAGCAAGTTAAGATCACTTTTGAGCTCCGAGAGTTGCTCATCAACTTCCTTGAATCGATCAGATTCTCGGACAAGGAGGTCCCAAAGCTTCTGAACTCCAAATGACAAAAGCGTCTCAGCCATAAGTCTTCTGCTTAACCAAGAAATGAAAGTAGTAATTAACAATCACTAGAAGAGGGACCATAAGTTTATATTTAGATAATTATATGCACAATACAGAATCATATATACTATATTTTCAGCCACATCGTTCTTCGGCAACATAATTCAAAACAAAAATGAAGAAGCAAAAAACAAAAGATCGGAGCAGCACCTTCTTCCAAAGAAAACTAAACAAAAAGAGACGGAACAATATCAATACAAATCACCTGTCTGGAAATCGCTTTTCGTCCAATCGATCTGTATAAGAAGATTTGATTAATATTTTTAATGTTTATTTGTTAGAACTTTGCTAAAGATCTAGTCGAAGAGTTGACTCCAAGTCTTCGACGACAAGCGGTAGCGGAAAAATGATGTATTATCCATTTGCTTTCACATTTGTAGCCAATAGCTGCTTACCACGTGTTATTTAATAGTTTTGTTTCAAAAGACAAAAAAAAGAAAGAAACAGTTGAACAATATATGAAATCATATATACCACATCAAATTATGGCGTTGATTGTTTCCAGATTTTAGAGTGGATTTTGGTTTTTAATTTTGCAAAATATTATTGTTCACCCAATCAAGATTTTAAGAAAATAGATTCCTTAAAATTTAGGGAAACTAATTTTTTGAAGGTAAAGACTAATTGTATGAAGAATCCAAAATCCATCTTTTTTGGGATTTCACTGGCACAAATCTTTTTTTTTTCAATTTTTTTTTTTTTTGGTATTAATATCTATTTTTAACAATTTGTCTTTATAAAATCTAAAATCTCTTAAACAAAAAAATCTTATCTTTAATCATTTAAAATCTCTTTAAATCAATAATGTTTAGCAGTTTGCTTTTTTTATGAAATAATTTTTCAATAATATTTTTTTAATCATTTATTTATAGATTTTTCTGAAATAATATTTTGAATAATTGTTTTAATTTCAAATATTTACTAGATTATAACCCGAGCCCGGCTCGGGTATTATATATTCATAAATTCATTCTATAATATATTTAAAATAATTTATTTTGTATAAAACTAATAGTTAATTTATCGTGTAACGTTCTTAAAATATGTATATGCAAAATACATTGATTTATTAACATTTAACATGTTATTGCATAGTTGTATTTTTCTATTTAATTTGAAAATTAACAAAAAGGTTATACAATATAAATATACATATGTACCAATTACATTCTTAGTATGTTAGATAAATTTAATAACTATGTGACATAATATATTTTATAAATTTTAGGAAAAAAATCATGAATACAACAATAGTTTGTCATGAATAAAATTATTTTACTACTCTTTTATAAATATATAGTATATAGTGGTCAAACAATTAGCTAATTAAGAAAAATGAAACTAACCAAAATTGTTTATGTTTTTCTTTAAAAATTTATTTAATGACTCATTTGAAAAAAAATAGATTAGTTCAAATATTATGATTACAATATAAGTTGTGTTACAAAATTATTGAATGGGTTGTAGTAAAGTGTTTGTAAAATAGGCTTGTTTTTTAATTTTTAATGATTGTATTAGTTTTTTTGTTAATATGTCTAAATAGAAATATTTTATTGGTTAGTTTCCCTCAAATTGTTTTCAGTGAGACACGTGTTTTAGTGTTTTCTCAATTAATATATAGGAGATTTTAGAGAATCTACCATAAAAACATAAAAAAAAACCCTATAGATAAAAACTATTTTTCGAAGAACTATAGATAAAAAACCAAAAACTAATAAAATAACCAATCAAATTTTCTCAAAAACCAAAATCTACAGCAAAATCAAAAACCAAAAAAATTAAAATCTAAAATTTAAAAACCAAAATCCAAAAACCAAAACCAAAATAAAAAACCAGAAACAATCATGGCCTATATTTTTTTGTCATCAACACAAATTATATATTAAAAAAACTGGAAATCCAAATCAGAAAACAGAATTTACATGAGAATTAGAATTAGCATATCACACTCCATGCTAACTTATCCGTCTTATATTTTAAAGAACGTGGGATAAACCAAAGATCAAATAATAAAAGCTTAAGTTCTAGGTAATTGGCAAATTGGCCAAGCTTGGAAATGCCAAGAACTTATTACATCGCAAGGACATTGTTGTAAGAAAGATCCCAAATTACAACAATGTTCGTGGAAATGCCAAGAACTTATTACATCGAAAGGGAAACAAACACATAACATTATTAAGAACAAGCATTAAGCTGATGATTCAAGAAAAGGGTAATCGGTGTAACCCACAACAGGATCAGAAGTGTAAAACGTTGATCTATCATATTTATTCAACAACGCATCCACTTCAAACCTCTTTGGAAGATCCGGGTTCGCCAAAAACAACCGACCATAAGCAACCAGATCGGTTCCTCCATTTTCCACCGCCGCATTCCCATTCTCCCTCGTGAAACCATCTGCAGCAATAAAAGTCCCTTGAAAGGCTTTCTTCATCGGCATTATCGTGTGAGGAGGATTCTCTGTTTTCGTTCTAGCTTCGATTACATGACAGTAGAGGATTCCGTATTTGTTCAGAGTTTCCGCCATGTAAACTCCTAATGCTTGTGGGTTAGTGTCTCCTGATTCCATGAAGTTCGCAAACGGTGAAAGCCTGATGCCAACACGGTCTGCCCCGATCTCGTTAGCCACCGCTTCGACTATATCTAAAGCAAATTTGCAACGGTTTTCCAACGAACCACCGTATTCGTCGGTTCTATCGTTCACCGTGTCTTTCATGAACTGGTCGATTAGATAACCGTTAGCTCCATGAATCTCAACTCCATCGAAACCTGCAATAACAACAATAAACATTCAAAGGAAACATATAAAAGTCTTGAATAGCTTCTTCGATTTTGCTTACCAGCTTCCATAGCGTTTCTTGCTGCGAGCTTAAAATCGTTGACAATGTCAGGGATTTCTTCCGTACGTAGCCGTCTTGGAGGAGTAAACATGGCTTCGTCCATACCACTAGCAGACGTCAATGGCTTGTCAGAACAAGAGATAGGAGCTTGACCATTTGGCTGAAAACCTTTTTAAAAAAATTATTAAAGGAATTTCACAAAGCTTAAAGAAATCAAAAATTTTGAATTGACAAACCTTGATTAGAAACACGGCCAACATGCCAGATCTGACAGAAGAAGATGCCGCCTTTGGCATGAACACCATCCACGATTGGCTTCCATGCCTCCACATGCTCTTTAGTCCATATCCCAGGAGTATCTTTATACCTTCAAAAGCAATTCACACAAATGTGACGTGGATCAGCAAAAACATGATCATATCAAAACAGAGTGTTAGTTAGTTACCCTTGAGCTGTAGCTGAAACTCCGGTGGCTTCAGTGATGAGAAAACCTCCTGGCGTCGCTCTCTGAGAGTAATATAAAGCAGCGTGAGGCTGAGGAACGTTTCCGTACGATCTCTGTCTCGTCAATGGTGCTAGAACAACCCTGAATCATAACAATAGTTCAGAACAAAATGATCAAGCTTAGGATGGGAATTTCATCGAACACCTTGAACAAGTCATCAAAACGAAAGAAGGAAAATATATATATACCTATGAGAAAGATTGAATCTTCCCATTTTGTAGGGCGTGAGAAGAGGGATACTCTGTTTTACTACTGCGTTTACCATTCCCATGATGATGGTAGCTTAAAAACTGGATTTTGTCTTTGTGATTATATATCTCAGATGAACTGTGAAATGTGGAAGATGATGAATGTATCTGCACACATATATATAGGCACAGACGTTGTTCAGAGAATTTACTAGGAAAGCAAGCAAGTTCGTCTTTCGTCTTATTGACGTTGACGACGTCATTGAGGACGCATCCACCTAAAGCAAAACCTTCACATGCTTTTCAATTATACTAAGGTACTATTATTATTAATTAATAATTATACTAGGTAAGAGTCCGTGCACTAAATAATTGAAATTATGATAAAAAAATCATGAAACTAATCTTTTTGCGTTGTTATATAATTAAGGGAAACACTTAAGAATACAAAAGAAGATAATATCATTTACCTGGTAGTCCTATTGTCGCATCTTCATTCGCACAAAATAAATACAACATGAGGAATGTGTTGAACTTTAAAGTAATCTTCTCCTCTATCCTCCAATTTCTCTTTAAATTCCTTTTTCATCATTTCAATTTTCAATTCTTTCAAAAAAGCTATATATCTTACTCCATGAGGAAGCTCCTTCAACTTTTCACATTGGCTAATAAACAAAGTATGAAGACATGGCATAGACCCTTCTTCTACTCTCCATTCTTCCAACTCAAGCTGTTGAGTTAAAACAAGATGTTGCAACTTCGGAAACCCACTTCGAGAGCAAACCATTCTCTTCCCAGCAAAAGCTCGAGCCCCTAGACTGACAACATTCAAGTGAAGTAACTTCTCTAGAACCGGCATTGGATCCTCCTCCAAACAACAATGACTTAGAGTAATGCTTGTGAGGTGGGAAGGGAAGTGTTGCTCGTCAGGCAACTTTGGCATATATATACTCAAATTTAACTTGTTGAGATGAACACAATCCAAAACAAAACCTCCTACATCATCCGTCCAGCCGCAATCTCTGCTATCGTATATAGTAAGTTCTTTGAGATGCCTCGACACACAGAGAGATGAAGATAAAGTCTCCATATTGAATCCGGATTCTCCTTTCACATAGATAGAGAGCGTCTCGAGCCTAGTCATGCCATGGAGATCTCTCACGCTGCTATGTTCCGTTGAGAAATACTCCAAGGTCTCAAGATTCACTAGATTGCTCAATTCCAACTTTGTCTTATCATCCATTCTTCCTGGTAATGAAAGGTACCTCAATTCTCGCATATCCTTAAAAACATTAGGCACGTAAATCGGAGACTTTGAAAATACGTATAGATTCAAATAGAGCAGCAGTTTAAGATTCCCTAGAGAAGACGGTATATGAGAAAACCGGGCTTTGTATAAGCTCAAGTATCTCAAATGGATGAGCTTTCCAATGTTAGAAGGTAACTTCTCTCCGTGAAACTTGGCTCTAGAAAGATCCAACACCCTCAACATTGGTAACCTCGTTAAGCACGAACCAGATAACTTCCAACCTTCTTTAGATGACTCCCACAAAAGCAAAAGAGACCTGAGCTTTGGATTATTTATTTCTCCATCTTCATGAAATGTATCGGACCAATGAACCACGAGTCTGCGAGATTTATAAGGAGATTGAGATTCTGCAGATGAGGAGCACTTAATTGCGCTGTTACATATTTGTAGAAAGTTCTCTTCTTTAGCTTTAAGAAGACAAACTTCTCTCATCATGTCATGTAAGTGACAAGTCTGAAACCTTGAAGTTACAGCGTCTCTCTCAGAAATAACCATATTTCTCTTCGCTAACTCTTCTATGTAGCCTTCTGCAACATCACGAGTGGTTGCTCCATCATAATAGCTAGGCTTCGGTAATCCTTCTGCAACCAAGTAGTAGGAAAATTTATCGATATCTATTGCACGATCTTCTGGAAGATGAGCTAAGTAGAGGAAGCAATGCTTCAAATAAATAGGCAACTCTTCAAAGCTCAAAGACAATACATTGTACACCGAACTATTATCCTCCTCATCATTGAAACTAGTTCTTCTCCGCACGATGTGAGATCCAATATTCTCATATACCCTTTTCCATTCACGCAATGTGTATTGTGTAGCCAACAATCCTCCTAACACTTTGATAGCCAATGGTAGTCCCCCACAATGTTTGACCATTTTCATACCCATCTCTTCCATTTTTTCATCAACCTCACCGGGTGAGTCTCTCCTTGGAAATGCTATCTTTTGAAAAAGTGTCCAACTTTCTTCAAGAGTTAGGCATTCTGATTTTATGGTGGCGTATGTTGGATGTAGGCAAAATGCAATGCCCTCTTTGCGAGAAGTTAGTAGCACCTTCCAACCTGTACAAAAAGGAACATAAAGTTCATAACGAATGTATAAAAGTCGTCTCTAACCAATGTAAAATTACCTTTTTTAGGTGGAAAAACTGGTTTGATTCTGTCCCAATCTTCTTCTTTCCATACATCATCAAGGACAATCAAATATTTTTTGGTTTGAAACAATTGTACAATCTTGTCTTGGAGTTGGTCTTCTGTAATATTTGAGTCCCTATATTCATCATGTTTAGGGTTAAGCTTCTGTAACAATGTCTGCCAAACATACTTCCTTGTAAACTGTTGCGAAACACATACCCAAGCGAGTCCATCAAAATGACTTTTCACAAGCTCATGATTAAAAACTTGTCTAGCTAAGGTGGTTTTACCAATACCGCCCATCCCTGTTATAGAAACCACTTGAAAGCTGCAATCTTCGTCAACCAAATAGCTAACCAATTTCTTAGCATTTGTCTCCAACCCCACAAGATCAATTTCAAAGGCACTGAAAATGTTTTGCGTATTTCCTTTTGTCTTTGATGTTGAAGCTGTGAATACCCACCATCATCAACAATGATCTGTTGTACACCAAAACTCTGCATGTCACGGGTTACTTTAGAGATCCTCTTACTTATCCCTCCCATATCTAAAGCAACTTCCTTTCGATCCGCTACAACGCAAGCGAGTCTTCTCATACGCATCATTATGCCACTTGTTTTCTCAACTGCTTCTTCTTCCTTTAAAAGAAAGGTCTCCACAATATCCTCTGCATCACAAACAATTTCCTTGATCTCTTCCACACAGTTTCTCACCATTGCATTGGTATGTTTCTTGGCATCAGCATCACTCAAAAAGGACCTTAACATATTCAAATCACTCTTTAGTTCAGTTATAACCTGTTCATCAACTCCTTGAAATCGCGCATATTCTCGGCTTAGAAGCTCCCAAAGCTTCTGAACTCCAAATGACACAATTGCCTCAGCCATAGGTATTCTGCTCAAGTTGTATAGAAAAACAAGAATGAAGCAATTATAGATGAAGATGGATCATTGCATGGAATAACATCATAAATAGAAATCCAAAATTGGCTATATGCTCATCTGATTTTGCTATGAATTCGTGTTTAGGTCAATATTCTCAAGAATTTTGATGCATATATCTAGATTGATCTTGGAGCGAAGCAGAGTTAAACAAACAGCAATAGAATCACAAGAAGATAATGGTTGAGAAAAGATAAATCATCTCTGCTCTTTTTTCTAGGAAGACAGGTTTTCTTATATACTCCCAAATTAGAGAAACACCATTTCAAGATTCGGTTGGACTTAAAATGGAAAAAATGCTTTTTCTTTTTCAGTTTTCAGCAGATTCGAGTGAACATATCATTTGGAATAATAAAGGGAACTTTTGTTAATAGAAAATGAAGAAATTCCACCGAGGAAGAAGCAGAAAGTAGAAATAAAATCAATAAGAAACAAAATGGTTCACCTCCAAAGAAGATTGATGTTTCCTTTAGCTACTGAAAAACAAAGGGAGAGAAAGAAGAGAGATGATTGTTTTTTAATTTCTTCAAAAGTGAATACCACATCGTTAATATGTATTAATATTATGGGCTTCGTATCTACAACCCAATAAAGCCCAACCATGACAATCTGATTAACATATTTGACCTCCTGGTTAATTTGTTTTGTTATTCGTCTTTTGCCAAACAATTGTTTTCTTTTTGGTTCATTCCACGATCTTTGGGCTGTGCACATCATCGGTCGTTCACCAACCTAACTCAGAACAGCCAGCTTAATTTGAGAAAAATCATGATGCCCACGTCACGGCGAATGTAGTAATATAGTAAAGACCTTTGAAACGATGTCGTTTTCAATAGCCAAAAACCTGAAGAACCAGTCCAGCATGGCGGTTTTGAGAAACCAATAAGAAATTCATTAAACTCTCACGCGCCAATCTCCAAAACGTTCAGCTCAAACGCGGAGGCTATACATATATTCCTTCATGTTCTGTTTTCAGAACTTTAACATAACAACGATCACATAAAAGGTTGTATTTGATTTTTATCTCTAAAAAGTAGAATGTGATAAGATGTTATCCGACTTGGAAAATGATCAACTCAATAAAACCATCAGATTAAAAAGTTTAATTGCAAATATAATCTTTTTATAATATGAATATAAAAGTGGGTCCCAAATGTGTATCAGTGGATCACGAGTCTTAATGGCGCGTGGGATATTCTTCAACGCGGTTTTTTTAATTATTTTCTTGCCTTTTATTACATCAACGCGGATGGATTTATTTTTAATGTTTTGGGTTGAATAACCCAAAAGAGAAATACGTATCGAAAATGTAAAGTTTGAAAAATATTTTATTTTATTTATTTCAATCCGAAGGAAGAGGAGGAGCAACTTTCTGACGACCAAGAAGCAATTACTCTACAATCAATTAAAAAAAAGAGAGGTTGAAACGGAAGAGAGGCTGGTCTTGGTCCTCTCTGTTTCTACCGTCGATACAGATCTCCGGTGAGCGCAATCAAATTATCCAAGTCGGCGAATAATAGTGAAGTTGGAAATTCGATTTTGAAGGTCGACACCTGTTGGATCGGGTGAAATCCCAAATGGTTCGATCGGGTAATTTAAGCGTTGATTCGTCGGCGAGTCATCGGCGGACGCCGTCTCGGACGGTGACGTTAGGTCATATACAGCCACAGGCTCCGAGTTATCGCACCGTCTATTGCAATGATCGGGAGTCTAATCAACCCGTCAGGTTCAAGGTACGCCGGAGTAGTAGTGTTGTTGGCGCTGCATGTGTGTTGATGTCCGATATCGTAATGCCTGTTTATTGCTTTGAATTCATTGCCGGATATCCGCATTGGAATTTGTGCTGTTTGAAATCCTCGATCTGATTTTTTTTTTAGTTTGTGCTATAGTCCGTCAATTTGGTTGTTTTGTTATTCTGATGAATGTCCGGTAATTGTTTCAGGGTAATTCGATTTCTACAACAAAGTACAATGTTTTCACTTTTCTGCCGAAGGGTCTGTTTGAACAGGTAAATACGCATGATATTACATTGTTGCTTGGATCTACACTAGTAAAGGGTTGAAAGCATCTAAGGATTGGGATTCTTAACTTAGCTCCAGGTTGTATTTTAGAAATTAGTCTTTTCCAAATCCAAGGATTTAGCATCCGAGAATTGTGCTTATCATGTGGGGGTGTGTTGAATATTAATGCATATGATGCACTTATGTTTCAAGACTAGCGTGAGTTTACCTATGGAATTAGGATCAGGATAGGAAATGAAGTGACAGCTGATGTACATTGCCGACTCTTCAAACACTTGCAGTCCTTTCGACAAGACTTTTCGGCTACTTGTTGTAACCTTAGTTATAATGTGTTTCCTGACAGTTTAGGCGCATAGCAAACATATACTTTCTTGGAATCTCGTGTCTATCAATGACACCAATAAGGTATGTTAACTCCGTAAACATTTTTGTAATTTTGATGAGGTTTTGAAGTTGTCTCGTGTTTATTTGATATTCTGTCCATAAAACACCCTTGTTCTGGTTGGATGAAATTTGACGGATTGAGTATTGCATGATTTATGCAGTTATTAACTTATATAGATTGTTTTTCCTGCAGCCCTGTGAGTCCAATAACAAATGTAGCTCCGCTGTCAATGGTGCTTCTCGTCTCTCTTATTAAAGAGGCTTTCGAAGACTGGGTAAGGGATAATCGCCTGTTCTTCTTTTGTTACTTTCTCCATTGCAGAAATATCACATTTCTCCTTTGCTTTAAAAAGAACTATCTCAGCGCTAATATAATATGTTGTCGAAGATGCAATGGAGTATCAAGACCCATCTGTGTCTCAACTTCTAATTATGTGGATAATTTGGTGCAGAAACGGTTTCAAAATGACATGTCCATAAATAATAGCACAGTGGAGATCTTACAAGATCAACAGTGGGTATCTATACCCTGGAGAAAGTTGCAAGTTGGAGATATTGTCAAGGTTAGTCCTTTACTGTTATAACAGATGTGAATCTATTCAGTGCGTTGTTGGCACACGTGTTTAACTGTTTGTACTGCTGGAATTTTAGTTATTCTGATAGAGTTCACTTGCATTATCTAATTTACGTGTGTCATTGTGCTGCTTTCGACTGGGTAACGTAATCTCCAAATTGGAAAGGTTCTATGAATTCCTGGCATACGCTTTAATAGTGTATATTGTATAGTACTTTCTTTTCTTAAAGAGTTAAAATATTAATAAACATCATGCTCTGCTGGCCTCTAGAAAAGGACTCTGTTTATTGCTGACTGCATTTCATGGTACTAATTTATCATCTAGGATTCACAAAGGGGAGAAAAGCTGTCAATTTAGTTACGGAAGTAATATTTCAAACTTCCCCATGCGTTCTGTTAGGTAGTGAATTTAGTTACCACTGTGGTTCGCCAAGGACCTCAATAATAAGAGCCTCACTTCTTGACCCAACCCCAAAATCCCCCAAATAGTCGACCGCCCAATTGTTTCTACTCCACTGCTACTTATACGACCAGCTGAGCTAGCTAATACAATCAGGCTACCAAAAAAACTCATTACAGTATTAAAGAACTGAGTAAAGCAACACTATACAATGGCAGCCTCGGCTGCTCTTGAAAGTTTACTTTTAACTCAGGTTTAGACACTATGCTCCTAGTCTCCATCTTCTCTTGATATCTTTTGTTTCTTCACATGTAGACCCTCCAATGCTTATGACATGTATGGGATTAACAGTTCTGACAGCATGCTGCATCAAGCAGGATTTCAAAAGCTAGTTACCTCTGAATTAAGATCTACAGTTTTTAAATAAGTATCTTGATTTTGCAGATAAAACAAGATGGATTTTTTCCAGCAGATATCCTTTTCCTGTCCAGCACTAATCCTGATGGTATCTGCTACGTTGAGGTGCTTTATCTTTGACAGCTCTTTCCAAAAATTATGTTGCCTTCTCTTCTAGAAGTTACTATTCAAGAAAGTTCTCTTACTTACAGTGTACTGTTCATTTGTTTATTCCTTGCGAGTGCAGACTGCAAACCTTGATGGAGAAACAAATCTAAAAATAAGAAAGGCCCTTGAGAGGACATGGGATTACGTGGTACCAGAGAAAGCTTATGAGTTTAAAGGTTAGCCTCCGGCTTTGGTTACTATCATGCAAGGTTTTTTTTTGTAGATGAATCTGAACCTACTGCAGTGACATATAGCACTTACCTCGCTATGAACTAGATTGCAATTAAAGTTAGTGGTTTTAGGTGATTTGGCTTTTCTTTTGGCTGAAGAAACATTTGTATGTTTTTCTTATCTTACATTCGATCATTACATTCTGGCGGCAAAAATATAATGAAACTGACAGAAAAAGGTTCACCTGGGTGAGGTTACATTTTTAAAGTTACCCAGCCAACTCCTTGCCTTCTATTAGATCACTTATGATTCATATTCTGATGTATGGAGCTAACCATCACCGGAACTAGCAAAAGCAGAGTCTTAAATAGCAGTGGATTTATCATTTGTTTGCGTTATTGTTGATTGATTGCCTGGTAGATTTTTTCTAGTATTACTCTGCTGACAGAGTTGTTGTAGCTCATTTCTCTGATGATGATTTGTTTTCTTGTCTCTTGTCCATTTTCTTCTGCTATATGTTGAAGCAATTTTTTCTTTTTTCTAGCAGTCCTTCAGTTTATTCAACTTTTTTCCGTTTCTATGATAGTGTTGTAACTGTTAAACATATGTCTTCACTTTCTCCAACATTTCTGGCTTTTACCATGCAGGTGAAATTCAGTGTGAGCAACCAAACAATTCTCTGTACACTTTCACTGGGAATCTTATAGTCCAAAAGCAGACGTTACCTCTCTCTCCAGACCAGCTTTTATTGCGAGTATGACTGATTGTTTCTTCTGCTGCCTTTTTCCTTTTCTGCCTTGTTTTGCAATTTCATGATTTCGTCACGCATGATTTTCTTTGTTTTAGATCATGTTGATCACTTATGAGATATCTTGAATTTTTTGGTTTGCAACTTTATATCCTTGGATTTTTACAGTATTCTCAACAAATTTCCATGCATGTAATTATATCCTTGGATTTAATAGCATACTGAGACTTTTGATATCTATATTTTCAGGGATGCAGTCTTAGGAACACAGAATATATAGTTGGAGCTGTAGTTTTTACTGGCCATGAGACGAAGGTTAGCTGTTCTGATACTTCTTTTATGAGAACCTAGCTTTGCAAACATGCGTTTCTAGCTTACAGGAACTATTTGAAAAAGAAAAAAAAACCCATTCTATGGTTTGTACTTCATTGTATAGTTGCTACGCATACAATCTGATGCTATTCTATGGTGAATTCAACATATATAGGTGATGATGAACGCCATGAATGCTCCTTCCAAACGAAGTACGCTGGAAAAGAAGCTTGACAAACTCATTATTACAATCTTTTGTGTCCTCGTCACAATGTGTCTGATTGGAGCTATAGGCTGGTGTGATTTCTCTTTGATCTTGTGAACTATCAAGTCCTGCTTCGATTGTTTCACTTAATTCTCCAGTTCGCATGTCCTGCTTTGATACAGTTATCAATATTTGTTAATTTTGCAGTTCAATTGTGACGGATAGTGAGGACTATTACTTGGGTCTTCATAAGAAAGATTGGGAATACCGTAATGGACTCACGGTAATTAGCTTTGCATAGTTAAAGTTTATTTCCTTCTACTTCCGGATTGCTGATTTTACCATACTGCTTCTGTTTGCTGCCACAGATAGGGTTTTTCACCTTTTTTACTCTAGTCACTCTGTTCTCGTCAATTATACCAATCTCCCTTTATGTTTCTATTGAGGTATGTCTTTCCTAGTATCCTGTTCTAACTATCTGCAATATAAGGACCAGCAATTTGAATGATTTCTATTTTCTCTCCTTAATGGATACCAGATGATCAAGTTTATCCAGTCAACTCAGTTCATCAACCGAGATCTTAATATGTATCATGCTGAAACAAATACCCCTGCCTCGGCTAGGACTTCCAATTTAAACGAGGAGCTTGGACAGGTATGACTATCAGTCCATATCACGTATTACCACTGCTGATCCATGCCACAAATTGTTACTTATATGACGATTACATTTGACGATTATATTGATATTTTTCTCACTGCGGTCGCCATTACTATGGCACCTTTCAGGTGGAATACATATTTTCTGATAAAACTGGAACGCTGACGAGAAATTTGATGGAGTTTTTCAAATGTTCAATCGGAGGAATAAGTTATGGATGTGGTGTCACCGAAATAGAAAGAGGAATCGCTCAGCGTAATGGCTTAAAAATTCAAGAGGTATTATTTCTTTTCAGATGGGGAAGTTTCTCCATGCCTTATGGTGCAATCATGTCTAATTTGCACCTCTACATATACTTTCAGGAGCAAAGGTCGACTGGTGCTATAAGAGAAAAAGGATTTAATTTTGATGATCCAAGGCTTATGCGGGGAGCTTGGAGAAATGAACCTAATCCTGAGCTTTGCAAGGTGCCTTACTTATATTCCCTAGAGATTTTGGCTCATAATCAGTTTAGGAGTAATAGCTAAGAGGTGATTTAGGGCTAATCTAGAAAAATATTTCGTGCTTCCTTCCGCGTGAAAGGGAAGTCTAAGGTGTATTTGATATGTTGTGAGATGCGAACTTGTAAGATTATAACTGGAAAAGGTTCTTTTGTTTAGTCTTTGGCTTTGACCACAGCCTGAACTTAAAACCCTTTGTTCTGGGAGCCCTTAATAATAAAAACTACAAAATGGTTCCGACTAAACCTCCTAAATATTATTGTAGAACTTTTTGTGGTTTAAAGACTTTCTGTGGTTTTGGGTTCCAGATTTATGCTATGTCTATTTTGGGCATACATGCTATTATGATTCTAACTTAAGATATTGTATTTTTGATACTTGTAGGAACTATTTAGATGCCTGGCCATCTGTCACACAGTCCTTCCTGAAGGTGATGAGTCCCCTGAGAAGATCGTTTATCAAGCTGCGTCTCCAGATGAAGCTGCCCTAGTTACTGCTGCCAAGAATTTTGGATTCTTCTTTTACAGGTAATTCTTATTACATTTCAGTTTCCAAGATAAATTGAAATTGCAGGCAATCTGATAGTAAAATATGCAGTTAGGTAACTTGCCCCATGATTCCTAGTTCTAAATTAATTATTTTCTTCCATAGGTGCTTTTGTTTCTTAAGTCTCTTTTAGTTTGTTTAAGACTACTCATGTATTTCAGGCGTACTCCAACTACGGTGTATGTCCGCGAGTCTCATGTGGAAAAGATGGGAAAGATTCAAGATGTGGCCTACGAGATTCTGAATGTTCTTGAGTTCAACAGGTCAATAACAGTGAAATATTTGTTTATTTTCTCTTTTTCATGAATTAAGCATACCAATAAAATTCTAAACAATTCATAACAGTACAAGGAAGCGCCAGTCTGTTGTATGCCGTTTTCCAAATGGAAGGCTTGTACTCTACTGTAAGGTAATAGTTCTTTGAGTATTTGGTTCTTTGTGTACTTCTAGGTCAAATTTTAATAATTGGTTGAAACATTTCCCATAGGGTGCTGATAATGTAATCTTTGAGAGATTGGCTGATGGTATGGACGATGTTAGGAAAGTAACAAGAGAACATTTGGAACATTTTGGGTCTTCTGGATTGCGTACCCTTTGCCTGGCCTATAAAGATTTAAACCCTGAAACTTATGAAAGTTGGAATGAAAGGTTCATCCAGGCCAAATCTTCATTACGAGATCGTGAGAAGAAGTTAGATGAGGTATACAATCATTTCTTACTTATTTCCTTTTCAATGCTTGAGGCAACCTTCTATGAATAAACGACTTTCAAGAAAATTCCAAAAGTTGAATATGGCTGCCAGGTTCAATAAAACCTGTTTGTATAACAGGAATGAAAATGATTATATGATTATGTCCTTAAGTAGTGCGAATGATTGTTTCCTTAAGTACAATTTCTGAATCACTACTAGGAAATAGTTTATAACTAAAGCTGATGAATGTGGAGTGTCTTGATTCATGAAGGTGGCAGAACTTATTGAGAAGGATCTTACCCTCATTGGATCAACTGCAATAGAAGACAAACTTCAAGAAGGGGTTCCTAACTGCATAGAGACCTTATCAAGAGCTGGAATTAAGATCTGGGTCTTAACAGGGGACAAAATGGAAACGGCTATTAATATTGCATATGGTAGGGTTTGCTACAAACTTTTGCTCTTGGATCTTGTTGTTTTCCATCTCCCACTTAATTATCTGCTCTTTGATTCTGTTATGCTGCAGCATGCAACTTGATCAACAATGATATGAAACAATTCATCATAAGTTCTGAAACGGATGCAATCAGGGAAGCTGAAGAAAGGGTAATTTTTTTACTGTGAATCTGGTTTTCTTGTTTCGGATTTTCATGGAACACAATCTTTTTAGTTATTAACTAACTTCTATATTAGGGTGATCAAGTTGAGATTGCTCGTGTTATCAAAGAGGAAGTAAAGAAGGAGCTGAAAAAGAGCCTTGAAGAAGCTCAACACTCTTTGCATACTGTAGCTGGACCAAAATTGGCTCTCGTTATTGATGGAAAGTGTTTAATGTATGCATTAGACCCGAGTTTACGCGTGACGCTCCTCAGCTTGAGCTTAAACTGTACTTCAGTTGTGTGCTGTCGTGTATCTCCGTTACAGAAAGCACAGGTAACTAATTTCAGACGAGCGTTTATATTATCCTTCTAGGGATTTGGTTGTGCAATTAGTAGACACGTATTTTCTTGGGTTTGATTCATTATCCGATGAGTAACTTGGTTCTATGAACCGGTTTCTAAATTCTAATACATGTGATCTACATACAGGTGACAAGCTTGGTGAGGAAAGGGGCAAAAAAGATAACACTTAGTATCGGTGATGGTGCGAATGATGTTAGCATGATCCAAGCCGCTCATGTTGGTATTGGAATAAGTGGGATGGAAGGCATGCAAGCTGTGATGGCTAGTGATTTCGCCATTGCTCAGTTCAGGTTTCTTACAGATCTGCTTCTTGTCCATGGACGCTGGTCATATCTTAGAATCTGCAAGGTTGAATTTTTTGTTTATATTTGTCTCACATAACAGGGAATGGTTTTAAAATTTTGCAAAGTTCTAATGATCATTTTTTTGATATGCCAGGTTGTCATGTATTTCTTCTACAAGAATCTCACCTTCACTTTGACTCAGTTTTGGTTCACATTTCGAACTGGTTTCTCTGGTCAAAGGTTTTACGATGATTGGTTCCAGTCATTATATAACGTTTTCTTCACAGCTCTTCCTGTCATTGTCCTTGGGCTGTTTGAGAAGGTACTTACTTACTTTATATCCCAAATTACTGAAACCATTAGGACTTACCTTTATCGTGCTCTTTGTTAGGACGTAAGTGCATCGCTTTCGAAAAGATACCCAGAACTGTATAGAGAAGGGATACGTAACTCGTTTTTCAAATGGAGAGTCGTAGCAGTATGGGCTTCATCCGCTGTCTATCAATCTCTCGTCTGCTATCTCTTCGTAACCGCCTCATCTTTCGGCGCCATAAATTCATCAGGCAAAATATTTGGTCTGTGGGATGTCAGCACAATGGTCTTCACATGTCTCGTAATCTCCGTGAATGTACGTATTCTCTTGATGAGCAACTCCATAACCAGATGGCATTATATCACAGTCGGTGGAAGCATTCTCGCGTGGCTCGCTTTCGCTTTCATATACTGCGGCATTACTACACCACGTGATCGGAACGTAAGTCATCAGACGAACGAATGGTCAATTTATATCTTTTTGGTTTTTTTTTTCTGATTTATTTTTCTCTTTGTGCAGGAAAATGTTTACTTTGTGATATATGTCTTAATGAGTACATTTTATTTCTACTTCACATTGCTTCTTGTTCCAGTTGTCTCTCTTCTAGCCGATTTCATCTTCCAAGGGTAAGTTATAATATAATCAGTTTTGATTCTTTCTTTTTTTTGGTATTTACTAACATGTGGTTATTATGCAGGGTGGAGAGATGGTTCTTCCCATATGATTATCAGATAGTTCAAGAGATTCACAGGCACGAATCAGATGCAAGTAAGGCGGATCATCTGGAGATAGAGAACGAACTCACACCTCAAGAGGCGAGAAGCTACGCGATATCACAATTGCCTAGGGAGCTCTCAAAGCACACTGGATTTGCGTTTGATTCACCAGGTTATGAATCCTTCTTTGCATCTCAGTTAGGAATTTACGCGCCACAGAAGGCGTGGGATGTGGCGAGGAGAGCTAGTATGAGGTCAAGGCCTAAAGTACCAAAGAAGAAGTAAAAAAAGAAAAGAATATTATTGGTAATATTGTCTTTTTATACATTTAGGCAAAAATGTCATCTAATTGGCGGGGGGAGTTTTTGTTAGGGATTTTTAGTTTTTTTAAATATATAATGTAGAAATGTTACCTGTCTGTTTTGATGATTTAAACGCCATTTTTTAATAGCTCCATTTATGTATGACTCATGTGGAGAAAGGCAATGCGTTAGGACCCTATATACTTCTTCCCCATGTACATATTATTTTGATTTTGATTACACCCTTTGAGGTCATTTTTTCTCCCTTTTTTTTATTCTATTGTGCAAAAAGGAAAAGTTATTAAGCGTTAATACTTTTCTTTTTTTTCTCTCCTTGCGGCGAACATCCCAGTCTAGACTCACAAGTTCTCCACTGTGATCATCTCTGCCTCTGGGCCGTCGTGAACCGCCACATCCGACTCGTGTTCTTTGTTGTTTTTGTTGTGTGTACTATCCTCTAATTGTCTTTCTTTTAGTTTAGTTTATCTTTATTAACATTTGTCTCATGTTAACTACAACCCTCGTTGATCTAACTCACTTCCGAATGCAAAATTAAGTCAAGAAGGGTTCAGCTATAAAAGCTATAATCTTTCATAGACTTATAAACAGAATCACGACTATCAAAGCCATGTGTAGTTAAGAATGTAGTAGATCATATAAAGAAAATCGATATATAAGGTTTTTTGTTTTAAAAAAAGAAAAGTTTATTTGATTGTTTAACCGTAAAACGTTTGATTAGATAGATAATGAACAACAACATGAGAGTAAGATGATCATAAACAAAGCTTTGAAACTTAGCCTCTCCCCTCTCTTCCTCAGCCTCTTCCTTTTGCTTTATAATCTTTTCCTGCCCAAACCTGAGATATACAATCCACATTATATGTCACATCACATTTGTTTATCTCTGATTCCACGTAACAAAGTTAAAAGTTGTAACTGAAGTTTACTTAGACACTTTTGGGTTCTTTTTTGGGTTTTGAAGAGATTTCGCATCAAACCATAACAACTATAGATTTTATTAATGAAACATTCCCTTCCAAGACAACATGAGACCACTCGCGTTTACCCCAAATCTCTCCTCCTTGGCGTCTTTCTAGTGCAATCTTGGCACACAAAATGTTGTTTGTTTTACTCGAATTCTCATAGCCATCCAAGAACACAACCAGTTTCCCACCATAATTCACCGCATGAGGCCAATTGGGCATAGAGGGTGCCTCAGGCTCAGGAAACACTTTTCCCACACCTTTTACCACTCCCCAAAGCCTTTGCTTTCCATCATATGCTATTATCTTATTCCTAGGATAATCGTAGTAGTACAATATGTCGTCAACAAGGCATGCATCCTTCCACTTCTCTGAGTTGAGCATCGTGTCCGTTTCCCATTTATTTTCCTTTGGTCTGTAAACAAAGCTATTATTATCAGAATCCCTCATGTACATCTTATCTCCCATCACCACACAACCACTAGAATATATGTAACTTATCTTCATGTCTAGCTTTGTTATCTCAGGCTCCCACATTTGTGTTTTTGTATCAAATACTGCCATGACCTTCTTCTTCTTCTTCGAATCATCATCGTTGTATCCAATTATATAAATTTTCTCGTCAATCATGTCAATCGTCTCACCATACATGGCCAGAGGCATGCTGGGGAGGGACTGCACCGTGTGTGACCTACACTCGATGCTTAACACAGTTGTTGTGAATTTCAGATCCCAAAACCCGCCAAACACATATATCTTCGAACCCACCGCAACAATGGAAGACTCAGGAGGAAGCAGGCGGATAAAGACCAAGCGGTTTCTGTTGCCTTCCGGACGGAGAAGGTACAAAAGGTAATTATTACCAGTTTCTTTGTTATAACTGCGCAACAACACGTAGATACAAGGTTCGGTGCAACCTAACAAGGATCGTTTCGCGTATAGCTCAGGCAAGGCAATGAGCGACTCCAAGTGCTTAGAAACGAGAGAGACATTTGGCTAAAATATCGATTATGAGGTCGTCGGGAAGTAACTTTATCAGAGAAGACGGTGATTGCTTCTTCTCTGCCCTAATTATTTCGGAAGACATTTATCAAATCAGATTGGAAGCGGAAACCTCTAGTTCCCACGATTTAAGAATAAAGAATCCTTATATAATTGTAGGGTTTTGAATAAGTTAACTTTTTTAATTGACTATTACTGTACTTTAAACAAATAAATTTTATAAGGTAATCTATTTTTACGTTCAATATTAAATAAAAATATAATATGAAAATTGGGAAAATTGCCTAAAACTTTGCAATTTGCCTATTATGTCGTTAACTCGGTTCGTAGACAGAATAGAGAATCGCCACTGTGATATTACCATTTTCAATGACATCTCAAACAAGTTTAATATTTAGTTTTGATCGAACACAAGAGGTACTGACTATATTCTTCTGCAGGTGTGGTTCGTGTAATCCCTAGGATATGATTAAAGAATGGTCCAACCCGTTGAAAAGAGTCTAACAATCGAAACGTAGGTAATAAAATTACCTAAAATCAAAAAGACATTTCTATTACAGAGAGAGGGTTTTACTACAAACCTTTTTTGAGAATCAACATCAAAAAACACAAAACAAAAATGATGAATATTCGTCTTTAGTAGTATCAAATTCCATATAGAAACACAAAACAAAATGGAAACCAAAAAAAGACACATCTACAATGATACAATGATACAGCAACAAAAAACAAACTTTTGGGAATTTAATAAAAATAAAAATTGGAAGTGGTAAAAGAAAGAAAGAAAGAAATCACAAAAAATAATCAGGAGTCTTGCGAGTGGTATCGGGTTCGACCTGCCTAGGTGCTGGATCAAACTGAAGGAAATTCTGTTCCATTTTATCTCCAATCTCTAGTATTGCTGCCATGTTCCCACATCTGTAACAGTAGTTTGGTGCACTAAACACCGTCACTACGTTCTTCTCCTAAACACCACACACCAAAACATTCAATAACCGGAACCCAATTCGAGAAATCTACCAACCAACCAATGTTATTAATACCTGACACCAATTGTATCCTTCCATTACAAGCTGATGCGCTCTTGATATCAGACTTAGTCCATTGTTATGATTAAACTGAGCTGCAATGTCCTGTCCAAATGTGTAACCAGCACCACGTGGTGATATTCCCCACCCACATCGATCGTCTGGATCCGACCATAGTAAATCACACATTGGTCCTTCATGTGGAACCTACAAATACCATATCAGATTATCAAAACCAATTCTTGCTCTTTTCAGAACCCAAAAAACTAATAATAACTCGGAGCTTTCAAAGAGTTTGTAGCCAAAAGATAGTCAATACCTCTTGTATTCTATCCAAGCTTCGGATGTTGTCAAGGGTATCAAGAGAAGGTGAAAGCCCTCCATGTAAACAGAAAATCTGTAATGAATTACGGTTGATAAAGACAAGAGCGGTGAGGAAACAACAAAAAAATAGGTTGAAACAGTGAAGACTGGCAAGAAGAGCTCGAACCTGACTCTCTATGAGTGCTGTAAGAGGCAGATAATCAAAAAGGTCTGTGAAATGCTTCCACACGTTTGCATTTCCGTATTTCCTCAAGCACTCGTCATAAAAACCATAGCTGAATGCCAGAAAACGAAAACCATTTTATGTTAGTGTGAGTCATGAGAAGAAAATAATATACAAGTTTCTTACGAAGAACATTCTTACACTTGTGTAATCTGACGACTCTCATGATTCCCTCGCAGGATTGTGAGTCTGTCTCTGTAACGCACTTTCAGTGCCACCAACAGAGAGACTGTTTCAACAGAATAGTAGCCGCGATCTGTACAGATATAAACCAGACAACAAGAAACCAAAGACATTTCAGTATCAGCTCCAACTTCAAACTTATTCAGTATACTTGAATCATGCATACATCCACTCAAAAGCAGACAATACCCAAAAAAAGGTTTGAATCATCAAAAGATTGGATTAGTCACCCTCCATAAGGTCAAATTTTAATTGAAAAATTAGCAAAAGCCAACAGATAACGACATCAGGTAGTGAAAAGAAAGATATTTGTGGAAAATTCACTGCCCACGGAGTTCTCTAAAATTGGTAAGATTCTGAGAAATCATCAAACTTTTCCGATTATTAGTCATATAAATACTGGTCCAATCAAGGTCCCATAACATCTTTCGAAATTTAATCTGAAAAGGTCGAACAGCAGCGATTGAGATAAGTTGTTTATCTCAACAAATGAAACCCAGATGAAGCTCACTTTAGGTCTAACAAAGTTGTAAATTTTCATCAATAGGTGTCAATATTAGGCTCAACATATTAAACGCAAATCCATGAAGCTATTAACTATTCGACCATCGTTGCATTATCATAAAAACACAGATCTAACAAGTAAGATATTAATCTCTGAAACCCGATAATCAGGATGGAGAAATCGAAATCCCTAGAATAACATAAAAATAGAATGATCGATCGAGAACAGACGGACTTACCTACATAATCTCCCATGAAGAGGTAATTAGTGTCCGGCGCGTTACCGCCGATGCGGAAGAGCTCAATTAGGTCATAGAACTGGCCATGGATGTCGCCGCAAACGGTGACGGGACATTTAACCGGCTGAACATTCCATTCCTCAACGAGAATCGCCTTGGCTTGATCGCATAGGATCTTCACGTCCGCCTCAGCCAACGGCTTACACTCCATCAGCTGCTCGATCTGACGGTCGAGATCCCCGTTTGACGGCATCTCGTCCCTTTTACCTTTAACGAAATCTACCGATTGACCACCGTATTCCTCGAATCCAAAACGGTAGCGACGGCAGGGGAGGACGACGAAGAGTCACCGGATGGTTTAAGAGTGAAAGGTGGCTCTGGTCTTCGGTTCAGCTTCTCTCATCACGCGCCGGCTCTCTCTCTGGAAATGGGATTGAATGTATTATTGTATATTTATTTGCTTTTTGAATTATTTTACACAAATGAAAATATTTCTGAACCAAAAAAAATTGATGTGAGATATTTTGTTTAGGGTTCGAACCGGGTCAAAAGGAGAGGACACGTGGCGAAACTGTTCTCTCTGGTTTTGGTGGTCAAAAATCTTCATCGCCATTCCTCTCCTGCAACTATAATTCAATTAACCGAATGAAAACTAAACGACTCTGAATAATATAACACTATGGATAATGAAACGGATTAATTGCATTACTTTGAAGTATTTAAAACCAAATTTCAATTATATCAAACTGAACTCAAACCAAACCAAAACCATTTTGATGAAACTTTGGTGATTGATGAGATTAAACGGCGTCGTATGGAGATAGATTATTTCTCCTAACGGCCAATTTTTCTATCTCCAAATTCACTTCCTTCGTCTCCGATGGAAGCGAGAATCATCCTTCAAATCCAAATCCCGTGGAGCCCTAATCGCCGGTTCTCTCCTCCACCCCTCCATTTCCCGCGCTTTATCAGAGCTTCTTCTTCAACTTCGCAGGTTCTCATTTACCTGTTTTCTCTCTCTCGCTTTCACTTTTTCGCATTTTGGGTTTTGAAAATTCGGGTTTCCGGGTCTCCAGGAGTCGAGAAGTTACAGAGGTCCGAAACCGGGGAAGAACTTGGTGGCCGATTTCGTTTCCAAAAACGATGACTTGGTTCGGAGCTTGCCGATCTACGTCGGAAGTGCTTCTCTCTTAGCCGTTCTCATCAATCGTGGTGTTTCCGGTATCGCTCCTGTTGCCGACGCTAGCAGGTGATTTCTCTCATATCTACTTTTTATCTTCGATTGGAACTAAACCGAAGACCAAAAAGTATCTGCAATTCTGAGATTATGCAAGTTGGGTTTACCTGATTTGAGTGATTACTACTCTGTAAAGAATAATCCCAAACCAAGTTTCAGTTTTGGTATTTTCAGAAATTTGATGTGATTCACTGCTTTGGTATGTCGAGGTGATCGAAATGCTTTGCTTATTTAGTGTGTTTCGTAATTCTTAGCTCACAGTCTAGAGCAGATCTATTGGCGCTTGGCTTGGCCGTAACCAATTTGTTGACCGGTTTAGTCTGGTTATCAATCCGACCTAAGTCCATAATACCTGTAAGATTTATAATACTTCTCCTTTTCCCCAAGTTTGTGTATTGAAATGTTGCAGGATTTTAATAAGCAATGCTATTCTTGGTTTGTTTGATTGATATCAGGTAAATCCTGAAGGTGTGGAATGCAAAGTTTTAGAATCTGATCTTCCTGCATCTATAGTCTCTGAATTACTATGGTAATTGCTATGTTTCATATCTCTAATTACAATTCCATATAAGAAGAAATAGAATCTAACATAAAAAGAGTTTCTTGTCTATTTTCTTCAGGGCTTGGGAATCTTTTAAGGTGGCAACATGTTCCAAGTCTCTGGTTATTGTCTACAATAGCATTTGCCTAATTCAAATCGGTATGGCTGCTGAATCTCAAGAAGACAATAAAGCAGTCGTAGTGAACACTGATAAGCTGGTGCAAGGATCGGTTTACAAAGGCGTAATGAAATCCAAAGCACGTAAGTAAGAATTTTTCGTTATGTATTTTCTGTATGTAATATGGATTTAACCAAGACACAAATGATTGATTGTTTTTAGAGAGTTACTTGGCCAATCTTTCTCTATATCCTGGGAGATCAGAGCTGCCATTTCTGCCTGCAAATACACAGGTTTGAATTCAGAATTCTGAGTAATTACTCCATGAATTGAGGGGATAATGATTGTGTGTGACAAATATTCTTGTTTTTTTTTCCCTACAAGGCTGTGATTTTGCAACCTCTTGGTGATAAAGGAATTGCAATCATTGGCGGAAATACAATTAGAGGCTTCACTTCTTCAGACCAGGTAAGGAATTTTTTATATTGTTTGTGACTTAGAAAATTAACAGGATATGTCAATTTCAATTTGCTCATAGGCTTGGATTTCTGCAATTGGGGAGAAGCTAGATGCGTCGCTAGGGAGATATTTTATTGATTCTGCTGCAATTTCCGAAGAAACAGACTGAAAACAAACGTAACATGGATTTTGAAAACAGTACAAGCATCGATAGGTAGTGTGATAGAATATGTCAATATTCTGTTACAATCTTTAGATATTCTGTTAATAGTTTGTGTAACTCTCAGGCTTTATATAGCCATGTTAATACAACAATATTCATTCACTTTCAAAGTGGTTAGACAAAGTTGAAACGTTTGTAAAAAAATAGCTTGAGAAATCACAAACCAAAAACTTATACATGAGCTTAGAGTTTATATATATCAAAGATAATCCACAAATCTTCTCCACAAGCTAAATTTTTGAAGTGTTGAGTCAAGTATAGGAATTTCGTTTGTGGTTTCGATTTGGTGTTATGTTGCGAGACACTAGCAAGTCGGTGGAGATCACACTCAGGGATGTTTCTAGACCACGAACTCGTCTCTCCAGCGAATGCATTCCGCTCTGTGAACTCTCCATGAACTGCTGAAAGAGATCGAAGAGACTGGACTGTTGTTTTTCGATTTGAGTAATCTGGTTTCTTATCAGAGACAACTCCTCTGTTGTATTCTTCGTCTGAGAAGAACTGCTTGCGTCAGAGTTCTCCTCATCACTACTACTATGAGCAACTTGTGATTTATTAGATCCATTCTCTTTGACCTTAGACGTCTTTGGCTTTGTCGGAAACAAAACCCGTTTACTCGAATGATTCCGTATCTCTTTCGCTTCCTGCTCAACTTCGTTCTTCTCTTCAACAACATTCAACTTTGAGATTAATGGTGTGTTTGAATTCCTCTCTTTGCCTTTCGATGTATTATTGCTTCTTTTCCCTGAAGTCACAGACAAACCAGAAGAAACTGATTTTGAGGAGGAAGAAGAAGACTCTGAGACCTCAGTTGAATCACCACCTTCAAGTTGCTTCCATAAACTCAACGTACGATTCATTGTCTCTCTAACAAGTTTGACCTTATCGAATCTTCTGCTCTCGAGGATACCTACGCAGGTCTTTTTATACAAAGGAGCTAACTCTTGTTCCGCCATAGCTACTCTTGCCATCGTCTCAGCTGCAGCTTTTCTCGCACGCCAATCGTCGCTGCTTAGAAACTCAGAGACGTTAGGTAAAAGCCAATCTAACACCGCTTTCTCGCTGTTTCTTCCACCAACGGCGCCGATTACGCTACCAATGGCTCCCAAAAGCTCCGGTTTCGCCTTAAACCCTTCCGATTTAAGCAACTTTCCTATCTTCGGCAACGCCTTCTGCAATTGCTCAACATCAGGTTCATCCGCTGCGTCCACCGCTGCTGCAAGGCACATGGCGGCGCCGATCTGTGCGTTAGGATCGCAATCGTGGATAAGTGTTTCTATTATTGGCCCGGATAGGACGGAGAATGGCTGTCCGGTGACGCTAGTGGTCATATCGACGGAAGCGGCGGCGCAAGCGGCGCGGACGGAGGAGTCGGGATCTCGAAGGCGGCGGAGTACGGTAGAGACCATCTTGGAGAGGTGAGGAGCGATAGAATCGCCATGGGAACGAGAGAGTACAGAGAGAAGCGAGACGCAGTGTTTCCTGACCGGAGATTTCGCGGAAGAGTCTGTGCTCTGGAGACAATTTATAAAAACAGAGAAAGTCTCCGGAGAGAGGTTAAGAGCAATAGCATCAAGCTCCGCGGCGGCAAGAGCCAGAGTATCGCGATCGGAGAGCCGATTAAGACATGCGATGACTCGCTGCTTGAGATCATTGACCGGCGCCGGCTGTGAAGGAGACGGAGAAGAACGCATTTGAACTGCAGGCATTCTTCCAAAGAAAAAGTAAAAGAGGTCACCGAACAGAAATTAGCTATGGAATGAGAGAAGAAAAAATGTGAAATAGATTTGGCGGCAGAAAAAAAGGCGATGAAGATGACTGTAAGGTTGGTACTTAGCTTTTTAAACAAGATCCTCTATGGCTTGCCTTTTAAACTTGTCATATTTCACCACCTTCCACAAAATTTTACACTTTCCCAAAAGTTTCCTTTTTTTCTCATTAACTCCTTAATTTTCCTTTTCTCCTATGAAAATGCCATGATTTGTTGTGTTTATATATACTTGCTAGGGTTCTCATTTCTTTAAATTAACGTCTTAGTACATCACAATACAATATATGTATTTTAATTCAGACACTACAAGATTGAATCATGTTGTAATCACTTTTTACAACCATCACTGTTGTAAATGACAAATGTGAAGGAAAAATCAAAAAAGGAAAATCTAAGATTCCGCAAGATATTATTTTATTACAAGCAAAGAGAAAGAAACTCTATCCACAATGTTACACATGAGCGAGTCAAGCAAACACGGTTTCCTCTTAACACGTACCAAAACGTGAAAGGAAATATTCTTTCTATTTTAACCAAAATTAAATTAGGATGATATCTTTATGTACTAAATGTTTAATTTTGTGATAAAATCTTACTATTATACCTTTTCAACAAAAGGCTGTATATTGATAAGTTCTTAATTGAGTTTAATAACAATATACGTATATTTAAGACAGAAAAAAGTTCTCCATTATCGATCGAAGAGAAATGTTTAATTTAAAAGGTAATGGTAGTCATCATGCTTACTCATATGAAACCCTCCAAACGTTTATGGGAGCCATGTTTCTTTGTACTCGCTCGCTTGTTTCGAGAAACCCCAAACGCCGAGAAATTAAAATAATTTTAAGCGTATACAATAATAAATAAATATTTTCCAAAGCTTTTTGTACGAGAAAAAATATATTTAGAACATTTTTTACGGCAACTGTCTTGAATATATTTACAAACTTTTTATATGTACCTGACGTATTATAAGCAGCTCACATCAAATTTATAATTATAAGATGAGTATGTTATGGGCAAATTTTCAAAATAATACTCGAACTTAATTTTAGTTTGATAGAAATGTTTTGACAACAGTGTGAATCCCAAATAACGAACATGAAATCTAAGAAGTTCTAAACTGCATTGGAAACGACCAAAGGTTCAATTCCAAAGCTGATTTGGTTTATTTAATTTCAAATCTAAGTTTTAACAGAGTCTGGTTAACTCGGTCAAGTCTAATTGGATTTGATAATTCAATCCAGTTTTGTTTTGTTTATTAGTAAAGAAAAACAAGTATTACAAATAAAGTTTTAGTAGAACTATTTGTTTATTCAATCTTTTGCAATACATATGGATGATGTTATGGATGTGTCAACAATGAAAAACATTATGGGTTTTTCCAAGGTCAAGCCCAAGATCCTTTAACCAGATACCAGTGTGCTAAACGAAATAGTGGAATAGAGGAAATCTGGCCCAGTCGGAACTTAATTTATAAAAAGTAATTAGCCCGGGGCATTCCGAGAATTGAACTCGGGACCTCTCGCACCCTAAGCGAGAATCATACCACTAGACCAAATGCCCTTTTGATACACAACTTGAGTAGTGAATTATAATATCAGACATCAAATAATTATAAGTTTAGAACATCATGAAAATGGAAAAACTTCTTACAAAATAAATTATTTTATGTTTTCTAGATAATAGAGATTTTTTTCGCTTGTAAAAACTATTTTAAACTTGTGAAAATTTTCTTTATGGAATTTTTATTTTTCCTTAATATCTCATTTTTATTTTTAATTTGAAACCTATAAAAGCATTCCCATAAATATATGGAAATCTAGAAAGTATAAATTTGGAAGATATAAATAATTTTGAATTATTTATAATTTCTTTGTATGAATATTTTCAGATTTCCCTTTTTTAAAAACATGCATATTTGATATGTATTTGAAATATGAATATTCTATAATTATTTATTTGTGTGAATAGTTCAAACTTCTTTTTAGCAAAATACAAAATATATACTTAATATGTATTTTTAAATTGGTTCACTAACTGTGTCGATTTGATTAATTATAATTCTGTCATATGTTTTGAATTTTATTGAACTGTGTTCAAGTTTGTATAAGAAGATAATATATGTGTTTAATACTATCTATATCAATTTTTTGGGATCTTCACACGATTGAAATTTTTTATCCGAGGTAAGGGGGACGTTGATTATGTTTGAATTACCAACAGTTGTAAAATATGTGATTCATATAAAAGACATTTTGTGGAGGAAAAAACACAAAATGGTCCACCTATAAGAAATCTGGGAAATGACTTTAAAACTCGTATCCTGAGGAGCTATTAGGCGGATCCAACCATGGAGGTTGATTATGTACTGGCCTCTTTCGTATTCAAGAATTTTGCTGCCTTCAGTAATAAGATTGTTATCAACATGTTTTATCAACGTGTCAATACAACATTGGTAGGAAATAAAATTTCACCCCAACTATTTATTTCGCATGACAATGAAATAAATGTAGTTATGACAGCAGTTTAGAGTTAAGACATATGGTTTTGCATTCGTGTTATGCTCATCAAGAAAACACGAATGGTGTATCCCTAGAAGATTTTTAAATATGCATATATCGTTATAAAATTTTACCGATCGAGGCACATTTTCTAGCTATGCTGATTACATGAATAATAGTTCGTTATAGGAACCATTTTCAACATCCAGAGAAAAATAGTACTTTTTACACACAATGGCAAATAATGGACATGCATGCAGGCCCGACTCTAATCTAGGATAAGAGGAATCCATGTTCTGGGTCCACTCCAATTTTAAAAAAAAATTCTTAAAAAAAAAACTCTAGAAAAATTTTAAAAAAATTTTCTACTAAAAAAAATCCAAATTTTTTCTTTTGTATAAGACTTTTAAGATTATAAAGACGGGCATGTGGACATGTAAACATAAATCCTCACCACTTTGCCGAGGTAAACACACTCTTACCTAATTTCCCTCAAAACTAGAAGATGCATCTCCCTTGCAGGATTAACCCAACATATCTATATTATCACAAAGGTAAGTTAGACACTGAATCGTGAACATCTACAAAGCGATGAAACTAGTTTGGTTTACCTACTCAAGGGTCGTTGGGACACCTTAAGGAGATTAAAAGATGGGTTCTTGCAAGGTTGCAACATTCACCATGATGTAGGATATCGTTGATAATAATAGCTAGCGTGTGTGTCTTATGGTGTTTTCCAAAGGTGTTAAATTGATCTAATGTCTAAGTAGTTTTCATGTTGTGTTAAAGTAGTAAAATTTTTGTTGTTTTGTGAAACATAAGAAGTAAAGCACACAATATTATAGAAAATCATTCTTGAGTGGCAGTGAGCCCATATATACATCTATGGAAGAACATAAATGACGGAAGTATGTAGAGGAACATTTTTTTATTTATCAGAAGAATTATAATGTAGATGCAAGTAGGCTCATTAAGGAGCTCACCTAGTTCATTAGGTCCTTCATAAGGGAAATAAACCCAATTGAAAGTATGTATTGGATCACAGACTTGATTACGTGAAGGATAAGTCGGGTAAAGAGTGTATAGGGTTCATCCAAGGGGAGTATGCACGTTTTTTTTTGGGGGGGGGGGAGTGGGGCTATGTTTAGAGGAGTTGTTGGTTTCTTATGATGCAAGACCGAGGGGAAGACACCAAAATATCTTTGAAGCGTAAGATAAACTTGAAATGCATGTCCGAAAAGAAGCATGCTGAGTTTTTCCTATAAGGTGATTACCTAAAGGAGCCTTAAGGGAAGGATAAAGATAAATATATGTAAAGGAAAGATAATTCCCTAATGTCTATAAAAGTTGTTAGCTTAGTGATCCCTCATGGGACTCAGTAGAGTATAAGGTTATTTTCCATTAAGGGTGAGGTTTGTTGGCGTTTTGTTGTCAAAACTATTGAGAATAGTTTTAGGGTATTGCTAGGGCGTTCCCTTAATTTTATTTTAAATTTATTTACGCGGAAAACGTCCTTGTGCGAATTATAGTGGAGTCTTGAATAGTTTGACAATCGCGTTATTTATTCCTTAAAAAACACTTGCTAAAGGTAAACCAAATCACAAATTTGAGAAATATGTTGTCTATCCGTTCGAAAGAAAATTCGTGTTCATTGTCCTTAGGGAATATAAAATACCCTTAAAAAGACTAGGCTTTCATAATATTTAAAATATTACCATATGTGAAACTATTCACGGAAAAATCCAAGCTAATGTATTTTCTTCATGCGAAATAAGAGAAATACAATAAAGATAATTGCGTCCTTTGAGAAGACAAAAAGTGCAAGGACTATGTGATCTCTATAAAAAAAAGGATGGTGGGCCTTTCACAGCTCGTATAGACCCTGCTAACCTCCTTCGTCACCCTCTCATGCCTTCGTTTAACCCAACAAATTTTTGTTATACACACAGTAAACTAACCGGGGAGGGATAATCACTATAATTGAAACATCAGTCTCCACAAGAGATGAATTCGATTCTATCACACACTTTTTATTGTATAGTTATCAACTTCTCTTCGACCGAAAAAAAAAGAGTTATCAACTTTTCTCATTAAGAACTCATTCAAGCATTCTTTTCTCTTGTCTCTTTAGAATAAAGCATTTCCTTGAGCTCAAGCCCTAGTCGCAATCTCAATCCGACCATTTTCCAACTATACTCTTCACGAAAACACCACATTTTTTTTTGCTCTTTTCCACCAAAGTGCCATTTAAAGAATAAAAACATTGTGGATTTCTTAGCCATTTTCTCTGTCTTTTTTGGTTCTTTTCTACTTTTGACTTATTAGTTTCGTTTGCTCTACACTTACTTAAGAGTTGAAGAGTCATTGGAAAACACTTTTCTAGAGTGCTACATGTTTACTCAATTGCGCATAAGACTTGTTCTAAGTGGTTAGATCCACTGACCAAAATTTTACCTATATAGATATACAATTCTATTTTTAGATAAGACTTCAGCTTATTGCTAGATAAAAAAAATATACTTATGGGATACGTATGGTATTATACGTCAAAAGATTTATTTGACTTACATAGAAAACTACTTTTTTTTTTTTACAATCTACTATAATTATCAGAGATATTTAATCTAATCCTAATACAAAGAATTTTAAACAAACGAATTCAACTACTGGCAGCATCTACAATTATGATCAACAGTTCCACGAACAATAACTCCACAATTAAAACTATATATAAATATATATGGAAACACTTCATACATTGCACATGTAATAACCACTATATAATTGAAGTTTATTTGAAGTACTCATTGACATATTGAATTATTGTTGATACAAAATATGTGTTGAAGTATAGAATCAAAAATCACCTCTTGTTGCTAGTAGATAAGATCACATTCATATTAGCATGCACAAATCTCTTTATATATGTATAATATATCTCTAAAAGAACTAGAAAAATATTTTTTCAAAACTTCACCTTTTTGTGTATCATTCAGTGAAAGATAGATGGACACATAAGAAATCATGCAATGGGTTTACTATAGAAAATACTCGAGTAGGTAAAGATGTTTGGAGAAAATTTACATAGTGAAAAATGTAAAAAATAAAAAGAATAACACATGATAAATTTAACGAGAGTCGAAAAAAATGTCTACATCTTTAAAACATCTACTAGAAATCGCTTAGATTTTGTTACAACAACACCTTGCCTAATCTAATTTACACGACACTAAGACATCGATTAACTTGAAACCTATAAATCTCTAGCGCTCAATAAGACACATACTGAGACACATACGTCTCTTACTCATATCTAACAATTATTGAATTCTATTCAACTTAATTTCGTCTTTGTTGATATATAAATTCAATCAATAAACCCTTCCACCACACAAATTCGTCTTCCACCAAGCTAAGCCTTGCTTATTAACAACTCAAATTAAATTTTAACAACTTCTGGCCTAATAGTTTTGAGTCGGTTCCACTAGTTCTAATTTTAAGGAAGTGATTCATGACAAAAGATGGTGTATTGATTTATGATTTTTGACTTCAAACCATACAAAAACAGTGTTGAAGTATTAAATCAGTGTTTAATTTTTGACTTCAAACCATATTGATGTAACAAGGCGTAATATATCAATGTAACAACGGTTTATAGGGTAGATTAGCACGTTAATTTAAAATATCATAAAATTATCATATATCACAAAATTATTTATTTAATCTCATAAAAAACTATCATAATTCACAAAATTATTTCATTGACTGTAAAACCTAGAAAACTAAAAAAATCTAATTTTAGTATAATAAAAAAAACTATTAATTAATATAAATAAAATAAAAGAAATATATATATCTATTCTAAATCTACGCTAAATCACATATGTTTAAAAAATCTGTAGAAATTTAGTATTTTAAAGCTAAATCGATAAGAATATCCATAAAATAGGAAGAAAAAGAAAAAGATCTTACTTACTAATTTGAGCATAATTTTATTTATGGAAATAGAATTGTGCCCTAATTTGACCGTGAAAAAAGAAATTAGGGAAAAATCCCCTTTGGAACCATCTCTTTCGTTCCGAAGGTTGTACTTTAAATGCATGAGTACATGCGAGATAGATATCAACACAACACACATGATTTTTATCCCCGCATATATATATACACATAGAGATATACATCGATACATACATTCACAGGCCCTTCTCTCGCTCTCTTCCCTCTGTTGCTCTAGCTTTGGCCTTTGGTTAACGGGTAGCCTCTTCCGCTCCCCCAAACTATTTGTATCTCTTCAGATAAGAGAGATAAGAGAGAGATATCCGAGAGAGATCCAAACCAGAAGCAATCTTCCTCTTCGCTTTTTCTCCTGTGAAGATTCGTATCCCTTTTCTCCGGCAAACTTCGGCGGCCTACGTCGCCGATCCACTCTTCGGCGGCCTACGTTTCATATTCTTTGGAAAGAACGGAAAAGTTCGTTTTTCCCTTTGGAGAATGTGATCCGGTCTACAAGGTTTGAATATCAAAATCTCGTTTCTTAGTTTTTCCGCTTTCCTCTTATCTTATGATTTTTGTTCTAATTTCCGGCGATAGATCTGGTTTGTGTTTGTTGTTAGAGGGAAAAATTTGAATTTGTATTGCTTACGAACTTCGATTGTTTTCAGGGTACTGAGTTTGGTTATCGGCTAGGTGAAGCGTGAATCTTTTAAATTTTGTTGCGTGATTCTTAATTCCGGTGATGAAGAGGGTTAGAGACGAGGTTTACGTTGAAGCTCAGATACGGGGACCTACCGTTTCCTCTCGGGGGGAAACGTAAGCTCTGTCAATTCCTAATTGTTTTGATTTTGTGTTCTTTTCAAATCCTCTTTTTACCATACGCTTTTGTACGGAAGTCAATATCGCGTCATCAAATTCGCAGGCTTATTGCTTTTTGTCTTGTGGGTTTATTTAGTTTTCATGCTCTGGTTGAGTTTTCTCTTTGAGGCCTAAAATTGTTCTCGAGTTAAAACTACCTTTATAGGCTAAAAGCAAAAAATTATTGCGGTTTTTGAAGGGGAAATTTAATTTTTTTGACGTAAATTCGCTTTGAATGCTGAATTGAATCTTGATATATATGTTTGTGTAATGCAGAAATGGTAAGCCTCTAACGATTGGTGGAGGGGGAAATAACAATATGGGAGGGCTAACAACAGGTGATGCCTTAACATATCTCAAAGCTGTGAAGGATATGTTTCAAGACAAGAAAGAGAAGTATGATACTTTCCTTGAAGTCATGAAGGACTTTAAAGCTCAGAGGTAATGATAATGGATGCTTTCTTCTCTTTATTCCATTTGGTATTTATATCTCACAGCAGGAAGTGTGCTAATTTGTCTTATGTTGGTTTGTAGGGTTGACACTAATGGTGTCATAGCGAGAGTTAAAGATTTGTTTAAAGGCTATAATGACTTACTTTTGGGATTTAATACCTTCTTGCCTAAAGGGTACAAAATAACTCTTCCGGAGGATGAGAAACCTAAGAAGCCAGTGGACTTCGATGAAGCTATCGATTTTGTCAACAAGATCAAGGTCTGTATCTAAAATGTAGGAAACCAGATACCAATTTAGTCATGTTCTAAACAGTTAACGTCACTGGAGATTTGTTCGTGCAGACGAGGTTTGGGGGTGATGACCGTGCTTATAAAAGATTTCTAGACATTTTGAACATGTATAGAAAGGAAAGCAAGTCCATCACTGAGGTCTATCAAGAGGTATATTTACTATATATGTTGCTTTTAATTCGATAGAGCCAGATTACGTTTGATTTCTTCTTTTTTGAAAACAATCTTTTTCTACAGGTTACTCAATTGTTCCAGGGCCATCAAGATCTGCTAAAAGAGTTTGTTCATTTCTTACCTGATTGTTCACCATCAGGTCACCCTCTTCCTGGAAGGAATGCAATGCCGCGTGATAAAAATTCTCTACTTCCTACCATGCATAAGCATTTTGAGAAGGTCTCTCTTTATTCCATCTCTCTAGAAGATTCTCGTTATCTTTCATAGTTTAGATACTAATGTCTCTAATCGCTGTTGGTCGAAAGCCTACATTTTGGCCATGCATGCTTAGTATGGAAAATATTAACATCCTTTCCCTAACTGTGCTAGTAGTGATAAATTAAAAACAAGATTTGTATAGTAATTAAGACACAATTTACAGCAAAAGAATTAGAGAATAAGTGTTTGAGTGAGGTGTTGATATGGAGTCTTACCTGCTGCAGAAAATAAAACTACGAAGTAGGCATGATGAGTATAATGAACACTCCGATCATCGAGAAGATGGTGATGAGAACCTTGTGGCTTGCTCTGCTGGTAATTCTCTGGGAAGTGAGTATTTGGATGACCTGTGGTATTTTATTTCTTTATTATGGCTTGGCAAGTATATATGGTCATGGTCAATCTTGTCTCTTTTTATGGACTGGTCTGTAGTTATTTGTTGCTAAGGTCCAAGTATGTTTTTCAGAATCCCTTGTGAATCAAGGTCAATGGCCAGGATATCTGAAGGTAGAGGACGGCGAAGGGATTCACGATTATCAAAATAATGGGGGTCATGAAAGAGATCCAGAAAATGAAAGAAATGGAGCCATTGGAAGTCAAAAGAATCTTTTATCTACCACCAACCATATGGCCAAGGCTATAAATGAACTGGATCTGGCTGACTGTGAACAATGTACACCTAGTTATCGACGTCTGCCAGAGGATGTGAGCACCTCTTTAAACCTTAATGATTTTTATCTTACCATACTTCAATTTTTGGGCTCTATGATCATATATGGTTGGATTTTTCTTCTATGTAGTATCCCATTCAGATTCCAAGCTACAGAAATTCACTAGGTGAAAAGGTACTCAATGATCATTGGGTATCTGTCACATCTGGGAGTGAGGATTACTCATTTAAGCACATGCGTAAAAACCAGTACGAAGAAAGCTTGTTTCGATGTGAGGATGACAGGTAAGACCTATATAGTATATTAGGTTCCTTAGTTTCATCTGATCTATTAACTTTCCGATAATGGTTTCAGGTTTGAGTTGGACATGTTACTAGAGTCTGTGAATGCAGCCATAAAGCGTGTGGAAAGTCTTCTGGAAAAGATAAACAACAACGCAATCTCTATAGAGACACCAATAAATATCAAAGAACACTTATCAGGCAAGTAGTTATATAATCAATTAGTACGTATGTCTATTATTCTCTTACTTGGGCTAATGGTCTTTTATGTGACTTTTCTAATAGAGCTGAACCTAAGATGCATTGAGCGGTTGTACGGGGATTATGGGCTTGATGTCATGGATTTTTTGAAGAAGAATTCTCATATCGCTTTACCGGTGATACTAACTCGCTTGAAGCAGAAACAAGAAGAATGGGCTAGGTGTCGCTCTGATTTCAGGAAAGTATGGGCTGAAGTGTATGCTAAGAATCATCACAAATCGCTAGATCATCGTAGTTTCTATTTCAAGCAGCAGGACTCTAAAAATTTGAGCACAAAAGGTATGTTTTCTTACAGTTTTCTCACTTCCAAGTTTAAGTTCCTTTAACCTAATTTAGTTATGTTATGTACCTAATGCAGGTTTAGTGGCGGAAATAAAAGATATCAGTGAGAAAAAGCATAAAGAAGATCCGTTTCATGCCACTGCTGTTGGAACTAAGCCCTCTTTCACTCCAGATGTGGACTTCAACTATCCTGATACACAAGTTCATTCTGACTTATATCAACTAATCAAGTATTACTGTGAAGAGATATGTGCTACTGAACAGTCGGATAAAGTAATGAAGCTTTGGGTAACCTTTTTGGAACCCATGTTTGGCGTTCCTTCTAGGTCTCAAACTAATGATACAGTGAAAGATGTTGCCAAGTTAGACAATCAAGAACAGCATGATGCATGTGAGCCAGTGAAGGAAAACGCCAGTGAAGGTTCTCTTGCCTCAAACCTTAAACAACTAACACCTCCAGAAACGCCGAACAAAGAAAACCTAACTGTGCAAGGAAGCATTCAGCCTGATGGTGCGCCTATGCCTAATGAGGTAACTGAGTTGTTTCCCCCTATATAAACTTTTAACGACTTAGATTGTAGAGGGTATCTAATATAAGGCATTTAAGAGCGATGAATCTTAATTTATAATGAGAATTGAGAAAGATATTCCTCTAATATTTGTTTGTGGTTCTACAGGATAGTCAGCCTTCAAAACTGGTGTCACCCAAAACGGAGTTAAAAATGGAGGGTGTAGAGAATCGTAGTAAGGTTAGTGACGTAACAATGGGAGGGCCCAAGGTTGAGCGGGAAGAGGGTGAGTTATCTCCTACCGAAAGTTTTGAGCAAGACAATTTTGAGGGTTATAGAGAGAATGGTGTCGAGCCTGTCCAGAAAGAGGGAGCATGTCTTACTGAAGCTGGAGCAAGCAATGTCCCCTCTGAAGATGGAAAAAAAATCATTCTGAAGTTATCAGAGGCGAATGAAAATGCCTCTAAAGCTATCGTCGTGTCAGGAAGCAAGTTTGGTGGCCAAGTTTCTTCCGATGAAGAACATAAAGGAGCTATGAACTGTGACAAGCGTGATACTGTAGCTGAGAGTGAAAACGAGGCTGTAGGGATGGTTAATTCCAACGAGGGTGAAGATGGAGCCTTAAGCACATTCTCAGAACGTTATCTGCTACCTGTAAAGCCCCTTGTTAAGCATGTGACTGGGACAATGCAAGTTAGTGAAAGTAGCTCCCGGAATGAATCGCGAGTTTTCTATGGGAATGATTCATTTTATGTGCTTTTTAGGCTTCATCAAGTAAGGACTACAAAAACAACCTTCTTTAAGTTCCTAATATGTCAATTGTCTTGAGTTCAAACCACTAATTCTTATGATTTTTTCTTCAGATGTTGTATGAGAGGATACAATCAGCAAAGATACATTCAGAGAGGAAATGGAAAGCTCCAGATAGCACATCTCCTGATTCTTATACCAGGTTGGTTTATTCTCCTAATGAGAGTATTTCTAGTTTTAAATTGAACATTCCTTACTGAAATTTTGAAGCACAGGTTCATGGATGCTCTCTATAATCTACTTGACGGATCTAGCGATAATACAAAGTTTGAGGATGAATGCCGCTCAATTATTGGATCACAATCGTATGTTCTCTTCACATTGGATAAGCTTGTTCAAAAGTTTGTTAAACATGTAAGCTTTCCATTTTCTCTCTGCAACTTGTTTCCTCCTTTCTTTGTTTTCGTTTTGTACTGATCATTGAAAGTGGCTTGGACATGCTTCAGCTTCATGCGGTTGCAGCTGATGAGACAGACACCAAGCTTCTGGAACTCTATGCATACGAGAACTACAGAAAACCGGGAAGATTCTTTGATACAGTGTACCATGAGAACGCTCGAGCCCTGCTCCATGAACAGAACATATACCGGATTGAATATGTATGTTTCTCTTCTCTTCATATTCACTACCACCTATATATATTTAGTCTCACATACTAATCTCTCTTTGCAAATTTCTACACAGTCATCTGCTCAAACCCGTCTCTCGATTCAACTTATGAACAACGGGAACGATCAGCCTGAAGTTACAGCTGTAACAGTGGAACCAGGTTTTGCGAATTATCTGCAGAATGATTTTCTCTCGTTTGTAGCTGATGATGAAGAGAAAACCGGACTATTTCTGAAGAGGTGAATGATAAGATCATAACTTTTTCGGTTTTAAGCTGTGAAAAGTGCAGTTAGTAATCAATCTTAATTCTTACCATAACTCTTCTTCAGGAACAAAGCGATATTAAGCGGTGAAGATGAATCTTCGGGGATGTCGCGTGGAATGGAAGGATTGAAAATTATTAACGAGGTCGAATGTAAGATGGCTTGCAGTTCTTCCAAGGTAAATAATAACTGTCTTGGGAAATCTATTGCAGTAAAGATCTTTGAATACGATTGATGAGAGTTTGTAAATTGATATTATAGGTCAAGTATGAACCAAATACAGCAGATCTTTTATATAGAAACAAGCAGAAGAAACTGAAACCAAATCCAAATGAGATTGTCAATAATGGTGAAACCGCGAGAAAGAAAAGAATATCGCGTTTTCACTCAGTGCTTAACCGCAGACTTGTAGCTTTGCCTTAAAGACTGCTTCAAGTAAGTAAGTATCTTCTTACCTTAATCAACCTAGTGATCAATGTTGCAGATCCTCAATAGTTTGATTTGTATATTGTGAACAGGTGTGAATTTCTTTGATGGCTGAGATATATGCAAGCATCAGTCAGTAGTGGTAGAGAGAGTAGAGAAGACTAAAGTCTTTTGACAAAGATTCTTGCATCATTTCGGCTCAAAGAGGTTCACATAACAACAACAACAACCATTTCCTTTTTTTCCCTAAATTGCGTCTGGAGCCGCCAGTTTTGGTGTGTATAGTGTTAGAATATATATCTCTATATATATGGATGATGCTAAAATCGGATGTTTTACTATTCATTCATTCAAACAACAACTATTGAATATTCCCTTCTAATGTTAAAAAACCTCATTTCATCCTAAATCTTTTCTTTCATTTCTTCATCTTTCTTTACTATTTCAGTTTCAGCCGTGGATCTTGTTTTTAATAGAAGTCTTCAATTCCAGTATTTATAAACAAGAACTGGAATCAGATTTTGTCTAAAATGGAATACTTATATCCAACAACTGAATTTGAAGTTTGAACCGTAAAATGAAAACCAAACCAAATTCAGAGTCCATCCTAAACCAAAGTGAACCGAAATTCGAATTCAAAACACTGTTACTGTTGTTGTCACGTGGCCGCCACGAGACCACAGGTATGGTAAGACGAACCTTCTGATTTGTTCAGAGTGTTCTTGTTGTTGGTTTGCGTATCTGCTTGTACCTTCGGATCGCTTACTCTTCTTCACTTGAATTGTCCACATTTGAGTCATTACCAACAAATTCGCCGGAAAACCTCTGAAAATCAGCGGTTGAAGATGGCTCTCTCGCGCCTCTCGTCGCGATCCAACGGCATCTCTCGTCCTCTTTCCGCCGCCTTCAGCCGCTACATCTCAACAGACACCACACCGATTACGATCGAGACGTCGCTTCCTTTCACCGCACATCTATGTGACACGCCGTCTCGCTCCGTCGAGTCCTCGAGTCAAGAGCTTCTTTCCTTCTTCCGTACCATGGCTCTGATGCGCCGTATGGAAATTGCGGCGGATTCGCTTTACAAAGCGAAGCTGATCCGAGGGTTTTGCCATCTCTACGACGGTCAAGAAGCTGTAGCTATCGGCATGGAGGCTGCGATCACGAAGAAAGACGCAATCATCACGGCTTATCGCGATCACTGCATTTTCCTAGGTCGTGGCGGTTCGCTCCACGAAGTTTTCGCAGAGCTTATGGGGAGAAAAGACGGTTGCTCTAACGGGAAAGGTGGATCGATGCATTTTTACAAGAAGGAATCGTCGTTTTACGGTGGTCATGGAATTGTCGGTGCTCAGGTTCCACTAGGTGTTGGTATTTCTTTCGCGCAAAAGTACGCCAAGGAGGAGGCTGTGACGTTCGCCATGTACGGTGATGGTGCTGCCAACCAGGGCCAGCTGTTTGAAGCTCTGAATATGGCTGCTCTCTGGGATTTACCAGCCATTCTGGTCTGCGAGAACAATCACTGTAAGCATTTTCCTTCTTTGTTTGTTTCTCTTTTAGTTTTTTGTTTATGGTCTAAGCATCTGTTTGGATTGGATGTGGTTTGTGCAGATGGAATGGGAACGGCAGAATGGAGAGCTGCCAAGAGTCCATCTTACTACAAGCGTGGTGATTATGTTCCTGGATTAAAGGTCAGCTCTGAATCTTATGTCTAACAACTAACAATTATTGATGTGAGCCTTGTTAAGATGAAATCACACCTTGAAAGTGTTTATGAAATGAAACATTTGTACTTAAGCATGTAATTTCTCGTGTTTGATTCTTCCATTCTTTGGTGTTTCAAGTAAGGGAATAGGCTCACCCTTGGTTTCCTGTTCACGGATAGTAGATTAGTTCTCGGTTATGCTTTTTTCTTTGATTAGAGACGAGAAGTTTTAGTTGCCTCTTTTCCTGTTAGCGGCTGGATTATGTCAGTTCTTGAATCACATGAATTGCTTAGTTTCCGTATAGAAAAGAGGTAGAGGGAAGTATAAGCAGCTTGCTACTACACACAGCTTTCATTCTTGATCCTTTCAGTTTAGGGATGAAATGCAAATTTCTCATGGATAATGATTCCATGAATCCTCCATTGTTAACAGAGCCATGGTGCATAATGCCATTGTATTGTTTATGTTTCTTGTAATCTGCTTCAGTTTTCAACATTCGTTTGAGTTTAACTGATTGCTGGATTGGTTGTAACTTTTGGGCTGAACAGGTAGATGGTATGGATGCATTTGCTGTCAAGCAAGCCTGCAAATTTGCTAAGGAACATGCCTTGGAGAAGGGACCAATTGTAAGTTTGTCTATATTTTAGTATTCTCACATGTTTTGTTTTTCCCCTTTGTCATCTTACACATTTTGTGAATTTACCGTGAACAACATCTAGCTATCCTGTAGGACTTGGCATTTTTAGGATGAAAAGTATTTCTTTCTTTTTGCATTTCCTAGTTGAAACTTACATTTACTTCAGTTCCTGTTTCTGGACTGAAACTGAATCCAATAAATGAACATTGGTGGGATGACTGGTTCTTTAATCTGCTTTTAGCTGTGCAGTTTTCGTTTTTTTACCTGTTGCTAGGAATTACATCCTGTTTGTGTATAAGTGTACATCAAAGAACTGTGTTATAGATACTCCGGTTGCTGAGAGAGGATAACTTTGGCTTTCCAATATTTCTGGTGTTTCTTCTTCTCCTATCATATGAATTACTTGGAACTAATTGATCATATCTTTGTATACAGATACTTGAGATGGACACATACAGGTACCACGGTCACTCCATGTCTGATCCCGGGAGCACATACCGTACACGAGATGAGATATCTGGTGTGAGGCAGGTTCGTTTGTCTCATCCTTGCAAGTATTTTTGTTCAATGATTCAAGTTACTGTGAATCTCAACTATGTGGTATTATATGACTCAGGAACGTGATCCAATTGAGAGAATAAAAAAGCTTGTACTAGCTCATGACTTAGCCACCGAGAAGGAGCTTAAGGTACTTTATTTCCTACATAATAATGTTAAGATGTTTAGTTTATGATCTAAGTCACTGAAAATGTATGTGTTTTTTTCGTGGGTTAGGATATGGAGAAGGAAATTAGAAAAGAAGTAGATGACGCCATTGCCAAAGCTAAGGTAAAACAACTTTCACTTTGCTTTTTATTTTCCCACTCGAGAATTTAACTTTTAAAGCACACAACACACTGAAGCTCAAACTCTTATGCGGTTTCAGGATTGCCCAATGCCAGAGCCATCTGAGCTCTTTACCAATGTGTATGTGAAGGGATTTGGCACCGAGGTAGTTACACATTCTTACCATTTGCATTTTGCAACACGCCCCTTAAACTTTATGTAATCTTCGTTATTGAACCTTTTTTTCTCTGTTGGCAGTCATTTGGACCTGACAGAAAAGAAGTCAAAGCTTCCCTTCCATGAAGATCTTGCTCGTTAACTGCCACGTGTCATGGAACACTGGTTGATAGGAAGCCATAAATAAAGAGGTTTTTGGGCGGAGTGTTGTGTGCTCTGTTCTGCGCTATTGGTTGTCTATACTCTCACCCTCTCCTTTGAGTTTTTAATATCTTTCTATCTTCTTTACATATACATAAAGAGAAACATGTGATTCTTGTCAAGCTTTTGTCTTTGTATCTAATCTTTTGCTTTTGCTTTTCTCCTTCTCAATCCTTCTTTCAAATAGCTTTAAAATATAGATGAAAAAGTTATATCCACTTTATTCAAGCACTTGAGGTTATAATATTATCGCTGCACTCCAAAACAGAGTTCTAAAAAATATAACAAAGATGAAATAATACAAACAAAGACCAATGATTTCTTCTGTTTGTATTCTTCGTCTTGGTAAAAAAAGAATCAACTTTGGCTTAACTATCAATGAATCCCAAAAGTAGAAACAAAAACATCACCAACAGAACAGAATCAAATCATAAAGAACCATCTTCAAGAACCTAAAGAATTTTTTTTTATACCAGCAGCAAGCTCCTATCATCTATATACATAATAACAAAAGCAAAGAATCTTTTTTTTCCTCTTTTTTTTTTCGGTTATCAAGAATCTGACTCCGAGTCACTTGAACTATACCTTGACTGCTCTGACATGAAATTTGGAGGCAGAATTGGAAATCTAACCGCATTCCTTTGCGGTGGAGCAGTGCTCGGAGTTGCTGCCGCTGTTGAACTCGATGCTCCTGCTACTACTGTTGTTGCAGGTCGCTGTTTCCGTTGATTCCTTGCGATCTCACTACAAGCATTATCAACCATTCCTAAGAAATCACGGATTATAACAAACAGCAGAAACAGATTCCTCTCTTTCAATGCTCCAGCTTGATAATAATTCGTGGTTCTCTTCACTAACTCCATTATCCTTCCTTGTTCCTCTGTAATAACTTTTAGTTCTTCCTCTGCTGATTCAAAGAACGATCTCAGTTTTGTTAAACACCCATCTTGTTTCCCTTTGCTCTGATCTAAAAGCCGTTTCGTTTCTTTCACTCGTGTGCCTAAACCCAACGTCGTCGCTACAAACGATTCGTAATCGATTCCAGCTGCTTTCTTCACATTAGTGAACTCTGAACTTAAGCCACCTATAATAGGTAATCCTAGTTTCACAAATTCAACCTCTTGTTCTTCTCTAGATACATCTGCATTATCATTTGAGAGAACATTCTTACTCATCGCAGCTCGTTTTCCTTCAGACCTCACAACTTCTTCAACAACAAAGTGAAGCAAAGTAGTTTTCCCATCAACACTCTTCACATCAGACAGTTTTCTTAGAGCCGTCAGATTAAAAGCTTGAGCATTTCCTCGAGCGGTTCCAGCGTTCATTCTGTTACCTGCTTTCAAGATTGCTTCTAGTAGCTTCATGAACAGCCCACGAGCACGAAGCTCGTTACACGCAGATTCGAGTGTTTGTAAAGATACCTTCTGCTGAGCAACCTCCGAGCTGTAATTAATCTTGAAGAGCATGACGTTGAAGCGGGTAAACGCGGAAGGAACTGCTCGTAAGATGTGAAACAGTAGAGATTCTGCATCAGCCAGTTTCGTTGAGTCCCCGTCGAAATCTATGATCGATGTCTGTTCTTCTGGCGTTGGAGCTATTCCAGAAAGTTTCTCAAGTGTATCGGAATCAACATCATGGCCATCTGTTAACAAGTCAATGATCTCTTCCTTGGTCATACCTAATGATTTAAGCACAATTGCTTTGTTCTGAGATTTCCGAGGATCAAGAATGTAAGTCTGTGAAGGCGAGACAGTCGATTTCTGCGGTGCGTTGTTTGCTTCACTTGTTGGTTTTCGAGCAACGTATCCAAACAGAGCCTCCATCATATCACCATCAAAGCTAAACCCAAGAAACAAATATAATGCATAAGAAGTCAGAATCCTTCAGTACTTATATAAAATAAAGTTCTAAGATTACATAATGATATGCTTACTTGAAGGAGCCATTATCGATCCGATGCCACACCATTGAGTGGCTCTTATCAGGATTAACCTTATCCCAATGTAATGGCTTCAGCTTTGGCTGCGCTGGATCCTCTTTTTTACCTATGTCCGAAGAACTCTCACCTTCCTTCGTTGGTACTTTTGGAGTACCGGGCGGTTTAGGTGGCCCAGGTGGTGGCGGTGCCGCAGGTCCTTTCTTACCCGGCGGGGGTGGTGGTGGTGCCGCAGGTCCTTTCTTACCTGGCGGAGGAGGTGGTGGCGGTGCAGGTGCTTTCTTAGCCGGCATAGGCGGTGGAGGTGGAGGAGGAGCAACAGCAGATGGCGGTGGTGGTGGTGGTGACGGTTGATTAGCAGGAGCCGACGGTGGTGGTGGTAACGTTTGGTTGACTATAAGAGGCGGTGTCAATGTAGACGACGACGCACTTGCCGCCGTGAATTGACCCGGAATTAATGTAGACGACGCACTTGCCGCCGTGAATTGACCCGGAGTCAATGTAGACGACGACGCATTTGCCGCCGTGAACTGACCCGGAGTCAATGTAGACGACGACGCATTTGCTGCCGTGAATTGACCCGGAGTCAATGTAGACGATGACGACGCATTTGCCGCCGTGAATTGACCAGGAGGAAGCGGAAGTGGTGGAGAACGGCCGCCACTGCTTTGGATCGGTGGGATCTGCGACGACGAAGAAGGGGGGAATGAGCCGCCAGGAGCTTGAAATTTGGATTGGGATTGTTTTCCAACGGCACCGTAATCATTAACTCCACTTGTTGAAGAAGAAGAAGAAGGTCGCGAAGGCGAAGCAGCAGAGGTAGAAGACGAAGAAGTGTAGTATCTCCCTCCATCTCCACTATTATTACTATGATCTCGGATTTCACCACCCGGATATGGAGATTGAGATTTTTTCACATGAAATGAAAACGCGTCATCGATCGCTTCCTGATTCTTACCCGATCCTCCTCCGTAATAA